>JASKUP010000067.1:6346787-7616145 GCA_030448955.1 Trichopoda pennipes
ATGCTTTTCGTTTTTGGTTGTAATACTCCTCCAGTTTTGCTTACATGCTTCATCTAATAAAAATCAAAAAAAGATCATACTTATGCACATATATCTCAATACTAACCAGGTTTCCCAATCTCTTTAGCAATATCTATCCACGACCATTTCGCGGCCCTGGAACTTATCCTAAATAAGTTTTCCTTGTTTTACTGCAGAAATAAGGATACGCTTTTCTGCGCCACTAAATTTTATTTTTTCTTTTTCACTTTTTAATAAATTTACGCTTTTCTCCATGCTTTTACTTTTTGGCACAACAAATTTAAATTAAAAATTTAAATACTTAACTGATCAGCTGTTGCGCACAATTCCGTGCTAAAAAAGTGCTGCTCATATTAGGTTTGTTCCCGTACTCTACTTTGGGAGCCCGCGGGTTCCCAAATTTGCCCAAACGCGTTCCCGTACACAAAGTTTGGGCAAGTGAGAGAGAATTTGAGAGAATAATATTCTTCTTCTTTCTGCCCAAAACAGCCCGCACTTTTTCTTCGGGCTGTTTTGGTAAGATTGTAAATCAATCAGCTGTTGCATAAAATAAACAATAAAAATTGTCAACAACAAGTTTTCTTTAGAGTTGAAATAAAACTTTTAATTGAAGAATGTTGAAAAATGCAAGTAAATGCTTGAATTTTTTATTTAGGTATGCATGTACTTATATATCTTGTATAAAAAACATACTAATGATATATATATATATGTATATATGCATAGATAACTACATACATATGTACATATTTCCATGGACATAAAACAAGTAAACAATTTTGACATTTTATTTCGGGCTAAAAATTTGGTTTTTAGTGTTCCCGTACTTTTAAACGTTTTAGTCTCTAATTGAGAGTATTTTTTCATTACTCTCATTTGCCCAAACTTTACCCAAAAAGTACGGGAACACAGCTATTGTTTCGTAGTTGAAAAAAAAATGTTGCCTGAAAAGTTTTTCATTTAGAAAAATATGCGGCCAGAAACATTTCGTGAATTTTTCAAAAATAAACAGAATACTAGTTCAGCAACATTATTTCTTATTTATTACGTACGAATTATTTTTATATGGCCTTTGACAGCATTTCGCACGAAATTATGAACAGACTATCAGGCTTTAGGAGGAATATAATATATTAAAAAATTTTACTAATAATTCTGCTGGGTATTAGTACAAGAACCTATAGAACTGATATTTATTCGAGCATAAAAGTCAAAGCTACTCGCTGATAAAAATTGTTTAAATAACAAACCAAATGAGTGGTTAAAGTAGTTTCGCTTCGACTAGTACTTTCACAGGAGTACACTAAAAATTCTCGATATCTAAAATAACAAAAAATACATAACCCAAATCGCAAATTCCTTATATCCAGCGATAATCCTTTTTTTAATTTAACGAAAGAAAAACAATTTCTAATCGTGAGTATTTGAAATTTTTGTTGTAAAAATTATGCATAAACTTTTCAGACAACCCTCCTATAATAACACTTGATATATTTCTTTACTATTATTATTTAGTGTTTTGTAGTTGCTGCAACATAAGTAGGCCTGTTAAAATAAATGTTATGTGCATAAAAAGTTCTTGTTATTTTTTTTTATTTTATGTTAAAACATTTACTAAACAAATACTTCTTTCTACTCTCTTATTGTTAAATGTAAAACTACGTAAATATTTAGGTTTCTTTCTTTGTTTACAAAGCCTTGTACGTACACTTGTATTATTTCATGTTTCTTAAATGTTTTGTTGTTTTTATTGTATATTTTTTTTTCTTGCCTTGAATTATTTTTGCTGTTGACAGCAAAATAAATTTTGAATTTTTGTATGATTGTGCAATAAAAAGGATATGTTTTTTGTTTGCTATATTATATTTACACCGACTGTAAGAATCCTTTACAAAATTTACATTATTATCCCTTAAGTTTTCTATTGATTATTCGAGGAATTTTAAAAATTTTGTTGTAAAACTTTAGCATTTTATGAGTTTTGTATATCATAATTCTATTTCTATAGAAATCATTTTGCTTGCTAGATTATAGAATATACTTTTTTTATAGAAGTGTAGAACTTTAAATTCACAGCACTTTTTAAATGAAGGTATTTTGTCAGGTGTTCAGGTATTTATGTTGAGTTTTGGTGTGGCATTTTAAGATGAATAGACTGATGCAATTGAAAACATAATAAATAAACCAGTAGGTGCTATTTAAGGAATTAAAAAATCTTCTAAATTTTTAAACGCGGCTTTTTTTGTCAGGTGTCAAGGTATTTATGTTGCTTTTGGTATGGAATTTTAGCGTGAATAGACTGACGCCTAAATAACACTTCATAATCGAATTTTATTTAGGGCTCACTTTTGAATGAAAGAATACGTTAATAAACAAAGTTGTTGTATTTGGAGTGATCATAATGACACTCAACTGATACCACGATTGATTTACTGAAGAACACATTTGGTAACCGTATAGTTTCACATTTCGAACCCATGGTTTGGTTTGCAAGATCGTGCGACTTAGCGCTGCTAGACTATATTCTGTGGGGATGTATGTGAAAGTTTTCAGTCAGCACCTGACACTGTTTGGCCTTCCTTATCACAAGGTGTAGGAAGAACCCCAACACGCCTTAATCACAATTTTTGAGTGCACAGTAGTACGGCAAGTGTCCAGTAATCGCTAAAGAGTTGGAGACTATCCAACTCCTTTTCCTGCTGCATGCGCAGCCTAGGACACTGACTGTTAAGCCTGCCTCTTCGGAAGGTTTTTTTTAAAGCAACCGATTTTCAACAGCCACCACATTACTCCATGCAGGTCCTCACCAACAATCAGAAGAGGGCCGTAGCCCTTCGGCCAACTACTTCTCGTGATACCAGTGTTGGTGTACAAAATCATTGGTTGGACTTCGAAAGTCCGATGTCTTTTGAAGTTTGGGGCTTCTGTTAGCACAAGAGGATGGTGCCGCGTTTTACCCCCAGATGGGAAGGAATTCCCACAAGACTGCCTGCCCCCAGCGGTAATTATGCGGGGATATGTAAAGTCGCTAGTATAAGCCGACAAGTTTGAAACGTTTGACCACTTGGAAGACAAAGTTAGGGGCGTTATTGCTGATAATAATACCGGTATATGGAAAATTCATCAAAATTTGGACTTCCAGACTGGACCACTTCCGAGCCTGCCGCGGCCAATTATCGTCTTTTAATAAAGTATGATTTTTGTTTAAAAAATTCATTTTTTTTTTTATTCTATTTCAAAGTTTTAGAGCCCTATAAAAATGCTCTTCATACTAAAATGTACCAAAGTTTCTTCTTTATATAAAAAAGTTTTCTGTCAAAAAAACGGTTCGAAACTGTTTAATATTCCTAGGTTTCATAGATGATCCTTTTAAAGGCTTTTATTACTATTTAATGCTTAAACAAAGTTTAAACTAGTAAAAGTTCTTATATTCACAATAAAATTTTTTAATCCAATTTCAGAAATATAAAATACTAATTTCTATTTTATTCTATTTATTTCTGGCTGTTATTTTCTAAAAATAACACAGTTAGTCCGTTAGTATTCCCTTAGCTGTAAGTAAACAAATTAAGCTTACACAACCATCAGCAAAATAATTTGTATACTCACATTAACCGATGTTAAAAACAGTACCAGGATCTTTTAAAAAATTTGGCAGTTGAGCAGAAGGCCAGTAAAACATTTAAAATTAATTTTTCAAAAATTTTACGGCTGCCACAAAATTGAGATCTCACTTAACATTTTCCCAGAAATAAAATTTTCCACAAAATTGTTAATTAATTTTTATTTTAACCCAAACAATTTTCCATCTTAAAAAAGTCGACGATTATTTTTAACGAAGATAATCATAAATTATTTTATGTAATCGAGTGAAACGGTCGACCAAGCCACTTTTATGCCTTAAATGAGTTCTTCCTTGGCATTGTATTGCTTTATGAAAGCATAGACTTTACGAGATAGCCAATCTTATGCATTTCGAATGATATTAAAATCCGGCAAATAAGGGGGCTAATGAAGCACATTAATATTTTGATCGCTTATTCATGCTTTTACTGCTCGGGCTATATGAGTTGGCGCAGTGTCGTGCTGGAATATTCACTACAATCTTCCAAATATGTTCTGAAAGCGAGGAAATACTTGTTATAACACTCCAATATAGCAACTACCGTTCATGTTGGTAGACAAAAATTTCAGCTCTCAAGTACCATAACAGGATATGGCCCCCAACACCATAAACCTTCCCACTCTGTTATGAAAACAATCTAAATGATGCTCCTTTTATTGGAGATTGTGAAAGTAATAATCGAAGCCGTCAGGTTCTTCTAAATTGAATTTTTTTTATCTGAAAAAACTAAACGATGCCAGTCGTTGTTTAACGTCATGTGAGTTTTACAAAAATCCAAGCGCATATTTTTTAGGGAGTATTGTTAAGTGGTGGTTTTTTCTTAAGGTTTATCCACTTCAGATATTCAGCCTGCAAAATTACATGCTACACTGTTATTAAGCTTGCCAAAACATTTGAATTTTTGACGTCGAGTCGATAGAATTTGATGCTGCTCTGAGAATAGCACGTTTATCAGTGCCAAAATATATTTTTAATACGGCCTTTTATATTTTTGCCCAAGGCTTAACTCATTCCGTAAAAAAATTAGCTACCACTTTTCGGCTTTTTTTATTTCGTTCAGCAATTTTGTGGGTCGTTTCTCTAGATTCCTTATAAATTTTGTTTTTTAATCTTTTCAGCTTCTGTTGGTGCTTTTCCACGATCCATTTAAAAACATATTCGCTAAAATAATTCAATTTTAATTACTAAAAATTAATTACAAATATTTTCTTTCCACACTTCTTCACTTGCTTAAGAAAACTGAGGTTAATGTGGGGATCCTAATAAAGTGATGCCAAAAATGTAGTCAATTTTGGGCAATTACAAACGCAAATATATAAAAATATTATAAAGGGACTTTAAGACACAAAACAAACCACCGATAATTGATTGCAAATATCGGAGAGCAATGCAGTTGTAAAAACACAAAGAGGGGAGGGGAGGGGGGACCCTATTAATGGACCAAGGAGTAATGATAACGTCATAGAAATAAGATAGTTAGAACAGACCTTTAAACAATTTATTTTAATAAAATTTTTTTAAATTTTACCAGTTTAATTATGAAAATTTGAAATTAAATTTTCCAAAAATATTAACTTTGATATATAAACCATACTTTTTGAAAGTAGCTAAATTTTTTCGAGCGATAGCTAGTACATGTGTGTTAGCAATAAAAAGATTAAAAGTTAAAGCATTAAAAACTGTCGTGTTACAAACACAAAAATTCAAAAAAAAAAAAATATTTTATTAGTTTTTATGCAACTAACAAAAATTTATCACCTTAATTTTTCTTTAAGAATTATTTAACTTTTTATTTTAGTAAAAATACAAATAATAGAAGTTTTACGATTTGTTTCACATTTATATCCTCTTCAAATACTCAAACAATTATTTATTTATAGAGCATTTGTTGCCAAAGAGCCCAACTGAAAATATTAAATTTTTTAAATGAGCCTGCAGAAATGCTGTTTAATAATATAAGTTTATTTTAAAAAAGAAAATATGATGGTACGCAAAACAATTCAAAAGTTATATGATTTTAAATTTAATTCTCAAATAACATTTTCTGGAGATATGATGTTCTTACAGCAAAGGTTGGAGTTGTATATTATTAAATAAAATTATTAATAAAAACCATAAATTAAAAATTTTAAATAAGAGTTAGACGACATGTTATTGACACATTTCTTATTTATTAGGCAATAATTTTTATTTATTTTTTTTGTTTTGTTTACTTAAATCTTTGGTTTATGGATAATTTTTAAAATTTATTAATTATTTGTGTGTTATAAAATTTAATTGATTGAATTGGTGATTACTAAAATACATATTCTTAAAAGACTTTTTTGTATACATAATATTTTTTATTTAAAAGATTTAGACATTTCTTATTAGATATTTAGAATTTGAGGTGTCATATGCGATCAAAAAGTATGAGTTTCTTGAAGGAATTTTACATTGCTAATCTATATTTTATATTTACAACGAAATTAAATATCCCGATACCGTACAAATTACTTTATCTAACTATCTGGTCTGTTGAGTTACGATATTCCCATACTTGCTTACATATTTGTTAGTACATTTTCCGCTCTTAAACGGCTCCGATCTAGCAAGTCTAGCAGCAATTATATTCCCAACCAACGCGTAATGTTTTGACAAACAAAAAACATTTTTGTTGCAATGACATCACATTTAAAGTTTCGTGACATTCACATTGCAATATGGATGACGTTTATTCCAGATATGCTCTAGATACATATCCGAATATTTTAACAACAGCGTTAAAATTATAACTGAGGCCTCAGTATGCACAACACGGTTTTTTACTGAAATCAGGAAATGAGGACGACACTTTCAACTACTTTTTTCAACTTTGATCCGAACGTATAAAAGTGTAGGGGCCAAAATTATCCGTACGGTCAAAATCCATCGATTGCCAGACCCTTTCAACGCCGAATTTAGGGCCGGCTGATACGAAAGGAATTTAAATCTCAAATCTTGTGTCGAGCATAGGTGTTAATATTAATCATATGATCGAAATCCATCTTTTGCCATGCCCACTCGAGTGTCAACGTCTATTCAGGGCTTTTTTGGTTTTTAAGGTCTCATCAGAAATCAAAAGATGCACTGTGTTTAGGCCTGAGAATAAAAAAGTGGGTATATTGATCTTTTTGGTGACAAGAATCAGATCCATTTTCTGAACATTCGCCTAATAATCGGTCCCAGTAATGTCTGCAGACATTGCTTAGAAGAGTCCCAAGTATTTTCACTACACTACCAACGCAAAGTTGTATAAATAAGTTTCCGCCATAAACATCATGAAGTGCATTTCCATTAGCATTGGATTTATAAAAATGTTCCAGAGGAGGAGATAACAACGTTATTAAATATTTGGTTGCAGCTTTCAAAGCTCAAAACATGATTTAACAAAAAATGCCAATTTTGATTCTGCACCTCGAAAAGTCACCGTAAATTTTAAACATTTATGTTGTCATTCCTTTCGATGAAAACTGTCGTTTCTGGTTGTTTATTTGCTACGAGCGGCGAGCGCTTTCGATGCGATGTCATTATCAAGCCATGTTTTAGATAGTACTGGAGTATTAATATTGAATGGGTTAGTATAAATAGTGTTGGGTTTAGGTCAACCTTTTATTAGGATCGCATCAACTTATGCTGGTAAATTGTCCCGTCACCTGGCATTTTATGTGGCGCTAATTTAATATTTCCGTTTCCTATTTTTATTAGAAAAGTGTGTCCGTCTGAGGGTGTTTTTCGTTTATTACAGTGTATGAGTAGTTTCAGTGGTGTGAAAATTTTGTCTGAGGTCGTGTTTACCTGTTCATTTATAATGTCGTACCAAATAAACAGCTTGTTACTACGATTTTTACCGAAAAGAATGGCAACAGTATTTCATTTACTGGCAGAAGAAATGAAAGCAACTTAATTTAAGAATTGGTTCTAGTATAAATTCATAAATATAAGTTTGCGCCAGGTAAGCTTGCTATGTATATTAGTCATCACTATTGAAACCCATTTTATTCAGAGTTAGTTAAAAATGTTTAGCTTTTCTAAGAAGTTGCCGAATGTTTCTGCATGCCAGAAAAAATATATATTGATATATTATCTCATGTTTAAAGCTATTACACTTCTAAATCACATATAAATGGCAATTCCCTTTCGCAATCGTTATCATTCCAGTCAAAATCCTGCTCCCAGGTATGAATACAATTTTCTTGGCCACTCTTATCATTCGGTTCACCTGCATGCCAAAAGAATTGTTTGATTTTTTCACCAGTTGATGTCCATTCGTACTGGCCGTTCACTCTGTAAGCACCTAACCAGTAGGGATAAATGCGGCCTGGTTAAATTAAAAAGTAAAAACTTTAAAATTTTTTTTTATCAAGTTATAGGATTTACCATATTCCTTATTTATATATTCCTTTAAATACTCCATTTCATCTTTTGTCCGTACGCTCAACAAAGTCATGCCCAGCTTTTTACATGTTAGGCTGGCTGCACCCCAATTTAGAAATTTAGTATTTTCTATATAATAGATTTTATTACATTTTATAGCCGTTAAAAAAGCACTTAAGACTATTAAATAAATAACCGCAAATTTATTAAACATCTACAAATGTGTTGACAGCTTTAAAGAAACTGATGCAATGATAAATTTAGTTCTCATAAATAAAAAGAATAAATTTTTTTTTAAAACTTGGTGATAATTGTAGGTTTTCGTTTACACTAATCACGTAAATCGTGAATTAAAAATAATTGGAATGTGTTGTGCATGCACGAGGTCACTATAAATAAAAACCTTAATTTTTAACTGTTTGAAAACTATTCAAGACAATAATTTTAAGAAATAATTTATTTTTAGTTTGATTTGTCATTTGAATTTGTATAGACCTCCAAATGGTGAAGGCTTCCAAATGGTAAAAATTGTAATTGAAAATAGATTGCCGTTGACTCCGATATTCATAAGCGAATATTGTGTAACAATTAAGTCAATAGAGTGATGATAGTCCTCAAGCGTATGTTGGAACGGGATTAAACCTAAAAAAAAACAGCTTTTGGTGTGCTTTATTCAATATTCTATCATTGGTCCATCATAGTCTTTAAAAACAATGCCGTTTGAAACGTTACACTTAATTGTGACCGCTCCAGATTACTGATATTTCGTCCAAAAACCAAGCAATCATGATGTTCAGCTGCTGTGGTTTCAACATTGTAACATGTCACACAGTTCGTGCCATAATTAATTTATTGAAGCAACTATATTAAACGACGTTACACTGTTTTCTATGGGGATAACTGAATACTTTATCCTACGCCAATATGCCCGAAACAATTTACCGCTTGTAGGACAACGTTCACCACGTTTTTGCCACAGTTGGAAAGGGTCACCAAAAGTTGAATATAAAGATTTGGTTAAATTCGAGCCAGCCAGGAATCTTTCAAATAAAGTAAACATCATATCAAATTTCTATACCTCAAAAAAGATACCCTTTATAAGCCGTTTTTGAAAAATAACAGTTTTTTATAAGTTGTTGATGTTGAAAAATCTTACGTTACCTTTATTCCTTTTAATAAACGTTTTCTTATATTGAGTTCTTTTATCGCAATATAATAACACAACACTTTGGATATCGTAAATAAAATTAAACGATTTATTCACTTTAAATACACATAAAATCAACAGAATGGTAACTTCACTAATGTAACGCCTTAACGATGCTTTATTATTTTGTTGTCTTTTCTCAAAGATGTCTCAATTTAAATTAATTCATTTGTCTAGCAAGTGATGCTTATATTGCAGTTACTTTAACATCACCCTATATTGTTGTTGTTATTATATAAAGTGTAGACGCCTGCTTGGGGTTTTGTTTTTATTTGTTCTGTGTTAGTTGTTTTTGTTTTCTGTTGTTTAGCTTATTTCGTGGAATTTCTTACAAGAATGCTGTTATTGTCTTGTGTGTTTAAGATTTCTTAGAAAACTACGCAGTTTGTAAACCACACAATCAGTTAGTTTGTTTACCTTTTTTCTTTGAAAACTTAAACAAATAATCTTTATAATAATATAATTAGGAAATAAGGCCCCGAAAATAGGTGTTTTGCTATTATAATTTTTTGGGATTTATATAATGGGAACTTATTTAATGGGCCGAAGATTCATCTAAGTGTTACAACTTCTCGCAGAAAATTTGAACACTTTTTTAATATTAAACAAAATTCAACACAAAACTCCTTGTTCTTTCTTATATTTTAATTAAATATTAGATTTTATTGAGTAATTTCCTTAATTTATATTTATATGCAACTGTAATTGAAAATATTGAAATAAGAAACTTTTTATCTCTTGAACTATAAGTTTAAATTTAAAATTACTGAAGAACTTGCCTACATGTTCAAACTAGTTATAAAAATTTTTGAGTTATACCTCCTTTGAAGAAAGCGTATCGCATCCTAAATACAAAAGGGTCACAACTAAATATTTTCCAAAACTGACTTTTTTCCATAAATTAATTCAGAGTACATATATCTAACTACTGAAAAAATTTCTTTCACATCACTATCTTCTTTAACTGAAAAAATACAGTTATGTGTATTTTTGTGTTAAGTGTGTTGCTTCTGCACAATGAACTAAAGGAAATTATGTTGAGCTGCGTTAATGTATTCAAGAACAATTGATTTTTTTTTTATTAAATAATCGTGATCGTCGTACGTTTTACATTTTTTTTATTTTAAAGTAGAAAAATGAATTAAATGTTAATTATATTGGTATTAGTTATATGTTTGTTTACTTATTGTGCATGCTTTTTGTAAAATCTTAAATCATTTACAATCCAAATTTAATTTTTAGTCGCGACCTTTTCGACGAAAATGTCGTGCACAAACATTGAACATTACTCAACTACAATGGAAACTGATTGTAGCACAAATGAATTTAGTGACTGTGGGAGTGAATTTTGTGTGTCCGGAACAACTAAAAGTTGCACCTCGGAAGAATACTCAGAAGAAGAAGAAGATATAAATAGATTAAATAGGAAGAGAACACGTTGTAGATATAAATTTCAAAACAAGAAACAACGACTTTATAGCATTAAATTCAAAAATATTTCAATTAAAATAGCAATTAAACATATAACAAGAAAAAGGAATATCACAGAGACTTACCCAAAAAAATTTTGGCAAATAAACAAAATAACCGATTAAAATATCACTTAAATATCAAAAAAAAGTTTCTAAACTTTTGAATTTATATAAAAAATTAAAAATTTATTGAGTGAAGCTAAAAATTAAAAATACTTTTTAGGGTAATTTTTTGCTCTATGTTATAATTTCAAAAATTATAATGAATATAAACAAAACACTACATTGGAAGGAACTTACATACCTGTTAATAAAATACTCAATAGTATAATATAATATAATATAACATAATATAATATAACTTAGTACATTTTGTAATCTTATTTATAAACAATTAAAAGCCTTTTAAAATAACCCTCATACCGTAATTTAAATATTTATATTTATAGGTTTTTCTTGTTAATTAATATTTTCATATTAACAATGCAGTAAAATTAACAACAAAATATAATTATTGGTTTTTATATTTTTATAAATAGGAAATTTTATTGCTCACATAAAATTAGATGAATGAAAAAAATTAATGTCGATTTCATTTCTATAAGAATAATAGTGTACTTTATTATTAAAATAAAAAATGAAGCACTGATTTTTAAAAATTTTTATGTTTTGTATTTATTTACAATATAAATCTTATTATTCAAAATTCTTACGTAAACAACATTTTTTCATATTGCTCTGACTTGTAGTGTAATAAAGAAAACTGCTACTTGGCATACACGTGAACACGTTACATATAATTGATTATTTAACAGTACTTGTCTTTACTTATTAATACAAAATATCTTTTTCTTATTAATAAATAATGTAAATTACTATTATTTCGTGTATTTGTTTTATCGCAAATAAAAAGTGAAGTTTTTAGAAAAATATAATTTTTTTCGAATACAAAAATAAATTAGTTTTCCCATCTATTGAGAGTCTATTGCGATCACAAGTAAATAAACAGAATTTCAATTTAATTGTACTTGTTTTTATAATTCAGTAATTTATTAGTAGAGAGAAGTTCGTACACACACACACACGCACAACATAATAAACAATGAAACAATTTTTGTCTTTCAATTGGTTTTCTTAGATTTCTTTATGGATGCTGTTTTACGAGAGCGGATCAATAAGTACATGAATTTTTAAAAAAAACACAGTTTTTTTGCAAAACAAAAATTTATTTTTCAAAATAATCTCCTTTTAAGTCTTTCCAGTTTTTGTATTCCTTCCAAAAATTAGGGTTTTTCAAGGTCCTTAAAATAAGCATTTGTTTTGACAATAATTTCAGCGTTGGAGGTAAATCTATTTCCACCGAGCCATTTCTTTAGGTTTGGAAATAGGAAGTAGCCACTAGGGACTAAATCCGGAGACTATAGTGGATGAGGTACCATTTTGTAATCCAATACATAGAGTTTTGCCATTTAGACTGCACACGTGTGCAGACGTGCATTATCTTGGGTTAGTTTTCTTTTTAAATCCTTAATTAAATCGGTCTAATAAGTTAGTATAATATTTATTGTTAATTGTTTTTTCCTTCTGAAGGCAATCGATGTGGATTATCCCACGTGCATCCCAAAAAATTATTGCCATCACCTTATTGGCCGACAAACTTACCTTGGCCTTCTTCGGAGCAGGTTAAACCGGAGAAAACAGTTATTTAGACTGCTGCTTGATCTCCGGAATGCAGTAATGGATCCATGTTTCATCCACAGTTACAAAACTCCGCAAAAACTCATTCATTGCCGTTAAACAACTCCAGATAATGCTTTGAAGTTGTCACATTTTTAGGTTTATAATCAATTAAGAGCAAACGCGGTACCCCTTTTGCAGACAACTTTCTTAACTCCAGCTGATCATTTAAAATCGAAACCACACTGCCATATAAAATGCCTATGACATCAACAATGTCCCTCTATTGTGAATTTTTTCGACATTTTCGAATGTACTAAACTCAATTTGCCGTCCAGAACGTTCAACGTCATTTGTAATTGTGTGAGTACAACGAAAGACAGTAAACCACTTTTTACCATTGAAATCGATAATGCTGAGTCCTTATAGTATTTATCGAGCTTCTCCTTAGATTGATTGACAATTTTGTTTTCGCCAAAAAAATTTTTAATGAGCACTAGAAATTCATTTTTTTCATTTTTAGAAAAATATACGTGGTTCTACATTTTGAACAGCTGTTAAACGCAAAGTAAATGATAGCAGTCTATTAACAGTTGATACTTGATGGGATAACATGATATAACAATTAGCGAAGTTCGAAAAGTCGCGGACGTATTAATCCGCAATATTTTTTGCCATTGCACGACTTATCAGAAATATCGAAAAGTAAATGGCTAATCTTGCAGAATCATTAGAATATGCGAAATTAATACAATTTCACCCGAAATCTTAATTCAAAATGACTGCTAATTTTGTCACATTACACAATAGAGGCTGTCTTAAATTTGGAAGCACAATAATGGAAACATTAAATTTTAAATGTAAACGATGTGTGGGAAAACTTGGTAAATCTAATGAATTTAAAAATTCTGTACGATCGTAAATAAAGTTGACTTATTTTGCAACCATCCCAACTGATTGATGGGTTATAGCCTCTCCAGGGAATAAAATATTTGCATTGAATGCAAATTTGCATTGTATTTTATTCTTATTTTTACCAGCCATTTTCAGTCTTTCAGTTAATCAACGTTGCTTTGTACATTTTCATTAATGTTGTGGTTGCATTAATTTAATGATGTTGGCTAGATTCTTTAGCTAATCGATCTGGCCTTATCTTCCCTAATAATTCGACTTTACCGATATTTTTGTAATAGTTTTGCTCTTTCGTTCGCTCTATTTTACGCTAAACGAAACCGTCGTTAAATACTTAATGTTGTTCTGCCTAGCACTTATTAACGAAAAAATTATAATTGAAATAAAATAAAAATGTTGCTATCATCGCACATATGTAAACCTCATCCAATGTATTTTGTATACGTTTGATTGATGGATTAAAATCGTAAACATTTGAACGTCTTATGATAATATGCGTGAGCTCAAAGTTCTTTTCTTTTTGATATATACGTATTCATCATATATAAAAATATACATCATGCTTTGAAAGAATTCTAGACGAGAGTTGGTATGCCGCACTGTGGCACATTTCACGAGAAGGCGGCCAAAACTATTAAAAATAATATTTTTTTTGTATCACAAATTTAATTTTTTTTCTATAAAAAAATAAATGCACAAGAATCTCTAAATCCAGAAATTTAAGAGTTTATTACGATTATTTCTCTTCGAGTAGAGTGGTCAAAAACACGCTTTTTTAAGCAAAACTGAAATTCAATATATTCTAGAAAATGTTTGAACTTTGTGAGCATAACTAAATAATAAATAAGAATTTTAAACAAAAAATTTTATCAATGTATAAGATTCTTAAGTTTTCTATAAGAAATTTGGGGTCAAATCCACTAATGAGCTATTTCAGCAATACCGAAATGGCCATATGAATATGCTTGTCCCCACAGTATTTTTTTAATAATAAGTATTTTAAAATAATATTATAAAATAATTAAGTTTAAGGAATCAAGTACAAATTAACGTATTTTAAGTTAAAAATAATTCCGAATAATAAAATTGTTTATTATAATAAAATTAAGTTGTGGATTTTCCAGCCCTGAAAATTCTTTGAATATCAATTAATTTTTTTATTTTATTTCTTAATGATTTTTATTTTAACTTTCTTTTTAAAAAATCATTATTCCTTAGTTGTGATTAACCAATCGTAGTCGGTAAGCAGTAAAAGCTAAATACCAGCAATCTAAAATTTTTTTCTAAACCACCACATCCTTCATCAGCCTTGAAGAAGTTATTAATTTTTCTATTCATTCATCTATTTAGTTTTGTAATCAGTAAATTTATTGTATAATAATAAATATCTTTATAGCTGTGAATGTCAAAAATAACGTTTGTTTTTTGCAATAATGTTCTTTGTAAATCTTGATAAAAGACGGTTTAATTTCGGAATAAAATTTTAAAATATTTAACAATTTGTTTTTGTTGTTGATGTAGTATATAACCAAATAGGTACCCCTGTAGGCTGGTAGATAGTGTAATGGGGGTTGTGAGTTCGATTCCCAACAAAGACCTGGGTTTTTTTCACTACAAAAATAAAAATTGACTGTCGGTGGGGCTGCTCAGTGATGAAGGCATAGTCACTGAACTGTTTTATACGTTAATTTCCGTAACTATCCTTCTACTTTCACCACCTGTCTTATCTCTTCTCTATCCCTTTCCTAAAGAATGTGTTACTTTTCCTTAAAAAAAATATATCTTACTTAAACTGATTGATTGAAGCCAATATATAATACAAATCCATTTAAAACGCTTTATTGCAATATAATTTTCTTTCACGAATCATTTACATATATACATATTTATTTACATATATTTATTTTATATAGTAATAGCAAATACTGGCTGCTCTTGATTAAACTTTAATTTAATTTCATTTGTTACGACTTTCAAGCTTTTAAATACCACTCGTCTTGTTAAACAAGAGCATTTTTTTTTTGTAATATATTTATGTAGCCATTGCAAAATGTAACTAACCTCTTAACATGAATGAGCCAAGAATAAATAAAATAAGAAATAAAAAATGAATTCTTTTCGTTATCATTTATATTCCATAATCTTTTTATATAAATCACAATCTCTTATAACATTAATATCCACGAAATCCTTTTATCTTTATATTCTCTTCATCTTCTTGTATTATTTTATGATAGTTTGACTTAAGTTAGTAAGTTGCATACAGACAATATCGTCATCACCATCATACTCAAGTTAACACTCATACATAATTTTGAAAAGTCAATTTTTATGCAGTTTTTCACTAGACCTACTGAAAAAGCAATGTGCCCTGTATGATTTTTGTCTTTATGAGGTATAAGTGAATTTATTAACACCCTACTTCAATTTATAGTAAAAGAAAAGAAAAATCTGTATTTGCTTACCTCTTACCTACCAGAGAAAATATGTGAAATTTTTAAATAGAAAAAATACCAAAACAAGCACTGAAATCGAAAATACAATTTGAATGAGGATAAAGATGACCAATAATTAAAGCGTAAGTTAGCAGTCTTCTTGTATTTACCAAAGAGAGAAACTTTTTAGTATGCTTAACTTTCCGAATTGTATGATTATGTAATATAATTCTCATTCTGTTCTTAAAAGTTTTAATACTTATACTACTTTGGCCTAAGAGATGTTCTTGCCTCATGATCTAGCTTGTGCCACCAGTGAAATGTATTCTGATACCAGTTTATAACCTTAAAAAAGAACTGTATTTTTGTTAAAAAATGTTATGGTTTAAAAAATTATAGTTAATTTTTATATAAAGACCTTGAAAAAAATTATTTATAAAATGTTATGATTTATTTATAAAATCTATTTTTTAAATAAAAATATGCTTTTGAAAACAGTAATATTCGTTAAACACAGTGATGAGTGAAGAAGAAGAATTATATTTAATTGATTTTTACGGAAGCAGCCTGTTAATTTTTTGGCCCTGTGGTAAAATATGGGACCAATCCTTATCAAACTTATATATCCTCTATATTTGTGGTTCTTTATCTTCCCTTTTCTACAGTGTCTAACTTATTTGCACGTTAAGGTGATAGACCAGGGTTGTTTTTCTTATTATTATACAAAACTAAAATTAACACAGCATATAGCCTAATCAACAAAATAATGGACCTTAACAATAAAGAATTCTTAGACAATAACATTAATAAATTAGAAGAAATATTACAACAAAACAACTACCTTCTAAAAATAATAAGAACACTTATAAATAAAAAAATTGACTCCATCAACGCGACAAAAAACATAAATAAAACAACAATAGACAATTCTAACAGTGACAAAAAATACATTAGCGTAACTTACGTGGAAAATAATACCGATAGCAAATCCCTTAGAGAAATAATTTCAGACAACAACGTTACCTTTACACACAAATCTAAAAACACACTAAAACACTTCCTCAAAAACCCCAAAGACAGAATTAAAAAGAGAGACATGTGTAACGTTGTATATGAAATTCCGTGTAAAGGCACAGCTGACCAACAGTGTGACCAAGTTTACATCGGACAGACGAAACGATCACTTCAAACAAGAATAATAGCCTGTTTCTACGACAATTTGAATCTCGTGTTTCGCTCTCTGAAGCAAGTTTATGAATCATGCTGTTTACACGACTCATTTATCTGCTTCGATTTGACAGTTGTTATTAAACAGAAAAACATAACTTGAAAAACAACAACAACACTTGAAAAACAACAGAAGATATCCTTCTTGCCGCGATAGCATTAACTATAATTTTTTTCCTATCCATTTTTTTTTAATTTTATAAAATTAAAATTAATTAACACACCCACAAAACAATTATATTTTTTAAGTTTTCACTTTTAACTTTGTTTTGTTTGAAATTTTTTTTGTTTAATTTTGATAACTAGTGCAGATAAACTTACGATAAAAATTAGAGAAGAGAGGATTTTTCCTTGATTCGCAGCTAAATTCAATATGAATCTACCAGCTTCGTTTTCAAAATTTTGTATGGCGAACTAGGTTGATTCGCTTATGATTGGGGTGTGAAGCAAGAATAGAGAGCGAAGCAGGTGCCGTGGAAACAAGCTATGAACACGAAACAGACATCAGAAAGAAGAAGACCACTACGGGCAATGCACAACATATTTTAGAACACACACACACACCCCTGATTTTGAAAAAAACACGAATAACAGAATAGAGAGTTTGCACAGCAATAACTCTTGCTGACAGCTTTAAGACTGCGTTAAATGCATATTCTGTATGCCTCTAAATGATGACTGTACTTTTTCCATCGGAGTTGAAATGGATTCGAACTCTCAGTGTACCATTTTCGTTTTCAGCGGTTTGGTAAGTTTTAGTATTTGTCTCTTGGCTTGATAATCGCCATTTTGGTTAGACAATTACCTTTCCGACATCCTAGTTTTAAGATCGTATTACTCCTCCAGTAAAATTTTTATAAAAGTCAAACTCAAGCTTGCAATATTTATATATGCCGGTCCATTCAATAAACACGTTAAACTTTCCAAAAACATTTCATGAATTTATAAATTAGTAAGAAAAGTATACAAAATTATAAAACACTAAAAAAATATGCGAATAATCAAATTTTTCACCAAATTTAAAATAACCTTAAAATGTAGTCTATATAAAAATCGGATTTTGACAATTTTCTTATATTTTTGAAACTTAAATCATGACATGTGCATATAACACGAAATATTAAGAAAGTTATTTTAATAGATTACCACACACACATGCACTCACATGTTAAAATATATGAAAGAAATGCATGTACGGGTTTGTTTACACATGTGAACAATCAGTTGAAATCTTAGTATCAGAAGGTACACTTTATCCTTATGAAAATCATCATGATTTCTTTTGTTGAAATGTTGAAAAGGAGTTAGAATAAGCTTGTCAAAAAAATTTTTAGAAAGAGAACTTATTTAATTTATTTATATTTTTGTTGATATTTAGGAATTTCCTTGTTAAGCTTCCACATCAGTAAAGCAATAAACATAACTCTATTCGTCTATTCGTTACAATACAAACACTATGCGTCCTTTCTTAATAGCCGTCTATCTCAGAAACAATAATTGGTAGACGTAATTGATAATTTTGAAATTATTGATCGTAATAATGGGTTTTTCAATTGTGGAAACACATACAACATGATAGCTTTGAGATTTAGTTTTTTGACGCATTCGTAGTAGATGCATTGGCAATTATTACCAGGAATTTTATTTCGCACGAAAATCGCATTAAAATAACTAAAATCCACTATGAAAATGGTGGTTCTGTTAAAGTTCCATTTCGTAAAATTCGTGATATTTTCGGACAACATAATCGTCCTTCTGAGACCGCTATTAAGAATTTGGTCGTTAAATTTGAGTCGACATGCTCGATACAAAATGTGCGAACACCAACGCGTATTCAATCACAACCGTAAGCCACAGTGTTGAAGTGAAAATTAATTGAACGCCACATAGGGAACTTTGCATAAGGATTTGACTTTGAAGCCTTACAAGGTTCAACTGGTGCAGAAATTGAAGCCGACCGACCATTCACATCGCGGTAGATTTGGTGAATTCATTCGGAACAACTGGCTAGTTTTTCTGCAAAAATCGTTTCTTCATACGAAATCCATTTATACTTGTCAGGCTATGTCAATTAGCCGCCTTTGGGCTTCTGAAAAGATTAGACCGATTATTAAGAATCCTTTACATGCTCAACGTGTCACTGTATGGTGTGCTATGTGGTCGTAGATGAGGCTAGAAATGTGGTAACGGTAATGGATCACGCTATCGCGAGACGCTATTATTGACGACATGGATATCACTGACATGTGGTTTTAACAGGGCAGTGTCACATTTCACACATCCAATGAAACGATCAATTTATTGCAAATACAATTTTCCGCTTACATAATTTCACGATAATCAGCAGTTAAATGGCCAGCCAGTTCGTGTGATTTAACACCACTGGATTATATTTTATGGGGCTATGTTAAGAACATAGTCCATATGGAACCAATCGAATTGATTTCAGCCTTAAAACTCAAAATTCGTGATATGATTAACGAAATAGGACCGCTATTTTGTCAAAAAGTGATTCAAAACTTTGATGAAAGAAGAGACATATGTCAGCATGGTCTTGGTGGACATTTGCTAGATATCATATTTCATTCATAATTCAAGGACTTTTCTCTTAGTATTACAATAAAAAATTGAATTATCTTTTACGCTTATAGTTTTTGTGTTATTTTAGAAAACAAACTTCTTGTTGAAAAGTCCTTTTTAGAATAATATTTTATTTAATTTCATTTCCAAATAGCAAGAGAAATTCTAACCATCTATTAATTTTCTCTACATAAATTATAATTATAAATTAGAGCTTGAAATAGATTTTATGTTTCTTTCACCTCAAATACTTTCCGTGAACACTAAATAAATATTAATAAAAAAACAAGCTAAAAGAATATAAAATATTGTATAAAGTAACACATAATATAGCAGGAACTCAAACTGATTAATTAAATAAATATTAATTTATGTGGTGACTACCTGGCATTTTCTTCTTCTATAATAAGTAATACGTTTTGTTCTAAAATATTTCTATTTATTATAAAATTTATTTGTAATTAAATAACATATAAATTCATAATTGTTAGACTATTTAATTTATTTAGAAATATTTCAAGTATTTCCTTTAATGTATCAATGATTCAATATTTATTACTGCACTTAATAAATTAAAAATAATAATAATAATATGAATTATATATATCTCTAATTATTTTCAATTATTCAGGCATTAATAAATAAAAGTTTTATCGCTATTCTATCACAAACTCTAGATCTGCTATTGTTGTTGTTGTCAACGAGTGTATCATAATATATTTATGGAAGTATGTGTCAACAAATTTTATCTTAAGAAATGCACTCACACGTAAACATTACGCAAAAATTAATTTCCCATGTATACTTGTACTTTTTTATACAATCATACTCGTAATCATCAACTTGTTATAATAAAATATAAAACATATGGTTACCTTGTTAGGAAAATGCGACTGTAGTTTATTATTAAGGAATATTAGAGTCGTTCAGTTTTTGAAGTTCGGTGTTAGTTTTTTTTTTTCTTTCTGTTGTTTAGCTTATCTCGTGGAATTTCTTATCAGCATGTTGTTATCTGGTGGGTATACGATTTCGTCGGTTACTTTTTTACTGATAATTATTTTTATTGAAAATTTAAAGAAATCAGCAATTGCAAATAAATTAAGTGTGGCAAATTATAAATTACCTAAGACAAGCTTTGTTAAATAAATCATTTCCTAAAGCAAAATACCAAACTGATTGCCGATAATACATGTTGTTATACTCACATGCATACATATGTTCACAAAGAGAAGTTTTAGTCAAAACCGACAGTGCTAAATGTTTTATTTTTAATTTAATAGAAAACGTAGAAAACAGTAAAATATCAATAATTTCTTGTTATTTTGAATTGAATTTTTAATTATTTATGATGTAAGTAATGTATAGCGTTGCATTTTTAAGTACTTTTGGCCAAAAATATAAATTTTATTTAGTTTTTTGCAACATTTTTCGTAAAACTACTGAAAAAATTACTACTTATAATAATGCTTTTTATTTTTTATGAGTTGCTTAAGCATTATATCGGGTTTTTCAACAAGATGTTTGTTTTTCAATTATATCAACACCAACAACATGATAGTTTTGACATTTAGTTTTCCGACGTATTCGTAGTAAATGCATTAGCAATTGTTACAATGAATTCAATTTCGCACGAAAATCGCATTTAAAAAATTAATACCCACTATGAAAGTGGTAGTTCTGTTACAGTTATATTTCGTAAAATTCGTGGTATTTTCGGACAACATAATCGTCCTTCTGAGACTGATATAACGCATTTGGACGTTAAATTTGAGTTGATAGACTCGATACAAAGTTTGCGAACATCAATGCGTATTTGACCAGGTCCTTCAACTAAAAACATGATAGCCTTGAGCCACAGTGTTGAAGTAGATCCAAACTTTTTAATTCCTCAAGGTTCTCAACAATTGAGGTTACCCAAAACTACCACATGGCGAATTTTCCGTAAGGATTTGACTTTGAAGCCTTATAAGATTCAACTAGTGTAAGAATTAAAGTCGACCAACCATTCAGATCGCCTTAGATTAGCTAACTTAATTCAGGAAGAATCAGCTGGCTTTTTTGAAAAAATTATTTTTCAGACGAAAACCATTTTCACTTGTCTATCAACAAGCTAAATTGCCACATTTGTGCTTCTGAAAATTCTACAGCGATTATTAAGAAGACTTTGCATGATCAGCGTGTCACAAATACCTTGCGTTAAAGGTACATTTTATAAAAAATATTAAAAAGAATTTTTTTAAGGTATCTTTGATGAATAAGACTTTGTTATTTTTATAAGTGTTTTTTGCAAAATTTTTCTGAAGTCTATATAAAAATATTTATTAATTGGTTATAACATTTTCAATAAAAATTATTTAATTAGGTGAAACAAACAAAAGTTAAGCTATACAAAACAATAATGTACATTACGTGATAAGATATACATCTGCACCTGGTAGTGAGCCTTAATCAGATGGTGGTCATACCACTGTGAGTGAAAAGCAGCGCCACTCACGCCCTAGGAAGTCTAATTCTAGCAACAGGTTCTTCCTAGTAGCAATTTCAATGATTCCAGAGCAGGGCATCAAACCACCACTCTAATCCAACGCCTGTCCAGAACACATGACTAGCATGCTCACTGGATCTAGGATTATTCCACCAGGTAGGTGTTATTAAAAGTGAAATGATCCTGGCCACCATATAAAACAGGCCTGTTATGGGGCCGCGAAACCACAACCACCACGATACTCCCGAAGGGCCAACCTTAATAATCAGTCAGAGAAACAGCTAAATGCCTAAAGACACAAATAGCGGAAACTCTGCGGGCTACTGATTCCCGTGGAAATAACGTGGAGCTTCCAGTTGTACCCCTAACTTCAAGGGACTGGACTCCCTTATACCCCCAGTTGCACAGGTCTAGATAGTCGAAGTTCTATAGAGACCGATAAATGTACCCCCGGAGGGTGGGGGGACAATAAAGTACAATATAATTTTGTGTTACTCAATGGTGGGCTTTACGATTTAGAGGCGTGATTGGACCGTTTTTTTTTTCGAAGATGAGGCCAGAAATGCCGTAAACGTCAATAGATCACGCTATTGCGAGATGCTAACAACCCAATTTTGGCCTATTATTGATGACGTGGATATCACTGAAATGCCACATGTCGCAGCCAATAAAACGATTAATTTACTGCAAACCAAATTTCCCGATCTTGTAATTTCTCGACAAGTGGCTAACCAGATCATGTGATTTAACACCACTGGATTCTTTTTAGGGGGGTATGTTAAAAAAGGGTTTCTAAAACACAAAATCCGTGATGTGATTAACGAAATAGGACCGCCATTTTGCAAAAAAGCTTTTAAAAACTTTGATGAAAGAATTGACATCTGTCGGTGTGGTCGAACTTTTCTCTTCGTAATACAATAAAAGTTTGAATCATCTTTTTTTTTTGTTTTCAATAATTATTTTTTAATTTTTAATAAT
Organism: Trichopoda pennipes; assembly: GCA_030448955.1. Taxonomy (NCBI): domain Eukaryota; kingdom Metazoa; phylum Arthropoda; class Insecta; order Diptera; family Tachinidae; genus Trichopoda; species Trichopoda pennipes. The sequence continues at coordinate 6,369,802 of JASKUP010000067.1, forward strand.
AATTTTAATAATAATAATATTAATTATTTTTTGTATCTTCAAGAAACTGAACTAACAATAAGTTTTAAAATCTTAAATTCTAAAAAAAAGTTACATTAGTCCCGACCATGTCAGAACTAACCTTTTGGGTAAAAAAAATTGACATTAAAAAAAACAAAACAAATATTCCTAAGATGTGTCATCTGTAGCATTGAGGATTAAAGCTGCGGTATCCCTCTTTTTTAATCGGCTATGTCCACTATAATTCAAGGTATTGCGAGCAAGGGGGTTAGGATGGTCTTCAAGCTTCATTAAGTATTTGCCTGCGTATTTGATGATTTCTGTAGTCACCAGCGGTATGTCTAAATCACAATGTATGTTTGAATTTTTGATGTACCATGGAGCGGAAGTTATCAACCGTAAAATTTTATTTTGCATACGTTGGATTCTATCCACATTTGAAGCTGAGGCAGAGCCCCAAAGTTGGATTCCGTAAGACCATATTGGTTTTGAAATAGTCTTGTAAATTAGAAGCTTACAATCTAGGCTAAGTTTTGAGTTTCTGCCAATAAGCCAATGTAGTTGTGTTATCTTAAGTTTCATTTGTGTTAGCTTTGAGTCAATATGATTTTTCCATGTAATGCAACGGTCAAAATGTATACCAAGATATCTCACATAAGTATGGTGAGGGTGAAGGTCACATGAATGCACTTTTGAACCTTCACTTTAATTCTCCACAATTTTAACCACAACTCTAAGTGAGTTATATGTTGCTGAAGATTTATGGATGCTTGATGGGAGTTTTAATGAGAACTTAGACACCCTGTATCATCAGCAAACGTAGAAGTGTGGACAGTTTCACTTACAGGCATATCGGAGGTACATATCAAGTATAAAACTGGTCCAAGAATGCTACCTTGTGGTACGCCTGAGGAAATTGGTTTGGATACACTAACGAAGTCTCCTTCAACAACAGAAAATTTCCGTCCAATTATGTAGCTTTTTAATAGGTTGCTTATATTACAAGGCAAGTGAGCGGTCAGTTTCAGAAATAGACCTTCATGCCAAACTTTGTCAAAAGCCTGAGAAACATCAATAAAAATAGCTGAACAATACTTCTTCTCTTCAAAAGTCTTTCTTATCACCTGAACGAATCTATGGGTTTGTTCGATTGTGCTATGTCTACTTCTAAAACCAAATTGATGGTCTGGGATACAACCACTATCCCTTAGCATCGGAGACACTGAATCATCTTGATCTAAATTTTTTTGTTTTAGAAAACAAAATTCGTGTGGCAAATCCCTGTAGGTAAACCTTTAGACTGTGCTTGCCTCTACCACGTTTTCTTTCGGGTTACTTAATTTAAAATAATTCTGAAAATTAGTTCAGTTATGCCTCAATTTTTAGTTAATTTTAGGATTTAGACGAGTATTATATATTTTTTTAAATTTTTTTAGACAGGATCTACCCTTATATGTATATTTTATAGCAAACGTTGCTAGATTCAAGTACGGAACTTAGTGTGAATATTATTTTTTTTTCTGCAATTTCATTTTAAAACATAAAGATAAGTGTACAGTGGTTATAATAATATAGAAACGAGATTTTTAAATTACTCGTATGATATCAAAATTTACCTTGTACTCATTCCAGTTTTTTTAAATTAAGCTAAATGCTCCTAAAGTAAAAAATAAAGAGACAAGTTTTTTATATTATTTTTTTAGTATTTAATTTGTTTTCAAAATTTATTATTTCGTTGCTTACTGTATTCATGCAAGGAGGATTTTTAAAACATATCCACTTCTAAAAGTCCTTAATTGTATTTGCGGCAGTTGTAAAATTGTTGTGTATTTATATCTTTTACAATTTCTATATAATTATTTTATAAATATATGTTTTTATTTGCAATAATTTTAAATTATTTTCCCCTTTTTGTTGTTGTTGTTGTTGCAATTTCCTGAACAAACACACAGTTTACGTATGTATCTTCACATGCAAAAGATTTCAGGTCTTAAAGTATATAATTGTGCATTGCATACATACAGCACTTGAATTTAAATTGTATTTTTGTGTCAGATTTTAAAAGAAACAAAAATAAAAGTATATTTAAATTATATTTTATTATTATTGACATATTTAACAGGAAGAACATACTTAAAACTTGTACAAATTGGATGACAACTTTTTCTCTCGCCGATTATTATTGTAATTTAAGTTGCTCCTTTGGAAATTGCAAACGTAACAGCACGCATAAATAACTTTAGTCATTTGAAATTGTTTTGCATTTAAAAAAGTAATTAAAATAATTTGAGCGTTGCGGTTGATAACTATAAAGAAGTTTTATTTTAAATGCAGTAGACAGTTATGCAGTAGAATATCCTTTTGCCAAAATAATTATCAAAAGTTTTTTGATATTAAAATAAATATATTAAGTATTCTGCATCCGGTATGCTTAGTTTTTATTCGAATATAGTAGATTTTATTGCAAAAAAATCGGAAATTGCATGATTGTTAATTAAAAGGTTTAAAAGCCTTTTAAAGTATTGTTTCAATCAAATTTTGCATGTATCATATTTATTTACTTAATCAAAACACAAAGGACATAAAAATGTAATATTTGATTAAAATTTCAAGTTAAAATAAAATTTAAATTAAGATTTAATTAGCTTGTTAAATTATTAAAATACGAATTTTATCAAGAATATCAAGAACTCAGGTCGACTCACAATCAGGGCTAAAAGACGTAATTAAATATCTAACCCTAGAATGAGAAAACCTTTAGTTAAGAAATTTAAGTACTGTAAGTACCCATCTTCTCTTTCTAGTTTAAGACAGAAATAATCTGGCAATGATGGCAGATATTAATCGCGTATGGCACGCGCAATTGAGGATTATTAATATACTCACCAACAATAATATGAAAGTTTGCTGAAATATGAATAAAACTTTTACAAAATAAACTATACCAAGAGAAAACACATGGCCGCACAAATGTCAGAGACACAATAATACCGGGTGTCCGCCGCCATTTTGGTAAATATTAGTCTTGACAGTTCATATTTGGCAGTCGTGACGTAGATACATGTCGTTTATTATAGAAAGTTATTCGATAAACCAACGTGTTTTAATCGTTAAAACATTTTATATAATTCAATCATCGATTACTGTGACGATGAGAAAGTTACGTGAAATTTTTGGGAAAAACAACGTGCCAACAAAGCGCACTATTTATCGTTTAGTAAATGATTTCGAAGAAAAAGAGTCTGTAGGTCCAAGCATGAACCACAACGTACTGCAAGATCGGCTGATGACATTACTGCTGCTCAATAAAGTGTGTAAAACAATCAATCAACCTCAATTCAACGCTGCACAGTGTTCTAAGCGTGGCCATATATAGAAAAATTTAATTATGGTAATTAAAAAAATAGCTAATGGCATTTAATAAAAGACACTTTTACTAATAAGCGTAAAAAAATAAGATTAAAATAATATGTTTTTCTAAAGATATGGCCCTTCAAAGTTTTGGTTTAAAAAAACTTAAATTTTGTAAAAAAAAGGAATAAAAATGAGAATGAAATTCATGGGGTTAAATAATTGAATTTAGTTGGCAAACGAACAAAATTTGTACTACATTAGTTGTTGTATTATGTTTCAAGTATATAAACGGTATTTTTAATTACATATATCGATAACAGTGTATGCATCATCATAACAATGATATTAATAAAACAAAACAAGACTTGTTGTGATAAGCAAACATATAATAGTGAAGAAAAAAAATTTCAAGTATTACCGAGATATGTTTTCTTTCATTTTATAACAAAAAGTATGCTAATTTATAAGAATTAGGTGCACTTAATGGCGCCCATTTAAATAATTGTTATTTTTTTAGTGTCGACTCAAATGAAAATGCGACATTTTTTTAATTCTAAAATTGAGTTAAAGGAACACAAGGATGTAGTTAAAAAATTATCAGGAATTGTGGGAGCTCGAAAAGGGAAATCTTTGGAAGCAAAATACGTTTAAAAAGTAAATAATTTTAATTTATAATAAAAGCGGATGTGGTTCAATACATGGAATAAATTTGAGTGACGTTTGTATTTTTTAAAATTATTTACTGTATTGTCAGTGCTTTTAATAGTTTTTTTTATTTTTCGCCTTTGCTTTCTGGGTGTCTTTTGAGTGTTTACTATAATCGGGTATAAGCTTCCATTAAAGATGAAACTACATAATATTCGTCCCAAAATGTGGAGGATTATAATATAGAAGATATATCTTTTGAAACTGTCTCACTATGCAGTGAGAGTGAAGATATGTATAGTTTAAGCGAATCGTAAAGTTATAATAAATCTGTTAATTATTTTTAGATAATTATGAAATAAAAATTTATGATTAATTTTATAAAATTTAAATTTATTGTTTCACTATAGTAGTCTACTACAAATTCACTATCATGAAAAATATTACTTAATAAAAAGTTATATTTATATATTTCTTAATTTAAGTCCAGTTCCTAAAATCGTGAATATATTCTACATAGATACATATACACGGATTCGTGTCCTTCCCGTATATACGGAAATATAAATGTGTTAGAAAAAATGCATACTTTACGAAATTATGTTTACAGTAATTTGACTCAATTCAGATAAGACTTTCGTTAAGATAAAAAATATATTTTTAAAAAAAATTAAAAAAAAAATTAAAAATTAATTAAATTGTTTTTAAATTAATTCCGAAGACAACACACATATTTTTCAATTAGATGAATGGACGCCCTCACCTTCAATATATCCGGATATACGGGAAGGACACGAATCCGTGCACCGAATTTTTTTAAATTTTGTTAATTTTTGCCAGGCTAAATATATGTATCAAATTTCAGCTCTTTACAATAAGTTTTGCTATTTATGGCCACTTGTTATATGAAGTCACGACACTGTGCACCGTGCTGAATGACGATGAACATTTTCATTTGAATGGATATATGAATAAACAGAATAGTTCTGGGGAATGGCAAACCCTCAAATTATTCAACAGTCACCTTTGCAGCCATTAAAAGTGACTGTTTGGTGTACAATTTGGTCAGGAGGAATTATTAAAATTATTATTAAAACAGCGTTACGGTAACTGTGAATCGTGATATGGTTGAAATTTTTTAATACCACAGCTGCATGCACCTATCGAAATGTACTGTTTGGTGAGGTGTTATGGCCGCTAGAATTATTGGTCCATATTTCTTCGAAAATGAGAATAAAACGCCGGAATCGATTTCAGGAGCTTCCTACAGAACATTGATTGAAAATTGTTTGCGGGCAATGGCGGAGCAGTATCCTAATTTGCGGTTTCAACAAGATGGAGCAACTGCGCATACTACTAGGCAAACAATGGACCTGCTGCGTGCAATTTTTGGCGGCCACCACGTTCGCCAGATTTGACTGCACCCGACTTCTTTTTATGGGGATATTTTAAAGACAAAGTGCCTCTTAATAAACCAGAGACTATTAGGCAGCTGAAGCAAAATATTCGAGACGCAATACTGAGCCTTCATCCCGAAACATTATGTGGTGTAATGGAATTTGCGTTCAAAAGAGCCAATCTTTGTATCGAGGAAAATAGTGGACATTTGTCTGATGTAATATTTCATACATAATTTCCATAATATATATCCAATGTATAAAAACAATTAACCAAAATAAATGATTATTGCAAAATTTATTTGTGTATAACATTAGTACGACTTACTTGGCCCACCCTGTATAAAGTTTAAGCTTCAAAACGAAATTTTGAATGTAAATGTTTACTTTAGTTTAACAGTTAAATGGAACATCTCTTTGCTTATGTTATTTTCCTAATTGACAGCAAATTAAGAAAGCAAATTTTATTGTCTCTATTATTTCCTTGTAGGAAAACCCATCGTTATTACAGTACGTTTCCATATCAGTTAAGTCGGTTAACCTTTAAATTGCTACCATTAACTAAACATTATTGTAAATATTAAGCAATGCTTAGCATTTTATTTTGCTGCCAACTATAAAAAACCCATAAATCTTAATTTTGTGGGCTTGGAAAAAGGAAACTGTTTTCAGCGTACATATTTTTGCAAGCAAACATTTAAACACCTTTGAAGAATTATAGTAGACAATCACTTTAATTTCTTGAAAAAATAAACCAAAGTTTCTGCAAAAACTTTTAACTTTTATTTTAAATAAAAATAAAACATATTTACTCTTTTATTAATGTTCGTTGTATTTAAATATAAATTTCGCTGACAACATAACTCTTGGTTATTTTTAATTAAAAATGTCTGCTTCCGTATTAAATCTAAAAGAAATGAACAAATAAAATAAAATAAAGAAATAATATACGTATAAAATTTTAACAAAAAATATGAACGAAAATAAAGAAAATCTTAAGTTGTGTGTGCTTGTTTGTGTGTTTATTTGGTAACGAAATAAAAGAAATCACAAAAAATTTTAATACAAAAAATTTAAGAATTGAAAAACATTTTCCGTTTACTAGGAGAATTGTGGTGTTTTACAACAAACATAGAAGAAATACACAAACCACCACAACAGAGAAGATTTAAACTTCACACACAACAATTATTTAACACGGTGCGAATAGAGTTGCCAGCAGTAGAGTACAATTCTAAAACATTCTTAAGATGACAATAGAGGTGAAGTTCATTAACGGATAGTGTGACTTCATTGCAATTTCTGAAGACTTGCAAAGTAAAGGAGAAAGAGAAACTTAAGCCTTGGGCTGTACAGTTAAGTCCTTAAGTTGAAATATTTAACACCGACTCGGTTGGGAAACGTGTTTTGTTTTTTTTTTTTACTACAAAATATTTCTAATTTAACAGTATTTTATATTTTTTTTAAATTAATATTTTAAATTCTTAATGGTCATGAATATTTTGCATTTTATATTTATTAAACTCTAAACAATATGAAAATTTATAGTGCCAAATTTAAATTAATAAAGCTTATCCTCGAATTACAGCCAAAAATAGTAAAAAGAATAAAATAAGAAAAATATTTTAAGTTATTAATAAGCAACGAAGCATTCAAAATTCTCGAAGAGTTAAAAATTTATTTCAATCAAACTATAGCAGTTGCATGGCAAGGCCAATCGATATAATCATTTTGACTAGTCTATAGAGATATTAGCCCTAAATTATTACCAAAATATGCATACCTTTTCGTGGTACTACATTTGCTAATTTTACCCACAGTTACTTATTTTCACAATTTCATAAAATTTCGGATGCTGGACATTTAACAAAATTTATTATTTTTTGAGAATTTATTATTTTCTCATCCAATGAGGAAATTTTTTTTCTCTTAAGAGCTTAATTTGATTTATCATGTTTAAGTAATTAAAATAGTCTAAACACCATAAAATCACATGACTAACCATGACATCGCGTTTTTATAGTCCCAAATTCAACCTGCAGCTTTATGCTCGTCATTTATTCACCGATTTCAACGTATGAAATTTCATTTTCGGTTCCACTTACTACGTCCAGGTGTTTCTCCTACCCTATTGCTTATTTTTTTAAATGACCTTCTTTGTTAAACTTTTAATCCTAATTACTATTTCCCAGACGGCAGCACCATTTGTCATTCGAATTTATTCAGTAATGAACCGAACTAGTTGGAGATGGGGTACAAAAGGCAATACATGAATGAAACGCTTAATCACGCAAAAATTTCCAAATTGGGTCGTAGATTCGATTTTAATGCCCGCAAAAATCAATGTAGCATGCTTACGCATAGATGTGTGCTCGGATATGTTGCTACATCTGTTATTACGGATGATACAAGTTCTAAGGTATCGGAAGCACTTAATGTTCTTGATATGAAAATCCAGTGTGATGTTCGATGAATTGAGCACATTTTTCAGGTTTTTAAAGAAGCTTTCAATTACCTCAGTTTTCTAAAATGGTGTAAGAGATACTTCAATTCATCCGTTGTTCTTATTTTTTATACCACCTACATCCATCCAAAAATGCAATACAACTCTCACTTATGAGCTGGCGCCCCAAAGTCTATTTGCTCGACTGCGTACAAAAGGATATCGAACTCTATTAATTCTCAAGAGCATCGACGCAATGTGGGTTATAGTTCACTGTTTTATCATTACCAGTATTGTAAATACTTTAATTAAATTAGGGAACTTGTCCCGCTACTCGCACTTTTCTGTTTCTTTTTCAATAATTATTTATTGTATCTTCAAGAAACTGAACTAACAATAAGTTTTAAAATCTTAAATTAAAAAAAAAAATTACATTAGTCCCGACCATGTCAGAACTAACCTTTTGGGTAAAAAAAATTGACATTAAAAAAAACAAAACAAATATTCCTAAGATGTGTCATCTGTAGCATTGAGGATTAAAGCTGCGGTATCCCTCTTTTTTAATCGGCTGTGTCCACTATAATTCAAGATATTGCGAGGAAGGGGGTTAGGATGGTCTTCGAGCTTCATCAAGTATTTGCCTGCGTATTTGATGATTTCTGTAGTCACCAGCGGTATGTCTAAATCACAATGTATGTTTGAATTTCTGATGTACCGTGGAGCGGAAGTTATTAACCGTAAAACTTTATTCTGTCCACGTTGAATTCTATCCACATTTGAAGCTGAGGCAGTGCCCCAAAGTTGCATTCCATAAGACCATATTGGTTTCAAAATACTCTTGTAAATTAGAAGTTTACAATTTAGGCTAAGTTTTGAGTTCCTGCCAATGAGCCAATGTAATTGTGTTAGCTTAAGTTTCATTTGTGTTAGCTTTGAGTCAATATGATGTTTCCATGTAAGGCGACGATCAAGATGTATACCAAGATATCTCACATAACTATGGTGAGGAACAATGTGATTATCGATCCGAACGGGTGAACAATTATCTCTTCGCAGGGTGAAGGTCACATGAATGCACTTTTGAACGTTCACTTTAATTCTCCATAATTTTAACCACAATTCCAACTGAGTTATATGTTGCTGAAGATTTATGGAGGCTTGATAGAAGTTTTCGTGCGAACTTAGACACGCTGTATCATCAGCAAACGTAGAAGTGTGGACAGTTTCCCTTACAGGCATATCGGAGGTACATATCAAGTATAAAACTGGTCCAAGAATGCTACCTTGTGGCACGCCTGAGGAAATTGGTTTGGATACACTAACGAAGTCTCCTTCAACAACAGAAAATTTTCGTCCAATTATGTAGCTTTTCAGTAGGTTGCTTATATTACAAGGCAAGTGAGCGGTCAGTTTCAGAAATAGACCTTCATGCCAAACTTTGTCAAAAGCCTGAGAAACATCAATAAAAAAAGCTGAACAATACTTCTTCTCTTCAAAAGTCCTTCTTATCACCTGAACCAATCTATGGGTTTGCTCAATTGTGCTAGGTCTACTTCTAAAACCAAATTGATGGTCTGGAATCCACCACTATCCCTTAGCATTGGAGACAATTTATTCATAAGCAACTTCCCAAAAACCTTTGAAATAGTCGGTAATAGGCTTATGGGCCTATATGACTCAGTTTTGGTTAGGTCTTTACCCGGTTTTGGAATCATTTTAACTTTGGCAATCTTCCAGTAGTCAGGATAGTATTCAAATAAAAATGAATAGCATGATTCTGAATGCAATACTGGGGAGCTCCTTCAGCATTCTGTTACTTATACCGTCCATACCAGGAGATTTTTTCGGGTTTATCTCAGAAATTAACTTTTGAACCTCACGCAACCTAAACTTTAAGGGTCGAGGGGGTAATGCAACTACGCTCGGCAAATTAACGTCATCAGTACATTTTTGTGGGGCGAATACATCTTTCAAGTATTCGGCAAACAAGTCGCCTTTTTCAGCGTCCCTTCTTGCCCAATCTCCACTGATATTACGTAGAGGTGGCTTGTACTCAACGGGCACTTTTCTGTGTTTAACACGTTTTTCACCCTTCCATTATGGTTGATTGGCACTACGCGTTACAGGGAAACAGAACAGTTTGTATGTAAAATAAACTCCCTCCATAGGCCTTTCCTGCCACTTTTAATGTAGGAAAATCCAAATCGAATGTCTACAAACACTACTCCCTTTTTCCACCTCCCAACAACCTAATTTCCCATCTCCACATTAATTATACGTTGACAAGGGATACATCATTTAGGAGATATTAAATTTTAAGAGCTTTTCTTTCCTTCCTAGTTTTTCTAGGGTAAAATTAGAAATTGATTTTCTAATATTTAAAAAAAAATATTCAATTCCACATTAATATAAACAATTTTGCTGCATTGATATGTTAGGAGTAATAAGTCTAACATGGGATAGAATTTTCCATTTCCTGCTGTATTTTTATTTCAGCTGGAAAAGTTGCAACAATATCAGATAACAACTCACAAGATCCAGATTCAATATACTTAATATCGACAAACGGTCATAGTTGAGCATCAATTAGATTGAGCATCGATCTACCTGAGAGTTATTGCCTGAGTGATAAAAGTCACACTTTAGTAAATCAAATGATTTTAAAACAGTAGTGAGTTGCGATCGTTTATCGGATATACATGACATATTCTAATATTGGCCTTATTCCAAAGGTCACGACCAAATAATAATGGAACTGACATAAGCCTATCAGGCACAATGTGTATACGAAATCAACCGAAGGACAGCAATTTTACATTCCCTATTCCTTTGCACACGGTAACTGATAGAGGAGCAACACTGTGATAAAAAATGCTTGACAAAATTTATACTGCTAAGTAATCCATATGGTTTTCCAACAAGTAGTTTAATTTCTAAAACAAAATAAAACAAAAAAATTTGATTACGATGATTTAAATTTTTATTGTATTACTAAGAGAAAAATTCGGTAATTACGGATAAAAATGACATCTGGCAAATGTCCACCATGACCACGCTAACAGATGTCAATTCTTTCAACAAAGTTGTTAATAATTTTTTGTTAATCACATTACGGATTTTGAGTTTTAAGGCTGAAATCGATTCGAACAGACTCTCTCCTTAACATAGCCCTACAAAAAAATAATCCAGTGTTATTGAATCACACGATCTGGCTGGAAACTTAACTGCTGATTGTCCTGAAATTGATCGTTTCATTGGCTGTGTGAAATGTGGAACCGTCCTGATGAAACCACATATCAGTGATATTCACGTCGTTAAAAATAGGCCAAAATTTACTTGTTAGAATTTCACGATGGCGTGAATCATTGACAATTACCGCATTTCTAGCCTCATCTTTGAAGAAAAGTACGGCCCAATCACGCCTCCACATCACATAGTGAACCATACAGTGACATGTTCAGTATATAAAGGCCTTTCAATAATCGCTCTAGGATTTTCAGAAGCACAAATGCAGCAATTTTGCTTGTTGACATACCCTGAGAAATGAAAATGGGCTTCATCTAAAAAAATGATTTTTTTTAATGAATTGAGTGAATCTATGGCTTCAATTCCTGCACCAGTTGCACCTTGTAAAGCCTCAGAGTCAATTCCTTACGCAAAATTCGCCATGTGGTGATTTTGGATAACCCCAATTGTTGAGAATGTTAAGGAATTGAGAAGTATGGATCTGCTTTAACAGTCTGACTCACGGGTGCACTGTTTTCAGTTTAACGATCCTGTTGAACACCCGTTGGTGTTCGCACATTTTGTTTTGAGCCTGTCGATCAAATTCTTAATAGCGGTCTTAGAAGGACGATCATGTTGTCCGAAAATATCACCAATTTTACGAAATGTAACATTAACAAAGTGAAACAAATGATTGATCCAGCATACAAACGAACTTTCCCAATTAGAAGGCTTATGTAATACAATAGAGTTAAAAATTATATTGAGAAAGATAGATTAATCGATGCATCTTACAGATCACAATATTAAATCTCACAGTAGTTAACCTTCCACAGTTTTCAAACAGAAAAAAACTTACTTAATACATTGATAGCAGCTTGGCAATCCTATTTTTTTACTCCCGAATACTCAAATACACATCCAGAAAAAAAAGGATTTTGGATACAACACTAAACGAGAAAAACATGAAGCATAATGTAGCATTTGTGGCAATTGTTTAAATGAGTTGAAATTATTAGAGCTGCAGTGAAGCATTCAGCTAAATACTTGACGTCGTTGGTAACGGAAATACAAATTTTGCAAGCTGTGTTGTAACTAACAACAATTATATTTTTTTGTTGTAAAACTCATAAATGGTATTGTGGAAAAAGTGCATTTCTTTCATTGGTGAACAGGAATAGTGATCAAGGAGAAAAGTAACAAAAACTACAAAGTAGAATTTATAGAAGGTATAAATTTTACAGATTCTATTTATTTGCATTATTTCATTTTATTTTATTTTATTTTAATTGTAGTTTTAAAGCTTTTTATACTTGTAATTTGTATTTTGTGTATGAAAGCAAGTCTTTTTTAATAATTTTGCTTGTAGAAATTAATTTTTTGTATACTGCTAATGGGGATAAATGAGTATAAAGGATTTTTCCTAATTCCACTTGATAAAAAAAAACTACCATAAAAATTTTTGAATCTTGAACAAGCAATTGAATATTATGAAATTGATTAAATAAATAAATATTTTTATTGCAATTTTTACCTTTACCAATTTAAAGTTTTGCTAATTAATATACACGTATCCAAACCGTTTGAAGATGGAAAAATGGCATTAGAAGATATTTAATTTAAAATACGTAAATTCAGAGAGGAAGAGAGAGAGAGATAGTTTCTATAGCGCGATATTCTTTTGAGAATAGAATAATTAATTCATTTTTGCATGGAATTTACTAAATGTAATTTAGCAATAGTATGATATTCATCCCATAGTACATATGTAAGGAAATTTAGTCCTTCGACTTGAGAAGAAAATTTAAACAGGAGATTCCTTTTATTTATTTAGTCTATATATGAAAGCCTTACAGACTATAGTTTACATCTTTTACTTAAAACTACGACTAGTCTTTCAAGTAAACAATTACGCTTAACAATATTTAATGATGAAGACTAATTAATAAACCTATATAAACTCTTAAAATGTACAATTTCTTCGAATTGGATTAACTGATTTTATTAACATAGTTAATACTAACTCTCCAGTACTATCCATAATGCGGTTTGATCATCGTATCAAAGGAGCTCGTTAGTAGTAAAAAATAAACAGCCAGTAACGACGTTTTTCACTAAAATTTATGACAACAGTATTTCACTTAAGGGGCTAAACAAATCCAAACAATCCAAGCACATATCGAAATCCAAACAACTTAATATTTACAATTAGTTGTTCAAATAAACACATATAACATTTTACAACATCTAAGGATAAAGAATAATCAACGAACTTATATAGACTATTAAAATTTTTGCAAATTCCTCGAATGGGAACCGTATTTGAATAATTATTTTGGAAGAACTATAAGAAGAGTGGCTGATAACATCGATTTGAAAGAACCGCAACACCATAACAGATATTAGCAACCAAGAATTTAGCTGCAATTATAAGATTACAAACACAATGACTACACAAAAAGAACAAGACAAGAGTTATCTTATTATCACTATAACACGAGTAACTGACTTTTTAACATTTGACATTCATAGAAAACCAACCACGACGGACACTACCATCCACAAAACCTCGAACCACCCTAACCAACATAAACTAGCAGCATTTAGATATATGATACACAGACTTAAGAGAAGTACAACAAAGAACTCGATACAATTTACGCCATAGTTAAAAATAACGGCTACAAGGCCACTACCATCGATTAACTTCTTAGACAATACAACACTAAAAACAGGAATAAAGAAGACAAAGATACAACCGATACAGTACGACGGCACATCTTTACTTACACAGGACCAGAAATATACAGACCAACTAACCTTTTTCACAAAGAAGGAATACTCACAGCTTTTAAAACTGGCAACACTCTGAAGCATAATATCAGAACAACGACAGAAACAACTGACAAATTTAGTTCCAGCGGGGTATATAGACTTACCCGACGATGAATACTAAAAACAAGGTTTACAGAACACTTGCGCTCATACAAACGGAAAAGAGGAGATTGAAACTTTGCATTACACCTTGACACTCACGTACACATACCAAGAGAAATATATGAATGTAAGACATTATTACATCCTTTTTTTTCGAGCCAGCACTCAGGGGATGACCCCTGCACATGCAATGCATTGTGCCAGAACTAGGAAATTAGATTACGGGAAGGAGGAAAGAGGGAGTAGTGTCTGCAGACATTCAGTTTGAATTTTCCCAGATTAAAAGTGACAGGAAAGACCTACGGAGGGATCTTACGGACTGTTCCGCTAAAAAATAAATTTCCCTGTAATGCGTAGTATGATTCAGTGGCCAATCAACCACAAATGGATGCGCTCTCAACGAAAATCGCATTAAACGCAAAAACATGCGAGTATCGGGAACAAGTTCCCTAATTTTATTAGAGCACTTATCATTGTACTAACAATAGAACAGCGAAATACACCCCGCATTGCGTCAATGTTCTAGAGAAGCAATAGACTTGGATACCCTACCGTCTCCAAAGAGCCTCTTGGCTCTCTCCTGTATGCGATTGAGTAACTCCAAAATAGTCTTTGGAGCGCCGGCCCATACATGAGAGCTGTATTCCATTTTTGGACGAATATAGGTGGTATACATAGTACGGAGATCGGATGGAGTGAAGTATCTTTTACACCGTTTTAGAAAAGCGAGGCACTTGAAAGCTTCTTTAGAAACCTGAAAAATGTGTTTAGTCCATCGAACATCGCACTGAATTTTCATGCCAAGAACATCAAGAGCTTCCGCAGCACTACCGAACGCAGATCTATGCATTACCATGTAACATTGCGTCTTACAAGTATTAAAATCTACTCTATTCCCACGACCCCATTGCAAGATTGTCGCCAGATTGTGATTAAGCATATCATTCGTGTTCTACCTTTTGGAACTAATCACCAAATGGCCTGGTCTATTTAAAAATGAATACGAGTGACAAATGGCGCTATCATCGGCAAAAGTATATATATGGTTGAAAGTTCGACAAAGAAGGTGGTTTAGAAAAATAAGAAATAGAGAAGGAGATAGAACGAAGCCTTGCGGTACCCCTGAATTCATCATGAACTCGTTTGATAAAATCCCATCTATAACAACTCATATAGTGCGATTTCGGAGAAAACAGCAAGTTTTGATGGAAGTGCGTTATGCCACACTCTATCGAATGCTTTGGAAATATCTAGAGCCAACACCTTACTTTCTCCGAAGTGATGTATGGAATTACACCATTGTTCAGACAGAAAGGCTAGCAAGTCGCCCGTAGAGCGCCCCTTACGGAAACAATACTGTCGATCGCTAAGTAAGCTGTTGGACTCCAGATACCTCACAAGATGAAAATTGATCATATTTTCAAACACATTAGAAAGCGCTAGCCTTTAACTTTAAGTGAACAACTGCCAGATAAGATGGAAAATGACAATAGTATTACAATTTTATTTTAGTAGGTTTAATTTCATTAAGTTTATATCGCAACAACTTCAAAAGCTATTCACGTCAGATTGAAACAATGATTGATCCGATTAATTAAAATAACTAAAGAAAATTTTGACAATATCTGCCTGCATCAGAATCAGAATATTGGATAACGTTTGGGAGATCATTAAAACAAAGGAAAAATAAAATTTACCCAAAAATATCTCTCGAGGTGTTGTTTTTTAATAGAACATGTTGTTTTCACTCAGATATTATACGATGAAATCTATTTAAGGACATTCATAATGTTGATATCAAAATAACCCCTCGAGAAAAGTGAAAGTTTAAAAAATTATATTTCAATTGACCACAAGATTTCAATTAATTTTTAATTCCATTAGCTTAAATTAATTCTTAATTCTTTAATAATATACTTTTTCTTTAACTTTGTGTCCCCATAAGATAGCGTTTCTTCTTAATTGTAAACAAATATAAAATTATTCCCTAATCATACTTTAAACAAACATTCAAGTTTCATTACATTTTTGCCCAAGTTCATAGCGCAATCTTTATCCAAACAACAATCTTCTTCTAATGCTTTAGCAAAGAACTAAACCTTAATTTAATTTAATAGTTTTGTTTTTAGTTTAAAACCTAATTGTTATGTTCAAAGTTTTATTAAAATTTTCCGCAATACTAAACGAAACATTGTCATACCGTTGTAAAAAGTTGTATAGAGCAGTGTAGCTGTGCCGTCAATAGTTTAAATGAAATCATAGTTTTTATGTGCAGTTTATAAATGAGAGTTTAAAATTTGTTAAATGTAAATTTTATTTTTAATTAAATTAAGGAAAATAACAACATTTTATAGAAATTGTCAACATTAAGATACTTTTTAACGTTAATAAAAAAATATCTTAATCTCGGTTTCTGCTTGTTTATGTTGTGGAAACAAGTAAAAGTGGAATATTAATACAGTGTCCTTCAAAAAAGGGATATCTAATAATCACAAGTATTGTATTGATTTATGCGAGGCTAAAACTACAAAGATATTTGCCCCGGAGAGGTTTTATTTGAAATATGATTTCTGCCATACGACCGCCACGGCTGTGCTCTTCCAACATTTATGGCCGTATACAAGCAATCATGCGGCGAATGTTGTCAAGTAGTTAATCGTTTCAGGCTTATCGGCATATATAACATTTCCATAGTCCAATGGCGCGATCTTGGAGGTCATGGATCTAAAACGTGAAACTGTGCGGTTACAAAAGTTTCCTTGCATAAATTTTGTTGGGAAATACAGCATCTGCACTTCATGGTTGTTCAATTGATGATTGAAAAAGTTAGTAATCAAAGGTTTTATAGCCGTCAACATTGACTGTAATGTTCTGACCAGCATTGTTTTTAAAGAACAATGGACCACGAGTCAATAAATCACACCAAGAATTCTACACAGTTTTTCTGAATGTAAAAGTGTTTAAACCTAAAAGAGTGTTGCACACGGCTTTCTAAAAAGCAGATTTATCAAAGAAAAGTAGTTTTTGTCTTAATTGGTCATCACATTCTCTCAACAAAATTGAAAGTATAGAATTTTTTTCTCCAAGCTTATACAGGAGGAAGATAATTCAACAATAAAAAATGATGAATTGTACACAATAATGACTAGTAGAACTTTAATTCCCTGAATTATTTAGTCACTCTATGCTATCGAATTAGGAAAGCTACCACATTACAGAAATACCAACGATTACCTGAGCACTTCAACACATTGACAACAATAAGGTTAAATTCGATTTATGTAGCAACTTCCTTTCATCTCATAAATCGTTATAACAACAACATCTATATTTCTAAAATTAAAAGTAAAAGTATTTTCGGTACCCAGTCACTAGCAATATCGCTAGGAACGAATATGCCGAAACTCTCTTAAGTCACCTCACCACCCTTCAAGAAACCTGGGAATGGTATAAAAAACTTAATAATAGCGCGGAATCAGGTAACATATTTGATAAAATATGATATGAGAATGGATCTTATCAAAATTACCGGACTTCGTCTAGGTCACCAAAAAATTACACATGCCTACCTTCCTAGACTACCAATCATTCCACCGTGCACCTGTTGCGTTTCCTACCCAACCGATCCAACACATCTTTTAATATCCTCTTCTTTGTTCTCCACATAAACAGCCAGCATATTCAAAATCAAAAATCCGTTATAACTATTAGCCGATCCAACTGATAAGAGCATATATATATTTCATTATAGTAAACTTAGTTAATATCATTTATATAGGCGCTGAAGGCCTTAGTTCCTATTGGCCCTAATTATAATTATTTTAATTGTAAGCCAGTTCTATTAATAATAATGATAAGGGCCGTAGAATTTCCAGCCCCTTCTCCTCGTGGTGCGGCCTGGGGACCTAAGCAGTTGACTGGCATTACATGATAAGATTTATATCTGCGCCTGGCCGTGAGCCCTAATTAGATGGTGGTCAAACCACTGTGAATGAAAAGCACACCATAATCCATTCATTGTGTTCATTGTGAATGATCCGACACACAAACTCACACAAGGGCCTCGAAACACACAGCAACCACGATACTCCCGAAGGGCCAACCTCAATAATCAGTCAGAGAACAGCTAAATGGCTAAAAAAAGAAAATAGCGGAACTCTGATTCCCGTGGAAATATAGTGTCTTATCCAGTTGGCTCCTTGCTAGCCTCGAAGGGGACTGGGCTCCCTTTTACCCCCGAAGACACAAGTCTAGATGGTTGTGTGATCCGTAAATTGGCCTCGGGGGAGTTGACTGGTATTGCGTGATATGATTTACATCTGCGTCTGGCTATGGAGCCTTAATCAGATGGTCGTCAAACCAATTTGCATAAATAGGAACATCATGCTCGTCCTAGAAAGCCGAAGACTAATTCTAGCAACAGGTTTTTTATAGTTGCAACTTTAATGATTCCAGAGCAGGGCTGCAAATCATCACTCCTTGCTGAAGAGTTGGAGACTATCCAACTCCTGTCCAGAACACATGTCTAGCATGCTCACTGGACTGGATCATTCACCTAGCGTGTCATTAACGGTGAAATGATCCTGGCCACCATATAAGAACTGACCTGTCTGTTATGGGGCCACGAATCCACAACCACCACGATACTCCCATATAGAGGCCAACCTCAATAATCAGACAGAGAACAGTTAAATGTCTAAAGAGACAAATAACGGAACTCTTTGGCTTACTGATTCCCGTGGAAATAACGTGGAGTTCCCAGTTGACCCCTGCTGCCTTCAGGGGACTGGAATCCCTTTTTTCCCCAGTTGCACAAGTCTAGATAGTCAAGTATTCTATAAATACCGATAAATGTGCCCCCGGGGGGAAGATTTGACTGGTATACCAACTGGTCTAATGGGGCTCTGGGAAATTGGTGGAGAATAATTCTGTCTCCACCTCTTACCCGGTTCGCCGATGACTAAGCAAGCAAGAGAAGATCTAACTGCTCCCGCCAACGGGACTGGGTTGGAAATATGCTGCCCATGCCAGTGAAGAGCAGCGGAGTCCCCTCTACAAAACGTGGTAGGAGGTGTGGCGCTGCACCACTTATGGCGACCACAAATAACCCGTCTGGAGGTGTAGGTTTGGGCATGCCTAGTGCTAGCTCTGCCGCGCCCCAGCAAAAAAGTCAACGATAATGTGGTCCAAGGATACTAACATTTGTATCATGCATGCATATCAATTGGCCACAATGGCTAAGTTTTTAGATAATGTTGGCAAAGTGTCCACCTTCGTGGTCGGAGGTAGGTGGTCGCATTATGGCAGCTCGTTCACGAGAGATGAGAAAACACATTATAATAATAATAATAATAATAATCTCATATATCTTTTAGTGGAGTAGGTATTTTTAAATATTGTTTTTCACACTTTCTGTTGCCTTAAAAAAACTTTCTTCCCATTTGCCATAATAAACATTTAGCTAACGACAAAACATTTTAAAAGTCGGCCTATTGTTTAAAAATTTTTAATTTTAAATACATTTCTTATTGAAATTTCTGTTATACAAAATTTCCTTTTTCAAACTACATTGGCTTTTATTTAAAATAATACTGGCAAATTAAAGTAAGACTGCGCATGATTGTCTCACGTTCTGTTATTAAAACTCATCCACTTATTTTGTTTCGTTTCTTAGCTTTCAGTTATTTTTTTGAAATAACTATGGTTAGCATTAAAACAACATGTCGCCTGATGTTTATTGCTGATTATGTTTGTTGACGATTGAAAAGGATATAAATAATTAGAATGTGAGTTTTTTACTACGTCATTATAAAATTCCCTATTAGGTTTTCCTAACTATTTACTTTCTTTGTCCTAATTAATTTTCTTTACCTTTTAACATATTTTATTGCATAAATACTACCCTTTTTGTAAATAGCAGCAATATTTGCATTCAACCAATTGCTGTTAATTTTAAAATTTGTCGGTGTCACTTGCATTGCTTAGCAGAACGTAACATGTGTAAGAACATGTCTGCTGTAGAAATTATAAATAACTTGTCCCAGATATCTGTTTCATAAAGCATAAAATATGTTATTTCTTAATTTATTTATTAATGCTCAAAACCTGCACAATAAGAAACAATCTTATATATAGAGTACAGGAAAATGCTATTGATAAATTAAGTTAAGACTGCAAATACGCAGACTATAAAATTAACTACAAATTTATTATTTATTGATTTATTGTGGAGAATAAAAATTAAATAAAAACTATTTAAAAGTTTTGAATTTCGGTTATTTTTCTATAATATGGATGAATTATTTTATTATTTCATTATTTAAATCTGCTTGTAGGTATAATATTGCCAACTGCAGAGGTACTGCTAAATTTAACGCTATACCTAAACTTTTTAAGAAAATTATTATTATTACTCCCTGCTAACTACAGTTTTTCGAAGGGGTTGTTCCACTGTTACTAATCTTTTGGAATTAACAACAGTAATTAATCAAGGATTTGTTCAATGCAAACAAATTGATGCTATTTATACCGACTTTAATAAAGCATCTGATAAGGAAACTTGAGCTTATGGGGTTCACAAACAATTTGCATATGTGGATTAATTCATATCTGTCAAACAGAACTCAAAATGTTTGTTTTAACACGCCTACTTTTAAACAAATTTTTGTTGCTTCATCTGGCTCCTATTTCACTAAACTACAATTTTCAAAGTTTACAAGTTGCAATCACAAGTCTAATTCTTACAAGTGCTGATGAATTGTATTTCATTAAAATTTTCAGAACGCTTGTAGCTTTCTGTACTTGTAAACTACAATTTCTACAATTACAATTAAACAAAATATTTTGATATATTAAATATATGTATACTTTAAGGTATATCGAATAATCAATCAAAACATATATAGTTTGTGTTTTAAGTTGTTTGCCACTTGTGTTTAAAAATTTAAAAATTATTGTTTTGTAATGCAAAAAAAATTTTTTTTTAATTAGCACGCTTTTTGCTACTCTACACACAGTGGCTTTGCTTACATTATGTAAATCACCTATTGCATGGTATGTGGTTCCTGTTCCTAGCCAGCGTAACGTTATCAGCAGCTGCTGTTGCATCGTGAAAGAATGGCTTCTATTTGTTTCTCTCTCTCCAGTATTCGAGACAACAAATTTATCAGCAAAAGAAACTTGTCCTGTTTTAGCCTGAAATGCTCACAGTACTCCAACGTGTGTTCCAGGATTTTGTATTCCAAATATGGTCTAAATACTCTTATTTTTTAATGCGATTTCATTACCGCTTTAATCACTGGAATTATGAACAAGTTTATATTTCATGTTTGACTTGCACGTGTGTTTATTTGCTTATAACATAGATTAGTAATGTTGCCGCTTAACGATAATTTGAATTAAGCAAATAGTTCAATTTGCGCTTTTTGAATTTGAATACAATTTATGATTCATTTCTAACTAGTAAAATTATATTTGAGAGTCTCCGCCGACCCTAAACTTTTCTTCTACAATTCTACAAGTGCAAATTTAGTTTAATGAAACAAAACTTGTAGAAGTATAACTTATGGAGTTGTGAATTGTATAAATCATTTGTAACCACAAACTTGTAATTGTATTGTTATGAAACACAATTATTTACAAGTTCAAAATCTTACAGACAAAAACGCTTGTAATTGTGAACCTGTAGCTTAGTGAAATAGAACCCTGGTGTACCGCAGGTTAACCAGCTGTGAGCTTTTTTATTTTCTCTACCCAATGCCATTAAATACCTAAATGTCTTATTATACGCCGACGACGTAAAGATATTTCGATCATCAAGCTGATCATATTCTCCTGCAAAAAGGACTTAGATGCATTTAGTTCCTGGTATAATATTAACCTTATGGAGTTAAACTTTGAGAAGTGCAAATACATTTGTTTCCCTTAAAGATGTCATATAAATATATTTTAAACGGCTACGAACTTGAGAAACTGAATATAGTTCCAAATCTTGATATTGTTAGGGCTGTGTCTTGCTTAAGTTTTAAAAGAAAATTATTAAGTAGTAAAGTGAACTGCTGGGTATGTTGTTTATGAACTGCTTGGCATGCTAAGAAAAATTATGGTACAACAACAAAATTTCTAGCTACAAACTGCATAGAAATTTTATAAACGAAAACAACAACAACTTGAAGTTAAAGGATTTTCAATTAATTTTATTAAAAAAATTATTTAGAGGCTCCATCAGAGCCAGGGAACAACAACAAGATTATATTAATATTTTACACACTTTATTTAATTTAATTACATTAATATAAGTTATAATTACTTTACTTTAATTTAATTTTAACTGCTCTCGTTGGCTGCGTAACCAAGACTGACTTTACGTTGTTCCAAGCGTCACCTCAATAGCTGGATCACGTTACGCCAACATACACTTTCCCCAGGAATAAATGTAATCAGGCAATTTAGTTGAATGCGCGTGCAGAGGCTATTGAACTAATTTTATGTTGGCTCAGCTTTTTAATTTAATATTAATTTTGTGGGCAATATTGCCACTGTTATAAATTTGATATGCTGTTTACTAACTACATGGCATGCAAGACAAAAATGTATGCTGTTTATCATCTGCGTAGTTTTCATAGAAAACTTATCTACACGAGACAACAACAAATATTTTGAAATAAATCCCAAGCAGAAACCTTATCAGCATAAAAATAAAAACAAAAATACACACCAACATACAGGCGCCTATACATCGAATAAACAACATTCAACAACAAAATGTAATACAAAGGGAGTAGAAGATTCTTAAATTTTCTAGACTTTTAGTGGACGAATATAAAAA
This sequence comes from Trichopoda pennipes, assembly GCA_030448955.1. Classification (NCBI taxonomy): domain Eukaryota; kingdom Metazoa; phylum Arthropoda; class Insecta; order Diptera; family Tachinidae; genus Trichopoda; species Trichopoda pennipes. The sequence goes on from JASKUP010000067.1 coordinate 6,392,630, forward strand.
GGGCAGCGTCTGATTAGATAATCAGTCAGTGTAAAGTTAAACCTCATAAAGTAATGCAAGTCTTTTTTAAGTAAATTGTTCTGAAGTGTCAACTTTGTTTACTACACAAAGTAAATAAAATTGTTATAAATTTAAAAATTCTAAAAACTGGTGTTATTTATTTTGAACTCACAACAAAACGTTTATAAAAGGTATAAACGTAACAATATTTTCCTAGATGCTAAATTAAATTATATACAGCATATTTTATTAGCCACTAACAAAGCAAGTGCAGTTCTTGGATTTATAAAACACTGGGCGTCATAAAACATCTTTATATTTTGTTTTCTCAAACCTATTCTGGAATATGGCTCAATAATTTGGGATCCAATTTGCAGTAATAGCATGGAATCGATGCAAAAGCAGTTCTTGTTATTTTGTCTTCGAGGCTTACAATGAAATCCTTTAATTCTACCATCCTACACTAGTAGTTGCTCTAGTAGAGCTGCCAGCCAACTCTAAAACGCCAAAGGATAATGTTAAATGTCACCTTTGTTTTAAATCTAATAAAAAGAAATGTCTGTTGAGATTTTTTGATTAGCAACATTATATTTAATGTTCCATTTCCTCCTACGCGCAATTTTAATTCATTGGTAATTAAAGTATTCAGATCAAATTATGTTAACTGTGATCGGTTTTTAAAAAATTGTACTGAGTTTAATAAATATTATAAGCATATTGATTTTTCTTTGGATATTAACACTGTTAAATGTTATCTATTTTTATGTTTGAATAACCAAATTTGAGTTTTGTGTGGTATTATTATTATTATTGATAGATAACATGAAAAATAACATACATAAATTAAATGTTTCTCTAAATTGAACTCGGTTCTTTCGAGATAATCTTTTTAACATCTAAACAAACACTAAGTTCTAAATATTTTAAATAATTTCAGTTGGTCATAAGTAAAGGTCTAAAGAAAGCTTTTGAAAACATAAACATATTCAGCTAAAAGCAATTTATAAAGAAAACTCTACAAAATAAAGAGCTATTTTTCTCTACATAAGCTTAATAGGAATTCTCTTTCTTATACATAATAATTCTCTTAAAACGACCATTAAACAAAACATACATTTCTTTGTGTAACCCAGAAAAAAAGAAGGAAAAGAGAAAAATTAGATTTTCCATTCAAATGTATTTCAAAGTTTAAAAAGAACATGTTCTACTTTACTTATTTTTCAACATTGCTACTGTCATGTCAATAGTTTTGTTCATGTGTATGTGTAAATAACATATTTTGTGGTTAGCGTTTTGTATATTTTTATTTGCCGATGTATTCGTGTGTATGTTGGTTTGTTTGTAGAAACATTTAATATTCATAAACTTTTTTGTATTGACGATAAATTTTTGTGTGTCCTAGGTCAGGTTAGAGTGTGAGATTAATGTGGGTTACAGCTTTTCAATTTTTGCTATTTAATATTTCCTTTGTGTTTGCCTATTTAACATATCGATTTTAAAAAAATAAGGGATTAATTATAAGTTATAATAAAATTGAAAATGCTAAAGTATTGTTCACGTATAACTTCTTGATTAGTGTTTGAAAAAACCTGCTGTTAGGCTTTAATTAATGACATCTAGTCTACATGGACTGATTGTTATACATTCTGGCTGTGTTCTGATTTCTGCAAAAGTTTAAGCACTGGTTTTATAAATGTGGTTTAAAATTGGTGTTTGTAAATTATTTTACATAACCGATGTGGCAACACTACGCTGAATGTGAAGCAGGCTATCCATTATTTATATTAAACAAAGGATATAAGTTTCTCTATCACTAAATTCATCTTTATCTTGTTAAAAGTTTTCTGTAAAATTCTCCAAAAATTTTTTATATAATATTTCTTTCTTCATCCCAGGAAAATGTAGAAGAAAGTGACTAATTCGATTTTTTATTCATTCATTTTATTTTGAATGTAATTTTTAACGTCTCATTTTAAGCATCTGAGCCGGTTTGAAATATTCACTTATTTAGACGTCTTTTGCTTAAAGCACTCTTTTTTCTAAAATAGAGTGGCCTTGGTAGTGGCAAAAATTACTTTTTCAGCCACAATATTTCATTGCCCAGATTACTGGGTTTCATGCCACTTAAATAGTTTAACAACAATTTTTAATTCTTAATCTAATCAGTCAGTTCTGGAGTCTTATGAACGATTTACACAGCCTTAGGGCTACCTTGGTACTTATCGAGCTGCCTGCCTATATTTTATCCCTCGAGATTTTACTGGACTAATGGAATCCGACCATTATGTAATTTTCGAAATAGAATATCTGATATTTTGTACAATGATAGCTGCTGCTTCAGATATGCTTATCAGCAAGAAATGGTTGTAGTTTTTACTTTAAAAGTGCACCGATAAACTTTTTCTGTAAGTTTAGGGATTTTCTTACCTCGGTAGCAGGAGTACTAAGGGAAATTAACAACATGAGTGATAATTAAATAAGTAAGTTTGCATCTGGGCTTTTATTTAAAAACGTCAATTTCTCTTTGCGCTAAATTGTTTACGAGGCATCATATGTTATTCTAAATAATTCACAGTAGAACCGAACATGCGGGGTGTGATATTTATAGTGTGAATATGCACAGGCAGACAAACATATGAGCCGTTCAGTATACAAATGGATTAACACCAATTTTTTTTTTTTAAATACTAAATTTATGTATCAAAGTAATTGAGATAGTCATAACTTTTTATATGTATAATAACTTTCCTAAATAATAATTATTAACACTATTAAAGGAATAATTTTTTTTGGTCACTGAATAATAAGTGATTTATTTTAGATGTCAATTTGATTAACTCCATACTTTAATGTAAAATGTTTCAATAACGCAATTCAAATGCAATGGAAGCACTGAATGATATCTCTAACTTTTTTAGTGCCATCTTACTAGTCTTGAAAGTAAAATAAGTCAGACAGTCACAGTCTAATTGCTGCAGCATCAAATACTTGTGAAGTCAAATTAGCAGTTTTTTAAAATAAATTGTAATTGGGCTTATTTCAATTGCTACTGTCAATATTATTCGGACTACATATTTTTTTGCCTTTTCAACATTACTCCCAGATCGTTTATTGGATGTGAATTATTATAAAAAAATGATTTTAATTTGTCAGTTGTTTTAAAAACAAAACTAATAACAATATGAATCAAGTGATGATTCTTCAATACGATTTATCAACAGAAAGTCTGACTCAAGAAGACGCTTAAGGTAATCCTGCATGTTTATTTTTGCCCAAGAACACAAAAAAAACATGCTTTAGAGCTTTATATACGTTCTATGGTTCAAAGGGACATTTTTTATATATTATTACGTTTATACCTTTGTTGCTGAATTCTTTATTGCATAATAAATAACATCAAATTTTAAACTTTTTAAATTACCTACAATTTATTTACTTTTACTATACGTACGTTGGTACTACAGAACAATTTACTAAAACTGCAAGTCTTTACTTCACGAGGTTTATGTTTTAACTAACTGACTATTCACTAAGACGCTGCCTTTCATATTTGTCCGCTAGAGATCTGGAAAAATAAAGAATTTTCTACTACCTTTGTTTTACATTTTGTTGTTGTTATGTTATTCATTCAATGTATAGACGCCTGTTGATCTGTGTGTATTTTTGTTTTTATGCTCTTAAAGTTTCTTTCTGGAATTTATTTTAAGATAGTTGTTATTGTCTTGTGTGTATAAGTTTTCTTAGAAAACTAGGCAGTTAGTAACCAGCATATCCAGTTGTTGTTATCTTGCGTGTATAAGATTTTTACGCATTTTGTAACTAGAAAATTGTTGTTGTCTTGCGTGTATAAGATTTCTACGCGTTTTGAAACTAGAAAATTGTTGTTGTCGTCCGTGTATACGATTTCTAAGTCGTTTAAGATTAGAATGTTATTGTAGCCTTGCGTGTATAAGTTTTCTTAGCAAATTACGCAGTTATTAAACAGGATACCCAGTTGTTTACTTCATTTCTTAATTATTTTCTTCTAAAACCTAAACACCACGCATCCGCAACAATATTTATATTTATTTAATTCTTAATAATTTATATTCTTAATTTATTTATTACATTTTTAATATGAATCGTATAATTTGCATTTGAATAAAACATATTTCCTTTTGTAGTGTTATTATATACAATTCTATTTTAATAATAAATTTTCATGAAAAGAACATTTGCAATTCTGAACTGACAATTTTTTCTATAACTTTCATTATTTTTGTTATGTGAGGCACCTGCTATGGGGAACTCTAATAGCTAATGTTTATTTGTTTGTTACAACTTTAATATGAATCGTTTAATTTTTAAAGGACACTTTTACCGCTTTACCATTATTACATGTAATTTTTTTTTATAATAAGTTTTGTTGAATACGCTTTTTCAAATTTATAACTAAAGGAATTCAGCACATATAACGTAGATTACTCCAAAAGGGATTCCAAGTAATACATTACTATTAATAGAGAAGACATCTGCAAGGAGCAAAGATAGTAAATTTTTTTCTTTCTGTCAATCCTTTATAATATTTTGGCAGACTTAAAATGTTAAGTTTATTAAAACCATACCGTTTTGCGGTAGTTATAAAACGGTGGTTGTGGTTAGAATTTAAAAAAAATTATAATAGAACAATCTAAATGCGTTACAATTTAAGGGAGTTATAAACATTTCGTTATCAAAATTTAGTAGAAGTTCGTTAACCATGAGTAAGTGAAAAGTAATTTGTTCACTGCAACCATATATTGCAATAATAAACATAACATGTTTCTTGTAGACATACTAAAACCAAAACTGGTGTGCTTTCCTGCAAATTTCATGTACCAAGAAAAATCTTAATTTAAATAATTTAAATAAACTTTGCGAGAAGTTTAAACAAATTCTATAATAAAATAATAGAAAATTATAAGAGTGACTCTATTTAAAATACATGAGAAAATAAGGAAAAATTCAATTTCACATTAATTTTAAAAAATTTTATAATTTTTCTTGTTTCTTATACCTTTTTATTAAGTCCTACCAGTTATTACCTGCAAAAATAAAGCAAAATTTTAACAATTTAGAAACACTCCCTTTTTATTATCTATTTCTTTTCCGCAATTAAATGATACTACGCCTTAATGACAAATCATTGATTGAAGGACACTTAATAAGCATTTCCTTCAACGTTTTATATTTTTTTGTACCGGAAACCTCAAGGAAAATTCAACTTGTTCCAGCAATAAAGAGAATTAAAAAACCATTCTAATCAATTTGTAAAGGATATCAGCAGGAAGTATACAATATCATTATACAGAAATAAATTGATTAACACCCATCTTATGTGATATGAATAATTGTTACATTCGATATTATTGTAGATATTACAAAGCGAGTATAAAACAAAAATAATTTGGCATTTGTATAACATTAACATTCACTAGTTTATTCACGTTATTAAGTAGAAATAAGTTATTTTGAACATACATTGGTATGTTTGTGTTAGTGTTGTTAAGGTTGTTTTATTTTTATTTTTAAGAATTATTTTGTTTTTCTGTTAGTGAAAACATTATGTACAACTCCAAAAACTTCATTGTATTAAAAGTAAAATAAAGTTGTCATTTTAAACAAAAATATCAAGAATACAATGGTTGGATCTTGGGCAAAAAAGAAACTTCTAGACAGATTAGTTCAAAACTTTGAAAATACTTAGTAAACAAGTTTTTCTTTTAAGTAATTGCTTCTACAAATATGCTATTACGACAAAGGCGGCATTAAAAAGCGCAAAACTTTAGCTTAATTTTGACCGAGCCCACAGAGGGAAAATTTGCTATATGGCTTAATTAACGTTTTTATGTACATTCAAAAGGGCATTTTGTACTGTAAGTTTAGCAATTTATTTATTTATTATTTATTTTTGTATTTATTTATTTATTAAAATTTTAATATGAATCATATAATTTGTATTTAAAAAAAAAAACATATTTCCCTTTGTATTGTTATTACATTTTTACTTCTTAACAAAAAAATTTTTGTGAATAGAATATTTATTTATTACATTTTCTACGCAACGTTCTAAACAAATTATATTACAAGCAATACGTCACCGATGTTATAGGCATAGGAAACCCAACTTCAGCTATATTCGTGGAAATTTTCATGCAACAACTTAAAATAACGCAATACTATAGATAGGTAGATGACATCATATGCATCACCGAGTAAGACAAAGCCAAATAAATTTTAACAGGCTTAAACACAATCCACAATAACATTATATTCACAATGGAAAAAAAACAAAAAAGAAACTTGCATTATTTTGACATCACAATAACCAAAGAACTAACCATTTAACATTTGACATCTATATAAAACCAACTACGACAGACACTACCATCCACATTACCTCGAACAGTTAGACATATGATACACAGACTTAAGATAATCCCACCTATTCCAGATAAGTACAGCAAAGAACTCAGTACACCATAGCTAACAACAATTGCTACATACCTACCGTCTGCAAATTTCTCAGAAATTACAACACTAGAAAAAGAAATAAAGATAAAAAAACAGTTGGTACAATACGACAACACAATTTTTCTTATATAGAACCATAAATATATAGATTAACTAACCTTTTTCACTAAGAAGGTTTAGTCCTAGTATTAAAAATTAGCAGGGATCTGAGACATAATTTCAAGACATCGACAGAAGCAACTGGGAATATTAGTTCCAGCGTAGTATACGGATTTACTTGTACCTGTAAACATACGTATAGAACACAAACTAGACGAACACTAAAAACAAAATTTACAGAACACATGCACTCACAATTACGAAAAAGAGAAGACTCCAACAGACATGCACCAAGGAAAATGTATGAATTTATGATATTGCTACATTCTAGCAAAACAGGATGAAGACTATACATTGTTAAAACAGATAGATAAGACCATAATGAATGATCGACGTAAACTCAATGCTATTTTTACTAACACACCTAATACTAAACTTCCATTACTATAATGATATTATCACATCGAAAGCGCTCGCCAATCATACGAAACCGGAAGGTATGACAACAATTAAATATTTTCAACCCTGGACAATTTTTTCTATAATGGGGATTATTTTTGTTGTGTTTAGGCACTTCTTCTGTTTTAGAAAAAAAAACTTTAATATTAAATGCTGATTTGCTAAATATAATAATTCTGGTCATACACAAAAATAGGTGAAAAAGAAGTTTCTAAAATTTTTGATTGCCATCGAACTTAAGCCAGATAGAAGTTACTGATTTGCTTTAAAGCTACAATAGGAATGTTCAACATTTCGGCAGTTAAAAGCAAAACATTTACAAAAAAAAGCTCTGAACGAGCATTTAGTTTACCACTTTGCTTTTATAGTATTTTTCACATTAAAATATTAGAGAATTAGTTTAGCTTAAACTATGTATAAGAATATATTATATAATATAATATAATATAATATAATATAATTTAAATAATTATTAATTTTAGTAGCGGTCTTTTTTAAATAAATTTAACACTATATTTTTTCAATATTTCGCTTTCCTGTGGCTTCTTCTGGAAATTATTTCATACATACATACAAAATTAAAACTTCAAAAATTTTAAACACACAAAAAACAAGGAAATGAAGATTAAATAACAAATTCTTTCTTATGAAATAATTATAACAACATATGTGTCGTTTGAATTAAGTACCTATAATTCTGCGCTAAATTGTCTGTGTCTGTTTTGAAATTTATTCTCCTTACATTTGGTACATTAACAATTTCCAACAAATATCGTCTCTTTTAGTTTTTTTCTATATCTAATATTGATGCTTTCTCAAATTTTGGATAATGATTATTGTCCATATTTATGAACAAAATATGGTTGAAAATTCTTCGAAATCGAAATTTTGTCCAATTATATTTCTTACAATGTGAAGATAAGGATGTCTTGTGTGTTGAAATATTCCTATATTTTTGGTAACATCTGTGACCAGCTAATCTTGTTTTAAGTTTATTTTTTGTTGTACCAATATAAACTTTGTCACAGTTCACCTGGTCATTTCCTCCACATGGTATCCTGTATACTATATCAGATATTTCCATTTTCCCTATTTTATCTCATGTTTTGTGTGCAATTGTATCTATCTGTGTCATATATTTTAGACTTTCTTAATCTTTCTGATATTCCAGGAATATAAGTTAATGATTTATAATTTCTTGGTTCTGCCGTAGTATTTCCTAAATTATGCCTATGATTACCATATTGTCTAATTAATCGGTTAGTTAATTCTACTGGAAAATCATTGTCATTATTGTGTCCTTATTCTTCAAATGAAATTCTCTATCACTTATAGTCAATATTCTGTCTATCATATTTTTCGCCATGTTTATTATCATTGTTCTCTGTTGTTTGGAATAAAAATTAGTAATTCTTGCACAAGATGTTGGTTTCTTATACCAATCAAATACTAACTAATTTCTCTTTCTTATTATCAATATATCTAAATATGAAAGTTTAGATTCTTTTTTTTGTTATAATTATTTCATAAGAAAGAATTTGTTATTTAATTTTCATTTCCTTGTTTTTTGTATGTTTAAAATTTTTGAAATTTTAACTTTGTACGTAAGTATGTATGAAGAAAATTATTTTATTTGTTTTTTGTGATATGTCTTCAAAAATTTTTTTCAAATTGTAATCATTTTTGTTTATTTTATAATTGTTTATTTTATAATTTCCTGAAGAAGCTTTCCATAGAAAAGCGAAATATTGAAAAAATATAGTGTTAAATTTATTTAAAAAGACCGCTACTAACATTAATAACTATTTTTTTAAAAAAAGAGATCGAATAAAAATAATAATCAAACAATAATAATATAATATAATAATATTTTCATGTTATATATTTTTAACTTTCATAACTTTTTAACTTCATAACAAATTTTGTGTTTTAAAACATATTAATATTATTTTATTTTGTTTAATAATAATATTTATTTTCGAATCTTTATTGCTAATAGTTTAAATCATTTGCGGTCGCTCACAACGTTTACAATGTTTCTTAATCTACTTTATGTGCATACAATACAAAAATATATGTAAACATATTCTATATGCAAAATATTTTTTTCTCATTGATTTAATAATGGATAGAGCATAATATTTTCATTTATTAAACATTAATAAGATTTAAATAAACAACGGTCTCATAATGAAAGAAAAAGATTTTAAAAATAAAATTGAATATTTAAAATGCAAAAAGTAAATAACATAATAGCCAAAACTTCACTAACAGAAAATTAACATAACAAAAACGAAAGTATCGATTAAAAATTTATAAAAGTTTAAATAATCGTCCCCACCAATCAACAGGGCGAATAGAAGATATATCTTATTTTGACAAATATTAATGGACAATAACACCAAACATATCAAAATCAGTTTATAAGCAGGCTGTAACAACAGACAACCAAAACTTCATTATCATCACGATTGTAGGCATCACAGCCATCACCCAACCACAAAACAGAAAAATAAAATTATTTCAAATAGAAGTCAAGAGATTAAAAAAGCATCAAACTACGAAAATGATATAAAAATTTAAAAAAGAAATAAAATAATAAACAGGGAGGAATGTAAAACAAGCTAAATATGTTTTTGATTGGTTATGCCGAAATATATACACCGAACACCAACAGAATAATAAAAATATCACAACAATAAGTTGTATTTTTAAATTTTAAAAATATCATTATTTAAAAGACATGATTTTTGTGATGACACGGTTTTCCTGCTTATGTTTCTCAGTATCTTCCGCTGCCAAGAAATTTGCAAAACACTTCCTTAGTTCTGTTACGTTGCTTGAGTAATCCTGTGAAAAGAATCCCAGGTATTTCACCAATTCTTCTTTTTGTAGGGCATACACCCATGATGTCATCAACATCTTAACGTCGGGTCGTATTAATTAAAAAAAATCTTCTACGTCCCTGCTCGGGTGTCAATGTAACGACACGGTTTCCCTGGTTGCTGGGGTATGCTCAACGGCGTCCAGGGTCGTGTCGTGCCAACGTTGAATTTAAAGGCGTCTGGTTCATTCGGTATAAACCCTCGACCATTATTTGCCACTAATCTCCTTAACGGCTGCTCACTCTCTTTGCTCCGTGTGCCGTGTGTAGTGTGCGGACCACATATCCACAGTTAGTGAACGAGGAAGATAGCGAGCTGAGCGAAAACTGTGGAGGGTAATAACCGCCAGAACACAATTTAACCCTGTTTTGGTTACTCTTAGCACAAACCAGGCTGGGTAAAAACCACTGCTCAATTTGTAACATCACCGGTGCTACTATGGCCAGTACCATGAGGTAATAGTTAGTGTACGAGGAACGTACGCAGAAACACCGAAAATTGCGCAGGTTAATAACCATAAAATTTAACGATGCGCAGCTCACTCCCAGTAGCGATTGTAGGCCCAAACCAGGCTAGGTAAAAACCACTGAACAATTTGTCAAAAGGTGTCAGCATTTACAGTGCCTATCAATATGCCGAAGCACTAATTTTGTAACTAAAAGATTTAAAAATTTTGTGATTTTTAACCATTAGGAATATATTGGTAACTTGAAAAATTGCGATTTTTGCAACGAACAATTTACTATGCATAGATTACTTATTTTTAAGCAGAAGAGATTATCTTTTAAATGATTGATAGATTTTTAATATATTTTCATTACTTTAAAAGTATCTTCATTACCTTAAAAGTTGACCGAAAAAGGTCAAAAGCCGACACTGTGTACAGTGCCGCGTTCCCACTGTGTATTGCTTCAATCTTATGTGAAATGTTAGACTTAAACTCTAAAAGTTGGCTGGCTGTCGGAAACTCGGCTTTTACCTTCTCTTCCTCGTGGTCGCGATCGGCTACAGGTTCCACATTAAGTCTTCTCTCTTGTAGAAAGCTGGCTGGAAATTTTTCGATTTAAAATTGTAATGAAATCAGGCAGGAACATAAAAATCCGGCTTCGATGAAAAACTGATCTCTTAAGAAAAATCACTTTTTGCAGGCAAACGGAGAAAGCCAAATCAGATAGACGAGTATATTAGCTACCTGCAAGACAGTTAGGAACTTTTCCTTGATAAAATAAAAATATCGTAAACCAGATAATATCGTTTGAGACAAATCAAATAGAATCCAGTCAAGATAAAAATCGAAGATGATACACCTAAATAGTGGCTGAAAGAAATGCTAAATGTTAAGTAGAGGCCAGCATTAAAAGTGGATACCATGAAGAGTCCCTGCCTTAAATAAATATTATCTACTACTAAACACACTTTAGTGTGAAAATGATTTCTTAGCTACAACTCGACACGTTGAATTCACTACAATAGAAATTAAAGGTTCGTGACTGAAACTTAATCCTCGTTATTGCACCGTCAGTAAAAATTGGCTGGCGGTATTTAGAAGTTAGGTATTGATATTTTTTCTCGGACCAGCACCTAGGCGATGACCCTCACTCATGAAGTGCATTGTGTCAGAACTAGAAAATTAGGTTATGGGGAGGAGAAACGAGGCAGTAGTGTTTGTGGACACTTGATTTAAATTTTCTTAAATTTTTCTGCTGCTATGCCCAATAACATGTCCCGGTTAAACTTGTTCTATGTTACAAACACAATAACAAATTTATTTTGGCTGTTAAATTTTTTTTGTGATGCCTTCAAATTATAATTTTATTTTTCTTTTTATTGATAATAACGTTTTGTCTTTAGACTACGCTTTCAAAAAGGCCGGAAGTCAAAAAAGAGGATGAGGAAATAAACTGTGCTGTTTTTATGGCGGGATAAGAAAAGGAAGATGGTTAATGGTTTTAATACAAATTGTGTTTTTGTGTTTATGCAAGAGGTGAGTTAAAAAGAAATTTATCATCACACAAAGTAATTGAAGTGTGCATTGTATAAAAAAACGGGTATATAATGTTGGTATCATTAAATTGATAAAAAAAATATTAAATTATATAAGGACGAAATATTTTTTGTCGTTGTTGATTATTTTTTGTTGAAAATAAATAAAATCAAATATAGAGAAGAAAGCATGAGAAAAAAAGTATGAATTTTTACAAATTATAATGATAACACAAGACAAAGGCTGGATTTTGCTGTCTCTAGAAATATATATTTTTATTTATTTTTTTTATTAACAGGACAATTTAACATTTTTTTTTTTTAATAACTTTTACTAAATATAGTTCATAAGAAGCACAGTGGGAGAAAAGTGAAATATTCCGAAGGGAAAATTCCGCTTTCCATTTTAAGGATTTTTAGAAGCAATAGAAGCCGCGTAATCGACCACGAAATCTGACCTCTTTATAACCTTGGTCTATTAAGTTAGATACATTTAAACAAATAATAACTTTTTTTAACTGATATTAAAGAAATCTTTTAATTAAATCGGGAAAAACTTTTAAAAATTGCGTAAAAAGAATTCTTTTCGATTACTAAAATCGATACATATTTTTATCAAGAGTCTTTATTTTTAGTGGAATTAAAATTTTATAAAAGAAGATACCGGCTACGGCACCATCTGCCGGGCTGATTTGTGAATCTAAACCACACAGAGCGCCACCAAAAAGCAAGCAAAACATTTATTCAAATTAGTCAAGCCGTTCAGGAGGAGTTCAGTGACAAACACAAGTACAGCAGAATTATTAATAAAAAAAGTTGAATCCGGCAGTCCCTTACACATCTGTAACAACAAAATAGCTACGTTGTTGTTGTTATTGTGTGTGTGTGGTAAAATAGAGTTAACACAGTTACTTCCACCACGAGTCAAAAGTCAGCCTGTGAATAGCAAGGCAAGCAGCGTACAAACCTCTCCCGTAGTTTGTGATGTAGAGAAATAAAAGATTAATATATAAGAAATCTTAGTTATCCTTCCTAACGCTAGACAATTTATACGACAACCAATACATTACCGACATTATAGATATTGCTAAAACGATACTAACACCGAACTACTTTAGATTTAATAACTACTTGTACTAATTACCTGACAGACTCGGCATGGGAAACCCAACTTTCACAATCTTCACGGAAATTTTCGTGCAACATTTCGAATCACTATATACAAAGACAGTAAGGAAAAACACAGAATAACTCACTACTATAGATACGTAGATGACATAGTACGCATTCTTGGACTAGACAACACCGAACAAACTCGAACAGACTTTAACACAATCCATAATAACATTAGAAACACAATGGAAAAAGAACACAGCAAAAACTTTAATTATCTTGACATCACAATAACACAATCTGACTGTCTAACTTTTGACATTTATAGAAACTTAACTATGACGTGCACCACGGACATAACAGTGACGTTACAAATGAACAGGTAAACACGATCTCAGACACAACTTTCACACCAGTATTCAGCTTTTACAGTTCTCTGACTGATTATTAAGGTTGGCCCTTCAGGGAATATCCTGGTGGTTGTGATTTCGCAGGCCCTCATGAAATGATTAAGAGGTCGGGATCATTTCAATTTTGACCAAGAACACATGAATAACGATCCGGATCCAGTGAGGATGCTATGTCATGTATTTTAGACCAGGAGTTGGATAGTCTCCAACTCTTCAGCAAGGAGTGGGGGTGTTGGGCCTGCTCTGCGCTTTCGAAGATGCAATTAGAAATGCCCTGTTGGATAGAGGTATTCATTGGCTTCCTAGGACATGAGTGGACGCTACATATCCTCCAGTACTATCTAAAATCCGAACTAACTCAAGAGGAGCGCACTTGTGCTTTTATTTTATTGCAAACTAAAACAATTTCTCTAGTGGGCCTCTTTGTAATAAGAGCACATTATTTGAGTAATGCAAATGCAATAAAAATATTTTATGAATCGAATCTAATCATAATTTTTTAACTGTGAGAAGAGTGCAAAGCAAACTTGATGTTAAATTAATTGATATTTGTTTATTAATTACCCACATATCTTTTTTAATACAACTTGTACGATTATGTACCAGAAAAAAATTGTAAAATTTCTATGTTCATTCAACCATCATTACTGACTGAAAAACTAGTCCTTGGACAGAAATATTTTTGTGTAACATTTTTAAAGATAAAATGAAGAAAACTGTTGTAACTTTTACATACCCTTGTTTGGTGGAGGATTGGAGCGGCAGATGGACATGTGGTTTGCCTTCAGTGCGGGTTTGACATCGCTCGAGTCATTTGGTCTCAGCAGAAATTCTTTTTGTAAAACAGTTTTTCAGTTGTATTCTAAAAATGAGTGGCATCGGTTTCGAACAACGGTGTGCTATCAGCTTTTGCTTCAGGCTTGGACACAGTGCAATGGAAAATCTTTCTAAACTTCAGCAGGCCTGTGAAGAAAGTGTTATGTCAAGAGCCCAGGTTATTCACTGGTTTAAGGCATTTTCAGAAGGAAGAGAATTGATTGGAGATAAATCATGAAGCGAAAAGCCTTCATCTTCAAGAACCAATGGAAATGTCAAGAGAAACCGGGATCTTGTGCATTCAGATTGTCGGTTGACACTGAGAATGTCCGCGTAAGAGTTAAACTTGACTCTCACCACTATTCATCAGATTTTGATCAATGAATTGGGGATGAGAAAAATCTGGGAAAAAATTGTCCCAAAAAACCTTTCCCGAAAACAAACATCTATCAGGAAGGAAAGCCGCCTTGATTTTTTGGATGGAATGTGGCATTACAGCTGACGAGTCTTGGATTTTTGAATACGATCCAGAAACCAAGCCCTGTATAAGAGTTAAAAAAGCAAGGAATGCAAAGTCATATATCAAATGTATGCTGATTTGATATCCACGGAATCATTTACAAAGAATATGTTCCTCAAGTCCAAAAAGTCAATCAACACTTTTACCGGGAGGTTCTTGAAAGACTTCGAAAAAGGGTCTTTCATGTGAACATCAAGAACTTGCATCACGATACTTTTCCTTGACACACAGCAATTTCAATAAATGAGTTTTTGATCAGTAAAAACATTACTTTTGTTTCTTAGCCTCCATATTTGCCTGACTTGAGTCCATGAGATATTTTCCTCTTCCCGAAGTTGAAAAATCATGTCAAGGGAACTCTTTTTGGACAGTCGATAACATTCAAATGGCTGTAAGCGACCAGCTGAAGGCTATTCCAGTATCGGGGTTCTAGCAGGGCTATGAGGAGTGGAAGAACCGTCAACGGCACTGTGTGGCTGCAGAAGGAAGTTATTTTGAGGGTGATAACATAAAATTGTAATTTTATTTGAACAAAAAGTCTTATTACTTAACATACAGACCTCGTACATATGCATAATGACTGTAGCATACAGCATTACTACTGAATTATACATTCAAACTTTGTTTGGATGCGCTACAACGCCTTACAACTAAAGTGTTAGAGCAATTTGTATGTATTAATTTGGATCATCTATTTCCTGCGGTTTTATTATAATAATTACTATCATCATTATTAATGATATACCACAGTTATAAGCTCTTAATAGATAATAAATTTCTTTTAATATCCCGCCACTATAAGTTATCAACTTATCCTTGTTTTGTTAATATTTCTTCATATAAATTACTTTATTAGTTTTTTATATCATATACATTTTTTATAAAAAATTAAAGAAAAAGAAAGAAAAATTTAGAAGAAATTTAACTAAAACTGTCAACCACATTTACTGCTCCTACAGTTATACATGCACATGATTAACAAATGAGTCCAAGGTTGAATGAATTCTATTATTTAAAACAAATAAAACTATATTAATTACATGCATTTAAGAAAATGTTGAAAACAGTACATAACAACATCGCAAAAGAGAACACAATACAATACGAATCCTTTCGTTCTTTACACCAATGCAAATTTCCTTTTCTTTGCATTTGGCTACAATGGTACGTTAAATACAATCATAATCACAGTCACTTATTTGGTCTCGAAAACAATTAAACTAATACAGGCAAAACCACATATGTGAATGAATAATGCTTCTTAGTTAAATAGCTGATGAAGAAGTAAAATTTAAAAACAAGCGTTACAAAATTTCCCGACAATAAGCACTACGAGTTGTTGTATGGCTTAAGTATATATTCTGTTCTATTTGTATCAAAGGTTCATAACTGACAATGACAGAATAAGTAAGGGGTTTTCCAACAAGAAGTTTGTTTTCAAAAACAAAAAAAATTAGTTTAAGATGATTAAAATTTTTATTGCATTACGAAGAGAAAAGTTCAGGAATTATGAAAGAAACCTGATATCTAATAAACGTCCATCACGACCATGCTGACAGATGTCTATTCTTTCATAAAAGTTTTAAAAAAATTTTTTGCAAAATGATAGTTGTATTTCGTTAATCACATCACGGATTTTGAGTTTTAAGGCTGAAATTAATTCGACTGGCTCCGTATATACTATGTCCCTAACATAGTACCTATCGAAAACAATCCAGTGGTGTTAAATCACGCGACCTCACTGGCCACCTAACTGCTGATAGTTGCGAAATTATGCGATCGAATTTTGTTTGCAATAAATTGATCCTTCAATTAGCTTTGTGACATGTGGCTTCCTTTTCTTAAAACCACATGTGAGTGTTATCTGAAATTGATTTGTTAGCATTTCGCGACAGCGTGATCCATTGACTGTTACCGCATTTCCAGTCTCATCTTCGACAAAAGAAATGGCCTCCAAACAACATAGCGCACAGTGACACGTTGATCATGGAAACGTTTTTCAGTAATCGCTCTAGGATTTTCACAGGCCCAAATGTGGCAGTTTTGCTTGTTGACATACCTTGACAAGTAAAAATTGGCTTTGTTTGGAAAAATGATTTTTTCAGAAAAACCAGCGGGTTGTTCCTGAATGTATGACGATGTAAATGGTCAGTCAGCTTCAAATCCTGCAACAATTAAAACGTGTAAGGCTTCAAAGACAAATACTTACGCAAGATTCGCCGTGTAGTGATTTTGAAAAATCGCAATTGTTAAGTTTTAGATAACTCCAATTGTTAAATATGTCGCGGAATTGACAAATTTGGATCTGTTTCAACCCTGTGGCTCACGGCTGCGATATTTTCAGTTCAACGACTCGAAATAGAATATATAGAATATGTTCTTCACATAGCCCCATAAGAAATAATCCAGTAGTGTTTAATCCATTTAACCGCTGATTGTCGTGAAATTATGCAACCGGAAAATTTGGTTTGCCATAAATTTATCGTTTTATTGGATCTGCGACATGTGGCACTGCCCTCTTGAAACCATATGTCAGTGATATCCATGTCGTCAATAATAGCGTCTCGCGCTAGCTTGATCCATTGACCGTTACCACATATCCAGCCTCATCTTCGACCACATAGCGCACGATAAAGTGACACATTGAGCATGCAAAAGATTCTTAATAATCGCTCTAGGCTTTTCAGAAACCCAAAGGCGACAATTTTGCTTATTGACAAAGCCTGACAAATATGAGTTTTGCAGAAAAACTAGCCAGTTGTTCCTGAATGAATTGACCAAATCTACCGCGATGGGAATGGTCAGCCGGCTTCAATTCCTGCACCAGTTGAACCTTGTAAGGCCCTTTTGGATAACCCCAATTGTTGAGAACGTCGAGGAATTGTCACTTCAATACTGTGGCTCATGGTTGTGATCGAACACGCATTGGTGTTCGCATATTTTGTATCGAGCATGTGGACTCAAATTTAACGACCAAATTGTTAATAGTGCTCCCATAAGGACTATTATCCTAATCAGAAATAATACGAACTTACGAAATGTAACATAACCAAAACCACCATTTTCACTTTAACGCGATTTATCGTGCAAAATTAAATTCATTGTAGCAATTGCCCATGCATCTACTACGAATACGTCAAAAAACTAGATGTTAAAACTATCATGTTGTTGCTGTTATCACAAATGAAAAACAAACTTTTTGTTGAAACACCCAATATAAAATACCACAACAATTTGTTATTTTAAGTATGAGGTTAAAACAAGAAATTGTTGAAGTATACTTTTTTGCTTGAAGAAATATACGTCTTTAGTATACAATATGAATATGATACAGATTATTTGGCCTATAACTAGGACCACTTTAATGTTAAGATTGAAACTTCTCTTTGAGATTTTGCACAAATAGGTGTGTAAGCAGTAAAGTACGGGAAAGGTAAGCTCTTAAATCAACCACAACTTTCTATAAAAAAAGATAAATTTCGTGCAGTTCCCGCTTTAGGACGCGTTACAGATGCTGCAGTATAAGAGAGACACAGAGGATGCTCGAAACAGTTTCCTCCTTCTCATCAGGGCCTCATTTGCCACTTAACTGTGGACAGTCAGCAAAGATCAATGGTCGTAGTGTTTATATCACACAGTAAATACTGTGTGATTTGTTAGTAATTTCGCTATGTCTTTTTAATAATGTTTATTGGACCATTTAGTCTCTCTTAAGGCAACATGAATTGATCACCGAAAGTAAAAAAGAGAAATAACATTTATATCACAAAATGCAGCACTTTTTTCGCTAAATCATTGGTGACTCAGATACCGCAAATAGTCCCCTGATAAGAGTGACTATCGAAATATTACTCTTTCCACTAAAAGTCTAGCCTGCGGAAGCCAAGTCCTGCCAATATCTCTGTATTTAATAAATTGTTAAGAAACTCTAGTTGCGTAAAATTTAATGAATATGTAATATTTGACTTGGCGTTTAAAATTTTTAATTTTAAAATAATTATCCCACTGTATTTAATTCTCCCATATATGATGATTATGTTGTACAATATAAAATTTCACCAAAAACAATAGCAGTAACTCATATATAGATAGGTTTTTCTGCAAAACCATACACATGTACATAAGCTAACTTAAACAATAGCAAAATAGTTTTTAGTTGTTTCTCTTTTATACTTGTGACGTTTTTAAACAAAAGATCTATAGAAAATTTGCCACACGATACAAAGCAACATGACGCAATTCTGTTACTCAATGGGTTCGTTTTAGTTTTACTACTTTCATTCAACTTTTATTTAATTTGTTTTTACAAAATTTTATATTTCTTTTAATTTTTACACTTTTTTGTCGCTTTGTAAAACTAAAAACAATTACATACTGCAACTGACGCATTTCTTATTGCAAAAGTATTGCAGAACAGAGAATAGAGAAAGAAACAATACAAGTTGTAATGGCTGAGGAAACAAAACAACAAATGCTTATATTTCTTAAGTAAAATAAAAATTTGTGGTGTAACTACATCTTAATCAACAAATGCGAAACAGAATTTTACGTGAAAGTATAACGTAACATTGATCCACATAAAAATAAATATAAATTAGATAAGGCTGTGTGCCAGATTGCGTATAATTATTATTGCAATTATTTATTACAAACGTATTAATATCAACATTGGAGTTGAATTTTGTAAGATAGAAATATTATGATTTCTAACATAAAGAGTAACAGTAAAACAAATATCAATTCAAAATCAATATATCTCATAAAAGTGTACAGTGATTTGAAGATTTGTGGTTAAGGTTTCTTGACAAGTTGGGTTTAGCAAATCACTGAAATAATTTTACCACCAAAAATCAATTTCAGCATTATTGTTTATGAATAACATTTTGCTATTATAACGTTTAAAGAGTGGAATTATAAACTACTGACCTGTACCGGCATACCATCTAGCTAAACACCTCACTGGCCTACTTAACGAAAAGATAAATTTATTTAACACATATACTATACGTAACACACAAGACATCATCGATAAACTTAAGGACGTCAAAATAACCGAACACACGCGACGCGTTTCCTTTAATATCAAGGATCTATATACTTCAATACCAACACATGAAACCTTAGATATTCTACGCAACGTACTACACAATTTATATGAAAGCTAATGGATCACTGATATTATAGATATTGCAAAGACGATAATAAAACAGAACTACTTTAGATTAAATAACCACTTTTACAAAATATTTAGCGAACTCGGTATGGGAAACCCAACTTCCGCAATCTTCAAAGTCACTACCATCGATAAACTTCTTAGACAATGCAACACTAAAAACAGGAATAAAGAAGACACAGAGACAACCGATACAGCGCGACGGCACATCTTTACTTACACAAGACCATAAATATACAGACCAACTAACCTTCTTCACAAAGAAGGAATACTCACAGCAATAAAAACTGGCAACACTCTGAGACACAATCTCAGAACAACGACAGAAACAACTGACAAATTTAGTTCCAGCGGGGTATACAGACTTACCTCAGCCTGCAAACAAACTGGACGAACACTAAAAGCTCATACAAACGGAAAAGAGGAGACTCCAACTTTGCATTACACCTTGACACTCACGGACACACACCAAGGGAAATAGATGAATGTATGACATTACTACAACCCAGCAAAAAAGGACGAAAACTAGACATTCTTGAAAACATGGAAATCTACAAAACAAAAACTTTCAACAATGACATTATAAACGAACAGGTAAATACAAACTCAGACACAATTATCACACCATTAAAACTACTCATGCAAACGAAAAAACGAAAAACACCCTCAGACGGATACGCGTACCTAGATAATAATAATAGACGGAGGTATCGATAAATTTACTTTGCATAAAAATGACAGGTGGCTGGCAGTCTGGCTGCCTGAATAGATACGAACTTAACAACAGAACTATCTAAACGCCAACACTGACTCAGCGGTACTAATCACAATGTGGCTTGAGATGATGTTTTCGCATCGAAAGCGCTCGCCTTTGACTTCAAAACAGCCAGACAAGACGGAAAATGACAATAGTACAATTATTTTTGTTGCTTCTCAAAGGTGTTTTGGTATTTCAACTCTACTCTTTGGTTTACCACATACGCACCACACTTATTAGTAGCGAAAGTAGTATTTTAATCATTGATTTTACAGTACCCAGACTGTCAATGGACTTTAGCAATTCTTTAAGTATTCGCAAGTCGTTTATTTGAAATAAGAAAAAAAATATTATAAAAAAAGTGACATGAACCTGTTTTTGCCTAAGCTAATACAGGGTGTCCCACCGGGAAGGTGTACTTCTTTTTTGCCGCCATTTTGGTAAACCTTAGTCTTGGCAGTTCATATTTGGCTGTCGTAAAGTAAACACGTGGCAAATTTCTTATAGAAAAATATTCAATAATCCAACGTTTTAATCGTTAAAATATTTTATCAAAATCAATCATCGATTATTGGGAGCAAAAAAGTGCCAACAAAACGCACTATTTCTCGTTTAGTGAATGACTTCGAAGAAAGAGGGTCTATAGGTGATAGGCCCAAGTAAGGCTTATACAAACAAACTAGAAACGCTTGAACAACTGAAACAAAATACTCGTGATGAAGCTCATGAAATACCGCGTGAAATGTGCGAGAATGTAATGAATAATCTGTTCAAAAGGGATAGCATTTGTGAGGCATTCCATACATAATTTCCGACATTAAATAAAACATTTATCAATATAAAATCCATTCTCTTTCATTTAATCAAAAATTATCAATAAAAAAATAGTAAACACCCTGTACTATAGAAGCCTTCTACGTATTGTGTTGAAACCAGGAAAATAAATAAGCAAAAGTTGTGGCGACTGTAGGATTTGATATTTCTCACATTAGATTAGGAAAGATCTATTTAAAAATCAATGAGTTATAATAACGAACGTAAGTTTTACTAACAATTAAAAATTTATTGTTGTATGATTTAAGGCAATAGATATTTCAATTCCAATACATGAATCCGAACTGAGACTATTTTACCCTATTTGTTCTTTTAAGCACTTGAAACTGAAGAACACGAATCATTTTCTCTAAAGCATTTAAGGTGTTTTATTACTGATTCGTGTTCTTCAGGTTCAAGTCCTTGAAAGAACAAATAGGGTATAATAGTCTTAGTTCAGATTTATGTATTGGAATTGAAATAACTATTGCCTTAAATCATACAATTGTTTCTAAATTAGTTCGAAAGAAACATGATTAAAAAATGTCTTCCATTAACTTGATGTCTTTCGCTGTTTCTTTTTTTCTTGCTGGAAAAGCAACCCAAAATGGTATAAAATTTTAAATCCAGCACGAATTTCTTGCTTAACGGCAATTTTTTAGAACATTGTTGCTCCAACTACCATAAATTATATAAGGTTACTAAGCCCGCTTCAGCATTCATAAATAATTTTGCTAACATTTTTAATAATTTTAGTTGATAAAATAACACTATATGTACATGGAGATATAATTTAAATATTTCAGATGTACACTAAAAATTTAAATTTTTGCAAATAAAATACATTTGTATAAAAAAAAGGTGTTTCCTTAATAAAATGAAAATAATCGATTTATATACTCACATCCAAAATGTACTAAACATTTACATCTTTCAACTCACACCAATTTAATACTTCTCGTATCTTGTTTTTACTAATACCATACGTACTTACATACATATGTTTTTATGTATACACAAACCACATCACAGTGACTTGCAAACGTTTTTTCTTAGAAATAATCCGGAAGCTCACGACCCAATTTGGCTAAGAGGCCAAAAAAAATATATAAAATTTGAATTGCCATAAAATATATTCCTTAAATGGGGAAAAGTGTTCCAAAAACTGTTTTTTGTTTTTTTATAAAACTGGCTACCCTGGTGTTGTTAACCACGGGGCTGTCAAATCCTTTTTGGAATATTTAGCTATGATATGGAACTTTAATAATCTGTGTTCTTTTGTTTTGATCGGTGCTTCGCGCTCCGAGAAATTTTGTTTTAATTAATTTTAACATTTTCTTATTTGTTGTAATTTATTTTGTTTAAAAATTTGCTTGGAAAGGGCTGATGAACCGTTACAATTTTGACGCAATTTTTTTTTATTCGCATTTGCTATAAATTGTCTTTAAAATAGTCAAAAAAAGTTAAGTAAGTTTTAATTATATAAGTAGAAAAACCATACAACCTTTTTGGGGAAAATCCTAGAAAACGTTAGTTTAAACATTTTCCCAATTCAGATACTAGTAACTGTTGGCAAAACATGCCATCAGAACCAAACTTACCTGTGTTTTATTATATATTTTACCAAGAATGCAGCCAATATCTTGCTGTAACAACCCGAACATAAAAAAGTCAACCACGGCAAAAATATGTTAAGGTGGGCCAAAAATTAAAAAAAAAAAAAATTTTCAAACCCGATTTTCTTCCAAACTAAAAGAGGTAACCTACACCTGCAAGCAAATTTTTGTAGCTATTTTCAAGGTCTACTTAAACTCTTAACATTTGAGTAATAAATAAACTTTTTAGGACATGTCCCTAAAATTTTATGCTCGAATATCCAACTTTGGGGATATACCAAAAAGTCCCCCTTAGATTTACTCAAAACTACCTTTGCTTGGGCTCTGCGACACCTTAAGTGGTTCATGAGCTACCAAATTATTTCCAAAATAAGACCTTTTCAAACCACTGTGAATCATTTTCTTAACACATGTTTTAACTGCATGAATAAAACTGTAACAGTCAGACCTTAATTATTGCATAAACGCAACGCTGCATATGGCCTATCTACAGATAAATTAAACCAGAGTAGCGAAGTATTCACTCACTGTTCATACATGTATGAATATGTACATTTCATTTTTTAGCCGCTTCTTCTCATACATGTGTGAGAGACTACAAATTATTTTGTGTTTTCTCATTTGTGAATGCGACGATTTATTTTTGTTCTTTCTATCCATAAGTGAAAAAATGAGAAGCACACAAGGGTTCACTTTTGAATATTTACAATTTTGATAATTTTTTATTAATGAAAAGGTCGTAAAAATATGTGCGTTAAGCATTCGCGTACATAAACGCACATATTTGATAATGCGCAATTGTCGGCGTATGCAGGAAAAAAAATGTTTTTTTTTATTTCTTTTAGAATATATTGCAATATTGTATTTTGAGTTAATATCTACCCATGTGTTTTTACTACATTTTACGGTAAACTGCGATCGTAGGTAGAAAATTTTTTCACGTTCATTTATGAGAAATTTTAAAAAATTTCAACGTTCATAAATGAACATGTATATTTATGAAAAATAACATTAATGAGAAGTAGCTAATTTATCATTTATCACATATGAATAAGACTAATAATTCTTGTTGTTCGCATTCATGTATGAAAATAACCAGAACATTTTTTGTTGTTCGTTTATAAGTGTGAAAAATAAATATAAAATTTTAGATTTCTCATTTATGAAAAGTATCATGAATGTTGATTTTTGAATGCTCATAATTGAAAAATTCTGAACCCTGAATTAAACCATCAACCTTGTGTCTTGATAAATATTGTAGCTAACTCATTATGTTTTCTAAAAGCGCTAAAATGACGATATTGTCACTACTTTTGAACAATAAAAAAGGAAATTCATGAAACAAACAACCAGCCTACTACCTAAGGCAGTCCCAAAATTTCATTTTCAAATTGTTACAGTTCAAGTATATACATTTTTTAGGGACAACCTGTAAAAAGCACTTAACACTTTTAAAATTCTTTCAGTCACTTAAAACTTTAATGCTAAGAAGCAGCTCTCAAATTTTTAATGCTTTTATTGACCATGACTTTAAATGATGCAAAATATCGTGAGTCCAACGAACATTCTGTAGATGTGGAAGGTTCATTGATTGAAAAAATTAGAAAAATTAGAAAATTAGTAGAGAGTAAATTAAAATTAAAAGACAAATTAAAAGAATATACTAAACAACTACGGAAATTACAGCACTCACAAAAAATTGCATCTCTAGAAAAATATTTATCTTAATGCTACACCATAACCAGGTTATTCATTATGGCGTGCCTCATTAAAAAAATATTTTTCCCCTACTGATATAACTAAATTACCACACATCAATGGTGAAGCAGTTTTACCACTAAAATTTATCCTTCGTGATATTGAAAGAGCAATTTCTGGTGTAAACACAAAGTACCCGAAATAAGCAACAAGATGATCATAGAACTTCACCGAGTAACAATTATAATAATACTTTACATTTATTTTAATGCCATTTTACTCGTTAAGTCCTTCCCGCAAGCCTGGAAGGTCTCCTTAATAGTTGTGACACTCAAGCCAAGAAAAGGCCACACAAAGGCCAGTTCAAGCAGAACAGTCTGCTTTAAATATATCAAAATTGGTAGACAAAATCCTAATCACTATTTATACCGAATCACCAACTCAAAATAAACGAACAGATGAGTGAACGTAGTTGAAAATACCTTTGAAGAGAAAAAATACTGTTCACCGATTTTTATGGACGTTTTAAAATTTTTTGTTTTATGCTAGTTCTTTTTGGTTTCTGTTGTTTAAATTATTTCGCAGAATTTATAACAAACAGGTTGTTCTTGTATTGTGAGTATAAGACTTCTTAGAAAACTACACAGTTTGTAAAACACGCAATAGGTCATTTCGTTTACTTTTTTACTAATAATTATTTTCTTTTAAAACTAAAACAAAACATCTTTGGAACAATGTATTAAAAATAAAATCAGTGGCAGATTGCAGATCACAAAATAATAACCTTAACAAATTCTTACTAACTGTAATCCGTTAAGGTGACCTAAATTTGTATTTTATATTCTGAGCACCATTTTTGTTAAGCACCTACTGAAAATAAAAATATATCTGAAAATTGTTATAAACAAGCGCTTTATGGTATCAAGACGTGTTTCTAAACTAATCTGTAACAAATAACTCTAGCAAACATAAGGTTATTGGGCAGCAATGACTAGTTGTAATTTTTATCTCCACTTAGCGAATTGACAGTTTTGAATGTGTACAATAGGAACTGTGAAACCAAAAAAATAAAAATAACCCTAAAATTCTTGGTGCTAGAAGAGCAATAGATAAATGCAAACTCGTTTGGAATACTAAATTCAACACACCAACATTTTTTCACACAAAATATATAAAAAACGGAAACAAACAATAAACAGAAATAGAGCAAAAAAAGACGTTAAAACAAAATAAAAGTCTGTAGTTAAAATGTTCCAATTTTGTTCCAAGTATATTTCAAGTTTAAGGCACGCTACTGTGAACTCGCAGGCAAACAAGAAAATAGTGAAACAGAAAAATAAAAACATTTTAGAAACATTTGTTGCAAAACCAAACCAACGTTGCAAAAAAATAGCAGCAGGATTAAGCGCACTTGATTGTTTCAGACAAAAAAAAAAAATAATAAAGAACAACATATAAAAAAAAACAAGGAAAATACAATTACAAATGCCATATGCTCCAGGCTGCAGTCAAGCGAAAAATATACTTCATATGAGTTTTTTCTTTAGTGCTGCACTTTTAGTTCGTTTAAGCTTTCCAAAAGTTCTGTCCATTTGTATTATTGTAAAATTATCAATTGATATGTGAATATTGAACAGAAATATTCACTTAAGGCAAAGTTGGACATGTCAAAAAATTTTACAAAATTAGTGTGACTGCAATAGTTGCAGATGCTACTTAAATAAAACAAAACAATTTCCCTGTCTGAACTTGTCTTTCCAAAGACTTCATGAGTGACATTAACTAGTTATACGGTTGTCATTTTCTTCGATGTAAATCGTCATTTCTAGCTATTCGATGTGAGCGGCGCACAGTGGACCATTTTACGAGAAGGCTGTCAAGAATATATAACTTTTGAACGGATCGTAAAATTGATACGTAGTTTCTTCTGTCTACTAGATGAGATCGTAGATCATAAAATCGACTGGTTAGAAAAATAGTTGTGATAGATTTAAAAATACATTTCAAGTTTTAGATGATTTTTGTTACGAAACTTTGGGGATTAAAACTTGTTCAAAGAGTTTGTTTTACATAAAGTCTTATATTTTGATTCACGTTTAGAAATTATACTTAAAAAGTTAAATTTAGTCAGATGGGGCCAAACTTTGGCCCCCGTGAAATTTTTAGTTCGAAAGCCAAAGGTTGGTTTTTGAAACAATTTGAGTTAAAAATTATCTCATTAAGTAGCAAAAACTTAAAAAATATATTCATTGGTTCAAATTTATTTAGATAAGGAGGTATTTAAGTCCAAAATAAACATAAATACTACTCGTATATGTAAACTCTTATTGTAAATTGATTAAAACTTTATTAATGTACAAAAAATTTTAAAAGGTTGAAATACATACAGATAACTCTTGTGTTTGGAAAACTGACTATTAATTAAACAGCTGTAGTAATTTATTTCTTCTAAATAGCCTTGATTTTCATCTTCTAGAAGCAGTTTAGCTTTTAAATATAGTTCAATAGAAGTAGTTTTCCGTTTTTACCGGATATTGGAGATATAGGGATCTGATAATAAAATAACAATCAAATCTTCATTAGTACAATATCTAGAAATTTTTCTTCTATAGTCTTTGTTTCGTTTTTCTTGCGCTTCTTCAGTCAGATCTTCTATTGGTAGCATATTGTGTTGAATTATTTGTTTCCCATGGTACAAAATTTAATGAACTGTGGATGGCATATATCTCCAAGAATATTTTTTGTTGTAAAGTATAGCTGTTTTTTGGTGTACTCTCCAAATTTGTTTGCATTTATCTTCCTGCTGCATGCTATACTGAATCTCCTTATTAGTTCCAAATCTACTCCTGTGATAGGTGCTGTAGTTTTTGGATCTGAAAAAAATCGGCTTGCAGTGTTTCCACCATTTGTGTTCCCTTCTCCTTGCTTTGGCTGATCGATAATTAGGCCTTTTTCTAAATATTTTTCTTCAATTTGTGTTTTTTTTCCTACTGTTTCGCTTAACGGACCAAAATCCAAATCATAACCCAATTTAAAAATATGCTCCAAACAATTTAATAATTTGAAGAAAAAAACTATTTTACAGTGTTTGCATTTTACAGTCAATTTAAAAAGCAAAGTACTTTTGTGACCTAAATTATATCAATTTACGTTATTTTAAGTAAGCAAAATATTTTTTTGACTAACTGTGCATGACTTTGAAATTGACTAAAAATTTTCGTTTTCTTTCTACAAATACGCACTTTCATCTAAACAACGTCTCTCGTAGAGGCGATTTCAAAAATAAATAAAATGCTTACAAAATAGCAAAACAAAAAAAATTTTGATTCCATTTTATAATTATATTTTGCAAAAGAAATTATCGACCTTGTGTCAGAAAAATTGTTCTGGTGCTTACGGTCGGTTCGTGCCAGATATACAATGGGGTATATGCGTGTAGGGGACATTTAGAGCTATT
Organism: Trichopoda pennipes; assembly: GCA_030448955.1. NCBI lineage: Eukaryota > Metazoa > Arthropoda > Insecta > Diptera > Tachinidae > Trichopoda > Trichopoda pennipes. The sequence goes on from JASKUP010000067.1 coordinate 6,420,921, forward strand.
TCAGTGCTAATGCTTTTACATTTCCTAATGAACTTTAAAAGTTATTAAAAATATGGGGGATGATGGCTTCCAAACTGCTACCGTCCCCCAAGCTAATAAAACAAGCCCAAAACTGTTGGGGAATCCGAGTCAAAAAATACGTTTGATATTTTACAAAATGTGATGTTAAAAGCTAAGTTTATTAAATTCTCCACAAATTCCAAAAAATTTACAGTTAATTAATTCACTTTAAGTTTTTTTTTAAAAACACGAACAGGTTTTAGTCAGCTAAAATCTTGTCGACTGCAGCGCCCCTTAGACGTCAGCAGCTTTCATCTAAATGTTTGAGTCAGGGTTGGGGATTTTAATCTTCAGACTTCAACAGTTATGCTCTATTAAGTAAAGGAATTTAGAAAAAATTTGGACCTCCAAAAAAAATTTTCTAGAAATCAAAAATCAATAAAAAATATTTTAGTTTTGTTACACTCATAGCTAACAAAGTACGCTAATTATACAAAGTTTGTCTCTTGTTTTATTGATGGAATCTCACCGTCATTACATGTGTCACCGGGAGTAAACGGAAACCCAGTCCCCCAGGAAGCCAACTGGACAACTTCACGTTATTTCTACGGGAATCAGTAAGCCCCAAAATTCAGCTTTTTGACTTTTAAGCCTTTTAGCTACTATCTGACTGATTATTGAGCTTAGCCCTTCGGGAGCATTGTGGTGGTTGTGATTTCGTGGCCCCCATGAAATGATAAAGGAGCCAGGAACAGCTCACCTCTACTGAGAAAAACGGGTGAATGATCCGGATCCAGTGTCTCCAACTCTTCAGCAAAGAATGGGAGTTGACGGAATCAGTAATCCCCAGAGTTCAGCTTTTTGGCTTTTTATCCTTTAACTGTTGTCTGACTGATTATTCAGCTTGGCCCTTCGGGAGCATCGTGGTGTTTGTTTTTTCGCCCTCGTGAAATGATTAAGGAGACAGGACCAGCTCACCTCTACTGAGAAAAACAGGTGGATGGTCCGTATCCAGTGAGCATGCTTGTCATGTGTTCTGGACCCGGAGTTGGATAGTCTCCAACTCTTCAGCAAGAAATGATAGTTGGCGACTTCGCTTTGAGGCTGAATAAAATTATGCTTCGGCTTGTACAGGTAAGTGTTTCCATCTAAGGGTACTTTCATTTGTTAGAGTCTACAAGAACTTTTAGTGAAAATTGTGCCTGTGGTTGTGTTTACCTGTTCGTTTATAAGGTCATTATTAAAAGATTTAGTTTTGTAGATTTTCATGTTTTTGGAAAGGTCTCGTCTTCGACCTTTTTTTGCTAGGATGTATTAATGTCTGCTACTTCCCTTTGTGCGTGTTCATGGACATGTAATATAAGTATCTTTACAGGTACAAGTAAGTCTATATACTCACCTCGAATCATCCTACGTTTAGATATATGATACAAAGATCTAAGATAATCCCTCTTCCTCCAGAATGAATAAAAAGGTACCTTTTAGCACACAAACATACAATAATACCGTCTCTTTTTATTTGAAAATAAAGTTATTTTAACAAGAGCATAAAAAACTTAATTACAAAAAAATAAATAAAATCATAAACAAAAAATGCTTTGTTTTACAAAGTATGTCAACAAATAAATAAATTTTAAAAATAAACTAATACCAAAAGCTATTTTTTGTTACAAAAATTATACTAAATGTCTTTAAAAAGTACTTGATATTTTTATGCATCAAAACAAAAAATATAAACTATTAGCAAAAATAGGCCTCTTAAGGACTAATTGGCGTAAAAAAGAATTTTTCTATGCCAATCTATTCTTAGTAAAAATATTGACAAACGTTTTTTTATTATATTAAAAGTACTAAAGACTTGTGGAATAAAAAATGATAATTGTTACTTGTAGCAGTGTATCAACATACACATGAAGATTATAATCACTCGAAATGTGGTAGTTTTGTTTATTGCCATGCCCATTTCAAAAAAAGTGAGCTTCACCGCTGAATTATATTCGTTTAGGAAAATCGGGATTATTGTCAATCATATTCAAAAAAGTAAAGTCTAAAAGTCGCCCTTGTTTTTGTACTCAATTTTTATTTTTAAGTATTTGTATATTTGGTACCCTTTTTGTATGACTTTTGGAAAGTAAATCAATATTGTTACGTTTATTATTTTAATAAAGCTTTTGTTATATCACAAAATAATAACACAGCACTTTAGAGATTTAAATTAAACGATTTATCTACTTTCAATACACTCAAAATAAACTTAAAAGGTGCTTTTCCCAGCAAGTGGTGCCTTTATAGTTGCTTTAAGCGGTTCTCGCATACATAAGAATACTCTATTTTAACACCACCCCATATTGTTGTTGTTATCATTCTGTGTAGGGACCTGCTTGGCTAAGTGTTTTGCTTTTTGTTGTATGTTAGGTGTTTTTATTTTCTGTTGTTTAGCTTATTTCGTGGAATTTCTTAAAAGCATTTTGCTGTTGTCTTTTGTTTATAATATTTTTTTAGAAAAGGCAGTTAGTAAAATATACAATAGCTCATGTCGATTACTTTTTTAGTGATAATTATTTTCTTTAAAAGCTTACACAAATCATCTTCGTAATAAAATTAACATGTGGGATATTCCATTAAGATGTCTAATATGGCTGAAAAAAGAAAAAGACTTTAAAATTAGTTAAGTTAATAGCTTAGTATTTTTAAGTGCCTCTATCAATAACAATGAACTGGATTAATTGGGTATAAGAAAATATAGAGTTTAATCAATGCTATTTTTTATATGTTTAAGATGCTACACATAAAATAAAAGCACGATATACTTCAAGAGAAAAGTTTAAATTACAAAAATTTTAGCATACGTTTTTTTGGGATCGATTCTTCATTCATTACAAAGCCATTTAATATGTTAACTTTTGACAATATTAAGAAACCAACAACACAAGTTATTCCTCACTAAATGCGCATAATTTCGTAAATCTTATTTTGTACTTCAAAATCACATTTATTTTCTGCCACGTATGCTATATTGTTATTTTGCTCGACACTACAGACCCCAAAGTATCTTAGTGCACTTAGTTTCTTTTAAAAGGAATGCTATTTATATAAAGTTCTCAGCATTGTTAAAATTTATTCAATCAGTGTACAAATATTATGTTTGATGTCATGGAAAGTATTAAATACATTTGCTGCTTCTGAAAGAATGCTAGTCCTGTTATTTATCCATATTGAGACTATGGATTCAAGATCCCTACAGACATTAAAACAGTAAATAGTAATAGTACATAAAACTTAAACTTATTCAAATATGAAATTAGACAAGATTTAACGTTTAAAGAAAAATCAATATTTTCAAGAAGGAATTGAAAACATTAGTCCAAACAATTTAGTACCAAAAATCAATATGGCTACAAAATCTATTAAACTCAATACAAATTCTTAAAAAGTGGTCAGAGTTAGCATTATTTGATCTGAATATTTTAATTAAATAATAATATTTCCTTTTATTAAATTTAAAACAAAGATGACATTTAACATAATTCTTCAGCTTTTTACAGCTGACAACTTTATTAGAGCAAGTCTACTAGAATAAGATGGTAGAATTAAGGGGTTCCATTATAAGCCTCGAAGATAAAATTACAAGAACTGCTTTTGTGCCCATTCCATGCTATTGCTATGGACTTTATAAATTGGATCCCAAATTATTGAGCCATTTTCCAGAATAGATCTAACTACAGGAGTGCAAAGATGCATATAATAGAACGTTTGAGTATTTCCTTGCATTGGGTTAATAAACGAGGAAAACAATAAAGTACCCAGATTGCTACTCTGCGGTATGTCAGATGAAGCAAAAATATTTGTAAAAGTAAGCGTGTTAAAACGATCGTTTTGAGTTCTGTTTGACAGATATGAATTAATCCACCTAAGACAATTATTTATGAATTCCATAAGGTCAAGTTTCCCTATCAGAAGTTTGTGGTTGACCTTATCAAACGTCTTACTAAATTTGGTGTAAACAACGTCAGTTTGTTTTCGTTGAACAAATTCCCGATTGACAAGCGTTATTAATTCCAAAAGGAACAACGCCTTCCAAAACCTTAGTGAGGAGGAACCAATATAGACGTTACTTGATGGGAAAAGTGATTAGTAACAAAGTTTAGATATAATGTTAAGTTTAGAATACCTCTGTAGTTGGCATTATTAGTAGTAAGGTACTTTTTAAACAAAGCAAGTTAAACCCACTAAAAGTACGTTTCATAAAACTATAGCGATTACAAACTTGAATAATCGTCCACAGCAGCTCTTTTGTACCAAAATACTTAAGTACTTTTTACAAAAAAAATGAAGTACTTATGCTTTAGTATAGATACTGTAGAATTTTAACACAATAATTTATAAACAAGTTACAAAAATATATTCAAGCACTTTTGTTGTAAAATATATCAAGAACTTTATATGAAATATGAAAAATACAAAAATATATTTGTGGATAAAATATATAAATTAATAAAGTAATTTTTGATTTTTATTAAGATATTATTTCTCTCTGCCTTAAATACTTATGCTTTACGATATGTTTTATACCTTAATCGTTATTTAAAAACAAATTATTTAAATGGCCGGTAAAGTAAAAGAGCAAAAGGAGAATGAAAAAAATGACATTAAAAATAATCACCGAAATAAAATAAAATTTACAAGCAAAAGATAATATAAAAAATAAAATATAAAAATTATTTTTATTTAACTAGTTTAAATGTTAATGTTTAACAAAATGTCATCAGCATGTCATGTAAAGGATAAACCTTTTTGCACATTTACATATGCGTATGCTAAAACCTGACTTGTAAATGTACATACATGCATATGTAGGCTGGAGAGTGTTGGTCTGAGTATGTATACTTGTTTGCATTTATGTATGTACATTTGCATGTCTATTTACTTATTTAAACATTTATTTAAAAAAAAAAACGTCAGTTGAAAAACTTACATTAATTTACATTCGCCTGAGTCCTCTCACAGACACATGAGGATTTACATCTTCAACGTGTCCATAAATTATTCCATATCCTCAGTATATTGTATGTGAGTATTGAAATAAAATACAAAATATTGTTGTGTTGCAGGACAGGCCTTTGTAATATTGATTTAAAGTGATAAATGGACAATTAATAAAATCGGCTTTTTGTTTGGTTTTTGTGTTTTGCTAGTTGTGCAGTCACAAATTATTTAAAGTCAATTAAAATACTTAACTTTTGAAACTTTCAACTTGAAGGTAAAATTTAAAAGTTTATGGTTTGATTTATCAACAGTACTTTAAATTTTTAATATAGTTGTACCAAAAAATAATTTTCGGTTGGGTTTGTTATTCGCAGCTACAAACATTTGCAATTACTGGATGACACAACTAAAGATATTTTAGACAACGAAAGGCTTGAATACCTTAAAATTTAAATTAAGAATTATAAAGAACTTATCAATAAGCATTTAGATAAGACGATTAATATTTTTGTTGCATTACAACGGCAATTATGAATGAAAAATGATATCTGGTGTAAATGTCCACCCCAACCACGCTGACAGATCTCGATTCTTTCATCAAAGTTTTTAATCACTTTTTCGCAAAATCGCGATCCTATTTCGTTAATCAGATATAGACCGTATAGACTCTGTCCTGCACATAGCCCCACAACTGAAACTGTTTATCCTTCTTGAACAATTTAGGGCTATTGTTAAATTATGTAAACTGGAACCTGTGCGCCGTGCTTATATGCTCTTGATATAAACAATTTAATGTATAAAAATATTTATTAAATTTATACAACGAATTTTAGGTGCCCCTGTAGGCTAGTAGGTAGTGTACTAGCTTGTCAGTATGGGGGTTGTGGGTTAGATTCCCAACGAAGACCTTGGTTTTTTTTTTCACTACAAAAATAAAAGTTTACTGTCGGTGGAGCTGCTCAGCGATGAAGGCATAGTCTTTATACGGAAGTTAATTTCCGACTATCCTTCTACTTTCACTATCTGTTTCATCTCTTCTCTATCCCTTTCCTAACGAATGTAGCACGGTACTTGACTAAATAGGCATTGTTGCCTGAAGTGCTACCTCTCTTTAAAAAAAAAAATTTAGTCTAATATCTTGATTAAGAGAAAAACTCGTGTGCGATTCGAGCGATGATACGAACTTTATTTCAAAAGCGGAAATCTTTTTTTTATCATTCAAAACATGTGGACAACTCTTCACACTCCTACGTTAAATACTATTAATTCACAATAATAAAGACTCGCGTACTTATCTTTATCGTTAACAATTCAAAGGTAAATGTAAATAAGTAACTCTATCGAAAATTATGTGTCTAAACATAAGGTTAGACACTTCTACTTGCACCACCTGTCATTCACTTTTATCTAGAGATTTTTAATTATTTTAATGCGATTTTCGTGAGAATTCATTGAATTCATTGTAACAATTACCAATGCTTCTACTACGAACACGTCAAAAAGAACTAAATGTCATAACTATCATGTTGTTCGTATTGCTACAATTAAAAAACCCGATACTTTTAATTAAATCCTATCGATTTAAAAAAAGTAACAAACTCTCAAAATAATTTAAATCAAAAACGAATTGCATAAGACCATTTGATACTATGATACTATGAATCTGTTTTAAATGTCCTTTCAAGAGCACAAATTTACATTATGTTACCATAACAACAACAGACTTTTTATTCGCTATTTATTTTCTACAAAATGTTCACTTTAATTGCAATTAAATTCTGCTCCTCTTGCAACAAAATTCTCCTTTTATTTGTGAGTTAACATTATAAAAAGTACATTAAATCTTCTTTAAGGAAAATAAGGAAACAAAATGATGACTTGTATATTTTATTGTTGTTGTTGTTATTATTTTAATTTTTTAAAAGACAACATGTAATTAAGTTTGGCTACAGCAGCATTTATCTACTGGGCACAAATAAAATGAAAAGCCATTAAGCAACTTGTGTCTGAGTTATAAAAAAGTGAAACAAAGCAAAAGAAAAAACTAAAAACAAAAACAAACAAAAGAAGTGGTATGATTCCTTACTTTAGTCAGAATCAAACTAGTTATATAAGATACTGTTGGTTGGAAACAAATAAATAAATAAAAGTAAAAGGCGCATAGACAGCAACATTTAAATTATATTGAGGAATAATTTATTTTACTTTTTGCATTTTTGTTTGTCTCTTTAACTTTTCTTAATAACAACTCTTTGTTCATGTAGAAAAAGGACGATTTCCGGCAGGCATTATTGTCAAGTGTTCTGCTTCTTTATTATTTCTTATCAATTCCTTTGAAGTGTGTTTGTAATTAAAATGATTCTTCGAAATCATTTCAAAGAATTTTTGTTTTTTTGTCTGTTCCAGTATAAAATTTATAAGATTTTACCCTTGACAAATGAATTTAAAGTTGTTATATTATTGCTATTCTTCAACGAAGACATAAAATATTTAATGACTTTATTTTTCATTTACAAATTTAATAAAAATCTAACGAATACTTGGAACTTAAAACATGTTTTGAATGTTAAGAAGGTTATAGAAAATTTAAGCAAAAAATGGGCTTATATCAGCAAGGTGTTACGGGTAACATATCAGATGTGTTTTCTTATTTTCTTATAAAATGTATTTAATGGGTTTAGTTGAAAATTTTATGATTCAAAGAAAGATTTCTTTAAACAAAAATATTTCATAAAGTATTTATTATTCAAAATGTTTTGTATAAAATAAATGATTCAATATAATTCCTATTTGATCAGTTCGGCTAGTGATATAAACCTTTGAGTTTTCTATAAAAAAATTTGGGTTAAAATCCAATAAATCGCCATGCTTTCCCTCACAGTAATAGAATATCAAAAATATTTATGTTTAAATAGCACAAAACTAGCACAAATTAACGTAAATTGATTTAAAAATAATTACAAATAAAAGGACGGACAATATCCAATTAATTTTTTTAGTATTAAAACGGAATCATTTAACCGATAAATGAGGGGTTCTATATTGTTAATATTTCGAATTATTTTATGCTTTAGCTCTTGAATTGTTCTTGGCTTATTGATGTATACTTTTTTTTTTAATATCGCCAAAGACAGAAGCCTAACGGCGTTAAATCAAATGATCATGATGGCCAATTAACATCTCCACAGATAACATGGCCATTATATGTCCCTTGCAAAAAAGCCATTGGTACCTTGGTTGTGTGACAAATGGCTCAATGCTGTGGAAACTACATGTAGCCATTTCTGGCTACAAAAAAAAACCCATATTATCTCGCGATAATGAACACCATTGACGGTAACTGTGTCTGGCCGACCTCATTTTCGAAGAAATGCGGCCCGTCGATACTTCCAGTTCATAAACCGCATCAAGCAGGCACTCTTTATGGATGTATCTGCTTTTCAAGAATCACTAATGGTTTTTCGTTTGCCCAAATGCGGCACTAATGCACTGAGGTGAAACTGTGCCTTGTCGCAGAACAGTTAGACCATTCGTAACGTGTATATCACTTTAAAATTTTTCATTATTTATTTAATTACTCATTATTGAAAAGTTCACGAGGTGTCTACTGTGAATTTAAGAAATACAAAATTCACCATAATATATGGAAAGAACATTAGTGACTGTAATAGTATAGAACTTAAAGTTGGCATGAATAAACTGAAGCTGGAACAATGCTTCAAAATTGTGCAAACTACCTACCCATCGTTAAATGTGTTTCTGGGGATAAAAATCAGCACGTCGCCTCGGCTAGCAAAGGCCTGACACTGGAAGAATTGGACACTCGAAGTCCGACCAGTTACTGGCCAACTAGTACCACAGGAATCATTAGCCCACAGAGGGCTACGGCACCATGTATTATAAGCCTTGACGGCGTTTGTAGCCACAAAGTTTTTCAGCCCGTGTTAAGACGACCATCAGATTTTGGTCACAGACTAGGACGTTAATCCGTATCATAACTTACGCAAATTGGCAAATATGCCACGGAATATTTCATTCGCGGGAGCTAGGGGCTTGAGGATAGTGCCTCGACACATTCTTTAATTCATTGATCCAAAGAACAGACCCTGGTAGACTGAATATTTTTGGAGCAGACGTGTAAAATTAAAACAGAATAATTCAGGGGCCAGCGCATATTTTTGAATAACAACAATCGATCCGTAATTTGAAACAGTATATACGGATGGGACTGTTATTTCTCACAGCACTAGAGTGGTTTTCCTGCTAACAATACGGTTCTTTCAGGTTTGTTATTCTAGTCTAAATGCACATTTGGATTCTGTTGGTGCGAATCTGCAGCCGGTTGTCTCGGCTTTAAACAAGACGACACCTTTGAGCTTTTCTGGTAGGATTATTGCGACTGACGGTGGCTTGATTAGTTCAAGCACAAACGTAGACACACTAAGACTCATTGACTCTGCATCTGTGAATAATGTATTGAAGTGTATATTAAATAATAGATCCAGTGGTATGATAAAGATTTCTTATGTTGTATTGAAAAAAGAAACATGGAGTTTTCTTGCTATAGTTTGTAACCATTGCTATAATATTGGGTATTTGAAGTCGGCTAGCCTATGTCGATAAGCCCGAAACTCTTGACTCCTTGGAGGACAATATTGCGAATATACGGCCACAAATGGAAAAAGTATTTGAAAATTTGACCTCTGGATTAGATTACGTTTGAGCCAACCGAGACGGTCCTGTACCAGAAATCATATTTAAATTTTAATGCCACAAGAGTATCTTTCGAAGAAAGTAAATTTTTAAGTCAATTTAAAAAATTTATCTTTGTTTAATACCATTTCAAACTCTATATTACTTTGAAAAACGCCCTTTATACAGTCATTTTATAGCCTTCAATAACAGAATTCTAGTCAATCAAGGAAACATAAGAAATCTCGAAGCAGTAGCCACTATCATTTCCTAAGCAAATTACCTACCGTGAAAATATTGAATATCGATTAAGAGCATTTTAGGAGTTAAGATTTAGCTTTAGCTTTAAAAATTGTAGAAAATGGCTGCAGGTTTAACATTAGAACTTGGCCATGATATTCGTAGCCTGATGATGGTTGAATAGACGGGTGAATAGTGCTTCTCTAGGGGCCTCACTAATTGGCAGTAAAGGGTGCGAAATCCCTACTGGCAACCGGTTTCCGTAGTTACAGTACTAAGCTATCGGCTATGATACTTACATATTCGGGAACGATTTTCGTTGCCAAACCAGTCTTTTCCAGGTACAACCTAAGCTCATTCTACACCAAGATATGCTCTTCGCTATGCATCCAAAGTATGATCCCACAATTTCCACAATGTAGGTAATCGGAATTTTTGATGTTTTAGCAACAAAGACTCGTCAGCAAATTCTTGACATGCATTTTTGAAGCCCATGCAAAATATCTTTTCAGATGTCTTTTTTTCTTCGCGCTTTAACCTATTATAGCAAATATATAGCATAGTGTTATTCTTCCTATTTTGCCTTAAGTTTAGTATACTACAACGCTTTGAGTTTTCAGTAACAATTATTCTTGTAATTGCGTGATAAGGTTTACATCTGCACCGGCAGTGAGCCTTAATCAGATGGTGGCCATTACCACTGTGAATGGTATGTAACGCCATTCTCGCCCTAGAAGGCCTTCATCATAGGGCGTTATGAATTTGAAGTGCCGATATTTTATATAATTAAATGCCAAATCCGTGGTAGAGGTAGAATGGCTTCGAACATCAATAATAATAATAGTAAGCAAAAGCATGATCCAAGCTATCATATTTCCTATAGAAGGACATTCTGTTTACATTCGGTTGTAAGCCAAAAACGGTTTTCACTTATGTTATTATAATGCTGACATTACTTTTTACGATATCACATTCGAATAGTATACATTTCTTTTCGAGCTTAATGAGTGGGCTGTCTGTCAACATGACTAAAAATAGTGCGTCTGCTGTAATTTCAGATTTTGGGTGAAATTGTTCATTAAGGACAACAACTTGTCCTGATGGTTGAAGTTTTTATTTAAACTAGGTTGTAGTAAAATAAACACACAAGCAACACAAAAGAAAAAAAGTTTGTAATAAAGGAACATGCCAGTTTTAATGTTACCACCTAATAATACTGAAGTTATTCAGTTTTACGTTCCCTTGTGGCTGACACATACAAATCCACCTTATACATTTTTAGGTGACGAATTTTCTATGTGAATATTTTACAAAGTAGCAAAAGGCCAACCTCTGCCTTACTCCGACAGTAATAGTTCTGCCAGTATCTATGGGCTTGTGAACGCCTATTTCCGGAAAAATAGGCTCTCTGATTTTAACAGCTCTTTATTGACTTAATAATATTTTTAAGATGTCATCACTAATTATCATTTAATCGAATAAATATGACAAAATCACATCCAAATATTTCTTTTCTCTTCGCTTAAGCTACATTTATGCTCAAGCTTCTTCTACCAATTTCAATGATTTATATACATAAGTGAAACATATAATGAGCCCTAAGCTTGTGCCGTGTTATGTCATCAATATAATCTTGGAGCTGGTCGACAGACCATAGCAATCAAAAGACTTCTTGTCAAGTTTCACTTCATATTCTCTACATTCTCAGCTTTAATTTCATTTTACGAACACAAAACTCATAAAAACCAAGAAAAAGAGCTAAAAACGCATAGAAAACAAGAAAAAGAGCTGACATAGAGAGGCAGAGCAATCTCTCGCAGAATTTTGGGTAAAAAACTATATTCCAGTTTGAACTTAAATTGGTATCTTCCACATGGAATATTAGTAAAGGTTTATTCGCGACTAATTCGTAGATTAACAAGGGCCAGCGAAAAAGTTCATAATAACTAATCCGCGAAGTTACAAGTGGGTGCAACCAACAAAGCAAAAGAGTAATCGAACAAATACCATGCAGTCTAACAAGCATCTAGAGCATGAGGTCAATCTGTGGGTCACAGTTGCTCCTCTGCCAAATATATTCCGGGTGCAATCTAAGAGAAAAAGGTGCCCCTGTAGGCTAGTAGGTAGTGTACTTGCTTGTCAGTATGGGAGTTGTGGTTTTGATTCCCAACGAAGACCTTGGTTTTTTTTACTATAAAAATAAAATTTGACTGTCGGTGGGGCTGCTCAGCGATGAAGGCATAGTCACTGGTCGCTGTGTTGTCTTATATGGCAGTTAATTTCCGACTATTCATCTACTTTCACCACCTGTTTCATCTCTTCTCTATCCCTTTCCTAAAGAATGTAGCACGGTACTTGACTAAATAGGCATTGTTGCCTGAAGTGCTACCTATCTTTAAAAAAAAAGAAGACTTGTAGGCTGACTACAGACAATCACACTCAGATCACAAGGTACATTATGTGCGTATATCCAACCTTGGTCAATAGCAAAATGACAGTTATCGGTAGCATTATATTGAGTAACCTTATTCTAAAACAAATTATGGTAGCTACATGGGCATTGTAGGTGCCTTTGTAGGCTAGTAGGTAGTGTGCTAGCTTACATGATTCGAGTTTGTGGGTTCGATTCCCAACACAGACCTTGGTTTTTTTCACTACAAATAAAAATTGACTGTCGGTGGGGCTGCTCAGTGATGAAGGCATGGTCACTGGTTACTGAGCTGTATTATACGACAGTTAATTTCCGTAACTATTCTACTTTCACCACCTGTCGCATCTCTTCTATCTTCTTTTCCTAAAAGAATATAGCACGGTACTTGACTAAATAGGCATTGTTGCCTGAAGAGAAGTAGCACCTTCTCTTTTAAAAAACAAAAAAAAGATACAAACGAAAATTATAATTTAGCGGCTAAAAATGATTGGGGAAAATCGAATTCTCCTTTGGCATTTCTGCATGTCGATAGAAAGTCAGCCGCTGGTAAAATATATATTTAAGAAACCATGGCATTGGAGCAAATAGTTAAGAGAGCTGTATGTGGCAACAGCAATTATACCATGACGTTGCCAAGAAACTTCCAAATCAGTATTACAACAGCACTTTCTATATCAAAGGATAAGGAAATCATAAGGGAAAAACTAATAACATAAAAATAATTAAATAGAGAAATATACCGCTGATTCTAAAAATATGTAAGTTAAAACCATTTTGTTATAAAGTTTAAATATGTGATTAAACAATTTGCCCTGTTTTGCATTTTAAGAAATAAACTGTTAAAAAACAAATCAGCTATTTTTATTCTGCAATAAAATTTTATAAAAATAGCAACAATTTTCTTTACTAAACAAACTAATCTATGTGACAAAATTGAACATCTAGCAGTTTATCCAGCTCCAGGTCAACACAGCCGTAAGCATTAATTTTAAACACCTTAAACTTTTAATTTTGTTTAATAAAGTTTTAAAATTATTTTCATTTCGTCAACAATTGCCTGTGTTCCTACATTCTCATCAAAAATTTTTCTGCTCGAAAACTTACTACAGCATACAATTTTATATTCTAATTTTTTAATATTTTGTTTATTTTTTTTCTCCACACATTTTTGTGTATTTATTTTTTTAAAAATAAATTTTCTTTCGTATTTTCATTTTTTTTCCAATGTAGTTTTATTGTAATTTTATTTTTCTCATAACATGGGTCACATACTTTCGTATAGTATTTGTTTATATATTTTTGCTACAATTAAATTCTGTAGGTTGATTTTTACGCTTTATTGCTGTGTAAATAATGCATTTTAAGCACTCATCGCAGTGGAAGGCAACTTCTTAATTTATGCAGTGCTAAACAATATTATACATAAAACAACAGCAGCAACAATAACAAATCCAACAACAATAACAAAGCACCCAACAGCCAGCCATGCAAAAGCCTGTAAGTTGGCAGTCACTCATACAGACAGAAGGGTAACCATGCAATAAAGTTGACATTTTAGGCAACAACAGTTTGAGTGATGGCGCTATTTTATTTGAGTAATTTTTCCCCCTTAATTTAATTAAACGTTTTATTATAAGACTTTGGTCCAGACTATCGCTTTTGAACACATTCAACGTAAATTCGTAACATAAAGTGGAGCATTTTAATGTGATTTCAAGTGAACAACAAATGTTTTGGTCTTTGGATTTTCAGCACATTTCTATTATTCTTTATTATACAGTGGTTTCAAAAAAAAAATAGAAAACATGTTAAGGGAATGTCCTTAATAGTCTGTAATTTACTTAACTATTTAAGCTGATATTTGAAATAGCAATACGTATAAATTATGATATATACATTATTATATTATATATGCATAAATTAGATTAAAAACAATATTTTTGTCCCAATTGCACAGAGAGTTTTCTAACAACGTCAATAATTTCTTCGAGTTTCGTACCTAAAGGTAAATATGTAAGTTAATTATTTGCGCTACAATGTATATCTGTGTGCCGTACACCTGTACCCCAGGAATCGTAATGGCTTTACTATATGTTATTATTGTTAATTTAAAAGTAAAAGGATATCCTCTTAGTAAAACGTATTATATATATTTTTAATATTTATATTATAAATATTTACATGCAAGCACTTTGCGACGTATGTACTAATCGTACATGCTCCTTACACAAGTAGATGGAATCAAAGAAAAGCTTATGATTTCTAGATTAACAATTTATTACCAATTTTATCGCTTTTCATTTTTTAGATGTAATTTACCTTTAAAACTGTTAATTTTACGTTAAATTTGTTGTCTGATTTTAATTTGACACAAAATCTAAACCGGTCGAGATATTCTTACAAAGTTTTGCAGCAATATATATAAAAGTTTTTTAATCTAATATAAAATAAAATTTTAATAATTTTTTATTTTGACTCATAAATTCCCTATACGTGGAAGCATGTTCCAAAAAATTCTTGTTTTTTCATAAAACTGGCCATCCTAACTTTGTTAAGTACGGGGTTATCAAATCCTTTCTAGGAGTTTGTAGCCAAATGATGGAGCTTTAATAATCTGTTTATTTTCTTCAATCGGTGCTTTGCACTCCCAGGAATTGTGATGTAATTATTGTTTCAAAATTGGTCATATTTGGATAGGGTTTACGTGATAAGATTTACATCTGCACCTGGCAGTAAGCCTTAATCAGATGGTGGTCATACCACTGGGAATGAAAAGCAACGTCATTCACGCCCTAGGAAGCCAAAGACTAATTCTAGCAACAGGACTTTCCTAGTTGCAACTGTGATGATTCCAGAGCAGGGCTGCAAACCATCACTCCTTGCTGAAGAGCTGGAGACTATCCAACTCCTGTCCAGAACACATGTCTAGCATGCTCACTGGATCTAGGTTCATTCCACCAGGTAGGTGTTATTAAAAGCGAAATTATCCTGGCCACCATATAAAAACTGGACCTGTCTGTTATGGGGCCACGAAACCACAACCACCACGATACTCTCGAAGGGCCAACCTCAATAATCAGTCAGAGAAACAGCTAAATGTCTAAAAAGACAAATAGCGGAAACTCTGCGGGCTACTGTTTCCCGTAGAAATAACGTGTAGTTCCCAGTTGACCCCTGCTACCTTCAGGGGACTGGACTCCCTTATACCCCCAGTTGCACAGGTCTAGATAGTCGAGCATTCTATAAAGACCATAAATGTGCCGCCGGGGGGTAGTTTTGATAGGGTTGTAAAAATTAAAGACAAAAATATTCTAACACGATTTTCTTTCAAACTAAGCAAATTTTTGTAGGTAAAGGGTCCGTCAAATAACTTGTTTTTGTTTTAAATGCTATAAAAAAACAAGTGTAGCTTCAGCTGTGTGGCACGTAGCGCCGTCCTGTTGAAACCAAAAGTTGGCAATATCCTCCTTCTCAATTTTTGTGAACAAAACATCGTTCAACATGGCTCGATTACGATCGCCATTGACTGGAACGGCCACTCCTTGCTCATTTTCGCAGAAAAATGGACCAATTATGCCTCTGGGCAAAAATCCGGACCAAACAGTAACTTGTTTTGGGTGCGTCGGCTTTTCAATGTATGGGTGCGGGTTTTCTGTGCCCCAAATGTGACTATTTTACTTGTTTACATACGTGCCAAGATCAAAATGAGCTTCATCTGAAAAGATGATTTTTTTTTCAAAATCGGCATCTTCTGTAAGTCGATCGCAGGCCCACTTAGCGAAGCGAAAACGCATTGGATGGTCACTTCGCTTCAACGCCTGAACCAATTGGACTTTGTATGGCGTCATACTAAGTCTTACCATTCACGAAGTAAGCTCTAGTTGAAAAATAAAAAAAAAACGTTTGATGGCGGACCCTTTATTTTTAAGATATACTTAAACTCTTTACGTTTTAGTAATAAATAAACTTTTTATGTATGCCCCAGGTAACCACCTATGGGGGCATACCCTTTGCCCTAGGGGGCCGATCATCCGCAAATTAACTGAGAAATAATCGATCCCTTAGAAATTGCATTAGGCGTTTCATGAGCTGCCGAATTGTTTCCAAAAACATATATTTCATAACATATATTTCATCCCATATTTCAAATCATTGTATAATGTCTAAAACTGTTATGGGCGGATACTTAAAGCTTGTATGCATTATGTGTACCTTAATAATAATATTTTTGTTTTTCCTGATGATGCCAGCCAACGGTGTGGCGAAATATCGAAAAAATAATTAAAAATAAAGTATTTCAAAAATATTTTATTAAATAATAACCTAGTGCTTAAAATTAATTACTAAAAAATATTTAAATAATAAATTTAGTACATAAAATGAGAAAAAAACGAAATTACTGCTTTTAATGTGTATTGTCTTTACTTTGAAAACTTGACAGGACCACTTTTCAAATTTTCAATAAAACAAAAAATCCTAAATAAAAAGGTGACTTAAATATGGTACGAAAGAATTTGTGCGTAAGTCAAACTCGAATTTTTATGATTTTGTATAAAACTTTTTTATGCTCACAACATGCTACTCATTTTAATAAAAATAAATAAAAATAAAATAAGAACTGTTTATATTTTCAAAATGTTTAATGTGTTTTTGTATAGAAGAATTTTTGAGTTTTGTTTTCTTTTGGTGTGTTGGTGTAATAAAAACTCTCATTTAATCAATTTGGCTTGAGATATAAGACTGTTGAGTTTTCTATATAAAATTTGTAAAATTCACTGATGAGCTATGAGCAGTACTGAAATGGCAACATGGATATACTTTCCCCCACAGTAATATATTTAAAATATTTTTTATATAACAAATATTTTATGAGAATATCGAAAAATATTTATTTTTAAAGGAGATTAAAATAAAAATAAACAATTTTTATTTGGTTAATATATAATTTAAATTTACTTCTGTTTTTTTAGCTAGGACCCATCACCGAATTAGTAAAATATAAACATACAAAAAATTGAATACTAAAAAATCTTTTTATAGCAAACACTAAATGAAAATCATAATTTATTTAGAATATTAATTAAACCAATTTACATCTAAATAAAAATTAAATGATATTAAGTTGTGTGTTACACCCGCATGAAATGTTACGTGGCGGGACAATTATAAATAAATACAACCCTAATGAAAGAATGGCTTCATCTAACACTATTATACTAACAGTTCTAATTATTAACTCTGCAGTTCTATCTAAAACGCAGCTTGATAATAAAAGACATCGCATCAAAAGCGCTGCCGATCGTTTCAACAGTTGTCCCGAAAACAAAAAATTAAATTTTAATGTTTAAACAAAAGTTAAAATAATTTCAATTTAATTTAAATGATTCATTATTCTGTATTATATACTCTGAGTGTCTCCATCAAAATCTAGAGTAAATAATTTTTGGAAATATATATCAAACAACACATCGATATTAAATTGGGAAAAAAGAGAGTAGCTATGCAAATGCACTCATCTTATTTAATAGACTACCACAAAGGCTCTTACAAAGCTATTGTTTCCTCAAAGATTGGCCTGAGGAAAACTTTAAATTAAGCAACAAGTACAGCACCTGTGTTCTTGTTGATCAAATAAAAAAAACTTTTGATATATAAAATTTTCTTGTTTCGTTAGTGTTCGCAGTTTTACCTAGTAAGTTGTAAAATATTTCATGAATACTTCGTACTTAATGCTTATCAAGAAACTTCTGCTTTCTAGCACTTATTAGCTTCTAAATTAAAAGTTAGTGTAAAACAGACTTTCGCAAGAATTTATTGAATGTTATTTAAATACTATTAAAGTACAAAATCTATTTGGAACTGCTTAACTGAGAAAGGAACACTTTAGACACTTCTAAAAACTCCACTTAAAACTCTAAAGTTGTATGTGCTGGTATTAAAGAAAACTTTATTTTTAGTGCAAATAGAATAAATTTTAATGAGAGTTATTAATAAAGAGCTGCAAAATTTTTAAACAAGGATGAAGTGGATTAATAATTATAGGTACCTAAATTGCAATTAAATATATTATATTAGAAGGTAAAAATTGTTGCTCCTACTATACTTTATAATCGTTTTGAGATAAAAATTTAATAAAATTTTAATTGTTATAATTACACATTTAATTGAAATATAAAAACATTATTTCCTAATTATATAATTAATTGATTTAATTATATATTCAATTAAAAAAGAAAAACAATGAAATACCTAACAAATAATAAATTGAATTAATTAAAAATTTAATATAATTGAAATTTTTAAATAGGTGCACGGACCATTTCCCTGCAAGTGACAAGTTTAATTTTGAGAAGTTTAGCAATTTTTCATTGCTGGATACTTAATGTAGTTGATTATTGTTTTATGTAAACAGTGTAGGATGGTTATAATTCTACTTCATACTCCCTGACATGGTACATGCTAACTTTAATGTGTATAGAGTCACTAGCACCCTGTCTTTTAGAATCCAATACAACGCCACTTTGTTCACACTGAAGAATCTGAAGAGTTTGAAAGCTTTTCAATTTAAACTTTCTAGGTTAAATGAGAATACTTGTCGAATATTATTTTCCATTTAAATTCTATTCAATCATAGGTAATTAAAAGACTAATAACCATGTGATTAATTTATTTTACCCTTTAAAAATTTCGAACTCTAGTCTTGCCCCCACAACTTTTCGCCCAACAGGACAAATCCTAACCAGACGAATGTCGAATACAGCTTCCATTTAAGAATTTTTTTCGCATTCAAAGTTGCAATATCCAGATTGATTTAGATAAAATGTTCATTACGTCAAGTAAGCTAATTTTATAGCAATATTCACGATAGGTGATACTATTCATCCAAATTTCTTGTTAGCTAATCGAAAATGTTATACCCCCGGCCATTCTATTCCAATGATTCATAGCTTAGTGTTCTGCAAATAAAATAACATTTTTCGATTGCTCAATGAATATTCTAAATTTCTATTTTGCATAATTTAACAAACAGCCTGCTTGGACCACTTTCTTGTTTTTCGTAATATTGAGTAATACGAAAGGTACTGGTTTACCCTATCAACACCTTTCATATATTTATTGTATGCTATTACATATTTCGGTTTCATTATTTTTGTATTTGTGGCCCATCTGTATTGGAGCTTTCTAATTGTTCACTAGAATTAATATTCATGTGGAAGTCCTTGGCTTACAAGTTGTGTTCCATAACTTCGTATTTTATGTTTTGAAAGAAATTCATTTATATCTACACTTTTATAATAATTTTTCAAAAACACATGATAATATTAAGTTTTATCAGGAGTAAGAATATCTAATATTGTTTCCGCCAGTTACCATCCTTCTCCACAATACATTTTCATATTAAAAATATAGCCACTTTTCGATTTAGCCACAACTATCAGCAAGATTCCATATTTAATCATTTAAAAGGCATTGTAAACTTTAAATCCCAATCTTCCACGCCATGGTATGATGCTTTTGTCCTATGAAATCTCTCCTCTTAATGTATATACAGTATTGAATTTTTTTTTAACTAAACAGTCATAAACTGTTTGAATTTTAAATAGATGGTCGCTCGATTCATTCATTTCACCATTGGTCACAAACTGTCTCCATCTCTATATCTCTTTAAATTTGTCACGCCTTATTTTCTTTGGAAATATTAGTATTTTTAATAATAGATCTGTTTGCCAATGGGAGATCCGTCCATTTTATCGTTTTCTTCTTTTTAACATATTTTTTAATGTTTTGATTTTGATTTCGGTTCGTTGGTGTTAGTAGAAATTATCATCAAGGAACACATCCATAGATCTTTTAACGCCGTTCTGGGGTAAAATATTTAACCCGATTCTATCTAAAAGCGGTTCTATGGTAGGTGAATTGGCAATGTTTAATAATTTTTATTTTCATCATCGCTAATCGGTAGAGGAAAAACTTGGGTCCGTCTCATAGATCGTATTGAACTATCATTATCATCAATAGCACTAACATTATTATCAATATCTAACTCTGTTTCATCGCAATCAACGGCAGACAAATCATCTGCATATATTTCTTTTATTACGCCTGAAACCACATTGAAGGATTTCAAAATTTACTGTAAGTAGAATTTAAGCAACCGAACAGCTTCGAACCACAAAACATACTAAATACAAATGTAAAGGGGAGCATTAATTTCGCAATGTAGTTGCGTACAGGCGATTCGATTTACATCCGCGCCTGGCCATGAAGCCTTAATCAGATGGTGGACCAAAACACTGCATAATTTGGAACGTCATGCTCGTCCTAGGAAGCCGAAGCTATAATTCTATGCAACAGAACTTTCTAGTTGCAACCTCGATGATTCCAGAGCAGGGCTGCAATTCATCACTCCTTGCTTAAGAGTTGGAGACTTTCCAACTCCTGTCCAGAACACATGTCTAGCATGCTCACTGGATCTGGGAACATTTCACCAGGTAGGTGTTATTAAAGGTGAAATGAACCCGGCCACCATTAAAACTAACCTGTCTGTTATGGGGCCGCGAAACCACAACCACCACGTTACTCTCATATAGGGGCCAACCTCAATAATCAGCCAGAGAACTATTAAATGTCTAAAGAGGCAAATAATGAACTCTGCGAGCTCACTATTCCCCGTGAAAATAAAGTGGAGTTTCCAGTTGAACCCCTGCTGCCTTCAGGGGACTGGGCTCCCTTTTTCCCCAGTTGCACTGTGTCTAGATAGTCGAAGTTCTATATTTATGTGCCCCCGGGGGGTGTAGTTGCGTACTAATACAACTCATGCCTTTAAAATACAGTCGAAATAAATCGTACTAAAACAACTCCTGCTATCGAAATATATCATACTAAACTCCCGCCTTTATGCTACAGTCGAAATAAATCGTAGTATTACGACTCCCACTTTTAATATACGCTCGAAAGAAATCGTATTACTACGACGCCCACCTTTAAGCTACAATCGAGATGAATCGTAGTACTACGACTCCCGTCTTTAAGCTACAATCGAGATAAATCGTACTATTACGACACCCCCTTTAAGTTATATTTGAGGTAAATTATAGTACTTCGACTTCTGCCTTTAAGCTACAATCTAGTTATATCGTAGTACTACCAATTCCGCCTTTAAGCCACAGTCGAGATAAACCATAATAGTAATAATAAGTTAACGATCCATGTATTATGACGAACTTTATATGCCCACAAACTATAATATATTTAGTACTTAAACAAACTGCAAAAAACTAAAAAAATATATATATATTTTGTAGGTATGCATGCGTATATGTATATATATGCTTGTGTTTGTTATCCATTTACATGCATTTAACATTTTTGGAACGGCTATACACGGTTTTGTTTATTGCATATATTCCTACAGATTTTCGCACATTTTGACTTAAATTTTTTTTAAGTGCAAAACTCAATATCGTTGAGTTGAAACGTGTGTCGTCTTTAAAGTGAAATTTACATAATTTCCTTTTTTGCAATTTTTTCCCCGCTAACACCACCACATGCACAGGTAGGAATTTATTTTACTTAGCATATATTTAAGTTGGCCAACAATGATTTTAACTCATGTTGGTTTATCGTTACTGAGTTTTAATTTTTCACTTTTGTACGAGTATGTGTTAGTTTGGTGCACGTTTATATGATATATACCTGTAGTCATAAATTTCGGTTGTAATTGTGTAGGTATTTCTGTTGGTGGTGTTGATAAAGATGTTAAAAGAAAATGATTTATATATTTAAATTCAGACAATGTATGTTTGTATGCATGTAATTGAAAGTTTTCTTTTTTGGTCTAGAAGAGAAAATGGACTGTATTAAATATTAAAGTATAAAACAAGTAAAGCCTGAAATTAAGCGAGAAAAATATATTATTAATTTAGATTAGGCCTCTTTAAAAATATGGGAATATCATAAAGACAGAGTTGTTAAAATAAGGAATTTGTATTCCTGCTTTTGGATTAAAATCTAAGAAAATTTAAGCTCACTTTTACAAAGTCTCTGCGAGCGATATAAAAATTGTTGGCACATCCATTACGCTTAATCGGCTTTGAGGAATATTTCAATATGCACAGTGGGCTTATGTTACTTGTTATAAACATACAATATGCCATAAACTAATTTAAATTAAAAAATAACTAATTGAACAATTTTAATTATTAAAAATAAAAACAAATTTCTAATATTAGTTTTTAAAGAAAACGAGAAAAACTAAGCAATAGCATAATGTAGCGCTTAACTGCGACATTTATTATAAGCATTCTATTTAACCAATTAAGTTTTTATATAGAATCATCTAAAAGGTTTTTCTACAGGAAGTTTGTTTTTAAATTGTAATAGTTTTGAAATTGTGATAGTTTTTTGACGTATTCGTAGTAGATGCATTGGCAATTGTTACAACGAATTAATTAAATTAAAATCCACTATGAAAATGGCGGTTCTGTTAAAGTTTAATTTCATGAAATTCATGATATTTTCGTACAACATAATCGTCCTTCTCAGACCGCTATTAAGAATTTGGTCGTTAAATTTGAGTGAATACAAATTGTACAAACACTAATGCGTGTTCAACCGGGTCGTTCAACTCAAAATATCGCAGCCTTGAACCACAATGTTTAAGCAGAATCAAATTTTTTAATACCTCGACGTTCTCATCCACTGGGGTTATTCAAAACCACCAAATGGCGAACTTTGCGTAAGGATTTGATTTTGAACCCTTACAAGGTTCAGCTGGTGCAGGAAATGAAGACGACTGAATATACACCTCACCACAGATTCGCTCAATTCAATCAGGAAGAACGGGCGGGTTTTTCTGAAAAAATCATTTTTTCACACGAAGCCCATTTTTACTTGTCAGGGTATGGCAACAAACAAAATTACCGCATTTGGGCTTCTGAAAATCCTGGAACGATTATTGATGTGTCACTGTATGGTGCGCTATGTGGCCTGGAGATCGAAGATAAGGCTGGAAATACGGTAGCGGTCAATGCATCATGCCCTGATAATAACTTAATTTTGGCCTATTATTGACGACGTGAGTATCACTGGCATGTGGTTTTAACAGAATGGTACCACATATTAAACAGCCCTTCAAACGATCCATTTATTGCAAGCCAAATTTCACAATAATCAGAAGTTAAATGGCTAGCCAGGTCGTATGATTTAACACCACTGGATTATTTTTTGCGAGGCTATATTAAAGACAGAGTCTATATGGGGCTAATCGAATCGATTTCAGCCGTAAAACTGAAAATCCATGATGTAATTAACGAAATAAGACCGCCATTTTGCCAAAAAGTGATTAATAACTTAATCTAAATTTGTTGTTTTATTTTCTTTTAGAAAATAAACTTCTTATTGAAAAACTCTTTATATAGCAAAAATTAGAAATTAAAATACTGATTTTTTTAAAAATTAACACAAAAATTGTAAAACAAATTTTCTTTGAGTCTCGAAATTAAATAATACATTTAGTTTTTGCTCCAGCGATCAGAACTACTTATCTAAAATGATATGCATTATGTTATAATTTATTAAGATTCAATACTATTAAATTAATAAAAATATTTTAGACATTTTAATGGTGGGCGCAAGCTGCCTTTAAAAATAACTTCAAATATGTGGGATTTTAATTAATCATAAAATAACTTTAAATATTCTAAGGCAATCTAATACAGGTCTTTAAAAACTTTAATTAATCCTTACCCCAAAACCTTTTCCCTTTCTTGGCCTTGCGTGAAAATTTGCTTCGACGTAAACTCTCTTAAATCTATGCTGGCTGTTTGTTCGGTGTCAACGGTGAGCGCTTTCGATGTGATGACATCTTTATCAAGCTATGTTCTAGACTGTCCCGATAAGTCAGTGTTCGAGTTTATGTAGTTATTTCATTAAGGTCGTATCTACTGATGTAGGTAAAATGCACGCCACCTGGCTTTTTATGCGCCGCTAATTTTTAATATTTCCATCTATTATTATTTTACAGGTACATGTGTCCATCTGCCGGTGTTTTTTGTTTCTTCGTGGTGTGAAAATTGTGTCTGAGTTGATGTTTACATATTCATTTATAATGTCACTGTTTGTTTTGTAGATTTCTATGTTTTCAAGAATGTCTAGCTTTCGTCCTTTCTTGCTAGGATGTAGTAATGTCATAAATTCATCTATTTCCCTTGGTGTCTGTCTGTAAGTGTCAAAGTGTAATGGAAAGTTGGGGTCTTCTCTTTTCGTTTGTACGAGCGTATGTGTTCTCTTAATCTCATTCAGAGAGATTTTCGCAAAAATATTTGTTATATTTCAGATATTATAAATTATTTTCGTTGGAACACATTAAGCGGCATTTGGTACACAATTAAAACCCAAAAGAAGTTTTCAATTGTCACGGGTATTTTTAATACCAAAAGAGTTACTTTTCTATACATATTTGCCAACTTTATCTGATCAAACATCTATTTTAGAGTTATATGGTCAGCTATTTATTATATGGGAACCAAAATTTTTGTTACTGCCAAATATGATAAAAATACAAATATAGAAACACAACCTCTCACTTTTCTTGTCACACTTACCGGAGTTCTTATTTACAGTATAATGAAGTTTATCATTACTGTAACAAATGAATTGTTATTTTAATGCAAATAAATAAGTAGACGAAAAATAGAACTCTTGTCAGTGATTGGTTAATAATTCCCTCGATGTAGCGCATCAAAGCTCATCAGTTCGATCCTACAATCCAGCCAAGGACAGGACATTGATACAGAGAGTGTTTCGTTAGTCGCTCTTGCAAATAAATAAGCACAAAGATCAATGCTAAAACGGGTGTTATATATCTCCCAACAGTTTTTTAGATGTCGAATTTTCTTTGTTCTCTTAAGGTTTGGATTTCTCCACGGAATATTGGACGTGCTAGTGACTATGGAATTCTGCCGATTTGGTTTGGTGTTTTTAAGGATGGAGTTAATTCTTCAAGCATTAACGTTCTCAATTATCTGGTTCTGAAATCCTTATGACTTCATAAATTTACAAGTTTTAGTTCTATTTTCAATGCTCTTCAACAATTTGGTACCTTCTATGATTAGAAAGGCTGTATGATGATCTAAGAAACGAAGTTGTTTACATTTGCTTCGGCTTACTTTTTTAAATTTTTTTATTTATACCTCTTTTGCCTTCATCCCATCTTGCAGCTGCTGGCATTTTGGTGATACGGTTAACGTTCACGTAAGTAGTTTTGATGTTGACTCATTTTTTATTAATAATACTGTCTTCTGATGATATATCTCGACTCGGTAGGGTTTTTTATTAGTCCATCTGCCACTTCAATTAGTCTAGTTGCCTATATGGCCACTTTTATTGTACAGCAACTTCGATTTGTGAATATCGAAAACTTCCACTGGTTTTATCGACATTTACGAGAAAATAGATACGTATTCAAAACAGTCTCTGTAGTTACCATTACATTTCAATTCTTTTGTCAAGCAAAATTCAAAAAAGGAAAAGCAACGCAATTTGTACTACCGTAGTGCCCTCTATATTTCATGTCTACAGGTAACATTCCAAGAGCTTAAAGTCTCTTCTATTTATGCTCTATCATTTGAACAAATTCGATAAATAATTATATGTATATATATATATTTTTTTTTGTATATTTGACGATCTGCCCTACTGTACAATGTAGCGTACATTAGCTTATTTTTATTTCCTTTTAAAGATTAATGATGTTTTAAATAACTCTCTTGTTGACAACCCAAAAATAATACACACAAACACAGCCAAAATTAAAAACAAAATAAAAACAAAATTCCAGTGAAATTAAAAAGAAATTAAGAAAATAAATGTGGCCAACCAATACCAACAGAAACACCAATTCCTCGGAGGGTAATAACAACGGAATATTTTACTAAAAACAAACGTTGGCTGCTTGAAGGACTACAACAAACCACAGAACAATAATTTATGTGTTAAATGCAATTAATGCAGTTTATTTGTTTTTATTTTATTTCGTTTTGCTTTTTTACTTTATTCCTGTTTCCTGGGCAAAACAAAAAGTTTAGCCAGATAAATAACTTGCAAACAGACAAAGAAAATTTCTTAAAACGAAATTAAATGACACAAATTTTTGTGTTAACAGCAGCTAATTTTAGACGAAACGTTTTGTTTTAAAACAAAAATTTATTTGTTATATGCATATTATTTTAATCGAATATTAGTTTTTTTATTATTCGAGTGATCGATCGTAGTTTTTTAACCAGTTGCTTCTAAATGTTACTAAAACTGAACTGGGAGGCAAGGTGTGGGTCGGGTGGTGTAAGCATCATTTCGGGCATACGATATTCTATGAAGCATTCAGACATTTGCACCAATAGAAAACGTAAGCAATATTTATGAAGAAACACTTAAATTTGCTTGGCATTATAATGTTGGATTAACTGGTCAGGTTTTATAGAATACAACTGAAACTTGAAACCAGAGGAACACTAGGTATTTACAACGAATGTGTTTATGGTTTTACACACATGGCACACCGAGAACTGGCAAACGCGATAAGATTTACATCAGTACCGAGCCATGTTGTCTTACCAGTGGGTGTAGGAAAAAGCCAGGCAATGCCCCCACTCCTTGCTTAAGAGTTCGAGACTATCAAACTAGGACATTTATATGGATTTTAACCTTTTCTTTTCATTAACACCTCTTCGGAACTTTCTTCCAAGCCCGATTTAAGCCACAGCCACCATCTGGCTCCCCCAAGGGCCTCACCAAAAACCATAACTGGGCTGTAGCCCTGCGGGCAACTAGTTCCCGTGGTACCAGTGTGTGTTTCCAAGTCTCTGGTCGGACTTCGCGAATCCTATATCTCTTCCAGTATCGGGCTCCTGCTAGCCCAGGCGACTGGTACCGCCTTTTACCCCTGAAGGGACATGACAAGATGGGGAAGAGATCCATCCCAGGGGGGACCGAGAACTGACAGTGTAGTTCAAATTAAAAACAAGCGAAATATTATCCAATATCAGAATATAAATTTTAATAGAGCAAATTCGCCTTTGTACTCTCCGCAGTTACTAATACTGAATAATGTCTGACTTAAAAGATTTAAGTAGCGAGAAAAATGGATGTGGTACTATGGAGTTATATTATTTTATATCTGATGCAAAGAGAGATGAGAGATAAGTATTAGTGGTTTTGTTCAGTACTTTTCTTATGGTAGATGTCCTCAATATTTGACTTTTTTGAACGTAAATAAATTCCAAATTAAGTGAATTGAAATAAACAGCAAAATAACATCAAACTCACTAGCGAAATTATTTTTACCACTAAAGAGAGTACAAAAATAATGTTTAAAATGCATGTACATATCTTCCCTGTCTATTTTGTGTACTTAAAAAGCTTATCTAAGCTCTATTAACAGCCTTTTCTCCTTGTTTAGAATTGTTTTGTTATTGACGCATATCTTGCTTCAGTATTTTGTGTTTTAATTATCTTTATCCTATTTTCTACCACTGTTTTTCTGGTTTTCTTCCCTTCCTCTTCACTTGATTGAAAATAAAAATATGATTATACGACCACAGAATGCTGAATATTTATAGGCTAAACTTATCTAATAGTTTTGTTTTATTTTTTTACGAAATTAAATGGATATAAAATTATTCTCCTATTTTTTATAAAATTATTTTCCTATTTTTAATCATATAAGCTTTTCGTACAAAAAAAAAAAAATTTTAACAATATAATCGAATCTATCGAATCAATCGAATAATTTTTATTCGAGTGACATTAACTGCAATATATTCTTATTTTAATAATGAGAAAATGTTTATGTATATCCTACGTTTTTGTATCAGTTGACTGCAGCAAACAGATAGAAAGAAATCGATCCTAAAATTAATAGCTGATTTTTTAGTCTTATTTTGATCGAAATCAGATTAAAAAAAATTGTTTTTATAAACCTAAAAGCAATTTTGGATAAAAATTGGTTTAAAAAAAATTTCGTTTTTTATTCAAAAGAAATAATTATAATAAAATTAATCGAATAATTTTTATTCGAATAATATTCCATTTATATTATCGCCTTTTGATTTATATTCCTTATCTTATTTGTTTTCGGTAAATATAGGTTTGAGAATATGGTATTGCATATCGAGAGATATCTAATCGGTAAAATATTCAGTCATTGGAAAGAGTTTTGACGAGCTAATATGCATCATATGTTTGCTGTCGTTTCACTAGTCTTCGTCGCAATGTTTTATAATGAAAATTTGTACTTTTCACTTTTATTTTAAAAGGGAAAAACTCCGTTAGTATACATGATACATACATAAAATTCTACACAAAACGTTAGATTTATGTAACGTTACCAACTTTAAAACTTTTTCAAACACGTATGAAATCCATATTTATCCCATTTTTTGATAAAAAAAACAAATCTGCCTAAATTTTAAAATGTTTAGAAATTCGACTATAAAACATATTTTTTAACACAACAAGGAGCTCTTTTCTGATTATCATACGATGCTAAACTTGAAATGATCTTTGACCGATTCTCTTTTTTTTTAAATGAGTCAGGACGCTTCTGGGCCGAGCTGATGACCCTGTAGGCTAGTAGGTAGTGTACTAGCTTATCAGTATGGGGGTTGTAGGTTCGATTCCCAACGAAGACCTTGTTTTTTTTCACTACAATAATAAAAATTGACTGTCAGTGGGGCTGTTCAGCGATGAAGGTATAGTCACTGGTCGCTGTGCTCTCTTTATACGGCAGTTAATTTCTGACTATCCTTCTACTTTCACCACCTGTTTCATCTCTTCTCTATCCCTTTCCTAAAGAATGTAGCACGGTACTTGACTAAATAGGCCTGAAATGTTGCCTGAAGTGCTATTACTCTTTAAAAAACAAAAAAAAGTTATCTGCGAACATTTCATAAAACTGACTGGTTACAAAATTCCCCTCTAGGCTTTCTAAAAAGACATTATACTTTTATTTTACTCAATAAGGGAGATCTTTTATAACTCTATTTTTCAGTTGCTTAACTCAAAATATAAATTTTTAAGTCTGGAGAACTTTTTAAATAAGTATTTTCATTTATTTTATAATCAGGAATACATGTAACACACATATTTATATTATCGTTACTTTTGTTAATTAAACTTTAATATATGTATATACATCGGTCTGAACTAAACCCGTAACTCGAATATGTATTTTCCACAAACTATATTCCATAACGTTATCTCTAATCGACTTATATGCTTCATAAATTTCTTTTATTAATTTTTGGTTTCCAAAAAAAACTTTATGATCCCCTCTTCTCAGCTCTTAGCCACTATTTTACTATTCAATTTTATTTTCATCCGAAAATCTATTAAACACATCCCTAATTACTACAAAATGCAAACATTATAATTGCCTTTTATCCAGCTAAACAAACATGTACATGTACATAAACAATAAAACTACGAAAAACAAAGCCAGAGCCAACATTAAACATAAACCGAATGGAAAATAAAGCCGAAAGCCAAAAAAACTGTTTGAAAATGCCTGTTCGACCAGAAACCAATAATAAATGTTTGCAAAGTTGTGTGAGGAAAAATGGTTGACCAGCAGATATAAATTTTTTAATGGTCACAATAAGGTTCAGGCTTAAATTTAAATAAACCAACAATTAGGCTGGGCGTATTTTACAGTAAATTATTGTATTTTAATGTATTTTTTTTTTATTTTTGTCAATTATAAAAAAAATAATTTAAATTCTCTAAGTGTATTTTAGTGTTTGTGTGTGCGGTTAGCAGATAACAATGTTAGCAGGTTAAATGTTTTATTGCATAAATTTCGGATTTATTTGTAAAGCAGGATTAGTTAACCGTCTGATGCTGCAGTAAATATAATAGATATACATTGTAGCGGCGTGGTTTCTGTGCCCTTTCGTAGCGGCGATCGCAAGTAGACCTGTAGTAGGAGTGATGACGATATAAGTTGGTACTGATGCACGATAACTTGCAATATACTTTCAACTAAAGGAAGCTAAATGATATAATTGAACCTCGAAAGAAACGCAAAGTTTAATCTCTATAGGAACTTAATAAATTTTCATTTAACGGTCTGCTGTTACGATGTTTCGCTTCTATTTAAAAAAAAATTATTATCAGTCGAAAGTTAACAAAATTACCTCTTATGTGATTTACAAATGGCGTAGTTTTCTAAGAAATCTTATACATACAAGACAACAACAACATGCTTTTAAGAAATTCTACGAAATGAGCTAAACAACAGAAAACAAAAACAACTAGCACAAAACAAAAACAAAACACACGGCCAAGCAAGCGCGTATACTGAATAAAAATAACAACAACAATATTGGGTTATGCTAAAATGCTTAAAACAGTTAATATAAACACCACTTGCTTGTTGAAACGTCGTGGAGTAAATACAACAAAGTTACCGTCGTGTTTGTTTTGTGTGTGTTGAAAGTAAACAAAACGTTTAATTTGATTTAAAATCCGAAAGTGCTGTGCTATTATTTTGCAATAAAAGAAGTTAGTGTAACAAAATGTAAACGTAAAAATAAGTAAAGTTTCCGAGATACCCTTAGCAATTAAGGCTAGCAGACTTCTTTCAATCTAAAAACACAACGTTTAAGATATTTTAAGAAACTTTAATAAAGCGATCTGTAGAACGAAGTCTGTAACGGGCAAGTTTGAAAAACATATGGTGGCACATATCTAGGGGCAATAATTTTATAAATAACGTAATAAATGTTGGTGAGCCAAAATTTGAATGTAAGAATCCTTTTTTTTGGATACAAGAAAACTTAAATAATTGTAGAGTGTTATGTATTTTCTGTCCCGCTACACAATTTATTAAAAATTATTCTCATTTTCATTTTATATTATCAACCAGTCTTATTATATGCATATTTGCTTTTTGATTATATCCTCCTTGTACTCCTTAAGTTGTTCTTTACACAACTTATTCAGCTTTGCTTATTTAAGACAAAATCCAACATTTTTTGTAAAGGATTTGAAATCTTATTTTAATATAAATACATAGAATTTAAAAACAGCTTTTGTACTTTTAGTTTGATTATACTTAATGTTGTTTTTATTAACTATAGTTAGATGGTAGACAACTGTAGAGTATAAAAATATCTGCGTGATTTACTTGGTGTTTAACCAAAAATTTGGACAAAACTTAGGGGAAATTATTTTCGTGATTATCTTCTTTATGCCAAAAATAGTTAATTTTTCGCAAGCAGTCATCGCTATACGAATGAGTCTCTTTAAATAACTTAAAGGACTATGTACCATTAGTTTCATGGCTCAATGTTTAGAAGATGGATCAATAAGATCTGTGGGCGCAATACTTTTAGCTCTCCTAAATATAAAATATTACAAGTAATTACAAGTACTGCTGTGCTGGAGCCTCAACCCAATGCTATGATATTGTTACGTTCTTTATTGCAAAATAAATAACAGCAGTTTTTAGAGTTTTTAAATTAATTACAAGTTTATTTACTTTAACTACACACAAAGTTGTCACCACAGAACAATTTACTAAAGATGCACGTCTTTTGTTTAAGAGGTTTATTTTTACACCGATTGACTATCCATTCAGACGATGCTCTTTTATATTTGTCCATTAAAAGTCTAGAAAATTTAAAACCTTCTACTCCTTTTGTAGCACATTTTGTTGTTGTATGTTGTTTATTCAATGTATAGGCGTCTGATAAAGTTTCTTCTTGGAATTTATTTTAAGATGTTTGTTGTTGTCTCGTGTAGAAAAGGTTTCTTAGAACACTACGGAGATGGTAAACAGCATACAGATTTATTGTTGTTTGTGTGTATAAAATTTCTATGCAGTTAGTAAACAGAAATTTGTTATTGTCTTGCATGCTACGCCGTTAGTAAACAGGATATCAATTGTTTTTGTTGTTGTGCATAAGTTTTCTTAGCAAGCTATGCATTTAGTAAACAACATACTCAGTAGTTTACTTTATTGCTTAATTATTTTCTTTTAAAACTTAAGCAAGACACACCCGTAACAATATTATTTAAATCTGTTAACCTAGAAAAGGAAACTATTTATAGAATTTAAACAGATGGCAGTAATTGTTTATAAACAAAATCTATATTTGGCTCTTAATTTTCTTATTTGTGATAAAGCAACAACTCCCAAATACGTAGTCATCCAGATATTATCATCATACGTATTTCCCTTCCACAACTATCTCCTTGTAAATCTAAAGTTTATAACGCTTTTTTGGAAAGAAAATATCTTAATTAGTTACTTTCATTATTGTCGATTAGTATACTCACCTGTGAACTCAAGGTAATCCCTAACCTTGACTTTTGGTTAAGTAAAATTTACTTTTCGATCTCAGTTCACATAATTTAATGCACCCAATAAAAGACTGTAGATATAAATATCGACGAAAGCTTTCGTATGCTGACACCACCGCACAAATTCAATTTTTGGCTTGCTTATAAGCCTATCCTATCATAATTACTATAAACTATATTTTTTCGAAAATTGTATCTTCCCCTACGTGTTTTAATCATTCTAAAAATAAACTAATTATTAATCAAATAATGTATCACTAGCACACAAATAACAAATTGAAATTGACCCAATCAACATCAATAACTCCTTTTTGATTGCATATTATCCGGTTTCAAACAGACAAATTAGAACGTGCATTATGTGTATAGTGTAATATATGATAAAGTACTTTTGTAAAATTAAAATTGAAGTGCTACACGTTACATCAGTCACCAACGTACCATTCAATTTTAAGCCGAAATTTATATCTCCTTTCATGTGCAACAATATTAATTTTGTTTTTGTATACAGGAACAGAGCAATACCAATTATTAGAGGAGCAACAGAAGAACAATATCAAATCATAAAATCCATAAACTAAGTTGTCGGTTTGAATGCAGTGCAACTGGGCCATATTGAAAATTTAACAATTTTGGATTTCCTTTAGCATAAACCAAATAAACAAAACTAATACATACATACATACCCAAGGATTATAACATGCAGGCAAATTGAAACACAACTCATAGTTTCAAAGTTGGACTTGTTGCTAGCTTTTAACACTTAAGTTTTGAGGGTGCAATAAACTTTTGTGTAGAAAATCTAAAAATAAGTTATTGTTGCCCACAGTTGGTAGTTTGTGGCTAAATCTGCAAAAATTTTAATCTTTTCCAAGTGGTATTTTCAATACTGGGCAGTTTTTATGTCGTTATAGCAATAAGAAGCTTGTTTAAGATTGCAGGTAAAGTAGTATAACCAAGAATGCATAGTGGGACAGAATCAAGTTCATATTTGATACACGGCTGCTAAAAAGTTTTTGCAAAGGTTTCTTAAACCAATTTCTGTTTTTTATTATGGTTTAGCTTATGTCATTTAGCTGGCAGGAGCTAAAATTATGTATGTAAGAAAAAGAATATCTTCCAACTCGTGAGTAATGAAAATATTTGTATATATTTTTCAGTTCAATTAGTTGACCCATATGTGGACATATAAGAAAGAAACTGCAGAGGAATATAATGATTCATAAAACTCATTAGCTCCCTATAGGGTCTATATTGACATGTCCCGTTACCTTTTAAAAGTGATTATATCGAGGAAAGCATCATTACACCAACGGTTAGCAGAAAGTAAGAACAAATGGTAACAAGAACTCCCGAAAGGCCAGCCTCAATAATCAGTCAGAGAACAGCTAAAAGGCTAAAAAGAGACATAGCTGAACTCTGGGGCTTTACTGATACCCGTGGCAATATAGTGGAATTATCCATTTAGCTCCTGCTAGCTTTGAAGGGGACTGGGCTCCCTTTTACCCCTGTTGACACATATAATGACGGTGAGATTCAGAACCACATCAGTGATATCTACATCGCCAATAACAGGCCAAAATTGAGTTGTAGCATCTTGTGATAATGGGGGAAAAAACAGCCAGACCACATAGCATGAAATATAATGACACGTTGAGCATGCAAAGGCTTCTTAATAATCGCTTTAGGATTTTTAGAAGCCCAAATGCTGCAATTTTGCTTGTTGACATACACCGACAAGTGAAAATGGGCTTCGTCTGAAAAAATAATTTTGTCAGAAAAACCAACCAGTTGTTCCTGAATGAATTGAACGAATCTACGGCGATGTGAATGGTCGTTCAGCTTTAATTTCTGCACCAGTTGAACCTTGTAAGGCTTCAAAATCAAATCCTTGCGCAAAATTCGCCATGTGGTGGTTTTAGATAACTCAAATTGTTGAGGTAGTCGAGGAATTGATAAAGTCGGATCTGCTTCAACACTGTGGCTTATGGTTCCGATGTTTTCAGTGAAACAATCGGGTCAAATGAATTGGAGTTTGCATATTTTATACTGAGCCTGTTGACTTAAATTTAACGGCCAAATTATTAGTAGCGGTCCCAGAAGGACTATTATGTTGTCCGAAAATATCACGAATTTTACGAAATATAACTGCATCAAAAAACTAAATGTCAAAACTATCATGTTGTTGGTATTGCCACAATTAAAAAACAAACTTTTGATGAAAACCCCGATACCTTACACAAGTTTTATATAGAGTACCATAGGATTTTTTAATAGAGCTAGCCCTGAAGCCTTTTCATTTGTGAGTTGACTTAAGATAGTTTTAATTTCTGCCATATTATACTTAATAATTTGTTCAGTTTTTATAACGCTGATAATATGAACCGTATAAATTTAAGAGTTAAGAGAATATTCTATAGGTGATGTATTATTCTATACTCGTAGAGTTACTTTCGTTACTGCATTGCTCCTGACTACTAATTATTACGCTAAGTAGATAGGTACGATTAGTTTTATAAGATTTGACAACCTTTAAAACTTCCTACCATGTGGAGTGCAAATAAAGTAACATCAGTTTCAGTCTTTTTATTTTTTAAACTGGAATCGTTATCCAAAATGCATTTATTTAAGCCAAAAACGTTCGTTATTGACCATTAATTATATTTTATTTGCAGAAAGTAGAAAACTGTTATTGTTGTACACAAAAAAAAAATTTTTCAATATACATTTTTATTCTTTCTACAAATGGTGCCATTTGTTTTGTCTTATTTTAATAACAAATTTCAATATTCATTATTTACCAAACCGAAAAAAGGAAACTACTTTTATCGATTTTCATTTTTAAATTACTTTCTTTTGGTTTATTGTGGATGCCGTACGGAAAAAGTTAGGTTCAATGAATGTAAATTATACTTGCAGAATTACTGAAGGACACCTGGTACAAGAACAATATTGTAAATGTAAATTTGAATTTCTCTTGAGATTTATTGGTGCTCTACTTTTTTTAAAACACAGGTTTTTTAAGAATAAATAAAAGAAATTATTAAGAAAAATAATTTAAAAAATTTGTATAATTCTTTTGTAAAAAGTAGATTAAAAGTAACAAATTTCAATTTGCTATAAACGCGTTACAAGCAATAATGATTTCAAAATAAAGTCAGTTTTAATAACCACAAGCACTTAAAATTTTCACTTTAATTTAATAATTCTACACCGTACCGTCTCTTTACAAATTAATATATAAGTGCAGTAGTGAAATGGGCATATGCATATCATATTTATTTTGAAATGAATTTAGCACAAATTAAAGTAGATTAAATTTATAGTTCCTTTAAAATTAATTTTTATTTCATGTCTTCCACCTGTTTTTAATTTGCCACTAAGATTGTATATTGTAATAGATTTTCATTAGAATATATAAAAAAAAACACCTTAAGCTATAATTAATTATTCTTCAGTTAATTCTCTTGTTATTTCTTAAAAAAAAACTATCAGATAAATCTTTAATATCTCTTTTTATGTACATATATATATTGTTACGAATGTGTCTTGCTTAAGTTTAAAATAGAACAATTAAGCAATAAAGCAAACTACTGGTTACAAACTGCGTAGAAGTTTATACACACACACAAAAACACAACTACAATTTGATATGCTGTTCACTAACTGCCTGGCATGCAAGAAACAAAAATACAAGTATGCTGCTTATCATCTAAACGCGCAAGACAAAAACTAATTTTACAACAACAAATATACAGTTGTTTATAATCTGCGTAGTTTTCTAAGAAACCCTTTTTTACAAAAGCAACAACAAATATATTGAAATAAATCCCAAGCAGAAACCTTATCAGCATAAAAACAAAAACAACTATACACACAGACATACAGGCGCCTACACAACCAATAAACAACTTACAAAAACAAAACGCGATACAAAGGGAGTAGAAGATACTTAAATCTTCTAGATTCTAATTGGACAAGTATAAATAGGAGAAGCGTCTGAGTGGATAATCAATCAATGTAAATTAAACCTCATCGTGTGAAGACGTACATTTTAAGTAGATTGTTCTGTGTCAACTTTGTGTAGTTAAAATAAATAAAATTATTATAAATTTAAAAACTCTAAAAACTGGTGTTAATTATTTTGCAATAAAGAACTCACAACAAAACGTTTATAAAAGGTATAAACGTAACAATATATATATATATATATATATATTTATTTATTTATTTAATTTTTAAAAAATTTTTATAGTTTTTAAACGATCTTTTTTTTTTTTCTTTTTTCTTTTTTAAGATCTTTTTTTATATATAGTTTTCTATTTTTTCTTTCCTTTGGAAAGCGAAATATTGAAAAGAGAAAACTATATATAAAAAAAGATCTTAAAAAAGAAAAAACATATTTATTAAAGATTTTTAAAAAATAAAATCTTGAAGAATAAAAGACAATAACTTGAATTCAATACTAAAATTTTTGTAAGTAAATTAAAGACACATACAAATACAAAACAGATTATTATATTATATTATGTTATATTATATTATATTATATTATATTATATTGTATTATATTATATTATATTATATTATATTATATTATATTATATTATATTATATTATATTGTATTATATTATATTATATTATATTATATTATATTATATTATATTATATTATATTATATTATATTATATTATATTATTTTATATTATACTAGCACCCGGCGAACTCCGTTTCGCCACCAAATGGCTTCGTTTTTTGTAACATTTCGTGTGGGGATTAAAAGATAAAGAAAAAATATTTTTTTTTGGTTTTATATTTAAAAAGGAAAAATTTTATTTTACTGCACAAACGTAATGAATTCATTTCGATTACAAAAATTAAGTGGAATTGAACTTCTCTAAGTAAAAAATTAAAGTAAATCCAAAGTAAATACTGAGCCGAAGCGTTATACGTGTCCACAAATTATCCAATTCTTTGAAGTTTTTGTTTTTTGGTCTGACGTTAACACAAACAAAGCGGATAGATTCCCAACTCGTTAACATGCAACGTATAGCTGCCCATGTGAAAAACAATGAGTTTGTAAATTTATCCCGCAAACACTAAGCGATTGGCCTTGTGACTTGTTAATTGTTATTGCGAACGCAAGGCAAACCGGAAATTGCAACCGTTTGAAGTCAAACGGAAGATCAGTCGGAATCATTGGTATTCGAGGAATACATACATTTTCACCTGCGTACTTTCCTTAAATAATGGTTGCCTCAATCAAATTCGGCATAAGTCTTTTCACCGCAAGTCGAGTACCCTTGCAAAGTCGTGATGGATTCAAATTACGCAATATCATAATAACTGAACCAACTTTGAGTTGCAAGTTATGTGGTGGAAATCCTGGTAACTCCAGAAAGTCAAAAACTCCGTTGGATAATTTATTGCATCATCGGGATTTGTTATGAAATCAACGGATTTTTATGCCACCAAATCGCCATCGATTTTTTATTGAATGGTGAAATTCAGTGCGTGTACATCATTATTTTTTGCGGCGAGAATTGCTCGTTGACTTAACCAAGCATAATTCTGATAATTCTCACTAATGTTTGGGAAAACAATTTCAATAACAGCTAATTTAGAGTCTACAAATCGGTAAAAGTCGTTGGTAAGAGTAAATAATCCAGCTGTCGCATCAGTACTTTTCCATTTCCAACAGCTAACAATTGTTTAGAAAATTGTGCAGCTCATTTTGAATTTGAACTCTCATATTAGTGGTTAGCGATAATGTTTTTACGTTATTTCACAAGGGTGATGCCTTCAGGCAAGCATTCAATTCATCTGCAGGCGTTGCACGGGGAATTACTGGCAACGTCTGCCAGAAATCACCTGCCAACAATATCTTTCTTTGCTTAAGTTATGTGAATACGCTTGTTGCTGGCTTGCATGTCTTGTGTGGTCGCCGATTTTCGCACGTCGTCCTCTCGGCATTTTGGACTATGACACATAATTTACACAGTTCAACTTATCACCTTAAGGACAAATGCCTGCAGTTGAAGTTGAATAAAAATTTGCACAACACGCGTTATTGATTTGATGGTTTCCAATTGAACTGTTAGGAAACGAATAACTTTAACCTCAATTTCACGTGCGCATGAGTAGCTGTCAAACAATGTATCACGCACCGGCGCCATCTACTTAAAATTAAACGTACTTATTTTCGTGAGGGATATTTACACACCACGTACTGGTGCCGTTGTAGTACATCTTATTATCAGAGATGGCGCTGTATGTGAAAAATGATTTTCCCTATTTTCCTGGTTTTCTCTTGAATGTTTTTCTGAATTTTCTTTGCTATAAAATCGGTTCGTGCG
The DNA here is from genome assembly GCA_030448955.1 of Trichopoda pennipes. Classification (NCBI taxonomy): domain Eukaryota; kingdom Metazoa; phylum Arthropoda; class Insecta; order Diptera; family Tachinidae; genus Trichopoda; species Trichopoda pennipes. The sequence goes on from JASKUP010000067.1 coordinate 6,459,988, forward strand.
TTCTGGAGTTATAGCGTCAGGAAGAAAAACCCGACTTATTTTTACATATAAAGATTATATTGTCAGGTCTAGGACGAAACCTTTCCAAGCAGATTTAGAATTTGAAAAGCTATAACAATTAGAAGACAAAACAGTGCCTTAAAAATTCCTAAAAAATGTTGAATATATGTATTATTCTTATGGTTTAAGGGATATACATTAAACATTAACTGAGTCATAGCTTTTGCGATTCTTTTCAACTTTATAATTATAAATTAAGCACAATTTACTTCTATTAAGAAAAACTGCTAATATAAATGTTACACTTTAAAAGTTATGCGAAATAAATTTAAAAAGTTTAAAATTCGGTTTTTAGTTCTTGATTAAATAAGTAACATATTATTGGTTAGTTGTTCTTAAAGTTGCAACCGAAATTATAAAGAGTTTAAATTGTTTGTCCAAAGCACACCTAATCAAATAGTAACATGTGTCGAATCAAAGTGATGAACTTATGCAAATTAAGTGACACACTTTTGAGTGTGATATTTGTTTGAGTGTGTTTATACTATCAACCATTTTGGTTCGCCACTTAAAAAAATTAAATACAAATTCATGTCATTGAAAATAAATAAACATGTATTAGTAATAAGTTACAATAAGATAGAAATGCTAAGTTAGATATATAAATTGAATATAAAAAGAGCTACGTCAAGAATAAATGAAACTTGCTTAACACCACCGGCATAAGTTTTGCTATTTAAGCCTCAAAATATTTTGGCAGTCCCTTTAAAAGCCTATTGATAAGAACTCTTCAGCCGTATAATAAAATAAAGGGCTACAGAATAAAAACATAAATTCCATCGCTACCCAAAAATAATTTGAAATTTTTTAAATTCACGACAAATAATAGCTGATATTTGCGTATATTGTCCGACGGGTATGATTTTACGTCAACCCGCGTCAAATGTAGTTTGTGAACATACCGGTTTCGGCTATATGCCATCTTCAGTGTTGTTATTTCTCTAGTTGTATTTTATTGTCAGGTGTTTTTATATAATTCGTCTTGTTCGTGTCTCTCTATGTGTTATTATTGTTGCCTTCGTCTCTTTCAAAAAGAGACAAAAAGAGAGATTTGAATCGGGTTGACGTAAAATCATATTCAAACTAATAATAGCCTTCGAATAAGACCTATTGTATTGGAAAACTCAACATTAAATCAAGGTTTTGTTCGCAGATTAAAAGGAATCAAAAACCTAAAAATTGATTTGAATGCCTTAAAAATTTTCCTTCTTACTGTACAGTTGAAGTTACTCTTGTTATTCATTTTCCAGCAAAAAACACTAAAAAATAATAATAATAATAATTATTCGATTTACTAAATATATAAATTGCTTTAAAACTGAAAACCTTTCTAACCACACAATGACCAATAAAAGCAACTATCGAGATTACTAGAATCATGGGATTCGTATTGCCTACAACATCCTACACGTAAAAATACCTCTTTTAACTTTTTTCTCTGTTTATTCTATTAATAAACGTTTTGTTATATTAAGTTCTTTTATTGCAAAATAATATCACAACACTTTAGAGATTTCAATAAAATTACACGATTTATTTACTTTCAACATACATAAAATAAACCTGATGGTAACTTCACCACTATAACGCCTAAAAAATGGTTTATTTTTTCATTGCCTTTCCTCAACGATATCACAACTCAAATTAACCTCTATTGCCAGTGGTGCTTATATCTTGTAACGACCAAAAGTCCGGAGTCGTTTTTGGCCACACCGCGACCTGTCGATCGACAGTAATTTATCAATATTTACACTTTTCTATTATTTTTTTTATTTAATTGAATACTTAATTAATTCGAATTTGCTTACTTAAATTTTCTACAACATATGAAGTCTAGAATAAGGAGTTTTGTTAAGTAATAAAGTAAGATTTTGTTATAGTGATTTATTATTGTTGTAATAATTATAAACGAAGGCATACGATAATTTTAGTATTTAGAATTGCATTTTAAACTTGGCTGCAGCTCGGTGGTGAAAACAGCCGTCGGCTCTGGTGTACCTACTGCCGAAATGAGGTAGGCGGGTTTGTGCATTTGTGTGTGGGGAAAAAAGAGTATAAAAGCGCAAACATCAATCAAAACAAATCAATTGGTGTGCGACCGGCAGAGTCAAAGATAAATATCCATTTTTTTTTATTACTTTAGGACTGATAGTCAGGGTATAGATGGAGCCGTGGTAATACCCAGCCGAATCTATACCCTGAGACGGGACAAAACTGCGACGTAGCGATCACAAATAGAGCCGTGGTTATACTCAGCCGAGTTCGTGTTCGCAGTCGCCAACGACAGTGATCAGGCAGTGAACGGTTGTGCCGTGGTAATATACAGCCCAGCCTACAGTGCCTTGGCTCTGCGGCATATAGACAAAACCGGACGGAGCGATCACAGTCGACCTAGACAACGACGTGGGAGCGATTTACCTCAGCCGCCCGCACACACACCAGTGCACAAGATTGAAGCCCGAGCTGCAGCCACGCAGTCAACTAGGATTAGGGCGATCCCGTCTCAAATAAAGGACAAACTAACAATCGGAGTTTTGTGTTTTTCTGGTTCAGCACAGCACGATCCAGGGGAATCGTGCCGTTTCAGCTACCAGGAAAACGTGTCGTTACAATCTGTTTTACACGGTTCTCGTATATATAAGACTATTAAACTTCGCCTGTTTGGCTGTATATTTTGTTTTCTGTTGTTAAGCTTATTTCGTAGAATTTCTTATAAGCATATTGTTGTTGTCTTGTATGTATAAGATTTCTTAGAAAACTATGGAGTTTGTAAAATACACAAAGTGTCATTTCATCTACGTTTTTACTGATAATTATTTTCTTTTAAAACTGAAATAAATCATCTTCGATAGAATATTGTGTAATCGTAACAAAAGGCTTCTAAAAAAATTTCACTAGTTCAAGTTTTAAAGTTATTTTCAAAAATAATGAGGATTAAAAAGAAACAGTTATCGAGTACATTGAGCTCGTAATGTTGGCTTATCATAAGTCCTTTATTACATTAAGAGAAAATATAATTTTTAGAAAAATGTTTAACACTTTACTAAAAATATAAATCAATTAAATATAATAAAAAATTAAAAATACCTCCATTTTTAACAACAAAGAACAATTAAAATTATTAAACTTTATTTTATTAATAGAGCAATTTTTGAACTTGCAATTTATACGATTTCACTTAATTATTTAATATTTTAGTTTTATTTATCCCCTTTGACAAAAAACGTAATTTATCATTCTGTATTAAAAACCACAATACCAACAAGTGTTACTGGCATTTTTTATAGATATATTTATTTTTAAATATTATCCTCTTTTGTTATAGAAAATATGCATTAAAAGAGCTATTATATGTAAAAAAAAAAAAATTCGCCCTAATTTTTTTATATATAAATTCCATGTCAAAAACACGTTCTCTTATAAATCTTTCCAAATAATTAAGTACATTGCGGATAATTAAACCAAATTTGTGGTATAAACTATGTTTGTATGTATGTACTTAACAAGGAATATGAATGATTAAAGCTGTAATTAAACTTTGGTAAAAATGAAACAAGTGGGGTTTAGTTACATGTACCTTCACTAGAGTGCAGTTAGGTAATTTAAACGTAAGACATTTTTAATAAATAAAATGTGATAAAAGTTACATATTTCTACTGTGTTTATTTTGCAACATATCGCACCCTAAATACAAAAGGGTCACAACTCAGCATTTTCCAAAACTGACTTTTTTTCATAAATTAATTCAGAGTACAGATCTCTAAATGCTGCAAAATTTTTTTGTCACATCACTATCTTCTTTGACTGGAAAAATACAGTTATGTCTATTTTTGTGTTAAGTGTGTTGCTTCTGTACGATGAACTAAAGAGAATAATTTTGAGTTGCAAAAATTTTAGTATCTTGGGTTGTGACCCTGTTGTATTTAGGGTGCGATATATCTTGAAAACTTCTTTTACAAAAAAAAGTTGCTAACAGTGTAATTTGTTTCTTACCCAAAAAGCTACTTAGTACATTAATTAATAACTTAAATTTTACAGTATCCTTTTTTCGACCAGCACTCAGGGGATGACCCCTACTCATGCAATGCATTATGCCAAAACTAAAAAATCAGTTTATGGAGAGGAGGAAAGAGGTAGTCGTGTTTGTGAACACTTGAATTAAAATTTCTTACATTCAAAGTGACAAGAAACGCTTATGCGGGAGCTTATTTCACATACAAACTGTTCTGTTAAAAAACGAATTTTCCCTATAATACGGTGTGTGATTCGCCGGCCAATCAAACACAAATGCATGGACTCTGAACGAAAAGCGTGGTAAATGCAAAAACGTGCTAGTAACGGGAACAATATCTTTAGAGCACTTACGATTGCAATAACGATAAAACAGTGAAATACAACCCCCATTGGGTTGATGCTCTAGAAAATCAATAGACTTCGATATCCTTCTGCCCCTAACGAGCTTCTTGATCCTCTCTTGTATGCGGTTGAGCAACTCTAAATTATACTTTGGAGAAAACCGAGGCACTTGAAAGCTTCTTTGGAAACCTGAAAAACAACAACAACAACATTAATAGCTTTCGATTCCTCAATACTTATATCACCCATAATAATAGATGCAGCATCATTTTCGAACACACATCCATGCGTAAGCATGCAACATTAAATCTTACGGGCATTTAAATCGAGTCTATTCACATGACTCCATTCGGAGATTGCTGCGAGAACATGATTAAGCGTATCAACCATCTTTTGCCTTTTCACTCCATCTACAACTGGTGCGGTGTATTACCGAATGAAAACGAAAAACAAATAGTGCTACCATCTGCGAAAGAGTATATAGGCTTGAAAGCTTGACAAAGAAGCTTATTTAGAAAAATAAGAAGTAGGGTAAGGGATAGAACGGAGCCTTGAGGTATCCCTGAATTACTCTTGAAGTCATTTGATAAAGTCCCATCTATAACAACTCGCACTATGCGAGTTGTTATAGATACAAATCTGGAGAAACTATCACGGACATAAAAAGAAACAGGTTTTGACAAAAGTGAATCATGTCACATTCTATCAACGGCCTTGGCAATATCTAGAGCCACCTTCTTATTTTCTTCGAATTGATGTAGAGAGTTGCACCATTTTTCCGAAAGAAATGCTAGTAAGTAACCTATAGAGCGCCCGCTACGAAAACCATACTGCCGATCGCTAAGTAAGTTATTGGTCTTCAGATTCCTCCTCAGAAAAAAAAGATATTTATATACAAAAAATAGGTCTAGAGTAAAGCTAAATGTTGAATTGCATGGATAAAAGTGATATCTTCTACGCGTACCTATAAAACGTAAAAAACAGCAGAGTTTTAACAAGCAAAAGCAAAAAGTGTGAAGGTAAAATTATCTCACGCTTTCGGTGTATGAATAACAGGATCGTGATGTAAAATACAATTTGTATTCTGCTGAAATCAGAATACTTAGAGATGCAGAAAAAAGTACATAAAGCACGGATATGTGGTACGTGTAGTAATCGTTGTGATAACTCTGATCTAAACGAAATGATGTAAGTAAAATACAAAAAGATAAAAAAATTCGTATTGTATATCAAAGGGTGATGCGTTCTATATAAATATAGTACTGCCAAGATTTTCTTTCCAAGATATCACCAGCAGAATAACATTTTTTAAATGGAACACGTAAGCATGCTTATTGAAGGAGGCACAATATTTTTGCATATTTTTTTTGAGACTAAACCAATTGAAAAAGTCGAAAACAATTTTAAGATTTCCACAATCGATAAAATCTGTATTTGACTTTAGGTTCATATTAATGTAGGCAAATACGGTTTCAAGGTTTTTGATCTTAGAATTGGGATCCAACATTTATACGCTAAAATAAAATGTTCACAGAAGATATGTCGATTACGAGGAGGTGAAAACGTAACACTTTTAGGAAGTTGGTTTATTATGCGGCATTTTTATAGCCCGGAAATATTGATGATGCTTTCTTTCGTTTTATTTTTGACTCTACTTACTATTTTTTAATTTATTTCTAAAATATCTACTATTTGCCTCACTGCGAGAAATGGTAATTTTAATTTTATATAGAAACAATCTGTAGGCATCAGTTTTCAAATCAAAAATATTAAAGTACTCCCGGCACAAAAGTAAAAAAGAAATCTGAGAATTGATTACCTTCTCCTTTTCTAAAGTTGGTTAAAAAGAAAATTGTTACTTGGTAAGAAGATAAGCTCTTCCTGCAAAACCTTTACTATAAACCAGTTATAATGTTTTCCATTTTATTTAGGCTTGAGTTTATTTTCCGTGGCAGTAGACCATTTCCAAATAAAGTACTAAAATTGTACCTCTTGGCTCTTCATTCAAAACGTCTTAATGAATTCGAGAAATTAACATGTCGTCTGTTCCATCACAACTAAAGTCAGATCGTCATTACAATCATAGCTGTACATTAATTGCTCTAAAAATAGGTAATGCAATTAACCTAGACAATAAAGCGCTTAATGTTTTAATCCGCTTTTTTCTTTACTTAATGTGGAATCAAAATTTCTTTAAGACAGTTTTTAAACTTATTTAACATTTTAAACATAAATAAGTAATAACCTTCAAGCAACTTTGGGCACAAATATGATATGAATATTTACGTTAAAATTTAAATATCTTTAGAGAATAGCACAAGGCATATGTATGTATTATGGGAATATGAATCTTTACAAGAATTTTACAGCAATTCATTCCATTGTTGTTATTAAAGAATCATATGGATTTTTAAATTGTTTGAGGCTTAATGTTATCAAATTTGCATAAGATTTTATATTAATGTGCGATATGAAAATGCTTAGGGAATGTTAACATTTTAAAAATCTAAAAACATCAATTAAGAAAAATAACATTAAATTTTTTTGTAGAAAATATTGGTCAAAAAGGTAAGCAACGAAATTGAAAATGTAATCAGCTTTTCAGCTGAGGGATTTGAGTTAATTTTTTGGTTTAATGTCTAAGTTTTTAATTAAGTAAATTTAATTTACAAATTTTCGCGAACATATATTAAAGAAAACATGAAGACTTGAACATCAGCAGAATGTAAAACAGCATTTTCTGGGTCTGGTAACTAAATAAATGTAAATAGTATAGTATTCAGTATAGTATACAGTATGATATTCAGAATAGTATTCAGTATAGTATTCAGTATAGTATTCAGTATAGTATTCAATATAGTATTTAGTATAGTATTCAGTATAGTGTTCAGTATAGTATTCAGTATAGTATTCAATATAGGATTCAGTATAGTATTCAGTATAGTATTCAGTATAGTGTTCAGTATAGTATTCAGCATAGTATTCAGTATAGTATAGCATAGTATAGTAACAATGAAAAATTTGGCTTGACGGCGTTCACATATAACCTAAACAAAGAAATATGCTGTTCACATATAACATGCATCTTTTACTTAAAACTACAACATCTAATAATAAAGAATAATCAATAAATTGACTATTGAAATTTTTACAAATACTTCGAATTGGATCCGCATTTGAATAATGATTTCGAAAGAACTGTAAGAACAGTGGCTGCTAACATCCAGTTTAACGATGCTGAATATTTAAACAGATATTAGAAATCAGGAATTCGGTTGAAATTTTTTCACTAATTAAACTGACTGCAAAACGGCTTTTCCATATTGGCAATCTGTTTAATCTTAACCTGCAACGATAAGATGAAAGATGAACTCCAGGCTGCCATGTTAAACCTCGTAAGTATAAAATTAGAAATTGTTTCTGAACCGATTCAAGAATCTTACTATGCACATTATATCGTGGGTCCCATATTAATGAACCATATTACAAAATTGGTCTCACAAATAAAGTATATAACTGAACTCTTTAGCACACATTTAAATCCATGCAAGTACACTTCTAGCTTTATTAACGGTTGCATGAATATTGTGCCCATCAAAATTCCCTAATCCAAGATGTTTTTGTCGAGAAACATTTGAACTTCAGTAGGTTTAATTTCATGAGGTTTATATCGCTCCAACTTTGAAAGATATTCAAACAGATATTCGACAGCTTAACAGAACTGAAGAAAACGTTGATATCATCGGCGTACATCAGAATAGAATTAGATAATTCCTGGCTGGTGATATAATGTCTAACTTACACAGAGCGTTATCTGAGATTTTATTGTATTTCAGTAAATGGAAAATTGCTCTAAATTACGAAAAAACTCAAGCGATTTACTTCACTAGGAAACGTAAGGATATTACTATAAACAACAATTCTATTCAATGGGAACCGAAAGTTAAATACCTGTGAGTTATGCTTGATCCGAAAATGAAGTTCAAGGAGCATACACTTTATACGGTAGATAAAGTTAATATATTAACCCGTACCTTATACCCCTTTATAAATCGCAAATCCGGTCTAAGCATTGCTAATAAAAAACTCATTCTTAAGTCCATTTTTCATTCTGTTATATTCTATGCAGTCCCCGTTTGGTCTATTAGCGCTTCTTGCCATATCAAAAAACTGCAAATAGCACAAAATAAGCTGTTGAAACTAATATTCAACTTGCCTTGGCACTTTTCAACCACGCGTCTTCATGATATTGCAGGCTTAGAATTAGTTCTAGACAGAATTAATAGACTTACGCTAAATTTCAATACGAAATGTCTGAATTCTGAGTATATTCATATTAATGAGCTAGTACCACCTGCGAATTTATCTAGTCAATAGTTAAGTAGTTTTAGTAGTTTTATATAAAAATCAAATAGGTTTTTTGCCAATTTTTCTCCTCCAAAAATGATGTCAATATGTATATATGTATGTATGTATATAAAATTCTTGTAAATATAAAATTATTATAAAGTTGAAAAAGAAATCTCTTGAACACTTATACATGTATTTTATATATTTAAACGAAAATGTAAATATTATGGGTAAATAAATAAATGAATGAATGAAAAAGTGGAATAATATATGATTCTGGACAGAATCATATATTATTCCACTTTTTCATTCATTCATTTGATTTATTTACCCATAATATTTGATAAGTTTTCAGCACAAATAATTAATATACAGCTGGGGAACACCATCAGGTCCATGATTTACGGCTGAAACGAAATTGATTGATTGGTTAGCAGGGAATATGGATATTCATGGGTGTTGCGGTACTTAGCTTTAGAATATGTTGAGCCAAAAACAATCGGTAATAAATGTTAGCATTATCCGCCGATATAGAATTATCCTATTCTATACCTGACGGAAATTCTATCGATCTCCTTTTAGAATTTACAAATTGATAAAACGATTGGGTATAAAGTTTAAAACTTAATTTCATTCTGTACAATAAAAAGTTAAGTTAATCATATTCAGTGCGGCAGATAGAATAGTTTCCGTAAGTGACGAATATTTTTGGTATATCTCAAAGTGTTTGTATTCTTAAGTTTAATATTGCCATTTTCCGTCCTTACTGGCTGGTTTGTACTCGAAGGCGAGCGCTTTCAATGCAAATGCATCATTCTCAAGCCGCGTTTTAGTTTGTACTGGTGAGTCAGTGTTGGCCTTGTTAGGTTCGTATCTATTCAGGTAAGCAGAATGCCAGCCACGTGGCATTTGTATGCAAAGTGAATTTATCGATACCTCTGTCTTTTATTATTATCTAGGTATGTGTGTCCGTCTGAGGGTATCTTTCGTCTGCCCGCTTACATAAGTAGTTTTAATGGTGTGAAAATTGTGTCTGAGGTCGTGTTTACCTGTTCGTTTATAATGTCACTGTTGAAAGTTTTTGTTTTGTAGATTTCCATGTTTTCAAGAATGTCTAGTCTTCGTCCTTTTTTGCTTGGATGTAGTAATTTCATACATTCATCTGTTTCCCTTGGTGTGTTCCCGTGAGTGTCAAGGTGTAATGCAAAGTTGGAATCTTCTCTTTTCCGTTTGTATGAGCGTCCAGTTTGCGCTGTATAAGTTTGTTTGCAGGTACAGTTAAGTCGGTATACCCCGCTGGAACTAAATTTGTCAGTTGTTTTTGTCGTTGTTCTGAAATTGTGTCTCAGGGTGTTTCCACTTTTTAATGCTGTGAGTATTCCTTCTTTGTGAAAAAGGTTAGTTATTCTGTATATTTCTGGTCCTGTATAAGTAAAGGTGTGCCATCGTGTTGTATCGACTGTCTCTTTGTCTTCTTTCTTTCTGTTCTTAGTGCTGTATTGTCTAAGAAGTTTATCGATGTTAGTGGCCTTGTAGCCATTATTTGTAGCTATGGCGTAGATTGTGTCGAGTTCTTTGTTGTATTTATCTGGACTAAGTGGAATTGTCTTAAGTCTGTGTATCATATGTCTAAACGCTGCTAGTTTATGTTGGGTAGGGTGGTTTGAGGTGTTGTGGATGGTAGTGTCCGTCGTTGTTGGTTTTCTATAGATGTCAAATTTTAAATAGTCATTTCCTCGTGTTATAATGATGTCAAGATAATGCAAACTTCTGTCTTGTTTTTTTTTCATTGTGTATGTGATTTTATTATGAATTGTGTTAATTGTGTTAAGTTAATTTTAACAAGAAAATGCTTATGAGAAATTCTACCAAATAAGATAAACAACAGAAAACTAACACAGAACAAAAACAAAACACATATTCAACAGGTGCCTGAACAAAATGATAATAGCAACAACAATGTAAGGGTGTTGCCACCAGTGAGTGGCAACAAAGTTACCATCATATTTATTTTTTGTGTATTGAAAGTAAATAAATCGTTTAACTTAATTTAAAACTCTAAAGAACTGTGTTCTTATTTTGCCATTAAAGAACTCAAAATAACAAAACGTTTATTAAGAAGAATAAACTTAACGATATTTTTTAGGTTCTCGCAAGAAATAATTTTTTTAAATGTTACTATTTTTATTTAGGTCTCTTAATTAAAGTGTTAGAAACAAAAAATTTCTTACCACGCACAAAGAACTACTCTGTTCAATGACTTATTTAGTAAAGGTCTTGTGCTGCACGTTTAGTTTATCTTATTAGTAATTCATGTGTAGTATATCTTTGTTGTTTTATTGTTTAAAAGACAAAATTCTAAAGTCAAAATAATAAGTCACCTATAGAGACTGTCACTAAGTTTAATTTTTATTTTTATGTTTCGTACTTCCTGCTATATCGGACATAGAAATACATATACTGTGTAATTTCAAGGCCATAAAAATCAATTTTCTTTATCAAGGGAGACTTTCTTTAATCACCCTGTCTGTTATTGGGAGCTACATGGACAGAAACTTTTCGTGTGTATTGTATGGAAGTTCCCTATTATTCTTGAAATTACAAACTTGTTTTTGAAAAATTAAAAAAAAAAACTATTCGTAATCGGTTCAGAAATTACTGAGTGTCTGCAAAATGCAAACAAAAATTACATGAGTAAATAACTTTCTCCTTTCTTGTTATCTACTAAAACAATATATAGCGTAGTTAATGTTAAGTTTTTTACTACTCGGGGATGCTACTATCACCTACTAAACAAACGGTGGCAAATTCAAATCTTATGTAAATTTTGTTACAGTCCTTAAAAACTGTGTATTACATTTTTATCCTTTCTTCAAATCTTCAATTATTTACAAGTTGATAACTATATTTCCATTTTAATGTCAATATCCTCTCTACAATATTCATTTACCATTCCATTATACAACACAAATAAGTATTTAAAAGTATTTTAGAATTTATTCTAAAAAAATTATTCTAAAATACTTTTATACCTAATATTTAAAAGTATTTTAGAATTTATTCTAAAAAAATTATTCTAAAATACTTTTAAACTTACAAGACAATGCAGCCAAAAAGTTCTATATACGTGAAGTTAAATTAATTTTGCCTGTGGCTTTAGCAATTTCATAGACTTACCTTTGTAAAAGAAATAGCTCTTACATTCTACACTTCCACCACCTACAATTATTACAACAAGAATATATTATACAAACCAGGACTCTATATTGTACTATTTTACGTTTATTTAAGATACAACTAAAGATTATTAAATGAATATAGAGCAAACATTAGGAAAAAAAAATAATTTTTAAAATAAAATAACAACAACTGAAACAAATAAGAGGATTTAACAATTTTACCCAAAGGCAAAAATATCATTATCATTTAATGGTCATCTTAATAAACTTCCTTTTTGGTTTCTTTTCTGTTCTTGTTGTGTTGAGAAAAAACAAAATTATTAAATTGCACTTAATGTTAACTAACTACTAGAATATGACTGCTGGTCATAGCGTTTATTTGAAAAAAAAATGTTGAAATTTTTTCTTGACAAGACTTATTAACGACAAATTCTTAAGTTTTAATTTAGTTTTATAATTAATAGGGATAAAGAAAAAACAATGATAGAATTGCATTCAATTTTAGCCAGAGTTTTCCTCGAAGAAGGATTTCTAAAAGTTAGTGCACTATTTAAAGGTTGGACCTCTATGGTATATTTTTTTATAAAAGATTGCAAATAGCGGTCACTAAGACCCTACTCGAGGTTTTTTTTGCTATATTTAAGAAAAAATATATACAATTTAGATTGAATCTAACCTTATTAAGGAAATAAAACATTTGGGTATGATTTTACGTCAACCCGCGTCAAATTTGGTGTGTGAACAAACCGGTTTCGGCCATTTGCCATCTTCAGTGTTCTCTCTATATAGAGAACTCCCCGTCGGAGAATATACGCACATATCGAAATAAAACATATATTAAAAAATAACATATATATTTTTATTTTTAAACAAAAAAATATTTTATATTAAAAATGTTAACAAAAGAGGCGTTTCCTGACTTATCAGTCTTCAAATTAAGTTGACATTTTTATGCCTAATTAAAATTTAAAAATCTACTTAATATTTACAAAATATTAGTTGGAAGAATCATCATAAATGCAATCGGCGCAAAGATATATTCAGCACAAGTATACTTATTGCAACTTTGACACGTATACTTTGTTTTTCGGTCTTTATTGGCACGCCACGATGGACATCTTTTACAAACTTTTGATCTTTTTATTGGTGGCTCTTCTAAAGACAACTCAGTAACTATTCCGATTTTTACGCGCACTTCTCGTGGTAAACGTGTAATATACTGACGGATTTTCAGATGATCACTGACAAGAGCCAGGCCTAAATTCATCAGATACTGTCGTCTTTTTTAGTTTGAGTTACCATTTATTCGAAGTATTATAACTTCGTTAATGGCAGACATATTAAAAATAGATTATGGCACACGCTATATGAAGCGCACAGTTCATCAACCACCTCTACCCCATAATTTGTCAAGCCGTAAAATGTGTTAATTTCAGGTTTTTTCTCCCAATAATTCGTTAATAATGTCATCATGATGAAGTCTTGACATTGGCAACACAATTTTACTTTTTTTTTGGTACATGAGAAATCCAAACGAGATGTAAAAACTGCAACTTCACGACTTTTAGTGGATTCGAGAGTGACTTGGTTTTAATTCTTAAGTACTGTACCATATGATGTCAACTTGTGTTCAATGAAAAAATGTAAAACGAGCTTATAGGTTGCTCAATGCGATTTACAACATCGTAGGACTTGTCGCTTACACAATATGGTCCATTTAAATGTTTTCCGGGATGTTTTAATGCACTTGCTAAAGCGAATATCTTCACGCCGTATTTCGCGGGCTAAGACAGTATTTACTGCCAAAACTTACATTGGCCTCAGAAATCTTTTAACATTTCGTCAATAGTTAAGCAATCACCTGGGAAGTAGGAAGCTTTGCAGTGTTCTACGAAAGCTTCAAATAGCTCCCTTATTGGTGCTGCAGTCATCAAAGCCAAAGTTGCTTTGAATAAAGTGAAATCGATGTTGAGACATTACAAGTCCAAATATTTCTACTCCTGTACCATCAGCATCCCTCAAATTATCTGGATTAGGCCTTCCAGAGCGGTAGTGACCAGCTATATACTGAAACCCTATAAAAGCTGTTAGTTCAATATTTTCGTCCTTTTTTATATGAGTGTAGTTAGATAAAATATGTAGTACATGCAACAATTTTTCGTTTAATCCTTACGTTTGTATATGTATATATGTATATGAGAACATGTTGCAACATATCGTTAGTAAAAAACAAACTCCAACATTCGATTCCATATTTAGCATAGGTACAACACCTGGCAACTGTCTAATTATATTTTTAACTCTAGTATGAACGTTTGTACGAAAGGGTATTTTTAACCAAACTGTACCGTCTTTACTTACATATTGCGAAAATTGTAACTCACGACTCGAAAGAATTTTCTGTTTGTAATGAAGCATTCACCTGAAGTGGCGGCGAGTGAGATGTTGATAAGTGGAATATTATATCAGACAGCAGCATATTGTCTTCACTATCAGACAGGGAAAAGCTACATTGACTGCGAGGATGGGTCATACTTAACTTTTTGAACTTTCAGTACGTGTTACTCGAAGTACAGTCTCCAGCTACTTAAAAGAGCGTAGGGAAGAGTAGAACATTTTTAAAACGACAATCAATTCGAAAAGTTACGGGTAATTTTGATCCATTCCCCCAACGCAAGGATAAATGGCTGTGTATTAAAGCCTGAAATTTAACCAATTCTGTCTTCGTATTGAAATTATTTTTAAACTATTGTAATAAGCTAATTGCAGACAATATTTTATATTTTAGTTTCCGAATATCTATGTCTCATGAAAGATTATTCTGTTAAGAGCACACCAAGATATATAGTTGAAAAACTGCTTGATTGTGTATTAAATTCGATATAAATCGCAATATTATATATTTTTCAGAATTTAGCTTCAATCTATCAAGCCTTACATATTCTGAAATTACTGCTGCATCGCATTCCATATGAGACGTATAAAGCATTTTCATACTGATACGGATAAAACAAAAGATTTATGTCAATCGCGTATATAAACATTTGCGAAATAACTGGTTTACATAAATTTTAAGTAATAGTGGACCTAATACATCTCCTTGGGAAACTCCGTATTCAGTAGGACCAATAAAACTTTTTTCACCATTCCCCTCAACAAACTGCTTTCTAATTTCCAAATAAATCTTTAGCAGCAACAAGTTACCTCCATTTAAATGTATTCATCATTATACCATAATTGACAAGATCAAAAGCCTTAGAGAAATCGAAAAATCTACCAGCAAACCATCACTCAGCCATCACTCAAATCTTTGCATTATAAATTACGTGTATAATAGCTTCTTCTTCTGTGCTTCTAAATTTAATCTTGTGTTTTTGGAAATGTTAACGGATGCTCACAGGACAGCACTATGATGACAGGCTATGTTTCTTTTATTTGTTTTATGTAAACAGTTAATAGGTTTAAAATAAATTTGGAAACCTTACGAAAAAAAATGCGATGGCAACACTGTTTACTGCAAGCATTACTTTTATACAAAAGTTTCTGTTATGGTTTTGCATTTTTCCTTAATACTACCTAAATAAAGCAATATGTCCCTAGATTATAATATTATTTTTTATATTCATTCTTTACAAAAACTCATTTATTTGTACTTTTTTCATTGAGTCTTTTGTAGCAGGTATTTCTTTTATTATAAAAAATAATACATAAAGTTAAACTGGTTGCCTACTTTGGGCAGGATGACTTATTTCTGAAAGAAATTCCACTAAAATTTAGTTCATTTTATTACGATATTAATAAAATGACAAGCCGATTATATAATAGCATCTGGTAAAAAGGAAATCCTTAGAAAAATTATGCTTTCATGTCAAACATGAAGTTTCTAGGAAGTTATGAAATCCTTAAAGGACTTACACTTCACTATACTTAATAAAGCAACGAATTTTTAGTTTTATACACAAAACTTTTAATAACGTGTTTGTAGGTTTAAAGAAAATTATTTAAAAATAAAAATAATTCGGTTTAAAGTGTTCATAATATGCTGTATTCACAAATGTATAGATTTCGTCTATATACTATTTATTTGCTGAAAATATTGATAACTGCCAAAATATCATGTAGTTGCAAAATATTGTTCAACAACGGCAAGTTAGCCGCTATAAATAATACTGATAATTTTTGAATGATTTAAACAAATGCAAGTTAAGGATTTGAACATATCCTGTGGATACCATATTTTATATTTTCAACAAATTGATAAGGTATGTTAAGATATAAGTTTTTGTCATCATATACAAATATGCTTATAATTAAGTCGAAAACCAAACTTATTTATAAAAATTTTGAGTCCGTTTTCCAACAAACTGCGAAAAATAGGACACAAGCAGAACTTGTAGATCATTTAAAAATTTTTGGCGTCATACTCGAAAAACTTTCACATTTAAACAACACTGTCTGCAGCTAAGGAAAAACCTGTAGGCTAGTTGGTAGTATACTAGCTTATTAGTCTTTGGGTTGTGGGTTCGATTGCCATCAAAGACTTTGGCTGTTTTTTACTAAAAAAAATAAAAACTAACTTCGGTTGGAGCTGCTCACTGATGAAGGCATGGTCACTGTGCTATGCTATTTCCATAACTAACCTTTCACCACCTGTCTCATCTCTTTTCTATCTCTTTCCCAAAGAATGCAGCACGGTACTTGATTAAATAGGCATTGTTGCCTGAAGTGCTACTTCTCTTTAAAAAACACAAAAAAAAACAAAAAAGGTAACCCCTCAGCAACATATTGAATATAATAAAATGTTTAAATACAAGGCACTACCAGATACATATGTCAACAATGATTAATATAACTCATGCAATTATTCTATCCAAAATCGACTAGGTACTTCCTATATACGCATTTTGTGCCTGTTAAGATCGTAGGGGTTGGCAGCGGATTTTGTTTCAGGGAAGAAATAGTTTTGGTGTTATTTTATTTGTTTTATTATAAAAAACGATCTTTTCAATTTAATTACCAATTATGTTTTATCTTTATTTTGTTTGATTTTTTTTTTGATGTTTTCTTTGATATTTTCACAAATAGAAAAATAATAATTTTAATTATTTTAATATTACAATAATTTTTTTCCTTAAGGGTTAAACCACATTACATACTTAGTTTTTTTGTTTATGACTTAAATATTTAAATTAAGAGTGTCTTAACTTTCTGTGTCGCTTGGTTAAGGGTTCGATTACAAGTAAAAGGTTTATCTCAACCGCACGCAGCAAGTAAGTGAGAAATGCTCACACCCGAGACTACCGAACCAACCCGAGTTCAGGCACGACCGCAACGTGACGTGGCACGTCAGAACGGAGTTGCCAGTCAGGCCCGAAATGCAGGTACATTTGGTCCAGGGTGTGAACATTCCGCCCCCCTTGCTGTCATGGCAAAAAAAACTCTATACGAGATAGTGGGAATCTCTTACAAAATTTACAAAATTCAGATAAATAGATCTTAAATATACTTATATTCAATGAAGATAAATTAATCGGATTAAAGTTTAATTCATTTGATAAGAATATAATTTTACAAAAAATTCAGATAAAGAGATATTGAATATATATACAATGAAGATAAATTAATCAGATTAAAGTTTAAATTCATTTGATAAGAATGTAAATTTTACAAAAAATTTAGATAAAGAGATATTAGATATATATTCAATGGATTATGAATAAATGAATCAATTAAATTAATCAGATTAAAGTTTAAATTCAGTTGATAAGAAAGTAAATTTTACAAAATTCAGATAAAGAGATCTTAAATATACTTATATTCAATGAAGATAAATTAATCGGATTAAAGTTTAATTCATTTGATAAGAATATAATTTTACAAAAAATTCAGATAAAGAGATATTGAATATATATACAATGAATAAGAATGTAAATTTTACAATAACTCAGATAAAGAGATATTAAATATATATTCAATGAATAAGAAGGTAAATTTTACAACAATTCAGATAAAGAGATATTAAATATATATTCAATTAATAAGAAGGTAAATTTTACAATAATTCAGATAAAGAGATATTAAGTATATATTCAATGAATAAGAAGGTAAATTTTACAATAATTCAGATAAAGAGATATTAAATATATATTCAATGAATAAGAAGGTAAATTTTACAATAATTCAGATAAAGAGATATTAAATATATATTCAATGAATAAGAAGGTAAATTTTACAATAATTCAGATAAAGAGATATTAAATATATATTCAATGAATAAGAATGTAATTTACAAAAATTCAGATAAAGAGATATTAAATATATATTCAATGAATAAGTTTAGCCCCTTGATGTTACGTTGATGACAATGGTCGGTGCTCCGCCGCGTGACGCCGTCCTTTGAGGATAGTGCCGGACACCCTTCTCAGGTTGAGTAGACCGGCCGTGGGGGCGGCGCTTAGATGCGGATGACCAGCGCAGTTTTTCTGGTTGATGCCGTTTTTCCGGTTGATGCCGTTTTTCCGGTCGATGCCGTTTTTCCGGACGATGCCGTTTTTCCGGTCCAATGTGCAATAATGTGTGGTGTTTTCCGCGACAAAGGTTGCATCGTGTCCGACTCGTACAGTTCCCGATTGTATGGGAATGGGCTAGGCAATTTGCACAATACCCGAATCGTTTCACCACTTCCGCTTGAGATCGGGCAGCGAGTCGTCGGAACCGGAAACATTTCCTTATCGGGTGTTCCCGATCGCAGTACCGACAATCCTTATGCGTTCGGGTCGCAACCACGAACGTCTTATTTGCCTCGTTAGTGGGTTCTCTTTGGGGAGATCGCCGGTTGGTGCGTAGCCGACGCGGTGGTGTTGACATCTCGACTGAAAGTAAATGAAGAGAATAAATCAATTAATATTATCTTGAGGGAGTAGGACTAGTTTGACGACGGGTCTGACTATTAAGCCCCGGGAAGTGCGAATTTGAGCAACCCTAGTTCTAGAATCAGGTCCTGGCATCACTCTCTCGATTCGCCCTAATTGCCATTGCGTAGGGGGTAAGTTCTCACGCTGAATGACAACCAAATCGTTGGGGACAAAATTGCGGCTGGGATACTGCCATTTATTCCGTTTGTGTAACTCCTTGAGGTATTCTTCCTTCCATACTAAGGCGAAATGGTGATGGAGTACTTTGAGCTTCTGCCATCTATTGAACAGACTCAAGGGTTGGTCAGTAGCATTCGATTCTGCCGGAGATAAGAGGGGGGATCCCACTAAAAAATGACCAGGAGTAAGAGCATTCAGATCCGCTGGGTCATTGTCCATAGGACAAAGGGGTCGCGAATTCAAACATCCCTCAATGCGCACTAGCATGGTATTGAACTCCTCATACGTGAAGTGCTGGCAATGGGTAACCTTTTTTAAATGCGACTTAAAACTCTTAACGCCCGCTTCCCACAATCCGCCCATATGCGGAGCACCAGGGGGTATAAAATGCCAGTCTAGATTCTGGAACGGCAGTTGAGACGTAAGTTTCTCGCGGACCTGTGATAGGAATAGATCACGCTCTCGCCGAAGGCTGCGCGCCGCTCCCACGAAAGCGGTGCCGTTATCCGAATACATCGAGGCAGGGCAACCCCGTCGAGAAAAGAACCGGGCGAATGCCGCTAAAAAAGCATTCGTGGAAATGTCGCTAGTCACCTCTAGATGGATAGCTTTAGTCGCGAAGCACACGAAAACTACTACATAACCCTTGGAGATTCGGCACCCTCGTCCCGAGTAGGACTTAATGTCAAAGGGTCCCGCGAAATCTAAGCCAGTACTGGCAAACGGACGAGATATCGATGATCGAGCAGCCGGAAGCGCACTCATGATCTGACTATTTTGCTGCTGTTTATGTAAGACACATATCTTGCAGTTGTGGATCACGGTTCTGACCAAATTCCTCAGTTTCGGCACCCAAAATTCGGTTCGCACTAACCGCGTCATTAGCAAATTCCCACCGTGAAGTGAATATTTGTGAACCATATCCACATACAGACGTGTAAATCTGCCCGAATATGGCAAGATTTTGGGAAATTTTTCCTCGTAGCTAAGGGTGAGGGACTGAGACAGCCTCCCATTGACCCGAATGATTCCAGACGGATCTATAGAAGGGTTGAAACGTAATAATCCGCTCTTTTTTGGCAAGAGAGATCCTCGTTGTATGAGATCGTATTCCGCAAAATGCATACGCTGACAGAGAGAGATCATGCGATTTTTGACAAAATGCATTTCATTTCGTGTGAGAGAACCCGAGTCAACTGCCGCATGGTCCCGATGCGCGGGATGGGTCCGTCTAAAGAAGCGGAGGACGTAGCACAAAACTCGCATTGCTCTCGGGAGATCGGAAAATCGTTCTAGAATATCCGAGTGACAAACGGAAATGACATGAGCCCGTATGGGTTTTAATTCCTCCTGTGTGGCGAAACTGATATGAGTTGAAGGCCAATGAACCGGGGCCATTTTAAGCTAAAGTGGGCCATACCACCATAATTCGTGGTCCCTTAGTTCGGTCAACGTGCACCCCCGAGATGCTACGTCGGCGGGATTATCTGAAGACTCGACATGCGACCACATTGTAACATCAGTTTTGTCCAGAATGGATGATATGCGGTTAGCCACAAATGTGTTCCAGTGGTACGCTGGCTTCTGTAACCAAGCCAATACAATGGTGGAGTCGGTCCACAGGCTGACGCGGTACTCCGTTAGGGGGAATCGGATCCTGAACTGTTTGAACATTTTCGCTAAAAGTTCAGCTCCACACAGTTCTTTCCGGGGTAATGTGATGAATTTAAGAGGTGCGATTTTCGTTTTAGAGGACAAGAGGTGGGTATACACTTTTCCGTCAGGTGATTCAGTGCGCAGATACAGGGTGGCGGCATAAGCCCTTTCCGAGGCGTCACAAAACCCATGTACTTGGACAGAGAAAGTCGGGTGATAATTCAAAAAACGAGGAATTTTGATGTGGCTAATATTAGGATAGTCATCGAGAAAGGCATGCCATTGAGCTCTGGTGGCAGGTTTAAGGGCTTCATCCCAATCGGTATGGTCCTTCCAGATTTGCTGCATCAAGATTTTCGCTACTATCAACTTCGGTGCTAACCATCCAACGGGATCAAATAACTTGGCGATTTCAGAGAGTACTGATCGTTTAGTTGGGTTGTCCTTACAAAGGGGTTGCCCGGGGTGGAAATAGAAGTGGTCACTACCAGCGTTCCATCGCAGACCTAAGGGTTTCGAGGTGCAGGAATCAGATAGATTCAAGAATTCGGCATTTAGGAGGTCTTCAGGGGGTAAATCTTTCAAAATGAGGGGGTTGTTCGCCGTCCATTTTCGCAAGCAAAATCCAGCTGACTGCAGTACCGTAATGAGGTCATTTCTAGAATTGATGGCCGAGCCGATATCATGGGTTCCTGAGAGAACATCGTCAACATACATATAGTTGCGTATGATATTTGCAACATGGGGGTAGTCAGTTTCACATTGATTGGCCAGTTCCAACAGAGTTCTGATCGCCAAATAAGAAGCACAACTCACTCCAAAGGTGACGGTGCTTAATTCAAAGTCAGAAATTGCTTCATTGGGGTTACTACGGAAGAGGATCCGTTGAAAAGGGGTATGATGGGGGTTCACGAGTATCTGGCGATACATTTTTTCGATGTCTGCGTTAAAGACGTGCTTAAAGAGACGCCATCTTATGATGAGAGCGGGCAAGTCAGCTTGGAGGACGGGGCCGGGGTAAAGAACGTCATTGAGACTGACGCCATTAGAGGTGGGGCGAGATGCATTAAATACTACTCGCATCTTAGTAGTAGTACTATCGGGCTTCACCACGGCATGATGGGGTAAATAGTAAGAACTGGGTTTGGCAGAAAAGTCTGCGGGCACACGTTTCATGTGATTAAGGGTTAAGTATTCCATTATGACGTGATCATATGTTGATTTGGAATCTTCATGCTTACCTAAGCGGGTTTCATTTCGGGTATATTGGGACAAGGCAATATTCCTCGATTGTCCCAGATTCTTCTGGTCAGGAAATGTACAAATAAAAGGGAGAGAGACAACAAACCTTCCTTCTGCGTTCCGATACGTCGTGCGCCTATAGAGTTTTTCACAATACTCGTCGTCATCGGAAAGCCGAGGAATCCGAGGGACTTCCTCAAGTTCCCAAAATTGTCTCAATAACTGATCGAGATCGACCTTATTGAAGTGTGCGGATATGTTATCGTGGGCAGATAATAAACCAGTGCGCCCGGTGATAATCCAACCAAAGACTGTCCTTTGAGCGACGAGGGAGTGGTCTTTGTTCCATCGGATTCCACTGCGGATCAATTGAGGATAGATATCGCCTCCTAAGAGCAGATCTATTTGAGCCGATGGGTTTATCATATGGTCCGCGAGAGGTAAACCTTTGAACTCGGACATATTATAGGGGTTAGAGAGAGGATGAGATAAAGGTCCCGCGAGTTTTCGTACTACATATACTGGAACATCGCCACTAAAAGATGCATCCTGGGGGGACTTGAGTAGTACGTTACAAGTCTCCACCGATGTAGCAGTGATTGATTCCCCGAGGCCGACAATGTCAGTTTTCGTTTTCCGTGAGCGTAGCGACAGCCGTTTCTTAATAGATTCTGAAATAAAAGATGCCTCTGAAGCTGGGTCAATCAGTGCCCTGATCGGGCAGGTTAAATTCCCAACTTCTATGCCAACCACCGCGGTTCCAAGAAGAGCGAGACGAGATTGAGTGGACTGTATATTAGTGGCATGGGTTAGTCATTGTTTCGATGCCGCATATGGCGTAGGGTTCGGAGATTGGGGGTTTGAGTTATAGGAGACACCTGTCGGGGACCTTGTGGCTGGGGCATTAGCAAATGACGTGAGAGTGTGGTCAGAGGACTGGGTATTGACTATCGATCGATGTAGAAGAGAGTGATGTCTTTTCTTGCATATAGAACAAACATATTTGCTCGTACACTTTCTGGCCTCATGGAAGATAGCCAGGCAGTTCAGATAGCGTTTTTGCTTTCTCACGGTGGCAAATCGTTCGTCTACGGTCATGTGCAAGAAAACAGGACGCAAACGTAGGGAGTGAGAATCTGGACATAGCGAGCACATGATTCTATTTGACGAAACATTAGCATGATAAGTGTTTAGCTTTCGGGAAACGCGCGCCTTGTCACCTTTGTTATCTGGGCCTTTCATCACTGAAGGCTGGGATGAGTCGGAAGCGCGAATGTCATTGACTGACTCCAAGGTGTGGAAACGACTCGTCAGAAAGGCATCCATATCCTTCCAGGTAGGCAAGTCTGTCGAGTTTCTCAGGGACTGTTCCCACAAATTCAGAGTGACTTCGGGTAAACAGGTAGAGCAAAGGTAAATAAAAAGTACATCCCATTTATCCGTTTCGATCTTGAGCAATGATAGATTAGTGACGCAATTATTGATCGTCCTCTGTAGGGTTTTTATACTTGGTCCGGATTCCTTAGTAATGTGGGAGAGAGCGAAAAGACCTTTTAATTGCGCATTAATGAGTACTCGTTTGTTTTCGTAGCGATCTTCTAAGTTTTTCCACGCCATCTTCAAACCAACATTCGTGAACGGGCACGATCTCACAATTTCATGCGCTTCACCTTTTGTTTTCTTGAGGAGATGGCAGAGTTTTTCGACATCAGGAATATGATCCTGGCCACCGTACAACGCTGAAAATTGATCCCTAAAAGTTGGCCATGACGCATAATCGCCATGAAAGTTATCCATATCACATGGTGGCAGATTGATTCGCGTCATTGGGGGAATAGGCTGAACCAGCGGGTCACGAGACGTATTAGATCGGGTTGTAAGGGATTCTAGTAACTCGTTTGCCCTAGAGAGACATTTAAGGTGGGCATTATAGGCACTGTAATATTTGCTCCGGACCGTTTTGATGTCGACTTGTTCGGCTAGGGTGTCGATGATTACTAGGAGGGCATCGTAGGCTGTGCGTAGGTTTGTCCAAAGATGACCTATTTCCTCCTTTTGGATCTCTAGACTATGATACGTATGGTCATCGGGAGAAAGGGCACTAAAATACGCGTCGAATTCGACCACTCTGTCCGAGGCACGTATGAATTGATCTAATATTGACATCTTTGTCCTCGTATTACCAGATGATTGTGAAGACCAGTTGAAGCAGCGATACTTTGCAGAAACTCAGCTGCCACTAAACTAAGGTAAAACAACGAGGGTGTCGTTTAAGAGCCGTGTCGTGCGGATTTCGAGGGGTATCGTATATCAAACGATGGGGCCGAATAATAACTGATATTAGTTAATAAACGAATTTTATTCTCAATGATACTAAACACCGGAATAAAATGTTCGCTGGGATTCAAGCGTGGGACAAGCAAAACGTTCGATGTGTTAAATTCAAAGAATTAAAGTTTCGTATGTAGGCAAAAACAAATGCACCTATACACAGCAATGATTTCTTTAAACAAATAAATGCACCTATACACAACAATGATTTTTTATTCAGAGGGTTTGGAAGAAAAATGTTAGCTTTTAACTTATGTGAGAAATAAACCGATTATGTTTGATGTGTCAAGCTGTATCAACAAAGACAATACCATATGCTTGATCACACCATGAACATAAGAAATCGAACACGCACTAACTTGTTGTGTATATAAGAAGGTTTCAAGGTTAAGAAACCAAAATGCACTTATACATAACAACTAGATGTTTGGTTTGTTTGTTTAAAGAATGCTTTGAAGAATAAATGTTCGCTTTGAATTTGTGTGAGAAATAAAACGATTATGTTTGATGTGTCAAGCTGTATCAAAAAAGACAATACCATATGCTTGATCACACCATGAACATAAGAAATCGAACGCGCACTGGTTTGTTGTGTATATAATAAGGTTTCAAGGTTAAGAAACCAAAAAATGCACTTATACACACAGCAATAACGGATTTTTCTTTTTTCCTTCAATGTCCGCACTGTACACAATGTATATGTAAAAAAGGTACAGTACTCACCTGATTCTTTAGCACGGCTTTTACCTGGGGAATCCACAAATTGCTGGGGTATCCAGAAATGCTGGGGTATCAAAATGCTGGGGTATCCAAATGCTGGGGTATCCGGCTCGATTGGACCAAAATGTTAAGATCGTAGGGGTTGGCAGCGGATTTTGTTTCAGGGAAGAAATAGTTTTGGTGTTATTTTATTTGTTTTATTATAAAAAACGATCTTTTCAATTTAATTAACAATTATGTTTTATCTTTATTTTGTTTGATTTTTTTTTTGATGTTTTCTTTGATATTTTCACAAATAGAAAAATAATAATTTTAATTATTTTAATATTACAATAATTTTTTTCCTTAAGGGTTAAACCACATTACATACTTAGTTTTTTTGTTTATGACTTAAATATTTAAATTAAGAGTGTCTTAACTTTCTGTGTCGCTTGGTTAAGGGTTCGATTACAAGTAAAAGGTTTATCTCAACCGCACGCAGCAAGTAAGTGAGAAATGCTCACACCCGAGACTACCGAACCAACCCGAGTTCAGGCACGACCGCAACGTGACGTGGCACGACAGAACGGAGTTGCCAGTCAGGCCCGAAATGCAGGTACATTTGGTCCGGGGTGTGAACAGTGCCCAATAAAATATAAAAAGTATTCCAATAATCAATTTTAAAAATTGTCCACACTACCTCAAATGTTTTTCCGAACCGCCGCACACTGGGGATTTCGCGGAAAAAAGTCAAATTGTCAACATACTCTTCATGGAATATTCAATGATATTTTGAAATGGTACAATCAAATCAAAAAGAATTACTCCGATCTGACTGCTAGTTTTTTTTTATAGCCATCTCAAGCTCAGTACTTGTATGTTTTACTGAATCAACTTAATTTAAACCTAAGAATTTCAAAATGAATATTATTTTATTATGTGAGCTAACGTTTTTCTTTTTATTTTCTATTTAAAGTAGGATATTTCAGTATACTAAAATTGAAAAAATAAACTCTGCGGAGACTAAAGTTTTTTTTGTTTGCTTATTTTTATGAACATGTAAAAAAATCCCTTTTTTCTCTAAACATTTGGACCTGCAATTTTAGCTTTACTCTCTTGCAGTTGGAAATCACCGCTAATATATTGCCTCATACCTCTTTTTACATTTTTAATCAATTTCAAGTGCCACTAGGCACATATTAATTTGTTGCATCACACAGTACAATATTTTTCAGCTGATTGATTCGCAACTCAATTCTGATAAGGCCCTTTTGTTTAACACAACTCAAGAACCACTAGTCGGATTTTACTTAAACAAATTTAAAAAAATCAAGTATTATAAGTACTTTCATCTGTTTATATAACTTTTCGCTACATAAGCAAGAGTTTCGAAGTTATACATAAATGTATGAAGAAAAAAAAATATTTTGCGTAAAGACTTAAGTTTTTTGTTTTAATTCATAAAAAATCCAAAAGGGTAAAAAAAAATTTCACGCAAAGTCGTATAACCTATGAACAAAATGAGACATATCTAATGAAAATCGATGAATGCGTTTCGCTTTTATGAACAATTAAGTAAAGGTGTGAATTTAAAAAATTTGCTCGAGATATGCACAAATTTCTGACTCTCGTTTATATACGACATCCGTTGTACCACTTAAATTATCATGGTGACATAAATAAATTAGTATGAAACAACAATTAACCTTCTTCCATACAGTATTGGAGAACACTACAGTTTGCATACGTAAAAGAGACACCTCAAGTTATACGAGAAGAAAAGAGAAGAGTCGATGAGATATCTCAACTAAAAGAATTTAAGTTAACAGTGAATAATCGCAACTTTAGAGTAAAACATGAATTATATTTTACAATAATTGACGGCAAAACAGCACAATCGCTAACAGAAACACCAGCTGCATCTTTTTGTCTTATTTGTGGAGCCACAACATCCAAAATGAATAAAATCGAAATAGTTCAAACCGTAAATGAACAAGCAATTTGGTATGTTACCACTTCGTGCGCGTATTAAGCTGATGGAGTGTCTTTTGCATGTGGCTTATAATATTGAATTTAAACGTGGGACAGTCCACTCAAAAGAAGCCCAAAAATGTTTGAAAAATCGTAAACTTAGAGAGAAAATTGAAATACAGGTTATCAACCTGTTAAGTAAGGCTCTGGTACGACAAATTCAGAAAATACGTCATGAAGATTTTTTACGAATCTTGCATTGATTTCCGAAATCACGGGTCTAGATGAAAACATAATCAAGATGTATTCAATAATTCTCGAAACTATAACAATCGCCGAGGTAGTAGATCCAAAACAATTTGGTGATTTTTGTTTGGAGACGGCAAAGAGTTTGTTGCACTGTACGAGTGGTACAATATGCCACCTACACTTCACAAAATTCTGACTCATGGCAAGGATATAATTGAAGAGTGTATTTTTCTTATAGGCCTACTATCCGAAGAGGCTCAGGAATGTCGTAACAAAGACTATAAAAAATATCGCCTTAGATACTCGTGAAAATGCAGTCGAATTGCCAGGATCGAAGAAGATATTACGCACCGAATGATGGTAACATCAGATCCCATGATTTCACATTTGACGCCTTCATTTAGCCAGAAAAACAACGTGTTATAAGCGATGAAGTTAAGGCTCTTTTAGAATAATAAATTAAAAATAGATTTCAAATAAAAATTAAAAATTAAAAAAATAATTAAAATTTTTTTGTTAGTTATGTAAAAAACATTGTAAGTAGCGATCGACATTTCTCTAACTTTCTTTATTTTGATTACTTTTGTGTATTACTATAGAAATAAAACTAAATTTGTGATGAAATCGCTACATTTTTCGACAAATATATTTTTTTCCTCACCTCCATCCAAAAATCCCCAGTGTGCGCCGTGACATCTTAAGGAAACATCCTTTGTGGATACATTAACTGTTTATCACAAATCTACAGCAACACCATTAAATACAGGCAAACTTTCTATAACACTGCTGATATTCTATTAAAACTGGAATGGAAAATTGTATTCACCGATTAATCAAGAACAAATAACATTACTACCTTTATTGTTATACACGAAGATGGTATGATCTTGCACAAGGTCTAATTCGTCATTACTGCTCCAACTTCACGGCCGGAGCGTTAGCTGTATATACAGCAGCCAAATTTGTAACCCAAGGCCTGAACAAATTTGTTAGAGACACCGATAGTCTTTTGTCTATTTTGGGGATAAAGATTATCTTGTACGATTCACCTCTGATCTCCAAATGTTTTATTTGCATAAAAAATCCTAACAAAATTAAGATTCTATGGATTCGATCGAACGTTGGAATACTGGGTAATAAATAGGCTGATGCCGTGGGTGTGCAAGCAAAACGTATGCCTTTACACTCTTTCCAGACTTTTAAAAGTCGTGAAATTTTTAATTTAGTTTTAAACCCCCATAAAAGCCGAAAGACATGCAATGGTTCAACTACCAGCATGCCTACAAAAATTTAAATCCTAGTTAAAACAACCAAACTACCCTAAAACATGCCCTAGGAAGATTTTCCATCTTATAGACTGATAATTGGCCACATCAGATTAACACATACATATTTACTAGACAGACCTTATATCCTATTTTCTCCACCTGTAACATCCAACTTACCATTTCCCATATATTGGACGAGTCTCAAACTTTTCACAATATAAGTTGCAATTTCTCCAACCATTAAACTGTTTAACAAATATTGACGATCACAACATTGAAATTCATATTAAACTGCAGTCTTCTTCATAACTTGGAAAAAAAGTTAATCTAATTTAATGAGGCTAAAGACTTAGTAGCTAGTTCTAATGTTTGTTTGATTGGCAAAGGTTGCACTTGTTTAGAATAGTTTTATTATTTATAGCATACCGAAAAAAACTTTAGCTATTAGCAAAATATATATTTAACATTATATTTTATCATTTTATAGGGTTTATCTTAGACTTTTATATTTTTTTCCATTTCCATTTCGTTTCCATGGGACTGGCTGATGTGTCTGACCAACTTAAAGTCAATTTCATATATACAAATTGCAAATACACAAATTAATAAGGTATGTTAAGATAAAGGGTCCACCATCATGTTTGATTTGACAAGCAATTAGTTTTATCCTTCCGCTGAACGAATATAGTTGCGTATACGCTTGAACAACGCTAGGAAATATTGCGACATTACTTTGAAAATCATGGTAATGTTGCAGAATGTGTGCGAAAATTGCGTACTGATTTTGGAAGAAGAGAAGCATCGTCAGCTCCGTATGTTCGTTATCTTGTGAAAAAAGTGAAAGAAACTGGCATCTTCATTGATAAACCAAAGCGTGAAAAGTCAAAAACAGTGCGTACACCCGCTGCTGTAGCATAAAGTGTGGGTGAAGCGCCATCAACATCAATTCACCGTTGTTCTCAACAATTAAATATTTCAGAGACATGATTGAGACGAATTTTGCATAAAGACCTTGATATGACGCCATACAAAGTCCAATTGGTTTAGGAGTTGAAGCCAAGTGACCATCCAATGCGTTTTCGCTTGGCTAAGTGGGCCTGCGATCGACTTACAGAAGATGCCGATTTTGCAAAAAAATCATCTTTTCAGATGAAACTCATTTTTTTCTTGGCGGGTATGTAAACAAGCAAAATTGTCGCATTTGGGGCACAGAAAACTCGCACGCATACATTGGAAAGCCGACGCACCCAAAACGAGTCACTATTTAGTGCGGATTCTGGTCCAGAGGCATAATTGGGCCATTTTTCTTCGAAAATGAGAAAAGAGTGGACGTTACAGTCAATGGCGATCGTTATCGGGCCATGTTGAATGAATTTTTGTTTACAAAAATTAAAGAAGCGGATATTGGTAACATTTGGTTTCAACAGGACGGCGCTACGTGCCCCAAGCCGAAGCTACACTCGATGTTTTGCGTCCTATTTTTGAAGATCACTTTATCAGCCGCAGAGCTGATGTCGTTTGAACATCTCGGAGCTGCGATTTGACACCGTTGGACTATTATTTGTGGGTTGCCGTCAAAGACAAGTTTTACGCCGATAAGCCAGAGACAATTGAAGCTTTAAAGGACAATGTTCAGGAAGCCATTGGTGAAATACAGCTGCACACAATCGACAATGTGCTTAAAAATTTGACAGATCGTGTAGACTACTGCATGGCCAGCCGAGGCAGCCATTTGAATGGAATTATTTTCCATTGTTAACCGAAAGGATTGTACTTTCAAATAAAAAAAAATTTTTTTAGAAAATATTCAGTAGTTTTGTTTATAGCATTTAAAACAAAAAAAAGTTATCTGGCGGAACCTTTATAAAGTTTCTGTTGAATAGCGTATGTAAGCCTGTCATCATATACAAATATGCTTACAAATATAGTCGGATAGCAAAATTATAGCAAAATTTTTGCGACAGTTTTCAAAGAAAATAAAAAAATAAGGTACAAGCAAAATGTAAGTCACGTACAAATAAATGTAGAACCTTTCAGTAAAGTTGTGTGAAAAGCATTTATACAAAGTTATCAGTTCCCATGCCCTATTCCAGACTAAGGAGATACCAATTATAGTATGTAATTAATTTTGCATTCAATTACTCAATTACATGTTATTGGAAATTTTCCATTACAATTATATTCAAATTATGCAATTGTTATTGAGTTTTTTCAATTACAAACTAGAAATAATTGTAATTAATTTTAATCCCTGATTTCAATTACAATTACTTAGTAATTGGAAATTTTTAAAAACTAATTACATGTAATTGTAATTGTATTTGAAACCTAATTGAATCCCTCCATGTCTGCCTGATACAATGTCATATACATTTTTTTAAACTAATAAAACAAAGTTATACTGTTATAGCTATTCACCAACTTACCGACATTTTATAGAATATTAAAAACCAGTCAGTGAAGTTATTGTAC
Source organism: Trichopoda pennipes (assembly GCA_030448955.1). Taxonomy (NCBI): domain Eukaryota; kingdom Metazoa; phylum Arthropoda; class Insecta; order Diptera; family Tachinidae; genus Trichopoda; species Trichopoda pennipes. The sequence goes on from JASKUP010000067.1 coordinate 6,490,915, forward strand.
TGTTTGATCATCTAAAAAATATTGTCTACCACAAAAAATTATATATCGATATAATCCTTTTTCAACTTTAGGTTCATTAACACCTTGATATAAATAACTTTGTTTAAGAAAACATTATATCCTTAAAACTTTCACGCATGAATGGAATTAAAGGACAGTAAAATTTACTTTTAAAAGCAATTTATTAACTTCGTCCAGGAATACAATGTTGGCCATTTAAGCTTGCACTCAAAATTACTTATGAGTATATTGTAACATACAAAAGATAAAAAGAACAAAAAATATAGCAGACACAAAGTTTTGCTAGATTTATTTTATTTTTATGATTTTATCCGAATTTTATTTCCTTAAAAACATACTTGATTCAGTTAACAATATACAAACTTCAAAGATACATTTCTTTTTTTTTTTGTCAACAATAAACCAGCAAAATCGAAGAGTAAAGAAACAACATCTTTGTTAAAATATAAACTACTAAAGACCACTTAGGGTATAAAGAATAATGAAGGAATAACAATATGAATAGAAATATAAATTCACAACAAGGATATAAAAATTTACAATAATTGTTGAAGTTAAGTGTAGTTATAAGGATATATTTACTGTACTGAATTAAAACTACATACTCAAAGAATGTATTCTCAATAAAAAACTGTTCTTCGAAGTCTACATATACGTAGACGTAGAGATATTCAACAAGGAGTTTTTTTCTAAAACAAAAAAAAAAACAAAAAATTTATATTAATATGATTCAAATTTTTATAAATTATATTTTTATAAATTAAAAATTATATCTGGCAAAAGCCCACCACGCTGGCAGATTTCGATTTTTTAATCAAAGTTTTTAATCGCTTTTTGGCAAATTGGCGGTCCTATTTCGTTAATCACATCTCGGATTTTGAGTTTTATGACTGAAATCGATTCGGTTGACTCTATATAGACACTGTCCTTAACCCAGCACCACAAAAAATAATCCAGAGGTGTTAAATCACACGACCTGGCTGGTCACTTAACTGCTGGTTGTCGTAAAATAATGCGATCGGGAAATTTGATTTGCAATATATTGACAGTTTTATTGGCTGTGTGACATCCATCCTGTTGAAACCACATATCAGTGATATCCACGTCGTCAATAATAGGTAATTTTTGATATCTCGCGATAGCGTGATCCATTGACCGTTACCACAATCACGTTTCCTGACCACATAGCGCACCACACAGTGACACATTGAGCATCCAAAGGCTTTTCAGTAATTGCTCTAGGATTTTCAGAAGCGCAAATGCGGTACTTCTGCTTGTCGACATGTGAAAATGGGCTTCGTTTGAAAAAATGATTATTGCAGAAAAAAAGCCGGTTGTTCCTGCAGGAGTTGGCGAATTTACAGTGATGTGAATGCCCCGCACCAGTTGAACCTTGTTAAGGCTGCAAAGTCAAATCCTTATGTAAAATTCGCCATGTGGTGAATTAAAATGTTGAGGAATTCACAAATTTAGATCTGCTTCTACACTGCGACTCAGGGCTGCAATGTTTTGAGTTGAACGGCCTGGCCGAAAAAGCGTAGGTGATCGCACATTTTGTTTCGTACCTTTCGACCTAATTTTTAATAGTGGTCTTAAAAATATCACAAGTTTTTGCGAAATTGAACTTTAACAGAACCACTATTTTCATACTGGATTTTAATTATTTTAATGCGATCTGCATGCGAAATTGTGTCCATTGTAACCACTGTCAATGCATCTACTATGAAACGTCAAAAAATTAAATGTCAAAACTATTATCTTGTTAGCGTTACTATAATTGAAAAACAAACATCTTGTTGAAAAACCGGATATAACATTTGTCAAACGAACAATTTCAATGAAATACGTAGTTGTGCATTATAAGAAAATTATTGGGGTGTTTCTTATAGAGGTACAATGTTTCTATATTGTACAAATTGGGCCCAAAACAATATTGTCATTGACCTCGGTTTTCATAAGCGAATTTTGTTTATCCATGAAGACAAGTTTTGTTTGAATAGATATTTCAATTAACAAAACTGCCCTATTTGAAGGGATGTTAATCCTTAAATGAATGAGAGACCGTTACATCTACAAAAACTGACTGTTTTATATGCTTTAAAGGCTGATGGAAGTAGTGGTCCATATTGCCATAAAAACGATGTTTATTAGAACGTTACGCTATAAAGCCGTAATTACTGATAATTGAACAACACTGATGTGCAGGAGCTGCGATTGCAATAAGATGGAGCAACATGTAGCAAAGCTCATGCCACAATTGATTTTTTAAGGAAACGTTTGCTAAACACATTGTTTCACGTTTCCGGCCCATGAATCAACCTTCAGGATCGTGCGATTTAATGCCACTAAACTATTTTCTGCCGCTTCATTGTCGATATACGACTATAAATAGAAAAATTATTAAAAATTTGACGCCCACAATAGACTACGTTCGAGCTAGTGGTGACGGTCAAATAGGTACCAGAAACCAACCATGTTTAACTTATAATGTCACAAAATTATTTTCCGAATATAGTATATTTTATGTTTTATTGCATTTTAAAATTCAATACCTCTATAAAGATACCCTTGATATTAAAAGAAAATATAATTAAATTGACCTTCTCTCCACATGTATTTAAACAAAACTGGGTGAACAAATAAAAATGTATTGCGATGGTTGTATTGTTTTATTTACTCCCTGGATTCTGGATTCGCAAAATAAAATAAAGCCGTAGTTGATTTCTTTGATGTCACTTGGATTACTGAACTCTAACTTGATTGACAGCACTGTTAAACTATACGCTCTCAATACATAAAGGGTCCGCCATCTAACGTTTTTTTTTCAACTAGTGCTTATTTCGTAAATAGTTTGATTTGACAGATAATTAGTTTTATCCTTCCGCTGAACAAATATGGTTGTATATACGCTTGAACAACGTTGGAATATATTGCGACATTACTTTGAAAATCATGGTAATGTTGCAGAATGTGTCCGTAAATTGTGTAAGGATTTTGGAAGAAGAGAAGCACCGTCAGCTCCGTATGTTCGTTATCTTGTGAAAAAGGGGAAAGAAACCGGCATCTTCATCGATAAACCAAAACGTGAACAGCCAAAAACAGTGTATACACCCGAGAATGTTGCTGCTGTAGCAAAAAGTGTGCGTAAAGCGCCATCAACCTCAATTCACCGTCGTTCTTAACAATTGAACATTTCAGAGACATCATTGAGACGAATTTTGCATAAAGACCTTGGTATGACGCCACACAAAGTCCAATTTGTTCAGGAGTTGAAGCCAAGTGACCATCCAATGCGTTTTCGCTTCGCTAAGTGGGCCTGCGATCGACTTACAGAAGATGACGATTTTGCAAAAAAAAATTATCTCTTCAGATGAAGCTTATTTTGATCTTAGCGGGTATATAAACAAGCATTACTTTGAGTGACGATGTCAATCCCCTTGAGGGTGTCTTATGTTTACTAAAAGGTCTTTTGTTTATATTCTGCTATTATATGTCTATACGAATGCGCGCGAAATTTTCAGTGTCTCTCTTAAAATTCATTCTCTTGTTATCTGGAGTATTTATTATATGTAGCATTTCCAATATGTATCTCTTCCTGTAATTGTTCTCCAGTTGTAATATTTGTGTGCAGCCAACCTTGTTTTTAATTAAGACTTGGTCGTACCAACATATATTTTTTCACATATGTTAGACCCGTCACCGTTGCAAGGTATATTATATATAACATTGGATTTGTCTAATCTGTCAATTTTTGTTTTAGTGTTAGAAAACAACATTTTCAACGTATAGTCGGTTTTAAGTGCAATATTAAATTTTTGTTTGTCATAAATGTTCGACTGTATAATTCCATCTGAAAAGCCTGGGACATATGACAAAGATTTATATATTCCATCCTGTCCTTCTACTAATGGTTTCTCTAAATCTTTTCTAGCATTCTCTATAATATTCGTCGCCATCCTATAAGGGAAACTGTTAATTTGTAACATTTTCCCTAATTTTCCGAAGTTTTCCTTGTGATAATGTTTATCACTTAACTGAAATACTCTCCTTGCAATATTCTGTACTGTGTTAATTTTAACATGTCTTGGGTGGTCTGAATGAAAATTTATTATCCGTCCTGAATCCGTCGGTTTTTTATACCAATCTGTTAATAAATTGTTTCCTTGTCTTATAATCATCAAATCTAAATATGGCAATTTTCCGTCTTTTCCCAATTCAGCGGTGAATTCGATGTGGCTGTGAAATGCATTTAAGGCCTTAAGAGTGTTCTCCATGTCCTCCTTTTCTACTATGCAAAATAAGTCATCAACATATTTAGTCATAATTTCCGGCTTGTCCTCTAATTTTCCCAATGTTCTTTCTAGTAGTTCCTCCATTACTATATCCGCAATAACAGGAGAAGCTGGCGAACCCATGGGCATCCCCCTTAGTTGCCCAAATACTTTGCCGTCATATTCAAAATATCCATTCTCCCTGATACAAAATTTTATGATGTCAAAAAATAAATCTTTGGGTATTTTCGTGAAAGAAGCAATTACGTCCCATTTCTTATCAATGATTTCTACAGCTAAGTTAACAGGTATACTGGGGAACAAGGATATTACATCAAAAGAGACTAAAACTTCATCGTCAAAGAGAGATATGTTAGTCAATTTACTTTTAAAATCTATGGCGTCCTTAACATTGTATTTAGAGTCTTTGGTGAGATTTTTAAGGATATCAACAACGTATATGCAAAGACTGTATGATGGGGAGTTAATTGATGAGCAAATAGGTCTAAGTGGCATGTCATTTTTATGAACTTTGGGAAGTCCATAGATCCTTGGAGCCGTTGCTACAGTTGTTGTCAATTTATATTTGTCCGTGGTTCCAATTATATTCAACTTTAACAATTTTTCCACTAAAATATTATTGCGTCTTTGTAATTTTGAAGTTGGATCAATTTTCAGTTTCCTGTAAGTGCACATATCCTGTAAAATATTTTTCATCTTGGTCTCATATTCACTTTTTTCCATTGCTACTGTGGTGTTACCCTTATCCGCTCTAAGAATTAAAACATTTTTATTTTTGTTCAAAAATTTTTCTGTTTGTTCCACTGTATTAGTTATTTCCCTCTCTTCCGTAGTCAATGATCGTTTATTAAGGTAATTATCCATCGTCATTACAAATTTAGTTCTTGATATCTCTCGTTTTTCTTTTTCCTTGTTAGTTTGAATAATGTCTTCACCGTCGGCAATGCATTTAAATATGCAATCGTTGAGCGAAAATTATAATTGGATAATTGAAAATCGTTTGTTCCACAAATACTTGCATAAGCATGTACCTAAATTGAACTGTTGATGCCATGTTGGTATATAATATATGCCCAAATCTTGCCATTTTAAATTTGTAATGTTCGTTTTATTCTATCGAGTCAACGATTTTTAAGGACTTATTTATTTTGCATGTGCCTTATTGTATTGACATTACTTAAATGTTAATTATATTTACTACAACGTTAGCCTAGATTACAACCTGTCGATACTCTATTTTTGACAGTTTGCCGCTGGTAGCCAGCAGTGGCAAATGTGATTTATTCATAACAAACAGATTTCATTGGATTTACAGCAGAGTTACTATTAACATCAGCAAAGATTCTGTAAAATAAGTAATAAACTTTATAATTGATTAAACTCAATTCTTCAGTATATCTAGAGATATAATTTGTAAATAGAATTTTTTTGTTTACGTATAACTTTTAAATTTCCTACTAATAACTTAAGAACGGAGTTCTTCTCTTAATCAATGAAATTATTTTACTGCAACTTTAAAAACTTAATGGTAGAAACCTAAGTTCTTATATCGTTATTTTACATTTTGTATTTCCTTTAGTGTTATTGTGAATAAAAAAATATGTATGTACGTACTTACATATGCATGTGCAAGAGCAAAAAAACAACAACAAGGATGAAAATATCAGACACAAGTTTTTTTCAAGCTGTCCATATTGCCAATTGTTTATATTTGTTTAAGTCTACAAAAATAGCTTTATTTCCAAATAGGGTTACCAGGATTATTTTTAAACATAGAGAACTAAATTACTTTTTTTTGGTAAAATACAAACTTTGTGATTACTTTCAGACCGCCAAAACGAATAACAGAAACTTTCAACTTTTTAGTCTTTAACCTGCTTATGTGCGTTAATAAAATACCAATTACGTGCCTTAGTTATTAAATTATCCGATTCAAAATCAAACAATATAGAGTAGAAGGAAATTAAGTGTTATTAGAAATTTAAATAATACGATATCTCTAGTGTAATGGTTTATTATGCCCCCTCTACTTGTAGGCTAATGTATTTCAACATTTAAGTTTACTTTTTTTCTTTTACAACCTTGCGAATATGCTATGAGATAACGATAGTAGTAAGAAATTGCTGTTTTATTTGTTTTTATTATTACCTTTAAAATTAATCAACTTTTGATTACTTAGAAAGTTTTTAACACTTGCAATCAGCATGGACTTGTCAGTTGAGAAGACATCGAAAAAGAAATTCGACAAAGAAACAAATAACAGCAAGAGAGTGTCGGAAGAAATTTTAAGTATCCAGTCACTTAGAGCAAATAACGTAGACATTACATGGAAGAATGCTACGAAAGAAATATGCGGAGAGGCAAATAGCGGGACCCACATTTTAAATAAAACTCTTAAAGAAATCACAATGAAAACTTGAATCTTTTTTATGGCCCACAAATTTTATACAAATTAAGGAAGAAGCAGCCGGCACAAGATTTAGTATTCATTAAAGGATAAATATTGAAATTGCATAGAAAATATGTTTACACACATTTTTGTTTTTACATATAAAAGCAGTTGAAGTTTTTCATTAAAAAGCGAGGTTTGCGAAGGTCCTACAACTTAAATTAATGCTTTTTATACAAGTAAATGGTATCATAGGAAAACTTATGATTTTAGATTAACACATTATACTATTTTTTGCGTCGCAGTTTTTTGATGTAATTTACTTTTAGAACTGTAAATTTCACATTAAAGTAATCGTTTAAAAAATAATATATAGAATTTGAATTGCCACAAAATCTAAAAGGATCGAGATATTGTATAAAATTTTGAAGCAAATTATATAAAAGAGCCTTAAATCACCGAAAAGAGTTCCGACGGTTCCATTGACAATAAATGGCGTAATAATCCCTATCCAAGCGTCATTAAAATACCTCGGCATAATACTGCACAAAAAATTAACATTCAAAGAGTATGTATTTCATATATGTAACAAAGCTGTTAAATGTGGTCGAGCTCTCTTCCCTCTGCTAAATCGAAAATCAGCACTTAACAAAAAATTAGCGTCTACTTTATAAAACTTACATTCGACCTATAATGACGAATGGATGTCAGGTTTGGTGATGTAAATGTGCGAAAACACATTTAAAAAAGCTGCAAATCATTCAGAATAAAAATCTTTAAATTATTCATAATTTAAATAGACTCTACTCCACTATAAATCTGCACAGTAATTATAAAAACAAATATGTTAAATACTATATTTTGTAAACTTACAGAAAGATTCAAAGATCGAAATAGAGCTTCAAGTTACGGTATACTTAGAAATTTGCATTACTAATTGCTTCTGCAACTTTAGTCATAAAGTTATTAGAAGTTGTGAGTTTTAAATTTCTAAAAGCAACTAAATGAAGTTTTTTCTTTTTCTTTTTACTCTAAATTTGTAAATATTGAAATATTGTTTTTAAACAAAATATAGTGAAATATAATTTTTTTTTATTTTAACGAATTGTTATTTCTTAAGCGGGGAAAATAAAATACGAAAAAATTGCTTTTTTTATATAAAACTGGCCACCCTGACTTTGTTAACTTCGGGGCTGTCAAAAACTTTTTGGCGTATTTAGTCAAGAGATGGAGCTTTAATAATCTGTTAACTTTTTTTAAATCGCTCTTCCTAGGAGTTTTCATGTAATTATTGTTTCAATTTTATTTCAAAATTGGCTATGTTTAGATAGGGCTGGAGGGTGAGCTGTTAAAATTATTGGCAATTTTTCTTTTATTCGCATTTGCTATAGGTTGCCTTTAAAATAGTCGAAAAAGTTTACTAATACTGAAGTCTCCCCCCGGGGGCACATGATAGTCTTTTTGGTACCTACTATTCCATTTAGACTGGTGTCTTGCGGGGTAAAAGGGAGCCCAGGCCCCTCAAAAGCTAGTAGGAGTCACCTGGACAATCCACATATTTCCACGGAAATCAGTATGCTCGCAGAGTTCACTATTTGTTCTCTTTAGGCAAAGATGTTCTCTGACTGGTTATTGGGGTTGGCCCCTATATGGGAGTATCGTGGTGGTTGTGGTTTCGGACCCTCGTGAGAGTTTGTGGGTCGGATCATTCAAATTAACACAATGAATGGTTCAGGTTCAGTGAGCATGAATGCTGTCGTGTTCTTGATAAAAAGAGCTTCATGCGTTCTGGACCAGGAGTTGGAAAGTCTCCAACTCTTTAGCAAGGAGTGAAGGCTGCGGCCTACTTCGGGCTTTCGAAATTGCTACCATGAGTGACCGGAGGATATACGTATTCGATGGCCTCCTAGGGCGTGGGTGATGGCCAATCAACCAAGTGGTTTGACCACCATCTGATAATGACTATATAGTCGGTGCAGATGTAAATCAAATCACCCACTAATACTGAAGTAACCTTTAATTATATAAGCAAACACCATACCACCACCCTTTTGGGGAAAATCCTAAATAAAACAATATTTTTTACATTTTCCCAATTCAGAGGTTTTTAAATTTTTAATGGAGCACGCTACCAGAACCAAGCTTAATATAAATCTGAACATAATAAATTACACTACTTTAGAAATACTAAAGTAAGGCCGGTCAAAATTAAAAAAAAATTTTCTAATCCAATTTTCTCCAAAAGAAAATAAATAAACTTTTTATAAAATGTACAAAAAAATTCTATGCACGAGGTACCAAAATTTGGGGGCATACCCAGAAGCCCCCCTTTAACCTAGGGAACCGATCGTTCGCAGAATTACCTCTGCTTGACCTCTGTATAATTTCACTACAATATCTTAATTGGTTTGTCAGCTACCGAAATTTTTCCAAAAAAAAAAGTTTTCAAACCACTGCTTACCCACATTTGTAAAAAAACAATAGTTCTAAAGCTATTGTTAAAATAAAAAGAAATATTCTATTTGCTTCAAAAAAGTAACCGATTAAACTAATTAACTGAATAAAATAACCAACAATTTCTTTGAAACATCCTAAAACTACATGATAACCAGCAATACTACATTCGAAAATATCATAATCACACAATTTCATAATTGCAACAAGGCGATATACTCTTCGTAATTCTAAAAGACAATATGATGACAACCAGTGGAAACTTAAAGCTAGCATACGTTAAAATGTCTCCAGAATAACTGAAATATACTCACAGATGAAATGACTAAACCAAGCTTCCTATGAGAAGGCAACGAAACCTTAAAACTAATTAAAAAATGGGCAGGTCTTTTAGAGTCAGGGAAAACGGAACAACAGACAGGGGCTTAACGCAGAATAGTCATAACTGTCAATCTTTACTTGATACTTTCAAAAGTATTTTTTGGTATAAAATAAGTCTCAGTGGATACAAAACTTTCTATACCCACTAACCTTCAAATGTAACTCATAGGTTTTTACAACCAAAATGCAAGGCAGGCTTCAGGCATCGAAAATAAAATACTAGCGCCAGTAAAACAAGGCGAGACAGAATTGCGAGAAAACGAGTAAAATCTACCTCCAATAACACAGCAAACGTAACAATTTGCTTAGTTACATTACTTATGTATGTCAAGCTCATTCTACGCTTCTGTTATGCATACGCCCGTAAGTGTTTATACTAATATAACTGTTTTATTTTTGTTAATGTACGAAAGTTTATTTGTGTAGGTGTGTGTAAGGAAAACAAGAACAATATAATTTCACATGCATATTTTTCTTTGTATTCAAATTCTTGATAGAAATTTATTCATTTTATACGTGTTTTGTATCGTGTGTACTCGTATATACAACTGGCATTCAAATACATTTTTCACAATCTCAATATTTTTAAATCAGTTCCTACATTAATGTTTAAAGACTATATAAGTTTATTAGACTCTTTGTAACGTTAAAGCAAAAAACATAAATTGAAAGAACACAAAATTACAATTATTATTCTATACTCTCTTTTTGATTTGTCAATATAAAAAATTTGGCTTTCTTATTGAATTCTGAAAGTTGATCAAACGGACACACATATTTATTTAATTGTTTGAATTTTTTCAGCCAGTAAAAAAATACTGTTGTCGTTCCTTTCGATGAAATGAATGACATATTTTTCAGTAAAATTTAAAAAATTTAGAATTGGCATTTCCAAACAACTAAAAATTAAATTTAAATCGGCAAATTGCTTAAATAAAAACGAAATTCTTACAAAAAATTAAGTTAATTCAAATTTCATACTTATATTCTGCTGATATCTTAAGAATACAGTAATATTTAGATACCAGTAGAACATATTTTATGGATCGCTACATCCGTGATCAGCATTCGTCGCAGTCATCTATATTGATAAACAAGAAAAGTCCACTTACGGGCCAAATTCGTGCCTTTTTCTATTTATTTTTGGAATACATATTTATTTGTTCTTGGTTTCGCGCTAACCAGCAATTAGGCAATTGTCGTGTTATTCTTTAATAATTCATACTGAATAATATTTAATTTTTCTAGTTTTCTTTAAAAAAATTTCTATCGAACTTTTCTTAATAAATACAGAAATTAAAATATACACGAACTTAAGCCGAATTAAAATTATTCACTTTCTATAACGCAAAAAATGCACAAAACGAAAACATACCAAGCAACTGAAAACTGACTAAACAGTCGATGTTAAGCAAATAAACAATTACAAAAGATATTCGCCAAATAAATAAAAGTTTAGAACAAATTTTAAACAAATTATATTGTTACAAAAATGATTTATTGTTTAAGTTTTATAAGAAAATAATTATCAATAAAAACAAGTTAACGAAATTACCTATTGTGTATTGTACAAACTGCTTAGTTTTCTAAACAAATATTATACACACAAGATAACATCAACATGCTTTTAAGAAATTCCACGAAATAAGCTAAACAATAGAAAATTAAAGCAACTAACACAAAACACACAGTTAAACAGGGGCGCCTACAGTGAACTATGTAAACAATATGGAAAAATGATAAAGGATAATATTCCTTTATATGGGAGAACCTCTTAAAGAAGATTTACAAGCACCACTCGCTGGCAATACAAATGAATTCAAGTTGAGTCATCGTTGAGTATAGACAACAAAATATTTAAGCATATTTTAAGGCGTTACATTGGTGAAGTTACAATGGTGTTTATTTTGTGTGTATTTAAAGTCAGTAAATTGTTTAACTTAAAACTCTAAAGTTCTGTGTTATTATTTTGCACTAAAAGAACTTAATATAACAAAACGTTTATTAAAAGAACTAAACGTTACAATATTATATAAAACAGAAAAACTTTTAAAGCATAGTTTTTTAAAGAGATTTTGAAGTTTTCAAAGAAAATTAAACAAAGTCACAGCAACAGCATTAAAGTCACCATCAACCTCTTCATAAGTCACTATTAATATTTTCTAAGGTAACATTTTCAAAATTAATATTTTCTAAGAAATGAAAATTTTAAAAGCAAAAAAATTATCAAAAATTTGCGAAAGTAAGATTTTAAAAAGTTTGAAAGTCTTCAGTCAGTTGCCCAAACTTTACAAATTTATTAAAAACCGAAAACAAGATACCAACTTTTACATTTTTTTCTACCCCATATTTTTTTATCGGACCAGCACACAGAGGATGAACCCTACTCATGCAATGCATTATGACAGAACTAGGAAATTAGGTAATGGGGAGGAGAAAAGGGGGAGTAGTGTTTGTAGACATTTGATCTGAATTTTCCTACATTGAAAGTGACAGGCAACATCTCTGGAGGGAGTTTATTCCACATACGAACTGTTCACCGATTTACCAGGCAATCAACCACAAATGGACGGGCTCTCAACGAAAAGCGTGTTAAGTGCAAAAACGATAAGGATAAAACTGAAATACATCCCTCTCTTGTACACGGCCGAGCAACTCTAAAAAAGATTTTGGGGCGTCGGCCCATACGTTAGAGCTCTATTACATGTTTGAACGGAAGTTCGGACCCCCCAGGGGCACATTTATATGGTCTTTATAGAACGACTATCTAGAACTGTGCAACTGGAGAAAAAGGAGAGTCCAGTCCCCTGAAGTCAGCAGGGGTCAACTGGGAACTCCACGTCATTTCCACGGAAATCAGTAAGCCCCAGAGTTCCGTTATTTGTCTCTTTAGACATTTAACTGTTCTCTGGCTGATTATTGAGGTTGACCCCTATATGGGAGTAACGTGGTGGTTGTGGTTTCGCGGCCCCATAACAGACAGGTCAGTTTTATATGGTGGCCAGGATTATTTCACCGTTAATGACACGCTAGGTGAATGATCCAGTCCAGTGAGCATGCTAGACATGTGTTTTGGACAGGAGTTCGATAGTCTCCAACTCTTCAGCAAGGAGTGATGATTTGCAGCCCTGCTCTGGAATCATTAAAGTTGCAACTAGGAAAAACCTGTTGCTAGAATTAGTCTTCGGCTTCCTAGGACGAGCATGACGTTCCTATTAATGCATAGTGGTTCGGATGGAATGAAGTATCTTTTACACCGTTTTATAAAACCGACGAAGTTCCTTTGAAACCTGAAAAATGGTGCTTAGTCTATCAAATATCACACTGGATTTGCATGCGAAGAACATCAAGAGCTTCCGATTCCTTAATACTTAAATCACCCATAATAACAGATGCCACATCTTTTCCGAACACACATCTATGCGTGAGCATGCGGCATTGAGTCTCACGGGTATGAAAATCGCCTGTATTCACACGACTCCATTTGGAGATTGTTGCGAGATCGTGATTGATAATATCGTTCATCATTTGACTTTTGGAACCCACCTTCAACTGGTTCGATCTATGAGTGAATGAATACAAATGGCAAATGCTGCTGTCATCTGCCAAAGAGTATATAGAATTGATTGATGAAAAACTAAGAAATAGGGAGAAAAAATGGAGCCTTTCAAATAAAGTTAAAAAAGTACTAAAAGCTAATATTGTAAGACAATATGGTGTAGGATATAAACCTTTTAGCATAGTCTTATACAGCACTCTAACTTACTTGCTATTTAACAGTTTATGTAAATTTGCCCTCAAAATCTCTAAATGGTACTATATACGATATACAAAGGCACTTAATAAAACTCCCCAATGTTTTGTAAGAATATGAGATTTTGTTTGCTACAAAACAAGTGCAGCCGTATGCACACATACACACATACGAAAAATGCAAAAAATGTACTTTGTATTTTTTATTCAAAGAGTAGAAAATAACGTAAAAGATTTTTTCAAAGAAATAAAAAATAAATGAATCAAATCTTGCACTGACATACATCTTTGGATAGAAACATTAGTTACTAATTGACTTTTAAATTTGGCAAAACAAAACCAAAAAAAGTATATAATCAAAATAAGAAAATTTATACGTAAATAAACTTCTTTTTCTTGTTTTGCTTAAAAAAGAGTTGGTTAATTTTTTATAACCAAGTACACGTACATATTGCTCAAAAGCAAAACTACTTTTCTCATCATGTTCATCATGTTCACATACACAGGATTTCTAAAACACAATAAAAAATTATTTAAATTTGCATTGTATTACGAATGAAAGGAATGAAAAATGATATCTGGCAAATATCCACCCCAATCACGCTGACAGATGTCGATTCTTTCATCAAAGTTTTAAATAATTTTTTGGCAAAATGGCGACAATATTTTGTTAATCACATCACGGATTTTGAGTTTTAAGGCTGATATCGATTGGATGGGCTCCATATAGACTCTGTTCTTAAGATAGCCCCATAAAAAGTAATCCAGTGGTGTTAAATCACATGATCTGGCTGGCCATTTAACTGCTGATTGTCGTGAAAATATGATTCCGGAAAATTTGGTTTGCAATAAATTGATCGTTTCATTGGCTGTACGATATGTGGCACCGTCCTGTTGAAACCACATGTCAATGACGACGTACCAATAATAGACCAAAATTGAGTTGTTAGCATCTTGATATAGCGTGATTTATTTACCGAAAAAAATTGGGCCAATCACCACTCCAGACCACATAGCGCACCATACAGTGACGCGTTGAGCATGCGATTTGCTCAAGAATTTTCAGAAGCGCAAATGCGACAAGTTTGCTTGTTGACATACTCCGACAAGTGAAAATGGGCTACGTCTGAATGAATTTGTTGTTGATATGTGCTTATATTTTCCGACGGGGTTTAATTTATTTTTATTTGGGTACGGTTTTACCTCGACCCTCGTCAAATTTGGTTTGTGAAAAAACCGGTTTCAGCCGTTTGCCATCTTCGGTGTTCTCTTTATACTAGTTGCGTTCTATTGTCAGCTGTGTTTATACAGTCCGTTTTGTCCGTATTTCCCTCCGTGTTATTGCATTCGTCACTTTCTCTCTTTTTTGTCCATATCCCTATCTCCTTTTCCGTTTGTCTGTTTTTACCTAATTTGTCTCTCCCTTTTTATTCGTCTCTATTCCAACCTAAATCCTTTTACGACCATGCTTGTTATCCGTTTTTGTTTATGTGTGAACCTATTGGGTTTTTTCCTATGTACGTTTATGAGATTCTTTATTGCTTTGGTCTTGTGCACCTGAGTAACCTGTTTGTGTTAGTGTAATGTTTGTTTTCTTGTAAAAATGTTTCAATGGTTCAAATATTGTGTCTGGAGCCGTGTTTATTTGTTCATTTATTATTCGTCCATCGAATGTTTTCTATTTGTATATTTCCATGTTTTCTAATACATTTAGTCTCCTTCCTTTGTGCTGTGTATGAAGCAGTTGTTTTTATATGTCCTGGTGTACATTTGTTGTTGAATACATGGTTCCCAAAGTTTGATTCTGGAGTTGATTTTGGTTCTCGTAGTTTTTTGTTATAGTCTCTAATGTGTTTCCTAAATCTGGTCTTAATTTTTCGTCCTGTTTGCTCGATATAACTATAATGGCATGTACAAGTTAATTTGTGCACTCCTTGTTTGTCTAGTATATTTGTTTCGGTTGTTTTATTCTGTAGTATTCTGCCTAGGTTGTTTCTCGTTCTGAATGCCGTCTTGATGTTGTGTTACCTTAAGAATTTTGCCAGTTTGTACGTTGATCCTCCCATATATGTCGATGTAGCCCAGTTCCTCCTGCCATTCTCCTGTTCTTTGTTCATGTATATTGTTCCTATTTCCCCCATATACATTTCCTGCGTTAATGGTGTTCCTGTTGTTCCTGAACAAAATGAGCGAATCTACGCCGATGTGAATCGTCGGCCGGCTTCAATTTCTGCACCAATTAAACCTTGTAAGGCTTCACAGTCAAATCCTTACGCAAAACTCACCATGTGGTGGTTTTGGATAACCCCAATTGTTAAGAACGTCGAGGAATTGCAAATGTAGATCGGCTCAACACTGTGGCCCACGGCTGGGATGTTTTCAGTTGAACGGTCGAACAAGTGTTGGTGTTCGCATAATTTGTATCAAGCCTGTCGACTCAAATTTAACCACCAAATTTTTAATAGCAGTCAGAGAAGGGCGATTATGTTGTCCTTAAATATCATAAATTTTACGAAATGTAACTGTAATAGAACCACCATTTTCAGCGGATTTTAATTATTTAATGCAATTTTCGTGCGAAATTGAATTCATTGTAGCAATTGCCAATGCATCTGCCACAAACAAGTGAAAATACTAAATGTAAAAAAAATGTTATTGGTATTGCCACAACCGAAAAGCAAACTTTTTGTTGAAAAACCCGATACAAGGTGGCGTAACATTATCCTCTTAATTTTGAAATAGTTTTTTTGGGAGTATGTTTTATATTAGTTCGCTTTCAAGCGTGCTAATAACCCAAATTTATTTTAAAAATCCCAAAATTGATTATTGGTGGTAAGGCTAGTGTCTATGGCCACTTCATTGATTGCTCAACTCAGTTAAAGGTTCCCTGACAATTTAAGTTGAGCAATCTGTGAAATGACCATAGGAACTAGCTTTGCTACCAATGATGATGATGATAGTAACACAAAAAAAAATTAATTTGGGTTATTAACATGCTGATAAGTGAACTAATATTTTCTTAGATTTTCCGACGAGGCTAGATTTCGTACCGCGAAAAGAACACTGAAGATGGCAAACAGCCGAAACCGGTTTGTTCACAAACCAAATTTGACGAGGGTCGACGGAAAACCGTACCCAAATAAGAGTGAACTAATATTGTTTTAATTTTTGTAAGTTATTTTTAAGACAGATAGTAAATTATCTGGCAACAAGCAATAAGTAAAGAGATATGCCTTAAAAACGTTAAATTGTTGTTGTTGTTGTTCTTTTCCTCAGCATGTACCATTAAGATGTGCGAATTCACTTAAGATGTCACAAGACTCAAGTATGCCTTGTGACATCTTTCGGCTACGAGCTTACTGCTACGGTGGAAATGGTAAGAAAATATCCAAAGGTATTGGATAGAGGACGATACATGCAATTAGACATTAGCAGTTAAAGATTTGAATATATTTTCATACTAATTGATGTCTGTTAATTGTTAAACGAGCTTAACTAATTTCCACGCTGTAGCCTGGAAAAGGATAATTTTTTAAATAATGAACTTGTACCCAAGCGTTGCAGGTTTCAGTAAAATGAATTAAGTAAACCGTTATTAACCGAATTAACTAAACAAAACTAAACGCATGGCCAGTTTAGGACAACGAACTAATGTGCTGATTAATTACAATTAAGAAGTTATCGCTTACTGTAGACTGTAACTCTTACCTTATAGTTGTAAAGGCCTTAAATCGGATAATAACCTTAACCTTGAAAAACCTCATGAAAAGGTGGTTGTAACAGTCTCACCAGCCGTTTAAATTTGTAATTTTTTGCAAAAAAAAAATCCTTTTCCGCACTATCCATATTTAGTGGCATTACTTAATTCCACAATTTAAAGAAAAACAAAAAAAGCTAAGCTCTAAAGCCTGTCACGATTTTCACTATTTAGTTGTCATTTTTTCCTGCTAACGCAACGCAATAGTTTTTGCGATAACCAACGCCAAACAAACGTGTACGAGTATATACAATACAGGCACTAGTTACAGCAACAGCATCAAAGTCACCATCATCCTCATCACGGGTCATTATACTGAACAATTTATCTCATTGTAAGTAATTATCATTGTTAAGTGGTTGTGCGGTGAGGGGAACAAAACAATGATGATGGTGAAGCTGTTCGAAAGAAATAGTGTATCAATTTAGTAAAGTGCCACTTTGATGTATTATTTTCCATGAAGTTGTTAGTTGAAAAACAAATGAATGAAACTTAGAGTGAAAAGTAAAAAAAAAATTATTCCATTTTCACTTAATTTAATGAAATTCAAGAGTATAAAGCAAATAGTAAGCAGCGACAACAAATGGCCTAATTTTAACAGATATAATGATAGTGTACTTGTAAATAGCAGACCGTTAAGCGAACTGTTGATAGACAGCATTTTCTATCTTGTTTGCACTTAGAAGACAAGTGAACACTACGACAGTTTTGGAAAAATTATAAATTATAAATAGAACTTTTACTGGAACTTTTTTATTTTATATAAAATATTTATTAGTTTTCTTAAAAAATCTTGGCAGCATTTTATGTGGAAACTCTAAACTTCATACAAAAACTTTTGATATATATATTTTCGATTGAGTTATCCAAGTTTTATTTTCTGGGAATAAAATTTCCAAAATTTCTAGCATTTTTTTATTAACCAAAAACGGAAATAGCCAAAAATAAATTTTTTGGAATTTTTAAAATATTATCAGTTTTATTTTAATTTTCCATTCTATAATAAAGGGTTTTTCAACTACGATTTTAAAAGAGCAAATAGGTCTAGATATGCCAAGTATATTAAACGTAATCTTACTCTGAATACTGGTAATGAAATCGTAAATACAGATGAAATAGATTCAATGATAGTGAGTTTTAATAACACGATATCAGCTGTTGTACATTATAGTGTCCCTAAAAGAGAAATCACTTCTACGTTTCGAACACTACCGCAATATATTAAATACATGATTCAAATAAGAAATCTATACAGGAGCAATTGGAAAAGACATAGAAATGTGAATGACCATATCCGAACAAAGAAGTACAACTATAAATTCGCGGAGGAGATTAAAAAATTTAAAAACAATATGTGGAACAAAAGGTTGGCAACTCTGGAAAAAGTTTCTTCCCCCTTTTGGAACATTTTCAAGATATTAAAGAAGAAATCTGCATATATCCCAGTTTTAAAATATAATAATGAAACTGTATGTTTCCACACAGGAGAAATGTGAATTACTGGCTCAAATATTTAGTTTGAATCATTCAAATTCATCAAATCTCAATGACCTGTAAACTTCTAGAGATGTGGAGTATGCTGAGGATCAATTCAGTCATGCCGAATATACCCCAGACAACGAAGTAAACGTTTCATTTGACAACGTAGCATATTTTTCAAAGACACTAAAACCAAAAAAATTCCTGGCTCTGACGGAATAACAAGCAAGTGTCTAAAGTCCTTACCAAACAAGGGTAAAAAATACATTACAGAGGTAATAAATTTATGTTTAAGACTGGGTTATTTTTCTAAATTATGGTAACACTCGAAAGTCATACCGATAATAAAACCAAATAAGCTTCCCAATTGTCCACAATCTTACCGACCACTAAGCCTCTTATTTTCCTTCAGCAAAATACTGGAAAAAGTGATCAAAGAAAAAATTGTTCAAGTTACTGATGCGGAGCACATAATTCCCTTACAACAATTTGGCTTTTGTAAGGAACATAACACAGTGCAATCTTTGATAAGAATACGCAATTATATAAGCTCTAATATGCAATTAGGAAAATCTACTGGTATGGTTTTATTGGATATTAGGGCGGCTTTTGATTCTGTGTAGCACAGTGGCTTAATTTATAAAATTATAAGGTTAAATTTTCCACTAACATTAATCCGAATAATATCCAGCTTTCTGTCAAACCGCAGTTACAATGTTCTCATTGGTGCAAACCACTCCACGCAAACTAAAATATCAGCAGGCTGTCCGCAGAGCTCGTGCCTGTCGCCCATATTATACAACATTTACACAGCGGACTTTCCTAGAATAAATGGCTGCTTAACTTCTATATTCGCAGATGTTACGGCTATTCTATGTTCAGAAATACTCGCAACTTCCTTAACCACTTCACGGATTTTGAGTTTTAAGGCTGAAATCGATTTGATTGACTGTGTCCTTAGCATAGCCCCACAAAAAATAATCCAGTGGTGTAAAATCACATGATCTGCCTGGCCACTTTTGGGAAATTTGGTTTAACCGTGTGGCATGTGATACCGCTCTATTAAAACCACATGTCAGTGATATCCACGTCGTCAATAATAAACCAAAATTTCTAGTCTCATCTGCGAAAAAAAACCAGCCCAATCATGCCTGCAGGCCATATAGTGACACGTTAAGCATGCAAAGGCTCCTCAATAATAGCTCTAAAATTTTCAGAAGTCCAAATGCTGGAATTTTGCTCGTTGACATATCTTGACAAATGAAAATGGACGTCCTTTGAAAAAAATATTTTTTTAAAGAAAACCAGCCGGTTGTTCCTGAATGAACTAAGCGAATCTACAGCGATGTGAATGATTCGTCGGCATCGATTCCTGCATCAGTTGAACGTTGTACGGCTTAAATGTTAAATCCTTACCCAAAGTTCCCCAGGTGGTTGTTTTGAATAACCCCACTTGTTGAAAACGTCGAGGAATTGCCAAATTTCAATCTGCTTTAACACTGTAATTTACAGCTGCCAGTTTTTCAGTTCACCGACCCGGTTGAACACGCATTGGTGTTTGCACATTTTGTATTGAGCCTGCCGACGCAAACTTAAGCTCTAAATGATTAATAGCGGTCTCAGAAAGACAATTATGTTTTCCGAAAATATCACGAATTTTACGAAATCTAATTTTAACAGAGCGACAATTTTCATAGTGGATTTTAATACGAAATTGAATTCATTGTAACAACTGTCAATGCATCTACTACCAATACGTCAAAAACAATCATGTTGTTGGTGTTGGCACATTTGAAAAACAAACTTCTTGTTGAAAAACAAGAAAGATAGGTAAGCATGCATTTGTCAATTGGCTCCTGTGAAAATTTAAACAAGTTCCATTACTTAGTTTGTGTTTAATACAGTAATCCCTTGATTTACATCGCCTCGATTTACGTTGTTTCGATTTACGTAGTCAAATGTTTTGTACCTCTTAAATTTGATTTGCGTCTTCATTCGATTTGCGTCGTCATATTTTTGTGCCTTCAAAATTCGATTTGCGTCGTCATTCGATTTACGTCGCCACAGTTGCTCACAACTTATTAGCAAAAACCGGGGAATCCCTGTGTTAAAATCGTTTTAAGGTATTTAGGATCAGTTAGTTTTTCTACTGTCACTACTACTTCTATTGTTATTCAATATGTACATACATGCATACATTATTGTTTTGTTAGTCAAAGGCAACGGACTGTAATATGAGCTCGAAGCAAACGTCTGATAAAGTTTTAGCTTCTCCAATAAAAAGAAAACGAAATATAATTTCAATAAAAACTAATTTGGAAGTTATTCGCCGTTATGACAAGGGGAAAAGGAGTTTGTCAGTGACACGACAGTGAGAACAATTATAAAAAACGCGGCTGAAATTCGTGCCGGTGCAGTAGCGGGTGGGGCTTGTTGTCTTGAAACTACCACTAAAAGAAGCCCAGTTATAATGGAAAAAAATGGAAAACGCGTTGATATTGTGGATAAAGGGCTTAAGCGAAAAAAATATTCCTGTAACTACGTTAGTTATTCAAAGAAAAGCGATAAGTTTAGTTAACGATCTAAAATCTGAATGTGAGCATAATGAATGCCTAGCTGATTTTTGTTTTAATGCCAGTGGGGGATGACTAGAAAACTTTAAAAGAAGAACTCAACTTCATAATATAAAAGTTGTCCATGTTTATGGACAAAATATGCCACGATGGCAACACAGTCGCTGAATTGGAAAACTGGCGGGTTTTTTCCAAAGGAAGAAAACCGCAAGCTTTTGGAGGGTATAAAAGGCAGAGCGGCGAGAGGAAATCAATCAATAACGTTTTGGCAGCCAAAAAATGAAGAATTAAAAGTAAAGTGAATTTAAATTTGATTAAGTGATTTTGATGAAATGATAATAATAAATAAGAATTAAAATATTTAATTTTATGATTTGTGAAAATATAATAATAATAAATGAAGTAAATCAATAAAAAAATTAGAATTTAAACAAAAGTAGTTGGAGAATCTGCAAGTGCAGACAGTGGAGCAGGTAAAAGTTTTAAAGAAAAATTAAAACAAATAATTGATGAAGGGGGCTATACCCCGCAGCAAGTATTTAATGCCGATGAGACTGGACTATTCTGGAAGCGTATGCCGGGAAGAACTTTTATATCAAAGGAAGAAACAGCAGCTGAACCAAAGATTTCGAAAGATCGACTTACGCTTTTACTGGGCTGGGCTTTAAACAGCAGGAGACTTCAAGCTTAAGCCACTACTAGTATATAAGTCTGAAACACCAAGGGCTATGAAGAAGAAAATCTTCCCGTAATTTGGAAGTCTAACAAAAAAGCTTGGATGACCGCTAAACTCTTTAACGATTGGTTTACAACATATTTTTGCCCTGAAGTTAAGAAATATTGTGAAACAAATAATTTGTCGTATAAAGCACTACTTTTGATTGATAATGCTCCGGGCCATTCCATCAATATTAATAGCACAAATGATAACATAAAAATCGTCTTTTTACCTCCAAATTCTACGGCTCGTATTCAGCCTATGGACCAGTTAGGTCCATGCAGCATTCAGAAAATACTACTTATGACGAACTTTTAACGAACTCATTGAGGCAATTGACGAACAATTAGACTAAAACGAGAAAAACAATATTGTCAGACAGTTTTGGAAGAAATATGATGTTATGCAAGCAGTGAACAGCATAAAAAAAGCTGGGAAGAGGTTTCTGTATCAACATTTAAAAAAGTGTGGAAGAATTTATGGCCTGCATGCACAACCGTAATAAATGATGAAAGTCTTAACTACATCAATACTGAAATTGTAAACTTAGCCCATGAAATAGGTTTTTCTGATATTAAAGCCACCACTTACTAATGCGGAGCTACTTGCATTAACGAATTCCTTAAATCAACGCGCAATGGAAGAACGGACTTCAAATATTGAAATTTCTAATAAGGCTACAACAATTTTTGAAATATTTGCCAAGAATTAAGAGAGAGTTGATTAGACAAAGAGATCAATTAATTCCAGCATTGCCTACTACCGGAATCTGTATGAACAGAAAAAGTTAACGTTACCTCAAACACGGATTGATGCCTTCTTTAAGTCCATTTCATCGCATATGCCTGTCACAAACGAGAGAAATTGTTCTGAAGATGATGACATCGCAATATTTATTTCTGAAATACATACTAACTGATTCTAATGATTGATATGCATATCGTATACATTAATTTCTGCTCATGCTTTCATTAAATTTATGCAGTATGCATACTTGTACTAAGTTTCTTATGTATATTAAACTACATACAGAATTTTTTTAAATTGCTTATGAAGTAAGTTTTTATTAAAGCACTTTTCGATACATATGCACATACTGATTTTTTCTCTTTTATATTTTATTAAAGCTGTTTCTTGGTACTGAATTGTTCAATTAAAATTTAATTTACGTTTTTAATAAAATAAACATACCTTTTAAAGAATATATGTATGCATGTGTGAAAAACTTTAAATTCGATTTACGTCGTTTCGTTTTACGTCGCCATTTTTCGGAATCAATCGTGACGTAAATCGAGGGACAACTGTATCATATTACTGCGTTAGGCATTATTTTGTACAAAAAACCTAGATTGAAATTTAAATTTTGTTTTAACAAATAAAGACATGAACATATAATGCTGCGTTTTTCTCTTTTACCAAATTTAGGCGTTCTTTTATTATAAATAACAAGATTTTAATTTTTTTCTCATGCACTTTTAACCACCGTAGCCATCGTACTCTGAGCAACTCTCTGTCATGTTAGGCACGACTTCCCCATACTACGCTCCACTAACGCCCAGCTATACTGTAACTAACTTGGCCTTGCCTTGGCCTCTAACAATAAATTTTGTGAAAGCAAAAAATCAAGAAAAATATAAAAATACATTTTCACCATTTTACACATATTTTTTCATTTGTGATATTATAAAGTAGAACGATAGCTACCTGAAAAGTAAAAATATTCCTGCATCTTTGGCGCCGTATTTTAGTAAGAACTTTAAATTATATTTTTAGAATATGTTCATATAAGCGAACAACAGGTGGCATTGCACATGATGCCCCTTATAGTAATAATTAAATGAATTAACCTGATGCCTTAAGAAAGTAAAATTAGTATCTTTCAACAATATTGCAACTTACATACATTCATATTTTATTCATTAAGACACCAGAAAAATTTGTATAAAAGTTAAAAAAAATTGCTCAATTAAGGATATATGCACATCGTTCAAATGGCAGATTTTGATTTGATTAACCTTCTTGCAAGTTCTAAAATCAAGGCAAAATTCGTAGTAAGTAAAATGAATAGAGCAAAATGAGTAGAGCCTTAACCATCACTGCATTCTACTTCCTTTCATTTAAATATTCTTCCCTTTAAAAAAATGCTTGAAGTTATTTAACAAAAAAAATATATTCCGCTTTTTTTAAGGGATATTGAGGAGTTGTGGAAAAGACTGACAAAATGGAAAACTACTATAAAATATTTGCAGCCATAGCTTCCGAAATGTTTGTCATCAAGTTTTTGGCTTTAATGTTTTTGTGTTTTTACTTATTATTACTTTTTTCAATTTCTATCCTTGACAAACATTTATCTAAGATTCTTTTATTTCTTTTGTTTTGCCTTCTTGTCACACGTTAAATGCATTCAATTTCTTTTACATTACTGTGTAATCAAAGTACGCTACATCAGGTGGATGTGACAATATTTAAATTATCAAAAAGAAGACAACAGGAATTTGAAATTTTTCTGAACCTTCAAATTCTTAAAGGGATGTGAATTGTTTAAATGAAGGAAACTCTATTCATGTGAAGTCTGCACCAGCTTTTATTTCAACGCTTTGATTTAAAAAATAATCCAACACAGATCGAGAAATTTTAAAACTATTGTTGTTTCCCGACACAAACAACAATAGTTTTTAAATTAAGAAAACAGTGTTTATATAAAAATTTTGTGAAAGTACTGTAACGACACGTTTACGCTGGTTGCTGGGATAGCGACAGCGGAGGCCAGGGTCGTTGCAAATTTTAATTGTTTATTACCGTAGAAGGAATGACACTCAAGGTTTTATCAACTTTATAAAACTTATCTCCACGTTTATTTATTAACTAATTTTTACAAGGTGGCTGGTTGATAGTGGACGGTCGGGAATCGTAGCCGAAGAACGAGGAGTCAACTCGCTGAGGCGATTGGCAGCGGTAGGAACGTCAGCGGTAGTACAGACGGCAACGGTAAAGACGGCTCCGGCAGTAGTGGCAGAGGCGGCAGCGGAAAAGGCAGCGGTATAGGCGACGGTACCTGGTAGTGGTAGAGGCGGCAGCGGTACAGACGGCAGCGGCACGACCTGGTAGTGGTACTGGCGGCAGCGGTAAAAGCGGGAGTGGTGGAGGCGGCAATGGCACTGGCGGCAGGACCTGGTAGTGGTACTGGCGGCAGTGGTACAGGCGGCAGTGGTAGGGGCGGCAACGGCACTGGCGGCAGGACCTGGTAGTGGTACTGGCGGCAGAGGTACAGGCGGCAGGACCTGGTATGGGTACTGGCGGCAGGACCTGGTAAGGGTACTGGCGGCAGAGGTGCAGGCAACAGCGGCACTGGCGGTAGGACCTGGTAATGGTACTGGCGGCAGCGGTACAGGCGGCAGGACCTAGTATTGGTACTGGCAGCAGCGGTACAGGCGGCAGCGGTACAGGCGGCAGCGGCGCTGGCAGCAGCACTGAGGATGGCTGCGTAATAGGCGGCAGCGGCACGGGTGGCCACGGCGGTAAACTAAGCACTATGCTTCGTGGCAGCGATCCCGGGGAGTTCTTGGCCGGGTGAAGTGATACTGCGGGAATATTAAACACCGCAACAGTATCAGTCGCACAATTAAGCCAATCCCCGGTAGAAGATAAACTTCCACCACTTGTAGCCGTACGGTCGATAAGAGATTATTGCGGAATATTAAATTCCTGCCCAACAAATCTCTTATCGGCAGGCGGGCTGTCTGCGAAAAAGAAGTTTTTGCGGAATATTAAATTCCTGTCCAAAAGACTTCTTATTTGCAGGCGATCTTCTTGCCAATTGATCCCGGTTTAATAAAATCTTCCGCCTTATATACCTGTGCGTGGGTACACACATTCACACACACACACATATATTATACATCATAGTTGAAATGGCAGCTATCAAAGGTGAGTTTTAATCTGCATGACAGCTGACTGTGTTGTTGATCCTGTTGTTTCTAACTCACAGGTTGCGCTCTTACGTTCCCGACCGTTAATTTAAATAATAATAATTTATAAATCTTAAAGTAATGAATGAATTCAACAATAATAATAAAAATAATAACAATAAGGAATAACAATAAGAATAATAATAATAAGAATAATAATAATAATAATAATAATCCATTTTAAAATTAAGAAAAGTATGAATAAAGTGGTGATCTCGTGTAGGTGAAAACGAGGTGTAGCGACTTTCACCGTTACAGTACTTTTGTTCGAACTTTACAATTACAATTCATGTGTTAAATTTCAGCGAGGACTAAGTTCGTTATCATAAAGGATTATTTAATAATAAAATTTTGACACATACTAGATCATAACATTCAGAATTTAGAAGGTAGTTATTATTATAATATTATTAAAAGTCCCTAACTTTCTCAATTTATCGCCTCTGAATTGAAGTGACAATACTGCTCCTGTCAGCAGACAACTGTCAGTTGATTTTTATCTAAATGCGAGCAAGCTATGTCATTTTTTTGTGTTTGACAGCCGTTGATAGTAGGCTACCTCGCGATTTGAGAAGAAAATGGAAAAAAGGTTATTTCGTACTATTTGGTGCTACAGCATGATCTCCGTTATGTTATGTTAAATCCAACTTGGTTTACGGTTACGAAACGACGTAAAAACCCGTCCATATTATGTGGATTCACCACGACACAAGCAGCAGCAGTTCTTTTAAATCTGCATATAATAGTATCAAGCATTTCAGTTAACTGTTTTTATATTTTAAATAAGAAATCGTTGGCTAATTAAATTTGTTTGTTATTGTTTCCTTGTATAAAGTACAAAGAAACGAATTTTTTATTTATCTAAATTTATTACTCCAAAATTTTTTCATCTTAATAAACGTTTTATTATTATTAAGTTCTTTTATTGCAAAATAATAGCACGTTAATTCCTTTAATAAAAGTTTTATCGTATTGAGTTCTTTTATTGCAAAATAATAACACAACACTTTAGAGTTTTTAATTAAATACAACGACTTATTGACTGTTAATACACATAAAATAAACACCATGGTAGCTTCACGACTGTAATGACTAAAAGATGCTTTTAGACGTTATTTTTATGTTTTTACTCAACGATGTTTGTACTTGAACTTACCCTATTTCCCAGCAGGCGGTGCTTATATACATATCTGTCTTAAGCGTTTTTCCCATATATAAGAAAATTCTACTTATTTTTGTGGTTCAGCGTAAGCGCCTAGTTGTTTTTATTTTCTATTGTTTAGCTTTTTTCCTAAAATTTTTAATAAGCTGTTGTGTGTATAAGATATCCTAGAAACTGCGTAATTTGTAAAAAGACACTGTAGGTCATTTCGCTTCCTTTTTTTACGGATAATCACCTTCTAAATTATTAAATACTCCAACTCCATAATTAATATGTGTTAATTATGAATGTTTTAGTAAGTCATACAATTTTTAGTCACCTCTTTAAATTTACTTTAGGAATGAAGCGCTAAAAGTATTTTGGTTAAAGTCCTTTAATAAATGACGGTTGGCCATAAAGAAATTTTTGTAATTTAATTTAAGTTTTAAATCAAAACAAATTATGCAAAGATATAATATCGAATCCCACTTGTTTATCGCATTTATTAAGGCCTTCCGTATACTTTCATATGTCTGCTGGTTGCAAAGTATGAAATGCTACAACTTTTAATTGCCCTCTTAGTAGCATGTTATAGCATTTGCCTCCTCTGCTTCTAAAGCCATCTGTGTTTAAAAAAAAAAAAGATCTTCAAAATTTATTATTATTAAATTATCCATATACAGTCGACTCTTGATAATTTGAAACTCAAGGGACCGGAGAAAAAGTTCAAATAATCGAGTTTTCATATTAACGAGACTTTAAAATATCAAAAGAAAGATAAAAAAATTCAAATTAACAAGAGCTTATTTGAAATTTTTTATTGTAAACATTGTTACAGTTGCATGTATACATATCCAGTAAAAGAACAATTTATTATGAAAAAGAGTCCGTAATTTTTTCTGAGTTACATGTTTTAATCTGTCATTGTCTAATGAATTTTCAACTGTGATTAGAGCTGAAAAGAAGCCATCACTTGTATCCGTTCTGAGAGCAATGTGCTAAGACTTGCCATTGCTTGGCTTAATGACACTGGAAGTGGTAGTCCTCATTTTCGCCTGCTTCATCTTCCTCTTCCAAAGAAGTCAGATTCAACAGTTCAGCATCAGTTAGAATACCACAGACACTGATGTTATTGTCTACCTGAACGTAGTTTTCAAAACTCACCTCTTCAGAGTTAGGTAGAAGTTGCCATGCTGGATGAGAGTGCGTAACTTCTGGTGGCTCTGGTAGCTGAGCTGAAGATGTTAACGAAAACCCGCTCTTTTTGAACTAGTTGTAAATGGTTGTAGAACTGACATTTTTCCAGGCCTTTTCAATCATAATTATAGCTGTTAGAATTGTTATGGTTACTTTCTCACCCTTTTCAATGCTATCCAACATTTTGGAAACAATTTCTCTGCGGTAGAGGGTTTTAAAATTTTGGTTAATGCCTTGGCCTAAAGGCTGTAACTTGGATGTTGTATTAGGCGGAAAAAAATCACTTTCACGTGGTCTAAGAGTGGTGTATTATTGTGCACCGTGCAGTTGTCAAAAAACAATAAAATTTTGCGTTTTTCACGTCTCATGTCACTACTAATCGACAACAGCCACTTATTAAATAAATCTGTATTCATCCATGACTTTTTGTTAGACCGGTAAGTTAGGGGCAGTGTTTTTATTCCTTTGAAACAGCGTGGTTTTGCTGATTTCGCAATAACAAGAGGTTTAATCTTTTGATCTCCATCCATGTTACATGACAAAAGTACAGTTATTCTTTCCTTGCTGAGTTTGCCTCCGTGACATTTTTCATCTTCAAGTGTCAATGTGCAATCAGGAAGGCACTTATAAAAAAGCCCAGTTTCGTCCGCGTTAAATATGTTTCTTGACTCGTAGTTATTCAGAAGTTGACCAAGGTTGTTAGTCCAATCGGAACAAATTAAGCTATCTACGCTCGCGCTCTCGCCGCATATTTTTTTAAATGTGATTGAGTATTGGTTTTTGAAATTTGATACCCACCCTTCACTGGCATTAAATCTGTCAATTCCGAGAGATTTTGCAAAAGACTTGGCTTTCTCCTTCAAAATAAAACCGCCCATTGGTACGTTTTGGTCTCTGCACTGACGAATCCACTCTATCAAGCATTTCTTAAGATGGGGAAATTCAGCCGGACGTAACCGTTTTCTACCCCCACTTAAGGTAGATTCGGTGATGAGATTTCTATTTTGCAAAATCATTGATAGTGTCGATGGCAAAATTCCGAATTTTTGGGCAACTTCTTTCTTCAATTGTCCATTATCTACAGCTTCAATTACAAGTTTTTTCTCCTTTATGGAAAGGCACTTGTTTTTTTTAGAACTCATTTTAATTTAATACGCAAACCTTTGAAAACAAATGCTCAAGACTTCAAGTTTACTGATGTTAAGTATGAATATGAGTATCAGTACAACAATTTTTGAAAATGTTTGTCATTCAACAAGCGTTAAAAGACAAAAAAGCCGTTAGATTTCATAAGAAAGCAAAAACATTTGCAAGTTTCGCAAATTAGCAAAAGCAAAGCAAAGAAATTTTAATTTTGGTTGCATAGAAACTAAAGAAAACAGTTTACATTTTTTTTCAAGCAGAAACAAAATCACATTAGGAGTTCAAATTATAAAGTGTAAAAAAATCGAACTTCAAATTATAAAATGTTGGCAGGCAAGATGTCATTTTGTAGCACATCACAAAAAGCGAAAATAAATGATTGTTTTATTTTTGCAAAATTAAAATAATTCAAATTATAGAGCGTAGAGCTAAAAAATTCAAATTACAGAGAGTCGACGATAAAAATTCCATTGAAATAATTTCAAATTATTGAGGGGACGAAATTAGATAGATTTTTTTCAATATATTGAGTGTATTTCAAGGGACCTAGAGTCAAGATTCTACTGTATCTGCTATTGATATAGCCGACTTATTAAATTAATATTAATTTTATTAAATTACTTTATTAAATATGTACTAATCTTTTAAACGGTCCTTTTAAATTAAATTTTAACGATTTATTTTTTCAATATTTTGCTTTCCTGTGGAAAGCTTCTTCAGGAAATTATTTTTTATATTTTACAAAAACTGAAGAAGCTTTCCACAGGAAAGCGAAATATTGAAAAAATAAATCGTTAAAATTTAATTTAAAAGGACCGTTTAAAAGATTAGTATATATTTAATAAAAATAAAAAAAGGTTGAATAAAACTGAAAATATTAAATTACTTTATTAATAAGATTTATTTTTCTGCTGTATTCTTATTCATTCTCTTATACTTTTAAACAAAACAAATATTTTTATTAAACATTTTTTATCGAATTTATGCAACAATAGAAAATTAATGCATTTCTTTTAAATACAGAACGCGCCTTTAGACCACCATTTAGTAGAGTTGCAGTTATACCTGAAGAAGCTACTGCTATGGTAACATTGGGAACTTGCATATTTATATCTTCGGGCTGTGATCTGTTATAAAGCTGTTTCTCCACCTTTACAGCTATTACAGCTAGCTGATCATATGAGTACGGTTCATATGAGTAAAAAATACTACAGTGAATGTGAAGAGATATAGAAATATAATTACAAATCTTTCCAAGACCTAATTGGCTGACATGAGGTTTTTTATTACACCTTTCGGTGAAAACCGTCGTTACTGGGTATTTGTCTAGTACGATCGACGAGCACTTTCGATACGATGACATCATTATCAAGCCCCATCTTAGGTAGTGCAACAGTACCTCATTTACTGGCGGAATGTTGACAATACTTTGAATGACATGTCAGTTTGTTTGTCAAAATAAAAAGCAGTATAAAAAACTTCGCTAAAGGACAGATGGATTTCAGATTGCCCAAGAGTAGCACCAAGAGCATCTGTCAGCTTTAACCCAAGATACATACTAAATATAATAAATAATTATATCTACTGTTGAATTAAATTAAACAAAAGATCATGAGTTCAAATCCCACACAACCTTGAGTATAAAAAAATATTTATAATTTAGTAACGGTAATAAATGAATGTAGAACCTCACAGGAGTCTTGAGTAGAAAAAGTAAAAATATAAAATATGATATGGTTGAAGCACCGTATAGTAAAAAGGATACACCAACCAGCAGCAAAATTGTTTGGTGAACTGAGGATGGTGAATTAAAATTTTAGCGAAGGCAGAGGTTATTGTGGTGTAAATAACTGCAATAGCATGCAAATAAAGCTATACACACATGTTCCACGTTTGAATGAAAAACGTGGCCTAATACAGCTTTGGTTAATTTTGCTGACGTTTTAAAAAATTTAAAATAAAATATTTATATTTGCTCTCCTAAATCTTGATTTATACATTCCCAAGCATAAAATCATTACTTCAAAATTTTGTTCAATATATATTGTTACTTACATAAAAGAAGGGTATTCCATATAACTCCATGATGTGCTTTTATATAAACATCAAGTTTTTTTTTCTTATTTGATATGTCTGAAATGTAAGAAAAATGATAAATTTGCATTTTTAATGGCATAAGATGCTGCTAGCTATTTTTATTACTACTGCCTTGCCATCAGCATACTCGCGAATACATTTTTTTCTCTTTTTCCGTTTCTAGTGCGTATCTCATTTTCTACAACTGACATTTGCATTTTTAACCATTGTAAACTCCTTCAGCTCGTACTTCAACGCTAATGTTTTTATTGGTCTGTAATCATAAAATCAGACGATTTCCGTTTCGTTGAAACGTTTTCTACAAGTGTGAACAGTGTGTTTGTAATTTACTCAATATTTTTTTATTTGCCTAGAAGGATTTCGTTTTTTTTTCAGTTCATCCTTGGAATTTGAATATAAGTATTTACCTCTTCTTTTTGCCTTCGAAACATATTAAATTTACATTTGGCAACCAATTGCAATCGATGGAAAACCATTAGTACATAATGGTGGGAAATCTTTTGCGGTGGCATAGTGACTCCTCATTGAAGGATAATGGTTAAGGTATACAGTAAGCACATCTAAACTATATAAAAGCCATTAATATTGTAATAACAATAAAACTATTTGGCATTTTTTGTATTAAATAAGAATTGGAACAAAGTGTAAAAAGTAATTGGTTAAAAAATATAAAAAGTGATTAAGACCGGCTTTGATAAACACTTCTTGAAGCAGAAATTATAATATGAATGCAAATGATGCGAAAAACTCAAACCCAGATTTCATTACACTTTAAGGGACTAACGATCATCAAAAGCTTGCAATTGTAATAAGAAAGGGTATTACATTAAAAAACGGATATTTTCATATCTTAAACCAGTGAACTTGCAGAAGAGATGTGATTTTCAAGGTAGCTGAACTGAGGTATGATCACATATTATCAAACGCATTATAGACGCAAAATTATTTCAGAAGAGAAATTATTGTAATATTATTTGTTTATTTATGTTAAGTTTATGGATTCAAGATCCTTACAGACATTAAACAGCAAATAATAATAGCAGATAAAAAAATAATTAGTCATTCAAATATAAAATTAAAAAGCACTTAACAGCATTAGCATTTGAAGAAAAATCAATATGCTTATAAAATCTATTAAACTCAGTTCAAATTCTGAAAAATGGATCAGAGTTATTATACTTTGATCTGAATACTTTAATTACAAATGGATTAAACTAGCGCACAGGGCGAAATGGAAAATTAAATAAAATATTGGTAATCAAAAAATCTGAACAGATATTTTTTACATTAATTTTTTTAATAAAGATTTTTCGGTTTTTTTTTTGAGTTAGCAGCTTTATTAGAGCAAGTCTACTAATGTAGGATGGTGGAATTAAGGGATTCTATAGTAAGTCTAGAAGACATCTTTGGAAGAAACACATATAAGTGCACTTTTTAAGGTTCAACTTAATAAGGTTATTATTAAACCAAGAACTAAATGCATCTAATTCCTTTTGCAGAAGAATATGATCAGCGTGACGTTATATGTTTAAAATATCTTCTTCACTGTAATGTATGTAATAGAACGTTTGAATATTTAATGGCTTTGACTAGATTATTAATAAACAAGGAAGATGGCTACCCTGCGGCACACCAGATAAAGCAAAAATTATTTAGTAAAAGTGCCAATGACTTCGTAGGTTTTGTCATATGTAATTTACATGTAAGTTTAAACGCAAAAATTATAATCCATATGTAATATTGGCAACTTTGGCATACATATGAAATTACATATGGATTTTCAAAGTGACAAGTCATATGTAAAAAACACGTCATGTAAAGACACCATAAGTAAACGTGTTAAAACGAACGTTTTGAATTTTGTTTGATACATATGAATTTAATCCACATGGGGCAATTGTTCGTGAATCGCATAATGAATTCCTTTTCATAAGGTTGTGGTTGATTTTTTTTTGGGAATGATTTTACGTCAACCTGCGGTAAATTGGGTTTGTGAATAAACCGGTTTCGGCAGTTGTGGTTGACCTTATCAAACGCCTTAATAAAACCGGTGTAAATAACTTCAGTTTGCTTTCGTCGAACAAATCCCCGATTGACTAGCGTTGTTAATTCTAAAAGTTGAACAACTGATTCTAAAACCATGCTGAACAGGAAGCGTTATAAACGATACTTGACGAGAAAGCTAACCAGTATCAATTTTTTTCAGTTTAGACATAGCGCTAAGCTTAGCAATACCTCAATAGTTGGCAACATTATTCCAACAACCAGACTTACATAATGGAATAATAAGAGAATTCTTCCATATTTTAGGAAAATAACCAAATTTCGATGATATGTAGAAGATTATTGTAAGAGGTTTTGCACATTTGTTAAGCATGGAACTCGGAATTAAGCTTTTTTAAATAGCTCAAAACTGTTGTCGTCTAGAAGTGGAATTGATATAGCGCGATATAGTACTTCTGGTAGTTGATAAGAGTTGGATTCATCAAAATTTTTATCAGAATAGGTGGTACAAAAGAAATCTGCACACAAATTATTATTAGCTCTTCATCAGATTTAAAATGTTGATACTTCATAACAGAGGGAAATGCCATTGAGCTTTTTATATTATGTGCCGTATGAGTTGCATCTAACGTGGTCTAGAGTAGCACAAAATTAAAAGGATTTATTTTGCAATTCTATTCGGTTTTTTCAGCTCTATTGATTCTGTAGCTCTTGATAGATTAGATCACTCGATATCCTTGTTTATCAAACAAGATCTTTTACTCATCCACGACCCCCGTGTTCTTTCAGGCTTGGCAATATTTGGCTAACACAACATACAGGTACTCAACTAGCTTATCTAACTCATCTGCTCCAATAAAGTGTGAAACTCATCCATCTCGTCTACTCAAATTTCTTTGCAAATATGTCTTTGTAATTTAAACTTGTGATCACCTCTACGATATGGACTTAAGCCTAATCATAAATTTTAGTGAGCGGTCACTTTCGTTCAAATATCAAAATAATTCACATTCGTTCATTAATTGTGTATCCTTTATAAGCTAGGATCACACGATTGCCGCAAATAGGTGCCCCTGTAGGCTAGTAGGTAGTGTACTAGCTTGTCAGTATGGGGGTTGTGGGTTCGATTCCCACTGAAGACCTTGGTTTTTTTTTTCACTACAAAAATAAAAATTGACTGTCGGTGGAGCTGCTCAGCGATGAAGTCATAGTCACTGGTCGCTGTTGCTGTCTTTTACGGCAGTTAATTTCCGACTATCCTTCTGCTTTCATCACCTGTTTCATCTCGTCTCTATCCCTTTCCTAAAGAGTGTAGCACGGTACTTGACTAAATAGTCATTGTTGCCTGAAGTGCTACTTCTCTTAAAAAAAAAAAATACACCAATTATGTCCAATTTTTATTGCGCTGAATTGGTGCACAATAATAAAATTGTCCAAATTAAATTCTCTGCGCTCACATGATTGACTCATTTTAGATAAATTTAATTATCGCGAATTGACGCAAAACGATTTAGTGGCAATAATTTTCGTACTTCAGTCATACACTTGTTCTAATGTACATGGATGCTGTTCCACAGCTTGTATCAACTCCTGTATATCACTCTAGGTCCAACATGAAGATACACTGGCTTTTTTCGTTTTTTGGACAAAGGTGTTTCTGGTTGATGATGTTTCTGCACCGACTAGGTAGTCATAATCAGATGGTGGTCAAACCACTTTGAATGATTTGCAAACGTCATTCACGCCCTAGGAGACTATAGAATACGTATATCCTCCGGTAACTCCTAGTAACAATTTTCAAAGCCCGAAGTAGGCCGCAGCCTTCACTCCTTGCTAAAGAATTGGAGACTTTCCAACTCCTGGTCCAGAACGCATGAAGCTTAATATAATTAAGAACACGACGGCATTCATACTCACTGGACCTGAACCATTCATTGTGTTTATTATGAATGATCCGACCCACAAACTTTTACGATGGTCTCGAAACACACAGTCAGCACGATACTCCCATATAGGGGCCAACCTCAATAATCAGCCAGAGAACAGTTAAATGTTTAAAGAGACAAATAACGGAACTCCGCGGGCCACTGATTCCCGTGGAAATATAGTGTAGATTGTCTAGGTGACTCCTACTAGCCTTTGAGGGGCCTGGGCTCCCTTTTACCCCGCAAGACACCAGTCTAAATGGTATAGTAGGTCCAAAAAGACTATCATGTGCCCCCGGGGGATGTTTCTGGTTGATGATCGATAAATAAATATATCAACCGTTCACACGATTACCACACCAGGGTTGCATTTGATTGTGGTAAATCAGCACAATATTGTCCGCGATTGAAGTATGAGGCAATAAATAAAATCACACGATTGGCACATAAAATATACCAATAATTGACGCCAATCGTGTGATCGCACCTTTATTATATCATTCATTTTCATTTGTGAGCGGAATGGTAACGTTAATCTTTCGAACAAAAAATTGTGAAAAAAATGTTTGAAAGACGAAGTTTTTGGGAAGCACCAAAAATAATAACTTTTATATAAGACAACTGATAGTATTACTGAAATATTAAAAGGATATTGTTTCAAAAAAGTAGGTATAATATACTCCTATGTATGGATATGTGTGTGATTTCTTTATTTATTTTCAATTAAAGCTATTTTAAATACAAAAATGTTATAAAACATATTTTTTTTTTTAAATAATTCTGACTAATACAACAAAATACAACGCTAAATACACCTTAATGAAAGTTAATAGAGAAATAACTGTATGATGCTCACTCCTTTTTAGAGAACTTCTATTTTATATCTTGTTTCAGTTGTCTTAAGTTTATATCCCAGCAACTTTGAAAGCTATTCAAGAAAGATTAAAACAATTATTGTTCCGATGGATTGACATTACTAAAGAAAATTTTAACATCTTCTGCGTACATCAGAATATTAATTGGATAACGTTTGGGAAATCATTAATAAAAAGGGAAAATAAAATTGGCCCAAGATAAAACTGAGATATCTCCTAAGATGTTGTTTTTAAATAGGACACTTTGTTTCCGATAAAACAAATATTATGAAATCCATTTTAGGGCATTCATAGTGGAACCCAGCTAGCTCAATTTATGCAAAAAAGTTTATGTTTAACTTTGCCAACTGCTTTACTAAAGTCCACATAAACAGTTTGCTCGCCTTTGACAAAACCCTAATTAATTATTGAAGTAAAATGCAATAAGTTGGCAATAATTGAACAGTTTTTACGAATGATAAGTCGTCAAATTTGAGGATTTGTAAATGGCAGAAATAATCCAATACAAGTTTTTCGAAGAGCTTTGGTATTATGCTCAACTTTACAATTTCTCTGTAATTTGATATGCCGGGCTTGCTACCAGATTTAAAAAGGCAAAATATTCTTGAAACTAAGTATGTCCGAAAATCCTCTTATTTCACATTCAATATATTACCATTTTCTACATTAGTTATTTCGGATTAGAAATGTACAAAGCATCTGATTTATTAAAAATGATGACTGAAAGCACTACACTTTTACAAGTAATTTTTTGAAATAAAATTTAATGGTCCAAATTTTTTGATGAACTTGGAAGGAAATATAATTTTGTGATTAAATTTTATACAAGTGTTATTATAGCTCACAGAAATGTAAATATATATGCATGCAAAATAAACATAAAAGAACATTTTAAGATAATTTAAGATGGTTAATATTGAAACAAATACAATAATATTAAAAAAGTGTAATGTCAGTTTAAAAATAATTCTCAAAACACGCAGATTTTATTTTTAATTTAATATTTAAATCAAGTTCATTTAATAACCTGGTTAACGAGTTAAGACCTGCATTTGTTCTATGAAACTGAGTTAATTTAATTGTTAATAGCAGTGTTTTAATTGCCTGTCCAGAAGCTAACACAGTTTCAATGAAACCTCAGATGTTAAAAAAACCCCGTTCCGGTATTCGAAAAAAATTAAAACTTGTCTACAATAAAGGATTTCGAATTCTAAATTTTTACTGATGAAATTAAAATTTTAAATCAATTAACCGGATCTCCTTAATTAAAAGAGAAATTAAAAGAAATTACTATACCACTAAGAGAACTGCTGCAATCACAAAGAACTGCATTTCTACGAAAATACTTTTCAGACTTTGTGACGACCAAAAGTCGGCAGGCTCGTTTTTAGATCACATAGCAATTAAATCACAAACAATTAGACTCTATATACATATTTTAAAATCTTTTAATTTTTGTTACTGAATTTCATAAATTTTTACATTTTTTACATTTCTGAATATTTATTGTTTAATTATTATTATACACTTTTTATTTTATATAATTCATAATTATATTTTATAATTACATTTATTATTTGTTAATGATATATTTGAAATATATTTATTCGCCCTAGCTGAACAAGACGGACGAGATCGTCATCGGCAGGCCCAGTAAGTGCTGTCGCTGCTTCACCTGGCCAGAATTTTATTCGCCCAGGTGACGGAGCCCAGAGCCAGGCCGCGTTTTGATCAGCAAGGCCAGAATTTTATTCGCCCTAGCTGAACAAGACGGACAAGATCGTCAATAGGCTAACACCAATTTCGACGTGGAAAGGTTGTCTCAGAATCTTATTCGTGACAACCGGGACAAGTCAAAAATTGGTGGATAGGCCAACTGTTCTGCTCAGACTGGACCAGAATTTTATTCGCTCCAGTGTGAGAAGCAGTAGGCTAGCCAACGGAGAGTGGAGACGAAAGCTCTTGAGGGCCACGAAGCGGTTGATCATCGTTGGCGTGCTCAGTAGTGGTGCAGTTTAATTATAACTTAGTTTAAGAGTGAATTATAAATAAAAGAATTTTTTTTATAAAAACAAAAGTGTCTCTTGTGATTAATGAAAAACATTTTTTTTGTATCGAACCCTGGACGCCGCGAGCTTTACCCCAGCATAACGCGAGAACGTGTCGTTACAACTTTAACGCTATTGCACAATTAGATTACTCATTATGGCGTCCAAAAAACAACGTTAAAAGACCTGTTATACGTAAGCCTCCTTTGCGTTCTCTAAGTGGTAGCTGGACAAGAAACGAAACCGAAAAAGCAACCAATTGATATCTGTCTAAAAAATGTATTTACCCCTACTGATCTAATTAAATTACCGCATATTGATGGCGAAGTAATATTCAACCTTCGTGGAATTGCAAGGGCAGTTGCTAGTCTAAACATATAGAAAGCGTATGGTTTTGACAAAATAATCAGCAAGATGATCATAGAACTTCACCGAGTAGCACTTAGAATAATACTTTAGATCTTTAATGCCCTTTTACGCCTTAGACCCATTTCTCAAGGCTGAAAAGTCTCCTTAATAACTATGATACTAATGCCATGAAAAGACCACACAAACGTCAGTTCATATAAACCAATTATTCTGCTATCAAATATGTCAAAATTATTTGAGAAATATCTTAATTTCTATGCTAAACCCAATTTTGAGCGTATTCAGAAGTCAGCAGAATAAACGAACAGATTAGTTAACATAGTGAAAAAAACCATTGAAGAGACAAAATACTGTGCAGCGACTTTTATCAACGTTTCCCAAGTTTTTGACAAAATGTGGCATGAAGAATTACTTAGTTAAAGCTTTATTTACCCAACACTTCTATAAGCTTTCAAATAGGTATTTAACTGGTCACAATTTTATTTTTAAAGGCGATTTTAAGCTCACCTGGTCCAATGAAAGCAACAGTCCCCCAAAGTAGTATTTTTGGATTCATATTTAAATTGTTGTACACTTCGGATATGCCTACTAATAACTGTGTTCTCACATCGACATTTCCCGACGATACGGCTTTTCTTTGCATTAACGAAAGCCTTCAAATACTATCCCGTTACCTTCCAGATCATATATGCACATCATTTGGAGGTGTGGTTGAAAATATTGAGATTTACGTAGAGACTCATGCCCTTCTACTCGTATAAATAACCAAATTGTACCTAAGCATTCAGAGGTTAAATACCTTGGCATACATCTTGACGAACGCCTAACCTGGAAAACTCACATCCAGGAAAAATTTACATAGATTAAGTTAGAAAGCAATGCAAATTAATTGGCTAAATGGTAGAAATTCAACCCTAATCTTTTATTGTACAAATAAATCGTCAAACCTATATAGTGTTATGGGATTCAATTACGGGGCACTGACTCAACTTTAAATTTGAAAAAAATGCAAAAGCTGCAAAATAAGGCTTAACGGATGATAACAGTGGCACCCTGGTACAAAACAACTTTAACATTCATAAAGATCTTCCCATTTCAAAGCGAAACATGCAGCATCATATCTGAAAAAGATAGAAACGCACCCAAATCCGCTGGGTCGCAACATTCTTAACGATAGTGGTTACATTCGGCTAAAAAGTAGAAATCTTGGTTTTATTGGCCGAGCATCAGAAGAATAGCATATAATATTAGCAACCATATTTTCTGGCACTGGCTATACTTTACAATTTTTAATTTAGATGAGCACTTATTGTTACTTCAGAACTCTGAAGATATAGTAAAATATTATGAGAAGAAAAAAAATGATTATTAATGACATTTTTTTCTGATCCTCTTCTGTTTATTATTTCGAATTTTTGATAATTTTGCGGTTTTTAAGAAAAGTTATTTTTTTTTTGGTTAAGGTTTTATTTTTAACGAAAATTTGATTTTGTTTAGGTTTTAAATGTCTATTATTATTCTATTGTTTTTATGATATCACAATTTTTGTTTATATATTATTATATTAAATTAGATCATATAAAAAAATGTTCGTCTATTTAATGCATATGTTGGCTTAAGCTAACTTAAGCAACTTATTAGGTCCAAATACCTGTAATGATATTGTAATACTGGCAGGATCGCCATGTGACGATATTGGGATTTTGATTATTTCAATTCCAAATACACACTGTGTTTATATTTATGAGCAACAAAAAAAAGCTATATACTTTTATTTTAGATATATACCAGCGCAAAAAAATTTTGCTTTTTATTATCAGGAATTTTGTTGTTAAATAGTTCTACCAGATTAATAAACTTTTGAGCATCTTCTGGTCTTCCAGAGAATTCTGCTATTGCTTTTATGTATTGTAAAACATTAGAAGTTGGCTCAGTCATTTTCAGGTTTCTTTTATTTCGTTTGAAAAGTCCTAAAAATATTGTAATATACCTTGCTATGATTTTAAATGATATTGGAATTTTATGATGTTCTAACTTGTCGTTTAAAATTGAAATAATATTCGAGTAAATATTTCTTGCTTGTTTTACTACATCTTTCTGGAAAGTCTCGTCCTCATCCTTAATAGTACCAATTAATGTTTGGTAAAGGCTTGCGTTTTCTTCCTTCTTTCTCAGTATAGTTCTCTTTAAGTATCTTCGATTAGGTGTTTTCTTAAGGTTGGTAAGGCTTTGTTTGAGACGTGTAAGTATGTCGAGCGCGCTTATTCACTCATTTGTTGCATTTAAACAGTTCTTACGTCATTAAGGCGTGCTACTGATCTAGCAGCTTTGAGCATTTCTTAACGTTTGTTTTTCTTGTGAACTCTGTATAATTTTAGGCCTAAGTTAGATATTGTAATGGCTAAGATTACCCATAAGATTGTCTCATGATATTCTAGGGTATCTGAACGGTAGTCTTGATTATTGATAATCTGGACTTCAGCGTCACCGGACTGTGCCGTTGATTTTGTTTGTCCCCATTAGAATTAAATATTATTTGTTTTTTTTTTTTGTTTAGTTTTTATTTATTTACGACGATTTTTTTGTTGTCTTCTGATCTCCTTTATTTTAAGACTTGCGGTGCGTCTTTCTTCTGCGCAATTTGATAAATTTTTTCAATTTGTAAAGGTTGTGTAGCTCCAGACGCAGCTTGAAGCTCTTTCCTTCACGCCTGTTAGTCCTTATCTTCTCCTCACGTATATGGGGTAGTATTGGCCGGCCAGCGTGTCTTCTGATCACTTCTTCGATCAGTACTGGCTTAAGGCCAACCGTCCTTGAGTCCAATTGTGATTTCCACTCAGTTGGAACATACAACTTACTTGGTTGGGGCCCTTCAGGAACATATTCCTCCGTCGGTTCGCTGATTTCCTCTTTCCTTTCTTCCAGGTATTTCTCCCAGAAGCTGATGATGTTGCTAACGTCGTCCGCTGTTGGAACCTCTTCATTCATCTGTGGTAATAAGCATTAGGGGTTTTCTTATTTAACAAAATTTTTATTAATATATTAAAATTTTAACAATGAAAAAAAATTTTTCTTATTTGGATAAGAGGGATCAGAGTATCGCAAATACATGTTTGGCAGGATCGCCATGTAATGATATTGGGATTTTAATTGTTTTAATTCCAAATACACACGTGTGTTTATATATATGAGCAACAAAAAAAAAGTATATCCTTTTATTTTAGAGCGAAAGAATACGCTAATCAATTTGGCATCTAGCGCCCAATATCTCTATATTTATACGGCATATATATGCCAATTAACCGTGTTATTATTCAGCGAAAGGTGCGCAACTTAAAGATTTCATCGAAGCAAGTTCTTTGCCTGTCAATTAAAATCTGTCCCTTCTTGGCACAGAATTCTTTATTTATACTTAAAATTATTCTTATTTACTAATATTGTTTTGCGTCTAATTACAACTAAATTGTGTGGATTACTGAATAAGCATTTTCCCACGATTTGAAATAACTTAAATTACTTATATTATACATTTCTGCATTTAATGTAACTTAAAAATAATTGTGTAATTCTAAACCTTTTTTATTTCTATGTGTGATGGGTACGTGACAAGGCGTGAGCCCGCACACACTACATACCTAATAATCATATGTGGCAAAAGGCCCAACTATAATATGCATATGCAGGCTTAAGCCAACTTAAACAACTGTGCAAATACCTAATAATCATATTTCGCGAACTATAATGTACTTAACTGAAACTTATCGTCAAGTTTCGTCAAATGTCAATTGCATAAGCAAAGTACGAAACTAATCACACATTCCGTACGGAAACAGCTGATTTTCCCTTGCGTTATACAAACACGGAATAATTTGTAATTTTTCTTTCGTAATTTTCTTAAAACTATTAAAAAAACTATTAATTATTATAAGGATAGTATTAAGTATACAAAATATGATTATTAAATACCCTTTGTTTAAAAATTTCATTTATTAAAAAAGATTTTATTTTTTTGCTAAAGTTAGAATAAAACTAATGTGCAACTGTGCACACCTAAAGCCACCTAAAAGTTTTCAATCTTTTGCTTCAGCATTTGACGGACTTTTCGTTGAATTTTTGGCATTATCTTAAGCCAGCTTATGAATATTATAGTTGGGCCTAAACTCTTCAATGATTTGCTTAAGCATTTGATTGACTTTTCGATCAATTTTTTTACTTTAGCTTAAGCCAGCTTATGCGCATTATACCTGGGCCTTCAGGAATTTTTTTTATTAAATTTAAAATTCTTCAATGGCTTCTAATTTTCGAATGACATTCTGATTTTTTTATTAAATACAATTTTTTGTTAGTTTTTATAAAATAAAAATAAATTTTTTTAAATTTAGAACTTTAAATTTGGTATTTAATGATTAGATTATATGTTTTTTTTCTTAACAAATTTCGAAATTAAATTTATTTGTAACTTGGGTCTTTGTTAGTTATTAGCAAATTATATTGTTTCACTATATGAATTCATATTTTTTTATTAGAATTCCAATTTTAGTGTTGTGATTTTTTTTAGAATTTCGTATTTATTGCGCAATGCTGGTTTTGTTTGCCACAGTTAAATTAATTTTTATTTAAATATTAAAAGGGGCATTATTCAGGCTGTGTGATTTAATATGTTTTTATCTTATTTTCTAATTACAAAATATCTGAAAAATTTAATATTATTTTTTTAGAATATTATTTAAGTGTTTAATATTTATTTTTATTATTTTTATTTAATTTAATTATAAAACTTGCATTTAGTTTGTTCCCTGGTGTATAACATAACAATCGATAAACAGCAGCGATCAATAATGTTTTGGGTATGGCAACTCCACTGAACAGCTGCATAGAAAGAATAAACACAATATAAAAAAAGCATAAACAAACAGCTGTGTATAAATTTCCTAATTTGTTTTTGTTTTCTTTTTTTCGTGTGACCTTCTGTTTGAGGTTTTTTTTACATATAAATAAATAAAGTTGAACTTTGGATTTTATTGGCTTTGTATCTTAGCCGTTATTTTATATTATAATATCTTTAAAATAAACATATATTTTCAAGCTACAAAGTGTATAACACTTATATACAGATATATTTTTAAAATTGAAAAATAAAGCAATGCTGCGTGGCCAATTATACGTGTCGACTAAGATGCTTTCCAATTACCGAAGAAGCTTAACCCAATTGGCTACTAAAAAATCTAGTTATTCAGATTCCTATCAATACTTGCAGCGTTCAAAATTACCGACAATGTATTTTCAAAAATCCTTACCACGTCTACCAATACCTTTGGTAGATAAGACTTGTGAACGTTTCTTGGCAGCTGTGCAACCAATAACAACACCCGACGAATATAAAGAAACGCAACAAGTTGTAGAACAATTTCGTAGGAATGAAGCAGCCGAATTGAATGCATTGTTAAAGATAAAGGATGAGGCTAATAAACATACCAGCTATATATCCGAACCTTGGTAAGAAATACACATTACATATTTTACATATGTATACGTGTTACATATATGTAGTTGTATATGTATATTTAATAAGCAAAAATATATACATATCCTTTTAATTTTATAGCTTTTGTTTTAAAGATGCTGGTTTAAGGGCTGTGTGAAAATTGCTCAAATTTCGCTAAGTAGTTTTGGAGACAAAGGACTAGCATGAGGACTGGTAAAACGACCTGCCGCATTAGTATTTATTAGTTAAAGTGGCATCAATGGACACTATACTTTGTATCGGGTCTGAATGCAGACCTTAACGTTTAAGTGGAAATTTAGAATTTTAAAACGGAGAACATCACTAGTATATGTAAACATATGCCCACTTTATTTGTTACTTCTTGTACCACTCTCTGTTTAAATATGTCATGGGAGAAGTACGTTATAAGAAATTATTCTGACTTTCCCACAGTGATATTATTACGATTTGTCTACAAATTGAATAATCATGGCAAAGCTTGTTTTAAAATGGCTAGACCATTCTCTCGCCAT
The DNA here is from genome assembly GCA_030448955.1 of Trichopoda pennipes. NCBI lineage: Eukaryota > Metazoa > Arthropoda > Insecta > Diptera > Tachinidae > Trichopoda > Trichopoda pennipes. Next base: position 6,535,517 of record JASKUP010000067.1, read on the forward strand.
AAGCTCTCTCTTTTTGGTGATATTTTTATTACATGATCTAGTTTTCCTTTTTGTTAAAGGGATATTAGCCATATTTAGAGAACGAAGAAAAAAATTGAGCTTTTTGGATTAGTTGATGATTTATTCTTAAGAAATCATGAAATCATACGTCTTAACCAGTGCTTTGAATATTCTTCTGCAGGTTTTAGCGCTGTACATATAAATATTTGAAGAAATTAACTCCAACTAAAACAAGTCATGTATTTAAGTACAAGAAAATATTATCGAAGTTTTGTTAAAGTTTTATTTTTCAATTGCCAGGCTTGGTGCTCTAAACAACCAGGCTTCTTGCTTGCTTAAGCCCTGATTGCCCTTAAGCATGTAATACAGACACATTTTAGTAAACCAAAGTAGTTTTGACTAGAAATGCATGCAGATAAATTTAATTAAATGCCCCCGTGAACAAAGGACGCATTATAAGCGATATTGACAACGACGCAAACCTTACTATCAGCCGAAAAAATGAGTAAATTAAATAAATGCCGAATAAATGGGAATTAATAATTCAAAATTCCAGCAATATAGTTTTCCTTTTGAATAAATGATCAAATATTGAAAACTAAAAATCAGCTAAAGTTGGCTTTACACCTGCTATAAATCCAAGTTATTGACCCTAATATAAAATAATGAAGCTTTCAGAAGAATGTACAAAAATGTATTTTTATAAAAATGATTTCTTTTTATAGAACAATAGCAAAAACAAATAATTGCATTTTTAAATATTTTTCTGCAGGTTTGATATGTATTTAAGGGATCGCGTACCATTACCTCTTAACTACAATCCCTTATTGGTAATGAAAAATGAGAGTCGTCCCCAATATCAACATCAAACGGTGAGAGCAGCAAATCTTATTATTTCTTCTTTACGTTTTTGGTGTTCTCTGCAAGATGGATTACTGGAACCTGAGGTATTTCACTTAAATCCTAAAAAAACTGACAATGAAAAATATCGCCGTTGGATGCTCATTTCGCCCCAAATAATAGCTACCTATGCGTCTTATGCCTTTAAAGCATTCCCTCTTGACATGAGTCAATATGAACGCTTATTTGGTACATCACGCATCCCAGAACTAGAAAAAGATCGTTTAGTACATTCACCTAAGTCAAAGCATATTATGGTAATGCGACGTGGTAATATCTATGCTGTTGATGTGATTGATTCGCATGGTAATATAGAGCCAGCAAAAGAAATACTGGCACGTTTAAATAGTGTTATCAAGCTTGATGAAACTAAAGCAGCCACTGACGTGCCCTTGGGTGTGCTTACTGCCGATGAACGTAATAAGTGGGCTCTGATTAGACAGCATATAATTAAAAATAATGTTAATAACTCACTGTTGACTAAAGAAGTGGATGCAGCTCTATTTTGTGTATGTCTGGATACAACGGAGGATCCTATTTTTGAGGAAAATAATTTTGTTCCAGTATTAAAACATTTACTGGCAGGAAAGGGTACCAATAGGTAAGTAAGTAAATTTTGAAAAGTAATTTCTAAATCGTTAATCTTATAATTTGTCATCTAGATGGTTTGATAAGTCCGTTTCCATTTTGTTGAGTGCCGATGGTATGGCTGCTATTAATTTTGAACATTCCTGGGGTGATGGTGTAGCTGTTTTACGATATTTCAATGAGGTTTACAAAGAAACTCAAAGTAGCCCATTTTTATGCAATGATGATCTCAATTCTGTGATTGACTATCAAGTAGACAATTCAAAAGTTCGCCCTGTAACTTTTGAAATCGATAATAAACTTAAGTCGTTGGTCAATGAATCATATGAAAGAAATCTACAAAATATCAAACCTTTAAATATGCACATGTTACGTTATCCTCATTTAAATAAAACTGCCTGTAAAAATTATAGTCTAAGTCCCGACTCCATCATGCAACTTGCATTTCAACTGGCCTACAGACAAGCTTTCAACAAATATGTGGGAACTTATGAGTCATGTAGTACAGCTGCCTTCAGACACGGACGCACAGAGACTATGCGTCCCTGTACTAATGCCACCAAACAATTTTGTGAAAGTTTATTGGATTCTAAAACAAGTTCAGATGCTAAGTACTTGCGTTCCTTGATTGATCAATGTTCCGCTTATCATAGCCAGCTAACCAAAGAAGCTGCTATGGGACAAGGCTTTGATCGCCATTTATTTGCTTTGAAGCATATGGCCGCTATTAACAATAAACCTTTGCCAGAACTTTACACAACAACTGCCTTTAAACGCATTAACCATAATATTATAAGCACTTCAACGTTATCATCTGATGCTTTACTTGCCGGTTCATTTGGTCCTGTTGTACGTGATGGTTTAGGTATTGGGTAAGTTTTTTATTTTAAATTTTCATTCCATTAGTTTTTGACGTAACATTTTTCTGTTTCCAATCTACTTGTTTTTGCAGTTATTCCATGCAGAACGAAGAGTGCGGCGCCATTGTTACATCTTATAAAAATGGTGGTAATGGTCAGGAATTCATTAATAGTTTAGAGCAAGCCTTTAATGCTATACGCAAAATAATCATTGAAAGCAAATAAGTGTGCGCTCTATACGTGTATGAGTTTCAAATGTTTCTGTTTGCAAAAGCAATATTTTGAGTAATTAATTTCATTAACGTTATGGTTTTAAAGTATATTGTGGCGATGTTTACAAAACGCCTTCTAAGATACAATTTTTCAATAACAAAAGTAAACAAAATCATCCTAATATTTTAGCCATTTATAGGTTTTCTTTAAAGTTAATATTTATATTTTTTACTGTCGCTTTTTAATTGCCCTAAAGAGATTATTTATTGTAAAAACAAAATAAAGTAAGAGCTGTTCAAAACAAAATTATTAAAACGAGTTATAGTTTTTTAACTGCTTGCTTACGTACTATTTATTTATTTATTGAATTAAGCCCTTTTGAATATTAACCCACTTTTTTCAAATTAATTAAAACCGTTTAGTTATTGTAGTAATTAATTGTAAAAAGTCAATACTTGCAGAAGGCATTGCTTCCTTCTTTAGCAGTTATAGTATCCATCTTAGAGCTAAGCATTAATTTTACAACTATTATAAAAAATAGGAAAACCGAATATTTAAACTTTAGTTCTTATATTTTCTGAAGTAGTTTAAAAAATACATATAAAACAGAATTTCTGGGGTTTTTCTATTATTCATGTTTTTCTTGATGCGATTTATTTCTGAATGCATTCGGGAATGACAAATGGTGCTGTCATCTGTGAAAGAGTGTATAGGATTGAAAGATTGATAAAGATCATTTAGAAAAATAAGAAACAGGGTATTAAAAAGACCGGAGTCTTATATTACCCCTGAATTAATTTTGACTTCGTTTGAGGAAATACCATCCTATCCCGTATAGCGCAATTCCTAAGAAAATTCGACCTGGATCAAATCTGGAGCAATTACCACCGACACCAAAGCAAAGAGTTTTGACAGAAGTGCATCATGCCACACTCTGTCAAACGCCTTGGAAATATCTAGAGCCACCACCTTACTTTGTCCGAATTGATGTATGGAGTTGCACCATTTTTGCGAAAGGAAAGAAAGCAGGCAAGTCACCCTGCGGAAACCATACTATCGGTCGCTTATTAAGCTGTTGGATTTCAGGTACCTCAAAAGATGGTAATTAATCATACTTTTCATCACTTTAGAAAGTTCAGAAGGAATTGCAATTGGACGGTAATTTCAGGGTTGTTAGCCTCACCCTTTTTGGGGATCGGCTGTACATTACCAACCTCCCAACAATTTGAAAATTCACCGACATGTTACAACGTGGTAAAAAGGACTGCTAAGTGCTGGAATACCATCCGTCCCGGGGAACTAGTTGATGCTGGATATGCTAAAACCTTTTTAACCACTCTAGCTTGAAAGAATATTTTCGGAATAGTAACGGATACCCTCTCTTCTTTCCAGCAAATAAGAATTACTTGCAAATATACTAGGCAAAAGGTTAGCTTTATCAACCGAGTCATTTTTTAAAAAGAGTCGGAATTGAAGAGCTAGCATTATGCTTTATTCTTTTGACAAGTGATCAAAAGTTCTTGCTATCCGATGAGTAGAACTTTAGCACGAAGGCGCTACTCGTACATATTTTTTTCACGTCTTAGTACTTTTGCGTAGCAAATTAGTATCTGCGTTTTTGTTTCCATGCCCGATAATGAATGCTTTTCGCCTTAATCTAACAGCATTTTTGCACGTTTGATTAAATCAAAACTTCAATATGGTTTTAATCAAAATTTCTTTAGATGGAACAAAGATGTTTACAACCATTTCCGCCAAGGCATCGACAATATTGTCTGAGAAGCATAATTTCTAATTAAATTGTCTAAAAAAAATTTTTGTTTTACAAAGGATAAGATTAACGTAATACAATACCTTTTGGGTGGCATCTTCACACTTCTCTTTTCCAATAGATGTCACCCAATGGTGTAGCGATATATTGAAAATAAAATTTACTTAATTTTTATACAGGGGTTTTCAACAAGAAGTTTGTTTTCTAAAACAAAAAATTAAGATTAATATGATTAAAATTTTTATTGTATTACGAAGAGAAAAGATCGGCAATTATGAATGAAAAATGATATCTGGCAAATGTTTACCACGACCACGCTGACAGATGTCGATTCTTTCATCAAAGTTTTTAATCACTTTTTGGGAAAATGGCGATCCTATTTTGTTAATCACATCACGGATTTTGAGTTTTAAGGCTAAAATCGATTCGTATAGACTCTGTCCTTAATATAGGTCCACAAAAAATAATCCAGTGGTGTTAAATTACGCGATCTGGCAGGCCACTTAACAGCTGATGGTCGTGAAATTATGCTATCAGGAAATTTGGTTTGCAATAAATTGATCGTTTTATTGGCTGTGTGCAAAGAAACCACGTCGTCAATAATAGGCCAAAATTGAGTTATTAGCATCTCGCGGTAGCGTGATCCATTGACCGTTATCGCATTTCCAGCCTCGTCTTCAAAAGAAAAAGAGCCCAATCATTCCTCCAGATCACATAGCGCACCATACAGTGACACGTTGAGCATGCAAAGTCTTCTCAATAATCGCTCTAGCATTTCAGAAGCGCAAACGGAACAAGTGCAAGTTGGCTTCGTCTAAATGAATTTGTTGTTCCTGACTGAATTGAGCAAATCTACGCCGATGTGAATGGTCGGTCGGCTTCAATTCCTGTACCAGTTGAACCTTGTAAGGCTTCAAAGTCATATCCTTACGCAAAACATCATGTGGTGGTTTTGGATGAGCCCAATTGTTAAAAACATCGAGGAATTGACAAATTTGGATCTGCTTTAACACTGTGTCTCACGGCTATGATGTTTTCAGTTGAACGACCTGATGGAACACATTTTGTATTGAGCCTGTCGACTCAAATTTAACCACCCGAAAAACGATTATGTTGTCCGAAAATATCATGAATACTACGAAATGTAACTTTAACAGAATCACCATTTTCATAGTGGATTGTAATTATTTAAATGCGATGTTCGTGTGAAATTGAATTTATTGTAACAATTCCCAATTGTAAAAAGTTGCCAATTCAAATACGTCAAAAAACTAAATCCCAAAACTGTCATGTCATTAGTGTTGCCACAATTGAAAAACTCTATATAAAGAACTTGTTCTTGAAAAATTTTTATATATAAAAATTAGACGGGTTTTCCTTCCTGACGCTATAACTCCAGAACGCACGAACCGATTTCCACGGTTTTGCATTGGTTGGAAAGGTCTCGGGCTCCGTGACGTTTATAGCGAAGAAGGAAAAATATCAAGAGAAAAGCAGCAAAACAGGGAAAATAATTTTTCACGTACAGCGCCATCTCTGATACATAGCATGTACTACAACGGCAACGGTACGTGGTGTGTGAGTATCCCTCACGAAAATAAGTACGTTTTATTTTAGGTAGATGACACCGGTGCGTAATATGTACATTGTTTGACAGCTACTCATGCGCACGTGAAATTGAGGTTAAAGTTATTCGTTTCCTAACAGTTCACATGGAAACCATCAATCACGCGTATTGTGCAAATTTTTATTCAACTTCAACAGCAGGCATTTGTCTTTAAGGTGGCAAGTTGAACTGTGTAAATTATGTGGATCGTGCATTTGAGGTTAAATTCACCAGTCTGTCCATAGTCCAAAATGCCGAGAGAAGGACGTGCGAACATCGGCCGCCGCACAAGACATGCAAGCTAGCAACAAAGGTATTCACATAACATAAGCGAAGAAAGATAATGTTGGCAGGTGATTTCAGGCAGACGTTGCCAGTTATTCCCCGTAAAACGCCTGCAGAACCTGCTTGCCTGAAGGCATCACCTTTGTGAAATAACGTAAAAATATTATCGCTAACCACTAATATGAAAGTTCAACTTCAAAATGATTAAAGTGCAGCACAATTTTCTAAACAATTGTTAGCTGTTGGAAATGGAGAAGTCCCAGTTGATGCGACAGCTGGATTAATTACTCTTACCAACGACTTTGGCCGGTTTGCAGACTCTCAATTAGCTCTTATTGAAAATGTTTTCCCAAACATTAGTGAGAATTATCAGAATTATGCTTGGTTAAGTCAACGACTAATGATGTACACGCACTGAATTTCACCATTTAATCAAAAATCGATGGCAATTTGGTGACATGCAAATCCGTTGATTTCATAACAAATCCCGATGATGCAGCAAATTATCTAAAGGAGTTTTTGAACTCTCTGGAGTTACTAGGATTTCCACCACATAACTTGCAACTCAAAGTCGGTTCAGTTATTAAGATATTGCGTAATTTAAATCCACCGCGACTTTGCAACGGTACTCGACTTGCGGTAAGGAGACTTATGCCGAATTTGATTGAGGCGACCATTATTAACGAAAATTACGCAGGTGATAATGTATTTATTTATCTAATACCAATGATTCCGTCTGATCTTCCGTTTGACTTCAAACGATTGCAATTTCCGGTTCGCTTTGCGTTCGCAGTAACAATTAACAAGTCGCAAGGCCAATCGCTTATTGTCTGCGGGATAAATTTTTCTAAATTTTGCGTGTTCACGAGTTGGGAAAATATCCGCTTTGTTTGTGGTAACGTCAGACCAAAAAACAAAAAATGTGGTTTACCAAAGAGCACTCCAATGAAGCGTATAACGCTTCCATTCAGTATTTACTTTGGATTCACTTTCATTTTTTATTTAGAGAAGTTCAACTAAATTCCACATAATTTTTGTAATCGAAATTAATTCATTACTGTTGTGCAATGAAATAAAATTTTTCGTTTTCAAATATAAAACAAAAAAAGATAATTTTTCTTCATCTTTTAATCCCCAAACGAAATGTTACAAAAAACGAAGCCATCTGGTGGCGAAACGCAATTCGCCGGGTTTGCTAGTTATTTATAAAATATTAAAAAAATCAATTAACTATAATTATTACATGAATTTTTCGATACCGATTAAATTTCGATAGCACTTAAATGTTAAATTCAATCGATATCTAATAATATCTCCTGGTTACTATTAAACCATTTAAACAAACTCATAAATACAAACTTACAATGGAAGATAACGAAAGTAAAAACAACATTTCGACTGTTCAATGTTTTTAACAATCACTTGAAGACGAATTATTTGTGCATGAATTTAAGTGTTCAAAACCTTTAAATTTCACTAAATATCAAAAACTGTAATAAAAGAAAAATTCTTAAACATTTCCACAAAAATTCGACCACATTAAAAGTAAAGAAAAAAATACAAAATAAGAATAAATACCAAATAGTTGTGTTGATTGATGTGTAAAAACGATTTGAATACGTGGATATGTACTAATAAAAGTATAGTGAAATGGAAGAACATTATTGAGGAAAACTAAATGGGGAGAGAAATATATTTTTGTATTAAACTTTGTTGTATTCACTAAATTGCATCGTAAATAACAAAACAGCAAAAAAATTCTTTACATTCATATAATACTATATACATATGTATGTATGTATGTATGTATGTGTGTGTATATACATACATATTAAACTATATACAACATTTTCTAAACATGTATAGTTTCTATAAATACGAGAGTTATTCCACAAGTCTCAACAAACTTTCATTTTAACGGGTTAACAAAGTAACTACTAAAGCTATAGTACTAAACAGCATTAAATCATCTTTAAAGTAAAATACTCATCCCTATCGTGAATATAAAGTTAAATTATACAGGCTGGCTGATAAAAGCTACTACAAAAAAAAAACATAACTTATTTTCCGTGTAACCAACCTGTCTTATTTTAATCTTATTTTATAGATTGATCTTTAAATTTAACTAAATTGGCGAATTGGGAAAATGGAACAAGAATTTGGATAGTGCAAAGCTTTCACGCTTTAGAGTCCGCAGTTTCCGTCCAATGAGAATATAGGTGCACGTTTGGTGGCACTCCTCCTAGCAGATGGACTATAATGAGGCTCGTGAAGAATTTTGCCGAGCATGAAACAATCGCAAGAAGGCCTTATCCTCGAGATCCCTCAGTTCGTACTCAGGAAACTATCGCTGCTGTAGCTGCTGCTATACAATCCAATCCTCGAGTTTTGATAACGAGCTTATCTGCTCAAATGGGTGTCAGGAGAGACTCACTGCAGACAATTTTGTACCAAGATTTAAACTTATTTCAATAAAAGATTCAATTAATAAACAAACTGACTTTCCCATTCGCTTGGAATTTTGTGAGAAGATCATGCAAATGGCGTCAGAGAATGAAAAGGTCTTTTACTGCATTTTTATGTCTGACGAGGAACATTTTGATGTTAACAAACAAAATTCTCGAATATGGCGAAATTCTAAGCTACAGATACTCCATCAGATGTAATTACATCCACTTCGCGTCACAGTGTTGTGTGCAGTTTTTTCAAGGTTCATTGTCGGGCCTTTTTGTACCAGTCAATGGAGACCGTTACTTAAAGATGTTAAAAGAATTGTTCTTTTCAGAATTACGCCGAAGGAGAATCCCTTTCAACTCTGTTTGGTTTCAATAAGATGAAGCAACTTGTCACATAGCCACGCCTGTTATGATAGAATTGCGGCACAAATTCATCAATAAATTGATTTCAAGAAACTCCACATTCCTTTGGCCTCTCAAGTCTTCTGGCCGATCTGCACTTTTTTTTTAATAAAAAGAAGTAGCACTTCCGGCAACAACGCCTATTTAGTCAAGTACCGTGCTACCTTCTTTAGTAAAGAGATAGAGAAGGGATGAAACAGGTGGTGAAAGTAGAAGGATAGTCGGAAATTAACTCTCGTATAAGACTGCACAGCGACCAGTGACCGTGTCTTTATCACTGAGCAGCGCCACCGATAGTCAATTTTTATTTGTGTCATGAAAAACCAAGGGGTTCCTTGGGAATCGAACCCACAACCTGACAAGCTAGTACACTATCTACAAGCCTTAAGGGGCACCTGATTTTTTTGTGGGGTTTTTCGTGATAAAATTTACATCTGCACCTGGCCGTAAGCCTTAATCAGATGGTGGTCAAACCACTGGGAATGAAAAGCAACGTCATTCACTCCCTAGGAAGCCGAGGACTAATTCTAGCAACAGGCCTTTCCTAGTTGCAATTTCAGCGGTTCCAAAGCAGGATTGCAAACCACTTCTCCTTGCTGAAGAGCTGGAGACAATCCAACTCCTGTCCAGAACACATGACTAGCATGCTCACTGGATCTGAATCATTCACCAGGTAGGTGTGACTAAAGGTGAGATGATCCTGGCCATCATAAAACAATTCCTGTATGGGGCCAATTCATGCGGGGTCCACAAAACCACAACCACTACGATACTCCCGAAGCGCCAACCTCAATAATCAGGTAGAGAAACAGCTAAAAGTCTAAAGAGATAATTAGCGGAAACTCTGGGGCTTACTGATTCCCGTGGAAATAACGTGGAGTTTCCAGTTGACACCCTGCTTGCTTTCAGGGCTCCCTTAAACCCCCAGCAGCACAGGTCTAGATGGTTAAGTAATCCATAAAGACCGATAAATGTGCCCCCGGGGGGATTTTTTGTGGGGTTATTGCAAGGAAGAAGTTTACAAAACAAAACCCAACAAATTTGGATGATTAAAAGCAATCCATTCGAAAGGTAATTGAGGCAATTCTCGCTGCAACACTTCAGGCAGTAATGAATTACTTTTTGATGAAATGTCGGACATGTGTGACCAAGGGTGGAGGCCATTTGAATTCAATTATTTTCAAAACTTCATGAATTACTTCAATAAAAATGTATTATTTTTTAACTAAAAAATAAATTAAAAAGTTAAGTTTCTTAATTTAGCAAAATTGATCAGCCACCTGATATATGAATTTTTCATTCCCCTCGAAGTTTGAATTGGTGTGGCCATGAAATATTTGTTTTTCGAATTATCCCATTTTTACCTAATGGGCATTTAAATACTCGATAAAGTGACGAAAGTAGAAAAATTCTGGTGAAGACCAGATTGTAGAATACAGCTTCGTGTTACGTTTTTATTTAGAAATATATTTTAAATAGGCGAAGCGTTGTCGGAAAAGCGTTGTCACACAGAGGAAAATGGAAAGTGACATGAACTCTTGCTCATTTTAGATAGCTTTAGATATCCCCTGTATCATATAAAAAAAATGTGGTTTGTAAACACACTTGCTCCGCATACGGTGTATAATATGAACGAATATTTAAATACCCAGCAGTCTTTAATAATGAGGTTCAAATGTAGCAATATTTTCCATATCAAAAAAATATTTTAGCGTAGATAAAAAGTGAATTTATACTTTTTATTTATTTAATAAAAGTTTCAATTTATTTATTCTTTACGATTTTTTATTTATCTGGAGCTGCTGTATTGTGATAGTGTCCCCAAAGCATGCAACTAGGGGTAAAATAGCCAGGCACTCAAAAATTCATATTCGCTTTTGTCGCCACATTGTGGATAACGGCAGCCAGTGAATAGTTTTCTGATTAAATGATTAATGCGATTATACTTAAACCCCGCTTGTGCTCTAGAAGTCAGCATTTTCCCAGGATTTTTATAATTTGATTTAACCACTATTCACTTTACCTTCCATATATATACCCTCCATGCGTTTAACATAGCTGCATCGAAAGTATTTGTTAATAATGGCCAATATAACTCGATTGCGCTAATTGTACATGGCGTTCTCGAAAAGGGCTACATCTCCCATGTAATTATATTGATTGACTAAATACAATTGAAAACAATTTTTCTTGCTTTCAATCATACCGTTTCGCACCCCCCGGGGGCATATTTATCGGTCTTTATAGAATACTTGACTATCTAGAACTGTGCTGCTGGGGGTATAAGGGAGCCCAGTCCCCTGAAGGCAGCAAGGGTCAACTGGAAGCTCCACGTTATTTCCACGGGAATCAGTAAGCCCCAGAGTTCCGCTAATTGTCTCTTTAGACTTTTAGCTGTTTCTCTGTCTGATTATTGAGGTTGGCGCTTCGGGAGTATCGTGGTGGTTGTGGTTTTGTGGCCCCCGCATGAATTGGTTTAGTGGGCCAGGATCATCTCGCCTTTAATAACACCAACGGGTGAATGATCCGGATCCAGTGAGCATACTAGTCATGTATTCTGGACCAGGAGTTGGATAGTCTCCAGCTCATCAGCAAGGAGTAGTGATTTGCAGCCCTGCTCTGGAACCGCTGAAATTGCAACTAGGAAAGACTTGTTGCTAGAATTAGTCTTCGGCTTCCTAGGACGTAAATGACGTTGCTTTTCATTCACAGTGGTTTGACCACTTATCACGAAATACCATTTCGCACGAGTCATTCAGAAACTTCGATAATAATGTAACGACCTAAAAATATAAGAAACAAAGTAAACGGAGTAATTTAACTGACTGATTACATAAAATATTTCAGTGTATAATGTACGGAATTATCGTTCCAACGGACAGCAGCAATAGAATTGTTCATATCAAAACAAAACTCTAATGTCTCACGAGGCGGCTTTTTGACGTCAATCAATGTAGCGTGATTTTTGCGATTATTACGTATAGCTCCCTCCCACTCTTTCTGTTAACAGTAAGTGCGAAGCATCCTGGTTCAATGCTCCAGCGTATGGAACTAGGTGATTCAAGTAGCCTTCGTCAGACGCCAAATACTAATACTACAAGTACTAGTAAGTAATTAAGTACCAAACCGAATTGAGTTTCCTTTAATGAATATTTTGCTTAATGCTAGCAGTAGTACACAACCATTCCAACCAATCTCACAATCTTTTCATTGATGGACAATGGAAAGATTGTGGGAAAATATCCTAAACTGAAAAAACTTTTTGTTTTTAATATTATTCAATGATGCGAAAATTTAGAAAATTTGTTGTTCGGACACAACGTTCAGTTATCACAAAGGTTAAAAAATTGTTTGAAGCATTTAAATCTGCATCTGAGTGATTCTCGATTTGACCAATAGTAGTGTGTGGTAACCTGTTACATATATACAAGAGGACCAGATTTAGTGAAATTCACTACCCCATTGGGTATTTAACTACCCATATTCTCTCTCGGGTAGGTGATAAATTTAACGTCAGTAGTTTGGCCTTAATCTGATGGTGGTCTTACCACTTAATAGCAATTTTCGAGTACACGGTAGCAGGGCTGTGCCTCCATTCCTTGCTTAAGAGTTGGAGACAATCCAACTAAGGTTGCATGCGCAAGCTAGGACATTGAATGAAGTTTTTTAAAAGCAACCGGTTTAACCAACAACCGCCACGCAACTCCCCGAGAAGACTCACTAATAACCAGAACAGGACTGTAGAGCTGCGGGCAACTGATTTCCGTGTGTGTGTTTAAAATCACTAGTCGGACTCCGAGAGTCCCATGTTTTTTTTATGGTTTGGGACTCCTGCTAGCCCCGGCCGACTGGTGCCGCCTTTTAGCTTTGAAAGCACATGTCAAACTGAAGTAGAGATACCATTCTTTTGGTCACCGCAATATTCATCACATTAACTTCATTCCAGAACGTTTGAACTTCTCGCAATCACAAGCTTTAACACGCTTCAGTTATCTTCTAAAGTGGCACTGCTAGTTTAACAGTTCAAAAAGCAAATTCAACATCTGTCCTAATTAGCGATTACACTTAAAAACATTGCGTATAAAATAATCATAGCAAATGTTATATCTCTTACGGGTAAATTTAAAATCATAGATAATTATTAAGCAAATATAATTTGCTTTACTGCCAGATATAATTGCGCACAATTTTTAAGAGTTTTAAATGAATTTACATTATTTATTTACTTTTACGCATTTATACACACTTTATCGATAACGTTACGTTCACACTTAAACTGCCAATTGCCCAAAAGAAGAAGCCTTTTATATTTTGTTGCAGCGGTTCTAGCGTTTACTCGAAAACTCAACTTCAACGTCATCACATATAGTTGTTACCATTATTCAGTGTCTTCCTGCTCTGTGTTTGTATTTTTTGATTGTTAAACTTCGTTCATGGAATTTTACTTTAGCAAGTTGTTGTTGTTTTGTGTTCATAAGATTTCCTAGGACCGCTACTATTTTCACTCTATGTGAATGATCTGCCGAAACAACTCTCTAGCTGCGGTATACACTTATATGCAGATGATGTGCAGCTAACACTAAGTAGCTCTGTTCGGGATATTGACTCCAGCATATCCTCCTTAAACGATGATCTGGATAGAATTTACCTTTGGGCAAATGCAAATGGGCTTTACCTAAATCCATCTAAGTCGAAATGCATCGTTATATGTAAAAGAGGTTTGCAGCCCGTACTGTCACATGATATTGTATTGAACAACGAGAGAATTGTGATTGTTTAATCTGCTAAAAACCTCGGTATTGTATTTAATAATAGATTAACATGGACTGATCATGTGAATATGCTGGCAGGTCAATTGTTTATAAAGCTTCGAGCACTGTGGTCAACACAATATTTCACTCCTTTGAGGATACGAATCTTGCTTGCTAGAATGTATCTTATACCCGCTTTAACTTATGGATGTGAGTTGTTTGGGTGCTGTGACTCGGTCAGTAGGAACAAGCTTGAAGTTATGTTCAATAATATCGTTAGATATGTCTATCAACTCAGACGATTTGATCATATATCACATGTCTCCAACAATCTTTTTGGAATCTCTTTTCAGGGACTAATAAAGGTTCGTACTCTTTTATTTTTGCATAAAATAATTGTGACAAGAACGCCCAAATATTTCTTTGAAAAAATACGTTTCTTCCAATCACCAAGGCACAAAAATATTATTTTGCCTCGTCATCACTGCCTCGTATCCGAATGGCCGCTCGTCTCTGGAATAGTCTTCCACTAAGTCAGCAAATGAATAGCAATGCTAACAATTTTAGGAAATTTCTATATAATTATTTCACCTAAACTATTTTATAATTTTTTATTTTTTCTATTTTTTGTTTTTTGTATCTTAAGAATACTATTGTAATATTGTACGTTCCTATAAAATAAATATAAGACACAATCTTGTTGTACAGGAAGTGCAGAAATCGAAATGAAATAAATAAATAAATAAATAAGATTTCTTAAAAGCTTCTTAATTTGTAAATAAACAAATAATGTTATTTCATTTACTTTTTTAGTGATAATTATCTTTTTATAAATTAAACTAAGTATCTTCGTAGCAATGTATTTAGATAAGAATAAGACATGCCAAGCAAGAAGTGGAAGCTACTGTCTCCTATAAACTAGATTAACAGAAATATTAAAAAATTTAATTTATTTGTCGAAAATAGACCACAGATTTATTAAGAGGCTCTTTCTTGCAAATCTTTGGGAGTAAAGCGTAATCCTATTGTTTTCCCCACTATGCCTATCCATCTTTCTGGAACGATAACAATTAATAAAAAAACACAAATTTCAAATTAAAGGGTGGCCCATACATGAAATAGTAAACTCTTGATTTGTTAGTCCAACTCGCAATTGCCTGCTTTATGAATGATTGAGTATTTATCCCATACTGCATGACTAAAACAGCTCTATTACTGAGCTTTTAAAGAAATGATATTACGTGGAAAGGAGTTTAATCCAGTTTCGAGTGCTGCTTAATTATAGAAGAATATAACCGTGATACCTGGTCTGTAAGCGGAAAAGATTTCTTATGTGGATGAAATTAAATTTAAAGCATTAAAGAGGGTAAAACATTTTTACGGGTAACAAATGAAGTTTTGTTTTTTGCAAATTTAACTGCAAACATTGTCAATAACAGCGAAGGGATGTTAATGGTATGTAGCTATGTTCCAGTATCAGGGGTCAAAAATCTCTGCAGAAGGATAAAAAATAATTATGTATGCTAGACACAAAAATCAGACTATGTTCTCTGTAACAATATATGGTTGCAGTGAGTAAATTATAATTGTATTTAATAATCCATCCATCCATTAATGGCTCTTCACAACCCTGCTGGGTCTTGGGCCGAGATTAGTATAGAGTTCCAAGCGCTTCGATCTTCTTCGCCAGTTTTGAATAATCAGATTGGCGATATTTTGCTGGACCTGATCTTTCCAGCGGAGCTTTGGTCGCCCCCTTCTGCGCGCACCTTCAGGGCCGTATTCAAAAACTTTCCTTGCTGGAGCGTTTTCATCCATTCGAACTGTATGTCCCAGCCTCCCCCCGGGGGCACATTATAGTCTTTTTGGAACCTACTTCCATTCCATTTAGATTTGTGTCTTGCGGGGTAAAAGGGAGCCCAGGCCCCTCAAAGGCTAGTAGGAGTCACCTGGACAATCCACATATTTCCACGGGAAATCAGTTGCCCCAGAGTACACTAATTGTTCTCTTTAGACAATGATGTGCTCTGACTGGTTATTGAGGTTGGCCCCTATATGGGAGTATCGTGGTGGTTGTGGTTTCGGACCCTCGTGAGAGTTTGTGGGTCGGATCATTCAAATTAACACAATGAATGGTTCAGGTCTAGTGAGTATGAATGCTGCCGTGTTCTTGATAAATAAGAGCTTCATGCGTTCTGGACCAGGAGTTGGAAAGTCTCCAACTCCTCAGCAAGGAGTGAGGGCACGGCCTACTCCGGACTTTCTAAATTGCTACTAGGAGTGACTGGAGGATATACGTATCTGAAGGCCTTCTAGGGCGTAGTTGGTGTCCAATCAACTAAGTGGTTTGACCACCATCTGATTATGACTATATAGTCGGTGCAGATGTAAATCAAATCACGCATTGTATGTCCCAGCCAGCGCAGTCTTTGTACCTTAATGCGCTTCACAATATCAATATCGGCATTGTATTTAATAATAGATCCTTAAATTTTGAATATAGTCATGGTTATTTTATAGTCATGGTTATATATAACAATGTGTAGTAATAGTATGGTTTAAGTATAACTACACAATTCACTCATAATATTGTTATTTTTCTTAGATCTGTAATCTCTTTTTGGTTTGGCGTTTGTTGGATCTAATACTGAATAAAACTTTAACCTAATTCAACATGGTTTATGTGGGATATGTGGCCAGGCTTCGAATGCCTTCGTTAACTCAATGGAAATAATCGATATTAACTCAAAGGTTGATTCATGCAATTTGATGTTAGTAACAATTGGCATTTACGTTCTTATAAACTTGCCTGCACGTAAAGGAAGACCAGAAAAGTAACTGTAATTTTAGTCTGCAATTAACAAATTTGGAGTACTTGAATTTTGATTTATAAGAGTGACCAAGCTTTCTAAAATATAATTTTAAATTAAATTAATTTGTATCGTTGTTTTTCATTTTGCTCATATAAAGAAAATTATTTTGCCAAAAATCATGTTTAAGTGTTTTGTTTCATTATTTGTTTTGGGCCGCTAACCTGAACCAACAATTGATAACGTCCTTGGTAGTCATTTGATTTTCATTACAATTCTGCTTGCTACTTCATCGTTAAAAGAAATATCTTTGAATTCTTTTTAATCAAAACTTTGTAATTTGGAAGTCGATTTTATGGAAATGGCCTTAATAACCACCAATAATAACGGAGGAAACAACGAATAAAATCATTTCTGTATTTATAGAAAGTGTATTCAATAACAGTAAAATGTATTGAGATATACAATGGATGTGTGCACAGTGGTTTGAAAACGTTTTATTTTGGAAATAATTTGGTAACTCATAAACCACTTAAGATTAATTTTCACAGAGGCAGAAGCAGAGATAAAGATGGGTTACACCCCCTAATTGGGTACCTCGGGCATAAAGGCTTTTTTTTAAATATCATAAAAAGGTTTTTTGTTACTCAAATGTTAAGACTTTGAAAAGGTCTACAAAAAATTTCCTTACATGTCTAGGCTACCTCATTTAGTTTGGGAGAAAATAGGGTTATAAACAATTCTTTTTTTCTAATTATTTCTTTTTCTTTTAAAAGAGAAGTAGCACTTCAGGCAAAAATGCCTATTTAGTTAAGTACCGTGCTACATTCTTTAGGAAAGTGATAGAGAAGAGATGAGATAGGTGGTGAAAGTAGAAGTATATGAAAATAACTGCCGGTATAAGACAGCACAGTGAGCAGAGACTATGCATTTATCACTGAGCAGCCATACCGACAGTCAATTTTTATTTGTAGTGATAAAAACCAAGGACTTTGTTGGGAATCGAACCCACAACCCCCAGTCTTGTAGGCTAGTACACTACTTACTAGCCTACAGGGGCACCTTTTTTTAATTTTTGGCCAACCTTAACTTGCATTTTTGACGTGGTATGCTTATTTATGTTCAGATTATTATCCTAAGATATTGTCAGCATTTTTAATAATAAAGCTGTAATAAGTTCGGTTCTGGTAGCATTACTCATTAAAAAGTTATAAGTTTCGGAATCGGGAAAATGTAAAAACTACCATTTTTTGGGATTTTCTCAAAAAAAATGGTATGAATTGCTTATATAATTGAAAATTGTTTCGGTACTAGTAAATTTTTTTGGACTATTTTAAAGCCAACTTACAGCAAATGTGAATAAAAGCAAAATTGCCTCAAAGATTGTCACGGTTCAACCTCTAGACCCATCCAAACAAAATTTATCAATTACATCAAAATTCCACAGAATGCAAAGCACGGACTGAAAAAAGTAAACAGATTATTAAAGCGCCATCTCTTGGCTACATACTCCAAAAAGAATTTGGAACATTTTTTCTCTATTTAAAGAATTTATGTGTTTAAATAAGAAAATTAGCCCCACCGAAAATCAATTTTTATTTGTAGTGAAAAAACCAAGGTCTTTGTTGGGAATCGAACCCACAACCCCCAGTCGTGTAAGCTAGCACACTACCTACTAGCCTACAGCGGCCCCTTTATTTTACTATTTGATTAAAGGCCCAGGGAGGCCGATCGTCCGCAACTTCACTCAGAAATACCTCTGCTTGGCCTCTGTGAAATTTCTTTAGGATATCTCAAGTGATTCATAAAATCTTTTTAAACTACTGTCGGGTGGTACATACACAGATATAAACATATATATATATAAGTACATACTGTATTCGTAATAAATATGGTGCGAGAAGTATTAAATTGGTATGAGTTTAAAGATGTTAATGTTTAGTACATTTTGGATGTGAGTATATAATGGCTAAATCGAGTATTTTCATTTTTATTTTGCATATTTAATGAAGGATTGTTTCCTTTTTTATACAAATGTATTTTATTTGCAAAAATCGATGCATATAAAAACCTGCTCACACATAAACGATCGCTTCCACTTACATTTAAACATTTATTATTGTTAGTATAAATGTGGATAATTTAAACTATATCTGCATGTACATATATATGTATATATACGGTATAATTTCTAAGCATCATAGGGAACTAATGTTATTTTATTAACTAAAATTAATAAAACTATTGGCGCAATTATTTAGAAATGCTGAAGGCGTGCTTATTAACCTGATGCAATTTATGATAGTTAAGGCAACAATGTTCTAAGAAATTATTGTTAAGCAAGAAAATCGTGTTAAAATAAAAAGTTTATATTACTTAGGGTTGTTTGTCAAGCATGTTAATGGAACACATTTGTAAAATCATTTTCCTTTCGAACTTGTTTGTATTTTTTAGTGAAACTTAGGTTCGTTACTATAAGTCATTGATTTTTAAAATGATTTCGTACATAAATCTTTCCTGTCTGCTGTAATATGAGGAGTATCAAATCGAATGCTCACAGCCAGTACTATTTTTCTGGTTTCAACGCATTGCTTAGAAGTGCTCTTTAGTATTAGCTCAAGCGAAAACAGGCTAATGCAAATTTTTTTTTTATAGAATTTTATTACTTAACATAAACGTCTTGAAATTAACGAAGAAGATTGTGGAACTAAAGCAAATAATGCTTAAAAGAGTTGCTAAAGTCGATTGGCAGCGTGTGGGCGTAATGAAAAAATAGCTGATTAAATTACTACTTTCGGCACTTATAAGTGTGGTGCATATGTGATAAAAAAAGTTAAATTGAGTTGGGTTGGGTAGCAATAAAAATGATTGTTATTAGTTCGCTTTGAAACCTAATAACAGGTAAATAATAAGATTTTTACTGACTTTATTCTTGCTTGCATTAATTTTTAAAATATCATAGTTAAATATAGAAAAGACTTTGTGGAAAAAGAAAATTTATGAGTGTTCAAAAGTTAGTTATTATTAGTGTTCACTAATAATAACAAAAAAGTGTAAACGTCAAAACAAGTTTTAATATCTGCAAATTTGAAGTTAGGAAGTAAATTGTCTATCAAATGATTAAATGTCAAGAATTGAGTTGTCATTCTTTGACATTTATTTAGTAAAAAGCTCCCAACTTTTTCCGGTTTTAAGCATGGAACACTGCACTTTTGATCAACGAATTTTAATTGTGAAAATTTACTATCAAAATAGCGAAGTATTTACAGCATTATTTTGTAAAATTAGAGCAGCTTTTTCTTGTAATCCGACTCCTTCCGAGACTGCTGTCCGTAAATAAATAGCTAAATTGGAGGTTCACGGTAGTGCTGCTGACAATACACCTAAAACAATATGCTCGTGGTGGCCATACTGATGCAACACAGCCGCTGTACAGAATAATGTTGCGAATGAGCCTGGAACATCAACTACACGAAGTTCGCAACAATTGGGTATCATTTAAGGCCAACGTTTTGCAAAAAGATCTTCATCTTCACGCCTATAAGGTTTAGCTCGCTCAAGAATTAAAGCCAATCAGCCATTGCTTGCGTCGAGCGTTTGTGAATTGGCTGTTTGAAAAACTGAGCGAAAACAACGTATTTTTTCCTAAAAATACCTTCAACTAGGTGGTCGTGTAAACAAACAAAATTGTCGCAGACAGCATCATTGCGCCGAAAAGGAGCAAGGAAACGGTGTCACTGTGTCTTCTCTGTGCCAAAAAACCAATGTTGACATCAGTTACCTATGGCTTCAGTTAGACGGCGCCACAAGATACACTCAAGCAATTCTGTTATTGCATGAAAAGTGTTCCGGTTGCGTAAATTTTTTGATTTGACAATGTCAGTTGGCCGTCTCGTTCTTGTGATTTAACGCCGCTAGATTATTTTCTCTAGGGCCATTTGAAAGACTGAGTTTACATGAACAATCCACAAATAACTTTCTGAAAGATGAAATGTTTCAATTTGTAACAGTGAAAATGGATGGAACAATTAGGAGAAAGCTATAAAGCCAAAAGCTAAATGATGCAGCGGCCATGATCCTCGAAGACGCAACAATATATTGTTGTTTAAATATTTTGATTGTAAAGTTGTATGTATTTGTTAATACCAAGGTTGCTAAATTTATTAATAAATTATTTTTTTAAAAGAGTATTTAATTTTTAAATTTTTTTCCTCTTAAATTGTAAATCGGGCTATACTTTGTATCACGCTGTCGTTTCTTGTTTTAAAAATAAACACATATATTGTTTATATATATATTATAAACGTTTTGTTGTTACTGAGTTCAAGAACACCAAATTTTAGAGTTTTCAAATTAATTCCAAGTTTATTTACTTTAACTGCTTACAAAGTAAAATTTGTACGTTGACATTACAGAACAATTTACATAAACCTCTTTACTTCACAAGGTTTATGTTTTAACTAACTATCTATCCACTCAGACGCTTTTATATTTGTCCGTTAGGGGTCTAAAAAAATTAACAATTTTCTTCTCCCCTTGTATCACATTTTGTTGTTGTATTCAATGTATAGGCGCCTGTTGATCTATGTGTAGTTTTGTTCTTGTTTTTATGCTGTTAAAGTTTCTTCTTGGAATTTATTTTAAGATAGTTGTTGTTGTCTTGTGTGTATAAGTTTTCTTAGAAAACTATGCAGTTAGTAAGCAGCATACCCAGTTGTTTACTTCATTACTTAATTATTTTCTTTTAAAACTTAAGCAATTCGCATCCGTACTAATATTATATTCAATCCAAATAATAGTGTTAGTGTAATAGAGAATTTTTCTTGAGTCTTACAAATAATTAAAAAGAAAAATGTGTCACGTATAAAAAATCCCATAGGAAAAAGTTGAAGTTTAGGATAAATTTGTGCTAGCCCTCCTAGGCTAAACAATCAATAATAAATATTCTTTACAAGTAAGCTGTTGCCGCCACAGCAAAATCGCTGGATAGAGACCATTTTGTATCGATTTAATTATATGTCTTTTTCTTCTGTGTTATCTCTAATATCAAAGAGAAAATAACACCAAAAAAGAAAACTACTTGCGGCATTTTGGCCATTTTGATTGTATAAAATTTGACTTATATGTAAAAAGAAGAAAAACGTTCTACAAGCTTGCGCTCGTGGTGATACAAGAAAGTATTTTTAAGGTATAAAATTATAAATTGTATTATAATTTAAAGGAATTTTAACAAATAAAAATAAAGAGTGATCGAGTAAATCTTTGTTTTCCGTGTTTAAAATCTATAGAATATTACCAGCAGAGCTTGGGCAGCTTCTCCCGTCAACATAAGGTATTAACACTTAAAATTTATATACATTTTTACTCCCTTGAAAAGGATTACCTTAAAAAATATAAATTTAATATTCATGCATCCATAAGCGATTAATTGCTTCACCTTAAATAAAATCCCATTTCCCAACATTAGAATAATATAAAATTTTATTACATTTTTATTAACCATGATTGTCGCAAATGACTCTCTGTCAACTAGCTGCACGAGTATATTAATGACTTTGTCTTTATTACACCTTTACAGAAGTGTTATTTATGCTATTTGAAGTTCTACTTGTATAAAAAAGGGTCTCTGCTATTTACTCCAGAGATTTATTTAAGCAATTAACATTTTTATTTGATTTCATTTTATTTATTCTTGTTGATAATATTGTAATGGAGTTATAAATTCCACTTGACAAAATCTCATTCAATTTCTTTTCTGCTGTGTCAAGATTTTTATATGTTTTTATTTTAACAATAAATATTTATGCAGGCAAAGGAGTAAAATATACAAATTTAAATCACGAAAAAAAATTGTAAACTAGAAATCAATTTAAAACGAAAGGTATTGGAAATGGGTTTGAATTAAGGGGACATTCAGATTTAGAATTAAGGGATGGATAAGTAATATTCAAATAAAGTTCTCAAGTTAACAGCATAAGGAGGCAAAAAGAAGAAAGCAAACATTTTAGAGTTTATGTGTAAAATTTATGGAGGCATTATTTACTTAATTATGTTTTCTTACAAAAAGAGAACTTTTATATCTACGTCCTTAGTTATACGGTTTATAGTCTGTGCACCGTGTAAAAATGTTAAAAATAAGTATAATTGCGTGCAGAATAATATTGTTACGAAGATGATTTGTTAAGTTTTAAAAGGAAATACTTACCAGTTAAAAGGTAAAAGAAACGACCCACTGTGCATTTTACAAACTACCTAGTTTTCTAAGAAATCTTATAGACACAAGTCACCAACAATATGTTTTTAAGAAATTCCACGAAATAAGTTATACAAAAGAAAACAAATGCAACTAATGTGAAATAAAAACAAAACACACCGTCTAGCAGGCGCCTACACTAAATTATATAATAACAACAACAATATGGCGTGATGTTAAAGTAGAATATTCTTGTATGTGCGAGAACCGCTTAAAACAACTACATAAACACCACTTACTGGCAATTGAATTAATCCAAGTTGAATCGTCATACGGCGTTACCGTAATGGAGTTACCATCGTGTTTAGTTTGTGTGCATTAAAATCGTTTAATTTAATTTGAAAACTCTAAAGCGCTGAACATTTATTAAAGGGAAAAAACGTAACAATATTTTCCTATTCTCGTTACTATTAGTCACTCACAATCAATTAACGACTGTAATTTTTACAAACAACTTGGATATTAATATAGATTTCCGACATGAATAAAAGGAGTTCATTAAGTCTAGTTTACTCTAGAGCAGATTTTAACGGTTTTTAAAGTTAAGGAGCCTACGATGGATGGTAACGTTATATAAGAACTAATAAGCAATGAGTCATTGCAACACCGACCGAAAAAAAATCACTTGCGAACAAGTGAGATTAAGTTCTCCATTAATGGGGAGCGCAATGAAGGGTTTAGGAGACTTGCAGCCCAAAGTGTATATCGTAAGGGCTAATGCACTTTAACATTTAGGAAGGAAAGTTTTTAAAACCTTAATAGGTGCAGTCGGCAAGGGAGTTACGAGAACGGCACGAAGGTGATAACTGTAAAGCTTGCAAAATGAAAAGCTCTTCGATAGTATACAGGCTCTTTGATACATTCGAATTCAGTAAGGTTACTATGGATTTTCACTGATATCTTCAAAAGGTTTTTTCGTATTCTAGAATTTTTTAAAGCCGCTTATGCTTTCTTTTTCTCCATTTCTGACCTAATCAAAGTTGTCCAATTGCATTCTATCAAGTGGAGACTTAAATCTATAGACTGTGCAGGAATTTTTTTTAAATCTTTAATAAAAATTAGAATTACATCTTCTGTGTAATGAATATTTAGATAGTTCGCATGTCTTAAGCAAATCGAAAAAACGGGCTCTCGAAGTAACGACCTCTTCCTACATTTATGTAAATATTTTAATAATTTTCTAGAAACACACACAACAAGATAAGCTAGTCTTGAACACACTCTGAAACGAATAAAACTTAAATAGCAGTGCTGTGTCCTCGTGCTGAAGAGGTGGATACTATCCAATTCCATCTTCTGTTGCATACGCAAGCTAGGACATTGCATTTTAAACCTGCCTTGCGGGCAACTGGTTACCGTGCTATCTGTATATGTCTATTAAGTTCATTGGTTGGATTTCGAGAATCCTGTTTCTCTTCTAGTTTGGAGCTCCTGGAGCTCCTACGTAACTGGTGCGGCCTTTTAACACCGAAATCACATGTCGCGATGGAAAATAAATCCATCACAACTGCGCGTCTCCGTGTCCAAGGATTTTGAACCTATATTAAATTTTAGAAACATCGCTAGAATATTGCTTTCGTGTTAACTTCATGCATATCTTTTGATCTACGAGAAATCATGTTTATCCCAATTTTTAATTGCAATTTACTTCTCTGGTAACATTTTTTAAATCGTTTCAAAATTTGATAGCAAAATGGCGCTTAACCCAGCGGTATAAAGTCCGTACTCAAAATTTTCGCCGAATCCACCTGTACTAAATTAAACTGATTTGAGCCTGCACATTTAAAAACAATATTTTTGTTTCAGGTATTAAGTTGTTTCGATTTGCTCCGCCAGTAAATGAAATACTGTTGTCATTACTATCGGTGGAAGGCGTCGTTACTGGCTGTTTATTTCGTACGATTGGCGAGCACTTTCGATGCGATCAGATCATTTTCAAGCCGTGGGTTTAGATAGTATTATAGTGTTGGGTTTAGGTCGGTCTTTCATTAGGGTCTTATCTATTGATTTAGGTAAATGGACCCACCACCTGGTATTTTCTGCGGGCCTAATTTAATACTTTAATTTTTTATTATTTGCTGGGTTATCGGGTGTTTTTCGTTTGTTAGAGTGTATGAGTAGTTCTAGTGGTGCGAAAATTGTGCCTGAGTCGTGTTTACTTGTTCGTTTATTATGTCACTCTTAATAGTTCCTGTTTTGTAGATTTCCATGTTTTAAAGAATGTCTAATCTTCGTCCCTTTTTGATAAGATGTAGTAATGCCATACACTTATCCAATTCCCTTGTTGCGTGTTCGTGAGTGTCAAGGTGTAATTCGTTTGTACGAGCATATGTGTTCTGTAAATCTAGTTTTGTGTGTTTGTCTAGTTTGTCCTATATAAGTTTGTTTACAGGTACAAGTAAGTCTGTAACTCTGCTGGAATTAAATTTGTCAGCTGTTTCTCTCGATTAGATTGTTTTAGAGTGTTGCTGGTTTTTAATGCTGTAAGAAAACCTTCTTTGTGATAATGGTTAGTTAGTCTATACATTTCTGGTCCTGTGTATGTAAACGTGTGTCGTCGTGTTGTATCAATTTTCTCTTTGTCTTCTTTATTCCTGTTTTTAGTGTTGTCTAAGCAGTTTATCTATAGCAATGGGTTTGCAGATGTTGTTTTCAGCTATGGTGTAAATTGTGTTGTGTTCTTTGTTGGTTTCTTTCTTTGTTATCTAGAGTATGTAAGATTAATCTCAAGTCTGTGCATCATATGTCTAAATGCTGCTACTTTATGTTGGGTAGGTTGGTTCGAAGTATATCCACATTACTCCTACTAGTCCGTCGTAGTTGGTTTTCTATAAATTTGAAAGATTAGATAGTTAGCTTCTTGGGTTATTGTGATGTAAAGATAATGCAAGTTTCTGTTGGTATTTGTGTATGTAATGTTATTGTGATTGTGTGTGTCTGTTAAAATTTGTTTGGCGTTGTCTTGTTCCAGGATCTCTGTATTTATGGAGTTATTCTGTCTTCTTCCGCTAGTGTCTTTATGTGTAATAATTCGAAATGTTGCATGAAAATTTTCATGAAGATTGCGGAATTTGGGCTTCCCATGCCGAGTCCGTCAGATAATTTGTAGAAGTGGTTATTAAATCTAAAGTTGTTCTGATTTATTATCGTCTTTACAATATCTATAATGTCATAATGTTATTACGATTCATAAATTTACGGCTTTATAGATTTATAGTTTTGTAAGAGACTTCCACAATTATGGGTTGTGAACAACCAGTTCACAAGAGGGGCAGGACCTACAGGTGCCCCTGTAGGCTAGTAGGTAGTGTACTAGCTTGTCAGTATGGGGGTTGTGGGTTTGATTCCCAACGAAGACCTTGGTTTTTTTTTTCACTACAAAAATTAAAATTGACTGTCGTCGGTGGGGCTGCTCAGCGATGAAGGCATTGTCACTGGTCGCTGTGCTGTCTTTATACGGCAGTTAATTTCCGACTATCCTTCTACTTTCAACACCTGTTTCATCTCTTCTCTACCTTCTTATCTAAAGAATGTAGCACGGTACTTGACTAAATAGGCATTGTTGCCAGAAGTGCTACTTCTCTTTATAAAAAAAAATCTATAATGTCGGTGATGTGTTGGTTGTTGTATAAATCGTCTACGTAGCGTGTTACGTAAGATAACTAAAGTTTCTTGGGTTGGTCGTGAGGTGTAACGAGAGGAAACGTGTATTTTTGATTATCTTAATGTCTTTATATTTTTCTTTAAGAACTTGTGTATTACGTAACCTATACGCATTTTGCAAATTTACCTTTTGGTATCTGTTTGTTTTTTTTTCCAAATTACAAAATCAGCAGCTTATATTAACGCTATTTACTCTGCTATAACATGCCATACGCAATGCCTAGTGATAAAAAAGAAGTCAACATTCACAATAAATTAACGCTGTAGAATACATCACTGACCCCATAAACTTAGTTTTCAATAAGAAAGTAGAAAAACTGAAAAAATAAAAAAGATAGAACGAGAAGAGAGAGGGTATAACAGCAGTACAATCCATAAAATCCCATACTTTAACACTTATACTATTAATAGGAAAATATAAAATTTAATGCTATTCAAGAATATTTTGATGGCATTAAGCTTGAGGGAAATATAGGAAGCAAGAATTATTAAGGAATCTATTTCATTTTTTTTGAATAAATTATATTTCTCCTGAATCTGCACATACATACATACATGCACACTGATTTATTTATGCATTTCAAACTTAAACTTTTTGACATTTCCTACTGCTAAATTACTACTAAATTACCATTGAATTGAATTTTTGTTTTTTGGATGTACACATTGCTGATTTATTTTCTATTATCGTACTTATCTTCTACTTAATAAAGTTCACCTGATGACATGTTTGACAATTGAAACAATTTTAGAAAATAATCAACAAACAATAAATGACAATTCCATTCTACAAACAGTGATGACAAGAACTCAATGAAGCTTGTGATTGGCTGCAATTTAAAGTGGTTCGTCTGTCTGTTAAACAAAATATTATTCCTTCTTCCTTTCATCAAAGATAAAAAAAAAAGAAGAAACACAAAAAGTACCAGTACAACTTATGGTAAAATTTATTTTTTTAACTTTTGTTATTTTGCTTACTTTTCGAAAACTAAAAAGGATTTACATTCATTATTTATACACACATGAATGTTGTGTATACGAATTAAGAGTATATTGCTGAGGGAAATAAACTGTCTGCAGAAAAAAAATAACACAAAAACAAAAAGTACTTGATCTGCATTGTATAGAGTCTTTATTTCTTTCTTTATAGTTTTGGCAACATATGTTGTTTAAAAATTTAAAATCATTAAAGAAAGAAAGAGTAGTAATTTTTATGTATGTGTGTTATTATTTGTTGTTGCATTAGCAAAGATACAAATATGTATATATAGATGATATTTGATGTTGGGGTCCGTGAAGGAGAAAAAATGAAACACCAAACGAGAATTATATCTATAGGCAGTGCCGAATCTTCTACACTCATCACTCTCAAAACGTAAAAAGTTTAGCATATACAGTAGGGAGTATAAAAATATAGAGGCATAGAAAGGTAAAAATCAAGAGTATCAATGCTCTTCTATTTTTATTAAATTTTGTGAAGTGCTCCTGCTAAAGTATGACACAGACATTGCAACTTTAAAAAGTATCTGTAAGGCGTGCTATGTAATCCTCCATTGCAAACTTCTTGTGATAATAGCACCGATATTATAGATATTGGAAAGACTATAATAAAACAGAACTACTTTAGATTTAACAACCACTTCTACACATTTCTGGACGGACTCGGCATGGCAATCCTAACTTTCGCGATCTTGGAAAAAATACGAAATAAGGCGTTACTATCGATATGTAGATGATATCATTAGCATCCTCGAACAAGATAACGCCGAACAAATTCTAACAGACTTAAACATAATCTATAATAATATAACTTCCACAATAGAACACGAACAAGACAGAAACTCGCATTATTTTGGCATCACAATATCACGAGGAGTTGACTGTCTAACCTTGGACCACCGCACCCAACATAAACTAACAACATTTAGACATATGATACATAAACTTGATACAATCCTATTTACCCTAGAT
Organism: Trichopoda pennipes; assembly: GCA_030448955.1. Classification (NCBI taxonomy): domain Eukaryota; kingdom Metazoa; phylum Arthropoda; class Insecta; order Diptera; family Tachinidae; genus Trichopoda; species Trichopoda pennipes. The sequence continues at coordinate 6,564,046 of JASKUP010000067.1, forward strand.
GAATACAACAGAGAACTCGACACAATTTACGCCACAGCCAAAAAAAACATCTACAAACCTACTACTACATATCAGCGAACTGCTTAGACACTACAACACTAAAAAAAGGAATAAAGAAGACAAAGAGACAATTGATGCAACACGATGATACACGATTACTTACACATGTCCAAAAATAGATCGTAGCATTATTTGAGATAGTCTCAAGCCATGGACGAACACTATAAAGAAGATTTACGGAACATATACGCTCAAACGAGCGGATAAGCACGACCTCACACACAATTTTCACGTCACTGAAAATATCCAGTAAATCCAGTATGCAAGTTTTACACAGTTTGCAGACGTCAGCTACGTCTTGCGAAGCACCAAAATAGAAATTTCTTCAACTTACTCTTTAGGCCAGCAAACTCTAAGGAAGACAAGATATTGGCCAAAAACAGATGTCTTTGTTGCGTAGCATCAGCCTAATAACAGCAGAATCAGATATGGAAGAACTTGCAATATAACTTAACGGAAAACTGTGATTCGGTTTCTGTATGAAAGGGGTATACAGAATGAGAAACAGCAAAGAGAGAGCTGTAAAATTAACATTGTGGAACAAGTAAATGAAAGAAGGACATTAGGGCTAACTTCTAAATTCTTGCGCTGGTAAACTTCCTTGTCGAAAGTAGTTACTTATATATCCCCGGGGGCACGCAGTCTATCAGTCTAGATAAATCTCTTTCCTATCTTGATGTGTGCTTTCGGGAGGGTAAAAGGCGGCATCGGTCGCCTGCGCTAGCAGAAGCCCCAAATTGAAAGAGACAGAAGATTCTCGAAGGCCGACCAGTGACTTTAAATACCCACACTGACACCACGTAACCAGTTGCTCGCAGGGATACGGCCCTGTTCTGTTTATTGTTCGTTGAGGAGAAATGTAGTGGCTATTGCTTAAAGCGGAGCTTTGAACAAATTATCCGAAAAGATGTTAATGCAGGTTTAACATCAAATGTCGTAGCTTGCACATGCAATACGGCAAAAAGTTGGATAGTCTCCAACTCTTAAGTAAGAAATGCTACCGTGCACTAGAAAATTGCGACTTAAGGCGCAGGTGGCCGCTTTTCCTGCACCCACTGCTAAGACCACAGTCAGATTAGAGCCAAACGGCAAGGCGTTGACGTAAACATTATCAAATATATACAGCTGCAAACATGTACTTCGCCAATTAAACTGTGATCGTGAAGACACATTATTGTTGCCCATGAAGACAAAACCTACACTCGATCGTCATTTAAAAATGGTATCTGAGCAGTCTTGGTTAGATGTAACTTTCAAAATATTAAAAATTCAGCTGATGATTTTAACTTCAAAAAGCTCCTCTTTAAGTGACTATTAATGGGTTTCTTTTTAATTACGTGTATAATCGGCTTCAGTACTCTAACTTAAGCCGGTTTGGGAACATATATTTGTTTCTTGTTATATTTAAAGTTTACAGCGAGATTGAAAGCAGCCACCACTCTTCTTTCTCCGAATTGATGCATAGAGTTGCACCATTGTTTTGACAGAAAAGCCTGCAAGTCACCCGTAGAGCGCCCACTACAAAAACCATACTATTAGTTGCTAAAATGAAAATTAATCATATTTTCCATTACTTTACAAAGTGTAGATCACCCTTTTTGGTGATTAGCGTTACATAAGCAACCTTCCAACACTTTGGAAATTCGACGGCATGATACAACGTGCTGAAAAGGGCTGTTAGCGGACGTGCTAGCGTCGAAAACCGCTGTTTCAAGACCAGTGCTGGAATCCCATTCAGCCCAGGAGACTTGTTGATGTTGAAATCTGCTTAAACCTATTTAACTACTCACGCCATGGCTTAAAGTAGAAACTGTAAATGCATTTAAATCTGCAATATTACAGATGGTGTTTTTATTCGACTAAAATGCAGAGAAAGCTAAATAGACCAATCCTAATATCTAGCGCTTTCTAGATTTTATTATAAAATTTAGCCTACATATTGTAACGACACGTTTTCGCGATACGGTGGGATAAAGCTCGCGACGTCCACGAGTGACACTTTTGTTTTGTTTTTTACTAATAATTTTTATTACAGTACACTCTTAAATTTAGCTTAAAATTATACTACTGCACTATTGAACACGCCAACGACGATTCACCGTTTCGCGGCCTTCAAGAGTTTCGCAGGTCGACACCTACTCTCCGCTGGCTAGCCTACTGCTTCTCACACTGGAGCGAATAAGATTCTGGTCCAGTCTGAGCAGAACAGTTTGCCTGTCCACCAATTTTCGACTAGTTGCGGTTGTCACGAATAAAATTCTGAGACAACCTTTCAACGTCTAAATTGGTGTTAGCCTTTTCTACGACTTTGGCCGTCCTGTTTAGCTAGGGCGAATAAAATTCTGGCCTGGCCTTGCTCTGTCCTCCGTCACCTAGGCGAATAAAATTCTGGTCAGGTGAAGCAGCGACAGAACTTGCTTTGCTGCAAACCTTAGCTTAACTCAATTAATTCGAAGTCGAATAAAATTCTGACTTTGATTAACTGGGCTGAACCTATTCGCAAGACTATTTTAATTAGGTTGAATAAAATTCTAACTTACTTAAAAGAAGTTTTGCCCGTTTGCTCGCCCGTGGCTAACTCTTCTAAAATACTCAAGTATGCCGCTTTTATCGGTCTCTGCTAGGCACACATATACACACCCATACCACTAAACGCCAGCTGCTTTGGACTGTTTAGGGCTGTGTTCAATGGTATGTTTTTCTTACAAATGTATCCTCTATATGTCAATAGGTGGCGCTTCTTAACGGCTATTCTTTGTCTTAAAAATAATATTACAATTTAAAGTATTTCGTTAAACAAATAATAAATGTAATTATAAAATATGAAAAGTGTATAATGAAATTCATTTAATAATAATGTTCTCTTTTTAAAAAATTATGAAATTCATTAAACAATAAAAATTAAGAAATGTGAAGAATGTATACGGTATAATTGATTATCTTATGTGGTCTAAAAAACAAGCGTGCCGACTTTTGGTCGTCACAATATACGTATAATTAGCTTAATTATACTGAAAAATAAAACTCTATTTCGGTTTTCTTTCACAATGCGATAACCAAAAAAAGGGGATATTTAACTTATGAACACTTTTGTGTAGGGTATACAAATTTTGTATAATTGTTAAAGCAAGAGCGCTTTTTGCTTTAAAACTCATCACACAACAAAAGTATACTTGTATTGTGAAGTAAAGACTGCAGTATTAGCTCTTTTATAATTTCAATTCGTTTTCAAAATGGGAATTTTTCTGAGCCTATTTTCAACATTACACCTGAACAGTACAATATATTTAAGTTATGCTTTTATGAGAATACGTGTGTGTATGTGTGTGTGTGTGTGTTGTTCTGTTTATTAACCACACACTTATATTTTCATGTTGAAAATTAAGTAGAATTTATATTTTGTTTTATAATTCGGGTTATGAAATGACAATGTTTTTGTTTTTTTTTCACAGCTCAGCAAAAAGAGAAAGAAAAACGAAAAGCAAGGACATTATAAAAACAAAGTCTAAAAACTTTTCTTTCATTTGTCGGTCCTGTTTGTGTTTATTTGTATGAATACAAGTGTTAAAAAGATAAATACTCCAACACAAATGAATCTGCTAGACTGCATAGCAGGACGTTTATATAAATGAATCTATGGGTTCAACTTTAGATTCCTTAAAGGATTTTAAGTTACAAAAGTTCTTTTATGTTATTTTTTATTTCATTTTTGTGTTAACTCATACTTTATACTCATTGTTAGGCTTAACAGGATGTTAGTTTATCTCTTTGATATAAAGGTGCTTTTTATGGACTAAATCTTTCGTTCTTTGTTTTTTTGTTTTTTTTTTTTTTATGAAAAACACGTACAATTTTTAAAAATATCTGTAGAACTTATGTGATATTTATGTTTAATAGGTAACTGGGGGAGAATTAATGTCGTTCCTTTTCGTCTTTGCTGGCTGTTTTTTGCTCTGTATGACAGCACGCGCTTTCGATGTGATGACATTATTCTCAAGCTGAGTTCTAAATTGAGATGATGAGTCAGTGTTCGGGTTTAGGTAGTTCCTTTGTTAAGGTCATATCTACACATATAGATAGAATACCCGCCACCTCCCATTTAATACCGGGCTAATTTTCAATATTTTGTTTTCTATTATTATCTACATATGTGTATCTGTCTGAGGTAGTTTGCAGTTTGTTCGAATGTGTGAGTAGTTTTAGTGGTGTAAAAATTGTGTCTGAGGTTGTGTTTATCTGTTCGTTTATAATGTCACTGCTAAAAGTTTTTGTTTTGGGGGGGAATTGTTTGTCTTTATGATTTCATTAAGTAACTTACTGAGAATTGCTACTAAGCAGAGAATTGCTAACACAAACTGAACACATTTTTAACAAATTTAAATTCCTCATAAGACACAGTCCAAGTGTGGAATAAATCTAAAATTTAAAATTCACCAAAAATAAAAGAGCTTTTAAGTTGCTAAAAATATAAAACAGTTATGACGAAAATTGTGGTTGCTCGTTTTTACCCATTCCTTTATAATGTTACTTTTAAAAGTTCCTACAAAGAATGTCTAGGCTTCGTCACTATTTGCTAGGATGTACTAATGTCATACATTCATATTTCCCTTGGTGGGTGTCCGTAAGTTTCAAGAGGTAATGTAAAGTTAGAGTCTTCTCTTTTTCGTTTGTATGAGCGTATGTGTTCTGTGAATCTTGCTAGTGTTTGTCCAGTTTGTTCTATATAAGTATGTTTACTAAGTCTGTTTATTAAGTCTGCATACCCCGTCGGAACTAAATTTGTCAGTTGTTTCTGCCGATAGCTTGAGATTATGTTTTAGAGTATTGCTGGTTTTTAATGGTGGGCGTTAACCTTCCTAGTGCTTCTGTGTAAGCTAAAGTGTGTCGTCGTATTATATCTAAGCAGTGGGTTGATAAAGGGTCCGCCATCTAACATTTTTCAACTAGTGCTTATTTAGTAAATGGAAACACTTAGCTCATATTTGATTTGACAGATAATTGGTTTTATCCTTCCGCTGAACAAATATGGTTGTGTATACGCTTGAACAACGCTAGGAAATATTGCGACATTACTTTGAAAATCATGGTAATGTTGCAAAATGTGTGCAAAAATTGCGTACGGATTTTGGAAGAAGAGAAGCACCGTCAGCTCCGTATGTTCGTTATCTTGTAAAAAAAGTGAAAGGAACTGGCATCCTCATCGATAAACCAAAGCGTGAAAAGCTAAAAATAGTGTGTACACCCGAGAATATTGCTGCTATGACAGAAAGTGTGCGTGAAGCGCCATCAACATCAATTCAACGTCGTTCTCAACAATTGAACATTGAGACGAATTTTGCATAAGGACCTTGGTATGACGCCATACAATGTCCAATTGGTTCAGGAGTTAAAGCCAAGTGACTACCCAATGCGTTTTCGCTTCGCTAAGAGGGCCGATTTTGAAAAAAAATCGTCTTTTCAGATGATGCTCATTTTGATCTTGCCGGGTATGTAAACAAGCAAAATTGTCGCATTTGGGGCACAGAAAACCCGCACGCATACATTGAAAAGCCGACGCACCCAAAACGAGTCACTGTTTGGTGCGGATTTTGGTCCAGAGGGGTAATTGGGCCATTTTTCTTGAAAATGAGCAAGAAGTGGGCGTTACAGTCAATGGCGATCGTTGTCGGGCCATGTTGAACGAATTGTTGTTCACAAAAATTTAAGAGGAGGATATTGACAACATTTTGTTTCAACAGGACGGCGCTACGTGCCACACAGCCGAAGCTACACTCAATGTTTTGCACCCTATTTTTGAAGATCGCATTATCAGCTGCAGAGCTAATGTCGTTTGGCCACCTCGAAGCTGCGATTTGACGCCGTTGGACTATTATTTGTGGGGTGTCGTCAAAGATAAGTATTACGACGGCAAGCCAGAGGCAATTGACGCTTTAAAGGTACTTCTTTTGGACTAAATCGTGAAGCCATTGGTGAAATACAGCTACACAAAATCGATAATATGTTTAAAAATTGGACCGATCGTGTAGGCTGCTGCATGGCCTGCCAAGGCAGCTATTTGAATAAAGGTATTTTCCATTATTAACCGGAAGGATTTGAGAAAATATTCAGTAGTTATGTTTATAGCATTTAAAACAAAAAAAAAGAAGGTTTTTGGCGGACCCTTTAATATATAGCCCTTTCTTTAGCTGTGTTGCAAATTGTGTCGAGTTCTTTGTTTTACTTATCTGAAGTAAGTGGGACTATCTTATGTCTGTGTAGCATGTGTCTAAATGCTGCTTGTTTATGTTGGGCGTGGTGGTTCTAGCTAATGTGGATGGTAGTGTCCTTGTAGTTGATTTTCTATAAACGTAAAAGGTTAAACAGTCAGTTTCTCGTGTTATTATGATGTCAAGGGTAATGCAAGTTTCTGACTTGTTCTTTTTTCATTATGTATGTAATGTTTTTAAGGATTATGTTAAGGTCTGTTAGAATTTGTTCGGCATTGCCTTATTTGAGGATGCTTATAATGTCAGTTACGTATCTATAGTATGAGTTATAGTAATGAGAATTTCTATGAAGATTGTAGAAGTTGGCTTTCCCATGCCGAGTCCAAACAACTTTATACCAGAAAAAACAAAAGTTCCTGATGTTTTTATACAAATTTTGTTTTGTAGTCCAATGATATTAAATATCTTAGATAGCCATTGCTAATATTTGATCTTCTGAATAGCTTTTAAGAAAATAATCTCAAAATGTATACATAATTTATCATATCACGATTGAGATTAAGCCAATCCTTTATTTACAAAAAAACTACTTACTAATTGGCAATTGTAAAGTTTTTGCATTTAATTAAAAGAAAACAAAAAAATTAAGGAGAATAACACAAAAGACTAAACATTCTTAAGGCCCAACTATAATATGCATATGCAGGCTTAAGCCAACTTAAACAACTATGCAAATACTTAATAATCATATGTGGCGAACTATAATGTACTTAACAAAACTTTTCCTCAAGTTTCATGAAATGTCACTTGCTTAAGCAAAATACGAAACTGATCGCACATTCCGTACGGAAACAGCTGATTTTGTATTGTGTTATAGATAAATTAGTAAACAAATTTCAATGGAGGGTAAAAAATATTTTATCTAAATTTAATTAAAAATGTACAGAGAAAAAATAGCTTATATGACAAAAGAGACGCATTTAATTATAACGGCAATTCAAAGAACGAGGGCCTTTAAACATTTTATTTTCTTTTCCATTTTTGTAACACACAATTTGCAATAAAATTTAATTTTTTATTGTTTATAAATTCAATGATACACAGAGTTGCATTTTTTAGTACTTTTGGCCCAAATAATACATACAGCGATATATGTGTAATTTTTCTTTCGTAATTCTCTTAAAACTATTAACAAAAAATTATAACTTTGTATAAGAATAGTATTAAGTATACAAAATATGATTATTAAACGTATTTTTGCTAATAAATTTCATTTATGTATAACGAAACTATTTTTTTGCAAAAGTACGAATAAAATAAATGTGCAACTGTGCATAATAATTTCTATATTCATGTACAAGTACAATATAGCCAATGATTCGCTCAAACATTTGACAGACTTTTCGTCCAACTTTTGACATTAACTTAAGCCAGATTATTCATATTATAGTTGGACCTTTAATGATTCTGCGAAATACTTAATATTGAATAACGATCCTACTACTAAGTTGCAGAAAACAAACAATGTTTTAGTTGATAAACTCTTTAAAAAAGAAATCATTTCAAAAATGGAGAGGAATAGACTTAAGACTAATGTCAAATTCTCCAAAGCTATATGAAGTACCTAATATCCATATGCAGAATTTTCCTTTAAGATATATTTGCTCTTGCATTAATTCCCCGGCCTGCGGACTATGCAAGTATATAACGATAACAGGACAATCAATATATAATATTAGAAATTCATTGGAATTTACAGATAAATCTAACAGAATACATACACAAGATAACGATAGATTATTTTCATTTGATGTAGTTTCACTTTTTCCAAGTATTCCTGTAGGTTTAGCTTTAAGAATTGTAGAGAGAAAATGGCAGATAATAGAACAAAATACGAAGGAATTATTTTCACGTATTCTTAAGTTTTGTATTGAAGATAAAAGGTATTTTCAATTTGATAATAGGATGTATTTGCAGAAGGAGGGCCTCCCTATAGGCTCTCCAGCATCACCAATTATAGTTGATATTGTGATGTAGGAATTATTAAATTCATGTATAAGTAAAATGTATATTAAACCGAAGATTATCCCAAAATGTGTAGATAATTTATTTTGTATAACTTCGGAAGATGCAGTGGATGATATTTTGTCCGAATTCAATAGTTTTCATCCGGTTATTAAATTTACGATTGAAAGACAGTTAGAATCTAAACTTTCATATTTAGATATATTGATAATAAGAAAGGGAAATAAGTTAGTGTTTGATTGGTATAAGAAACCAACATCTGCTGGAAGAATTATTAATTTTTATTCCAAACATCCGAGAAAGATGATAATAAACACGGCGATAAATATGATAGACAGAATATTGACTATAAGTGATAAAGAATTTCATTTGAAGAATAAGGACATAATAAGAGATATCCTTAATAACAATGATTTTCGCATAGAATTAACTAACCGATTAATTAGACAATATGATAATCATAGGCATAATTTAGGAACTACTACGGCAGAACCAAGACTTTACAAAAGATTAACAAAAGAAAACTATTTAACTACTGAATGGTAGATCTAATACATGGTATTTTTAAGTCTTCTAATTTCGTCGGTGTCGCCCAATAATATATTAGCCTGGGGATATACATTAATTAATTAATCTTTTTAAATAGTTTACACTGTAAAAATTTATTACATCTTCGACAGTTTGTATATTTAGATCCTCATGTAAAGCCTTATAGGAAATATACCAAGGAAATTAAACAACAAGCCTTAAAGTTTTTGACTGGTAGCTTTCAAATATTTTTATATATGAGGCGCTTGCTGTTCCCCTATGTTAAAGTCCATATAGGTTTGAAAAGTGCTTTATAAAATTTAAGTTTATTTTCCAGATTTAATTGAGATCTGAGACCAGTTACCCAGTTAAGTTTTCAACTTGTTATGTTAAATTGTTGCCGTTTTAATTTTATATGCTCTTTCCCCGTAAGTCAGCGATCAATATGTAAGCCAAGGTATTTAACGCAACCTTTTTTTAGTTGCTTTTTAAATTTGGATATTATTTATATTTAGCAACATCAGGGCAATTACCCCTTCGAGAAGAATGTAGTGCTAGCAGAATTTTCTGTATTCACTTTAGACTTCCATTTTTTTCACCATGACTCAATTAAATTTAAGTCATTTTGAACAAAGAAGCTAGCCGTAATTGGGCTATTGTTTGCAGTTAAAATAGCAGTATTATCTGAATACGTATAAATATTCACAAGGTTTTGCTGAGCACACTGTCCTGAAGAACTCCTGCTCGAATATTAAATAAGTGCGATCTTTCATCTGCGAATTTTACGTAAAATATTCTGCTACTTAGGTATGATTTAAAGAATGCATAAATGGGAGAAGTTTCTTTAGTTTGTATAAAAGACCAACGTGCAAACTCTATTGAATGCCTGTTAAATTTCCAAGAACAGAAATCAGAAATAATCAGGAATAATTTCTAAACTCTCAAGAATTGGGTTTAAGCGATTCAAAACAATTTTTTCAAACATTTTTTGAAAAAATACTTTATATATTAAGAAGTTAATTCGTTATGTTTCTTGATTATGATAATCTCAGCATATTTCCACTGAGAAGGAAAATAACTTAAATGCGGATATCGATATTATCATATTCAGGAAATTATTTGATATTTAGATTTTTTATTTAAATTGCAACTTCATGTGGAGAAATTTGTTTTATGGCCAAGCTCACGTGATATAGTGCATCCAAAAATCTCGATATCTCTACGAGATGATTACGATAATGCTATTGTCGTTTTTGTCTTCCTTTTTTAAATTCAAAAATCTCTTTTAATATGGTTTTAAAGCGTCATTTTTATTAAATAAATATGTTATTTCATCATGATTTATTCCTGTGGAATTATCACTTTGGAGAACAGAAAAGACATTATGGATGTAATTTGCAAATGCTTCTACTTTCTTTAAGTTAGATCTTCACCACGAGTCATTGCTTCTCTTAAAAGATGGAATTCTTTTTTTTTGTCGGATCCTTCAGATATTTTGTTGCCTTCCATAAGTTGTGATTATTATTATTTGAATTATTAATATTGAAAGTCTTCACGGAATGACGAATGACAAGACGCCACTTGTCTTAGTAACTTCTACTTATCGGTCATACTTTCTCTAATCTTCTTTTAATTACAATCATATTCGAGGACCACTTTGCAAAACAGAAAAACATTCTGCCGAATTTTCGATTGCTTAATACAGATAAAGTATTTTATGCAGAAAATTTCATTCTGCAGTACGATGGGACTTTCTCGATAGCGCACTAAATATTTATTTTTCATGAACTAAATCACTTTTTTACCTCACTTTCATTTAACTAATAGAATTCAAAACGACCTTAGCAATAGCTTAATGAAGCTTAAGGGAAGTACCATTGTTTCTAAACTATTGTAATTATAACAATTTAAAACGAAAATAAATATGTCTTAATTAAGGCATTAAAATTTAATTTCTCTTTAGAAATTTTTGTTTTCGATTCATTTGCTTTTCCTTATCTTCGTTCTCTTAATGATTTTCCGCAACGTTCTATATATTTAATTGGTTTTTATTTTCTTATTTAAGCATCATTGATCCAAAAAGCAATCGTATGTTACTGGTTGCAATGATTACGATAATGTTATTGTCGTTTTTTTTCTTCCTTTCTTTTTTTAAATTCTGCATCGTTTATGATGTGTAAACGTTGGAGGTGTAAAATGTATATAATTGCTGCTTTGTACCAGTTTTAATTTAATGTGGCATCGCACAAAGCAGAAAAACTCTCTTAATATGGTTTTAAAGCGTAATTTTTATTAAATAAATACGTTATTTTATTATAATTTATTCCTATTGAAATATAAAACCTCTACCATTTCATTTTTAAATAGTTTTTAAATAGTTCATTTTGCTGGGGTTTTGGTGTATGTGTGTGTGTTTGTATGTGTATGTGTGGCTTAAATGTTTTATTCAAATAATGTATGTGCAATTATGAATCTAAAGAACAGGTTAAATTTAATTAGAGGTCAAAACCAACAATAAATATAATTAATTTTCAACCAGTTGCAATATATTAACATTGCAAATTTTGCATTATATATGGGAAATGAACTTTATACTATTCAATTTATTATATGTGCTTCATTATCCCCCTAAACATCTTAACTGATCTGAACTGATTTTTATAAAATCCCAAGTTTTTCCTCTGAAAAATATTGTTATAAAGGTGTTTTTTTTTAAGTTTTAAAAGAAAATAATTCTCAGTGAAAAAGTGAACGTAATGACCTATTGTGTCTTTTAATTAATCATAAACAAGTACGTGCAATCTCTCAAAAGCATAAAATTGACAATGGTTACATATTTTGCTGCATTCAAGGCAGTTGGTGAATCGTGCCATATTCATTTGCATTATTATCACAACAATTAAGTTCGTTGAAGGTTTGCCATCTGTACTTTTCCAAGTTCTATATAAGCAGCCATCTACAACTTTTAGGCTATTCCGCTAAGCACAATACGATTTTTCTAGTGGGCTACCTGCCGCTATTTCATTAAAGTACGGTCTTTTGTATATACACATTGTGAACTTGACCGAAGGTCATATTAAAGCTTTAGATAAGTTACGTAATATAACAGAGACTGGCTTTTTTGCTTATAACCTAGGAACAGATATTGGCTTATATCATTAAACGGAAGCGGCCGCAGTTTGGACGAGTTGTAAAAATAATTTTCACATTTTAAATGAAATAATAGCGTAGACTGCCTAGAGGCCGCGGTTAGCATAAAATTCTCTTAACTAGTTGAATATTAAAAAAATACAGGGCGAAAGATTTCTTTTTGTAAAGTTCTTATAATTCTAACTTTATACCCTTCAACACAGATAGATGTGGTATATATGATTTCTTAGAAAACTATGCAGTTTGTAAAAGACACAGTAGATCATTTCGTTAACTTATTTACTGATAGTTATATTCTTTTAAGACTTAAAAGAAACATCTTCGTAACACTGCCGCCCATTTAAGCCTTTTAGTCATGGGCAGCCTCGTGCCATATTTGGCCAGTCGTTCCAGATGAACCTCTTTAATTTTGCACCTTGGACTATGGCATTTCTGTAATCGGTAAACTATTACCTTCAATTTCTTGTTCACCTTGCATAGTCCCTACCAGTGGGTTTGCAATTTAGGGGACAGTCCTTGAGTTATAGGTTAAATAGTAGAACCATTTGTAAATAAAATAGTAGAACCTTTTGTAAATCCCTCCCCTGCTTGCTGCTCAATCATACTTGGCTTTAATTTTATCGCTAGACATTTTAATACGATGGCGGTCAAACTCATGCAGATCTTCTTGTGTCTGAAGAGCATTTCTATAATCGTCGTGCCAACTTTCATGGCAATAGACACAATAGGTTATTTCCTTTACTTTCCCCCCGGGGGCACATTTATAGGTCTTTATAGAACTTCGACTATCTAGACCTGTGCAACTGGGGGTATAAGGAAGCCCAGTCCCCTGAAGTCAGCAGGGGTATAACTGGAAGCTCCACGTTATTTCCACGGGAATCAGTAGCCCGCAGAGTTTCCGCTATTTGTCTCTTTAGGCATGTAGCTGTTTCTCTGACTGATTATTGAGGTGCGCCCTTTGGGAGTGTCGTGGTGGTTGTGGTTTCGCAGCCCCATAACAGGTTAGTTTTATATGGTGGCCATAATCATTTCACTTTTAATAACACCTACCTGGTGGAATGATCCTAGATCCAGTGAGCATGCTAGACGTGTGTTCTGGACAGTAGTTGGATAGTCTCCAGCTCTTTAGCAAGGAGTGGTGGTTTGCAGCCCTGCTCTAGAATCATCGAAATTGGTACTAGGAAGGATCTGTTGCTAGAATTAGACTTCGGCCTCCTAGGGCGTGAGTGGCGCTCACTGCCAGGCGCAGATGTAAATCATATTACGAAATTTCCTTTACTCTTTTTACTGTGATAATTATTTTCTTTTAAAACCCAAACAAGGCAACTTCGTAAAAATATCTATACTGTCTTCCTTAAAATATTTACTCTCTTAAGACACTTGAACCGTCACTTTTTATCATCATCTAAAAAAAGCTGCTATAAACTTTTTAGAATTAGCTTAGCATTGTTTATTTTAAGACAATAGAAAAAAGCGCCAGTGAGAAAGCGTAGTGAATGATTAACAAGCAATGACTTTTCTATTGCTTCAGGCGAAGAATATAAAATATTTAGAAAATATGCTCTATAATATAATAATATTGTTATGTTTATACCTTTTATAAACGTTTTGTTGTTGCTGAGTTCTTTATTGCAAAATAAATAACACCAGTTTTAAAGGTTTTCAAATTAATAACAAGTTTATTTACTTTAACTACACACAAAGTTGACACTACATAACAATTTACTTAAGATGCACGTCTTTAGTTTACGAGGTTTATTTTTACACTGACTGACGCTGCCCTTTTTATATTTTTCCATTAAAAGTCTAGAAAATTTAAGAATTTCTACTCCCTTTGTATCACATTTTGTTGTTGTTGTATGTTGTTTATTCAATGTAATTTAAGATAGTTGTTGTTGTTTTATATAGATATACGCAAATGGTAAACATACATGTTTGTTGTTGTCTTGCTCGTATAAAATTTTTAGGCAGTTAGTAAACATAAATTTGTTGCGGTCTTGCATGCCACGCAGTTAGTAAACAGTATATCGAATTATTGTTGTTTGCGTGTATAAAATTTCTACGCAGTTTGTAACTAGAAATTTTGTTTTTGTGCACAAGCTTTCTTAGCAAGCCACGCAGTTAGCAAACAACATACCCAATATTTCATTTTGTTGCCTTATTATTTTCTTTTAAAACTTAAGCAAGACACAACCGTAAATATATAATAATATTTACGTTAAAGTCGTATTATATTTATTTATATTTTTTCATTTAGAAAGCTGATATCATAACTAATAATAGGCCTTGATTCATCATCTTGGTTTCTTGAATATTTCATTCAAAAGTCTTTTCGTATATGTCAATATAAATAATTTAAATTTAATTTTTCTTAGTTATACTTACTTTCAGTTTTATATTCACCCACATTTATAAAATTTTAACAGTTCAATGTATAAGTAGAACATTGTTATAGATAGTAATTTCATTTCATTTCGTTTAATTGTATTGTATTTTACATTTGCAGACATTACATTCATTAAATATTTAAATTATTTTAATACACATTCAGCCATTTTAGTTAAAGATAATGTTGCACATAAATACTTTTGTACGTAAGCTCAGGTATCGATATATGGAATATTTATAAATGTGTACATTTTTATGGTTCATTTAATTTGAAGTACAATTTTTATGCATTCTCAGATTTAATTAAATTTATTGTTTTAGATTTCGCAAGTGCCTTTATAGCAATACGTGTGTATGCATTTATGCAACCTAGCAAACATATATGTTTGACTTTAAATGAAGATTGATAATTAATTACAAAATATAATTTTATTTTAGGAATTTATGTACGATTTATTTTTCTATATTTTCTACCGCCACATTCTGAATACTTCATTATTCCTTTACAAAATATGTTGACTCATGTGTTATCTAAATTAAGCACCTTTAATGCTTCCGAAAATAAAATAAATATAGAATGCTTTCAATTCGGGCAGTCTCCGTAGAAATTCATTGATAATAGAGTGAGCGAATATCTATTTTAAATTTTTTAATTGATGTCAAGGCTGATTGTAGGAAAGTTTTATTTTTCAACGCGACATTAGCACAGGACTTAAGACAGCAGTTTTTTCCCCAGCCATAAATTAAAATGCCTATTTGATAGAAACCAAGGACAATATTTTTATGCGATTAATTTTAAAATGTTTTACATTTATGCCCTTTAATTTTTATTTTTTTTTTCTCAAATTTCATTTATATATTTTCTTTAGTATAATGATAACTTTAACCACTGTTGCACGGAACATCTCATACCGAAAATTTTTTCTTCGTGATGTTAATGTTGTTTCCAAATATTAAAAAAAAAACAAACTAAATATTACAAAACATGTGACGAAACTTTTTTGCTGTTGCTGCCTGTCCAGATGAAATAAAAGACATTAATTAAATTGTTATAAATCTTTTGCCTTCATTAATTATCAATTGTATTAACAGCAGTTCGCTCTATCGGCTATTTATGCCGCTCAATCATGTGTGGAGGTACCTCTTGGCTAACTATCGCGGATTAACAATTAGTAGACAAGGGAAATTCTCAGATTGTGGAAAGTTTACGGGTTAAAATACTAGAACACACTTACATGCTGTGCCGATCTCTATCCGGTATCGACTGTTGGCGCACTAGTTTTTTCAGAGCTAAAAGCTCAGTGGAAAATAGCCTTACCTCTCTATTCGCTTAGCAGGTACTATGACCTCCCAATCTTATATAGAATTTTAAAGCATGAAACACCCGTCACAAAACCTCTACACCAATTTCAGACGTTGCAGTATTTGCTGGATAAGTTAGAAATATTTAAGGGCAATACGCTGCACGATTTCGGCGCACCAAATCCCCATTTGTTCATAAAGTTCCTCTTTATATACCATTTCGCTACCACGTACATTACACCATTTCTATGGCTAATTTAAAAAACAGCTAATGGCTGTGTTCATTAACAGATTTGTTAGTTTTACTATTATGTATTACGAATTACGAGAAGATGGAAGCTGTTGTTAAATTTAAATTTCTGGCTATTTAAACAACTGTGCAACTGCGCTTTACCTAAAATGCGTTTCAATATGATTAGAAAATAAAATTTAACCTCATTTATGTTTGTTGTGTTGTGTACGTTAATGTCATGCCAGTGCATCGGGTATAACCGCGTTTTTAGATTTCATTTTACGACATAATTTCATTTTGATAACTGCGTTGACTCCCTTTCCCTGTAAGGATGAAAAATATTTTATTGCACTGAAGAAAATCACATTTGCTTTATAAAACAAACTAGACGTGATACGTGATACGTGATGAGGTTAGCGTTTAGCTGAGAGGCCTTAATCTGACGGTGGTCTTGCCACTGGGTGCATACAAAGCGTCCACCTACATACAGGCATACAGGCCTTAGTCTCAATTTTTATGTGCACGGTAGCAGGGTCATGCTCCCACTTCTTGCTGTTGTATGCACCATTTCTAGTCTTGTTGGATGCACCACGTTGCTCCCAGAGGCGTTTCACGAATAACCAGAACATGAAGTTCTTAATTTCAGTTGATAGATTTTTTCGCCGCCATTTTTGCTTATTTAGAGTAACGTAAGTAATTCAAAATTAAGTGAAAACGTTAATATATTAAAAAATAGTTTACTATGCCTTATGTGAGTAGTATTGCCATGTACAATTTACAAAAGAAATCCGAAGAAAAACTTTCTATCGAATATTTTCATTAAAAATCTAAAATAGTACATATTGTTACGAATATGATTTGTTTAAGTTTTAAAAGAAAATAATTATCAGTAAAAAAGTAGACGAAATGACCTATTGTTTGTTCTAAAAGCTGCGTAGTTTTCTAAGAAATCTTATACACAGAAGACAACAACAACATGCTTATTATAAATGTTATGAAACAAGAGACAAAAACAACTAACGCATAACAAAAAAAAAACACACACAATCGAGCAGGCCCCTACAAATAACAACAACAAAAACAATATGGGGTAATATTAAACTAGAATATTCTTATACATGGCAGAACCGCTTAGAACAACTATATAAGCACCACTTGCCAAGTGAGTGGAATTAAAGTTGAAACGTCATTTAGTAAAGACAACAAAAGCATAAAGCATCTTTTAGGCGTTAAAGAGATAAAGTTGCCATCGTGTTTGTTTTGTGTGTATTGAAAGTTAATAAATCGTTTAATTTCCTTTAAAATTCCAAATTACTGTGTTATTATTTTTTAATTAAAAAACTCAATATAACAAAACGTTTATTTAAAGGAATAATACAACAAGCATATGTAATAATAAATTATTATTTATATTCATTGATGAACAAAAACTCAATTTGCAGTTGCAGAAAAGGTTTTGTTACGTTCTTTAGTGGATTGAGAAAACAATTCTAGAAAAGGCTTCACCTAACAGGTTTATTCTATTAAATTTGTGTCTAAGGATATGGATCCAAATTAGAATACAGTGGATTTGGATTTGCTACGATAAAAATGTTCAAAGATATTTTCAAATATTTTGGCTCGTTTACGTACTGTCTCTTTTTGTGTTTTAAATAAAAAATTCGTTGGCTAAATTATGAAACAAATAACAACAAACGTTGTTAATGTCGCATGAGACATCAATACATGCGATAATGCAAACCAAAATGATTATTTATAATCGCAAAGTTTCTGATGCATTTCACTTTAAACTCATTAAAACCTCATAATCGGTTACACATTCTTGAAATTATTTTATTATATTGTTACGTTTATACATTTTATAAATGTTTTGTTGTTTTTTGTTTTTATTATTGCAAAATAAATAACGCCAGATTTAAGAGTTTTTAAATTAATTAAAAGATTATTTACTTTAAATACACACAAAGTTGACACTACAGAATAAGGCTTATTTTTTAACTAAGTAACTATCCACTCAGACGCTGCCTTTTATATTTGTCCGCTAGAAGTCTAGAAAAATTAAGAATATCTTACTCCCTTTGTATCACATTTGGTTGTTGTTGTGTTATTCATTCAATGTATAGGCGCCTGTAGATTTGTGTGTAGTTTTGTTTTTGTTTTTATGTTGATAAAGTTTCTTCCTGGAATTTATTTTAAGATAGTTGTTGTTGTCTTGTGTGCATAAGTTTTCTTAAATAACTTAGTTAACAGCATATAAAATTTTTGCTGTTTTGCGTGTATAAAATGTCTACGCAGTTAGTTACTAGAAAGTTGTTGTTGTCTGGCGTGTATACATTTGTTTTAGCAAACTACGCAGTTAGTAAACATTATACCCAGTTGTTTACTTTGTTTCTTAATTATTTTCTTTTAAAACTTAAGCAGAATGCATCCGTAATAATATAAAACTTAAAACATTTTGCAAATGTGAAAAGAAAATGCTTGCTGGGTTGTAAATATGACTGGCCTCAAATAAATTGTTTTTGCTAAAGAATTGTATTAACAATTTTTCGATATGAAATTATTATTAAAATAAAATTAATTTAAAATTTGCAATAAATTATGAAAATTAAAAATGATGATAAAACTTATACAGAGCTTACATGCATCTTCGTAATATCAAATGATTTTTAATTATTTACGAGTGAATGTAGAATAAATAATATTTTTATTAATTTACAAGAAATTTTATTAAATTAATTTATTGCACATAAACGCATTCGATTACCGTCATGAATTTTCTAGCAATTTAAGAGAAAAAAAGTAAAAACAAATGTGAGCGTTGCTGTTTTAGACTCGGTTTAAAATCGCATTAAAATTAAGTTGAATTAAATTTTAAAAGATTTAAAAATTTTAATAGTTATGCTACTCTACTCTAGTTAAGCCGAGAATTGATTTTCTCTAGCATAAAATTGAATGTAAAAAAGCGTCAATGATAACTGAAGCGAAAGTCGATAGTTGAAAGTTGGCCAACTTTCGTACTTTGCGTTGACGGATACGTATTGACTGTGGCAACGGTCGTAAGAACACCTGTATATCAATTTACTTGTCAGTTGAAAAAGACGACATATAACGTATGACGGATATTATGTGCCCCGGCCTTAGCGCCTTAAAAGATGCCTATTCTCAACGATGTCTCAACTTGAATTGATTCATTTGTCCAGCAAGTGGTGCTTATATAGCTGTTTCAAGCGGTTTTGGCATATACAAGAATATTCTACTTTAACATCACTCCATGTTGTTGTTATTATCATTCAGTGTAAGCGCTTGCTTGGCTGTATGTTTTACCTTTGTTAGTTGATTTTTGTTTTCTTGTTTAAGTTATTTATAACAAGCATGTTATTGTTGTCTTCTATGTATACGATTTCTTAAAAAAATAAGCAGTTTGTAAAACACACAATAGGTCATTTCGTTTACTATTTTACTGATAATTATTTTCTTAAACAAATCATCTTCATAACAATATATTCGAAGAATATAACGCGAGGAACTGACTGTTCAACATTTGACATTAATAGAAAAGCAACTACGATGAATACAGCAGCAGTAAACATATAATACACAGACTTAAGGTACTCCTAATTATTCCAGATAAGTACAATAAGAATTCGACACAATATCCACCATAGCTAAAAACAACGGCTACAAACCGTCTAAAATCGACAAACTACTTAGACAATACAACATTAAACCAGGAGTAAAGAAGATAAAGACACAACCGACACAACACGACGACACACTTTTACTTACACAGGACCCAAAATACATAGATTCGCTAACCTCTTTCACAAAAAAGGTTTACTCACAGCATTAAAGAGCGACAAAGCTCTCAGACATAGTCAGGACATCGACAAAAATATGCTGACGAATTTATTTCCAGCGGAGACACAGATTTAATTGTAAAGGGTCCGCCAAATAACTTTTTTTTTAAATGCTATAAACAAAACTACACAGCTTCGGCTGTGTGGCACGTAGCGCCGTCCTGTTGAAACCAAATGTTGCCAAAAAATATGCTGACGAATTTATTTCCAGCGGAGACACAGATTTAATTGTAAAGGGTCCGCCAAATAACTTTTTTTTTAAATGCTATTAACAAAACAAAACAGCTACGGCTGTGTGGCACATAGCGCCGTCCTGTTGAAACCAAATGTTGCCAATATCCTCCTCTTCAATTTTTGTGAACAAAAATTCGTTCAACATGGCCCGCTAACAGTCGCCATTTACTGTAACGGCCACTCGTTAAAAATGGCACAATTATGCCTCTGGACCAAAATCCGCACCAAACAGTGACTCGTTTTGAGTGCGTCGGCTTTTCAATGTATGCGTGCGGGTTTTCTGTGTCCCAAATGCTACAAGTTTGCTTGTTCGTTCAGCGGAAGGATAAAACTAATTATCTGTCGAATTAAACATGAGCTAAGTGTTACCATTTACGAAATAAGCACTAGTTGAAAAAAAAAACGTTAGATGGCGGACCCTATGTCTGTAAACATACTTATATAGGAGA
This sequence comes from Trichopoda pennipes, assembly GCA_030448955.1. Lineage (NCBI taxonomy): Eukaryota > Metazoa > Arthropoda > Insecta > Diptera > Tachinidae > Trichopoda > Trichopoda pennipes. The sequence continues at coordinate 6,584,477 of JASKUP010000067.1, forward strand.
AACACATACGCTCATAACAACGAAAAAGATTAGTCTCCAATTTTGCATTACATTTAGACACTCAAGGACACGCGCCAATGGAAATAGATAAGTGTATGACATTACTACATCTTAGCAAAAGAGGAGGAAGAAAGAGTGGATCTTTTTGAAAACATGGAAAGCTACAAAACAAAAACTTTTAACCGCCACATTACAAACGAACAGGAAAACGCCCTCAGACGGATACTCTTACCTGAATAATAATAAGGGATGGGAATATTAGATTAGCCTCGCATAAAATGACAGATGGCGGGTAATCTTCCTACACGAGTAGATATGACCCTAATGAAATAGCTACATAAATCCGAACGAACACTGACTCATCATTACAGTCCAATACTTGGCTTAATGATGTCATCACACCGAAGAAAATGACAACAGTATTTTATTTACTGGTGAAATAAATTCAAACAACGTAACACTATTCGAAGAAGGTTTATACATATCCGTGTTCACTTAAGAATGAGGAGTATGAGTTTTTCTCCACGAATAATTGACTAGCAGACAGGCTAGCACTAATTGAGTATCATTTTTAAAACGTACAAAAGAAAATCATAGAAACATGCAAAATTCAATAAGACCTAAGGTTAATTTAATTCTACTACTACTTGCAGCATACTATGCTACCTTCATCCTTATTATAATATTTGACTTTACAATTTCAGAAAATATTATTAACAAACATTTTATTTTTTTTTAACAATCGTTGTAAAGTTAAGCCTGCTATTGACTTTCCTTATTTTTGTATAATTTAAAAAGCGAGTAAATATACAAATTTTATATACAAGTCTGCTTAAAAAGTCATATGCATACATTTATTCTCTTTATAAAAAAATTTATATAAAGGGTTTTTCAACAAGAAGTTTGTTTTTTAAAATAAAAAATTAAAATTAAGATGATTCAAATTTTTATTGTATTACGGAAAGAAAAGTTCGGCAATTACGAATGAAAAATGATATCTGGCAAATGTCCAGCATGACCTCGCTGATAGATGTCGATTTATCAAAGTTTTTAATCAATTTTTGGCAAAATGGCGGTCCTATTTTGTTAATCGCATCACGGGTTTTAAGTTCTAACGTTTGGCTCCGTATAGACTCAGCATAGCCCCACAAAACATAATACAGTGGTGTTAAATCACACGATCTAGTTGGCTGACTGTTGTGAAATCATGCGAATTCTGGTTTGCAATAAATTGATCAATTCATTGGCTGTGTGACATGTGGCACAGTCTTGTTGAAACCACATGTAAGTAATATCCACGTCGTTAATAACACTGCACAACAAAAAAATATTTTTTGAATGTTTCCTACTCTAAGTAGTCAATTTCTACTAATTTTGGGGTGATAAAAACGAAAATGACAATGAAAAATTTTTATTCGCTCTGGTTTTTAACCCATGCTGTGAAGTTATCATCTCTTTTCTTACCTAAACATCCATGTACAACTCCCTTAAAGGCTTCCCAGGCTCTTTTCTCATTTCCTGTTAAAATCATGTCAAAAGCAGGATCATTTACGATTTCACGGATTTGAGGCCCAATAAAGATGCCTTCCTTGATTTAACCTGGGAAACTTTGCTCTCAAGTACTTAAAAGCTTGTCCTTCCTTGTTCATAGCTTTGACAAAGTTTTTTATTAGTCCCAACTTAATATGTAATGGGAAAAGGAGAACATCCTTAGGATCTACAAGAGGCTCGTCAACTACATTTTTCTTATTAGGGTTTAGGTCTCGTGTAGGCCAGTTCACTTTGTTATAGTGCGATTTTCTATCCCGACTGTCACACAGACACAAAAAACTACAGTACTTGGTGAACTCTAATTGCATTCCTAGGAGTATAGCAATGACATTCAGATCACTACAGATTTTCCACTTATGTTGTTCATATTTGATTGATTGGAGAGGCAAATCTTTTTGAAGTTGTCTGTACTGAGATATTTTCACATCATGTTTTAGAAGAATCCACTTTTGTAGTCTTGACCCTAAAAGCTCAGCCTTTTCCTTAGACAAGCCAAGATCTCTTATAAGGTCACTCAACTCTGCTTGACTAATTCTGTGCGGATCACTAGACCTATCGCTTACCTCAAAATCAGGGTCATAAGATGTAGAAGGATGGGTTGCTCCTTCTACACAGTCTTTATCACCTTCCTCTGAAATTTCATAGTTATGGGGTGGAGAAGGGACTGGCAAAGTGTCTGAGTGTGGTACAGGCCGAAGAGCAGATGGGAGATTAGGATATTTAACCGTTCCTCTTTTCTTCATAGATAAACCTTGTTAATGGGAGGAGTTAAGCAGAAATAACAGTCGCCTGTATGATTGGTAGGCTCACGCCAAACCATAGGTACTGCAAAAGCCATTGCCCGGTTTTCATTTTTCAGCTACTCTCGCAATATGACGGAACAAGAATTGCAGCATATATGAGGAGCCCATGATTTATCTTTGCCCCAAACTTTCACAACAAAATAATTTTCATTTGTTGAAAACTCAATATATACATATATATAATATAATGATACTATACTTTGAAAACAAGAGCTTATATATAACTTCTATTGTCATTTTCGGTTTTAACACGTGGAAATACATTAAAATCAGCTAATTTCAACCCCAAAACAAAAACTGTGTTGTTCAGTGTAATAGGCTAAAATTGAGTTGTTAGCATTTCGCGATAGCGTGATTCATTGACCGTCATTGCACTTTAAGCTTAATCAGTCTCCAGACCACATAGCGCACTGTACAGTGGCACGATGAGCATGCAAAGACTTCTCAATAATCGCTCTAAAATTTGCAGAATTCACAATGCAACAATTATGCTTGTTGACATACCCTGACAAAAATGAATTGAGCGAATCTACAGAGATGTAAATGTTCGCTCGGCTTCAATTCAAATACTCAAGCAAAATTCGGTTTTGGATAACCCCAATTTTTGAGAATATTAAGGAATTCACAAATTTGGATCTGCTTTAACACTCACGACTGCAATATTTTCAGTGCAACGACCCGGTTGTTCATTTTGCAACGAGCCTATCGATTAAAATTGAACGGCCAAATTCTTAATACGGGAATTCGGAAAATACCACGAATTTCGATATTGAATTTGAATTATTATTATTATGCGATTTTGGTGCGAAATTGAATTCATTGTAACAATTGCCAATGCATCTGCCTACGAATACGTCAAAAAACTAAATGTTAAACTATAATTTTGTTGGTGTTGCCACAATTGAAAAACAAACATGTTGTTGAAAAACCCGTTACTAGTACTATTAACTGGAAAATTTCCTTCACAGACAAATCATTGGTGTTCGTTGTTACATTGAAATGTGCCAGGATTTAATGTTTGGAAGTCTGTATCATATGCTTCAATAGAATGAATGCATTTTGTTACTTTTTCTACTTGTTATTTTTATTTTATTTCAACTAGCTTTTTTCTCCATGTTTTCCATAAAGAAAAATATTTTAAGCATCAATTCCCAACATATGGGGTTCGTGACAACTATTTATGGTTGTAATACTATAGTTTTGAAAAATATAAAAATTAAAAATAATCCAAAATGTGTATAAAACTAAGCAAAGATGTTTAACAAAAAAATTTCAGTAAAACGGTTTAAAAAATAAATATGAATATAAAATAGAGAAAGAATAGAATATAAATGCAAAAACAAAAAAAAATTATTTAAATTAATGTTTTCATGACCTGCGTAAAGTAGAAAAATAATTATTTTTTACCACGCTGTAACTGGGATTAAAATTTAATTTGCTCAATGGCAAACAAAAAAACTACTAAATGTAAAGTGTTTTTAGTTGAAACAAATGTTTTCAGGAATGAAGAAAATTAAAAGAGAAAGAGTTCTTAAAGTATTTTCCCTAGAAAAATATATTTATAACATTTTTTGTTTTAGCTACGGAAATATGATTTTTAAAATGATAAATTCAAATTTTACATTTAAAGTGAGAAAAATAAATGAAAGTTTTCTCATCGCTCGTACTTTTAAAGTTCATATTGGCTCCCATCTTTCTAAAAGCAATTCCATAGTGGCAAGTTGTCCCCAAGGTTCATGTCCTATCTCCTGTTCTTTATAAATTATACACATCTGATTTTCCCCAAGTTCAGAATTGTACATTATCCATAATTGCAGATGACACATCGACATTAAATATTGATATACGTGATAGGATTAACATCAGCACCAGGCCGCGAGGCCTTAATCTGGCAGTGGTCTTACCACTGGGTGAAGGATAAAGCGATCACCGACGCCCTAAGATGCACACACACTAGGTACATACACGTCTTAGCAGCAATTTTCGAGTGCACGATAGCAGAGCCGTGCCCAACGCCTAGTACTGTTGCATGCGCAAGCTAGGACATTAGATGTTATATTTTTTGATAACATCTCTTCAAGACTTTCTTCAAGCCCAATTGAACCACAGCCACCAATAACCAGAACAGAGTTTTGGCCCGCCGGCAACTAGTTCCCGTGGTACCAGTGTGTATATAATAAATCACTGGTTGGACTTCGAGAGTCCTATGTCTCTACCAGTTCCAGGCTCCTGCTAGTCCAGGCGATTAGTGCCGCCTTTTACCCCCGAAGGCACATATCAACATGGGGAAGAGATCCATCAATATTGCGTGGCCCAAGGGGGTCTGGCTCTTAATATAATGGCAAACTTAGACAGAGTTATCAGGGGTTTTGTTTTATTCCAGTAAACAGAAGATTACTTTAAATTACGAAAAACCTTAAGCCATTTACATCATTAGGAAATGAAAAAAATGTTATAGATCACAGACAAATATTACTAATTCTATACAAAGGGGAACAGAAAGTAAAATACCTGGGGATTATTCTCGATTTGAAAATTAAGCTCAAAGATCATATAGCTTATGTGGTAAAAAAAGTTAATATATTAACTCGTATGTATATCCCTTATAAATCACAAGTCTGGTCTCAGCATTGCGAATAAGAAACTCATTCTAACTCATTTCATGCTGTAATATTCTATGCAGTCCCCGTTTGGGGTATCAGCGCTTCTTCTCATATGAAAAAATTCCAAATAGCATAAAATAAATTATTAAAACTCGCCCTTATGAGAGTGAGGGTTTGGAATTAGTTCTAGACAGGATGAAGAGACTTATGGAAAATTTCAACATGAAATTTTTGAATTTTGAGTATGTTTATATTAACGAACCAGTACCACCTGCGGATTCATCTAGTCAATAGTTAAGTAGTTTTCAATATTAGTTAAATAGGCTTTTTTTTGCAAATATTGTCCTCCAATGAAAATTAGGTAACTATAAAATTATTATTAAGTTGAAAAGGAAATTTTTTAAAATTTTACACTTGTATTTTATATATTTAAACAAAAATGTTAATAAATGAACTTATATTCTGGTGTCATTCTTTTTCATCATTGCTGGCTGTTTGTTCGATATTTATGTTTGTTGGAATCTTTAAAAGTTGAGTATTAAACACAAGAATATTAAAACAATTTTATCAAATGATTGCCTAAAAATAAGATATATATATGATATATCTAATCTTTCTGGTATCAAGGTGACCATATTTTTAAGCTTAAATAAGCTATTGTGCTCGTCTATACTACAGACAAATAAAGCAACAGCTATTTCTGAAGTCGCCTGCACCCTAATAATATGCTAATCTGAAAAATATGTTATTAAATATTTTAAATAGCCGCAAAATTTTCTTTATGTTAGTTGTACTTACTCACTCAAACTCCATAAACTGTCCATAAACGACCATTAATGAATGAGCCAACTTTAAATTTTGATGGTATTTAAGAAATGAATTTGATTTCTCTTCTCAGAGAATTTGAATAGCACTTTAAAAATTGTTAGAGAATATTTGTTAATAAATTCTTTTTTGCATAAAATACCGTATCGTTGCTAACTGCTCATAGTGGGATTAGAAGTTTTCGCCTTCACTGTATCAACAATTTTTTCGGTAATGGATAATTTTGTAAATATTAAATTGATTATAATACTAATGAAGAGTCACTTAATGCATAACTTACATTCTGTTTCTATCCTCTCCATATTTCTAATGACCACTGGTATCTGCTTGCATCGCCAAGCAATTTTGACGCCAGTGACTTTTTTAATTCTCTCATAATAAAACCAAACATAATTTTACTATAGTCATATCTTCCGGCGTAAAACATCGTTACTGGCTATTTTTTGAGCGCTTTTGATGTGATCACATCATTATCAAGCCGCATTTTAGATAGCTCTCTCTAAAATGCGGCTTAATAACGACGTTGTCACATCGAAAGCGTTCGCCAATCGTATCAAACAAACAGCCAGTAACCACGGTTTACTCCGGAAGGTATGACAACAGTATTTCATTTACTGGCAGAACAAATCAAAACAACTTGTAATTTTACCTTTATTTTACCACAAAAATATATATAAAGCAAGTCCATATCGACTTTTTGGCATCTAGTCGTGTTTCTTACCAAATGCTGTGTACTGTTTTAAGAGCGCAATTCTGCTTGAAATTTCCTTTCTTTTTGGGTAGAAACTTCCGTCGAATTGTTTGATCCAACATAAATGTTTCATAAATAGTTTTTGAAAAAAGACTTCAAAACAGCCTGACAGAACTTGGTATAACCTTTAAGTATATAAGAAACTATACATTAAAAATATAGATTTTATTTATTAAAATATCTATATAGTGAGTAAATAATAATATTACATAAAACATAAATTTAGTTATTTAAATATAAAATTAGATAACATTTAACAGCATTACCTTTTAAATAAAAATCAATATGCTTATAAAATTTATTAAAGTCAGTATAAATTCTCAAAAACAGGTCAGAGCTAGTATTATTTAAACTCAATACTTTAATTACCAGTGGATTTAAATAGCGCGTAGGACGAAGTGGAGCGGTAAATGAGATATTGCTAATTAAAAAAAATGCACAATATCATATCATTTAACATAAATCTTTGGCTTTTTAGAGCTGGCACAGTTAAGCGATTCCTTTGTAAGCCTCGAAGACAAAATAACAAGAAGTGCTTTTGCACCGATTCCATGCTATTACTATAGACTTCATAAATTTGACTTTATTAATTTTTGAGCCATATTCCAGAATAGGTCTGACAAGAGAAGTATTAAGATGTTTTGTGATATACAGGTTACTAAACTCTAAACTGCACGTGCTTTTGTAGTGGTTAACGATTTGTGATGTATAAAATTTAATTTAGCATCCATTAAAATACCAAGATCTGAAACTACATTCAGTTTCTTAAGTTCGTAGCCATTTAAAATATATTGTACATTTGTATGACATCTTCGGAAGAAACATATGCATTTGCACTTTTTAAGTTTCAACTCAATAAGGTTAATATTACACCAGGAACTAAATGCATCCAAGTCCTTTTGCAGGAGAATATGATCAGCCTGTGAATAAATAAAATTTTGTGTACGACACCCTTAAATGATTAATCTTTTGTTAATTCTTGCTGTTATATGACAGTCTTAGCGGCCACACCGTTTCAAAAGATGCACGAAAAACAAGTAGAGGTACTGCTTACACCATGCATTATTGTAATGTATGGTTATTAAACAAAAAGATATCTTAAAAATGCTGTCGTACCTTTTTGACTAACGTCATGTTTTGTAGCCTAGATTATTCGGTTATAATGGTTTTATTGATTTGAAAAACTCATACAGCTTAGAATCAGGTTTTTGCCTTAAGTTATGGATAATTAGCTTAGAAGATTGTGTACGTGGATGTCACACTTACCAAATAGTTTAAATTTTCATACTGAAAAGGATTATCGACGAAAAACCAAATTTTGTATTTTACTTTAAATCAGCAATTGCCATGTGAAAAATTATGTAAAAACTTGAAATCATTTTCCCTTTTCCCCTTAGTCACTATATATAGATAGTAAGAACAGCTAAACACTACACTGTACATGGATACGCAGAGTATCAAAAAATGATGTAGTGATTAAACAGAGGTGCATTTTGGCAAATTTCAAATTTCTTTCCTTCATACCATTGTAACTTATACACTTCATTTAAAAGAATTTTAAGTTTAAATATTCTTCTACATTAAAAAAGTGAAATTCAATTTTGTTTAGCAATACTTCCCTTTAATTGCATTTAAATTCCTTTTTCACCCAAAAAATTTCATTTGTAAAAAAATTTTGTTTGCGCAAAGTTTTTAAAAGCCCCTTCGCTTGTTGATTTTCAGCAGTACAGTGAACTCGCAGAAACGTGAACACCCAGTAATATGAACATCCAAAAACATTAACATTTTTTTTTTACATTGACTACTCTAAAACGTGAACAAGGGCTGAAGACTCTAAAACGTGAACTTTTTATCGAATTCCCCGCAGAAGAATTTCGTATTGTGTTTGTTGTAAACAACTCTTGTTGCATGATAAGTGGTTTTGGTATTAACGCGGCAGTTGTACTGGAAGCATCTCTCTGTGTTGACTATACATATAAATAATATAATCAAGTGATCTCTAAAAATATTTTTGTTGAACGTGTTAACTCTTCAAGAAAAGTCAGATATTTTAGAGCTTTTAGGGAAAGGTTCTCCTGTAACTGGTTTGTCAAAAAAGTATAATGTCGTCAAATTGACGATTTTTTCAATAAGAAACAAAAAAGATGCAATTTCGAAATGTGTTAATAATACATTTTCGGGTCCTGGAAAAAGGAAAACACTGCATTCTTCGGAGCTTCCAAAAATGAAAAGATATCTGTACTAATTTAGAAATTAGTATCTTAGAAACCATTTTGCAACCCATAGTAGCATAGTACATATATTAAAATATGGCAGGAACTTACAAAAAGTAGACTAAACATGTCTTATAGATGAAAAATAACGTACTGTATTTTAAATTAAATAAAAGATAAAAAGAGACTAAAATATGTTATAGCAAAAATCTAAAACGTGAACAAAATGGAAAACGTGAATACCCTCGGTAAAAAATTAGTTCACGTTTCTGCGAGATCACTGTATTTGTTTTTTAACATCGCCACATACTGACATACATGCAACATGCGGCAACTTTTTATCATTTTTAGATTCTTGACTTCATAGAGAACATGCGTGATAAGATTTACGTCAGTACGTCAGCTACGTATGATACGCGACGGTGGATCAAACCACTTGTAGTGCGCACGCATGCCCTAGGAAGCCTAAGAATAATTCTATAGAACAGGTCATTCGTAGTTGCAATTTTATAAGCCTCGGTGCAGGGCCGCCAACCGCCACTCCTTGCTGAAGAGTTGGAGACTATCCAACACCTAGTCCAAAATACATGATAAGCATGCTCACTGGATCCGGATCATTCACCTTTGTTCTAAGTAGAGGTGAGATGAGCCTGGTCCCTACTTAAAAAACATGAGGGCCTGCGAAACCATAACCACCACGATGCTCCCGAAGGGTCAACCTCTAACAGCTAAAAAGCTGAATCTGGGGCTTACTGACTCCCGTGGAAATAACGTGGAGTTTTTCAGTTGGGTCCCTGCTAACCTTTAGGGGACTGGGCTTCCTTTTACCCCCGGTGACACATGTACTGACGGTGAGTTTCCGGGGAGATTTCAGAATTCAATTAATTTATTCTTATCGATATTCCTTTCATATATTTAGCTAACAAACAAAACCTCTAATTACGCACTCTGTAGGCTGTATAATACTTTTTACGAATAAAATTCTGTGAGTGTATAAACTATCAGCGCTTGGCTTCGTAATATAAAAAATCTGAAAGATTTAATTTAATTTTTTCAGTCATTTTGTTTTTGCTTTTTTTTTTTTGTGAAATCTTTTTTCACTTTAAACTCTATAAAAGCATTACACTCTTTTTTTGGAGATTTCAGACAAAATGTAGAAAGAATTTAGCATAAATTAGAAATATACAAATTACAAAAAATTCAAACCTATGATAGAGCCGACATGCAGATACCCTAAACTAAAGATAAGGATAGTATATGCTATAAAAATATTAATTAAATTTTGATTTCATTTTTTTAATTAACGCGTTATTCAATTAATTAAAGTTCAAGAACATTTTTTTTCTAATCAATAATAAATGAAATTTGCTAAGTTAATGCCAGCAAGTATAATACGCTTGTACTTCTTTAAATGAATCTGCACTACCGATCATTATTTCGCAATATGTTAAAGGTAAGTGTCCCCTTTATTTAAGGTGCCATCTGTGTTTGTGGCATTAGTTTAAAAGGCTTTTAACTTAAAAATGTTTTTCATCTTCTTCCCTTTATTTTTGTGCGACATCATTGCCTCAAAAGAAAAAAGTTAAGTATAAAATATAAAGGTAAAAAACAATGAATTCTACTCTTAATGGCTGCATAATTTAATGATATTTGCAATAGTATGCAGGATTTTTTTTTCGGAATAGTATGAGGTACAAATAAGGGTTACAAATGTTTAAATTCAAGTATTTGCAAGGGTTAAATAAAGTACTTTAGCACTTTTACGCAGGTGGTTGTTATTATTAATTTTTGTTCTTTGGCACTGGTATGCTTAATTGGGACTTTAGGTTTTGCATTAATTTAAAGAAAATTATTCACAGAAATTAGACTTTACATATGGCTTCTAAGATCTACCTTATAAAGCAAAGATAGCGCATTTTATAACAAGTTAAAATAATTAGGGAAAAGATGGTGTTGCTGTAATTCTTGACAATCCTTTTACAGGAAGTTGTACAATAACTAAAGTGTTGTTCAACAACAAAAATTTTTAATAAGAATAATAAAATTTTTATTGTAATACGAAGAGACAATTTCGGAAATTATAACTGAAAATCGTTATCTGGCAAATGTCCACTATGACCACACTGACAGATATCGATTCTTTCATTAAAGTTTTTAATCACTTTTGGGCAAAATATCGATCCTATTTCGTTAATCACATCATAGATTTTGAGTTTTAAGGCTGAAATCGATTCGATAGGTTCCATATTGACTAAGTCTTTGCCATAGTCCCACAAAAAATAATCCAGTGGAGTTAAATCGTACGATCTGGCTGGTCTTTTATCTGCTGATTGTCGTGAAATTATGCGATCGTCAAATTTGGTTTGTAATAAATTGATCCTTTCATTGCTTGTGTGACATGTTAAAACTGCATAAAATTGCGAAAATTGAGTTGTTAGCATTTCGCCGTAGCGTAATTTATTGACGGCAATTTTGCTTCTTGACATACACTAAGAAGTGAAAATGGGCTTCGTCTAAAAATGATTTTTTCAAAAAAACCAGTCGGTAGTTCCTGAATGAGTTGAGCCAATCTACGGCGATGTGAATGGTCGGTCGGCTTCAATTCCTGCACGAGTTGAACCTTTAAGACTTCAAAGTGAAATCCTTACGTAAAATTCACTTTGCAATGGTTTTGGATAACCACAATTGTTGAAAAAGTGAAGGAATTTACAAATTTAGATCTGCTTCAACGTTGTGGCTCAGTGCTGCGATTATTTCAGTTGAACACGCGTTGGTAAAGGGTCCACCATCCAACGTTTTTTTTTTTGCAACTAGTGCTTATTTCGTGAATGGTAACACTTAGCTTATGTTTGATTTGACAGATAATTAGTTTTGTCTTTCCGCTGAACGAATATACGCTTGAACAACGCTGGAAAATATTGCGACATTACTTTGAAAATCATGCTAATTTTGCAGAATGTGTGCGAAAATTGCATACGTTATATACGATATGATATGTTCGTTATCTTGTGAAAAAAATGAAAGAACACGGCATCCTCATCGATAAAACAAAGCGTGAAAAGTCAAAAACAGTGCGTACACCCGAGAATATTGCTGTTCTCAACAACTGAACACTTCAGAGACATCATTGAGATGAATTTTGCATAATGACCTTGGTATGACGCCATACAAAGTCCAAATGGTTCAGGAGCTGAAGCTAAGTAACCATCCAATGCTTTTTCGCTTCGCTAAGTGGGCCTGCGATCGACTTACAGAAGATGCCGATTTTGCAAAAAAAAATCATCTTTTCAGTTGAAGCTCATTTTGATCTTGGCGGGTATTTAAACAAGCAAAATTGTCGCATTTGGGGCACAGAAAACCCGCACGCATACATTGAAAAGCCGACGTACCCAAAACGAGTCACTTTTATTTGTGGGATGCCGTCAAAAAAAATGTTATGGCGACAAGCCAGAGACAATTAACGCTTTAAAGGGCAATATTCGTGAAGCCATTGGTGAAATACAGCTGCACACAATCGATAATGTGCTTAAAAATTGGACCGATCGTGTAAGCGCTTGAATGGCCAGCCGAGGCAGCCATTTGAATGAAATTATTTTCCATTCTTAACTGGAAGGATTTTACTTTGAAATAAAAAAAGAAATTTGAAAAAATATTTAGTAGTTTTGTTTATAGAATTTAAAACAAAAAAAAGTTATTTGGCGGACCCTATTTGTATCGATCCTGTCGACTGAAATTTAGCGACCAAATTATTAATAGCAGTTTCAGAAGGACGATTACGTGGTACGAAAATATTATGAATTTTACGAAATGTAACTTTAACAGAACCACCATTTTCATAGTGGACTTTAATTATTTTAATGCGATTCTCGTGCGAAATTGAATTCATTGTAACAATTGCCGATACAGCTACTACGAATATGTCAAAAAACTAAACGTCAAAACTATCATATTGTGTTGGTGTTGCCACAATTGAAAAAAAAACTTCTTGTTGAAAAACTTTATGCTTAAATAAGTTAAAAACGTCTTTTTGGTGATCACAATATACTCAAGTATTCAGGTTTTATTATTATAAAGTAGAGTTTTTCTTTCAACTTTTTCTGCTGCAATAAAAAAACAAAATAAGAATGTACATGTATTATTATTATTATTATAGTACTTATTATCAGTTTATAATTAATTATAAATATAATTATTATTATATATAATTATTATATAATTATAATTATAAATATAAAATTGTTTGCTAAATAAACGTTAAAAAAAAATAAATATACTAAAGTAAGCAATTTAGTCACAGTTGGAAATTTTTGAAATATTCATATTTTTGCATTTATTCTTCTTCTTGTGTTTTCCAAATAAATAAAGTTTAATAAAATAAACATTCAACATTAATATAATAAACATACTTTTTATATTCGAAGCAACATTCAATTTGTGTAAGTCACGGGAATGTATTGACGAATTATTAAACAATTAAAACATTTTGCGTGCATTATTATTAAAATTATGTAAATTGTTTGAGTTTGTTCCGCCGGTAAATGAACCAATGTTTTTAATTTCTCCTCTTAACGTCCTTCCCGGCTCTTTGTTTGTGAGTGGCGAGCACTTTTGATGTGAATACATCATTATCAAGTCACGTACTGGCGAGTCAGTATTTCTGGTCCAGGTATTTATTCTATAGTCGTTGTATCCACCTACGTAGTTAGAATCTCTCAGCCATCTGGCGTTTTTATGTGGAGATGAATTTAAGTATTTTCGCCCTTTTGTACGCACACTTTTCCTTACACAGGACCAACCAATATGTGACTTTTATTGTCCATTATGCTTATTTCCCTTAACGATGGGTAGTTTTTTCAAAACGTGCACTTTAACTGATAATACGTTTCCTGTAAGACGTCATACAGTGTTTACCGAACAAGCGATTCAAGCAGACAAGCGATTGTGGCAGACTTAAATTAGTCAATCAATTCGACGCTGTTCTTAATAATTAAAAATGTGTCTTTACACTTAGACCACTTGGAACTGTACAATTGGAATTGTACATATTGAATGATAGGATATCTTGTTGCACATTTCTATATAAAATTTTCGTTGAGCATGGCCTTGGTAAATTACAAATAATTTTCAGGCTTTCATTTTGAATAACTTGTATTGAACATATTCAACACCCCTGGGTGATTATTGGTTGTTTATAAATTTTGTAGAGTAGAATCTTAGGGGAAATAAATCTCTGTCTCATTTTATAGCTTTATCAAACAATTCCCAAATATTTAATTCAATTTAGAATCCGTACTATTTATACCATCTATTTTCGTCCAAAGATGGAATACAATTCTCGCGTATGAGCCGGTGCCCCAAAGTCTATTTTGCAGTTGTTCGATCGCGTACAGGAGAGCGCTAAGAAGCTCATTGGCGACAGTAGGGTAACTAACTCTATTGAATTTCTGGAGCATCGACGCAATGTGGGTTGTATTTCACTGTTTTATCGTTACTACAATGGTAAGTACTCTAACGAATTTAGGGAACTTGTTCCCGAAACTCGCACGTTTTTTGCGTTTAACTCAATTTTCGTTGGGAGCACATCCATTTGTGGTTGATTGCCCAGTGAATCCCACTACGCATTACAGGAAAAATTCGTTTTTTAGCAGAACAGTCCGTATGTGAAATAACTCCCGTCCAAATGTCTGTCAATGTAGGAAAGTTCAAACTGAAAGTCCACAAACATTGGAAGTAGGAACATTGGGAATTGAATTTAAATTTATTTTACAAAATATTATAATATCTAGAAAACCCTTAATATAAGAGGTTCATTGAAAAAGTGTGCTAAAGGTAAAAAAATGCTTCCGGGTGGACGGTTTAATTACTATTTCTAAAATGTATTGCAAAATCACTATGTTCCCAAATTTTTTTTAACCGATAATGCCTGTTTAATTATATTGTTACGGATGCGTCTGACTTAAGTTTTAAAAGAAAATAATTAAATGATAAAGTAAACAACTGGATATGCTGTTTACTAACTCCGTAGTTTTCTAAGAAAACACACACACAAGACAACAACAACAACTTTCTAGTTACTAAATGCCTAGAAATTTTATAGATGCAAGACAACAACAAATGGGTATGCTGTTTACCAGCTGCGTAGTTTTCTAAGAAAACTTTAACAACATAATAACAAAACAAAAAATGCACACAGGCCAACAGGCGCCTATACATTGAAAGAATAACATAACAACAACAACAAAATGTGATACAAAGAAAGTAGAAAAAAATTCTTTAGTTTTCTAGATCTCCAGCGGACAAATATAAAACACAGCAGTAAATTGTTCTGTAGTGCCAACGTACAAATCATACTTTGTGTGTAGTTAAAGTAAATAAACTTCTAATTAATTTGAAAACTCTAAAATCTGGTGTTATTCATTTTGCAATAAAGCGCTCAGTAACAACAAAACGTTTATAAGAGGTATAAACGTAACAATATTTTAAACATATATTACTTTACTTTAATAATGCTGGATTTTAAAGTTATTACATTAAATTGAAGCTTAAGATGTCTTCTATTTAACAAATATTTCATTAAAATATTCCAATCCAGTCAAAAATTATAGAAATAAAATAAAAACAATTTGCTTTCATTCGGTAAGATGTTAAAATTTTTGCTATCCAAAACGAAAAATCTCTAGATATCTGCTCTCTTCAAAAATCCAAGTGATCCTTTCTATTTCTGACACTGACACATGTTTTCCTTCGAGAAAACTCTTCTTGTCTTCTTGTTGTTTCCACATGTAGTTCTTTTCCAAAATTGTTTTTTTTGCAAGTTTTTAAGCGGAAACATGTGGGTCATTTTGTACTTTGGGAACTATTAATTTCTGATCTCCCAGGCAAAGCTTTCTTTTTACAGGTGCGCATTTATAATTTGTAATTCTCTGTTGTCTTGACTTGCTTTATAAACGATACTTTTACTTTCTGAATAATTATTTTTTCGCGCTTGTTTATCGATTAGATCTTCATCAAAATGTGTAGTTATTAATACCTATTTCTCATTCCTTCAGAGGTAGACTGTTACAAAGAATGGCTTAAAGCTATGGCAACTAAAATGGTAAATAAAAATTTACCAATTATTTGTCCAACTTTCAATGTGAGCCACTGTATATAAATAAACAGCCATGCCAAATTACAGATTACTGAAAAGTCATATAAAGCCGTCTGAAAGCAATTTTACTTGTTAAAAGTTTACTTGGTATAACAATATTTTTCATCACATACGTTATAACAGGAAATATATACTGTATCTATAAGATTTTAGTTTATGTGCGTGCCATCTAGCGTTCTATAGTAAAAATACCAATGCAAATACTTTTAACAAAGACATTGTGTGTCTTAACTAGCATTATTTTATACTAAAACCACAATTATAACGAAAATAACGACTTCTTATATTGTTTTAAATAAATTTTTTTATCTTGGTGGGCGGCCCAGCTGGTAGCTGCCTTTTCTTGTAATTAATTATATTGTTATGTTTATATCTTTGTTGGGAGTTCTTTATTGCAAAATAAATAACACCAGTTTTTAGAATTTTTAAATTAATAACAATTTTATTTACTTTAACTACACAAAGTTGACACAGAACAGTTTACTTAAAAATGCACGTCCTCACTTGATGAGGTTTAATTTACTGATTGATTATCCACTCAGACGCTTCCCCTATTTATACTTGTCCAATTAGAATCTAGAAGATTTAAGAATCTTCTACTCGATATGTGCTTAGATTTTCCGACGGGGCTAACTTCACTTATATTTGGGTACGGTTTTCCGTCGAGCCTCGTCAAATTTGTTTTGTGAACAAATCGTACGAAAAGAACACTGAAGATGGCAAACTGCTGAAACCGGTTTGTTCACATACCAAATTTGACGAGGGTCGACGGAAAACCGTACCCAAATATAAATC
Organism: Trichopoda pennipes; assembly: GCA_030448955.1. Lineage (NCBI taxonomy): Eukaryota > Metazoa > Arthropoda > Insecta > Diptera > Tachinidae > Trichopoda > Trichopoda pennipes. The sequence continues at coordinate 6,601,168 of JASKUP010000067.1, forward strand.
TTCTACTCCCTTTGTATCGCATTTTGTTGTTGCATGTTGTTTATTCTTGGGATTTGTTTCAATATATTTGTTGTTGTTATTTGTAAAAATGGGTTTCTTAGAAAACTATGCAGATGGTAAACAACATGTATATTTGTTGTTGTAAAATTAGTTTTTGTTTTGCGCGTTTAGATGGTAAACAGCATACATGTATGTTTTTTTCTTGCATGCCAGGCAGTAAGTAAACAGCATATCAAATTGTAGTTGTGTGTGTGTATAAACTTCTACGCAGTTTGTAACCAGTAGTTTGCTTAATTGCTTAATTATTTTATTTTAAATCTTAAACAAGACACATTCCTAACAATCTTTATAAATTGCGATTTTATGCTAAAATTGGTAATTATAATATTATAGAAAATTAATATGTACAACAAAGAACTCGACACAATTTACACCATAGCTAAAATCAACGGCTAAAAATCCACTACCATCGCAAACTACTTAGGCAATACAACACTAAAAGCAGGAAAAAAGAAGACAAAAAGACAATTGATACAACATTACCACACCATTTTTACTTACACAGGACCAGAAATATAACCTTTTTGACAAAGAAGGTTTACTCACAGCATCAAAAACCAGCAACACTCTGAGTTTTAACTTGAACTTAACACAGAAGCAACTGACAGATTTAATTCTAGCGGAGTATACAGACTTACTTGTACCTTAAACATATATAAAATAGGACTTTTGATTAAATCTTCACACTCACGGACACACACCAAGAGAAATCGAACAAAAACTAGACATTCTTAAAAAGATCTACAAAAATCTACAAGACAAAAACATTTAACAGTGACATTATAAACGATCAGGTAAACATAATTTTCAGACACAATTTTCGCACCACTCATACTACTCATACATTCTAATAAACTAAAAAAAACCTCAGACGGGCACAATTACCTAGCAAATAATAAAAGATGGAAATATTGAATTAGCCCCACATAAAATTCCACTTGGCGGAACAATTTAACTGCATAAATAGATACGACCCTAATGAAAGAACGACCTAAACTCAATACAATTTATACTAACAGACTACGAACTCTCCAGTACTACCCCCCTGGGTCCACGTTATAAATCTTTATGGATCACACAACCATCTAGACTTGTGTCTTGCAGGGGTAAAACGAAGCCCAGTTCCCTAACAGGCTAGCAGGAGCCAACTGGACAATCCACTATATTTCCACGGGAATCAGTAAAGTCCCAGAGTTCCGCTATTTATCTCTTCAGTCACTTAGCTGTTCTCTGACTGATTATTGAGGTAGGCCTTTCGGGAGTATCGAGGTGGCTGTGTGTTTCGAGGTCCTCGTTTCAGTTTGTAAGTTGGATCATTCACAATGAACACAATGAATGGTCCAGATCCAGTGAGTATGAATGCCGTCGTGTTCTTTTTTTTTTTTTACTATTATTGTTTATTTATTGTATCTTCGTTATTTTGAACTAACAATAAGTTTTCAAATCTTAAAGCTAAAAATGAAATAAATCGAATCTTGTCCAGCCAATGCTAGGCAAGATTTTAATTTTGCATGATTATTTGCAGTTTGGTGATCAGTTGTCTTGTGTTCGGCTAAGAACACATATATTTCTTCTCTTCAGTCGAGTGTAACCATGGTCATACAGGATGTTGCGGGCTAATGGGTTCGGGTGGACTGCGAGCTTTGTTAAATACGTAGAAGCGTATTTACTAATCTCTGCTCTGACAGTAGGCACTTCTAAATCTTTGTGTATGTTCGACTTTTTGATATACCAAGGAGCATCTGTTATCATACGTAGAATCTTATTCTGTCGCCTTTGAATTTTGTCTACGTTTGAGGCTGAGGCAGCGCCCCATAGCTGAATACCGTAGCTCCAGATGGGCTTCAGTATTGCATTGTACAGCAGGAGTTTACAATCCAAGCTTAATGTGGAATTTCTGCCAATAAGCCAATTGATTTGTATCGCTTTCATCTTCATTTGAATTAATTTTGCTTCTATATGGCTTTTCCAAGTTAGTCGCCTATCAAGGTGTATGCCAAGGTATTTGACGTTGGTTAGTTGTTGAATTATTTTGCCGTTTATCGTAAAAGGTGCGCAAGTTTCTCTGCGTAGGGTGAACGTTATATGGCTGCATTTTTGCTCGTTAACCTTTATTCGCCATTTCTTGAGCCACCGTTCCAATTTGTACAAGTGGTCTTGTAGTATTCGAGAGGCCTCTTGAGGACTTTCATGAACACTAAGAAAGGCTGTGTCGTCTGCGAAAGTTGAAGTATGAATGCTGTCAGTCGTTGGCATGTCAGACGTGTATAGCAAATAAAGCAGCGGCCCCAGTATACTTCCCTGGGGAGTCGTGTTCTTAATTATATTAAGCTTCATGCGTTCTGGACCAGGATTTGACTAGTCTCCAACTCTTCAGCAAGGAGTGAGGGCAGTGGCCTGCTTCGGGCTTTTGAAGTTGCAACTAGGAGTGACCGGAGGATATACGTAGGCCTTCTAGGGTGACGCTACATATAATCCACAGTGGTAACGATCCACCATCTGATTAAGGCTTACGGCCAGGTGCAGATGTAAATCTTATCACGTCTCTAGTACTATCTAAAACGCGGCTTGATAATGATGGTATCGTTAGTAACGACGTTTTGCACCGAAAGGCACGACAACAAAATTAATAATGTTTGTTTCATTGACATTTCTTTTGTTTCCAACTTCTTAAACACGTGTAGCATCCATCTGAGCTGCGATTTTATTTTTTTAGACTCACAGCTCTGCAAACTTCTTTAACTGGGTCCAAACTTGAAATATATATAGAATGTAATAGCATATTTTTGTATTTCACAGTATTACCAGCAGTAAATAAAATATCAAATCAATACAATTCTTTATTTATGTAATATTGTTTGTAAACAGTTTTTGTCAGTTTTTCACAGAGTTTAGGTTTTAATCCTCTTCTGTTTAAATATAGTGATACAATATTATTAATTTTCAAAAAAACCTTTACAGACAAATTTTTGGTTTAAAATTAAAAGTTTTTTTATTTAAAATTATGGTGAAACCAGCTCATTGATGTGTATAAAGTCAGACTGAAGACATCTGTTTTTAAAATTTAATGTCAATCGGTCGATTCTATCTTGTACAAGTTTAACGTTGGCTAGTGTATGTAGTTGTTGTGTGGACTAGTGTCAACGCAGATTGTGGATAATTTTTACGAGTTTATTTTGCGCAATCTGTAGTTTCTTGATGTGACAATGTAGACGAAACTGGCCTGAAATATTGCCTTAAATATTAAGATTTTATTGTTCATGTTAAGTTTGGAGTATCTGTTCATAAACGGATACAATAACCTGGTTAACTTGTTGACTTTATCAATAATATATGGCACGTGATCCTTAAACTTAATTTTTGGGGTACAATACGATACCTAAATATTTTACATTATTCATCCATGGAATACAAGTGTTATTAAATAAAATAAAGTTTTGCGGTAAAAAGCAGGATTTCGACCTTCTAGAAGTCCGCTGTGTAAATGTTATATAATAAGGGTGACAGACACTAGGCCTGCGGACAGCCCGCTGTTATTTTAGTAGGCGTGAATGGCTTGAACCAATGAAAACACTGCAACTGCGGTTTGACAGAAAGCTGGATATTGTTCGGATTAATGTTGGTGGAAAATTTAACCTTATCATTTTATAAATTAAACCACTGTGCCACGCAGAATCAAAAGCCGCCCTGATATCCAATAAAACCATACCAGTAGATTTTCCTAATTGCATATTAGAGCTTATATAATGGCGTATTCTTATCAGAGGTTGCACTGTGTTATGTTCCCTACGAAAGCCAAATTGTTGTGGGGGAATTATGTGCTCCGCATCAGTAACTTGAATAATTTTTTCTTTGATCACTTTTTCCAGTATTTTGCTGATGGAAGATAAAAGGCTTATTGGTCGGAAAGACTGCAGAAAATTGGGAAGCTTATTTGGTTTTATTATCGGTAAAACTTTTGAGCGTTTCAATAATTTAGGAAAATACTGAGTTATTTATCTTAAGCATAAATTTATTACCTCTGTGACATATTTTATACCTTTGTTTAGTAAGGACTTTAGGCATTTGTTGGTTATTCCGTCAGAACCAGGACTTTTGTTTTTGGTGTCTTTAATATATATGCCACGGTGTCTACTGAAACGTTCAAATCGTTGTCTGGAGTGTGTTCGGTAAGACTGAATTGATTTAAAGCATACTCCACATCTCTAGAAGTTACCGGGTCATTGAAATAAATATTGAAAATTCACAAGAAAAAAATATATTATTGAAATTTTTAATTTTATTTATAATGACTGAATCTAATAATTATTTTTCGCATAGTTTTATGGAAAAAAAATTATATGAGATCCATTAATTATATGTTATCATATTTCCAAATAATGTTTTAACTAATTCGTAATAAATATTTTTAAGTTTATTCCTTTTTAATTAATGTTTTGTAATTTTGTTGCAAATAATAATAATAACAACAGTTTTATATCGATTCATTTACTCTCAATACACACAAAATAAACACGATGATAAATTTGTTATCTTCTTTACTCACTAATGACTTAACTTGAGTTAATTCATTTGCCCAGCAAGTGGTGCTTATATACATAATTGTTGTATAGTTCTAGCATATACATACATGAATATTCCACTTTCACACCACTCCATATTGTTGTTGTTTATTTTAGGCACATGCTTGCTTGTTTTGAGTTAGTTCTTTTTTGTTTATTATTGTTTATCTTATTTGGTAGAGTTTCTTATAAGCGTGTTGTTGTTGTGTTGCCCGTAAAAAATTTCTTTGAAAATTACACAGTATGTAAAATGCACAGTTAATCGTTACGTTTAATTTTTTTTTTTACTATTTGTTTTATTTTAAAACTTAATAAATTATCTTCATAGTAATTTATATTAACATTAAAAACAGAGAGAGATAAAAGCTTGATACCTACTATACACAGGTTTAGCACTTTTACGCAGATCGTTGTTATTATTAATTTTTGTTCTTTGGCATTGGGATTTTATGTTTTGCCCTGACCACGCTGACAGATGTCGATTCTTTCATAAAAATTTTTGATCACTTTTGGGCAAAGTATCGGTCCTATTTCGTTATAGTGGTGTTAAATCACACGATCTGGCTGGTCATTTATCTGCTGATTGCCGTGAAATCATGTGATCGTCAAATTGGTTTGTAATAAATTGATCGTTTCATGGCCTGAATGACATGTGGCATCATCCATTTGAAACCGCATAATAGGCCAAAATTGAGTTGTTAGCATTTCACCATAGCGTGATTTTTTGCTTGTTGACATACACTGAGAAGTGCAAATGGGATTCGTTTAAAAAATTATTTTTTTCAGAAAAACCAGTCGCTTGTTCCTGAATGAATTGAGCCAATCTACGGCGATATAACTGTTCAGTCGACTTCAATTCCTGCACGAGCTTAATATTTAAGGCTTCAAAGTCAAATCTTTACGTAAAATTCGCCATGTGATGGTTTCGGATAACCCCAATTATTGAAAAAGTCAAGGAATTTATAAATTTAGGTCTGCTTCAATGTTTTGCCTCAGTACTGCGATTATTTCAGTTGAACGACCCGGTCTAAAACGCGTTGGTATTTGCACATTTTGTGGTTTCAGAAGGACGATTACGTTACTTTAACAGAACCACCATTTTTATAGAGAATTTTAATTATTTTAATGCGATTTTCGTGCGAAATTGAATTCATTGTAACAATTGCCAATACATTTTCTACGAATACGTCATGTTGTGTTTGTGCTGCTACAATTGAAAAACAAACTTCTTGTTGAAAAATCTGATACTTAAATAAATCAAAAACGTCTAAATTGACGTGGGTGCAGTTGAGATCTGAGACATTTAGTTTACGAATAAATTGAGTTTAAGATTTTCATTACGAAAATTGAGTGTCCTCACCTGTCTGTTGACTGGTACATTCAATACCTGCAAATGAAAGACTTCTTTTAATACCACTTTTGTGACTACCGCCTTACTAAAAGTCGATGTTATTGTCCTATATATGTGTGTAAGCAAGCATGTTATGATTTGGTTTACTCACCGCTCCATGAGAGTAGCTAACCTAGCTAAGAGATAAATATAACTGTGATAGTGAAGGATGATTGTTGATAGTTTTTTATGAAAATATTAAATTTGTCATATCATATTTTTCTTAATAATTGTATAAATATAACTATTTTAAAGATGGATACAAAAAATGCAGACAAAGGTTTTCAGTGAACCAGAAAGTGCTGATATTCAAATTTTAATATTCTTTATACAATTAATTACAATTAGTAATGAAGTTGGACCTTAGTGAAAAATGTATTAAATTATAAAAATAATTCTAATAAAATATAATTAAATAATCGGTTTGTGGAAAATAAATTCTTAATAATAATTCGTTTCGGTTGAAAAATTAAAAAATAGAACCTTAATATCAGTGCTCCTGCCTTGCTGCGAGTACTTTCTATAGATTTTACTTCAAACAATTTTCTTTTTCAATTTAATCATGCTTTCTGCATGTTATACCATTTATTAATAATATTAATTTTAAGTATATTTTAACTTAAAATTATGCTATAAACTAGTAATAAAGAACAACAATAAAATAATATGGCAAGTACAACTACAATTTCTTTTACAGTTGTCAAACAATTATATGCTTTATTCGTTGAGTGCAAGGAGAAAGTACAACGTATGTGTTTGCGTTTTAAATGCAATATTGCCAAAACTAACAATTAAAAGGGTTATTACTTACAATTAATAGACTATAAAAAATGAACAAAAAAATCACACGCAACCACTACAATTAGTAACGCATTATAAACTTAAAATTACTTCTTTTATACGTACAAACATGTACATACATTGTGATGTATTCATTTCATTTATATCTGTTTTGTGCCAACAAATTTTCTCTTTAAAAATGCATTTAATTGTTAACGAGGAACAGTCGTTGTAATTGTTATTTTTTTTTAATAACTGTACAAGAATTTTGTCATGAGCTTTTAATTACATATACAAACAATAAATGTACGAACTTAAATATTATGGGGACGGTACAACTTCCTTAGCTGAAAAATTGTTAGCAAAGTTACTACTTAAATGTCAAAAACGTTAACAGTATAACACAAACACATTCTTGTTCAATATCTTTTGTTATTTAGTTTGTAAAATGTGACGTTTAAACAATGTTTGTTTCTGATCGCTTCAATAAAATAAAAATATAAAATATCCACTTGGAATAGATGTGATAGAGATTAACGTCAGCACTTAGCCATTTGGTCCTAATCTGACGGTGGTCTTACCACTGGGTGTTTATAGTGCGTCCACCTACACCCCAGGTGCATATAGGCCTTAGTAGCAATATTTAAAGCTTTGCGCGCAGGGTCATGCCCCCTCCCCCTCTTGCTCAAAATTACCGCGCAATATGTTACTGTGCGTAACATCTCTTCGGAGGCTTTAAAAATTTAAACTACAGCTACCATATGTCTTTCCGAGTGGTCTCACCAATGGTTATAACAGAGCCATACCCCTACGGGCAATTAGTTCCCGTGGTACTAGTGTGTTCAAGCTAGCTGGTAGAACCACGAAGGGTCATTTTTATTTCTTTTTTTCTGTTTTGGGCTCCTTCTAGCCCAGACGACTTTTTACCCCCGAAAATACATGTCAAGCTGGGGAAGAGATCCCTCTTGACTGTGTTTCCCAAAGAGGCAAATCCATTTGAAACAGTGAGATATATTTGCTAAACATTTTCTACTTAATATCAGCTGTCAGTTCATAGATAAGTATGATATAGCTAAACCAAAATATGACAGCTGGTAAACTGGTTGTTTGATTATGATAGGATTCCATTTTTCGTATTGTAATAGCTAGGTTCTATTAATGTTCAAAGAAATTTTGGTATTATCGTCGCTACAATAACAACTAAATGAAGTCGTAAATTCGAGAGTAAAAATCTTATCTTTAAAAGCGTAACGGACACACATTTTCAATTTTCACACAAAATGTAGCACTATGTCCGCTGAGGACATGGCCTTACCTTCTAACTCAGTACAGACACTGGAAACTTGCTACTCTGTGGTGCTATGCATGGAAACTATAGCTGAAATCGAAACCGTGTTGCTATTGAAATGTAATTTTTTAATGAATGAGCGCATCGTTTGAACCGTTATTGGAAGAGACAAAAAAATTTAAGATGTTAAAGATTTTTCGCTCTCCCTCTTCTCTTTCTCCCTTTAATAAAATAAGTATAAAAGGTAACACGTAAGAAAATTATCACATTTAAAATTAAAAAGTAACTCATTCCTTCCGATAAGAGCTCAATTAGAATTTGAATGATATAATTTAAATGCTGTAGTAGCTACATGTCCTTAATAGTTTGAAGGACGAAAAAATCTAATTGAAAACTTAAATTTTACAGAAATCACAATTCTACTAAGAAATCGAAAGAGTTTAATTAAATGTTATGAATATCTTGAGGTTATCTAAAATAGCTATAATTTGTTCATTAAGCCATATATTTTTGCAGAACGTAATATAATTCTTATGCCCTTGCTCTGGTTATACATCTTCCATCTTTCTCATGTTTTTTGAAGTATCTGTTTGTTTCTGTTAGCATATGGATTGCGCATTAAGAGAACTGTCCCGGTTTTAAGGCAAATAATAAATCCAGTTCTATAGTGAATCGTATTCCAGTAAGGGCGTTTTACGTTGACCTAAAGAAATGGTAGTCAGAAGGCGGCTTTTTTTATTATTTTTTAATTTTCCTTAATCATTGAATCTTTCACATTATTACGAAATTTACAATGAGTATTCAAATCTTAGCCTAAGAATAAAAAGTCTTCGTTGCCACTGCAACTACAACATTAAGTTCCCACGGGTGTTGTCTTCATCTGATGAGTTCAAAAGTTCCCCTCCTTTTAAGACGTTTATGGCCCTGAAATATGTGCAAGTCTCTTGCAAAGTGATTTGGTTTTGATTTATAGCTTGTGATAACTTTCCTAGTTTCCTCGCGAATAGTGCCACGGGGCACACGTTATTATTCGCAGAAGTTTTGACTCCCGTCTTTGTAGTTTTTCGATGTTTGATGACGAAGCAGTTCCCCATAGTTGTATACCGTATAACCATATGGGCTTTAAAATGGCCTTACATAGAAGGACCTTGAGGTCAAATTTTAATGAGGATCTTGGTCCGATAAGCCAGTAAAGTTGGCAGTAAAGGCGGGTGCATTAAAACTTCCCAGTGCATTAAAACTTTTTGGCCCTGCAACATGTAGTCTGACCTGTTTTCAACAGCTTATAATAGAACACACCCTTCTGATCCCATCCAATACAAAGCATTACCTTGGTATTATGTATATTCGGCTTCAGTTGGGCTGGTTGATCAGAATTTACATATAGCTGTTTGCGTTTGGCGTTGTCGCAATGAATCAACAGAAACAATAGGATGCCAAAATGACTTCTTTTTGTAGTATTCAAACATCATTTCCGAAATGCAAAATCTCCCTTCAATGTCTCTCGGCTTTAATTCAGTTTTCTTTCTTTTCAATGAATCCCCATGCTTTTAAACCTAATTCTTCTTGTGTTTGATAACAATCTTCATCGAGTAATATTTGATGCTTCCAATTTTCCCTCTTCAAACTTCTTCGGCAGATCAGGACTCTCCTTGCCTTCTCTGTCCAATTCACCACTTTTGAATCCCACAAAACACCTTCATAAATTTTTTGAGTTGTGTATGTTAATCGTAAGCTTCTACCAACAATCGGCGACTTTCAACAGCTGTTTTCTTCAAATGAAAGAAGGTCATCAGACATCTGTTTTAGGCACGAAATTCGACATTATTATAGCAATTGGAAAAAATGTGTATTTATACTGTAGCATCGAATATCGAATACTGACTTATAATGACAAATGCTTACTCTTCAAAATACCACACTTGTTATGATTGACACAAGTCACATGTGATAGTTAGGTCAAAAAAAAACTGAAATCACAACATTAATCAAAATTTTACTAATGTAATATCAAACAAACCGATATTTATCGGTGACTATTATCACATTTGGGGATGTCCGGAATTTTATATAAATATACAAAAAACGCTGACGTTTGTACTACAAGCGAAGGAAGAGTGGAAATTATCTGTAAACTTGCTTTACTTTTGCTCTGATAGCATCAGTCAGAACACATTAACACAAGCCGATAATAAAATGTAGCATAATGTTATACTATATCGTGGCTTATTATTAACTCGTTAATGTCGATAAATACAAGTATTTGAAGATCTTGGATTAACTAAACATTTTCAATTATCAGTTTTAATTTTCGGTGATATAAATAACGAATCAAGTGGATTTAAAGTTAAGAATTAAGAAGAAAATACAACTTCAGTTTTTTTGAACCAGGGGATGATCCCTACTCTTGCCTGCATTACCAGAACAAGGAAATTCGGCTATGGAGAGGAGTAAAGAGAGAATTTATGGACACTCAATTTGAATTTTCCTGCACTGAAGGTGACAGGAAAGATTATTGGAGGGAGTTTATTCTACATACGAATTGTTTTGCTAAAAAACGAACTTTCGAATGGGCCTTCAACGAAAAGCATTTTAAGTTGGAAGAAGTGTTTGCGGACATTCAATTTGAATTTCTCTACATTGAAATTGACAGGAAAGACCAATGGAAGGCATTATTCCACATATGCAGTGTTCTGCGAAATAAAACGAATTTTCCCTGCAATGCCTAGTTCAATTTAGCGGCCAATCAACCAGAAATCATTGGGCCCGTAAGGAAAACCGTATTAAACGCAAAAACGTGCGAGTAACACCACCAAGTTCTCTAATTTCGTTAGAGCACTTACCATTGTAGTAACCATAAAACAGTGAAATTCAACCCACATTGCGTCGATGCTGTAGAGAATCAATAGAGTTGGATGTTTTACTGTATCCATTACACTGCATTTTATTTCTTAAAAGTCTTTCTTATTTTTAAAATAACAAGCAAACATGAATAAATTTAGTTTTTAAAGTGTTCAAAATGGGATCATATGAGGAAATTAATTGTTTTCAAACTTTTAAATCACCGCTAAACACGGTTTATAGCATTAGATAACACTATTATTACGTTTATTCTTTTTAATAAATGTTTGGTTATACTGAGCTCTTTTATTGCAAAGAAATAACACAGCACTTTAGAGTTGTAAACTAAATGAAACGATTTATTCACTTTCAATACACACAAAAAAAAACATGATGGTGACTTTACCACTATTCATGCCAAGACAATCAAGGGATTCCGAATCCTAAATATTTATATCACCTATAATAACAGATGCAGCATCATTTTGGAGTTTTACGGGCATTAAAATCGACTCTATATACACGACCTCATTTTGAAATTGTTGTGAGATCGCGATGAGCGTATCAATCATATTTTGCCTTTTGGCAATCGCTTCTTCCTAGTATATTCTGTTACTGAATGAATACGAATGACAAATGGTGCTGTCATCTGCGAAAGAGTATTTTAATAATGCTGATACTTAAATTATCTATTCCAAACATAAATATCTTTTATACTGAATTACCTTTTGCTTTAGCCGTTAATCGATTTTGATTATGTTACATAAGACAACCCTTTCGATTTAAATTTTTAGGCAAATTTAAGAATGCTTAATTTGAAATATATTTTAGCTTCTTTAAAATTTGACACTAGTCATTATTACACGTATAAGTATATCAGTGAGAATTTTAACCCAAAAACATATTTTGTTTATGCTAAGCATATTCTTTAAAAATAAATTATTATACTAAATTCATTTGCGTCATACTGTTATCATTTATGTCAATTTCTTTCTCTAAGGTGGTAACTAAAAGATATTAAATTTATAATTATTGTTTTATTATTACTTTTTTAACTTTAAAGTATATATTTTTATCTTCTTTTAAAACATCTGGAAATATTGAAAACTGGAAGAAAAAAAACTGGTAAAACATTTTGCAGAAAACATGTTTTATCTTGCACATAGTTATTATTAATCATGTTGAGGCTACAGTTATGACATGAATAATTTTTCTTACGATTTCTTATTTTTATTTTTTCTAGCTTCTAATGAGCGAAAGTGAAATATATTACAATGTTGGTTGGTTTATGATAAGACCATGTTTTAGTTTTCCTAATGTGTTGAATATTACAGGTAGTTCTATAGGTATCGTAAAAAAATATGGTCATAAAAGAAAAAGTGGGCTGATTGCTTTATCATTGAGAAACTTTTCGACTGAAATTTTATTTAGTACAGAAAACAAAATTTATTATTTCTTTTACACGCTTAAACGTTTTGTTCTATTTTTGTTTTGTCTAATAACTAATTTCTATTTCCAACACTTTTTTTAAGTTTATACAACTGTTTTTTTCATAAACACAGTTGATAAATTTACTTGTCACCGTTTTGAACAAAAATATCTGTTTTAAACTGAAAAAAGAATACAAAGAAAATGGTAACAGCAGAGTGAGAGAGAGAGATGGAAAACTATTACAAATTAAGAAAAATGGCATATAAAATTATCAGTCATCGGTAGAAGAAAACTATAAAATGCAATAGAAATTAAGTACATTATAATATTTCAGGGATGGAAAACGAAATTTTTCAATTGTATAAAAATATTGAAGCAATATGTAAATATATACATATCTATAAATATATCTATATATAGTTTTGACACTTAGTTTTTTGATATATTCGTAGTAGATGTCATTAATATAATTTAAATCCACAATGAAAATGGTGGTTCTGTTAAAGTTACATATCGTAAAATTCGTGATAGTTTCGGGCAATATAATGGTCAATCTGAGACCGCTATTAAGATTCAACTGATGCAAGAATTAAAGCTAACCGACCATACACATCGTCGTAGATTCGCTCCATTCATTCAGGAACAACCGGCTGGTTTTTCTGGAAAAATCTTTTTTTCGGATGAAGCCCTTTTTTACTTGCCGCGTTTAGGTTTCTGAAAATCGTAGAACGATTAGTGAGAAACTTTTGCAGGCTTAATGTGCCAGTGTATGGTGCGCTATGTGGTCTGGAGGCGTGATTGGGCTGTTTTTTTGAAGACGAGGCTACAAATGTGGTAACGCGCAATGGATCACGCGAGATGCTAACAACTCAATTTTGGCCTATTATTGACGACGTGGATATCACTTACATGTGGTTTCTACAGCATGATGCCACATACCAATGAACCTATCAGATAGTTGCAAACCAAATATCCCGATCACATAATTTCATTAAAATCAGCAGTTAAGTGGCCTGCCAGATCGTGTGATTTAACACCACTGGATAATTCATTGTGGAGCTATGTTAACGGCAGTGTCTATACGAAACCAATCGAATCGATTTTAGCCTTAAAACTCAAAATCCGTGATGTGATTAACGAAATAAGATCGCCATTTTCCCAAAACTGATTGAAAACTTTGATGAAAGAATCGTCACTATCGTCAGCGTGGTCGTGGAACTTTTGATCATTTGTCAAAAGAGTAAAGGATAATGCTAGCTCCTCAATTCCGACTCTTTTTAAAAAAAATTACCCACTATTCACTGACCCGGTTGAAAATGCCAACCTTACATGTGGTTTCTACAGGATGATGCCACATACCAATGAAACGATCAAATAATTGCAAACCAAATATTCCGATCAGATAATTTCATTAAAATCAGCAGTTAAGTGCCCTGCCAGATCATGTGATTTAACACCACTGGATTATTTTTTGTTGGGCTCTGTTAAGGATAGAGTCTATACAGAGGCAATCGAATCGATTTCGGCCATAAAACACAAAATCCGCGATGTGATTAATGATATAGAAACGCCATTTTGCCAAAACTGATTAAAAACTTTGATCAAAGAGTCGACATCTGTCAGCGTGGTCGTGGTGGACACTTGCCAGATGTTATTTTTCATTCATAATTGCCAAGCGTAACACAATAAAAATTTAAAACATCTTAAGCTAAGTTTTTTGTTTTATTTAGTTTTGGAAAACAAATTTCTTGTTGAAAAACCCTTTATATATTTTTTCGTTATCGCAAATTTAAAATATTATTTCTATGAAATAAATTGAAATTTTTGTGGAAACTGGTGGCTATTCGTATAAAACAAATTTTCTTAATTTTAAAATTAATTAACTAATCTATTTGCAAGAATTTAACATTTTATTTGAATTACGATTTTTATAAACAATAAAATGTTGTTGTAAAACCTAAATGAAGAAAATATTTTTTCGTAAAAATAACAATTTTTGGTGGAGTTATAATTTTAGTTTTTATTTGGCTATTTGCCATCTTTACTGTTCTCTTTATACTCCCGTACAGAGAAACCGGTTTTTTCACAAATCAAATTTGAGGAGGGTCGACGTAAAACCACACCTAAATAAAAATAAATTTAACCCCGTCGAAAAATATACGCACATATTATAATTTTTAATTATTTCTTTGTTAATTATCTTTTCGAAGAGTGGATAAAATTTATAGAAATAAGTTGAGTTTTAAAATTGTGATTTCTTTTTTTTTGTAGGCATTTATTTGCAATTTTTTAATTTAGTGAATCTTTGCTTCTATGATATTTACTTTTTTTAAAGTTTTTCCTTTTTTTAAAATAACAAAGCAATATTGACTAAATTTAGTTTTTTAAGTGTTCAAACTGGGATCATGTAAGGACATTAATTGTTTTTAAACTTTAAAATCACTAACGAATACGATTAATAACATTGTACGATAATATTGTTACGTTTATTCCTTTTAATAAATATTTTGTTATACTGAGTTCTTTTATTATGAAATAATAACACAGCACTTTAGAGTTTTAAATTAAATGAAACGTTTTATTCACTTTCAATACACACAAAATAAACACGATGGTAACTTTACCACTGTAACCCCCAAAAAAATTTTTTTTTTATTTTGTTGTCTTTACTTAACGTTGATTCAACTTGAATGAATTTTTGCCCAACAGTTGATAATTATATGTTTGTTTTAAGCGGTTCTGGCATATACAAGAATATTCTACTATAATATTATTACATTTTGCTGTTATTATTAAATGTCAAATGCTTGGCTGTGTGTTTTGTTTTTGTTCTGTGTTAGTTTTTGTTTTGCTGTTTAGATTATTTCGTTGAATTTCTTATAAGCATGTTGTTGTTGTTGTCTTGTGTGTATAAGATTTCTTAGAAATCTATGCAATAGGTTATTTCGTTTACTTTTTTACTGATAACTATTTACTTTTAAATTTTAAACAAATCATCTTCGTAATGAGATATCTAAATTTCTATAATTGATTTATTGCAATTAAAAATGTTGCTAATGAACTGACTAAAAAAGATTTAGTTTATCAGAAAAAGGAAATCAAAATGTTTTGCAGAATTTCATTCTTGAAATTGTTGAGTCGAAAAAAATCAAAAAGAGACTTGGTCTCCGATAAAAATCAGTTGCATCGTAGCTTTAATAGCTATATCTGGCTTTTTTAAAAGCTTAAAAAAAGTAATACTACAGATAGAATTATAATAAAAAAAGTCAGAAGAAGAAAGTTCTTGCTGACCAAACCAAAGGCTTTCATATGCTAAAACCTTGGTCTGGGACTATTTAAAAACCTGTCTGCTGAATATTATATTGTTACGGATGTGTCTTGCATAATTTTTAAATGAAAATTATTAAGCAATACTGGGTATGTTGTTTAAGAACTGCGTGGCTTGCTCAGAAAACTTATGGTACAATAACAAAATTCCTAGTTACAAACTGCGTAGAAATTTTATACACAAACTACAACAATTTGATACGCTGTTTACTAACTGCCTGGCATGCAAGACAAAAAAAACAAATATCTGTTTACTAACTAAACGCGCAAGCCAACAACAAACATGCCAAAGGAGGAACAAAACTTCATTCACAGACTCACAGCACTTGCCGTAGATCACATTCCTCAATGGCTTCTTATCTTTTTATCTATGAATAAATGTAATAGAACTCCTTCATGGTTTTAATAAGACGTAAAGCTGCTTTTAATGCAATTATAATTTTAAAATCTTTTTTATGGGGATTTTTTAGCTTGGCTTAAAACTAAAAAGATGTTTATAAGTTGTGCTGTTGTGCTAACTTATCCATCTCTGCAATATATTAATGAACTTGATAATACTTGAGACTTCATAAAACATTAAGGTAGGGAAGGACAAACCGATTTTTATGTGCACAACTGGGTAAAAGTAAAAATATGTATATAAAGAAACAGTTTAAAATCATCTAAATATGGGTCACTCACAAGCTCAATGACTTGACCATTTTGAAGTAAAAGTTAAAAGTACTTAAGATTACTTGCATTCATATAACACTTTGCTATTCTGTTTTCTAAGGTTTTTTTTTACTTAGAGGCACAAATAGAAATAAAATGAATGAATGAAGTAGTCAAAGTGTTAAGGCATTTACTTTTTGTCTTTAACTGTTAAAATGCAATAGTAAAAAATATAATTTAATATCATATGGGTGTTAAAGTTTTTGTGTCTCTTTTAAGGTTACTAACAAACAGACATTGCGAAAAGACACGAAGAGGAGAAATGTGTAAAAATTTGAAATAACCAACGGTAAAATGTACTTAAAATCCATGACGTCGACTAAGTCATCGTAGGAGATAACATCCAACATCATCATTGCATCGTCATAAACTTCTTTTATGTCAGTGTTAATAGGGAAGTGAATATTTATTTATTTTTAACACGCAGAACATATTCTACGCTCTTGTTTATTTGGTATTTTTTTATCATATTCAAATGGTTGGTAAGAAATAAAATATAAATAAGTTCTGTTTATAGGCAATGAAAGAGTTAGTAACATCGTTTTTTATGTTCGAAATTCATTAATGTTGTATTTTAAAATGAAATGGGGAATTTTAAATAACCTGGTCGAAAGCTTTAACTTGAGGAAGAGATGTTTAGCTGAACCTTTTACAAAGTTTTAAGACTACAATTCCTTAATATCCTTGCTCTCTTTAACCGGGCCTACTGATCTCCAGCTTTGAAGCTTTAAATCGGCCATCTACATCAACAAATCTAAAGACGGCAGACTTTTTCTTTTTCGGAACTTTTTATATCCTGCGTCTGTGGGCGTAATCGTTTAAAACCAAATATTGAAACACAAATTGAAAAAAATTTTTGAGCCACATATTTTTCGGACAACAATTCAATTAAATTATTACAAATCAACTCGATAAAATTATTTCAACTTGATATCATCAGTTTTTCATTTTCGAATAAACTTTTTGTAAAAGCAGCGTTTATTTTTTGTAAAACATTGTACAACACTTATGTTTTAAGGGAATTGAAGAAGAAAAAAATCATATACAACCGAAGCTAATGCAGATTGAATTAAAAACAGCTAAACTGGCTCAATGGTATACTTAATCTCGACTGCCAACATTATGGTTTATTTAACAAGAAGTTTATTTTTGTTTGATGTGGCAACACCATCAAAATGATAGTTTTGACATTTGACGAAAATTGCATGAAAATAATTAAAATCCACAATGAAAATGGTGGTTCTGTTAAATAATATTTCAGTTACATTTAGTAAAATTTGTAATATTTTCGGACAAAATAATTGTCCTTCTGAGACCGCTACTAAGAATTTGGTTGTTAAATTTGTGTCGACAGGCTCGATAAAAAATGTGCGAACACCAATACGTGTTTGTAGGTAAGAGTTAAAGCAAATCCAAATTTGTCAATTTCTCGACGTTTTTAACAATTGGGCTTATCCAAAACCACCACATGGCGAATTTAGCGTAAGGGTTTAACTTTGATGCCTTAAAAGGTTCAACTGGCGCAGAAATTGAAGCTGACCGAATATTGACATCGCCGTAGATTCGCTCAATTCATTAAGCAACAACCGGCTTGTTTTTCTAAAAAAAATCATTTTTTTTATGCTTGTCAGGGTATGTCGCCAACAAGCGAAATTGCCGCATTTGGGCTTCTGAAAATCCCAGAGCGATTATTGAGAAGTATTTACATGCTCAACGTCTCAATGTGGAGGCATGATTAGGCCGTTTTTTTAAGATAAGGCTGAAAATGCGCTAGCGGTCAATGGATGGCCTATTATTGACGACGTGAATGTCACTAATATGTGGTTTCAACAGGCGGTGCTACATACGAGTGACACGATCCATTAATTGCAAACCAAATTTCCCGATCGCATAATTTCACTACAATGAGCTGTTAAGTGGCTAGCCAGATCGTGTGATTTAAAACCACTGGATTATTTTTTGTGGGGCTATGTTGAGGACAGAGTATATACGAATTCAATCGAATTGATTTTTGTCCTAAAACTCAAAACGATATAGGACCGCGATTTTGCCAAGAAGTGATTAAAAATTTTGTTTAATTAGTCGACATCTTTCATCATGTCCACGGTGGACATTGGACAGATATCCTCTTTCATTCATAATTGCCAAACTTTTCTCTTTGTAGTACAATAAAAATTTGAATCATCAAATAAATAATTATAAACCTTAGTAGCGATCTTTTTTAAATAAATTTAACACTATATTTTTTCAATATTTCGCTTTCCTGTGGAAAGCTTCTTCAGGAAATTATTTTTTATAAAAACAAAAATTATAACAATTTGAAAAAATTTTTGAAAACAATTGACACAGGAAAGCGAAAAATTGAAAAAATATAGTGTTTTGTATTATAGTGTTTATAGTTTATTTAAAAAAGACCGCTATTAAGATTAATAATTATTTATTTAAAAAAAAGAGGTCTAATGAAAATAATAATTAAATTTAAATCATTTTAATCAAAATTTTTTATTTTATTTTTTTTATTTTAGAAAAGAAACTGCTTGCTTAAAAGTTTTTACTATAGACTTTAGTAACAGTTCACTGGCTATGCGACAAATTTAGGCAAATTCAAATATCAAAAGTATTTAAACTAAAGAACATTCGGAAATACTTGAATGTAGTGGAAACATAATCCAACTTGGACTGGTGCAATATTCGATCAAAAGCGAGGAAAATTGCCAAACAAGTTTTGCCACATCTGGTACAATTTGTTGTCAATTTCAGTTCTCTGTTACGTGTTTTCTATGCAATGTCTCAGAGACGTGCTTAAATGTGTTCTTATTTTAATATATCAAAATCTTTGTATCAACCTTGTCTACTTATGACTAAAAAATACATCACGGCATCACATTATCAACCTTTTCACACATGTTAATAGACACTTGTTTTAAAAATAACGAAAAGAAAAAGACAAGCGTTCTGAAAAAGAAGCATTTATTGTTAGATTTATAGGAAATACGTCCTTATAGCTTGATACAAAGAAGCGACATCTATTGAAAAATTGGTATAGAAATAAGTGAAACAAAATAATTCGTTTGATACGAAGCTAATCAAATAGCACAAGCATATTTTTTTAGATATAAATTCAGATGTTTGTAGTCGACCAATATCAAAAATTATTATATTTCTTTTATCACATCACAACTGACATGCGATTTAATTTTAGGTGAAATCTCTATCACATTTTTTTAAGAACCTGACTTACCGTACTTATGTATTTCTATGATGACTCAGTATACTAAGAAATTATTTCAATCGAAAATAAATATTATTTATGTTGTGTCGGCCAAACTATTGCTTTTAAACACAATAAAAAAATATATGTAAGTATGTATGTATGTATGTACATCGATTAAGGTCAATAGAAATTTCTTAACTACACTTGACGTTAATGTGCTAAAATAACTAAACTTTTCTTTTGCTTTATGCCAAAGGGAACAAAAACAAAAGTCATTGAATTTGTTCCTAATTCTGTCAATGGTTTTAAAAGCAAGCAAGCAAAAAAAAAATGTTGTAAGAAGGCATGCAAGTGGCAAAGATTTCAGGTGCAAATAAATAAAAAGAAAAAGCCATTTCAATTTTTGATGGCTTTGTAGCACAATGCGGCCTAATAATCACTAATTGCTTAAGTAAAGAAAATTAATGGCTTAGCATTTGCTTAATAAAAACTGCAGATCTTTAATAATTTATATTATTAATTGTCATTTGTTCATTCCAGAAAACTCTTCAACGACCTGTATGTAAACAAAAGTAATAAATTTCAATATTCATGGCCAACTTTTAATTTTTCTCCTGTCTTAATCGTTTTCCTAACTAGAGTAAACAGGCAACATAATAAAATGAAAATTTCACATTCTTTTTTAATAAAGTGTTTATGGATTTCTCGAGCAATTATATTAACAAAAAAAAAAAAAATAAAAACAAAAAAAATGGAAATTAATTTTAAACGCTCGTACAGCACACGCTGCCTGTAAGATGATTATGAAAGTATTTCTTCTATATCTTTGCATTTTAGTTCATATCAGTTGATTGGTAAGTTTTTCCCAACATCTCGAAATGCTTATAAAGCACTAACATCAATACTCCATTCAAACTCCATAACATAAACACTAAATATGCTCCAGTTAACACTCTTGCATTCTGTTATTAACCGAATACAAAAATGAAAAACAAAAATTTTTAGAAAATTTCGTTTTATTTTTTGCACTTAAAAACTTTTTTCCTCGTTTAGCACTCTATGACAGCTCTTGTTCGGTACGTTTTTTCATGTTTTTTTTATTTTTAATTTTCATTCGGCATAGTCTCTTAGAGGCACAACACGCTGTGTTTTACAAGCAGGTGCAGCAAATTTTTAATGTTGGTAATATTTTGGCGCTACAATTATGATTGGGTTTGGCATATGGCTAATACAGTTTTTTTTATTTCTGCCAAAACTTGTGCATAACAGCTAACATTAATTGTGCAAAATCTTGATGATACTAAACTAACACAGAATGAAAAGGGGTGACCAGCTGCATACTACAACAAAAAATTTATTTGTTCTTTTTGTTATGAACATGATTTCTTCGTTTGTTTAAGAGAATGAAGTCAGATTAGAGAAAAAACATAATAAAGGGTTTTTTAACAAGAAATTTGTTTTCTAAAACAAAATAAAACAAAAAATTTATATGCATATGACTCAAATTTGTATTGTATTAAGAAAAGAAAAGTTCGGCAATTAGGAATGAAAAATGATATCTGGCAAATGAACACACCATGATCACTTTTCGATCCTATTTTGTTTGTCACATCACGGATTTTGAGCTTTAAGGCTGAAATCGATTCGATTGGCTTGGTATAGGCTCTGTCCTTGACATAGCCCCACAAAATTTAATCCAGTGGGGTTAAATCACTCAATCTGACTGGCCACTTAACTGTTGCTTGTCGTGAAATTATGCGATCGGGAAATTTGGTTTGCAATAATTGATCTTCCTCCATGTCAGTGATACCCACGTCGTCAATAATAGGCTAAAATTGAGGTGTTAGCATTTCGCGATAACATTATCTAATAAACCCTCATCTTCGAAAAAAGAAGATGGCCCAATCACACATTCAAACCACATATCACACCATACAGTTACACGTTGAACGTGCAAAGGCTTCTCAATAATCGCTTTAGGATTTTCAGAACCCCAAATGCGTCAATTTTGCTGTTGACATACCCTGATAAGTAAAAATGCGCTTCGACGGAAAAAATGACTTTTTCAGATAAACCAGCCGGTTGTTTCTGAATGAATTGAGCGAATCTATGGCAATATGAAAGGTTGGTCGGCTTTAACTCCTGCATCTTATGTAAAATTCGCCGTGTGCTGGTTTTGAATAACCCCACTTATTGAGAACGTCGAGGAATTGACAAATTTGGATCTGCTTCAACACTGTGGCTCACGAGTGCGATAACTTCAGTTGAACGACGAGGTCGACCACGCGCTGCTATTCACATATTTTGTATCGAGCCTGTCAACTCAAATTTAATGACCAACTTGTTAATAACGGTCTCATTGTCCAAAAATATCATAAATTTTATGAAATGTAACTTTAACAGAATCACCATTTTCATAGTGGATTTTAATTATTTTAATGCGATTTTCATGCGAAATTCAATTTATTGTAACAATTGCCAATGCATCTACAACGAATACGTAAAAAAATTAAACGTCAAAACTATTATGTTGTTGGTGTTGCCATAATTGAAAAACAAACTTCTTGTTGAAAAACCCTATATATGCTAAAAGGAGAGTCATTTTGCTATATAACCAAAAAAGTGAGCGATAATAACTCCTGTGGATATCGCAAATTTTGAAAATCACCGGTTCATATTTTTTTGTGCTAAAAACCGTCTTAACTGGCTGTTTGTTTGGTACGATTGGCGAGCGTGTTCGATGCGATGACATTATTATCAAGTCGCATTCTAGATAGTACTGGAGCATTAGCATTAGGTGTGTTAGTATAAGTAGTGTCAGGCTTAGGTAGTTTTTTATGTAAATTGTCTGTCACCTGACATAATTTAATTTCATTCCAATGAATGGAAAAAAATAAGGTTGAGCAGAAGAAAAAGTGCTCCTCTTCTTGGTCTTTACTGAAAAATACTTGTTTTTCATGCAGATAAGATATCTTATTTTATTTAATAGACATCAAAAATGGCAGAGTCACGTCAAGCATTTAGGAATCATTTTAAGATATACATGATTCCCGCGGGTCTAATGTAGGAACTACTTCGCGGGCCTAGTTAGCAATAATTATGATATATTTAAGAAGGCGGCCGCTTGACTAATTTTTTATGCTTCTGCTCCTCCTAGCTGTTCCTGAACAGCTATCATAAATGAGATGATCTCATTCAATTTTCTATACGAAGCTGTTATGAAGTAAATAAGGCCGTCTAGCTTGGCGATTTCACCGACTATTCTTCTTCTGAGAAACGTTCAAAGAGAAAACTGCATGTTTCTCCTCTTCGTTCACTAGTGGACATGTCGAACAAAGGGGCGAGTTAGTATGTCGACGTTTGTGGAGGTATTGACGATAGCCTCCATGATAAGAAATGTATAATGTGGTAAAACAATTTCCTATCGACCAAGATATCCATGAGAGGATGTGTGGGATTAGCTTGTATTAGCTTGGATGTCCATCTGCCTTTCGTGGAATTAATCCACCTAGTTTTCCATCCAGCCATTGATGTAACACTTTTCATTTATTCGCGACTTTTTGAGCTCGTCTGCCATGATATAATCAGATGCACGCGGTATCGTTAGATATTGTTTTAAAGCCGCTTATAACTCTTATTGCACAGAGCCGATTGCACAGAGCCGATTGAGATAACTACCCGTGACAGTAGTATTCTGTGCCTATAGCCAGCATTATCAATGTTCGGAAGCATTCGGGACAGTGCTCCTCGCGTCATTGACGTCTTCGTGCTTGCGTACTTGATGCGTGTTTGAAAAGACAGCCTGTTGTCTAACAACACAAAATTAGTTCACAGACTTTTTCGATTTATTAAGCTGGCTTCCCACCCAGAAAGTTGCATATTCCAACTTCTTGCGACTGGTTGTAAGAACAGCCTCCGTTTTGTGACCAGATAACTCTAAAGATAGCCAGGTTTTTATATTAGCCACTGCCGAGTTTGTGGCATTCTCGACTTCTGTTTCGTTTTTGGCTACTATGACAATTCCAATATCGTCCGTAAGGCCGATCACATGAACTCCTTCGAGGTCGTTTAGTTGTAAAACCCCATCGTACATTATTTTCTTGAAACATATCATTTGTGAGGTGGCCACTTCATTACATCCTAGGATGCACTTGTTGATGAGTTTTAGCTTCTGCCTAACGAAAATTGCTGCAACTAGAATAACAAAACATAAAAACGGGTAAAAACAAAAATAATAAAAATTCATTTTAATATAAATATAATGTTTTTTATTATTTTTTCTTCATCTAATTCTTTTACATAAATACACAACTGGTTAACGCAAAGATAAAGTTGCATATACTCGTATGTATGCTTATAAATTTAGAAGCAATTTGGTTGCTTTTAGATGTTTTTAGTGGTGAGATGCTAGTCTTTACTACTAGTATCTAATTTCTAAAGAATTTTATGTCTAACATAAAATAGAACTTTTTCAATAAAGTTGATTTTATGGTCAAATGGTCAAGTGGATTACTATGCCATAGCACATGCTTAGTTATTGCGGGACAACGCCTTTACTTTGCATGATTTTTGAACAAATTTTCGTTGCTCTTATTCCATTCAATAGTAGTTAGTTGATGTTGTTGCTGCTGTTGTTAAATATTGTTGGTGCATTGTATTGAACATATTTAAGACTCAACTGTATACAATTTATATCTATCTAATACTACTAGTGGCCATTACTTGTAGTCACTACAACATTACACATATTCTGCGCTTTTGTTTTCCTTTTCTTTCTAATTTTTACGTTCAATTTTATGGAATTATTTGCTGGGCAGGGAAATATTTGAAATGAGTGACTAACAACACTATCCATATATTTTGTATCATATCTAAATACACATAAAAATTTTCTTTTAAAAAATATTTTCTGCGCCTTGGTTGAGATTTTTCAAAATACATTGTCCATATTTTCTTAAAAAAAAAGTGGAATTTAGTATGCCTTAGAATATTTTAATATATTTAAGTAAATTTTAGTATATTCAAGTATATTTGAGTACATTTTAATATATTTTAGTATCTTTAAGTATATTTGAATATACATATTTTAGTATATTCTAATATATTAAATTATATTTTAGTATATTTTAATATATTTTAGCATATTTTAGAATATTTTCATATATTTAAGTACATCTTAGTATATTTAAGTATTTAGTATTTCAATATCATTTAATATATTTTCATATCATTAAGTATAAATTGGTATATTTAAATATATTTTAGTACATTTTAATATATTTTATTATCATATATTCAAGTACATTTTAATATACATATTTTAGTATATTTTAATATATTTAAGTATATTTAATATATTTTAGCATAGTTTAGTATATTTTAATATATTTAAATATCATTTCATATATTTTCATATCATTAATTATAATTTAGTATATTTAACTATATTTTAGTACCTTTTATTATATTTTATTATCATACATTTAAGTATATTTTAATATACATATTTTAGTATATTTTAAAATATATAAGCATATTTAAATATATTTTAGCATAGTTTAGCATATTTGTATATATTTAAATACACTTTAGTATATTTACGCATATTTTAATATATTTTCATTTTTTTTCGCACCAGCCCTACTAATGCAATGCATTTTGTCGGAACTCGGAAATTAGGTTTGGGCAGCCGTAAAGAGTGAGTAGTGTTCATTCGAGATGAATTTTTCTACATTGAAATTGACAGGAAACACCGACGAAGGAAATTATTCCACATATGCAGTGTATTGCGAAAAACACGAATTTTCCCTGCAATGTGCAGTCTGATTTAGCGGCCAATCAACCACAAATGGTTGGGCCATTAAGGTAAAAGCGCGTTAAACGCAAAAACGTGTGAATAACGGGAACAAGATCTCTAATTTCGTTAGAGGACTTACCATTGCAGTAACGATAAAACAATTAAATATCAATATCAACAGAATTGGATACCCTACTGTCCCCAATGTGCCTCTTGGCCGTCTCTTGTACGCGGCCGAGCAACTCCATAATAGACTCTGGGTTCATACATGAGAGTTCTCTTACAGTTTTGGACGAATATAGCTGATATAAATAGTAAAAAGATCTCGATAAAGTGAAATATCTTCAACAACAACAACTTTCTAGTTACAAACAGCGTGGCAATTTTATACACTCAAAGCAACAACAATTGGAAAAAAACTTTAACAGCATAAAAACAAAAACAAACCAACAAAATACGCAGGGCTACAGGCGCCTATACATTGAATGAATAACATAATAACAACAAAATGTGATACAAAAACAGTAGAAGATTTTTAATTTTTCTAGACCTCTAGTGGACAAATATAAAAGGCATCGTCTGAGTGGGTATTTAGTTGGTTGAAAAATAAACCTCGTGAAGTAAAGACATGCATTTTAAGTAAATTGTTCTGTAGTGTCAACTTTGTGTGTAGTTGAAGTAAATAAACTTGTAATTAATTTAAAAACTCTAAAATCTGGTGTTTTTTATTTTGCAATAAAGAACTCACAATAAAACGTTTATAAAATGTATAAACGTAACAATATTTTAGTATATTATAATATATTTTGGTATATTACAGCAAGCGAACAATCACCAGAAACCATCACATATGGGACTATCCGATGCAAGTGCTTTGAATTCATATCTGTATTTGTACGACTATTATTATTATTATTGTTTTTAGAAGGAAAAAATTTCTAGTCAAACTTGGGTGACACTTGCTTCATCTTCTGTTGTCATTTCTTTTGGTGTAAGCAGTCATTGCTGGCTGTTTGTTCGGTATGACCGGCAATCGCTTTCGATTTGATGACATATTATTAAGCTGTGTTCTAGACTAAACTGGTGAGTCAGTATTCGGGTAAATATCATTTTTATAATGGTCAGATATTAAACTTTTTAAACCATGCGTGGGTTTTACTTTGTTTTAGAATCAATTTTGTTGTTTTAAAAGTAAAGATCAATTCTTTTACTTTACCATTTTATTTATTACACACTTTATTTCAAGAACTTTAATCACATCCAATTAAGTTGTTCTTAATGATTTTGTTTTTGCAACCCGATCGTGTTAAAATTTCTTTGAAGTACCATTAGTTAGGTCATCTCTGGCAAATATTCTACGTAATATGTATTTCTCTTTAACTGACTTAACTAACTATTGGTGTGTAATTTTTCTTGCGGCCAGTTAATATCTGGTGCAAACTAAAATGCCTCAAACGTCAGTAAGTGTATTTTAGCACTAGTTTAATAGTTGTACTGTCAGTATATTGTATCTATCTATGTTTGCAGGTATGTATTTACAATTATAGTTATATCTAGTAGTATAGTATCTTCTTGTTGGTAGTAATTGTTGCTGTCGTTGTGTTATTTTTGTATTTTATAATAATTATTTGTAATCAAGTCAAGTGGAATGATCTATATATCTATGAATATACATACATATATTGTATTTTGTCTATTAAAATAACATTTCTTTCTAACGTTATTTAAAAAAGTAAATAAAATAACTATAGCATGTTAACAATTATTCATATATTTATTTTTTTTTTAACAAACACATACATTTGTATATCTAGTATGAGAGTGCATCGGTATATCACAATGATTAACATATGTTGATTGCACTTGTTACTATGCTATCTTGTTGTTATTAATATACAGTGGGATGATTGGGAAAAATATATTTTTTTATTTTAGTTCATATTTTAGGCTGCTAATATATTTTGTTTATATATATATATATATATATATATATATATATAAATATATATATTGGTCAAATTTTGTATGTGGACGTTGTTTTTTTTTTTTTTTTGTGTAAAAATATTTTACAAATTTTGTTATTTTCTTTATTTATTCTTTTCTAATTACACATGAATGGCTTCCAAAGGAAACCCGTATGTAGTAAAATTAAAATAAAAAATTAGTTTCTTAAAGGTTACTGTGTTTTTGTATAAATGTATTTTAATCTTCGCTGTCTCTTTGCTTTGTTAATCAACTTGGCTTGAAATATCAGACTCCTGAATATTCTATACAAAATTTTAGTAAAATCCACTGATGAGCTATATGAGCGGTTGTGAAATAGCCATATGAATATGATTCCCCCCACAGTAATACATATAAATTTTTGAATTGCAAATAGTTTAATATTCATATATTGTTCATATTGTTACGTCTATACATTTTATAAATTATTTTTTTGTGAGTTCTTTATTGCAAAACAAGTAACAACACACAAAGTTGGCACTAGAGAACAATTTACTTAAGATGAACGTCTTTATTTCACGAGGTGTATTTTTCAACTACATAACTAGCCACTCAGATGCTGTCTTTTTATATTTGTCCACTAGAGGTCTAGAAAAATTAAGAATCTTCTACTCTCTTTATATCACATTTTGTCGTTGTTATGTTATTCATTCAATGTATAGAAGCCTGTATGTCTGTGTAATTGTTGTTTGCTGATAAATTTATTTTAAATTTATTTTAACATAGTTGCTGTTGCCTTGTGTACATAAGTTTTCTTAGAAAACTACAAAGTTAGTAAACAGCATATCTAATTGTTGTTGTTTTGCGTGTATAAAATTTCTACGCAGTTTGTAACTAAAAATTCTTTGTTGTCTTGCGTGGTTAAGTTTTCTTAGGAAGCCACGCAGTTAGTAAACAGCATCTGTAACAATATATTAACACAACTAACGTAGCTTCACCTACAAAGGATGTCAAATAATAATGTTTTTATTTGGATTGCACATATTTACGTGCACGCACGTTGTAACGCTAAAATATCCAGGGATCGTTTTCAAGGATACCACAACAATCCATTTTTTTTTAATTTGTAATTATACTTATAACAGTGTTATTTGATTTAATATTTATGAATTTCTAATTTTAGTCTTAATTTTAAATTGTGTTTTCCTTTGTTTACAAAGAAATCTTTCTAGAATTAAGATTGTTTAAATAGCTAAATTTAACGGCAGCTCGGTTGAGAGCGTAATCTTTACCTATTATATAACAGTATAACTAACCATTCTGAACACAGCTGCTAGATGTTTTATAAATTAGGTGTACGGCAGTGTGTGTGGTAACGAATGGGTGTGTATGTGATAAGTTTCACGTCTGGCCGTTTATTTATTCGGCACCTTTTAAACTCGTCTGTCATGACGGTGGTCTTACTACTTGGTGTAGTGTAACGCCCACCCGCGCCCTAAGACGCATACACGCCTTAGATGCAATTTTTTAGTGCAAGGTAGCAGGGCCGTACCCCCACTCCATGCTGAAGAGTTGGAGACTATCCAATTCCCTATCCTGTTGCATGCGGAAGCTAAGACATTGAATGTTAAGCCTGCGTTAAAATCTCTTCGGAAGTTTTCTTCAAAGCCCGAACAAATAGAACAGTACCGAATACCTGTGAGCAAGTAGTTCGCTCCTGCTAGACCAGGCGACTGGTGCCGCCTTATGCCCCCGAAAACACATGTCAAGATGGGAAAGAGATCGATCTAGATTGCGAACTCGCGGGGGGAAAAGCGAATGGGTATATAAAGAGTAACTTTATAAACAAATGGGGAGTTAGTGTGCAGACGGTCTACAGATAATAGGTAATGTTAATGCGTCGGGATTACGTTCCAAAAAAAAAAAGATACGAAAAATCTCCATATCTCCGACAATCAAACACAAACACATTCATCTCTAGCTATATTAGAAGTTTCGTGGCAAACAGCTGGGTGCTAACAAAATCTGCACTTCGGAGAACACATTCAGTGTATATTTTGCGCCAAAAACCACTTATGCAAGATTATTTAAGCTCCTCCTACGAATCGGAAATAATTTCTCTGGCTTTCATAATTTTGAAGTTTTCTAAAACTCTAGCATTTTATACTTATCCTGTCCATCAATCTCATTTAAAAGTAGTTTAAACGTTCGTCGAAGGTAATAACTTTTAAAAGTCGATATTATCCCCTGATCCATCTGCTGAATAACTGGTACAGTGTTAGGTAGCAAAAATACAAATTTCTCGTTTTCTGACAACTCATCAACATAAACTCGGTGGTCAACACCATTACCCACTAGGGCCACAGCCTTGAAGTTTAACTTTATTTTGTGTTGCAATAAGCTTAAATTTCTGGAATAGCACAAGTTGTAATCCAGTTTTGAAATAATGTAGTTAGCATCCAGGCTTTTTTGCTTGTTCGCTAGTGGACAGCAAGCAGAACCTTTGAGTGACCTTTCAAAGCTCTTGAATTTTCTAATTGATAAATGAGAAATAGTTTAAATTTGAAAGCACCATTTGTATTACCATCAAGAAGAAGAGTCAGTATATCCTTGCAGATTTTTCTGTTTTAGTTATGAAAGTTTTATTAGGTAGACATTTCTAAAATAACCCAAAACAATGCAACCTCGAAACCCAAAACGACGCACAGTGAAACTTTGTATTAATTAAGAAGCGAAGCAGCTTCGAAAAAAATGCAAAACGAAACAATGCAAAGCGAGGTATTGGTATATTTAGGTCTGATTTAAAAAAAAAAAAAGATAAAAACGAAACATTTAAAAAATCTTGAAATAAATATTTCGAAATAAACGGCGCATATTTAAATAATCAATAATTTCTTTCATAAAATATAATTTAAAAAATAAATTCAATTGAAGGACAAGAATGAGGTATTTTTATTAATTAGATATTTTTATTTAAACTGTAATAATATAAAAAATATATAACAGCGTTTCCTCTAAAATACATAAAAACTCCCCCAAAAATATTTATAATCCCCAGGCATTATTTTATATCCGCTTTTTCATGGGAGAATATAAATTTTGGGAATAAATCCCCGAACCTGATAATAGTGATATTTATCTTGGGACTTAAGAGAATTTTGCGTTTTTTAATGCAAAGAAATTTCAATACTGGAAATATAATAATAGTGGCTGCATATGCCGCTATCCAAAAGGTAATATAGTTTCCAGCTGAAATATTTTTAAATTAAGCAGAGGCAATAATTAAAAAAAAATTAGCAACTGTAGTAAATCTTATGTGATAGAAAAGCAAATTCATATTTTATGGGATTTTGGGATAAGTACTGCTTAAATGCCGCCATTAAATATTTGATTGTAATTTGTTTATACAAACTTTTTAGCTGTTCGCATAAAGTCTTGAACAAAAAAAAATCCAAGATGAAACAGCAATTTGTAAGTATTTCACGCGTTAGTGCCATCCATCCTCACAAATAAGAAAAGCTACTTAATGCCACATAGCATCGTCGTAGTAAAAAGTAGAGGTTTGATATTCAATACAAAGCTTGAGTGAATTGAGAATGAGGAGGAAATTAATCTCTGCACAAACGTAATACCATTTTTCCAAATCGAGCAAATGACTTGTAACGTATCGATATCATATTTTTTAACTACGGTAAATACTTAGGAACACTATAACTCTGACAAGATTTTTGTTGATTTTCTCTTTACTTAACACCACTGTGCATACTTTTTCATGCCAGCATGTTATAAGTGAATTAACATCAGCATGTGAATGTCGATTGTTTGCTGTTTGGGTAAATATTCTTAACTCCTTTATATTATCATCATTTTAAATTGTATTATCGCTGGAATGTAAAAAAATAAAATAAACAAGGTGAAGTTTATGTCAGGCGCATTAAATGATTTTGTTTACCAATTACTAAACGTATATAAATATAAAATTATCAACAAAATTATTTTGTTTTCTTAACTTAACTGTATTGATACTGTTAGAATTTACATATAAAGGATCCGCCAAATAACTTTTTTTTTATTTTAAATCTCTCCTTTTTATTTTAAATTTCTCAAATCTTATTTTTATTTGAAAGTACAATTCTTCCGATTAATAATGGAAAATAATTTTATTCAAATGGCTGCCTCGGCTGGCCATGCAGTAGCCTACGCGATCTGTCCAATTTTTAAGCACATTATCGATTGTATTTCACCAATCTCTATCTTTGACAGCACCCCACAAATAATAGTCCAACAGTGTCAAATCGTAGCTCTGAGGTGGCCAAACGACATCAGCTCTGCGGCTCAGAATGCGATCTTCAAAAATAGAGTGCAGCTTCAGCTGTGTGGCACGTAGCGCCGTCCTGTTGAAAAAAATGTTGCCAATATCCTCCTCTTTAATTTTTGTGAACAAAAATTCTTTCAACATGGACCACTCCTGGCTCATTTTCGAAGAAAAATGGCCCAATTATGCCTCGTTTTGGGGGCGTCGGCTTTTCAATGTATGCGTGCGGATTTTCTATGCCTCAAATCCGACAATTTTGCTTGCTTCATCTGAAAATATGATTTTTTTTTTGCAAAATCGGCATCTTGTATAAGTCGATCGCAGGCCCACTTAGCGAAGCGAGAACGCATTGGATGGTCACTTGGCTTCAACTTCTGAACAAATTGGACTTTGCATGGTGTCATACCAAGGTCTTTATGCAAAATTCGTCTCAATGATGTCTCTAAAATGTTCAATTGTTGAGAACGACGGTGAATTGATGTTGATGTCCGCTTCACGCGCACTTTCTGCCACAGCAGCAATATTCTCGAGTGTACGCAATGTTTTTAGCTTTTCACGCTTTGGTTTATCGATGAATATGCCAGTTTCTTTCACTTTTTTCTCAAGATAACGAACATACGGAGCTGACGCTGCTTCTCTGCTTTCAAAATCCGTACGCAATTTTCGCACACATTCTGCAACATTACCACGATTTTCAAAGTAATGTCGCAATAATTCCCAGCATTGTTCAAGTGTATACATAACCATATTCGTTCAGCGGAAGGATGAAACCAATTATCTGTCAAATCAAACGTGAGCTAAGTGTTACCATTCACGAAATAAGCACTAGTTGAAAAAAAACGTTGACTGCGGACCCTTTACATATTTAAAAGGAATATAATTATTATCTTTTGATATAAATATATTTTGTAGTAAACAGTATTAAACCAGGTTTAATTGCCGTTGTTAAGTAAAATTTCTTGAAGTTGTGTGTAAAACGTTTTCGCCTTAAAATACCTTTTTCAACTTTAAAGTAGAAAAAACCTAATTGAGCCGTTTATTTTAAAAGTGGCATAAGTCACTTTGTTTTAAAGTCATCTTTTTTATCTAAAGTTAGTTGATAAAACAGTTTCTGGGGAATATCATGGTCAAATCGTATCCATTGAATTTTTAGCCAATTCACTTTGTTTTGGTCTATATTTACATTTGTTTTTGAAATAGATTTTTCTATGAAATCTATGTAATTGCACTGTAAAGGATTTTGTTCGACAGGCGGCTATCACGCTATAGTAATCATTTGGAATTTATAAACAATTTGTTTTTAAGCTAATACATCGAAGTCACGATATTTGATAAGTATGAAAGGCCGGCCCGAAATTGAAAGTTTGTGATCCAGAATATCGATATCGTTTTATGAAAACAGAAAAAATTTCACCCAAGTTAATGCCAGCTTTATGTTGCTGTTTTGTCCTGTACATAAGTCACTGTATTTAATAATTTGCTTTTGAGTTGTGACTTTCTTAAGATTTTTTATACAACACCATACAACTTTCTGAGAATAAAAGTAATTTTAATAAAATAATGCTAATTATGTGTACTATATTAGATATCGCTATAATATCATTCAGAAAACTGTGCACTATTCTTTGGCACTTTTAAAAATAAATACAATGATCACAACAATACCTTACGCACGTTTCTTACATGCTTCTATTTCTTTAACGCTAAGCTCCGTACAGCGACTTACGCTACTTTCAAAATATACATTTGTGTTACACCCTTAATTACCAGCACACTTCTCTCGAACAAATCTCAATAGTTCCCTGTAGGCTAGTAGGTAGTGTAATAGCTTGTCAGTATGGGGGTTGTGGGTTCCATTTTTGGTTTTTTTCACTACAAAAATAAAAATTGACTGTTGGTAGGGCTGCTCAGCGATGAAGGCATAGTCACTGGTCGCTGTGCTGTCTTATATACGGCAGTTAATTTCCGTCTATCCTTCTACTTTCACCGCCTGT
Organism: Trichopoda pennipes; assembly: GCA_030448955.1. NCBI lineage: Eukaryota > Metazoa > Arthropoda > Insecta > Diptera > Tachinidae > Trichopoda > Trichopoda pennipes. Next base: position 6,634,822 of record JASKUP010000067.1, read on the forward strand.
GTCATCTATTCTCTATCCCTTTCTTAAAGAATGTAGCGCGGTAGTTGACTAAATAGGCATTGTTGCCTGAAGTGCTACTTCTCTTTATAAAAAAAAATGTGACTTATGCCACTTTTATAATAAACGGCACAATTGACAATTGCATATTGTTATTCTAAAAATTTAAAAATTTTTTTTAATGAAACCAAATTGTAGCATACAAGTAATAATAAAAACTAAAACATTTCAACAAATTATTAATAGATTATGGAACAGTGTTTTTAGAGTTTGGAACAGCCACTAAAATCTGACTCTCCTTTTTACAATATTAATTGTGAGTCACATCTTAACAGCAAGTTTTTACACAACTTCTTAATTTTACATTTACTTTATGCAACCGAGCATTGCGTTACAATTGTTGGGCATTCAAATCGAAATGTATTTTGTGCACTTCGTGCTCTTTTTAACCAGCATAAACGATCAAATGTGCCCACAGAAGGGAAAATCTTGCGCAAATTTCAGTAAACCGAGTCTGTATAAATTGGTAAAGTATCTGTGAATATTCTCCCCGTTCATTCTGCGGAAAACATTCGGACATCACTGAAGCGAATTTTGAATAAAGATTTGAATTAACACGCCTACCACTATAACCATCATCAATACGTTGAATGATAGATTGAAAAGACAGAAATTAATGGTGACTTTACCAGGACTAGCGACTAGGCACACTTTTACTTCAGTGGATTCGTTAACCAGCAGAACTGCCGCATTTGGGCAGCGAATGGTGTTAGCTAACGTACTTTTTGTGGCTACAAATTTAGGTTATGGACCTGAAAGATGTGATACATACGTGATAAGATTTAGATCTCTACCTAGCTGTCTACGCCATAACCAGATGGTGGATCATACCACTGTTGATGAAATATAGCGTCATCCTCACCCTAGAAGACCTTCACATACTTATATCCTCCGGTCACTCCTAGTTGCAACTTCTAAAGCCCGAAGCAGGCTGCAGCCTTCACTCCTTGCTGAAGAGGCTATCCAACTCCTGATCTAGAACGCATGAAGCTTAATATAATTTAAGATAATGACGGCATTCATGCTCACTGGACCTGGACCATTCATTGTGTTTATTGTGAATGATCCGACCCATAAACTCAAACGAAGGGGCCTCGAAACACACAACCACCACGATACTCCCGAAAAGTCGACCTCAATATTCAGTCAGAGAACAGCTAAAAGGCTAAAAAGGGAAATAACTCAACTCTGGGGCTTAACTGATTCCCGTGGATATATAGTGGATTGTCCAGTTGGCTCCTGCTATCCTATTAGGGGACTGCGCTCCGTTTTACCCCCAAAGACTCATGTAATGACGGTGGATTTCCGTCATAACATATAAATGTAGGCCTGGAAGTTGTGATTTCAACAGAATAGTGTAACTAACCACGTAGCCAACGAAATAATGACTCTTTTGTGCGAGGAATTGAATGGTCCTTTTATCTCACGCCGCGGTAATGTTAATTGGCAACCACGATCATATTATTTGACATTGGACTTCTTTCTTTGGGAATATTTAAAAGAAAATGTGGGGCAAACTACAGGATAAGATAATTCGTTACATTAAGTCACATTGACAACATTGAACCTCAATTACGTCTCAGAGTTATTGAAAATATTTACCATTAAATATAAGTATACCATGGAAAACGTGTGTAAGTACGTGACCGATATTTTACTTCAGATATAATTGTCATAGATGCTTCTATCATAATAAAAAATATTAAGACTGTTCTCTGATAATATTTTTGTTTTTTAGGTGGAATACTCTTATTAGAATATTTTTTCACGGCTTGAGCTAATGTCTTCATTTCTATTATTTTAAACAGGATATTTCAATATGCTAAGGTTGAAAACATAATAACTGCAGACTTTTATTTTCTGTTTAAAAATATTTTTATGAGTAAATTAGCCATAATTGTTCTCAGACCATACATATCATCTTAGTTACCGCTTCTTATATTGCATATTGAACTAGTTCAATTTTAAGTACAACGATTTTTTAGTTTCAACAATCTAATAGCTCAAATCTGCCATAAAGTTTAATTTAAATCCATTGATCTTTTATTATATTCTTTTGTTCATATGAAGAAATAAGGCCAAATGGTAACTAACTATCGTTCTAAGTTATGTTTTAATTGTTTGACTAATAGTGGTAGTAGCGCTATACAATGATACAAATATATGTACAAATACAATTCTATTTAGTCTAGTAGTTAAAATACAAAGCATAATTCAAAACTGAACTAGATAGTGCTAAAAATTACAACTAGATCAAGTAACGGAATCGTTGAAATGAACTATTGTAAAATGATTTTGAAAAACTCAGACTTCACAATATTCTTCTTTATGGAAAAGATATAATTGAAAAGTATATTTTCAATATACTATGCAAAATATCGATTAGATAACTGAGTATATTTATTTACTTAATTTTGAAGTATTATGTTTATAAATAAAACTACATCAGTCATTAAATTATAAAATAAAAAAATAATTTTCGTTACTTCCAAACTAAAAACCCAAATGTGCGACCCTTTAATGTATGATTTCAAGCCTTTTAAAAATAAGAGTCTAAAGGAGAAGAATTGTTTTTTACAACACAGTGACCCCTATAATCCTGTACATCGACAGAAGCTGGCACCTCCGTAAAATTTAGAAATTATTATAATTTAGGTTCACTTCCCACAAAGTTTTTATTTATTCTTGTAAGTGCAACAATACGAGACATTGATTTCATTTCACTGTTTTATACGATTTATTAAAAACAATAAAATACACATTTGTGTTATATCTTACATTGTTAGACATAATGAGTGCCTTTCAAAATATATTTGACAAAATTTTTAAATGCATTTTAAAATAACACCTATTAATATCTCATCATAATTTGAGGTAAAAATTGCAACCTAAACGTTCAATATTTGTTGCATCTGTGTAGAGAAACTACATAAATAACTTTAGTTTAAGGTGACGAAATGAAAATTTACATTTGTAACGCATATTATTTGAATATTTAATTTTGTTTTTAATGCTTTTTTTTCTTGTTAATGTTTATATAAAAAAAGTATACAAATTATAACTCTCTTATATAATTGATTACTACCAGTAAAAATATTAAGGTGGAACATATAAAATATAGGCACTGAGAAAAATTATTTTGCGTAAAATAATAAAAATTTGTAAAACTTTTGTTACAGATGAAATTTGAAAAGGACTTGGCTCTATAGGCAACGTTTATGTGAATTTTCTACTTATTATTTAGTTCCGCTTATTTATGCAAAAATCGGATGAAGTGAAGTATCTTCTACACTATTTTAGATAACATAGGCACTAGAAAGTTTCTTTAGAAACCTGAAAAATGTGTTTAGTCCATCGAACATCACATTGGGTTTTCATGCCAAGAACATCAAGAGCTAACGATTTCCTAATACTTATATCACCCATAATAACAGCTGCAGCACCATTTCCGAACACATATCTATAAGTAAACATGCAATATTAAATTCGCCCCTTGTCGGAGATTGTTGCAAGATCGTGATTATTAATTTTTTGCCAACTGGCGTCTAAGGTTGAAAGTTCGACAAAGAAAGTCATTTAGAAAAATAAGAAATGGGGCAGGAGAAAGAACGGAGCTTTGCGGTACCCTTGAATGAATCTTAAACTCCGTAGATGAAATCCCATCTCAAACGGTTGGTCATCTAACGTTTTTTTTTCAACTAGTGCTTATTTTCTGAATGGTAACACTTAGCTCATATTTGATTTGACAAATAATTAGTTTAATTCTTTCGCTGAACGAATATGGTTGTGTTATACGCTTTAACAGCGCTGAGAAATATTGCGACATTACTTTGAAAATCATGGTAATACTGCATAATGTGTGCGAAAATTGCATACGGACTTTGGAAGAAGAGAAGCACTGTCAGCTCCGTATGTTCGTTATCTTGTGAAAAAAGTGAAAGAAACTGGCATCCTCATTGATAAACCAAAGCGTGAAAAGCCAAAAACAGTGCGTATACCCGAGAATATTGCTGCTGTGGCAGAAAGTGTGCGTTAAGCGCCATTAACATCAATTCACCGCCGTTCTCAACAATTAAACATTTCAGAGACATCATTGAGACGAATTTTGCATAAAGACCTTGGTATGACGTCATGCAAAGTTCAAATGGTTCACGAGTTGAAGCCAAGTGACCATCAAAATCATTTTCGCTTCGCTAAGTGGGCCAGCGATCGACTTACAGAAGATGCCGATTTTGCAAAACAAAAAAAAACATCTTTTCAGATGAAGCTTATTTTGATCTTGGCGGGTATGTAAACAAGCAAAATTGTCGTATTTGGGGCACAGAAAACCCGCACACATACATTGAAAAGCCGACGCACCCAAAACTTAATTGGGCCATTTTTCTTCGAAAATGAGCAAGGAGTGGCCATTATAGTTGTCCAAACATCGTTTGAACACTAAAAGAGAAAAAGAAAAATAATTAATATTTTTTTGAATTTTGAATCTTAAATTTACTATTGAATTTCAAATGTTATCGATAACCATTTATAAAAAAAAAAATCGCATTTTTTTATCGCTAATATAGTCGTATAAGTCACTACACTCTTTTTAGAACTTTTTTATAAGCTACAAATGAAATTGTAGTTTTTCATTTTTTTTACGTATAAGAATATGAAGTTTCATTTTTATAAGACTTGTATTAAGAACTCACTTTCGATATAACCGTTGCTTAAACCAATTATTTTTCTCAATCAAGTTTGTTAAATTTAAAGGAAAGAAATTTAAATTAAATAATTTTTTGTAACCACAACATCTAATAAAAACACAACAGAATCATAGAAATACTTACCCTTTTTATTCATCCCGATTACCAAAAGGAAACGACATAAGTATAAGCTTAAGCTAAAAAGTTTGAATAGTCAATGGCGATTGTTATCGGGCCATGTTAAACGAATTTTTGTTCACAAAAATTGAAAAGGGGGATATTGGGAACATTTGGTTTCAACATGACGGCGCTACGTGCCACACAGCCGAAGCTACACCCGTTGTTTTTCGCTCTATTTTTGAAGATCGCATTATCAGCCGCAGAGCTGATGTCATTTGGCCATCTCGGATCTGCGATTTGACACCGTTGCACTATTATTTGTGGGGTGCCGTCAAAGATAAGTGTTACGCCGACAAGCCAGAGACAATTGACGCTTTAAAGGACAATATTCGTGAAGTCATTGGTGAAATACACCTGCACACAATAGATAATGTGCTTAAAAATTAGACCGATCGTGTAGACTATAGCATGGCCAGCCATGACAGCCATTTTAATGAAATTATTTTGCGTTATTAACCAGAAGGATTGTACTTTCAAATAAAAAAAAATTTGAGAAAATATTCAGTAGTTTTCTTTGTAACATTTACAACAAAGTTATAACCCTTTATAACAACTTGCATATTACGATTCCTGAGAAAACTCTATATAAATCTGGAGAAATTATTACTGACGCCAAAAGTAAAAAGTTTTGACAGAAGTACATCCTGCCGGTCTATTAAACGGCTTGGGAACATGTAGAGCTACCGCCTTACATCCTCTAAATTGATAAATGGAGTTGCACCAGTGTTCTGAAAGGAAAACTAATAAGTAGAGCTCCCCCTACGGAAAGGATACTGTCGACCGCTAAGTAAGCTGTTCGACTCCAGGCATCTAAGATGTTGGGCGGTCATTTTCGGAGTTGTTGGGCTCACTCCTTTTAGGAGTCGGCGTTACATTAGCAACTTTCCAACACTATGGAAAATTCACCGGCATGATGAAACGTGCTAACAAGAGCTGCTATCGGACGTGCTAGCAGCATACCAGTGCTGGAATTCCATCCAATTTTAACCGCTCGAGCTCGACAGGATATCTTCGGCATAGTAACGGATACTCTAACGAGCTTGGGCGTTGGTTAACTGCTTTTCGGCAAATAACAATTGCTAGCAAATATACTTGCAAAAAGTTAGCTTTATCAACCGGGTCAGTGGATATTTGGTCATTTTTTAAAGAGTTGGAATTAAAGAACTAGCATTATCCTTTACTCTTTTAATAAATTACCCCGAGAAGTAGCAAGAACTTTACCATGAAGGTGCTTCTCGTACAGTTTTTCTTGCGCCTTAGTATATTGGCATAAGTCGATTGGTGAAAAAAAGCGAAACCGTTTTTTTATGAATGAGTCCTTTTAGATGTTATAAAAGTTTGGAATTAAACTTATGCATTTCACGTTGTAATTTAACACTAAACGCCTTTTAAATAATAAAGAGAATGGATTCTAAAATAGTACCAAATTTGTCTACATAGTTTTGTGAAAGTTTTGTATATGTAAAAAAAACAACAATACCCAAGAATAGTTTTTTGACCCTGTATTATTATTATTATTATTATTTAATAATTGACTATTTTTCCGCAAGTTCTGTTAAACCAATTTTTTATTAATTTTATTTTCCATATTTCTTCACCCTATTCGGTGGCGTCATCAGAAACAAGATATATTTAAACGACACTCTGTGGCAAATCATGATGATTAAATTGAAGCTTTAACAACGCTGTCAAATTAACTCTAAATCAAACATCAAAGCGCATAGCTGATCTAATATTTTATAGCGAAATTATGATTAGGAATGAGGGTAAATTTTTACTGTATGCGGAATGAAATAAACTTTAACAGATCCTCCATCACTGACAAACGTATAGTTTGGTACGTTTTAAACCCTGGTGGCAACATAATGATTTATTTCTTATTTTAAATATAGATGTTAATGAACCAGGCGAGTTATGGTTTCAATAGGATAGTGCTTCATGTCAAAAGATGACTGCAACAATCGACTTATTCTCAAAATTTGACAATAAATTAATAACGATAAGTAAACTATTCAATTTGCCCCCAGAGCTCTTACATTGTTCATGTTGTTTTGTAAAACATGGCTAGCAATGCTCGGAAAACTATCTCAAAATTGAACGTTTCTTCTGCGCTTTTTCAAGAACAGCTACGGAAGCTCCATGTATGAAATTATTTTCAAATATAATAACATGTATCGATATGTCAATTACAAACATCTTTTTTGGTTAAAACTTAAGTTTTTATGCTATTTTTTGCAATTTAAAGTTCTACTGTTTTTAACAAAACACCCTTAATTGTAATTTACTTAATGACTCTTTTAAAGGCTAAAAGCGAATAAAAGTGAATAAATTAATACTGTTGAAATCCCCCCAATTTATCAATTTCTCCACCTTATATTGTTCAAACTATAACATTATTTTTATCTTTCACTGTAAATAACGCATATATTAACGTCGTCATATTTTTAATGCTCAGTTTCATCAAAATAATATATGGCTTGTTGTCTAGAGTCCGACTGTCTAAGTTTAACGTTAGTTAGTTGTTAAAAACTCTCAAATTCCTTTCAGTGTAAGCAGTTAAATAAATTTTTTTACAAAGACAGCAATTGTCTTAAATGTACATCTTTGAATTATTATTTGTTTTTAATATTTGAAAGCTAAATATAATGTATGGTATTGTAACAGACACACCTTGTTATTTAAATTGACAATGTATGCGTTTTTCGAAATTCTAAACTAAAATATCATAAGTTCGTTTAAATCAACAACAATGTTTGCAAGTATGACGATGTAATAAAAAGGGTGATTTTTTTACTGAATGTATAGAAATAACAAGGTACAGGTAATAAAATGATAACTAATGAATTAATAAATTAATTGACATCAACGATTTAAATACCTCAATACCAACACAAGAAGCTTGAATTATTTTAAGAAACACACTAGAGAATTTATACGACAAACAATACATCACCGATAGATATTGCAAAGAGGATAATAAAATAACACAACTTTAGATTTAACCACTGCTACAAATTACCTGACGGACTTGGCATAGGAAACCCAACTTCCGGAGTCTTTATGGAAATTTTCATTCAACATCTCAAATCACTACACATAAAGGCATTAATGAAAAAACACACAATAACTCATTACTATAGATACGTAGAAGATATTGTATGCAATCTCGAACAAGACAACGCCAAACAAATTTTAATAGACTTAAACATAATCCATAATAACATTACATACACAATAGAAAGTGAAATAGACAAAAATTTGCATTACCTTGACATCACAATAACACGAGGAACTGACTGCTAAATATTTGACATTTACCGAAAATCAACTACGAGGGACACTACCACCTACATTACCTCAAACCACCCAACCTATCATAAACGAGCCGCATTTGGACATATGATACACAGACTTAAAATAATCCCTGATGAAAGCTGCTACCAAAAAAAAAAAACGTAATAACTTATTTTCTGTGTAACCAACCTGTTCCATTTTTATTTTGTTTTATAGATTGATCTTTAAATTTAACTAAAATGGAGAATTGGAACAATGAAACAAGAATGTGGATAGTGCAACGCTTTCACGCTTTAGAGTCCGCAGTTTCCATCCAAAGGGAATATAGGTGCACGTTTGGTGGCACTCCTCCTAGCAGATGGACTATAATGGGGCTCGTGAAGAATTTTGCCGAAAATGGCACAATCGCAAGAAAGCCTTATCATCGAAATCTCTCAGTTAGGACGCAGGAAACTATCGCTGCTGCAGCTGCCGCCATACAATCCAATCCTCGAGTTTCGAAAAGGATATTATCTGTTCAAATGGGTGTCAGCAGCCAGTCACTGCAGACAATGTTGCACTAAGATTTAGACTTACTTCCATTTGAAATTCAATTAACATACAAACTGAACCTAAGGGACTTCCTGATTCGCTTGGAATTTTGTGAGATCACTCAAATGGCGTCAGAGAATGAAAACGTCATAAACTGCATTTTTATGTCTGACGAGGCATATTTTGATTTAAGCGGCAGTGTAAACAAACAAAATTGTCGAATATGGAGCAATTCTAACGCACAGATACTCCATCAGATGCAATTACATCCACTTCGCGTCACAATGTGGTATGTAGTTTCTTCAACGTTCATTGTCGGGCCTTACTTTTTCGAAGAAAACGGTCTTACTCTTACGGTCAATGGAGAGCGTTACTTAAAGATGTTTAAAGAATTTTTTTTTCCAGAATTATGCAGAAAGGGAATCCCTATCAACTCTGTCTGGTTTCAACAAGATAGAGCATCTTGTCACAAAGCTATGCCTGTCCAATAAACTGATTTCAAGATTGGCCTCCCAGGTTGCCTGACCTCACTGCATCTGATTTTTTTTTTGTGGGGTTATTGCAAAGAAGAAGTTTACAAAAGAAACCCAACATATTTGAATAATTTAAAGCAAACGGTAACTAAGGCCATTCACGCTGCAGCACTCGATGCAGTAATGAATAATTATTTGATAAGATGTCGCACATGTGTCACTTAGGTTGGAGGCCATTTGAATTCAATTATTTTAAAAACTTCATGAATTTCTTTAATAAAAAATGTATTATTTTTCAAATGAATTACTAAAAAATAAATTACGTAAACTTTACTAAAAGTTATATGAGTTTTTTAATGTAGCAAAATTGCTCAGCCACCTGATACAACAAAGATCTCGATATAATACACATCGACTTCACACATCTTTTTCACAAAGAAGGTTTACTCACAGCATTAAAAACCAATTTTAGTTTTAGCGGAGTGTACAGACTTACTTTTACCTGTAAACATACTTATATAGGACAATCTGGACGAACACCAAAAACAAGATTTTTTTTAAAGAGAAGTAGCACTTCAGGCAACAATGCCAATTTAGGCAAGTACCGTAATACTTTCTTTAGGAAAAGGATAGAGAAGAGATGAAACAGGTGGTGAAAGTAGAAGGATAGTCCGAAATTAACTGCCGTATAAGACAGCACAGCGATCAGTGACTATGCCTTCATCGTTGAACAGCCCCACCGACAGTCAATTTTTATTTTTGTAGTGAAAAAAAAACAAGGTCTTCGTTGGGAATCGAACCCACAACCCCCATACTGACAAGCTAGTACACTACCTACTAGCCTACAGGGACACCTCACACACATACGCTTATAGAAACGAAATTTTGCATTACACCTTGACACTCACGAACACGCACCAAGGAAAAGAGATGAGTATTTGATATTACTATTTCCTAGCAAAAAAGGACGAGGACTAGAAACTCTTGCAAACATTAAAATCTACAAAACAAAAACTTTTAACAGTCACATAAACGAACAGGTAAGTAGGACCTTAGACACAATTTTCACACCACTAAAACTATTCATATAGTCTAACAAACTAAAAACACCCTTAGGTGGACCCGCTTACCTGGATAATAATAAATAGAAATAGATAAGCTCCGCATGAAACGCCAGGTGACGGGCAATCACCTACATGAGAAGGTACAACAATGATGCGTGATAAGGTTTACATCAGCACCGACCGCAAGGTCATATCTGATGGTGGACGGCACCACTTTGGGTGGTATGTAGCGTGCACCCAAGCCCTAGGAAGCCATTAGATATCTCTATCCTCTAGTCACACTTAGTTGCAATTTCGGGTGCTCGCAGAAGAGTTGCCACCCCCACTCCTTGTTAAAGAGTTTAAGACTATCCAACTCCTGGTCTGGAACACATAGCATGCTCACTGATTCGGAATTATTCACCCTGTGTTCTTAGTCAAAAGTGAGATGATTCTAGCCCCTTAATTATTTCATGAGAGCCTACGAAATCACAACCACCACGATGCTCCTGAAGGGTCAACCTCAATAATCAGTCAGAGAACAGCAAAAAAGCTGAACTATGGAACTTACTGATTCCCGTGAAAATAACGTGCAGTTGCCCAGTTGGCTCTAGACTTTAGGGGACTGCAATCCCTTTTACCCCCGGTGACACATGTAATGATGGTGAGATACCATTAAGACATATTAATGTGTCCCCTGGGGTTTACAACCCTTATGGGGTGACTACTTAGACCCGAACATTGGCTTACCTGTACAGTCTAGAACACGGCTTGAAAATGATGAACGTACTTAACATACAGCCAGCATTGACGGTTTACACTGAAAGGAATGACAATAATAACCAAACTGTTTTAAAAAATAATTATTAAATTATAACTAAATATTTTCACTTAGAGACTATTATACGACCTGTGTCATATAACTCTTCCGAAAAACCATTAAAATTATACTTTCTAAAAACGCATTGCTATAGAAAATACTTAACCTTTACAAAAAACACCCTTTTTAAATGGCAATAACATAACAAAAATAACCTTCTCATATGTCATTTGTTAATTGCTGCATTGATGTTAATAAAAAGAATACTAAAAAACAATAATTGATATTTAAGCGTTCAAAACAAAACAACTGAAGTTTAAGATAATTTTTCTAATGCAATCAAAATGTCAAAAATAATTATTAAAACGAATTGTAAATTGAATTGAATGGTAAATCAAATATTCTCCTTTAATATAAAAAATATATGAAAAGGTAAAATATTATTAAAATGAATCATTTGATAGCGGAATTTAATAAAGTGAAATTATTTTTCCTTTATTTTGATTTATAAATTAATAATATTGTTATTCTTTTCGTTGTCATATTGTAGCGTTATTCACCTGTTTGGATTCTAACGTATTTCTGTTATTGGGTGAATGACATGGTAATGATTCTTTTGTTGGTCTCTACAAAAAAGCATAGCTTGTTTAATGTTTGGTATATAATTTTTATAAAATATAAAAGATAGGAAATAGTTAAAGGTTTGAAGTTCTTTGCGTTATTTTAATTGTTGTCTATTTATAGCTAAAATATTCCGAACACATCATTCATATTTAAATTAATATTCTTTGTAACAAATGCAAATAATATAAAGACATACAATAACACGTACGATGATATTTATTTAAAGTTAGAGTCGTATACTGAAGCATTTGAATATAAGATGTTGTAAATAATTTTTTTGTTAAGTTGTATTCTTCTGCTTCTTTCTAAATTCATTAGTGGCTTTTGGTAAAATAATAGCTAAGTATTGGGCTTTGCAACGAGCAGTTTGTTTGTTTCAATTCTGGCAACACCAACAACGTGATAGTTTTGACATTTAGTTTCTTGACGTATTCGTAGTAGATGAAATTGTTACAATGAATTTAATTTCACACGAAACTCGTATTAAAATTAAAATCCACTATAAAAAAAATGTTCCATCACCAAATACCTGATACAAATACGATCAGTCGCATCAACTGGTTGAGTTTTAAAAAATATCTCAGCAGCTATTGTTCGGAGAATATTTTGCTAGAAACACAGGAGGACGTGGAATATAGCCTTGCAACTTTTAGTGGAAATATTAAACAAGCAGTACAGCTTGCAACAACTAAACATCCGCAGACTACTTTAGGTCACATCTATTCTTCAGACATTGAACGGCTCGTAGCGGAAAAACGAAGAGCTAGGAGAGATTGGCAACAACACAGATCGCTGCAAAAAACCTTAAAAGGCCCGTTGAGTACAAGCCACCTCTACATAATATCAGTGGAGATTGGGCAAGAAGAGACGCTGAAAAAGGCGACTTATTTGCCGACTACTTGAAAGATGTATTCACCCCACACATATGTACTGATGATGTTAATTTGCCGAGCGTAGTTGGATTACCCCCTCGACCCTTAAATTTTAGGTTGCGTGAGGTACAAAAGTTAATTTCTGAAGTAAACCCGAAGAAAGCTCCTGGTATGGATGGCGTAAGTAACAAAATATTGAAGGAAATTCCCAGTATTGCAGTCAGAATCATGCTATTAATTTTTAATGCCATTTTACGGCTTGAATACTATCCTGACCACTGGAAAATTTCTAAAGTTAGAATGATTCCAAAACCGGGTAAGAAACTGACAAAAACCGAGTCATATAGGCCCATAAGTCTATTACCAACTATTTCAAAGGTTTTCGAAAAGTTGCTTATGGATAAATTGTGTCCGATGCTAAGTGATAGTGGGTGTATCCCAGACCATCAATTTGGTTTTAGAAGTAGACATAGCACTATTGAACAAACCCATAGATTGGTTCAGGTGATAAGAAGGACTTTTGAAGAGAAGAAGTATTGTTCAGCTATTTTTATTGATGTTTCTTAGGATTTTGACAAAGTTTGGCATGAAGGTCTATTTCTGAAACTGACCGCTCACTTGCCTTGTAATATAAGCAACCTATTAAAAAGCTACATAATTGGACGGAAATTTTCTGTTGTTGAAGGAGACTTCGTTAGTGTATCCAAACCAATTTCCTCAGGCGTACCACAAGGTAGCATTGTTGGACCAGTTTTATACTTGATATATACCTCCGATATGCCTGTAAGTGAAACTGTCCACACTTCTACGTTTGCTAATGATACAGCGTGTCTAAGTTCGCATGAAAACTCCCATCAAGCATCCATAAATCTTCAGCGACATATAACTCAGTTAGAGTTGTGGTTAAAATTATGGAGAATTAAAGTGAACGTTCAAAAGTGCATTCAGGTGAAGGTCACACACCCTGCGAAGAGATAATTGTTCACCCGTTCGAATCAATAATCATATTGTTCCTCACCATACTTATGTGAGATATCTTGGTATACATCTTGACCGTGGCCTTACATGGAAACATCATATTGACTCAAAGCTAACACAAATGAAACTTAAGCTAACACAACTACATTGGCTCATTGGCAGGAACTCAAAACTTCTAATTTACAAGACTATTTAAAAACCGATATGGTATTACGGAATCCAACTTTGGGGCACTGCCTCAGCTTCAAACGTGGATAGAATCCAACGTATGCAGAATAAAATTTTACGGTTGATAACTTTTGCCCCATAGTACATCAGAAATTCAAACATACATTGTCATTTAGACATACCGCTGGTGTCTACAGAAATCATCAAATACGCAGGCAAATACTTGATGAAGCTTGAAGACCATCCTGACTCCCTTGCTCGCAATATCTTGGATTATAGTGGACATAGCCGATTAAAAAAGATGGATACCGCAGCTTTAATCCTGAATGCTACAGACGATAAATCTTAGAAATATTTGCTTTGTTTTTTTTTTATGACAATTTTCTTTTTTAACCCAAGAGGTTAGGCCTGACATGGTCAGGACTAATGTAACTTTTTGTAGAATTTAAGATTTTAATACTTTTTGTTAGTTCTTTTCATGAAGATACAATAAATAATTATTGAGAGTTACAAAAAAAAAATTATGAAAATATTGGTTCTCGTAAAATTCGTGATACTTTCGGACATTTAGAATTTGGTTGTTCAATTTGAGTCAACAGCCCAGGTCGTTCAACTGAAAACATCACAGCCATAAGTAACAGTTTTGAAGCAGATCCAAATTACTTAATTTCTTTACGTTTTCAACAATTAGGTTTATCCAAAACCACCACATTTCGGTTTTTGCGTAAAGATTTGGTGGTTTTAGCACTGGGTGTATATAAAGCGTCCACCTGCGCTTTAAGAAGCACATACACCTAGGTGTATACACGCCTTAATAGCAATTTGCGAGTGCACGGCTACAGGGCCGTACCCCACTTGCTGAAGAGTTGAAGACTATATAACTCCTAGCCCAGTTGCAATCGCAAGCTAAGACAGTGGATGTTAATTTGTGTTATCATCTCTTCGGAACTTCCTTCAAAGCCCGATTAAACCACAGCCACTACATTGCTTACCGAGGGGCCTCACCAATATCCCTGGGGGCAACTGGTTCTCCTGGTAGCTTTGAGCGTATAATAATAAGTCACTGGTCGGGCTTCAAGGGTACTATGCTCCTTCCAATTTCAGGCTCCTGCTAGACCAGGCGACTGGTGCCGCCTTACCCCTTACCCCCAAGGGGTAACAAGAATTAAAATTATGTAAAACATCAATCCTGTATTATACTTGCGTATACTTTGCTGAAATACAACATTTTAGCTTGTGTGATCAAAAAGTGAAAAATTAAAAGAAAAAAAATCATTTTATCACCTCGTCTATACAAATTTGATTTATGATTTCAGTTAAACTTTTAAAGTTTGATTTTGTTATATTTATTGCAAATCAAAAACTCATACGATAATAACAACAACTTTCCATTGAGTGCACATAAAATTTATTTATTATTTCCCAAACACTATTTCTTCCTATACACAAAAACTTTCAAGTTGTTTGACACCTTTACACGACACAACCAAACAAACCATTGCAGTTGCCTGCAAATAAAGTTCAACCAAATAAAGTTTTAGCAAATACTTTGGTCGTAATGTCTCTCAAAAATAAATTGCACGCACTTTAAGCAATTTTATTTTATTTTTTCCTTCCTATTCCATGTCATCAACTTTTGTACGAGTTTTTGCTGAAGTTTCTAATACATTTATGGAATATTTAAAAATAACATAGAGGGTGCATTGATTTTGTTGTGGAAATATTAAGGAGAAACCGAAACAAAAAAAGAAAAACAAAAACAAAACTACTCAACTATCGAATATTTTACTTAACATGTTTGTTGAAATGACTACTGAAGTCATAAGCCAACTATGGCATTTTTGGCTTAATAACCATTAAGCGGTAAGTAAGTGTGGCAAAATAAAATTGTGGTTTCTTGGCTATAATGTGCAAATACGCAGTTAATGTGGTGCCCAAACTTTTTGACAATGTATTTAGAAGTGCAATAGGAAAACAAGCAAACACATTTAATAATAGTGTCTTATTATATTCTTCACCAGAGTATAAATACTATATATTCATTAACTTGTGTAAGAGCGTTGTTTAGAACTAGACATATTGTGGATTTTTAGAAGTCTAAGATATGTTTTTCACCTTTAACGTAGAGCCATTCTAACGTCGATCTCATACATACAGAGCTAGGTTAGGTCCTAGTTTAACTTTTTGTAGAATTAGTTTTAATTTAAATAAAATGATTATCAGTGTCATTTGTAGAATTTCTTGCTGTAAATGTCATAAAGTTGTAAATTAATATTTTTTATTCCTCCAATTTTAAAATTTTGCCATGCCTAAACAAGTGCTAATACTGGACAAAATTTATCTCTAAACCTTTTTTCCATAAACAGAGCTTGCTGAGTTTCAATACGAATGCCCTTAAGTGGTACCCCCGGGGGCACATTTATGGTCTTTACGGTACGTAACAGCTGTCTAGATCTGTGCAACTGGGGGAAAAAGGGAGCCCAGTCCCCTGAAGTCAGACAGGGAGACAACTGGAAGCTCCACTTTATTTCCACGGGGATCAGTGGCCCGCGGAGTTCATTATTTGTCTCTTTAAACTTATAATAGTTCTCTGGCTGATCATTGAGGTTGGCCCCTATATGGGGGTATCGTGGTGGTTGTTGTTTTGCGGCCCCATAACAGTTTAATGGTTATTATGGTGGCCAGAATCATCTCGATGTTAATGACACCCTAAGTGAATGATCCAGTCCAGTGAGCATGCTAGACATGTGTTCTGGACAGGAGTTAGAAAGTCGCCAACT
This sequence comes from Trichopoda pennipes, assembly GCA_030448955.1. Classification (NCBI taxonomy): domain Eukaryota; kingdom Metazoa; phylum Arthropoda; class Insecta; order Diptera; family Tachinidae; genus Trichopoda; species Trichopoda pennipes. The sequence continues at coordinate 6,651,327 of JASKUP010000067.1, forward strand.
CTTTAGCAAGGTGTGATGGTTCGCATACCTGTCCTGAAATCATTCAAGTTGCAACTAGGTGGTTCTGTTGCATAGCATTATGGCTTCGGCTATCTAGGACGCATGTATGACGTTCCAAATTATACAAAGTGGTTTGTCCACCATCTGATTAAGACTACACAGTCAGGCGCGGATGTAAAACAAATTACACTCTACACATCATATCTGCTTGATCGCAAATAACGTGTCCTATTTAAAAACAACACCTCGAGAGATATCTCAGTTTTATCGTGGGTCAATTTTATTTTCCCTTTTTATTAGTGATCTCCCAAACGTTATCCAATTTTCCAACATTGCGATGTACGTCGATGATGCCAAAACTATCTTCAGTTGTATTAATCTATCGAATCAATCATTGTTTCAATCTCACTTGAATAGCTTTCAAAGTTGGTGCGTTATAAACTTATTGAAGTTAAACTAACTGAAATGCAACTGTATTTGTTTTTCGAGAAGAAAACTGTATGATGCTCACTGCTTTATAGTGAAACATCAGTTGCAATTGGTGAATAACATCTTGAATTTGAGAACTTTGATGAATATCAAATTAACTTTCATATCTTATATTCACATGACGATTAGTAAAGTAAGAAATATACTAGCTGTCATTAGAAGGCAGGCTTAAGAGTTCACTGATACACACATAACAAAATAGTAATACACACATCACTTGTGAGACCATTTTTTGAATATGATTCAGTAATATGGGACATATGCACAATAACTATATTGTTATATTTATAACTTTTATAAGCGTTTTATTGTGAGTTCTTTATTGCAAAATAAATAACACCAGTTTTTAGAATTTTAAAATTGATAACAATTTAATTTACTTTAACTACACAAAGTTGACACTACAGAACAATTTACTTAAAATGCACGTCTTTACTCTATGAGGTTTAATTTTACACCGACTGACTATCCTCTCACATGCTGCCCTATTTATATTTGTCCATTTAAAGTCTAGTAAATTGAAGAATCTTCTACTCCCTTTGTACCACATTTTATTGTTGTATGTTGTTTATTCGATGTATAGGCGCCTGTATGTCTGTGTGTATTTTTGTTTTTATGTTGATAAGGTCTCTGCTTGGGATTTATTTCAAAATATTTCTTGTTGTCTCGTGTAGATAAGTTTTATTAGAAAACTACGCAGATGGTAAACAGCATACATGTTTGTTATTGTCTTGCGTGTTTAGTTAGTAAACCGGAATTTGTTTTTTTTTGTCTTGCATGCCAGGCAGTAAGTAAACAGCATATCAAATTGTTGTTGTTTGTGTATAAAATTTTTACGCAGTTTGTAACTAGAATTTTTGTTGTTGTACCATAAGTTTTCTTAGCAAGTTACGCAGTTCGTAAACAACATACCCAGTAGTTCGCTTTATTGCTTAATTATTTTATTTTAAAACTTAAGCAAGGCACATCCGTAACAATATTTAATCGGTTCAGAAACAATTTCTAATTATCTCCTTACGAGATTTTCAATAGTAGCCTTGAGTTCATCCTCCATCTTATCGTTGCCGGCAAAGATTAATCACATTGGCAACGTTGAAAAATTGTTAACGGAAAAATTGCAGAGCAATTCCTGATTTCTAAAATCGGTTTCAATGATTCAACTTGATTCAACTTGATTCAACTTGATGTTATCAGCAACAGTTCTTCCGAAATAACATTTAAGCGTGAATCCAATTGGAAGAATTTTTAAAGATTTTAATAGTCAATATAAATTTGTTGAATATCCTTTATCCTTTAGATATTGTAAAGTGTAATACATGTTATAGTCTGTAAAGATTACACCTATAGATTAAATTAAAAAATAAATAAGGTCTTGAAACATTAAAAATTTTTAATTTGCAAGTAATAAAATAACTTGTTTATACTTGATTTTGAAGAAAGGAAAGGTTTGGAAAGGTTTAGCCATTTCAGTATTTTATTTGGGTCTGCTACGAAAAAATTGCTACTATCTTTTCGAAATAAAGGATCTGCCAAAATACTTTTTTTTTTGAATGCTTATAAACAAAACTACACAGCTTCGGCTGTGCGGTACGTAGTACCGTCCTGTTAAACCAAATGCTGCCAATATCCTCCTCTTCAATTTTTGTGAACAAAGATTCGTTCAAGATGGCCCGATAACGATCCCCATTGACTGTAACGGCCACTCCTGAAAAATGGCCCAATTATGCCTCTGGACCAAAATCCGCACTAAACAGTGATTCGTTTTGGTTGCGTCGGCTTTTCAATGTATGTGTGCGGGTTTTTTGTGCCCCAAATGAGACAATTTTGCTTGTGTATATACGCGCTAAGATCAATCAGCTTCATCTGAGAAGATGATTTTTTTTTTGCGAAAAAAAAGTCGATCGCAAGCCCACTTAGCGAAGCGTTGTTCAAGCGTTCAGCGGAAGGATAAAAGTCAAATCAAACATGAGCTAAGTGTTACCATTCACGAAATAAGCACTAGTTGATAAAAAAAAAACGTCAGATGGCGGACCCTATATATAATTACTGTCCCACTGTGCATTATAATAGAAAGACAAGAGCCTCCTATATTTTAGATATAGTTCTTCTAAAGTAGAAGATGTCGAAGCAATTAAGACAGTATAAGTTTTTGGAAGATGTAAATAATATTGGCAAAGAGTTTTAGGAAATTGGTGAAGATGAATTTTCTGAAAATAAAGATATTTTGGTTGCAAATGAAAGTGAGTATGAATCTACAGATACTGACAGTGAAGAGGAAAATATGGTGAAATAATGTTGCGGGCGAAAAAGAAAAAATGAAAATCAAGTTCTGAAGAAAGTGAAGTAAAAATAAATGAAAAACATGTTGCGAATGACGGATTTGTTGGGAAAGATATGCAAGATCATCACTTCGTAACATCTTTAAGGTAAGAACTAGGCCAAACAGAATATGCATATAATGTCATATAATGAAAGGTAAAGTAAGTATTGCACTTTTATTGATAATTGACCGTATTATGAACTATATATAAAAGCCTGCACAATGGAAGCAGCAGAGATTTTTGACTAAAGTGAGATGTAGATTTACGCAAGACATGTCTTACAAGCCAGATAAATTTGGAATCAACCTTTGGTTGGCATAGGATGTCCATATCTAGGAAAAGGTGAAAATAAGCCCCCTTCAGTACAACTCTCTGAATATGTTGTACTCAAATTCATGGAGTTATTTACAGATTGCGGAAGAACTATGTTAGTTGAAACGATTCAGTCAAATTAAAGGTAATTACCACTAATTGTGAAGCAAACGAAATATGATATGGAACGATTTTCATCGAATATATTTGCAAGAGGTCTATAAAAGTAAATCAACAGAAACAGAAATTTGTAACAATAGAAAATAATGATAAGCGTTTACCTCAAACTGTTTCATATTACAATCAAACAGAATTTGGTGTAGACATGACTTATCAAATGGCGAGGAAAATTTTTTAGAAAATCTAAGCCTTGCTGATGGCCTCTCCAAGTTGTATTCAATAGCATTGATTTAATTGGCATAAATGTGTGGACAGAAGAAATTAAGTAATTAAAATTTTTTTTATTCATACAAATTAACAATTTTATATTGTCACCCTCAAAATAACTTCCTTCTGAAGCCACATTGCTCTGGAGACGATGCTTCCACTCCTCATAGCAGTGCTGAAACTGCGATACTGGAATAGTCTTCAGCTGATCGGTTACAGCCATTTAAATGTCTTCGATTGTCCCAAAATGAGTTGCCTTGAGATGATTTTACAACTTCGGGAACAGGAAAAAATCGGATCTACGTAACTCAGGTGAATATGGTGGGTAGGGAGACTGTTTTCGAACTTTGCCATTCTTGCTTTTTTGGGCCTTGGAGAGATTGAAGTATGCCACTCCATATTCTGGCGACTGGTTTCTGGGTCTTACTCAAACACCCAAAACTTGTCAGGAGTAATGAAACGTTCTGAAAATAGGGATCACATTCAATCGAGTGCAAAGGCACCGTTTCTTCCTGACACACTTTTAGTCTTGCATAAGGTTTTTTGGAACCATTTTTGCGCAGATTTTTATCATTCTCAATTTATTGGTAAAAATCTGATGAACTGTGGAGTAAGTCAAATTTAACTCTTCCTCGATTATTCTGACTGTGAACTGACGAATTGAACACACATATTCTGCCGCCATTTTCATAGATTCTTCTTCTTTTGGCGTCATGAAGGCCTTCCGCTTCGTAGTTCATCTTCAATTAATTATCTTTCTTTTGAAATTGCCTTAAACCACCGATAATCCTGGACTCTTGACAAAACACTATATCCATAGGCCTGCTGAAGCTTAGCAATAGTTTCCTTTGCACGGTGCCCAAGCCTGATACAAAAACAATTTTTAGAATGCAACAGAAAAAAATCGCTACTGACGACCAAATGTTTTGAGCGATGTCGAACTCGCACTGTAGGCAAATCATATGTTTATCTGCTGCCTCTCCAAGTCCAGCGAATCCAGTGTTGCCAGATCGGACATAACGTTGCCAGTCCCCCCCGGGGGCACATTATAAGTCTTTATGGATCACACAACCATCCAGACTTGTGTCTTGCGGGGATAAATGGGAGCCCAGTCCCCTTCAAGGCTAGTATGAGCCAACTGGGCAATCCATTATATTTCCACGAGAATCACTAAAGCCCCAGAGTTCCGCTACTTGTCTCTTTAGACATTAAGCTGTTCTCTGTCTGATTTTTGAGGTAGGCCCTTCGGGAGTATCGTGGTGGCTGTGTGTTTCGACGCATTCGTTTGAGTTTACGGGTCGGATCATTCACAATGAACACAATGAATAGTCCAGGTCCAGTGAGTATGAATGCCTTCGTGTTCTTAATTATATTAAGTTTAATGCGTTCTGGACCAGGAGTTGAATAGTCTTCAACTATTCAGCAAGGAGTGAAGGCTGCGGCCTACTCCGAGCTTTTGAAGTTGCAACTAGGAGTGACCGGAGGATATACGTATCCTATGGCCTTCTAGGGCAAGGATGACGCTACATTTCATCCACAGTGGTAATGATCCACCATCTGATTAAGGCCCACGGCCAGGTGCAGATTTAAATCTCATCACATCGTAACTTTGCCAGTCATTTATCGATCTTTATGGATTACTTAACCATCTAGACTTGTGTCCACGGGGTTATAAGGGAGCTCAATCCCCAGAAGGCGAGCAGGGAGTCCACGTTATTTCCACTGGAATCAGTAAGCCCCAAAGTTACCCTAACTGTCTCTTTAGTTTTTTAGCTGTTTCTCTAACTGATTATTAAGATCGGAAGTAGCGGGGTGGTTGTGTTTTCGCGGCACTTCATGAATTTGATTAGGGGGCCAGGATCATCTCACCTTTACTGAGAACAACGGGTGAATAATCCGGATCCAGTGAGCATGCTAGTCATGTGTTCTGGACCATGAGTTAGATAGTCTCCAACTCTTCAGCAAAGAGTGATGGTTTGCGACTCTGCTTCGGAACTGCTGACATTGCAACTAGGATTAACCTGCTATTAGAAATTAGTCTTCGGCTTCCTAGGCTAAGAATGACGCTGCTTTTCATCCACAGTGGTATGACCACCATCTGATTATATCTTACAGCTAGTTTCAGATCTAAATCTTATCACGCATAGCGTTGCCAGTCTCATTACTTAATTTACAGACCTTGATTTTTTACTCAAGCTAGCAGTAGAACTCGACACCGATTTTCAAAAAGCTCGTGATTAAAAAATAAATATCAGAGGCTTATTGCCTTAGCCTACTACAGATGCTTATCAACATAAGAGGTATCAAATGGGATACTGTAAAGAAAAAAAACCAATTTAATTTGCTCTAAATGCAAAAAACTTATTTCCAATTGAAACATTTTTTGCATTTGTAATCGAAATGGTTAATATACTATTTAGTTTAATTATAATAAATGTATGTCTTATTTTAATTTTCATCCTAACATCCATTTTTCAAACATTTAAGCAGGAAACATGAAGTCGGGTCATTTGATCCGATATGTATTAAGAGTCGGTATGATAAGTACTAAAATACTACATGAAAAATCTACTTCAATACATTGGACTTTTATCGTTCAACGCGTGTTCGACCGGGCCGTTTAACTGAAATTATTACAGCCCTGAATCAAAAGGTTGAAGCAGATCCAAAATCGCTAATTCCGTGACGATCTCAACAATTGAGTTTATCCAAAACAACTGCAAGGCAAATTTTGTGTAAGGATTTGACATTGCAGCATTAAAAAGTTCAACTGGCGCAGGAATTGAAACCGATCCACCACTCACAATGCCGTAAATTCGCTCAATTCGTTCAGAAACAACCGGCTGATTTTTCTAAAAAAATCATTTCACTTGTCAGGGTAAGTCAACAAACCAAATTGCAGCATTTGGGCTTCTGTAAATTCTACAGCGTTGCATGCTCAATGTGTCACAGTAGGGTGCACTATGTCATCTGGAGGCGTGATTGGGCTATTTTTTTCGGTACCGACCAATGGATCACGCTATCGCGAAATATTAACAACTCAATATTGGCCTATTATTGACGACGTGGACATCTGTTTTCAACAGGACGGTGCATATGTCAAACCATCAATTAATGCAAACCAAATTTCCCCATCGCATAATTTCACGAATATCAGCAGTTAAGTGGCAACCGTATTGTGTGATTTAACACCACTGAAATATTTTTGTAGGGCTATGTTAAGGACAGAGGCCATACAGGCCATGAGTAACGAAAAAGTGAATAAAAACGTTGATGAAAGAATTGACATCTGTCAGCGTGGTCGTGGAGGCTATTTGCCAGATTCATTTTTCATTCATAACTGCCGAACTTTTCTCTTCGTAATGCGATAAAAATTTTAATTATCTTTATCTAGATTTTTTGTTTTATTTTGTTTTAGAAAACAAACTTTTGGTTGAAAAACCGGGCCGTTTGATCAGCTATGGTAGAAATAGCTATCTATTAAGTGTTGGTATGATTAGTGCAAAATACTATACGGAAAATCTTCTTCAATACCTTGGACTCTTTTTGTCCTTTTAGAAAATACAAAATCTCAAAAGAGTTAAAAGATTTAAGAGTTAAAAGTGGCGAAACCTTGTTGTTTTCTCACTATTATATGTTTTTGTAACTTTCAAATTCTATGCAACCATTAAAAAGTTTCGTACTATTAAACACCATAAAATAAGACTTTAAGTTTTCAACTTAAATTGTGAACTTTTATTATGAAAACAAATAAAGAGTTTTCTTCTTTTTCTTTTTACATACGAAAATAATAATAAATGGTTTGACAAACTCTGTTGTAATTGTAAATCAATCTAGGTAAATGTTAAGAGTTTCACGCACCTAGGAAGAAATGGGAGAAAATTGTCAACAATATAAAAAATAAATACGAAAAATAAAAAACAACAACAACAAAACGTAAAAAAAAATTAAAACTGGGTGCGTTTTGTTGTAAAGTCTTTAACATGAGGCGACAACGTCAAAATTTTCTTAAACATAGACGTAGGTGAAATCGTTGTACTAAGTGCGTTTAATGCCTGCAAACACAGCCAGTCTTCAAGCCAAGAAGCATGATTACAGCTAGGCAGCTAACAAAAAACAAAAATACTAACAAACGAACTTTCAAGCTGCCACTTGCTTGGCTACTGCTCCAAGCGTTTTATGCGTTTTTCTTAAAAAAAATTATTTTTTTTTTGTTTTTTTTTTTGAGAAATAAAAAAAGTTTTGTTTTTTCCTGAAACACGTTTTTTTCCTCTTGCTTGAGCGACTACAGCAAATCAATTATGATTTAAAGCACGTTTAGTTTGGTGGCTTTTAAGTTTTATTTTAAACTGTCTTCTAGTTTGGCTTTTAAGGTTTGTCTTTACAACAAACTATTTATTTCTCGGTAAGTTTCTAAAACAAAATTTCTAATTGTTGAATGCTAAACAAAACTGAAATAAAATTATAATGAAAATAGTTATACACAAATATATTTTTAATAATTTATTGAGGTTAGAATTCTTTTTGTTATTTTAGTTATTTAAGGTGTTTGGTTTTTGGCGCTTTTGTGATCCCATTTAATAATATCTGTGTCAAATTCTATTGTGATAAGTGTTCTATTGACCGCAAAAAGACAAAGCAATAAAAGTTGTGTGTGTGTCTACTTTTATACTTTATCTGCAGTATTAAAATTTGATGAATAGTTTAATTGATTGATTTGTGATATAAGAAATATGAAGATATGCATGAATTTCAAATAACACTTTGACATGTAATAAATATTAGAATTTCTTTTTCTTCGTCGTTTATCAATTCTTCTACCAAATGCGGTAAATTATGTTATAAATACTTCAACCTAAACCAATGAATGGAAAACATTTTTTTTTAAACCTCAGGACTTTAGGGAGTATGTGTTTGACGTTTAAATTCTTGTCCTTAAATAGTTCATTAATCTATTAATAAATAAAAAATGTACAAGAGGTAGACGTGCTTATCTCCAAAAGGTATCATTTAGGCAGTAGTCGTTAGCCAGAAAAATCACAAAGTAACTTGCACATAATCCATATAACATCCATTTTATGCATCATCCAGCTAAGATGAGGCACAGATTATAGGTAAAATTTATTATCGTTAATTTGAAGGACTTAAGCATTTACAATAAACCTTTATCAACGCATCAAGTTCATTGCTTAATTTTAATCCTAAAATGCCATTTCTAAAATAAAAACTTCAAACTTCTATCATGAACCGCAAAGTTATCTTCTAACGGCTGTTCGCCGGGAAAGTATACCACTGTGTTTTGCCGCGATTTTGGTAAACATTAGTCTTGGCAGTTAGTATTTGGCAGTCATGAAGTAGATAGTGGCAAATTTATTATGGAAAAATAGGAATTTTATATAGCGGAAAAATCTCTTATCGACAGAGCAGCTGCAATTGGTGGAATTTTATCTTCTACCGGGGATTGGCTTGACCATGCGACTGATGCTGTTGCGGAATTTTATATTCCCTTAGTATTATTCAACACGGCCAAGAACTCCCCGCGATCGCTGCTGCGAGGTGTAGTTCTTAGTTTACCGCCGCGGTCGTCTGTGCCGCCACCATCTTTACCACCGCCGCCTGACCCGCTGCCGCCTGTACCGCTGCCACCAGTACCACTACCAGGTCCTGCCGCTGCCGCCTGTCCCGCTGCCGCCATTACCGCTGCCGTATGTACCGCTGTTGCCTGTGCCGCTGCTGCCAGTACCACTTCCAGATACTGCCGCCTAAACCGCTGCCGCCTGTACCGCTACCAGGTACCGCCGCCTTGCCGCTGCCGCCTCTGCCACTACTGCCGCATCCGTCTTTACCGCTTCCGCCTGTACTACTGCTGATGTTCCCACCGCTGCCCATCGCCTCAGCGAGTAGACTCCCCATTCTTTGGCTACGATTCCCGACCGTCCACTATCAACCATCTACCTTGTAAAAGTTAGCTAAATAACCTTGATGATAAGTTTTATAACGTTTATAAAGCATTGAGTGTCATTCCTTCCACGGACCAAGAAAGTAGGTAATAAAAATAATAAAAATTGCATCGATCCTGGCCTCCGCTGTCGCTATCCCAGCAACCAGCGTAAACGTGTCGTTACACATTACTACTGCTTAAAAAAGTCTTCAAAAGAATCCATCAACTTCAATTCGATGCCATGCTCAGGACCTCGGTCTTCAAAAAACAACTTTGGCCACAATTTTGTACAAGGATTTGCAATTGTTTCCATATAAGATTCTGTTGACACAAGAGCTTCTTCCACAACACCATTTATGCTGCCGTATATATGCCCCACGACAACCCCGATTTTAATGAAAAAATCATAATGAGATACGAAGCACATTTTCATTTGAATGGATATGTGAATAAACAGAATAGGCGGTTCTGGGGAGTGGAAAACCCTTAAGTATTCAAAAATGACATTCAGGTGTGCAATTTGGTCAGGAGAAATCATTGGACTGTGCTGCTTTCAAAATAAAAATGGCCTAATGGTAACTGTGAATGGGGAGCGATATCGTGACATGATTAAAAAACTTTTTAACGCCACAACTGCATGCTTTGGGCTTGCTTAACCTGTAATTTCAACAAGACGGTGCCATATCGCATACAGTCAGGATTACAAAGGAATTACTGCGAGACCTCTTTCCACAACAAGTCATTTCAAGAAATGGTGATGTTGATTGACCTCCACGGTCGCCAGATTTGACTGCTCTGGATTTTTTTTTGTGGGGCTATCTGAAAAGCAAGGTTTATGCAAACAAACCAGAAACTCAAACAAAATATTCGTGAAATGTGTGAGAATGTAATAAAAACATGCTCAAAAGGCTGTGAGGCTAACAGAGGTGGACATTTATCTGATATTGTATTTCATACATAATTGCCGACATTAGTTATAACATTTATCAGTATAAGACCCATTCTTTTTCATTTAATCACCTTGTATTTATACCACCTATATCCGTCCAAAAATGGAACACAACTCTCATATATGAGCGCTATTTTGTCGTTATTTATATTTCACTGTTTTGTCGTTACTACAATTGTAGGTGCTTTAATGAAATTATAGAACTTGTTCTCGTTACTCGCACGTTTTCGCGTTTAACTTGATTTTCGTTGAGAGTGTACCCATTTATGGTATGGCCAGTAAATCACAGTATGCATTACAGGCAAAATTCGTTTTTTAGTAGAACAGTTCGTATGTGGAATAAAACCCTCCAGAGGTCTTTCCCGTCACTTTCAATGTAGAATAGTTTAAATCGAATGTCCAGAAACACTAATCGCTCTTTCGTCCTCCTCATAACCTAATTTCCTAGTTCTGACACAATGCATTGCTAGTATAGGGGTCATCACCTGAGTGCTGGTCAAAAAAACAAAGTAAATAAATATTTGCAGTTTATAATTATGATTTCGTTTTTTAATTAAAATTTTGTCAAATCAATACAATTTCTAAAAAGCACCAAAATTTACAAAACAAAAACAAAACTTGACACGTTTTTTTCCAAGCCAAATTAGTACCATAAGTGTGAAGTGAAACTGTTACATTTCCTATGTTCAAATATTATTTTTTAAGCGGTCAGCACAATTTGTTACTTCTTAAAACTTGGTTTTCATTTGATTTTTTGTTTCACCTTCTGGTAAATTCGAATTAGAAATTCAACATTTATTTGACTGGCCATTCATTTCTTCATTCATTCATTCATTGATGCATGTTTGCTGGTATTTGTAAAGAAATTTATTGGTTTTTATTTTGTGCAAAAGCTATTAACTCTTAACTTACCAATTTTGGTATTCCTGCTGATTTTTATATTATATTTCCACTAATAAATTCGTTGCATATGTATACAAGTATACGAGTGTTATAAGTGTGTGCATTCTTAATTTCTTTCCTTCCTCTGAATTTTTGTGTGTATATTTATTACGTGCTAAAATCAGAAACGCAACTAAAATGTTGGTTGTAAAAAAAAAAACAACAAAAAATATATAAATAAAATAAGTGTTTATTGTTAATATGAGATGTGGTTTTCCTGTTCAATACACGCCACAGTCAAATGAAAGGTGTTAAATTCGTTTTTTTTTTGTCTTTTTTGGCCAAGTTTTATGCGTTTTTCTTTTTTATTGTACCGAGTAAAAGTTAATAAAAATATTAAAAATTCTTCAGTTTATGGAAGACATTAAACAAATTGTCACACCAGCCCCAAATGTGGAGAATTAATTCTTCAAAATAGTAATTACAAAAAAAAAGAGTTGTATTTTATTTTCACTAATTAGTGAAATGGTAAGTCAATAAAAATGAGAATTTATTAAAAGCTAAAATGGAAAACGTAAAAATATTTTAAGTAATAGGAACAATTTAGTTTTATTAAGAGAAAGTTATATAAAACACAAATACAAATTAGTAAATATCAAAATGTAGCAAATAAAGCTCTGTGTAGAAAGAAAAAAATATTGCTGGCAGTTGAGGTTCTTCAGATAATCGAAAAAACATGACTTAATTAAACATAGAAAACTTGTAAACAACAGATAGGAAATTAACTAATTTCCCACTAACCACTTGCAGACACAGCTCCACAAGGTTGTACATCAGGTCATGCCTGGTCTGTCAACCAGTTTTCATAACCACAAATGGAAATTTACTGACGATAGAACATTTTTAAAAGCTTCAAGCAGATTTTGATGCGACAGTCACATTCAAAAAGCTTTGTTCGATATCGCCAGAAGTACGCTTTTGATTCATCAAACTTACTAATGGTGCTTTTATAGATATAGTTGATATCTGATTCATCCAACCTATCAATTTGTGTTTGAATGTTGCTAATTTGTTTAAAATAAGATTCAAGAATCGTAAAGTCAGATGATGCAGCTTCTCTTTCAATTTTGTTTTTCATCTGCCTTATATTCCTTTTGAATCTTGTCCTTTAAAAGCTTCAAGTAGTGTACTGAGGTTTTGCAGAAGTATGAGCTACATAAATGTTATGCTTAAGCATAACATTAAGACTCCTGGATATGAACGTACTTACTTTGGCCGACAACAAAAAAAAACTATGAACTGGTCAAAGTATCAAATAAAATAGATATATTCGAATTACGAAAAATAAGACTTAGACTAGGATGAAGGGACGCACAGTGGTTAGAAAACTTTTTTTTGTTTTTTTTTTTTGGAAATAATTTGGCAGCTCATGAACATCATAAGCTATCGTAATGAATTAAAAATGATGAAAAAATTAAAAACAATAAAAATGTTATACCTACCTTTCCTTTGGCTATAAACACCTAAATGGACCAAAAATGCACAGGTAAAAAGTGCAAAAAAATAAAAATATGATATTCCTTTTTTGATGTGTTTCTACACACTTTTCATTTTTTCATATAAAAAGAGAAAAACTTCGTTAGAAGGCGAGGTTTGCCAGGCTCCTACAACTTAAATATACGCTCTTCATACAAGTAATTAGTATCAGAGGAAAGCTTATCACTTCCAGATTAAAAATTATTTACAATTTTTTTTGGCTTCGCATTTTTTACATGTAATATTCCTTAAAACTCTAAATTTCACCTTAAAGTGAAAGAATGCAGTATTTATATTGCTATAAAATATATACAAATCGAAATATTCTTACAAGATTTTGAAGCGTTATATATAAAAGAGCCTTTAATGAATTTGTAAAATAATATTTTATTTGCTTTTTAATTTGAACAGATAAATTCATTAAACAGGGAAAATTTTTCCAAAAAATTGTTTTATTTTATAAAACTGGTTACCCTAACTTGGTTAACTGCGGGGCTATCAAATCCTGGAGTATGTAGCCAAGAGATGGAGCTTCAATAATCTGTTTATAATTTTTTAATCGATGCTTTGCATTTCGATTTCGGGGTAAATCATAAATTTTGTTTCAAAATTGGCTGTGCTTAAATAGGGCTGGAGGGTGAACCGTTATAATTTTTGAGGCAATTTTTCTTTTATTCGCATTTGCTATAGGTTGTCTTTGAAATGGTCTAAAAAAACTTACTAGTCCCAAAGTAAGTTTCAATTATATAAGAAAAAATGCATACCTCCTTTTTGGGGAAAATCATTAAAACCCGCTGTTTATATATTTTCCCAATTCAGAGGGTTGTAACTTTTTAACGAAACCTGCTATCAAAACGATACTTACTACAGCTTTATTATAAATTTTGTCGAGAACTATAATAATCCGAATATAAATAAGTAAACCACGTCAAAAATACTAAGCTAAGGTCGGCCAAAAATGAAAAAAACTCGTAACATATGAGTAATAAATAAACTTTTTATGACATTTCCAAAAAATTGCATGCCCGAGGAACCCAAAATTGGGCATACCCATAAGCTATTTCACCCTACAAGACCTATTGTCTGTAAGTTGACTGAGATATAGCTCTGCCTGGACTCTGTGAAATTTCATCCTTATAGCTTATGTGGCTCATGAGCTACCGAATTATTGCACCAAAAAAGCGTTTTCAAACCACTCTGGGACGTAGGACTACACATAACAACCAAATGTTTAGTAGATTAGCAACAAAAGGATCTTGTGATTATCAAAATCGTCGACAGGTTCGTTTTTTGGCCACAAGAAATTAATTTTCATACACATTGCCCCTTCTGAAGGAACCTATGGCTCCTTCATTTCTTTGCTTATTTTTATTTATTTTTAAACCTGAATAAAATTTTGTGTTGCTTTATATTACGATTTTATCAGAAAAAAAAGGATTAGAAAGTGCGATCTATCAATCAGTATTAGAGGCACATGTAAAACACAACTCTGAACATTTGCAAGCAGCTGTATTGATGTGGGCGGGTATTTGTACCTATTGGAAGTTATAAAGGCAGTAAAATCGAAAATTACTGAGTGAGTTGGTAAGCAACCGGGCAGGACATCATCTTTGTGTAACTTAGAAGTTTATTTAACTGAATTAAAAAAGAGATTCTTGTCGAAAATGTGCGACTCAATAAATTCTATTCGATTTTAATTAATTGGAATATATTTGGCCAGTATTTTATTCACCTAAGTAAGACAAAACCAAGACTTTCTTTGCTCTCCAGTTCAGAATCTTATTCAACCTAGCTGAACAAGATAGGCGAAATCGCACGATAGGCTATCAGCAGTTAATATGCAGAGGAGTTGATCCAGAATTTTATTCACGTCAAAAACGACAGGCCGTAACTAGTGCGCAGGGCTACTGTGTGATTCGATTTACATCCGCGCCTGGCCATGAAGCCTTAATCGGATGGTGGACCAAACCACTGCATAATTTGGAACGTCATGCTCGTCCTAGGAATCCGAAGCTATAATTCTATGCAACAGAACTTTCTAGTTGCAACTTGCTTAAGAGTTGGAGACTTTACAACTCCTGTCCAGAACACATGTCTAGCATGCTCACTGGACTGGATCATTCACTTAGGGTGTCATTAACAGTGAGATTATCCTGGCCACCATAATAACCATTATACTGTTATGGGGCCGCGAAACCACAACCACCACGATACTCTCATATAGGGGCCAACCTCAATAATCAGCCAGAGAACTATTAAATGTCTACAGAGACAAATAATGAACTCTGCGAGCTTACTGATTCCCGTCGAAATAAAGTGGAGTTTCCAGTTGTACCCCTGCTGACTTCAGGAGACTGGGTTCTCTTTTTCCCCCAGTTGCACTGTGTCTATATAGTCGAAGTTCTATAAAGACCATATATATGTGCCCCCGGGGGGTTGCGCAGGGCTACTGTTTGGTCAGAAAGAAACAGAATTTTATTCGCTCCAACGCATGAAGCAGCCAGCCATCGGAGAAATTTAGTAGCGGCTTGCACTAGCCTGAGAAGCTCACGGTACATGAGAATAGTTAATGGCTCGATAGTTAACGCCATGTAATAGTAGTGTAAAAATAGTTAATCTAAGAGGAAAAAGAAAATAATAAAAAAAACCAAATTTATAATATTTAAGAAAAGAAAAAGGTAGGTATCGCTCGTTTTATTATATACAGAGAGGTGTCACTCGTGTGTTGGTTATAGACAACTTAAGAAATTTTTTTTTGGTACGAACCCTGGAAGCCGTGTTCTATATCCATACGGTAAAAACACGTTGTTACAATTTATTGCTTCAAAATATTGAGGTGGACACCTCTTATAATATTCTGATAACTTGACCATGTCCTATATGATCTGATTTAGTTGAAAAATCGAATAACAACGAGTGAACGAGTGCATAGAATAGTGATGCCAACCACTGGACACTTGTTAAAGAAAAGAAATCCCTAATAAAGATTTTTGTGGAAGCTACTACGATGACTAGAAGGCCTCTGTTCTACAATAGAGCATTTTCCACTTCTTCATTTGGGAGAAAGTAATTTTAATAACCTTTTTCCTACAACAGAAGTACATATCTTGGTAACATGGAAGGCAATATTAAGGGATTTCTTGATTATTATTCAATATTTTTTGGATATCTTAACACCTAAACAAAAATTTCTTTAGTTCTTTATTTCATTAAAAAAATTTAAACTCGGTTAGAGTTCGATTCATTTACGGTATCTAATGAAACGAGCGATTTCAAGTTGCATTTCTAGACAGTACTGGAGGTAGTACTTGGTGAATATATGAATATGTATGATGTTTTGGTGAAAATTCCATTTATGGGTGAAAACTGGAACTTTTTAATATAAATAAAATTTATGATTTAATTATTATTTAAAGATAAGTGGAAGCTAGCTTTGCAAGTAAAATTATTCTAAGGGCCTAAGAACATATTCACTTTAGGCAGCTAAGCTAATCGGTAAAATTGTTGCATTTATAGTTTGGGGGACGTAAAAGTAAATGTAAGTGAATAACAGATTTATTAGAAATCAGAATGATTGGCAGTGACTGTTAATGGTATCCGATTTCCATTCGTTTAAGATAATTAGATACATATTTATAGTGTCATGTGTGCAAAAGGAAATCTAAAACTCCATCCATCAACAAAATTAACTATATTAATAATAGCTCTCTTCAGTAAATTGCCTTAAACTGGAAACATTAAAAGAAAGTACAAAGTGCCTTTTTTCAGGAATAGTAATAAATAAATGACCATGTTTATCACTTTCTCCTAAGATCAAGAGTACAAAACAAAACTTATTTTACAATTAAGAGTCTGGTGTTAAAAATATTTTATAATAAATGCTTGTTATTAAAATATTATTTATTTAGGTAGACGTCAGATATTTTATATATACTAACTTGAAATCTATTCTCAGGTTATGACTTAAGAAAACAATAAACAAACATCAATAACAAAAGATTCTTCGCTGAAACCTTTAACTATAATTAACATCAATATGTGATGTTTCTGTTGTTATGTACCCCAGTGTTTCTAAGTAACACTGTTTTTGTTTTATACAGAGTGGCGCAGAAGTAATTTTAAAATGATTTGTTTTTGTTTTTTGCAAAGGACGTCAAATGATATTGTAGTGTTTTTTACGCTTTAGACAGAAAAAGAATTAAGTTACAAGAAGCAGTGGAGTGGCAGAAACTTATAGAACGTAGAATTATTTACGAATATGCTGTTCTAGTTTTTATTGGTGGATTTGAAAATAAATAAAATAGTTCACAATAAAACGGGTAAAATTTAATTTAAAATAAAGTTCTAATAGCATGACAAAAAAGAAATAACCGAACGATAGATTATTTTCTAAGGTATACAGCAAAAAGAAGAAGAAACAATGGCTTATGTTTTAGCATAACATAATTCATATAATAATTTAGTATATTTTCATATTTGTTAGTATTTTTTAGTGTGCCTTACTATAGTTTAGTATATTTTAATAGATATTTAGGTATATTTTAGTATATTTTAATATATTTTAGTAAATTGTATTATATTTTGTATATTTAAATATATTTCGGTATATTTAAAAATGTTTTAGTATATTTTGATATATTTTTGAATAAATGGTTCTGTTTAAGTTACGTTTCGTAAAATTCGTGATAGATAATGTAATCTTCCTCCTGAGACCGCCGAGTCGACAGGAGGATACAAAATATGGGAACATCAACGCGTGTTTAACTGAAAGCATCGCAGCCGTAAGCCACAGATATTCTGAAAAATTGGGTTTATCCAAAACCACCACATGACGAATTTTGCGAAGGGATTTGAGTTTTAAGTCTTAGAAGGTTCAACTGATGCAGGAATTTAAGTACACCGACCATTCATAACGCCATAGATTCGCTAAATTCATTCATCACACACCAGCTGGTTTTTCTGAAAGAATCATGTTTTCAGGTGAAGCCCATTTTCACCTGTCAGGCTATGTCAAGAAGCAAAATCGCCGATTTGGGCTTCGGAAAATCCTAGAGCGATTATTGAGACCCCTCGAAGTAAGAATCGACATCTTGCAGCGTGGTCGTGGTGGATATTTATCGTATATAATTTTCATTTATGATTTGTTGAAATTTTCTCTTCATAATACAATAAAAATTTAAACGACCTTAATATAAATTTTTTGTTTTAGAAAACAAACATCTTGTTGAAAAACTCTTTATATTATCAACAACATTTTTACAATTACTGAGTAATCCGACGATATATCATTCTTGCAATGCTCAGTTATGGTTGATTAGTTGTTTGTAATTGCGCTCTATACTTTTTTAAATTTGTGTCAACAATGCGATATTTCGAGAGCGTAAGCACTTGATAGTATAAATTTGACATTATTATTGCCACACCTTGTATTTGTTGCGGTACAATAATTAATAGCAGTCCAAGAGCACGCATAATTTTAGCTCTGAATACAAGGTCAAGATTTCAGTTGTTAAAATTAAAAATATTCAACCAACTTTTGTTAATTTATTTTTTGTTTATTTCTTAACAAACGTTAATTGTCTATTTAAATAAACAATGCTCATAACAATAATTTATATTCTTCTAGGTGTAAAGACTAGTTAATGGGTGTTAATTACATACAACTTGTATTTTATATATACAAAAAAATAAAAAAAAAATTAAGAAGACAATGGCGCTTGTTTTGTTGAAAAATAAGAAAAATAAAATACAAAACATTTAACAAACAATAAACAAAAATTAGAGAAAAATAATTAGAGAAGGCTAAATACATTTGAATGAAGAGCACGTGGAGATCCAGCCGACTAAGAAGATAAGCAAACAAAAACAAGCGATTAAGTTAATATTTGCTTTATCAAAAAAAAAGACACAATTAAAAAATTAATTAAAAACAATTTTTAATTAAAATTTAATAAAGGAACAGTTTAAACAAAGAACTAAATATAATTTAACTTAATAACTTATAAGAGTGCTAATTAACTTATCACCAGCCTTAATGTACATATACTTCAAAAACAAAAAGTCTGTATCATGACTTCTCCTCCAATCATCAATAATTGTTTCGTCATCAGCAATACGAAATAAAAGGGATGTGTAACATAAAATAAACAAACAGTAAACAGAACAATTTTCCACTGCTCAAACGTAGTGTTTCCTTCGATTGCGAATATCAACACATCGATCTATGTTTTTATCTTGTGTTTCTTACATTGCTGCTTCGGTTAGATTTATACCAAAGAACTCATGTTAACTTTATAAATGGATAAAATACTAACGTAAACATCCCCGGGTTATTTTGTGACTACAGACATAACACGCTCTGGTCCAGTACAACTCGAACTTACAATGATTCGTTAAACAACCAGAGTCTTCAAGCCATCTGAGCCGGGGTTTCCATACACTGTTATAATGATATAGTTAATGGTTGTATTAGGTTGTCTGAATTTGTTCTGCCAATGAATGAAATACTGCTGTCATATTCTTCAGTGTACACCGTCATTACTGGCGGATTGCTCTGCGTGACCGTCGGGCGCTTTCGATGTGATGACATCATGGTTAAGCGGTGTTTCGGACTGATTTGGGGAGGCAGTGTTCGTTCGAGTTAAGGTAGTTCTTTCATCATATGCACCCTCGAAAAATACTACGACGGACAAATTCTAACAGAATTAAACACAGTCTATAATAACATTATATACAGATTGGTAAGAAACAAGGCAGAAATTTGCATTATCTTAGCATTACAATAACGTGAGGAGCTGACTGTTTAAAACCACCTCGAACTACCCTATCCAACATAAACTGGCAACATTTAGATATATTTAGACACAGACTTAAGATAAACCCGCTTACTCCTGATATTTACAACAAAGAACGCGACACAATTTCCACTGTAACGACACGTTTTCCTGGTAGCTGAGGTATGCTCAGCGGCGTCCAGAGTCGTGTTGTGTCGATTCCAAAAAGAAAGACAAAGCCTTACTCACAATGTTGCTCTTTATTCAGGAAAGGGGTTGCCCTATTCCTAGTTCGCAACTTGACTGCAGCTCGGGCTCGAATCTTGTGAACTGGTGTGTATGCAGGCAGCTTCAGTAAACATCTTCTACTTCATGCGGTCCGTATTCGGCGAACGTCACTGTCTAAGTCGACTGCGGGCACAATCTCGGCTGGGTATTACCACGGTTCTGTTTGTGGCCGCTCCGTCGAAATAGGTCGGTACGCCGCAAGCGCCAAGGCACGGGAGGCTGGGCATTACCACGGCGCAACCGTTCACTGCCTGGTCACTGTCGGTGGCGACTGCGGACACAAACTCGGCTGGGTATTACCACGGCTCTGTTTGTGGTCGCTACGTCGCAGTTCTGTCCTGTCTCAGGGTATAGCTTCGGCTGGGTATTACCACGGCCTTATCTATACCCTGACTACCAGTCCAAAAAATAAATAATAAGGTAGAAGAAGATATTTACCTTTGCTCCTGTTGCCGGTCGCACACCAATTGATTTATTCTGATTGAATTTTGCGCTTTTATACTCTTTTCCCTTCCACACACCAATGCACAAACACACTTACATTACTTCGGCAGTAGGTACACCACAGCCGACTCCGGACTTTTGTTCGTTACACCACCATATCTAAAAACAAGTTCTACAAACTCACTGCTATCGATTTCTTAGACAATACAACACTAAAAACAGGAATAAAGAAAACAAAGAGACAACAACACGATGACCTTCACAGGATCAGAAATATATAGATTAGCTAACCTTTTTCACAAAGAAGGTTTAGTAACAGCACTAAAAACCAGCAAAAAGAAAAAGAGAAGACTCCAACTTTGAATTACACAACAGTCGCGGACATGCCCCAAGGTGTGTGTGTGATATTACTACATCCCATAAAAAAAGGACGAAGACTAGACAATCTTGAAAACATGGAAATCTACAAAACAAAAACTTTTAACAGCGACATTATAAACGAACAGGTAAACACGATCTCAGACTCGATTTTCACATCACTAAAAACCCTTAGACGGACACACTTACCTGAATAATAATAAAAGAGGGAAATATTACATTATCTCCGCATAAAATTCCAGGTGACCGGCGATCTACTTTTATGAGTAGACACGACCATTGTGAACGAACACTGACTCATCAGTACAGTTTGAAATACGGCTTGACATTCATATCATCACATCGAAAGCGCTTGCCGGTCACATCGAACAAACGGCCAGTAATGACGGCTTACACTGAAGAAAATGACAACAGTTAATGGTTGTCCCTTTGTGCCATACAAGCACTATTTTCGTTCCATCTGCTGTTCTAATATATAAACCCGTCGATATTGATACCCTGAGTGCTGTTTTAATTAATTCGTCTTTTAAACAGCTCATTAATAGGGTTATTCAAACAATTTTTTTTCAAAGCTCTGTTGGCATACGTACTCATATTTAATCTCCGACTAATCACATTTTTGATGTCACTTCGAAAATTTTTACAATATAGCTAACTGGAATTGAAACCTAATTTTGAAATACTTTTTTAAGTTTTTGAACTGTTTCTCGGCATTGTTATTAAATTTATCCTAGTTTATACGCACAAATCCAGTGTTTTCGTATTACCGTAGAGATCTTGATGGCGCGCGACTGCCCAATTTCAAGTAGTCGCAATATTGCGTTTGCTTAATGTTCCCTATTTTGACGAGCTGTATGAAACAAAGCCGTTTTTTGTAAACATTTCAATAAATAAAAACCCCTAAAATGCTAAAAAAAAATCTTGTGAAATCAGAGATTCTTTCGAGTGATTTTATCATACCAAATGTAGCGATTTTTAGTTATTGACGTTGCCTTTTTGTCATTAATGAATTTCATCACTGAAGAGAAAATCTCTCGTCAACATTTCCGAATTAAGGAATGATTATCGCATAAAGTTTTCGTAAAATGGCAAATATAATTGAGCGCAAATGAAAATAGAATTTCAGATTAATAACTGCATAACAGTTTAATCACTAAAGGAATATAAAACCTATAACAATGGATATTTCTTTAATTATTTCAACATAAGGAGATTGGACGCTTCTCTTAAATTTTATCGAAGTTTGAATGAATGAATGAATGAAACGTATAATTAATTTAAACAAATATTCTTTCTGAATATTATTTCCGAACGATCAATTTAGAAATGTGAGTTGATGTATTGGCACCTTACAGAAAAATGTCGTAGCATTATGCCGTACTTTCTCTTCTTGTTGAGCACAGCTTCGTGAGCATCCTCTGTTGTAATACAACTTCTCACGGAACAACTACCGTTAGTATCTCTATGAGCCTAGACGAAACACAGACCTTTAATTTATGTTGTCTAGCGGTAAATTTACAAGGCCACAGCTTTCGAAACTTCTGATATTCTTAATATAATTAAAATGCCATAAATACTAAAAATTATTGTACTATAAATTAGTTTTTTTTTTATTTTATTTTTTTTTAAAGAGAAGTAGCACTTCAAGCAAGTACCGGGCTACATTCTGTTAGAAAAGGGATAGAGAACAGATGAAACAGCTGGTGAAAATAGAAGGATACTTACGGAAATTAACTGCCGTATACGACAGCACAGTGACCAGTGAACATGCCTTCATCACTGAGCAGCCCCACCGACAGCCAATTTTTATTTTTGTAGTAAAAAAAATCAAGGTCTTTGTTGGGAATCCAATCCACAATCCCCAGTTTTGTAAGCTAGTACACTACCTACTAGCCTACAGGGGTACGCTGTACGCCTTAACAGCAAAAAGATGTGGATCTTGCAGAGATACATAAAAGAATATTCAGAGATAGAATGTTAGAATGCTAATTCTAAATTAAAAAATCAACATATGCCGATTGTTAAACCACACTTGCTTTATATCATAGAACAACCCTCCATAATAGAGAATGTGGAGGTTCAAAAATAATTGTAAAATCAGGAATCATCTACATTTTACTGTAAGATTTTTGTGAAGATTCTATTTTCACTTTTAAATATGGCTACAAGTACATAAAATAAAATAGGCAAAAATGTGCGCTTATAATATTTATTATACGCAGAGAGTAACTAACCAAACCAAAGTCTAAACTTCGAAAGTATAAAATGTAGTTATTATATAACTTATAACGGGTTTTTTAACAAGAACTTTGTTCTTCAATTATGGCCACACCAACAATATGATAGTTTTGAAATTTAATTTTTTAACGTATTCGAACCAAAAGGAGTGCCAATTGTTACAATGAATTTAATTTCGCATGAAAATCGCATTACATTGATTCGATATAAAATGTCCGAACACCAACGTGTGTTCGACCGGGTCGTTCAACTGAAAACATCGCAGTCGTCAGTGTTAAATCGGATACAAATTTGTCATATCGTCGACGTACTCAACAATTGGCGCTATCCAACGCCACCACATGTCGAAGATTTGACTTAAAGTGTCACTGTTTAGTGCGCCATGTCGTTTGGAGACGTAATTGGACTGCTTTTTTTTCGAAGATAAGGCTGAAAATGCGGTAATGGATCACGGTATCGTGAGATGCTAACATCTCAATTTTAGCCTATTCGTGACGACGTAGATATCACTGACATGTGGCTTCAATAGGACGATGCCACGTGTCGCACAGACAATGAAACGATCAATTTATTGCAAATCAAATTTCCCGATCGCATAATTTCACGACAATCAGCAGTTAAATGGCCAGCCAGATCGTGTGATTTAACATCACTGGATTATTTTTTGTGGGGGTAAGGTAAGGGTGAAATCTTTACGGATCCAATCGAATGGATTTCAGCCTTAAAACTCAAAATCCCTGATGTGATTAACGAAATAGGATCGCAATTTTGCCAAAAAGTGATTCAAAACATCTGCCAGCGTAGTCGTTGTGGACGCTTGCCAGATATAATTTTTCATTCATAATATCCATTCTTTAATTAAAATTTTTTTAGAAAACAAACTTCTTGTTGAAAAGCCCTTAATAACTTCAAAATATATGAAAATTAAGTTTGAAGCAAAACAACTGCACTGGCTCGTTTTTAGAAATTCCATATTTAGACTATTTTTATAGTGCAATTGTAAAGACTATATGGAGTTATAAGGCGAGGTCTCTGTTTCCAATTCAGGAAATATTCAAAGGCGTGAAGAGAGTTCAGATCCTTCTCCTACTATAGTGGAATATTATTTTAAGTTAAGAATCTTAAGTTTTTACCGCTCTTCTAGTAAGAATGTGAAAATTAGATATTTTTAGCTAATCAGTTGATAGTCTACTCGAGATCAAAGTGCCCCTGTAGGCTAGTAGGCAGTATACTAGCTTGTCAGTATGGGGGTTGTGGGTTCGATTCCCAACCAAGACCTTGGTTTTTTTCACTACAAAAATAAAAATCGACTGTCGGTGAGGCTGCTCAGCGATGAAGGCATAGTCACTGATCGCTATCCTTCTGGGACTATCCTTCTACTTTCACCACCTGTTTCATCTCCACTCTATCCCTTTCCTAAAGAATGTAGCACGGTACTTGACTAAATAGGCATTGCTGCCTGAAGTGCTACTTCTCTTTGAAAAAAAAAAATAAGTTTAACACCATTTTCTTAATAAATAGTACCAAAATATCCTTAGTACTTTTTTATAACAAAAAATCATGAAATGCTGTTTTGCTCAAACAAAAAGTGGAATGTTCGATATCTACTTAACTAGTTGTAGAAGCCGAATGCATCCTTTAAGTTTCTCAAATTTTAACATTTCCTTTTTTTGTATTTATTTGCTCTTACCATTTATTGACATTAAAAAAAACAAAAACATATTTTTTTTCCAATATTATTATTTATATTTTCACAGTTTTTTGCTTCTTCTTCTACCATACAAATCATGAAAAACCTTTTTAACTAGTCAAGTGAAAGTCATATCCACCTTGCCAATTTTTGATTTTTTTTTATTTCTGTTTTATTATTAAATAAAACTACATATGAAAAACTATAAGAAAATATACAACAAGCTAAAATCCAATATCCCCATGAAAGTTTTTACAAGGCATGTCTGCCATAATATACAAACAAACATACTGTTCGTACATATATTCAGCGATACATGGCTAAAGAGATTCCTAGGCAATGAAAAAAAAGTGCAAGTGTTCAATGCACATGCGAATGAGTAGCCAGCTTTTTAATGTCGTTAGTATGTATGTCAAGTTGTATGTATCTTTAACAGTACACTAGATGCCAGTAAGTGTACCATACACTGACAGAAAACATAACAAACAACATGTTTAGTCAGCTACAACAAAACGAAATCATATTCGCAAATGCCACGTAACAGCGGACAGCTTTTGAAATGTTGCTTAGCTTTGGAATCTACTGAGAGGAAGAAAAAAGTGTTTATAATCAAGTATATTTAAGCTTTTAGTAACACAACACCACCATGCCTAGATGTATGAAAGTATGTATTTATTTTACCAATTTAATATACTGAATTAGACAATTATGTTACACAGCAAATTCAAGTGGAATAAAACAAAAAATACAACAAATTCATTAAACATACAAATTTCAATTAAAAAAATATATATTTTTCTGTATTTTTTTATCATTCTATTTATATTATTTTTCTTTTTCACTTTTTCACTTTTTACTTCGGTAGTGAAAACATTTGTTGCTGGCGCGGCTATTGCTAAAAGCCAACTACCATAACAAAAATTCAATTTTCAATTTCTTTTAAAGTACGCTGAGCCGAGCCATGATGGTTTTTCTGTAAATTTGCTACTTACATTATAAAGCGAAAATAAAATTGAAAATTTGTTAAAAATAAAACATAAAAAGCAACTACAGCAACTTATACAAAAACAAAAAAGAAACAAAAAATAACAATTTCATATGTTTTTAAAGCCTAATGTTCATTACATGTTTATGCTTACAATTGTACACACATCATGTTATGTGATTTTATGAAAATCAACATTGATGATTTTTAAACAGAAATTTAATGGCAGATTTTGCAAGGTATTAATTCATTTAGATCCATTTAAACAAACCTACAAACATCTCGCGGTAGCCTGTTGTCGGATATATTAAGTTAAACGTGTCCGATAAGCTACCGAATAGATAATTTTACAATTGAATTTTATTTAATTAGTCATATGGTATTTATTGCGTTAAAGTTAAAATGAAAATTAAGTACAAGTAAAAATGCAATGAAAGATTTTTAATAAACACAAGCTGGAGGCAGGATGTTCCAACTTCAATATCCTCTCTATATAACGGCCGTGTTCTGGAAATTACAAAGATGTAGGCCATCACACGATTTATCAGGATACCATGAAGAGGATATTCAAATCAAACTTCACTTCATTTATTTTACCAATTAATAAAAAATAGCTCGCCTCAAACCGTACGACAAAAATCTTTATGGAAAAGAACTCAGACTGGCTAAATGGAGTAACAACTTTTGAAAACATCGAAGAACCGTATACATCTTCCTCTCTCGTTCCTCTCCACTCTAGTTTAGAGTTTGGAGTACACAAAAGAAAGTAAGCTTCAAAACGACACAAAAGCTATATCTAAATCGCATCTTTCAAAGTAAAGCGTTTTACAACAAGAAGTTTGTTTTCTAAAACAAAAAATTTTGATTAAGATGATTAAAATTTTTATTGTATTACGAAGAGATAAGTTCGGCAATTATGAATATGAAATGATATCTAGCAAATGTCCACCAGGTGCATGCTGACAGATTTCGTTTCTTTCATCAAAAATTTTAATCACTTTTTGAAAAAAGTGGCCGTCGTAATTCGTTTTGAGTTTTTAGGCAGAAATCGATTCTATTGACTCGTTCCTTAACATAACCCCATAAAAAATAATCCAATAATGTTAAATCACACAATCTGGCTGCCTACTTAAGTGCTGATTGTTGTGAAATTATGCGATTGGGAAATTTGGTTTGCAATAAATTGATCGTTTCATTGGCTGTGTGACATTAGAAACCGTCCTTTTGAAACTATATGTTAGTGATATCCACATCGTCAATAAGAGACCAAAACAAAATTTTTAGCATCTCGCGATGTACATGCTGACAGATTTCGATTCCTTTATCAAAGTTTTTAATCACTTTTTGGCAAAATGGCCGTCCTATTTCGTTTTTCATATCACGGATTTTTGGCTTTAAGGCTGAAATCGATTTGATTGACTCCATATAGACTCTGTCCTCAACATAGCCCCACAAAAATTAATCCAGTGGTGTTAAATCAAATGATCTGGCTGGCCACTTAACTGTTGATTGTAGTAAAATTATGCAATCGGGAGGCTTGGTTTGCAAGTAATTGATCGTTTCAATGGCATGTGCTATCGTCCACTTGAAACCATATGTCAGTGATATTCACGACATCAACAGTAGGCCGTTAGCATCTCGCAATAGCGTGATTTATTCACCGTTATCGCGTTTTAACCCCATCCTCGAAAAATCGGCCCAATCAAGCCTCCAGACCACGTAGCGCACCATACAGTGAGACGTTGAGCATACAAAGCCTTCGCAATAATCACTCTAGGATTTTGCTTGTTGACCAACCCTGACAAGTAAAAATGGGCTTCGTCTAAAAAAATGATTTTTTCAGTAAAACCAGCCGGTTGTTACAGAATGAATGGAGCGAATCTACGGCAACATGAATGGTCGGTCGGCTTCAATTCCTGCACCAGTTGAACCTTGTAAGGCTTTGAAGTCAAATCTTTACGCCATGTGGTGCTTTTGGATAACCCCAATTGTTGAGAACGTCGAGGAATTGACAAATTTGGAACTGCTTTAACACTGTGGTTCACGGCTGCGATGTTTTCAGTCGGATGACCCGGTCAAACACGCGTGGGTCTTCTCACATTTTGCATCGTTCCTGTCGACTCAACTTTAAAGACCAAGGACGATTATGTTGCCTGAAAATACCAGAAATTTTGCGATATGTAACTTTATGACACAACTTTTGCAGATGAAAATATGTTTAAGGCTTCTGTAGCTCGTTTATGACTTAAAGCTGAAACCTCCGAGCATTGGAAAAACCCTCGCTCATCATCAGTTAATTTTTGCCGTCCGACCTTTTTCTAATATGCAAAGAAGTCTTCAGAAATAATCAAATCTTAAAAAGAAAATTTTTTAACTAAAGTCTTCAGCCTTCTGGTTATGAAATGAAGAATGAAAGAACTGTTACGATTGATTAGGATGTTTTACTTGCAACGACTGATGGCAAAGTCTCAAATGTAATAACAGATACTTCATCAACTTGAAAGTGTGCGAATTGCAAAAAGTCATAGAAAGGCTTTAAAAATTTTGACGATTCAAGTGATGAACAAAATTATGAATATGGAATATCTCTGTTACATGCCAAAATTAGATGTATGAAGTTTATTTAAAAACTCGCTTATACAATTCCGCGAGAAGAAGAATATTTGGAGAAGAATTCAATACCAAAAGTAAAACTATCTGCTTTAAATAAAAAATTTCCAAAATTAATTTTTTTAAAAGCTTTTACTGAGAGTCTGTTCAAAGAAGGGGTATGGAAATACTAACGATGGTAATATGTCAAGAGCATTTTTTGAAAATGATAAGGGAACAGCCTTAATTACTGGGGTCGACAATTATTTTATAAAGGGATTAGCTCTGGTTAGAAGCTCTAGAGAAATAATAAATGGCCTAAAGTTTGATGATTATTCATCAAAATTGTCCAACTTTTGCCTTGAATGTACACTGAGAAAATACTTATTCATATGATACATAAGATTTTGGCTTATGGTAAAAATTTAATGGAATATCAATGCTTACGAATTGGAGAGTTATCAGAAGAAGCCCACGAATTCAAAAACAAAAACTACAAACACTTTAGATACACTTTAGATAGACAAAATGAGGACCACTTCAGACCTAATAATCTCATCAGGTAGACATGTAAGATTTCAAAAGGTTTTGGAAGAATGTAATTATAGCCCACCTCCATGGGCACGTTATCTTTTAAATGCTTTACACATTTTTAAAATAATTTTATTACTTTAAAAGTTATGCTGTTTGTACCGAAAACAGTCAAAAGATGACACTGTGCGGCTAATCTCTGATCATGCAAATCGTGTATATTGCAGCTTGAAGAGTCTTCTTTCTTTTTTTAAATTTTCAAATATTTTGATTACTCTAAAATTTATCATGTTTGGAAGGAGAAGGCCAAATGGCCCCACTGCGCGTCGGTTGCTACAATTTTTTGGTTTATATTATGAGAACTATTAGGGTAATTTTGATTATTTTATAATTTAATAATACAAATTATTAATACTTGTTATATTAATAACATTTTAGATATTTCAATAGTGTCTGTATGAACTCTCAAAAGCGACGACCATTAATATTCTCATTGACTCTTTTTGGCAGCTGTTTTAATTAGATAGAGCGATTTTCAGTTTTCTGCTTTAAGCAGTTCTGTATGAATGGGAATCTTTGATATATTAGTAGAAGTTTTATGAATTCTAGTTTAAATAAAATTAAAAAGGACCACAATAATTCGACATGCATGGTTAAGAAACTTCGGAGTTTATAGACCCATAAAAGACCCACTTGTAAAACAAGAACAACAATGTTATTAAAGAGGTGGAGGCACTGATTCCTAAATGCACTCTTAAAGCAAATGCATTTATTAAGGAAATGTTAGCGAGTTACTCGGTTTTAATCGAATTAGCTTAAGTTAGGTGAGGGTCATACAGACACAGGCCGCAGAAAGATTGTTACGAAGGTGATTTGTTTAAGCTTTTAAAGAAAAGCAAAAAGTAAACGAAATGATATTTTTTTGTTTTGAAAACTGCATAGTTTTCTAAGAAATTTTATATACACAAGACAACAATAAAATAATTCTAAGAAATTCCACGAAATAAGATAAACAACGGAAAATAAAAACAACAGAACAGAAACAAAACACACAAGCCAAGAAGACAACAACAATATGGGGTGATGTTAAAATAGATTTTTCTAGAAAATAGGTTTTCAGCAAGAAAAACTTCAGCAGTAAAGTGACCAGCCAGATCGTGTAATTTAATAACATTGCATTATTTTTTGTGGGGTTATTTGAAGGAAAGAGTCTATACGGAGCCATTCGAATCGATTTCATCCTTAAAACTCAAAATCCGTGATGTGATTAATGAAATAGGACCGCCATTTTACCAAAAAGTAATTTAAAACTTTGACGAAATAATCGACAACTGTCAGTGCGGTCGTGGTGGACATTTGCCAGATATCATCTTTCATCTATAATTCCCGAACTTTTCTCTTCGTAATACAATACAAATATGTCTATGTTTTTTGTTTTAGAAAACAAAATTTTTGTTGAAAAATCCCTTATTTCGGAGAAATCTGTACGTATTCGCTTCTAGAAGTTGAAACTTTTAAAGGCATTTAATGTGTTTTAATCAAATGTCAAAAACAATATTTTAATACTTTAATACTTTTAGTTACCATTCCTTTACTAAACTGCATAGGTGGTGTTTCTCTATACACTGGCTTCTACTCACTGGCTTTTTCTCCCGTTTCTTTCTGTGGCGGTTTGGTCTTCATCTCAAGTGAATATCAAGTACAATTTCAATATTAAATTACCGCAAGAGTTGTTTGCAGAAGAAGAAAAAACAATATGTTGTTTAGTTTAGGAAGAAAATTGTCGTAAGGAATTATTAAAATTAATAAATGCCAAAGCAAAGCATGCATGATGTTCCATCAGACTTGTATAAGTTTAACGTGTTATAAACAAAATGTAAAATCATAACAACTAATTGTGTGCAAAATAACACTCATAATATAAAAAAAAATTTAAATAATTTTGATTCAGTTTTTGCTTAAATTGATTATTAACAGTTTTTGGCAACATAAGTGTTGTTTTTCATTGTTTTTATATTTTCTTATAAAATGTTTAAAAATTAATTGGTTTTCAGCTTGTTTTTCGTGCGACTATATATTTTAAAATTAAGAAAGTTGCTTTAATCAGGCGGATATTATTTAAATTTGCGGAAATTTAAGTTAGCTAATTGAGATAAAATTGAAAACTGTTCAATTATCAGTAATAGCATTAATAATTATATATTTTGAATATTTTCATTTGCAGGAAGTTTTGGAAAAAAAATAATAAAATTACTTACAAACTGTTTTCGCTAAACAGTATCATTTACGTTCCTCTAAAGAAATATTTTAAAATTAAAGCAATCTTTACTATTTATCAGTTCCCGAAAGCTTTTTTTCTAAACCAGATTTAAGCGCTAGATTAAAGATGATTAAATACTGTAGAGGAATACAAAAGGCTTTGCTTTTAAAACAAGAATCGATGATTAACAGCATCCGCTATAAATTCCAAAAAGAAAACAAGGATTCGAACAAAATAGAGTTTGAAGCCTCTAACACATAAAGGATATAACCTATCCTTTCCACCATCCTTTCTTTCAGTGTATAGATTTACTGCTAGGATAAAATTTAGTCTTAGCTACTCAACTCTCAACCCCAGCTATTAAATGTAAAGGGTCCGCCAAATAATGTTTTTCTTTGTTTTAAATGCCATAAACAAAACTACTGAATATTTTTTCAAATTTCTTTTTTTATTTGAAAGTACAATCCTTCTGGTTAATAATGGAAAATAATTTCATTCAAATGACTACCTCGGCTGGCCATGCAGTAGCCTACATGGACGGGTCAACTTTTAAGCACATTATCGATTGTGTGCAGCTATACTTCACCAATGGCTTCACGAATATTGCCCTTTAAAGCGCCAATTGTCTTTGGCTTGTCGGCGTAACACTTATCTTTGACAGCACCCCACAAATAATAGTCCAACGGTGTCAAATCGCAGCTTCGATGTGGCCAAACGACATTAGCTCTGCGGCTGATAATGCAACCTTCAAAAATAGGGCGCAAAACATCGAGTGTAGCTTCAGCTGTGTGGCACGTAGCGCCGTCCTATTGAAACCAAATGTTGGCAATATCCTCCCTTTCAAGTTGTGTGAACAAAAATTCGTTCAACATGGCCCGATAACGATCGCCATTGACTGTAACGGCCACTTCTTGCTTATTTTCGACGAAAGATGGCCCAATTATGCCTCTGGACCAACATCCGCATCAAACAGTGACTAGTTTTGGGTGCGTCGGCTTTTCAGTGTATGCGTGCGGGTTTTCTGTGCCCCAAATGCTACAATTTTTCTTGTTTACATACCCGCCAAGACCAAAATGAGCGTCATCTGAAAGGATGATTTTTTTTTGCATAACCGGCATCTTCTGTCAGTCGATCGCAGACTCACTTAGCGAAGCGTTGTTCAAGCGTATACACAACCATATTCGTTCAGCGAAAGCATAAAACTAATTATCTCTCAAATCAAATATAAGCTACGTGTTACCAACCCCCCGGGGCACATATATATGGTCTTTGGAGAAAGCAACAATTTGGAACTTTGCAACTGGGGGAAAAAGGGAGCCCAGTCCTCTGAAGTCAGCAGGGGTACAACTGGAAACTCCACTTTATTTCCACGGGAATCAGTAAGCTCGCAGAGTTCCGTTCTTTGTCTCTTTAGACATTTAACTGTTCTCTGGCTGATTATTGAGGTTGGCCCCTATATGGGAGTATCGTGGTGGTTGTGGTTTCGCGGCCCCATATCAGGTCTATTGTTTAATATGGTGGCCAGGATCATTTCGCCGTTAATGACACGCTAGGTGAATGATCCAGTCCAGTGAGCATGCTAGACATGTGTTCTGGATAGGAGTTGGAAAGTCTCCAACTCTTAAGCAAGGAGTGATGATTTTCAGCCCTGCTCTGGCATCATCGAAGTTGCGACTAGAAAGTTCTGTTGCATAGAATTATAGCTTCGGCTTCCTAGGACGAGCATGACGTTCCAAATTATGCAGAGGTTTGATCCACCATCTGATTAAGGCTTCATGGCCATGCGCGGATGTAAATCGAATCACACAGTTGTTACCATTCACAAAATGAGCACTAGTTGAAAAAAAACGTTATTTATATAAAACATGAAGAGTACTACTATCTGGTCTATCGTTTTAGCCCACTTCAATACAAATTTTCAGTGTTTGTGCTCATCAAAATCGAGAATAAATTCAAAAGACGCTCTTTCGCAATATTCAGGAATAAAATACATTTTACTTATTTTAAGGGCTCTAGTAGCGAAATGCCTTATTATTTTTGTTAAACATTTGAATAGATCACCCAAACGAATAAGATCAGTCGTATGAATTGGTTGAAATTCAAAATGTATCTCAGTAGCCATTGCACGAAAACGTTATATTACGTACAGCTGAAGATATTGAATCTAGCGTTGTCACAATGAATGAGATAATGAAGAAAGCCGCTGAACATGCAGACTGGTTTTAGAAGTATATATTCTGTAGATATTGAAGATCTCGTAGCGGAAAAAAGAAGAGTCAGAAGGGATTGGCAACAGCACAGATCACCTCAACATAAACTTCGCCTCAAGGAATGCACAAAACGACTAAAAGATTTGCTAAATTATGAGAAAACTGCATCTTTTAAAAAATATCTGGAGGAATCTAATTACTCTTTGTGGCGAGCTGCTAGAAATATTACAAGACCTGTTGACTTTAAATCACCTCTGCGTACTTCAACTGGAGACAGGGCAAGAAGTGATTCTGAAAAGGGTGATATATTTGTTGAGCATCTGAAATCCGTTTTCACCTCGAACGCGTTTACTGGGGAGGCTATATTGCCAAATGTAGTGGTTTTACCCCCTCTACCCATAAAATTCAAGTTGCGTGACGTTTAAGGACAAATAGACAGACTCAATCCGAACAAAGCTCCAGGCATAGATGGTATCAGCAACAGAACCCGCATCGATAGTTTCCGGTGTGCCACAGGGGAGTATACTGGTCCAGTTTGATATCTGCTTTATACTTGTGATATGCCTGTGAGTAGTACTATCCATACTTCAACATTTGCCGATGATACGGCCTGCCTTAGTACTCACGAAGACTTCCGTGTGGCATCTCAGGTTCTTCAGGAACATATAACGCATCTGGAATTGTAGTTAAATTTATGGAGAATAAAAGTAAATGAGCAAAAGTGTGTCCACATAACTTTTACTTAAAAAAAACTTGCTCCCCTATTCGTATGAACGAACAAATTATTCCTTACCACTTACACGCTAAATATCTTGGCATAATCCTTGATCGTAGGCTTACATGGAAACACCACATCGACGTAAAGCTAATCCAAATGAGCATCGGGTTATCTCAAATATACTGGCTAATTGGCAGGAACTCAATTCTTAGTCTGGACTGTATACACTTCTATTGTATGAGTCGCTTCTGAAACCAATATGGTGCTATGGAATTCAACTATGGGGCACTGCTTCAGCTTCAAATGTGGAACAAATTCATCGCCGACAGAACAAAATACTACGATTGATTACATTACATGTAAAAATCAATTATGCATCGTGCTTTAAATATTCTACTTGTGACAGCTGGAATTGCTCAATACGCAGGCAAATATTTAACTAGACTCGAGTGCCACCCGAATCCCCTTGCTCGGAATATTTTGAATTACATCCGATTAAAAAGGAGGGACACAGGGGCATCGGTCAATAACCCGCCAAATTGAATCTCTTGAAAACAGTTTTTATTTTTTTTATTATTTTGTTTTATTGTGAGAATTTGTTAAGATATTATTTTAATTGCTGTCACTAGGATTATGTCTGACACTGGTCGGGCCTAATGATTGTGTACATATAGATTTAAGATTTGAAAACTTGTTGATAGTTCATATTATTATGAAGATAAAATAAATAACTTATATATGGAAAAAAAATTGAATAGAGAAAATCACATATTTTCAAACACCACAACTATTTTTCGAAGTTGTTTCATATTGTTACGTTCATTACTTTTAATAAACGATTTGTTATATTGAGTTTTTTTATTGCAAAACTAATAATACAGTACTTTAGAGTTTTGAATTAAATTAAGCGATTTATTCATTTTTCTCAACGATGCCTCAACTTGAGTTAATTAATTTGCCCAACAAGTGGTATTTATATAACTGTTTTAAGCGGTTCTCGCATATATAAGAATATTCTAGTTTAACATTAACCAATATTGTTGTTGTTGTTGGCGTTTAATGTGGCCGCTTGCTTGGCTGTATTTTTTTTTGTTCTGTGTCAGTTGTTTTTGTTTTCTGTTGTTTAACTTATTTCGTAGAATTTATAACAAGCATGTTGTAGTTATGATATTGTGTGTATAAGATTTCTTAGAAAACTACGCGGTTTGTAAAACACACAACTGATAATTATTTTCTTTTAAAACTTAAACAAATCATCTTCATAACACAGACGCTAACTTAAGCCTTTTTGTCCCGAAGAGGCTCAACATCACCTCGCCGATATTTGATAAGCCGTTTCGGGTAAACCACTTTTATTTTGGACCTCAGTGAACCATGTTACTCAATTTCTTGATCACCTTTTATGCTCCCTTCTAGTGGATTTGCAATCGAGGGGACCGTTCTTTTTTACGTTGTGGGTTAAATAGTGGAACCTTTTGTCCTTTTGTAAATCTCTCCGTATTTGCTGCTCGATCAAACCTGGCTTTAATTTTGCGCTGGTCATTTTAATGCAATTACAAACAAACTTATGAAGCTTTTGCAAATCTTCGTGTCCCTGAAGAAGGTTGTGGTTTAAGGTGAAATTTTGACTAGTTATGATTTTCGGACCCTTAACCGGAATATATTGTTTGCATTTTGCTATCTAATCAGCTACAGATTGCTAGCAGGGTACCCATTAAAATTGCTGATTTATCTCTTGCTAATCTTGGAAGCTGGTATAACAATTAATTCTGTTAAAATTCTAATTGTTTTTAAAAAAAATTCTCAGTGTTTAAAATAGATCGCAAATCCAAATCTTCTTTCACAATATTTTGCATTGCCCTTAATGAATTTTTAAGTAACTTTTTGACTTAAACTAAGCTTCTGATAGCTGAATACGGTTTTACTTTCTTTCTTTCTTTCTTTCTAAATGGCCTTAAAATTATTTGTTTCTACAGAGCCTGCCTGCTGTGCAGAAAAGAGGGTGGCTGTGAAAAAAAGAGATAGTTGTTCGCCTTAATTGAATTATTGCGAGATGACATTAAATATTATATTTGGTGGAACTAATTCATTAGATCTATTTACAGTTGCATTTCAATATTATTTATACTCCCTTGAGTTTCTTCTATTATCCAATTCAAACTTTCTAAGCCACAAACAAAAGCTTCTTTGAAATTCGCTTTTCATTTTAAATGCCACTCATTTCATTTAATGCCTCATTTCCATTTTAATTCCACTTTCTTAAACTTTGTTCAATATTTTTTTAAACTAAATTTGATGATAATTATTTTCTCTGACAATTTAAAGCAATTTCAAATCGTTTCGCATCATGTCAAAGCAAAGTCAATCTACGAGTATTTCATTTGAACAGCATTTAATTACAATGAACATGATCCGTGAATTTAAGTTTTTTTGTGTAGTTTCTGTTTTTCTTTTTTAAACATTTATTTAATGTTGAACATTTAATTGCAGCAGTAGCAGAAATAACAAGATCAGCTGAAGG
Organism: Trichopoda pennipes; assembly: GCA_030448955.1. Taxonomy (NCBI): domain Eukaryota; kingdom Metazoa; phylum Arthropoda; class Insecta; order Diptera; family Tachinidae; genus Trichopoda; species Trichopoda pennipes. Next base: position 6,687,769 of record JASKUP010000067.1, read on the forward strand.
AGGGGCAAAAAAAAAAAACAATGAAAATTGGTGAAGTGAAATTAGTTGTTAATTGTGATCATTATCGTAGGAGAGGGCAACACCTTAAAAATGAATTGAATTGAACTATAGATGTTACAATTTATAAATTTGTTTGAAACAAAATTAAAGAATTAATTGGCAAAAAAGAGTGAGACTTACAAATTGCTGGCGATAAGTTATTTTGCTGAAGTTTGTGCTCTATGCTATCTATGTATTAATATATCCATGATATAGGGTGTCAAAAGTTAAAGATAATAAAAATGATTTTTATTTAGTTGAATTTCAAAGGATTTCCATAATCATTTTGATAAAACATTTATGATTGTGTAGTAGAGATGGGATAATTTTATTCCTCAGTCCGATATTTTGTCTGCTGTAGCCATTTACAGTTTCAATACAAACGGGTTAGCCGATACTTAATTATTTTCGCTTCTTTTGCCATTTTTCATATAGTGTAAGGTTGAGCTGCATTACTTCAGATACAATGCTAAGATTTCTTTTATAATTTATTTGAAGCATATCATCACGCTCTTCAAATAGACTCCCATATTTAACAAATCTACAGAATGAACTTTTTAAAATTATCATGTAAGGTACTAGTAACAGTCCTGCCAAAGATGGAAAAGTGCATCGTAGTTAAAAATGGCACAATATTAAAGGTCTTTTTATGATTTATTTAGAGCATGGCATCATGATCTTTTAAATAGTCTCCCATATTTAAGGTACCAAACTCACCAAAATGAACTTTTTTAAAATTATCGTGTAACCATGAAGAGCACTAGTAACAGCCACTGCCAAAGGTGGAAAAGTGAATCATATGGCATCGTGCTCTTGTAAATAGTCTCCCATATTTACGGTACCAAATTCCCCAAAATTAACTTTTTTTAAAATTATCGTCTAACTGTGAATAGTCACTGCCAAAATGGGAAATGTGCCTCATCGTTAAGAATAATATTTCTAGACCCTAAACTTTCATTATTTTTAAAATTTCATTTAACACTTGAATGACAAGATCTCTCTCCATTTTTAGAACACTTCCTAACAAATCAAGCTTAAATTTTTGTAAACGATTATAATAAAAACAAAAGATTTAAAATTCAAAATGATAAGTCATCTCAAGACTGCCCCATGCGACACTTCATAAGCTTCTTCTATATTAGAGTGTTCGCTTATCTTACCAAGTTGTTGGATTTTATATTCAAAGAATCACCTACACTGCCTCTGCACCGAATTTGCTGCATCATGGAGCTCCAATTTACAATGGTACCATCCTCTACATTAACACCTCTGTATGCTTTTTGGCAATGAAACAATAATATTTTGTGTGTCTTATGTACTTCTGAGTTACCGAAACAATAAAGTTTTTTAATATGACTGATCGCCAACAAATAATTATGTGGTAATTATTTTGTTTATAAAATTTATATAATTCTTTATACTGAAAAAAAAGTTTCTGTCACAGTGGCTTTCGCAGCCAGTTATCACCAATTTTAAATCTGGTCGGTATAAATACTTGCATATGTTATTGTTACATATCTTATATAATTTTTTTTTAACAGTAGAATTTTTTATAGAGTTAGAGTTGTTATTTAACAAGACACTCATTTTTATTTATTTCTATTTTTATATTAATTAATTTCATGTTTCATTATTCTTATCAGTTAAAAATTTTATTATATTGTTACGTTTATTTTTTTTAATAAACGTTTTGTTATATTGACTTTTTTTATTGCAAAATAATAACACAGCACTTTAGAGTTCTAAATTAAATTAAACGATTTATTAACTTTTAAATACACTTAAAATAAACACGATGGTAGCAACAAAGTTATCATCTTGAGTCACTGATAACTCAACTTGAATTAATTCATTTGCCCAGCCAATGCTGCTTATATAGTTATTTTAAGGGGTTCTCGCATATCCAAGAACATTTTACTTTAACATCATCCGATATTGTTCTTATTATCATTCAGTTTAGGCATCTGTTTGGCTGTGTGATTTATTTTTGTTCTGTATTAGCTGTTTTTGTTTGCTTTTGTTAATCTTGTTTCATAGAATTTCTTATAAGCATGTTGTTGTTGTTGTTTTGTGTGTATAAAATTTCTTAGACAACTACGCTATTTATAAAATGCTCCATGGGTTGTTTACTTTTTGATAATTATTGATAATTATTTTCTTTTAAAACTGAAAAAATCATCTTCGCAACAATATAGAGAGTTTTTTTCTTGTTTCCTGGATTCGCTTAGGATGTGGAAGTTTTCTTAAGATATTATTATCATAGGCTAACAGCATACGTGATTCTCATCTGAGTGCTAGGTTTCGGAAAGCGCCTCCATACTAAAACCACAACCTGTACACTTCAACTAGTCCTCGTGGGACTGCCGTTTCCTAAACAGCTGTCACAAATGAGATGATTTTATCTCATTCTCTGTCGAATGCTGTTATGTGGTAAATAAGGCCCTTTGGGCCTGGCATATTTGCCGACTGTCTTTCTTCAGAGAGGCGTTCACAGTAAAAAATGTTCCGCATACTTGTTCACTTTTGGATATGCCGGGCGAAGGGGAGAGCTACCGTGGCGACGTTTGTGGAGGTATTGGCGATAGTTTCCTAACGGTTGTGATATCCATGAGAGTCGCCCCCGGGGGCATATTTATATGTTTTGATGGAATCTCGCCGTCATTACATGTGTCAACGGGGGAAAAACGGGAGCCCCGTTGTCTGAAGGCTAGCAAGGAGTCAACTGAAAGCTCCACGTTATATCCACAGGAATCAGTAAGACCCAGAGTTTAGCTAATTGCTTTTTAAGCCGTTTAGCTGTCTGATTTTTGAAGCTTCTGCCCAAATCAGCCAGCGTATAAAAGTATTGAGTAATTCTGCGCCCATAATCACAACCCACGATATTCGAAACCGTTTTACAGACAGCGCTCCTTACATTATTGATGCCTTCTTGCTTGCGTACTTGATGTGTGTTTTGAAAGACAGCCTGTTGTCTAACACAACACCAAGAAAATTCACATACTCTTTCGATTTGGTAAGTTGGTTTCCTATCCAGAAAGTTGCATATTTGAACTTCTTTCGGCTGGTTATAGGAACAGCCTCCGCTCTGTGATTAGCCAACTTCAAATTAGCGGTAGCTGACCAGGCTTTCATATTAACCACTGCCATGTTCATAACACTCAGACTTTTGTTACGTGTTTGGCTTCTGTGATGACTGCAATATTGTCGGTTTCGCCTGGGGGCACATTGATATATTTTGACGGAATCTCACCGTCATTACATGTATCACCGGGAGGAGCCCAGTCCCCTAAGCTAACTGGATAACACCAGGAATCAGTAAGTCCTAGAGTTCACCTTTTTGGCTTTTTAGCCTTTTAGCTGTTCTCTGACTGATTATTGAGGTTGGCCCTTCGGGAGAATCATGGTGGTTGTGCTTTAGCGGCCCTCGTTTGAGTTATGTGGGTCGGATCATTCACAATGCACACAATGAATGGTTCAGTGAGCATACTTGTGTTCTGAAATTTTATTAAGTTTGCATGTGTCCTGGACCGGGACCTAGATAGTCTCCAACTCTTCAGCAAGGGGTAAGGTTGGCGGCCTGTTCCGAACTCTCAGAGTTGCGATCAGAAGTGACTGGGCGATGGACTTATCCGAAGGCTTACGGGGGTGGGGGTGATGCAACAATTCATCGACGGTATGATCAACTGTCAGGTTATGGCTTACACAGCTAGGTACTGACTTAATCTTATCACACATTATTGACGCAAAAGGCAATCACATGCCGTAGAACCCCGTCGTACATTATGTTCAATGGTAGTGGTCCGAGAAAATATCTCTGGGGAACTTCTACTGCGATGTCGCATTGTTAGTTGCATTTATTTTATTTTATTTTTAGCGAAGCGCAAACTTAACTGCGTTAAGAGTGAAATACATGTTATTTCGTATGGCAAGGTAATACCTTTTACCATATTTGTTCTTATTTTCTGTATCTTCTGTATTATAAGAGGTTAATGCTTATAAACTGGAACCTACAATCATGTGACTTGGAAATTTATTTCATTGTTTCCCTTTTTGTTTCTTGTTTCAATCTCATTTCAATTTCAATTTTTTAGTCCACTTTTGTTACTTTGGTTATAACTCGCAGTAAATTTGAGTAAACTACATTTTAGAGTAGAAAATTACTTAATTCTATTTTAAAAAATTTTAAATAAATTTATGAAATTTAAAAATAATTTTTTTTAGATTTTTCTGCTCATGCTGCACAGTTCCCACATAAGCGAAGAGAAAGTTGTTAGTCCTCACCAGCGAATCAAACAACCAAATCAATATGTTTTTCTTAAATACTAAATAAACAATTTGTGTAAAGAGTACTTTTAATTCATTTAAACTTAAGATATTTTCCTTTTCAATACTATTTTATTTGATTTTAATTACACGATATGAAAAATTTTTTTTCAAGAAAAGCTAATTTAAGTACTTTAACAGCATTTTTTTAACCTAAACAAATAGTCTAAAAGCATTAACAAATGCTCACTTTCATCTACAAGAAAAGTAAAGGAAAAAAACAAAAACAACAGTATAAACGTATCCCAAAAATGTTAAATGTCGTTAAGCAATTTCAACGAATATATGAACATTACGGAACTTGTAGTTTTCCTTTGTTTCTTTGGTTATGAACTTCCTAACAAATAAAATCAATGTTAATGCGGATACACATAATTTTCCAAATGGATAAAGGCCGGTTGTTTGATTTTAAATTAATAAAAATAAATAAGAAGATTTTAGAACGCCTTACGTTGGTACTTTTATATCTTCCTAAAACGTGACAAAGACTTCTGAGTTGTTCCAAATATACATGCTTGTAAATAAATATGTTTTCAAAATTTGTTTAAAGTTTATTTTCGTATTCGATTCTTAGTTTAACTAATGTTTTTAGGGAGAGTTAAGCTATAATCCAGTCTTATATAATCAGAACTTTTCATTATGTTAGATTCAGAGCTAATTTAATTAGCTTATGCAATAAAAAAAATATTGAGGATAAACGAATGCCTACTATATCTCACATTTCTACTATCAATTAAATTATCCAAATTTAAATGTCTATTGAATATTAGAATGACTAAGTAATATTTGTATATAAATACCCAAACTCAGTTTTCAAATAATACTTTAAAAAATGTTTCCTTAAAATTATCACGTTATATTTAATTAAATGGAGTTAAATATTTTTTAACATACAAATCTATTAATTTCTATTTAATATATGTCTTGTTATATTGATTCTTATATTGCAAAATAATAAAATAACCCTTTAGATTTTTCAAATAAAGTCAGAGTAGCGAAGTATTCACTCACTGTTCATACATGTATGAATATGTACACTTCATTTTTTAGCCGCTTCTTCTCATACATGTGTGAGAGACTACAAATTATTTTGTGTTTTCTCATTTGTGAATGCGACGATTTATTTATTTCTTTCTATCCATAAGTTAAAAAATGAGAAACACACAAGTGTTCAATTTTGAATATTTACAATTTTGATAATTTTTCATAAATGAAAAGGTCGTAAAAATATGAGCGCTAAGCATTTGCGTACATAAACGCACAATTGTCGGCGTATGCAGGAAAAAAAATGTTTTTTTTTATTTTTTTTAGAATATATTGCAATATTGTATTTTGTGTCAATATGTACCCATGTGTTTTTACTACATTTTACGGTAAACTGCGATCGTAGGTAGAAAATTTTTTCACGTTCATTTATGAGAAATTTTATAAAATTTCAACGTTCATAAATGAACATGCACATTTATGAAAAATAACATTAATGAGAAGTAGCTAATTTGTCATTTATCACATATGAATAAGACTAATAATTCTTATTGTTCGCATTCATGTATGAAAATAACCAGAACATTTTTTGTTGTTCGTTTATGAGTGTGAAAAATAAATATAAAATTTTAGATTTCTCATTTATGAAAAATATCATGAATGTTGATTTTTGTTCATAAATGAAAAATTCTGAACCCTGAATAGAGTACACGATTTAATCATTTTAATTACATACAAAATACGCGATGATAACTTTACCACTGTGATACCTAAAGGATACTTTACTATTTGTATTTCTTTACTGAACGATAGTTCTTTATACCTATTTTAAGTGGTTTTCACATATACAAGAATATTTTAGTCTGATATCATGATATATTGTTGTTATCATTCAATGTAGGCGCCTGTTTGCTAGTTGTGTTTTTTTTCTTTTATTTAAGTTATTTTATGGAATTTTTTACAAGCATGTCTTGTGTGAATAAGATTTCTTAGAAACTAAGCAGTTTTTAAAATATACAATAGATCGTTTCCTTTATTTTTTTTACTAATAATTATTTTCTTTAAAAACTTAAACAAAACATCTTCGTAACAATATGTTCGCCCTGCATAGCATACTCTTATCTCTTGAATTATTAACCTAAATCAAACATATTGTTACGGATGTGTCTTGCCTGATTTTAGAAAGAAAATAATTAAGTAATAAAGTAAACAACTGGGTATGCTGTTTACTAACTGCATGGTTTGCTAAGAAAACTTATATCCACAAGACAACAATAACTATCTTAAAATAAATTCCAGGAAGAAAGTTTAACAGCATAAAAACAAAAATACACACAGACCTACAGGCGCCTATAAATTGAATGCATAACATAACAACAAAAAGTAATATAGATGAAGTAGAAAATTCTTTATTAATTTTTCTACACCTCTAGTGGCACCATCTGAGCAGATAGTTAGTTGAAAAATAAACCTCGTGAAGTAAAGTCACGCAGATAAGGTAAATTGTTCTGTAGTGGCAACTTTGTGTGTAGTTAAAGCAAATAAACTTGTAATTAATTTAAAAACTTCCAAATCTGATGTTATTTATTTTCCAATAAAGAACTCACAACAAAACTTTTATAAAAGATATAAACGTAACAATATTTAGAATATACTTTTCGAAGGGTATTGTATAGACGTTATTTACTGCCATCATCCTCTGTGATAAGCGCAGGTGATCGACGTAAAGATACTTCTTCAAAATTGTGAATTAGCATTTCTGGTTCTATCACCATAATTTACTAGTCTCTCGGAATTTTTCTTAGAAATCTAATGGGATTCTCTGAAAATTTTATCTTATTTTATTAATTAAGCTTTTAAATCAAGAACGTATTTGTAAATTCATTATACTTTTAACATATTTTTAGATTGATTTTTAGCTGCAATATCATTATCATTACCTGGTTAAGTGTGAATTTCATTTATATTTAAAAGCGAAATGTCGTCGGAAAAAGTAAAAAGAGTTTGCTTAAGCATAAAATTATTTATTCTATTTTTCAAAAATTTGGAGAAATTAAATTTTCAAGAAATAAATTCGTTAAATCATAAAGATTAAAATTAAATCAATTTGATCCATTTCTTTAAAAAAATAATCATAATATTTCATATTAATAATAATGAAGATTCAAATAAATGACCAAACTATTCAGCTGAACAGTTATAAATAACAACTCAATAGGTTTGAACAGATTTCAAGGATTTTGCAATATTTTTGAAAATAAATATTATTATAAAGAAATATATGTATTCCTAGAGGTCACTCATTAAAATCTATATATTTTATACTTTCTCACATCTTATCATTTTGACCTGCATACATTGTAAGCACATAAATGGGATGTGGTAAAAACTAGTACACAACAGATCATTATCTTTTATTTCTAAAGTGTAGGGCATTAAACTTAAAGGAAAAATGTTTTAGTTTACGAATTTTAAAGTTTCTTATTATTGTCGCTAATGTTATAGCCGAACTTAAAGTGTTTCTTCTCTATTATTCTTTACGAGCCTTAGTCAACTGTAAATAGAAAAATAAACCAATTTATATAAAGCTGACTCTTGCCATATCCTGAACAACAACAAACCAAACACTGCAACAACAACAAAAAAATAAACAACTCAAAACATTGGCAATAATAAACCGAAACAAAAAACTGTTAAAAAGTTTCACTTTCACAAAAGGTCTACGTACTTATTTGCAACGGCCACAATAACAACAACAACAAACACAAGCAACAGCATTAACAATAGCAATAACAGCTAACAGCAATTGCAAGTTGCAGTTATTTTGTTTTATTATTGCATACATTCCGTATGTAACATCCAACACAGTACAATTGTGCACGGTAGTTGTTAAGTACCAAATTGGTACCAGCCAGCCAGTCAAAACAACAAATGCGACTGCCTTAAATTAAGTTTGTAAATGAATCAAGTAGTGTGTGTGTGTGTGTGTGAGTTTGTGCAATTGCTTAGATTGGATTGTTAGTGACGGCGGTGGTGGTAGTGTCGGTGGTATAAGTATTGTCATGGGCTCCCTAAAGGCTATGCAGGTGGCTGGCCGACTGTTTAGCTGTTTGGATATTTAGTTGGTTGGCTAGCTAAATAGCTGTCTCCATGTCTGTCTACATTTCTAAGACTTTTTGAATACTTTTTTTTACTTTTTCGTTTGCTATTTTTGCTTTTGGGTTGTTATGCCTAAGCAGCCCCACTTAACTTAAACAAGTTTGATAAATGCACCGACACTAAACAAACGTCTTCTAACAGTCATCGTCATCAACATCTACATCGTTGTTATTGGCGATATAAAATAGCAATTGCAACAGCAACAATAACAGCAAATGCGGCACACGAGATAACATTTTAGTCTGGTCTAATGCAAAGTTGTTGTTTTTGATATTAGCGGCAGTGATGGTTGGTATTGGTGACGGTAGTTGACGGTGTCGGTGATATCGGTTATTGTCTTTAACATTTCGCCACACCATAGCACCCAATACGATCACTCTTTAAGTTAAATTAAAAGTAAACTAGCAAAAGAAAATAACAATTTTAGCATGCTTGTATAAAAAAAGGGGGAAACACATTTTCCATTTAGTAGGCTAAAATTTTTAGTTTAAATATTTTACAATTTATTATTAAGATATACTATATATTAGAGAGTAATTAGAGTGCATTAAATTTTTTAAACTATTTATAAGAATTAGAACTCTAACTTTAGCAGAACAAAGAATTTATCAAATAAATTAATTTTCTCATTCATATACACGCAACACAGAAAGATGATTGCACTATGTAGATAATTAAACTCTTCTAAGCGCTACAAGTAGTCCGCTACTAAAATGCCAAAGACTATCCAAATTAGAAAAAACTCAAATCTACCTTATTAATTAATATAAATAAATGCGTCACCGTAATCATTGTCTTTCGACATTTTTAAAGAAGACAATTTAATCACAGCTAGCAGTAGAATTTAAATTATGATAACATTGCATTCTAAACAACAGACCAATTTAGAGATATTGGGATCAGTAAATTCTATTAATCACCTTTTAATAGAAGCAAGAACATCACACTTTTTTGTATTCTATCATTATTTGCTTACGAATATCGTTATAATGAAAATTGGTTCCAAAATTATATGATGTAAGCGTATGATTACGGATTATATGGAACAACAGATACGTAATACGATTAATGTCAGCACTTGACCGCGAGACTCTAATCTAACTGGGTGTACGAAAACGTATCCATGCTTGCCTTAATCGCAATTTTCGAGTGCAGGACCGTTCCCACACTCTTTGCCGAAGAATTGGACTCTATCCAACTCCTAGTCCTGTTGTATGTGCATGACGTGATAAGGTTTACATCTGCACCGGCAGTGAGCCATAATCAAATGGTGGCCATTACCACTGTGAATGAAAAGCAATGCCATTCACGCCCTAGAAGGCCATCGGATAAGTATATCCTCCGGTCACTCCTAGTAGCAATTTCAAAAGCTAGAAGTAGGTCGCAGCCTTTACTCCTTGCTAAAGAGTTGGAGACTATCCAACTCCTGAACCAGAACGCATGAAGCTTAATATAATTAAGAACACAACGGCATTCATACTCACTGGACCTGAACCATTCATTGTGTTCATTGTGAATGATTCGACCCACAAACTCAAACGAGGACCTCGAAATACCACGATACCACCACGATACTCCCAAAAGGGCCAACCTCAATTAATCAGCCAGAAAACAGCTAAATGCCTAAAGAGACAAATAGCGGAACTCTACGGGCAACTGATTCCCGTGGAAATATAGTGGATTCTCCAGGTGACTCCTACTAGCCTTGAAGGGGACTGGACTCTGGATGGAATAGTAGGCTCCAAAAAAACTATCATGGATGTTGTATGTGCAATTTAGAACAATGGATGTTAACTTTTTTGTTAATATCTCTCCGGTACATTCCTAAAAGCCACCACGTTGCTTCCCCAGGGGCCTCAGCAATAACCATAACAGGGCCGAAGGCATGAACACGTGAGACTAGTGTGTGTGTTTGCAAAAAGTCCGATGTCGCTTCCAATTTCGGGCTCCTGCTGGCCCGGGGGACTAGTAGGGTCTTTTACCGCCGAAGGCACATGTCAAGTACCGTGCTACATTCTTTAGGAAAGGGATAGAGAAGAGATGAAACAGGAAGTGAAAGTAGAAGTAAAGTCGGAAATTAACTGTCGTTTAAGACAGCACAGCGACCACTGACCATGCCTTCATCGCTGAGCAGCCCCACCGACATTCAATTTTTGTTTTTGTGGTGAAAAAAAACAAGTCCTTCGTCCCACAACCCCCAGACTGACAGGCTAGTACACTACCTACTAGCCTATAGGGGCTTACAATACTTTAAGTTTAATTACATTAAGCTACTAATTCTTTTCTCCCCCAATAGTTGCTTACTCTAGGCTAGTGATTTCTGGACAGCCAAATAATAGCTGGTATCTTACGCTTTATACACGGTGAGTGCTGGTGATTCAACAACAAGTTCGAACCTGCTTACATGAAGTAATTGCCTGTCATCCTTTAAGATAAGATATGAAATGCAATTCTATTTCAAGCTGATTGTACCAGTTTCAGCAGTACCAACTGAATTGATATGTGCAGTAGTTAATCCGATTTGTCTAATGCGCAGGTAGTACCGTCGCCCAAGAATTTATATGCATACATGATCTGTTTTTCTAATTAATTACATAGATGGTTCTTTATTTAAAGGTATACAGATTCCTAAAATGCTCCTAAGCACATGTCTAAGATGAATGCTGTACCACCGTATATTGTTATTTCCCTTACATCACTTAGATAACCAGATCTCTGTTTCCGACCATTACAAGTCTGTGGCCAATGTTTTATAAATCTCAATTTTGTCTTAAATAAAGTAACGCTGATGTGGGGCTTTGATATGTCTTATTAATCGTTTACTGTGTGTGGAAGGTACCATATTCAATTTCATAAACTTTCAAATAGAGTACCCAATTTTATATTAATTAAGAAAGAATGGAGGAAGAGAAGCATGGAAGATTAATAACAGCTAGATTTGAAACAAGAGATGAGAGAAAGAAGGGGAATTAATGCGTAAAGGTACCTATTCTGCCCGTCTCTTCTTCTGAAATTTCGAACAGGTACTGTTCTCTTGGAATATCAGGTCTTACTCTTTTCTTAGTTCGAACAGTTCTTACAATAATCGTCATAAAGGAGCACCTTTCTTTTTGCATGAGATCCGAGTTTGCAGTGTCCTGCAACCATCGCCACTGCATTGTATATTGGCTCATTTGTCAGGCGCATTGCCCTAGCCGGTTCACCTTCGGCCCTATAATCCCAGCATTAAATAAGAATTACTCTCTAACCCATTTAATTCCGGTGCCTTTAATTGCATTACCCACTCGCTTGTAAATGATTACTTCCCAAAAGAGGATGACATTTTTATAATCCATCATTATAGGTAATGGTGTGTGGCATTATTGTCCCTCCCTAATATTGTTTATAAAACAATGTTTATAAAACATGCCATATATCTCCTTAGAATTATTGATTTTTCAGCCATTTGTACTTAAATAAGTAGAATCAGTGCTACAGAATGTCTACTTATTGCCACTAGAATTGCTGAATTTTTATCTCCTTAATATTTGGCATAAAGCAGGACGATATTCCTCTTTTGGCTGTACTGTTATTCTCTAGATATGTTTCTACGTTCTTTAAATAAATTGCCGAATATTTTCCGAAGCAATAGCACGTTTTATTCCTTGTAAATGTTCAAAGTTCTACTTTTTAGGATTACCGATCACGATTTGAGGAACCATATTATGGAATCTTTGCAACAGATAAATTGTCCACCTATAAAATGACCCTATTTTATGGAGCTAATTTTTAAAATAAAATTATATGGTAGAAGGTAACGATTACAGGCTTTAATTTAAAATAATAGCAATAAGATTTTTCAAGTTAACCACCGCTCAGAATGCATGTGACAATATAATAAAACTTTAAGTTTTTTTAATGTAATAGCAGTGCAGCTCCCTGATTTTATTGAACTGAAAAATCATTCGATTCTAACTTATGTTCTGAATACCTGCTTAATGTTTGGACTCCTAACAACTTTATACAACAGCTTTAAGGAAAGATGCTGCGCTTGATGTGCTTTTTGTACCATTGCTTATCAACGCATGATTAACAAATTCAATAAAAGACTGTCTTAAAACCGCAAGCGAATTTAGAAGAAAATGTCACAGGATTTATTTAACGTTGCTCTTCATAGGAGAGTTAAAACGTCTAGATTTCTGTACTATGGAAAGATCTGACAGCTTGGTTTTATATATGTCACTATATATACACACATACGCGTTAACGTAAGCTAACAACAACAATTCTGCTACATGTAGAATATTGTTAAATATTTTTTACAATTAGGCTTTTGGACAGAATTTTGTTGTTTTAAATTTATTAGAAAGATATTTAGTTACAGTTGAATAAAAGTATTAAATCTACATATGTAACAATGTTGTTGTATACTTTTTTTAAGGTTATCCACTTAAAGGAAATCTTTCAGGTTTTGGGTAAGCTTTATGCTTATTTTCCAATTTTGGTCTGAGTTTGTTTCTGATTTTTTTAGTTCATTTCTGAGAGGTGATTTTCTGGTGTGAAAAAGAATTTGCATCAAATTATTTGGAATTAAGTACTTAAAAGCACTTGAAAACATTTCAAAAGTTGAATATAGGGAATGTACTCTGAGTTAGAAAATGTTTTCAAGTGATACAAGCTTTTACAAATTAGATCGAGAGAACTCTCTTGCATGACATCAAAACCGATGAAAATGTTGAGTTAAATTACTATTACAGAGGTTGCAGACGTTGTCGGCATATCGGTTGCCTCATGCCATAAAAGTTTTTCGCAAATTTCGTACATTACGGATGTGGCAGAAAAGTTCGTTCCAAAATTAATTAAAATTTTGAATAGTTGGCGGAAAAGAATACCGTAATCATGCCTCAGTTACCGTATTCACCAAATGTGCTCCCCCTGTATTATTTTCCTGTTCTAAAATTGAAGAGACCCATGAAAAGTCTACGTATTGCGACAATTCGCGAGTTAAAATTGAAAATTCGTCAATTATCGTTGGTTTTTTGTAAACTTTAGTTTTTGCGATTTGAATCCTTTGGATAATGTATTTTTGCCCTTTTTAGAATTCAAAGGTTTTTGACGATTTTGTTTTTCTTGAAGTTACAACAAATTAAAATGAGGAAAAAAAGTGGTATAAATAGTGGCACAGTGATTGAAACAGTGATAACAGGTTGTATCATGCCGGTGAATTTCCAAAGTGTTGGAAGGTTCCTAACGTAACGCCGATCCCCAAAAATAGTGATTCTAAATTACCGCCCAATTGCAATTTGCTTCGCTGTTTCTAAAGTGATGGAAAATATGACTAATTTATATCTAGTGAAATACCTGGAGTCCAACAGCTTACTTAGCAACTCCACATATTACATTAATTCTGTGAAAGTTAAGTGGTGGGTCTAGATACTTCCAAGTCTGATTGAGTGTGGCATGATGCACTTCTGGCAAAACTTGTTGCTTTTGGTGCCGGTAACAGTCCCTCCTGATTTATACCTAGTTTTATCAGGAATCGCACTATACGAGTTGTTGTAAATGGGACTTCCTCAAACAAGTTTAAGATTAATTCAGGGGTACCGAAAAGCTCCGTTTTTCTTCTACTCTATGTCTTGTTTTTTTTTAACGACTTTATTTGTCAAACTTTCAACCATATATACTCTTTCGCTGATGGCAGCGCTCTTTGTCATTCGTTAAACAGGCAAACCATGAATGATACGCTTAATCACGATCTCGCAATAATCTCCGAATGGTGTCGATTTTAATGCCCTTAAGACTCAACGTTGCATGCTTACCCATAGATGTGTGTTAGGAAATAATGCTGCATATGTGTTTAAGGGTGATATAAGTAATATAGAAATATGAAGCTCTTGATGTTCTTCGCCAAAAGTCCAGTGTGATGTTCGACGGACTAAGCATATTTCTCAGGTTTCTAAAAAGCTATCAAGTGCTTTGTTTTTTTAAAACGATGTAAAAGATACTTCACTTCATCCAATCTTCGTACTATTTATATCATCTATCCGTCCAAAAGTGGAACACAACGCTCATGTATAGCCCGGCGCCCCCAAAGTCTGATTCTGAGTTGCTCGAGAGGGCTTATTGGGGACGGCAGGGTATCCAATTCTATTGATTCTCTAGAGCATCGGTGCAATGTGATTACTACAATGTTAAGTGCTCTAATAAAATTAGGGAGCTTGATTAGGATACTTGCACGTTTTTGCGCTTAACATGTTTTTCACTGCGAGTCGATTCATTTATAGTTGATTGGCGGTTGAATCACACTACCCATTACAGGAAAAATTCGTTTTTTAGCAGAACAGTTCCAGAGGTCTTTCTTGTTACATTCAATATAAAAAAATTTCAATCGAATGGCCTCAAACACTACTTCCATTTTTCTCCAGCCATAACCAAATTTACTAGTGCTGGCACAATGCCATTGGAAGAATAGGGGTCATCTCAGTGTTGGTCTGAACGAAAATATTTGATTTTTTGTTGAAATTGCAATTAATTTTTAAGTAAATTCTTGATTTTTTTTATTTTTCAGCTATTTTGTATATATAAATCTTTTAGATAAACAAATTTTCTCTTCTTCGTTAATGGGCAGTTCTGCCCTTTTCATCACTCAAGGGTTTTTAACAAGTTCGTTTTTTTTAATTTACCACAAATTAGATCGTGTAGAAGACTTTTCAATTTTTACTAGTTTTATCGACGCCAACGGTAAAGAGGAAAGAAAAAGCGGTATAGATGGTGAGATCTGAACCTTTAGGTTCCCTTGAGTACTGATCATCGGCGGAAGGTCCTAATCTTGTATGGATTTTGTGGAGTTAATAGTACAAGAGATTTTCTTCATTATGACAGTTTTAGTAGAATTAATTTTGGCTTTTGTATTTTACGGGATTGCTATTTATTAAAGGTAGAAAATATAAGGTGGCTCATTAGATATTGCTCCTACTACTACCATCAATATATCCTTTTGCGTGTACCGATTTTCATACAAGTTGTGGCAAATTTCACGAAAATTTTGTAAAATCAATAAGAAAAAAAAGATAGAAACTACAACTTGTATGTGAAAAAGTTTATAAGTTCAAAAAGACGATAACGTAGAACAAACAACAAAATCGTACATAACCTTAACTTTTTAAATTTTTAAATTGGCAGTTTTTACCTTTTAGGTATACAAAAGTTAATTGTCCCCATGAAGTCATATGCCCGAAAAGAGCCACGTTATGGTGAAATCGCTTATTTTATGTAGTAGGTTAACACTACATTATTGGAGATGAACAATTTATATTGTTAATATCTGAGGCAGCTAAAAAATCCAAGTTTTAACTAAAGTAGAGAAAATATTTATAAGAACGTTATCAAATTTTTCTACAGACTACACACCTGCTGTTATTATTTAAAATACTTGGTAGCTCTGCAAAGAAATCAACAAGTACTGTATAAATACAAAAGGCCATAAGCATGCTACAGACATGTTGTACTGCCAACGTGTTGGATGGCGAAACATAAACAAAACGAAAAATGTGGAGCCAAAAACGAAAACAACAGCAAGAAATAGCAACAACTACAGCAGACCCCAACAAACAAACGTGTTGGGGACTTTGGAACGATTGAGGAACACAACAGTTAATCAGTAACGTGAATGCAATCGAAACGAGTTGTTGTGTCAGCGAATACATTTTACGAAAAAGAAGTAGAATATTAAAGAAAAATAAATAACGTGGGGTATTTTTCTATTAAATAAAAAAAAAACAACATAACAGAAAACCAATAACAACAAAAAAAAATAACAAGGCAAACGGTGTGTGTATGCGTGTGTTTTTGTAGAATTAATGAAATAAAATAAAATTTTTCAAATAAAAAAAAACAAAGTTGAGGCAAAGAAAGAAAGAAAATAACAGAAAAAAGTAAAATCTGAAGAAGGTGTGAAATTAAGTAAAAAAAAAAACTTAATTATTTTTGAGCAACAAAAAAGACGTTTAATAAAATTGTTGTTATTCAAGCAAATGAAAAACTAAAACAAAAAACTTAAAACCATAATTCTTCATGTCGTCATTTTTGTTGTTTTAAATGTTATAAAATTTTTTTATTTTGTAAAACTTGTAACATTTTTTTTAAATATAAGTGTTAATATTTAATTTAAGCACTATGTAAAGCAAAAATAATAAGTCAATAAGTCAAGGAATTTAAAATAAAATTTATCGATTTAAATTGATCGTTAAATTGCGACTCAAGAAAATTTTAAATAAAGTGCTAATAAATTTGGAAGTTTATGACCATTTATAATTAAAAACAAAAAAAAAACAAAAATTAATAAAAAAAATAAAATCAATGATTAATTACAATTTTAAAAAATAAATAAAAAAATTAAAAATTTTTCAACCACAATTTTATGAATCTATTACGATTATTAGAGAATGATTTTTGTTTTTAATGATCATTTCATGTATGTTCAAATAATTAAGCCATTCCGTATATAATTTTTACAAACAAAACTCATTTGTGAATAAATAATACATTTTGTGACATTCAAATGGTGTTCAGACCTAAACACTTTTGTTTTTTGAAGAGTCTAAAAGAATTTTTTTTTTCAGTTACATTCTCTAAGCTTTTGTGACTGATTGGATATACACTGCCACAAAAGCTATATGTTATTCGACTAAGGCTTTTAAGTGTGTTAAAATTAATATCATATATTATATATACAAAGTATACTTCTGAATTTTTTATAACTTTAGATGACAAACTTAAGTACATATGTGATACTTAAAGTTTTATGTAAATAGATTTAAACAGATTTCTGAAAAATGTTTTAGGAAAAATTCTGATTAACTAATAAAATCATCGTATCCAGTATAAATTATTTTATATCTAAATTACAATAAATATTTGTGCTGAAATTTTATAATCAAATAAGAATGTCTGCCCAGCATCTAAACAATTAAAAATTATGTTGACCTATAAAGTTCTTACTGTTGTAAAAAATAATATTTGGATTTATCAATAATAAAATTTTTAAATAAGCTGGTAAATCCAGTGGCTTGATAAAGTTGTACTATTCCAAAAACGTTCAAACCGATTTACGTCAAATTTGATTTAAAAGGTCAAACTAGTTTTATATCTTTATTTTAGTCAAAATTAAAATTTTAGTCGGTATTTCCCTAAAATATTTGTTTCCCATTTATTCGAAGTTTATTAAGCAAATTAATAAATAAACACTAATCGATTAATTAAAATATGTTTTATTGCTTTTATAGATAAAGCTATAATGTTAAAATCGGTGATCAAGGTGTCTCCCAATAGGTTACTTTATTAAAGATATTGAACCATTTTAAACAGATTGAACTCAAGTCATTCTGATGATGAATGATACTGTATCATTTGAAAAGAATGGAGCAAGATTTCACAATTTATACAAAGTAGTTAACGCTATAGAGCCTAGTTTAAAAAAGCTATAAAAGGTCACACTCGGTGATTAAGGTGTGTACCAATAGATCGTGTTATTTAACATATTGAACCTTTCTAAGCAGACACTTGAAATCTATATAGTTTATGTATTAAACAGATAAGATGATAGAAAACAAAACTTTACTTTTGCTTTAAAGCCGTTTCAGGCAGACATCTGAAATTTACAGACAATTTTTATAACAAAGAATGCAAGAGAAATGAAAACTAAAGTATCGTAGATATATGAGTCTTATCCGTAGAAACATCTTTAATAATGGCCATTTATTTATTGATATAATGGTTACAAAAATCTATTGTTTCCAACTTAGTAATTTACCTGTGAGATAATCTTCTGTTTACATTTTGTAAATGTTCAATATCTATATTTAATTAGAAATCGTATTTAATTTTTTTCAACATAATATTTAAAAGTTTTCATTATTTGTGGAATACTATACCATTAAATTTTTCAGAAGCCATCCTATTGAAATATCTTTAAACTCGCATACTTGCATAACTTTACAAGAATAAACCTTTCGAGATTATATATACATATGTATATATATATATATATATATATATATATATATATATATACATATATCTTTATATATATAATTCTACTGTATGTGTGTTGTGACTGAACTCCTCCTTAACGGCTGGACCGGTTTGCATAAATTTTTTTTATGCGTTTGGGTGGCGCCCCGGGAGATTAAGATTTACAATTAGGTCCAATTGGACAAAGGGGCGTGGTACCTCCTATACAAACCACAATTTAAAAATCTATTATTTCTGCTCCTGATAACGGTATTTGCACAAAATTTGGTACGTCCGTTTGGTGTGCATTTCTTAAGTGCTGCTGCAAATATGGGCGGGATTGTACAAACGGGAGTGGTACCTTCTATACAAACCACAAACTAAGAATCCAATATTGCTGCTCCTGCTAACGGTAGTTAAACATAATTTGGTCTTTCGGTTAAGTGAACATATTTTGAGTTCTGCTGCAAATATAGGCAGGATTTGATAAAGACGCATGGTACCTCCCATACAAATCTTCTTTATGTATATAATTCTACTGTACGTATGTATGTCACTGAATAATTTTTTTGCATGCGTTTGGGTGCCACCTTGGATGATTTACATTCACAAACCAGCCTGGCAGATGGCGCTGCAGTCGGTATCCAGGTTATTCAACTACACTGCAACTACACGACTGGTTCGACTTGAATGAATTTTTGCGTATTCATTCATTTAATGCATTTGATTTTTTTGTGCACTGTGTTTGGATGTTATATGGTATCGCATTTACGTAAATATTGAGCGTTGTTTACTTTAAAAATATACCGCCAGCCGCCAACTGCCTCCAATGTACAGTGGCGGATGAAGGTGAAAGGCCCAAAGTAACATGGACTCGATTACTGCCGCCGTTAAAACAGCCGCGGTGGGAATCGAGTTTATTTGTTTCCGTTTCTTCTTTGCGATCTCACAAATTCGTTCTCAATGGGTCAGCTAGTGTATTTATTAAGCATCGTGTATCATATCCACGTATTTTCGGTTTTCCGAAAATAGTTCATGGTTCAAGAGGCAAATATGTTTTTTTGCTCGTAACGCAAGAAACGCAATGAGTGTTTAGCAAAATTTAATAGTCTTTCCTTAGCTTTATATTAAATTATCTAACATATGGCAAACGAAATAGCTGGTAATAATCCTTCAAATAACAAATTTATTTAGCGTTCCAATTTTGGAAAAATAGATTTGATTTGGAATGAGATCCAAACAATATAAACATGTTTCGCCAAAAAAGCTATTTTCTTAGTTGTACCAACAGAAGCAATCGCACACAGAAAAGGAAATAAACTACCAACAAAATGCTCCTTTTTCTAAAAAACTCTACATAAAACAAAATGAGTTTTTATATCACTGTTTTAATCTATGATATTTAAGACACAAGTCCACATTTTTCTTTGTTGAATTATTCCTACGGTTCACTAAACGATTAATAACTTTTTTAACATCACTAGCGAAAACTGAAAGTAGACTATACTAACCCAATGAAGAAAACAATTCAAATTTCTCTTGTTGCTGCTTTTTGACCTTCCAAAAAAATGCCTATACGGTTGTAAACAGTTTCATTTCTTGTGAAATATATTTTCGATAATTCTTGAAAGTATCCTTGTATAAAATTTGGATGACAAAATTTCTATTTGAGGGAATTTTATTTTGATATGATAATTCTTGTACCACAATTCAGAAGCGAAAATACAACTTATCGAGAAATATTCTATATATCGGTATTTACACAGTGCAGAAAATGTGTAGTATAATACTAAAATAATACAAAATATCCGGATGAATATCCTATTTCGTTTTAGTTTGATCGTTTAAGACCAGTGGTGGCATTAATTTTGGTTAAGATAACCAAGAATTATTTCTAATAATCTTATTATATATGTTTTGCAGTTTAATCAACTCGCTGCACTGTTCATATAAATTTTGTGGATCTTTCGCTTAATAAGGTTTCCAAGTTTAACTTTAATTAAACAAAGGCACTATCAAATCTTGTCAGAGTTTTAATAAATTAGTGCAAAATATGTTCTTTTTTCTATGATCTCTTTTAAAACTAAACTGTGTGTTGAACCATCGACCCTGGTGGATCTATTGCAGGGACTATCATTCAAAGTACATAAAGTTTTCTTTCAAGTATTTTATATTTTAAGGAATATAATTTTAAC
The DNA here is from genome assembly GCA_030448955.1 of Trichopoda pennipes. Taxonomy (NCBI): domain Eukaryota; kingdom Metazoa; phylum Arthropoda; class Insecta; order Diptera; family Tachinidae; genus Trichopoda; species Trichopoda pennipes. Next base: position 6,708,459 of record JASKUP010000067.1, read on the forward strand.
GGAATACCAAATCCTTGTTAGAAAATTTAAAACATATGACGACAATAGCACTAAAAAATTTAGAAAATAAAGTGTGTCCAGTTATAACATATGTGATCCTAAAGTACCATTTGAAGAAAATAAAGTAGGATTTTTTTTTATTTATACAAAGTACTTAACGTTATAGATAACAATTTAAAAAAGCTTTAAGAGGTCAAAATCGGTGATTAAGGTATGTCCTAATAGGTCCCGTTATTTAAGGTATTGAACCGTTTTAAACAGATATAACATATGTATATGATTCTAAAGTAACATTTGAACGAAATAGAGTAGAATTTTTTAATTTATACAAAGTACTTAACGCTATAGATACTAATTTAAACTCGGTGATTAAGGTCTGTCCCAATAAGTTGCGTTATTCAACATAGTGAACCTTTCTAAACAGACACCTGAAATCTATATATGATTAAAATATCCACTGAGATGATGGAAGACGAAAATTTTCCTAGGCTTTAAAACCGTTTAAGACAGAGATCTGAAATTTACAGACCGTTTTTATAATTAAGAATGAAAGAGAAATGGAAACTTAAATTAGTATCATAGAAATATGGGTATTATCTTTTGAAATATCTTGAATAGAAACTTCTAAAGTAAGTGTTTTTCAATTAGAAGATTGTTTTCTAAAACAAAAAAAAATTAAATTAAAGGATGGATATTGTGAATGAAAAATGATATCTGGCAAATGCCTACCACGACCACGCTGACCGATGCCGATTCTTTCATGAAAGTTTTTAATCACTTTATGGCAAAATGGCGGCCCTACTTTGTTAACCACATCACAGATTTTGAGTTTTAAGGCTGAAATCGATTTGATTTGCTTCTTTTAGACTCTGCCCTAAACATAGCCCCATAAAAATAATCCAGTGGTGTTAAATCACACCAACTGCCTGGACACTTAACTGCTAACTGCCTAAGTTGGTCATTTCATTGATTACGTGACTTGTGGCGTGAAAGTTCTGTTGAAACCATATGTTTCGGGATATTCACGTTCGCAATAACGGGCCAAAATGGAGTTGTTAGCATCTCGCGATATCGTAATCGACCATTACCGAGTTTCCACCTTCATCTTCGAAAAAGAATAGTCGAATCCTCCTCCAGGCCACATAGCGCACCATACAGTGACACGTTGAGCATGCAAAGCCTTCTCAGTAATCAATTTTGGATTCTCAGAGGCATGACAAGTGAAAATGGGCTTTCTTTGGAAAATGACTTTGTCAGAAAAACAGCCGGTTTTTACTGAATGAATTGAGCAAATCTACGGCGATATAAGTGGTTGGTCGGCTTCAATTCCTACACCAGTTGAACCTTTAAGACTTTAAAGTCAAATCCTTACGAAAAATTCGCCATGTGGTGGTTTCGGATAACCCCAATCGTTGAAAATATCGAGGAGTTGACAAAGTTGGATCTTCTTAACCACTGTGGCCCACAGCTGCATTGTTTTCAGTTGAACGACCGGCAATTTTTTGTATCGAGCCTGTCGTCTCAAATTTAACGACCAACTTTTCTTAATAGCAGTCTCAGAAGGACGATTATGTTGTCCGGAAATATCACGAATTTTACGAAATTTAACTTTAACAGAATTTTGAATTATCTTAATGCGATTTTCGTTCGAAATTGAATTCATTGTATTAATTGTCAAATGCATCTACTACGAAAACGTCAAAAAACTAATTGTCAAAACTATCAGGTAGTTATTGTTGCCACAATTGAAAAACAAACTTCTTGTTGAAAAACACGCTACATAAAATTTACAGTACTGTTGTTAGCCCTACTACACATATTATCTTTCAGAATTTTTACCTTTAATCAAGTTTTCGATGATACTCTGCCGTCTGCCTATAATATTTTGCAAGAATTATTATTTTAAGAAATTTTAGGCATCTTTAAGAACTGAAAGTGATAAAAGTCAAAGTTGCGAACGCATACACGTGCTGTGTTGATATAACTTATAATTAAAACGAATCAAAATTTTTTGGGGGTACTCGTGGATTATCAATAAGCTAAGCGAAATAAAAATAGTTAACTAAAGAAGCAATAAAATATTCGAACTTCTCTAGAATTTTTAAGCCTTCTAAATAATGCTTTTATATTTAATACAGTTACATTTAATAAATAAATGAAAATCTTGTCAATCACACAAGGATTAAAATTTGAAAACTAAATGTAGCACGACAACAGTAGTCTGCTTAAGTTGGTCATCTAAGCGATGGATTGAGCTCAGAAATAACTACAAACATAAGTACATACATGTGTTTGCATATATACATATATCTACTTTAACACTTGACTAGTTGAATACATCTTAAATTTCTTAACACTTTTCTCTTTTATTCCACAGTTTGATTGTTTTACGACTCATTTTAAAGTGAACCATAAAAATGTTTACTTCATAAAACTGTTGGTGTTGTGAAATCAGAACTGAAAATACTTTAAACACACACCTACATATGAACATACACAGTTGTTTACAAATCAAAATCTAAACACTCCTTTTATCTATGGATATGTAAATAAATATTAAAAAAAAATAGTGGAAAAAAAATTTCTAAAAAAATTTAAAAAGCTTAAAAACACCGCTCTACTGCTTGTGATATCTTTCCAGCAATTAGTAAACATTTATTTGCAAAAAATAAATAAGAACAATAACAAATATTTTTTTATTCGAAGTTGTGCTTACACTTAATACTGCAAAATAGAACAAAAAAAAAATGTGGCTGATTTGAAAATGTGTGTGGTTTTTAAAACCAAACAACGCCAACATCGTCAACGTCGCCATTGTGGTCTGTGCTAGTATTAACAAACAACGCCAACGAGAGCCAATTTACAGAGTATTTTTGTGATACAAAAATATAAAATAACAAAACAAAAAAAAAAAAATATTAAAAATGAATAAATTCTTGAGATTTGCAAAGTCAGCAGAACCAACGCACAGCAAGAACAAGCAGAAGCCGTAAAATAACAGCAAAAAACAAAAGCAAAGTAAAAGAAAAACAAAGGCAAAACAAATACATAAATAAAATTAACAATAAAATCTTAAACAACAACAAAGATGACAGTTAATTTTATAAAAGGCACCTAAAAGAAGTTTAACAAAATAAGTTCGTTTTTATTTTTAAAATCAAGCTTAAATAAATTGTTTGAAAACTATAAATGAAAGAGTAATAATTAAGTAAAATTCGTATAAAATCCATTACAACAACAAAAAAAAGAAAAACAACTAAAACAAATAAAAATTTATTAAATTGTAAAATTTAGTGAGTAAATTATAGTGAGTGTGTTTGTATATGACTGCATTTCTCTACGCTCTCCCCCAACAATAAACGACACAACGTTCTTTTTTTGTTGTTGTTGCTTAAGTTTGCCGTTTCTTTTTTATTTGCTGTGGCCGTTATTTTCTGTATATTGTGTTATTACTGTTGATATTAAGCTGCGGATCTTTTCTCCAACATGTCTTTAACAGCTAACGCAACCTCACCTGTAATAACAACAACAACAACAACATCAACAACAACATCAGCTTCAACACGCACTTCAGATTGCCGTAAATTTTCACCAAATATTTTCAACAAAAGCAAATGCAGCCATTGTTTTCGTCAACGTGAGGAACATAGTGCTGCTGCCTTGGAATGCAATAGGGTAAGTGAATCGCCTGTTGCCCATTTCTTCTTTTTTTTAAATTTTTTTTTCTTTTTATTGTTAGTTTTGGAATTTGGAATTTTGTTAAATTTTCGTTTTTGTTTTGTATGTAATTTGTGGTATTTATTTTGTGCTTTTTTGTCATCATAGCCAGCGTTGTCATTTGTTTTCAGAAGTGTAGGTAGGCTGGCTTCTTAGGCTATTAATTCTTAAATGATTTCGTTTTTCAAAAATGAATATCGTTAAGGCTGTTTCATTAATTAAAGTTTATTGCCACTCAAATACATACTTAAATAGGTATATATGTATATACATATGTATGTATCCAAGTTTGTATTAAAATTTTAAAGTTTTGTTTATATTTTTAAAAATTTAGGTCAATTATATACAAGCTCCGTTAAGACAAAAGGCGGTATTATAATTGATTCTATTAATTATAATTAATTTTAAAATTAAATATAATTAAAAAAATATATATATCTATCGTTAATATTTTGACACCACTTTACAATCCGTAGGTAAAAGAAACAAATTTGATTAAACGCTTTTATTATTTGTGGAGTAATATAGTCGTATCATTAAATTTTAATTTTAATTCGAAAATATTTATTAACAAAAACGAACAAAATTCGTTTTTCAAACACAGAAAAGTCTACATACGACTTTGAAGTGGAGTAGACAAAATAAAGGTCTGTACTCAAACAGTGGTACCAATCACTTCAGGCAGGCTAGTTAGAAAGAAGTTTAATTGTTCGATATTAATATTGTAGTTGGTTGAATAAATAACCAAAATGGATAAGGAAATCTGTGTTAAAGTATGTGAGCTAATTGTGAAATATTATAAGGAAAAAAATCTTTAATAGAGATTGGAGAACTGGTCGGGCATCTAAAATCAAGCATTCAAACAATTATTCAGAAATATAATCAAACTAATAGTGTAGAAAACCAAACAAGAAATGGTCACCCACCTAAACTGATTCCTCGTGCTAAGTGACAAATTTTGTTAGACGTGCAAGAAAATCCAAGAATAACAGCAATAGAAATTGCAAACACCCTAAAAAATCAGGATAATGCTTCAGTGCATACAGAAACGGTGAGACATTTATTGAGAAGCAATGGAATCCACAACCGTGTGCCTCGAAAGAAGTCATTCATTAGCAAAATAAATATGGAGAAACGAGTTTAATTTGCTAGGGAATATGGTAATGCAGACGAAGATTTTTGGGCTAATGTTTTATTTAGTGATAAAGGAAAGTTCAACTTGTTTTTCTATGATGCTTACTGTGATGGCATCGATATAATGAAGCATTACTGCCTAAAGACTTGCTTCCTACGGTGAAGCATGGTGGTGGCTCTGTTATGGTGTGGGTCCGCATGTCAGCGGTAGGGTGGTTAACTTAACATTTATTGATATTAATATTGATCGCATGGTATACTTGGACATTCTCAAAGCTAATTTGGGTTAGTACTTTCAGCAAAGATTGGCTACTATATAATGTACTTCATCAACCTCATTCCTCACCCCAGTCACTGGATTTGAACCCAATAGAAAATTTATGGGATGAATTGGATCGTCGCATTAGGAATAGAGCAATGAAAAATAAACAGGACCTCTAAAATGCTTTGCTTAAAGAGTGGAATTTAATTTCGAATAATTACACAAAAGTATTGGTAAATTCCATGAAAAATAGATTAAATGCTGTTCTAGAAAGTGGTGGCGTGCCCACCAAGTATTAATTCTGTTGTCTTTTTATATTCTTTCAAAAGAAATACATTCTGTTTGCAAAGTATGTAGACTTTTCTGTGTTAAAAAATGAAATTTGTTTGCTTTTGTTAATTAATATTTTTGGATTTAAATTTATTTGTTAAAATTTATTGTTTGTTAATAGATTTGATTTTTTGGAATAAATTTTAATGTTACAATGTTCACAGAAAACATCAAACCTTGCTTTTCAAGAGAGTATGTAGACTTTACTGTGCGACTGTACATAAAGTTATGCAAGTGCCTTATACCCAGCCCAAGTCAAATATGTATGTTGTTCAACAATCACAGATTCGGTTTCCCTAAAATACTTCATGGTTTTGCCTTTTGAATTATCAAAGAGACGAATATGTTGAACTTTTTATGCTCGTAGGGGAAGAAACGTTTCAAAATAGAAACACAATCAGTGTTTATCAAAATTGAACAGCCTTTCCTGAGAGACTATCTGCTATCTGATTCATTTTTAACTGCTGCAATTCTTGAGCCTATAGGCAATGTACTCTCATATAGGATCCACGCCTGGCGAGCTACTTTTTTTTTCTAATGTAACTGATCCTAATCAGTTTACCCGCAAAAATGTTTTGTTTTTTTTTTAAATACTGCCATGCTAAGCATTATTATCTTAAAGTAACGCATAGAAAATAGATTTTTCAACCGCCATAACGACATCGATTTAAATAATTTACAACACTATTTCATTTTATTTAATTTGTATTTTCGTACGTAAAATATTTTATGTTTTTTTTTAATGCAGGTGCACACAGAAAATCTTAATTAAATAAAATAAACACAATTACTGACTGATCATATTAGTTGCACCTTAGAAATACAGTGAACTCGCAGAAACGTGAACACCCAGTAACATGAACATCCAAAAACATGACCATTTTTTTTTACATTGACTACTCTAAAACGTAACCAAAAGCTGAAGAGTCTAAAACGTGCACTGTTTATCGAACGTTAAAATTCAGTTTTGGGATTCCTCGCAGAAGAATCTCGTAGTTTGTTTGTTGTAAACAACTTTTGTTGCATGATAAGAAGTTTTGGTATTAAGTGTTAACTCTTCAAGAAAAGTCAGATATTTTAGAGCTTTTAGGCAAAGGTTCACCTGTAACTGGTTTGTCGAAAAAGTATAATGTCGCCAAATCGACGATATGTTCAATAAGAAACAAAAAAGATGCAATTTCGAAATGCGGTATTAACACATTTTCTTGTTCTGGAAAACGGTGCATTCTTCGGAGCTTCCAAAGATGGAAAGATCCCTGTAGTAACCCTTTTGGATCCCATAGTAGCATAGTACATATATTAATATATGGCAGGAACTTACAAAAAGTAGAATCAAAATATGTTTCATAGGTGGAAAATAACGTACTTTATTTTAAATTAAATAAAAGATAAAAGAGACTAAAATATGTTATAAAAAAATGCAATCTAAAACGTGAACAAAATCGAAAACGTGAACACCCTCGGTAAAAATCAGTTCACGTTTCTGCGAGATCACTGTAATTAAAAAAAATATACAAACATCAAGTTATATTGAGTTTTGTGATAAGCTTAAATGTAAACTTTTATATTGTGTTCTACTTAAGAGAACATTTTTATGGCTTTTTTGTTTAAGCCTTTTTCAAAGTGCCATTAAAAGTGTAAATTATTTACAGTCACATAAATTAAGCAACATAATTTATACTTATTAATTTTATAAATATTAAAATAATTACTAATCATACATGGCTAATTAATTACCAATTTCCTAAGCTTTAAATAATCAGTACTGCCCTTATTGTTAATAATGTTAAGTGTTGTTTTGCAGTGAAATGATTTTATTGTTATTTAGTTTAAAAAAATATTATCATTATTTAATGATTAAATGGTTTGAAAGCATTATCATTAAAAAAGCCATATGCGCTAAATAAGTACGGTATAGTACTCTTCTAAAATTTTGTTCTTATACAAAAGATGTGTGAAATTGATATCTGAAAATAAATAAAGGATAAAAAATGTTAATACAAGTGATTGAAAGAATAATTTTTCTAAAAAACATTTTCAACTGGATTTAATAATAACAAATATTTCAAAAATATAATTAGTAAGACCCTGGCGGTGAAGCATAAATAGAGGATTTCAGCAATCCTTTGTTTAAAAAATAAAAATATATTGTTATAAAGATGTTTTATTTAAGTTTTAAACGAAAGTAGTTGTCAGTAAAAAGTAAACGAAATGACTTATTTTTTATTTAACAACCAGAGTAATTTTCTAAGAAATTCCACGAAATAACTTAAACAACAGAAAATAGAAACAAGTAAGGGCCTACACAGAATGATAATAACAACAATATGGGATGATGTTAAAAGAAACTATTCTTACATATGCGAGAACCACTTAAAACATCTACATAAACACCGCTTGCTGGGCAAATGAGTGAATTCAAGTTGAGACATCGTTGAGAATAGATATCAATAAAATAAACCATCTTTTAGGCATTACAGTGGTAAAGTTGCCATCGTGTTTATTTTGTATGTATTGAAAGTGAATAAATCGTTTAATTTAATTTCAAACTCTAATGTGTGCTGTGTTATTAGTTTGCATTACAACAACTGAATAGAACAAAAAGTTTATTAAAAGGAACAAACATAACAATATCTTCATACATACTCGCTCTTTAGCAGTGCTGTGTTATTATTTTGCAATAAAAGAGCACAATATAAGAAAACGTTTCTTAAAAGGAAAAAACATAGCAATATATTAAAGTAAGATTATAAAGATTTTATGATAACAGTTAAAGTGATAGAGATAATTTCTTTAAACCATTTAAATTTTATTATTTCACCTACTTAAGTAACATCTAAACAAGTTTTGTTAATGGATGTTTGGCTCGTTATAAACTAAAAATTGTTTATTATTTGAATAATCGACTCTAAAAAGTCTATGGATATCGCGTCAAAATTATTGGAATAAGTTTATAATCTATTAAAAAACAAACCTAAAAAGTGAAAACTAAAATGAGGAAAAGTTGAGTTTAAAAATTTTAAAACACAAATTTTGCGCGCAAAAAAAATACTTTTAATGTAAAAAGTCTTTGGTAAAATGTAGGGGTAGAAGTGTAAAAGTTAAACACGATAGCCAAAAATCAGTTTCTTTTTTTGTCGCTTATTTGGTAGAATAGTAAACTAGACGGGGATCATATAAGATAGCAATCTTTAGACTTAAAACATTTATTTATTTAATTAATTAGTCTAACATTTTAATAAATTATTTGTTGTTATAAAAAATTGATTAAAAACTTTAGCATATATAAGCTTTTTTTAAATTTATTTGAGATTATTTTTTTTTAGCTTTACAACTAAAGCAATAGATATTTCTTCCTATAATAGATCATAGACCACCGAGACAGTTATTGACTGCGGTATTAGAACTTTTGTTGGTAAAAATTTAACAATAGAGATATTGTTACGAAGAAGTTTTGTTTAAATATCGAAAGAAAAAAGGTAAACGCAATGACTTATTGTGTATTTTAGAACCTGCGAAGTTTTGTAAGAAATCTTATACAAATAAGACAAAAATAAAATGCTTATAAGAAATTCCATGAAATAACCTAAAGAACAGAACAGCAGAAACAACTAAACACAAAACAAAACACACTGCCAAACAGGCACCTACACTGAATGCTGATAACAACAGCATAACGACAACAATCCATATGTTGTTAAAGTAGAATATTCTTGTATATGCAAGAACCGCTTAACACAGTTATATGTATAAGCACCACCTGCAGGGGAATAGAGGTGTACAACAATGGTTGAGTAAAGACATAAAAATAATAAAGCATTCTTTAAGTGTTGCCGTGGTAAAGTAACCATCGTGTAATTTTGTGTGTAAATTAACTGAATAAATTGTGTACTTTAGTTTAAAACTCTAAAGTGTTGTGTTATTATTTTGCACTAAGAGAACTCAATACAACAAAACCATTATTAAGAAATAAATGCGGCAATATATTAAATCGAAATTAATAGATTTTCATTCTAAAATATATTTGACTCCATTCATGTAAAAATATTGCCATTAGGTAAAATACAAATGAGTTCTATTCAAATTAATAAGTCGTTGAGTAAAGACAAGAAAATTACAAAGCATTTTTTGAGGCGTTGAAGTTACCTACCGTGTTTACTTCGTGTGCATTAAAAAAAAAATAAATCGTTTAATATAATTTAGAACTCTAAAGTGTTGTGTTATTATTTTTTTTTTTTTTTGAAATAAAAGAACTTAATATTCTTATACAAAGGAGCATCTGTATATACGCTTCTATGTATCATGTCCACAGATGATATTGCCGCTGTAGCTAAATAGTTCCAAATAATAAAATTAAGATTTAAAGGTTTAGTATTTTAATTCGTAACAGATGAATACTGCTTTGAGTCCAATTTTTTGCAAAGTTAATAACAATAACATCTGGCCTGTTTTAGGTACGAGTATAATAGCGACTTTGACAAAAACATCAACTTTTAGCTGAATGTTATTATTCTATCGGTTTAAAGAAGTGTAAAGTTAAAAAAAGTTTCCGCCGTGGAGGTTTGCTTTATTTATTTTTTTTTTATTAATATTGATAAAATTATTTTTGTATTAGATTTAAATCTTTTATTCATTCTAGTTAAAATTCTTCTTTCAGAAATATATGTGTATATTTTTAAAGTATATTTAAGTCTTGAATGTTTCTACATACCTAATATTAATCGAGTGTTTTTTTTTGTATTTAAATTAAACATTTTATTCATTCTATTGAAATACTGATTTCTTAAATAAAAAAAATCATGTTTTTAAATCCTGATTAATTTTATTAATATTTTATTTACCAATTTTTCATTTTAAAAACATGAAATATTTATCCGATTGATTCGGTTATTCGATTAAGATTTTACAATAATGTTATTTTATTTTAAATTCAAACTCTTTATGCTTTCCAGGTAAACGAATAATTCTTATTTGAATATCTAAACCCTGACTATTTATATTTAGCAGATTTATGTTAGAAAATTTTTAGAAAACATTCCTCCTATTTACGATTTTGTTATATATTTTGTGCTAAAAAGTAAAAATAAGAGTGTAGCTATAAAAAAAAATTTAATGACAGCAATACAAAATTATTTTGCTAAGGCGACGAATACAGTAAAAAGAAGATAAATAGAAAATATATAAAAAGTTTTAAAAATGCAAACAATTTGTTTTGTAGCATTCAAGCATCCACAGCACAATATTACGACTACTAATGCAACACAAACAAAAAAAAAAAAAGAATTTAGATGCTAAAAACTGCAAATAAAGGAAAAGTAAAATAGAATAAAATTGCTTACGCTTTTAAAATATTACCACTATTATTACAAAAACTACTTGCACAGACACACGACTTAAGTTATTATTTTGTTGCTTATTTTTCATAAACATTTACGAGCAGTAAACTTTAGAGTAATTGCAAGAAATTACAAAACGTCTTTATGGAATTGTACTAAAATAATTTTTTTTATTATCATATTTAAGATTATTTATTTACATTCATTCATTGCTGTAGATACCCTACACCAAAATTGGCAAGTATTTTTTCGAATTAGTGTCTAGGCTGCTAATATTTTATATTATGTAGTAAGGGATTTCAAAAAAGGAAAGGTTACAAAAAGTAAGCACCTGTGGATTTTAGATAACGAAAATGCTATTCTCTACCTTGTTTCAATATAGGTTTTATAGTCCAAGTTGTTTCCTCAGAACAGGAAATGGCAAAGAAGGCAGTATTACAATAATTTAAAATAAAGTAAACATATTTTTACGTTTATAACCTTTTATAAACGTTCTGTTGTGAGTTCTGTATTGCAGAATAAATAACACCAGATTTTAGAGTTTTTAAAATAAATAACAAGTTTGTTTACTTTAACTACACACAAAGTTGACACTACAGAACAATTTACTTAAGATGCACGTCTTAACTTCACAAGGTTTATTTTTCAACTAAACAACTATCCACTCAGACGCTGCCTTTTATATTTGTCCATTAGAAGTCTAAAAAAATTAAGAATCTCCTACTTCATTTGTATCACATTTTGTTGCTGTTATGTTATTCATTCAATATAAAGGCGGCTGCATGTCTGTGTGTATTTTTGCCTTTGTTTTTATGCGGATAAAGTTTAAGATAGTTGTTGTTGTCTTGTGTACGCAGATAGTAAAGAACATACCCGATTGTTGTTGCTTGTTGTATAAAATTTAATAACTAGAAAGTTGTTGTTGTATTGCGTGTATAAGTTTTCTTAGCAAACTATGCAGTTAGTAAACAGCACAATCAGTTGTTTACTTAATTATTTTCTTTTAAAACTTAAGCCAGACTCATCCGTAACAATATTATCTTTAACAACACATTTTATCAATGGAAAATTAACACCTTATGTAAACACTAAGAGCTGACAGAAAATAGTGTTTCCTTTACAATAAATGAAATGGGATGCCTGTTTTACTGGTGAACAATATAATGCACAGATTTGGAAAGCACTCGAAGTAATCAATAAAATATTATTATTGAGGTTTGGCTTTCACCTCTTTACATTTAACCGAGATGGAAAACCATTAGTACATAATGGTAAGAAATCTTTTGCGGTGGCATAGTGACTCCCCGTTGAAGGATAATGGTTAAGGAACACAGCAAGCACATCTAAAATATATAAAAGCCATTAATATTGTAATAACAATAACATTGTGCAAAAAATTATTTGTTTAAAAAATATAAAAAGTGATTAAGACCGGCTTTGATAAACACTTCTTGAAACATAAATTATAATTCGAATTCAAATAAGACTTTTCTGCTGAACGTCGTGAAAAAAATTTATTCCCGATTTCTCTATACCTTAAGGGACTAATAATCATCGAAAATTGCAATTACAATAAGAAGAAACAGGTATTTTCATATCTCAAACTATTAAAATGCAGAAGAGACAAGATTTTCAAAAATACTGACGGCTAATTATAAAATATGGCGGCTAATTATTTCAAGAGAGAAAATATTGTAATATTATTTATTACAGACATTAAAACAGTATATAATAATAGTACATAACACTTCAATATAGTTACTCAAATATAAAATTAGATACCATTTAACAGCAATAACATTTAAAGGAAAAATTAATGTTCTTATAAAATTTGTTGAATTCAGTACAAATTCTTAAAAACGGGTATAATTTAATCTGAATATTTTAATTAAGAATGGATTAAATGGATGATATGAAATATTAAGAGAAATATTGCTAATAAAAAAATCTAAACAGATATTTCCTTTTATTAAATTTAATACAAAGTTGGCATTTAACATTATTCTTCGGCTTTTTAAAGTTGGCAGCTTTATTAGAGCAAGTCTACTACTGTAGGATGGTGGAATTAAGGGATTCCGTTGTTATACTTCAAAGAAAAAATAAAAAGAATTTTTCTTTCTATTCTTTTGTATTCTATTCTATTTCTATTCTATTCTTTTGCTTTCTTTCTATTTCTACTGTATTTTATAAATTGAATCCCATATTCGAAAATAAGTCTGACGAGAGAAGTATAAAGTTGTCTTGTGATATAGGGGCCACTAAGCTCCTTTACCCAGTGTTTTATAAATTCATGAACTGCACGTTCTTTTTTAGTGGCTAACGAGATATGCTATATAAAATTTGATTTAGCATCCAGTAAAATAACAAGACCTGAAACTACATTCGCATTCTCAAGTTCGTAATCGTTTCAAATATATTGCACGTTTGTTTGATATTGACACCAGGAATTAAATGCATCTAAGTCCTTTTGCATTAGAATATGATCAACGTGGCGATTATATGTTCGAAATATCTTCACGTCGCCTGCGTATGTATAATAGCACGATTGAGTATTTCATGGCTTTTGGGTAGATCCTTAATAAACCTCGGAAAATAATAAAGAACCCAAATGGCTGCCCTGCTGAACACCAGATGAAACAAAAAGTTCTTTGAATCTATGCGTATTAAAACCAACGTTTTGAGTTCTGTTTGACAGATATGAACTAATCCACATAAGGTAATTGTTCGTGAATCCCATACGGTCAAGTTTCCTTAACAGAAGTTTTTGGATGACCTTATCAAACACCTTACTAAAGTCGGTGTAAATAATATCAGTTTGCTTACGTTGAACAAATGCCCGATTGACTGGTGCGCCATGCCGTTGTTAATTTTAAAAGATTAGAAAAACCCCGTTTAAAACCATACAGAATAGAGACTAATATAAGCCATACTTGATAAGAAAGATGATTAGTAAAAATTTTCTCAAAAACTTTGAATATAGCGTTAAGTTTAGTAACACCTCTGTAGGTGGCAATATTATACCTAAATTTCGACGATATGTTGAAGATTATTGCAACAGTTTTTTCCAGTGTCATAGCACAATTGTTAAGAATACAATTCAGAATACTATCCGCACCACATTTATTTGAATATGAGTACTTAATGGATATTCGTTGATTAAAGAAGGACCAAGAATTTGATAATACACTAAATTGTGCTAAAATAGTTACAAGGCGTTGTGTGAAAGCGGTCTTGGATAATTTTCCAAAAATGCATCATTGATTAAAAGGGCATATATTAATTAAATATTAGTTTCACGGGTTAAACAGTTTAATATTAATGGAACTTAAATTTTCAAGTCACCACAAAGTGCATGCAGGTGACGGGACAATTTATCTGAACGACGTAAGCCGAACACTATTTATACTTACATACATAAGACTAACTCCTTAGTTCTATCTAAAACGCAGCTTGATTATGATGTTGTACCAAATAAGCAGCCAGTAGGTGCCCCTGTAGGCTAGTAGGTAGTGTGCTAGCTTACATGACTAGGGGTTGTGGCTTCGATTCCCAACAAAGACCTTGGTTTTTTTACACTACAAATAAAAATTGACTGTCGGTGGGGCTGCTCAGTGATGAAGGCATGGTCATTGAGCTGTCTTATACGACAGTTAATTTCCATAACTATCCTTCTACTTTCACCACCTGTCGCATCTTTTCTCTATCCCTTTCCTAAACAATTTATCACGGTACTTGCCTAAATAGGCATTGTTGCCTGAAAAGCAGCAAGTAACGAAGGTTTTCACCGAAAGGAATGATATACTTTTGGCCAGCACATGTGAAGCACTTTTGATCAGCTGTTAACATCCACATTTTTAATAATTTTAATAATATTTGAAGAAAGAGCCACTAAAAATCCTTGCAGATATATGAAAAGAAGCGTATTTTTATAATTTGTGGTGGTTATTATTCGTATTATTTAATTCGCAAGCACCTTTAAAATACTTTGCAAATATATTTATAAACTATTAATATTTTGAAACTTTTTAGATTTAGAAGTTTTTTTAGTATTTTTGTTTTATTATCTTTTCGTTTTTTGTTCTATTCACAATAAAAAAATCTTGCCAAAAATTCTATTATTTTGAAACACGCTTGCATTTAAATTAGCATAAAAATAAAGTTATGCAGCATAAGCTCATCACGATAATTTACCTACATATTCTTTTGTATAAAAAATGTTTAACTTAAAACAGTTCTTCTTTTTTTTTGTTTTTTTCTGATGTAGCATGTTGTTTAATTGTTTGTTGCAAAAAGTATTGTGTGAAATTATTTTGCATAAATGTAGATATCATTTACACATCTTGATGTACTAGCATTTTTTAAAGTCTGTTCATTTTTTAAGGTCTCTCTATTAGAATAAATGTCTGTTTATCGTTTAGCTCATATTTATATATACTCTATATGTGTGTGCGTGTTTGCTTGTATTTGTAGGTAATATTTGAAATCTTAATTTCATTAGCATACTAAATAGCATTTGTTAATTAACAGCAGCACATCTTTACATTTTTATTTCTATGAATTAGCCTTGCATGTGTCACTTTAACAAATAAAACAATATTATTTTATTATATACAAATTAAGATAATGTGCACATTTCTAGTTGCTTGTTTTGTTTCTTTCATTGAGTGCTGTTTATATACTGAATGTAGGTTGTCTTTAACATAAATTGTAGGAAACAGAAAAATTTTAAAATTGTTCAAATAAACATTACGAGTATTATTTGTTTTGCAAAATTTTTTAGTTTGCTGACAGGTTTTGTTGTATTCGTATGCAAACTGCGTCAACTTTATTTGAACTTTGTTTGCTGACCAGAAAGTGGGTCAGTAACGATTAATTAATTAAATATTCATCTTTTATCTAGATAAAAATCTAGCAGTAAGAAGCTCAACTAAGTCTGAAGGAGTTTAAACTGAATGGAAAAATATAAGAATTTTCGGAGTTGAAAAACTATGATAAAATGACTATTGTTTGTAAGCTCACTCTCAAATTTCAATTATATTTATAAATTCCTTTTAATTCTATGAAAAAAAAATAGCTGCCTGGTTATTCCGGAGTCTGCCTTGTGTACAGTAAAGGCTAAAAGTTGGTAAAAAGTATGCTAAGAAGAATAAAGGTACTAAAAACAGCTCATGGAGGACACACCAATTTTTATGAATAAAATATATAGAAGTTTTTAATTGTGGTCACAATTGTTTACATTTAGTTCTAAATTCTATCTCCTACCCTTTTCTAAATGACCTTCTTTATCGAACTTTCAACCCTATATATTCTTTTGCAGATGACAGCGCCATTTGTCATTCGTATACATTTAGTAATAGACCAGGTCAGTTGGAGGTTAGCTCCAAAAGGCAAAACATGAATGATACGCTTAATCACGATCTCGCGTCAATCTTGGAATGGGGCCGTGTAAATAGGCTCGATTTTAATGCACGTAAGACGCAATGTTGCATGCTTATGCATAGATCTACATACGG
Organism: Trichopoda pennipes; assembly: GCA_030448955.1. Taxonomy (NCBI): domain Eukaryota; kingdom Metazoa; phylum Arthropoda; class Insecta; order Diptera; family Tachinidae; genus Trichopoda; species Trichopoda pennipes. The sequence goes on from JASKUP010000067.1 coordinate 6,724,751, forward strand.
TAATGGTGCTGCATCTGTTACTATGGGTGATATAGGTATTACGGAATCGGAAGCTCTTGATATTCTTGGCATGAAAATTTAGGGTGATGTTCGATGGACTAAACACATTTTTCAGGTTTCCAAAGAAGCTTTCAAGCCCCTCGTTTTTCTAAAACGGTGTTAAAGATACTTCACTCCATCCAATCTTCGTACTATTTATATCACCTGTATCCGTCCAAAAATGGAATACAACTCTCATGTATGGCCCGGCGCTTTAAAGTCTATTTTGCGGTTATTCGACTGTGTACAGGAGAGGGCCATGCGGCTCATTGAAGACAGTAGCGTATACAACTCTATTGATTCTCTAGAGCATAGATGCAATAGCGGATGCATTTCACTATTCTATCGTTACTACAGTGGTAAGGTGCCCCTGTAGGCTAGTAGGTAGTGTACTAGCTTGTCAGTGTGGGGGTTGTGGATTCGATTTCCAACGAAGACCTTGGTTTTTTTCACTACAAAAATAAAAATTGACTGTCGGTGGGGCTGCTCAGCGATAAGGCATATTCACTGGTCGCTGTGCAGTCTTATACGAGAGTTAATTTCCGACTATCCTTCTACTTTCACCACCTGTTTCATCTTTTCTCTATCCCTTTCCTAAAGAATGTAGCACAGTACTTAACTAAATAGGCATTGTTGCCTGAAGTGATACTTCTCTTATAAAAAAAGTGCTTTAATGTATTTAGGGAACTTGTTGCCGATACTCGCACGTTTTCACGTTTAACTCGATTTTCGATGACAGTGCACGGATTTGTGGTTGATTGGCCAGTGAATCGCACTACGCATTGCAGGGAAATTTCGATTTTCAGCAAAACAATCCGTATGTGGAATTAAATTCCTCCGGAGGTCTTTCCTGTCACTTTCATTCTGGGAAAGTTCAAATCGAATGTCCACAGACACTACTCCCTCTTTCCTCCTTCCCGTAACTTAATTTCCTAGTTCTAGCACAATGCATTGCTTGTGTAGGGGTCATCCCCCGAGTGCTGGTCTAAAAAAAAAACAAAAAAGGTGATATTGTTAGACTTCCAGTTGATTTAGTTTCATTATTTAATATAAGGATTTAACAAGAGGATTTAGTTAGCTTAAATTATTTAATATTTTCAAGGATTTATAAGGATTCCAATTTTTACGATTTTATTTACCGGCATTATTTCGACTTCTTCATTCCATATTTCTCGACTCAATCTCTGTTTTTTCCCCGTGCCATGTCGATTTGTTTTCTAAGTCATTGCCTACTTTTTGTTAATAGTCTTTTGGCAGTGTATACGTGCCGAGTACTTCTCATCCTACATTAATATATATATATATATATATATATATATATATATATATATATTAATGTATATATATATATATATATATATATATATATATATATATAATTTACACCAAACTAATATTTGAAATATTTGGAAAAGTTAAAATAGAATAAAAAAAAACAAAATATCTGGCATAATTTGTTAGTTATAGAGATAGTAATAATTTCGTGAACAATTTTGTTCCTTACTGTTTATCCAACCGAACGCCATTATCACTTAGCACTGTTCTTAATCTACCATTGTTAGTTATCTGTTTATGAAGTATCTGTTTATAAAGGGTTGTAAATTCTCGATGATTAATTATCGATTTTAACTTTCGCAGTAACTAGATCCACGAAGAACACAGTTGTTACAAACATTGATTAATTATCGTTTGAAAAGCTAAAACTACTTATCTCGAATTATACTGCTAGCAGCATCTGTGCATTACCGTATTTACCGTATAGAACATAAGTGCCACAACCAAACGGTAAGTTGGAACATTTTAATAATTTGAATTTGAAAAGATATTGTATAATAAGGCGTTAGCGTTTGTGTAAGCCAAACAAAAGGAATCAAGCGTTTTTTTGTTATTGTTGGTAATAGTGCATTTATTAGATACATATAGAAATCTTTACGAAAATCCATGTCTTTTACATATTACATTATATTTTGGTTGTTAAATATACAACCTAATTACGGAAATTCTTGTAGCCTATTTCTCTTTCGGACAGTAAATCCTCTTATTCTAATCGCCTGGGGAATAAGGAAAACGGAATTTTTCTTGCATTCAAAATCAGCTGTTTTGACTTGGCAATTTATTTTATAGAAACGCAGGATGCAATTGTCAAGTTTTGTTTGTTTTTATATTTTTAATAAATCAAAGGAAAGAAAATAAATTCAAAATTGAGTGCTAAAAAAATATTAGCTGTAGCTTTCAGTATATATGCTGAAAATGAGGATTTCTAGGGGAATTATGTGTAAAGCTTCTAAACCATTGAAGCTACCGTAGTCGTTTTAGGGAGACGAGTTCTTTAACTTCAAATCAATACATGAAAACATGGACATTATAAAATGGTTAATTTAAGATTTTTTTATGACATTTAATTTGATTTTTTATAATTTAAAATCTCGTAAAAAAATATCCTACTTGTGGTATTAAAATAAAAATAAATTAAAATAATAAATAATAATTAAGTATATCAGCATAATATTTTAATTATTTGTGATGAGATTATTGAGTTGAAATTTCAATAGATATTTCTCCAATTTTCTTCAATCCAATTTTTCCACAAAAAGTGTTAAACCACTCCACCTCTGTTTTACAGCTGAAGAAAACTTGTTTTTTAAATTCATATTTTTACGTTTATACCTTTTATTAAAGTTTTTTTGTGAGTTCTATATTGCAGAATAAATAACACCAGTTTTTAGAGTTTTAAATTATTAACAAGTTTATTTACTTTAACTACACAAAGTTGACACTACAGAACAATTTACTTAAGATGCACGTGTTTAATTCACGAGGTTTATTTTTACACTGACTGACTATCCACTCAGACGCTGCCTTTTATATTTGTCCATTAAAAGTCTAGAAAATTTAAGAATCTTCTACTCCCTTTATATCACATTTTGTTGTTATATGTTGTTTATTCAATGTATAGGCTTCTGGTTGTCTGTGTGTACTTTTTTTTTTACTGATAAAGTTTCTTCTAGGAATTTATTTTAAGATACGCAGTTTGTAACTAGAAATTTTGTTGTTGTGCATAAGTTTTCTTAACAAGCCACACAATTAGTAAACAACATACCCAGTAGTTTACTTTATTGCTTAATTTTTTTCTTTTAAAGCTTAAGCAAGACACATCTATAACAATATATTATATCCCGATTCGATCTTTTAACATCTTTACCAACTCTGTTTTTACAGCAATGGCATTTAAGCATACTTTTCTTAGAATCTTCTTTGGATTTGAGAATCGATTTCGGTGTTTTTTTTATTGTCTGAGCTCTGTTGAAGCTATAAGTTCTAAGCTGCCTCTAAAATATCCGTCTAAATAGGCATTTTTGATATTATTTTTATAATGATTGATTTGTTTGTTATACTTTCAACAGAAATTTTCATTGCAATCGCCTTGTAAATAATTTGTTCTGTTCATGAAAACGTATGCTCCTTACGATCCTTCTATACCTTTCTCAATTGTAAGTTTGTAGCTTTGTGTGTGGCTGCCTTTTGTGGCCTGCAATTTAGTAATTTAATCAAACATAAATTAATGTTTTACAGATAATACAAATTAACATTAGCAATGATTGAGCTATTTTTATTAAGAGGATCCTGTTTAGCACTTCTGTGTCTCAAAAAACCCGCGAGCTATTCCAGAATTTCACTTCTTGAGGAGAAGCATTTGTTGCAGTTGTAGCTTATTTGTAATGGCTGCTTTATGTTTTAAATATCAATACTTTCATTAGTTTTCTTTAAAATATTTAGAAAAAAAGTTATATTCTTAATTATACTCATATTGTTCTGGGAATAAAAAATAGGATACATATATATATTTTAGATATTAATTTAAAAACTATATTATATTGTTTGGTTGTCCTCCGCCAGTAGATGAAATAATATTGCCATTTCCCGTCGTAACTGGCCGGTTTGTATATGATGGCGAGCGCTTTCGATGCGTATGCATCATTTTCAAGCCACGGTTTAGTTTGTACTGGTGAGTAGTGTTGGCGTTCAGGTAGTTCTGTTATTAGGCTTGTATATATTCAGGTAAGCAGAATACCAGCCACCTGGCATTTGTATGCAAAGTGAACCTAACGATACCTCCGTCTTTTACTATTATGTAGGTACGTGTGTCCGTCTGAGGGTGTTTTTCGTTTGCCCGTTGGCATGTGTAGTTTCAATGGTGTGAAAATTGTGTCTGAGGTCGTATTTACCTGTTCGTTTATAATGTCGTTGTTGAATGTTTTTGTTTTGTAGATTTCCATACTTTCAAGAATGTCTAGTCTTCGTCCTTTTTTGCTAGGATGTAATAATGTCATACATTCATCTATTTCCCTTGGTGTGTGTCCGTGAGTGTCAAGGTGTGATGCAAAGTTTGAATCTTCTCTTTTCCGTTTGTATGAGCGTATGTGTTCTGCAAACCTTGTTTTTAGTGTTCGTCCAGTTTGCCCTATATAGGTTTGTTTGCAGGTACAGGTAAGTCTGTATACCCCGCTGGAATTGAATTTGTCAGTTGTTTCTGTAGTTGTTCTGAGATAGTGTCTGAGGGTGTTTCCACTTTTCAATGCTGTGAGTATTCCTTCTTTTTGAAAAAGGTTAGTTAGTCTGTATATTTCTGGTCCTGTGTAAGTAAAGGTGTGCCGTCGTGTTGTATCGGCTGTCTCCTTGTCTTCTCTATTTTTGTTCTTAGTGTTGTACTGTCTAAGTAGTTTATCGATGGTAGTGGTTTTGTAGCCGTTATTTATAGCTATGGCGTAGATTGTGTCGAGTTCCCTCCTGTACTTATCTGGATTAAGTGGAATTGTCCCAAGCCTATGTATCATATGTCTAAAAGCTGCTAGTTTGTGTTGGGTAGGGTGGTTTGAGGTGTTGTGGATGGTAGTGTCCGTTGTTGTTGGTTTTCTATAGATGTCGAATGTTAAATAGTCAGTTCCTCGTGTTATAGTGATGTCAAGATAATGTAAATTTCTGTCTTGTTCTTTTTCCATTGTGTATGTAATCTTATCATGAATTGTGTTTAAGCTTTCTAGAATTTGTTCGCCGTTATCTTGCTCGAGGATGCATATAATGTCATCTACGTATCTATAGTAATGAGTTATTTTGTGTTTTTCCATGAGTGTTTTCACGTGTAGTGATTCGAGATGTTGCATGAAAATTTCCATGAAGATTGCGGAAGTTGGGTTTCCCATACCGAGTCCGTCAGGTAATTTGTAAAAGTTGTTATTGAATCTAAAGTAGTTCTGTTTTATTATCGTTTTTGCAATATCTATAATATCAGCGATGTATTGGCTTTCGTATAAATTGTCTAGTGTGTTGCGTAGAATATTTAAGGTTTCATGTGTTGGTATTGAAGTATATAGATCCTTAATATCAAAGGAAACGAGTCGCGTATTTTCGGTTATTTTTATGTCCTTAAGTTTATCAACGAGGTCTTGTGTATTACGTATAGTATATGTGTTTTGTAAATTTATCCTTTCCTTAAGTACGCTGGTGAGGTGTTTAGCTAGGTGGTACGCCGGTGCAGGTCTGTAGTTTATAATAGGTCTCATTGGTATGTTTTCCTTGTGTATTTTTGGTTGTGCTTTGAGCGTCGGTGGTCCTGGATTCATGTTCATGTACATGTATACCTTTCCGTCAGTAAAAGTTTTGCAGCGTTTTAATAGGTTGCGTATTTCCTTTTGGAAGGACTCAGTTGGGTCATTCCTGAATTTAGTGCAGTTGGTCTGCTGTATAAATTGTTGTGTTTTGTCTATATATTCTTCTTTGTGCATTATTACTGTCGTATTTCCTTTGTCAGCCTTTGTAATTATTAAGTCATTGTCTCGTAATTTTGCCCTTATCTGCTTAGCAATTTTTTGCTCGTTTGGATTCGTTTTTTTCTTATTGTGTTCTTTTATCGTTTTCTCGAGTATGTCGGCCACTCTGTGTCTCATGTGTTCTTGGCGGTCGGTTGGTAATTGAGCGATAGTTGCCTCAGCATCTACAATCTGTGTTTCAATCGTCTTCTGTATTCTGTCAAAAGGTAAATTATGTTTCAATCCTTTTTCCATTAGTTTTGTCTCGTTTTGATTGAATTGTGTATCTGTGAGGTTTTTGACTCGTGAATGAAACTCCATCCTATTGTGATTGTCGGTTTGTTTTGTTAGCTTTGTAAATTTACGCTCCATTCGCGTAGCGCAACTGTTAACATCACCACAAAAACCTACGCTTCACAGCAGGCTAAACGTACAGCAGAACTAACATGGATAAAGACTGAAATACGCTCACTTTATATCAAAAAAGACAAACTTAACAAGGAATTATATAGAATTCACTTAGAGGTAGCCGACATATTGACTAAACATAATCTATTCCATATATTTCCACCATTTTTACACAATCTACGCGATAGGGTACAAAACCAGATGGATGAAAAATACAAACGAATGGAGCGTAAATTTACAAAGCTAACAAAACAAACCGACAATCACAATAGGATGGAGTTTCATTCACGAGTCAAAAACCTCACAGATACACAATTCAATCAAAACGAGACAAAACTAATGGAAAAAGGATTGAAACATAATTTACCTTTTGACAGAATACAGAAGACGATTGAAACACAGATTGTAGATGCTGAGGCAACTATCGCTCAATTACCAACCGACCGCCAAGAACACATGAGACACAGAGTGGCCGACATACTCGAGAAAACGATAAAAGAACACAATAAGAAAAAAACGAATCCAAACGAGCAAAAAATTGCTAAGCAGATAAGGGCAAAATTACGAGACAATGACTTAATAATTACAAAGGCTGACAAAGGAAATACGACAGTAATAATGCACAAAGAAGAATATATAGACAAAACACAACAATTTATACAGCAGACCAACTGCACTAAATTCAGGAATGACCCAACTGAGTCCTTCCAAAAGGAAATACGCAACCTATTAAAACGCTGCAAAACTTTTACTGACGGAAAGGTATACATGTACATGAACATGAATCCAGGACCACCGACGCTCAAAGCACAACCAAAAATACACAAGGAAAACATACCAATGAGACCTATTATAAACTACAGACCTGCACCGGCGTACCACCTAGCTAAACACCTCACCAGCGTACTTAAGGAAAGGATAAATTTACAAAACACATATACTATACGTAATACACAAGACCTCGTTGATAAACTTAAGGACATAAAAATAACCGAAAATACGCGACTCGTTTCCTTTGATATTAAGGATCTATATACTTCAATACCAACACATGAAACCTTAAATATTCTACGCAACACACTAGACAATTTATACGAAAGCCAATACATCGCTGATATTATAGATATTGCAAAAACGATAATAAAACAGAACTACTTTAGATTCAATAACAACTTTTACAAATTACCTGACGGACTCGGTATGGGAAACCCAACTTCCGCAATCTTCATGGAAATTTTCATGCAACATCTCGAATCACTACACGTGAAAACACTCATGGAAAAACACAAAATAACTCATTACTATAGATACGTAGATGACATTATATGCATCCTCGAGCAAGATAACGGCGAACAAATTCTAGAAAGCTTAAACACAATTCATGATAAGATTACATACACAATGGAAAAAGAACAAGACAGAAATTTACATTATCTTGACATCACTATAACACGAGGAACTGACTATTTAACATTCGACATCTATAGAAAACCAACAACAACGGACACTACCATCCACAACACCTCAAACCACCCTACCCAACACAAACTAGCAGCTTTTAGACATATGATACATAGGCTTGGGACAATTCCACTTAATCCAGATAAGTACAGGAGGGAACTCGACACAATCTACGCCATAGCTATAAATAACGGCTACAAAACCACTACCATCGATAAACTACTTAGACAGTACAACACTAAGAACAAAAATAGAGAAGACAAGGAGACAGCCGATACAACACGACGGCACACCTTTACTTACACAGGACCAGAAATATACAGACTAACTAACCTTTTTCAAAAAGAAGGAATACTCACAGCATTGAAAAGTGGAAACACCCTCAGACACTATCTCAGAACAACTACAGAAACAACTGACAAATTCAATTCCAGCGGGGTATACAGACTTACCTGTACCTGCAAACAAACCTATATAGGGCAAACTGGACGAACACTAAAAACAAGGTTTGCAGAACACATACGCTCATACAAACGGAAAAGAGAAGATTCAAACTTTGCATCACACCTTGACACTCACGGACACACACCAAGGGAAATAGATGAATGTATGACATTATTACATCCTAGCAAAAAAGGACGAAGACTAGACATTCTTGAAAGTATGGAAATCTACAAAACAAAAACATTCAACAACGACATTATAAACGAACAGGTAAATACGACCTCAGACACAATTTTCACACCATTGAAACTACACATGCCAACGGGCAAACGAAAAACACCCTCAGACGGACACACGTACCTACATAATAGTAAAAGACGGAGGTATCGTTAGGTTCACTTTGCATACAAATGCCAGGTGGCTGGTATTCTGCTTACCTGAATATATACAAGCCTAATAACAGAACTACCTGAACGCCAACACTACTCACCAGTACAAACTAAACCGTGGCTTGAAAATGATGCATACGCATCGAAAGCGCTCGCCATCATATACAAACCGGCCAGTTACGACGGGAAATGGCAATATTAAAAACTATACTTTATATTTATTGTACAATTGCAATTGTATGCTGTTTGCTTATAGGAGAAGTTTTGAGAATATTTGTTTTTGTGGAAATGTAGTTTTTACTTTGTACGAAAAATTTAGTTATACTGAGCTTGAAAATATAAATAAGAAAAAAATTAATAAATTAGAAAAAAATTTTAAAATAAAGTAAAATAAAAATATACTTGAACTTAATTAGCAATTCGTAGGAATACTAATTTTATCAAGTATATGCGTGGATTTAGACACACTCTTAACTATTTAAAAAATAATAATAATAAATAAATTAATTAATAAATTAAATAAATTAGAATCGAATTTTGGTGATCATTAACCTGATTATCACTAAAGAAGGTTTTCTAAATTTTTCGGGATTTTATTTCTTAAAAAAAGTTTGCTAATTAAAATTAACGTGTAAATATTAAAACCATTTATTTATTTATTTTCAATTATTTGTACCAACGTCATATTAGTCAAAAATATTTGCTAAACTCTTTAACAACATCCATAAATTTTATTTAAATTCAAGTGAAGGAAATTTTAGATACAAAGAAAATTGAACCGAAATGAAAGTAAAAAATATTAGATTTTAAAACAGTTTTTACCCTATTTCTTTCATTTTTTGTAGTAAATCTAAGAAGTGGAAAAATTTAAAATTAATTAAACTTTATTAGAATGTCGTAATGCCCATATTGTTTTCCTTAACTGATTCCAAACAAATCTCTTTGAATATATTTCAATTCTAAAACTTTTCAAAACTCGATTATATAAAGTAAAGCCGAAAATTTAATTAAGATCAACTGCTTTTATTTTAATTGTCAATTTCTTTTTTATAAAATTTGAATCCTGATGGGGGATAAATTGGAAAGCTCGAATTTTCATGCGGATCGATTTATAAACTGTTTCTGCTGAATTTAGGGTGAAGCCACAGATAAGAAAAAGAAGAATTTTATAAAGAGATTTCCATTTCACCAAACCCCAAAAATGGACCCAGGCAATGCTTGAAGTAAAACACACATACATAGGTGAAATTAATATAAATTTTTAGTATTTGTTTTATTTTCCATACTTTGGGAAAATTTCAATTGGAAATTTCAAGATTTGCCACTTTAAATATAACATAAAAGCAAACTTAATTTATTTTTGTTTTTGCTTTCTGAATATTTTATGATTTTGAGGTGAAGCTTCGTATTTTTAATGATTCTGTTTTTGTTGAAGTTGGAGTATTTAAAGTTTCGTTTTTTTTTCTGTGAAATTGTGGTGAATTTTGGATAATTTTTGATTAATTTATTACTTTGAATATTTTCAATTTTAATAAAATTTAGTTTTTTTAGTAAATTTTTCTGATTTATGGCTATTTTATTTTTATTACTATTTCTTAAAGGTGTTAAGAAGTCAAATTTGTTAAAAGCTCTATAAAATTTGCAGTCATCCATACGATAAATTATAGGTTTCAAACTACCAACGATAGTAAAAAGCAACAGAACCAACAATCCTTTAAACAAAAACGCACTACTGATATAGGGTATCAGGCGATCGACCACGCTTACCTTACGCACAAAAGGCCAGTTGATCACAACTTAATACAGTCATTGTTTATTTCACATAAACAAATGTTGTTTGTTTTATTGTTAGTTTTATGTTTGTTAATTTGCATGTTAATAAATTTGTATTTAGGAGGTATTGCTTTAGGCGAGGCAAATTTTGGTACAAGAATTTATAATGTTAATGAGGAAACACAACAGTTGTTTGGAAAATTATTTCATTAAAACAAAATAAAGCCATAAATCATGTAGAGTTATTTAATTTTTTTTTATTACATGAATTTTTGTTTACAGTTAATTAATTATTTGTTTTCTTATTGAAGAAGCATTCCTTTGCTTTTTATTTATTTTTATTAATATTCCCAACTTGTCTTGGGTTTTGTTAAGCTTATAAATATTTATGTTTCCTTGAGAAATTTTTATATTATATTATTATGATTTATATTATTACGATTTTATACTGCAAGCGTCTGACTTAAAGGTATAAACACATAATTTGTAAAAGTTAAAAAAATAACAAAATATCCTTTTGTAAAATAAAAAACCAACTGAATTTTATGCTTTGAAAAAAAGTCGTCAAGATTTCATTTTAGAATAAGAAAGCCTATCAGTAAATAAACTTAAACACTCTTTAGAATTTTTTTACATAAAAGGCTTATATCATCTTGAGTTCAATTTTATCAGTTCATTGGTTTTGTTTTTTTAATTCAGTTATATATCAATTGTCTATTTTTCTATTTCGTTTTTCGGGCGGACCAGTACTGCTACTCATGCAATGCATTGTACATTAGATATTCGATTTAAATTTTCCTACATTGAAAGTCACAAGCAAGACCTCTGGAAGGAAACTATTCCACATACGAACTGTTCTGCTAAAAAACTAAATTTTCTGCTAAATTTTCACTATAATGCGTGGTGCGACCACAGTCGCGTGCCAGTCGACCACAAATGGATGCGCTCTCAACGAAAATCGAGTCAAACGCGAAAACGTGCGAGTTTCGACAACATGTTTTTTTATTTTCTTAGAGCACTTACCATTCTAGTAACGATAAAACAGTGAAATACAACCTACATTGTTCGATGCTTTAGGGAATCAACAGAGCTAGATACTCTTCTGTCCCAAATGAGCCTGTTGCGGTCGAGCAACTCCAAAATAGACTTTGGGGCGCCGGCCCATACATGAGAGTTGTATTCCATCTTTGGACGGATATAAGTGGTATAAATAGTACGAAGATCGGATGGAGTGACGTATCTCTTCTCAGCATCCCACTGAATTTTCATGCCAAGAACATTAAGAGCTTCCAAATCCGTAATGCCTATATCACCCATAGTAATAGGTGTAGCACCACTTACGAACACAGATCTATGCGTAAGCATGCAACATTGCGTCTTATGGGAATTAAAGTGGACTCTATTCGCATGACCCCATTCGGAGATCGCCACGACATCGTGATTGAGCAAAACATTTATGTTTTCCCTTTTGAAACTCCAACTGGTTCGGTCTATTATCAAATACAAATAACAAATGATGTTGTCATCTGTGAAAGAGTACATAGGGTGGAAAGTTTGACAAAGAAGGTCATTTACAAAAAGTAAGAAATAGGGTAGGAGAAAAAACGGAGCCTTGCGGTACCTCTGAGTTAATTTTGAACTTGTCGGATGAAATCCCATCCATAACAACTCGTATAGTGCGATTCCTGAGAAAACTCGATATAAGTCTGGAGAAATTGTCACCGATACCATAAACAGCAAGTTGTGACAGGATTGCATCATGCCACACTCGATCAAACGCCTTGGAAATATCTGGAGCCACCATCTTACTCTCTCCAAATGATGTATGGAGTTGCACCACTATTCCGATAGGAAAGCCAGAAAAACGCCTGTAGAGCGCCAAGCCCTATGGAAACCATACGTCTGGTAGCTAAATAAGCTGTTGGACTCTAGGTACCTCACAAGATGAAAATCAATTTAGAAAGTGCAGAACTAAGTGCAATTTAGCACTTTTTCACAATTATTTTTCATTTTAGCTTACATTTGAGATATGTTACAGAATATCAAAATGTGTGCAGTGATCTCAGTTCATTTTAGGATCACAAAGTCTGCAAAAAATTTTATCTACCATAAATTTATTTAAAGATCGGCCGGATCCTTGGTTTATATATAAACACTAACAGAATGAAGTACAAATACATATGCCTTTTGGCCTTAGATCTTAAAAACAAAATACATACCCCTTTCCGAAACATTTAACACTCTTCCCGATAATTGTTTAAGAGCTTATAGCTGCTCAATTAACTCGTTAGAAATACTTTCAGGTTTTAAGTATTCCTTGATATTAAATTTTTTACTTTTAAGTACATTTTCAATATATAGTAATTAAGCTGAGCTAGTAAATACATTGAAACAGGTGACTAGAAAAGGCACGAAAGAAACTAGAAGCGATAAAAATTCGATTTAAAAAATACTTTTTCATTAATATAACTGGGATTTTTTACGCACACAAGCAACCTTTAAGGTGCAGTTTATATTTTTTGTATTGGGGATAGCAGCAATGGGTAGAGACCAAGAGAGCAGCAGTTGCTAAATAACCTCTTATTCCATGCGCTCGATTGGCTACATGTCAGTAAATATACTTATATACTTTTTAGAATCTATTTTTTTTTAAGGCACGTAACAAGTTCAGTTCAATTTTATCAATCTACTCTTTATGTTTTTTGAAAATAGGGTTATACCATTTATAATGATAATAGATTTTTGGTTTTAAAATTGGAACTAGTCTCTGCTGAAATATAGGATCGTAGGCAACATTTTTTACATTGTGTTATTCTGTACGTAGTATAATTATATTGGCATGAGCATTATTATCCCTGTTTTTCCAGACATCAAGTTGTCCAGATGGAACTTAAAGCTATTAAGTGATATTGTGCAGATAGGCAGTTTCTAGTCTTAATGAATGACTCGATAACTTTAATTTATAACAAGTGATATTGAATTTTCTTTGTTTATATCACAAAAACTTAAGGAAAAATTCGGAAATTAAAATATCGAAATAAACGAGACTGGAGTGATGGTATTAGTTTGTGAACACTGTGCTATTTCATAAATCAAAATTAACTGATCGTGTAGAAATGCTGCATAAGAAAAATAAACTACAAAATTAAAATGAAACATGGACTTAGAATAACAAAATACCTGAACCATTTACCCTTTTACTGTACATTATTACTTTTCTCTTCCTCAAACTTCATAAAGTAATTATTAGTAAATTAATATTTTTATACAATCAATTTTTATTTTTGTTCTCTATAAACTTTTATATTTTAAATATCTTTGACATGATAGAAATGATATTTATGCTTTATCACAAATACCTCACTTTACACTTAGACTGACGCGCACATCACATAATTATAAAACTATTTTAAAAATTAAAGAAATTTTAAAGAGAAGTTACTTTCGTCTTATACAAGACCAAATAGATCATTATAAAAAGAATAAAGAAGAAAAAGAATTAAGAATAAAATCCCTAACAATGCATTGTTATAATCATGGAAAGCGCATCAAGTTGAAGAATTTCATCTACTTAATAAATAAACCGACGAATGAAAGGAAGGACAGACAGACATGCAGGCAAACAAACTAATGCTTTGTAGTTCATATTTCTCTAAGACCAAAAAGAATAGTAGTAATAATGAAATAAAGAATAGAATATTTCATCAGGTGAAGCAGAAAGAAAATAGCTGTTTCTATGTGCAGGTGCAAAGATGCCATAACTTAGTTAACCCTCAAAACTATTTCTAACACTAACTATACCATCCATCAAAAGGTACTTTTTTCTTTTTTATACATTTCATCCATAATTTTCAGCGTGAGTACTTAAAATCTTAGTGGCAGGAAAAAAATTACAGCTTATAACATCACAAAAAATCTAAAAGAAAGATAAATGGTTAGCAGCATTTGAAAACGGATAGCCTTTCATCTTGGCAATTAAATCTCGTTTTCTGCTCTTTTTTTATCTTTTATTTATTTCAAGTTTAATTCCATTGTAAATTGTTCCAAGAATTTTAACAATGCACTGCAGTTTTTGTTGAACTTTTAGTTCAACAGCTAATTATTTGATAAATAGATTAAGAAGAAATTAATTTATTTAGTTGATTTATCGTAAAATATTTTTTCTGATTTAATATTGTTAGAAATTCTTAATTAGACAAAGATGTGTGTTAGAAAATTATTTAATGATTTTGTAATAATATTTTTTATATTTAATTAAGGCGGCACGTTTTTGAGAATTTTCAATGCACAGTCAGGTGATATACATAAAAAAGAAGTAAATAAAAGCTGTAAATTAAAATCTAGTTGCTCGATTTGCATGAAAAATATTGAGATTGCATAATATAGATAAACCGGGCTTTTAGATTTGTTTTTTAATTTTTAAACATTTCTTATCTCTGTACGAAATGAAGCGATGCAATTCGTGTATCACTTATTGCTTATTCGAACAATGTTGACTATAGGGTGTGTCAGAAAATATAAATTTTCTAAAAATTCAAAATACGCTTCAAAGAAAGTTTTTATTTATCAATTAATGAGGGTTACTAAAATTATTAAAATAAGTTGAAAAAGGTTTTCAAACAAGCTATTGAATATTTTTTTGCACTCGATGTTAGCAACCTTGACGAGCTGTGAAGCTACCACCGCTGTATAAGGTAGGGTATATTCAAGTGCCATAAACAAAAAGGTTACGTAACAAAATTATTAAATAATTTTCTAACACACATCTTTGTCTAATTAAGAATTTCTAACAATGTTAAATCAGAAAAAATATTTTACGATAAATCAACTAAATAAATTAATTTCTTCTTAATCTATTTATCAAACTTATTTAGTAGTTTGTCCATGATTTTCTATTTCACCCCGCTGTGCTGCTTCCTTCAAATCTGTTATTTATTATTAAGTACTTAAAGCCATATCTGTCCACATGAGTTATACTTCTAAATTATAATAACTAACAAACTGTTATGATCGTTGAAGCAAATTTTGTAAATGATGACAATCAAAACACGATAATTCCTAGATTTGTGGAAAATGCTTCACCTTTAGGTGTTTGGCTAGATGGTACCTCATCTACAAAAATTTGTAATTTAGCGTGGGGTTTTATCCTAAAGAATATAGATAAAAAAATACCATGCGAAACCACAATAAAATATTAAATTATATCCTTCATTCTCGTCCAAGTTGTATAACTTGACCACTACTAACTTTCTTTTAACTGCGATTAATATCATACCTAGTTTTCGTTCAGCTTTGTACTCATGATATGCTATTTAACAAGCCTATTCCTTCTTTATCAAAATCCTCCAAAAAAACCCCAGCTTGATGCAGACTCACACAAATCTTATGTGCCAATTTATGTATGACTACCTGACACTATTTTCTACTTCTACTATAGTTCTTAGGTGAGATGGGCAGCAACATTTTTTTCCTTTTCACTTTTTTTCTCGGACCAGCACTCAGGTGACCCTTACTTATGCAATGCATTGTACCTTAACTGGGAAATTGGGTTATGGGGAGGATGAAAGTGGGAGTAGTGTTTGTGATTATTCGATTACAAATTTTCCACATTGAAAGTGACAGGAAAGACCTGTCGAGGCAGTCCATGCCACATACGAACCATTCTGGTAAGAAATGAATTTTCCCTGTAATGGATAGTTAGATTCCTTGGCCAATCAACCATAAATGGATGCGTTCTCAATGAAAATCGACTTAAACGCAAAATCGTGCGAGTAACGGGAGCAAGTTTCCTAATTTTTTTAGAGCAGTAACCATTGTAATAACGATAAAACATTGAAATATAACCCACATTGTGTCGAAGCTGTAGAGAGTCAATAGAGTTGGATACATTACTGTACCGAATATAGCGCTTGGTCCTCTATTGCACGCGGTTGTGCAACTCCAAAATAATTTTGGGGCACCGGCACATAAATGAAAGTTTTATTCAAGTTTTGGACAGATTAAGTTGATATAAAAAGCACGAAGATCGAATGGAGTGAAATATGTTGTTCTTAAATCATGTTCTTAGTCCATCGAACATCACATTGAATTTTCATGCCAAACCAATAAAAGCTTCCGGTTCCTTTATACTTATACCACCTGTAAAAACAAATGCAGCACCATTTCCGAACACGGATCTATGCGTAAACATGCAACACTGAGTCTTAGGGGCATGACCCTATTCGGGGATTGTTGTGATTGAGTGTATCATTCCTGTTTTGTCTTTTGGAAATCACCTTCATGTACTTCGGTCTATTACTGAATGAGTACGAATGACAGATAGTGCTGTCATCCGCGAGAGAGTATATAAGGTTGCAAGCTTGACAAAGAAGTTCATTTAAGACAATAAAAAATAGGTTAGGAAGCATGGAGCCTTGCGGTACCTCAGAATCAATCTTGAACTCTTTTGATGAAATCCCATCTTCTCTAGTGTGATTTCTGAGAAAACTCGATATAAATTGGAGAAATTATCACCGACACCAAATGCAACAAGTTTTGACAGAAATGCATCATGCTACTCTCAACCAAACGTTGAGGTTTCAACTACAATTTATCTTCTTACAGCCGGCTATAACATATCATTCAACACGACTATCTAACATTTTTCTTTCTATTTTAAGTTTCGTTCAGATTTAAATTCATTTTCTATTTGCTTTGGAACTTAGTTTTTTTTTAATCAATGTTTTAATTTTGTTTGTCGACATTTATAAAAATAAAATCGCGAACCATCTGTCCTTAAAAGATGCAACTTTAATTGCTTCTTTATAATTAATTTACATTTTCGTTATTATTATAAGCCAAGATCTTTTTCACATGCACAATCAATTAATAAGTGTGTATTGCTGTTGGATTTGATTTTACAGGTGTCATTGTTAACAGAATATAAAGTTGTACTTAACTCCTTAATGTTATAAGATCAGTATTATCTCTTTAGTGGTCCATGTAAACTTTGACTAAACGAATTGCTTGGTTAATATTTTAGCTATTTTGGAAATATCCACCAAAGATTTGTTTTGCAAGGTGCTTTAAATATTTACATTAATAATGTAACTTTAATCAGGGATGGTAGTCTTTCCTAGAAGTAAGGAAATTCTAAGACGTCTGGCAAGCTTAGAAATTACTACTACACATGCGCCTTAAAGTTATCCATTAGGCATTTTCACATGGAAAAAAACACATACGGTTTTACAGTATTATATCATTAAATACAAAGATTGCATAAATTTTGGGGGAACCTTTAACAAAATCCACTTAATTAATTTATAAACTTATTTAATCGGGTTTTTCAACAATAAGTTTGTTTTTCATTTGTGGCAATACGAACAACATGATTTTAAAATTTGGTTGTCGATGTATTCGTAGTAGATGCATTGGCAATTGTTACAAGAATTGAATTTCGCACAAAAATCGCATTAAAATAAATAAAATCCATTATGTATAGGGTGGTTCTGTTAAAGTTATATTTCATAAAATTTGTGATATTTTCGGACAACATAGTCCTTCCTCTGAGACCGCTATTAAGAATTGGTTCATTAAATTTGTGTCGACAGGCTCGATGCAACATGTTCGAACACCAAAACGTGTTCGACTGGGTCCTTAAACTGAAAACACTACAGCTGTAAGCTACAGTGATGAAGTAGATCCAAATTTACCCATTTTTCGACGTTCCCAATAATTGGTTTTATCCAAAACGACCAAATGGAGAATTTTGCATAAGGATTTGACTTTGAAGCCTTACAAAGATCAATTGATGCAGGAATTGAAGCTGATTCACCGTTGATTTGCTCATTTCAATGAGAAAAAACCGGCTGGTTTTTCTGAAAATATCATTTTTTCAGACAAAGCCAATTTTTACTTGTCAGAGTATGTCAACAAGCAAAATTGCTGCATTTAGGCTTCTGAAAATCCTAGAGCGACTATTTAGAAGTCTCAATGTGTCAATGTATGGTGCATAGCTTACCTGCCTGGAGGAGGATTGGGCCTTTTTTTACGAAGGTGAGGCTAGAAATTCGGTAACGGTCACGTTATCACGTGATGCCAGCACCTCATTTTTGACCTATTATTGAAGACGTGAATATCACTGACATATGGTTTCAACAGGACGGTGCCATATGTTACAGCCTATGAAACAATCAATTTATTGCACATCGCAATCCCGATTTCCCGATCGCATAGTTTCACGGCAACCAGCAGTTAAGTGGCCAAACAGACTGGATTATTTATTGTAGGGCTATGTGAAGATCTATACGTTGCTAATCGATTCAATTTCAGCCTTAAAACGCAAAATCCGTTATGTGACTAACGAAATAGGACCGCCATTTTGCCAAAAAGTGTTTAAAAACTTTGATGAAAGAATCGAAATATGTCAGCATGATCGTGGTAGACATTTACCAGATATCATTCCTCATTAATAATGCCCAATCTTTTCTCTTCGTAATACAATAAAAATTAAACTAAATTTGTTGGTTTTTTTAGACAAACTACTTGTCGAAAAACCCTTTATTATTAATAACAATATGGATTAATTATATTCGGCATCGCATCTTAAATGCTTGAACAAGTTACAAAATTTAGGCAGTTCTTAATTTGAATAAAAAGAAATAATTAATTATATCGATTTTTAAAGCCGTAAATGATTACATAAATATGTCAGCTTAACGAGCCAACAATTTTTGACCTTCATAAAATTACATAATACAGTATTAACAGTTATTTATATGGTTTTGGTTTCTTTGATTAAAATTAACCAAATAATGCAATGCATTTTATCAACATCCACAAAAAATCAAAACAACAACAAAAACATTTTCATATGCAACATTTACAAACCACGAGATAAATAAACGCAAAAAATATTAAAATAAAATCAAAAAAACAATAAAAAATAATCTTAGAGGTGGTTGAGTTTCTAGCCCCAGCTGGCAAGTCATGAACTTCCACAACGCTCACAATATAAAAACAGAAATTTAAAGAAAACATCTAAAACATAGACAAAAAATATATATAAAATTATTACATGAGTAAATAACAATTGACAATATGAACAAATCAACATTTTCTTTATTTACCACTATTTTTTCAATATTCTTTTAATTTTTCGTTTTTTAGCATTTATTTAAAGTTGCCTCATAGGAGTTTTCAGTACCCTACCATGGTATTCTAAATAAAGATTATAAATTTGTCTAATGAAAACATTAAGAAAATTGTTAAATATTGAGTTGAGATTTAAGGCAAATTCATTTAATGTTGTGAGTTATACTCAGTGAAAGGATGTAAGGTCATCAAGGGTTGTACCAAATGAAATTTATCTTTTCTTTAAAAAACTCTTTTTTTTAGGAACGCTATTTATAACGAGTGGGTAAATTTGAGGTTAGAAAGTAAATTTGCTGAAACAAATATTTTTTACAACTTCAGTTTTAGTAATATTTATAATGTAAAAAAAAATATTGAAATTAATAAAAAATATGATGTCAGGCAAATGTCAACATCAAGCATGTTGGGCAGACGTCCGCTTCTCTTACAAAATTGTGAATTATATTTTGCAACAAAGCTTCGCTTATATCTCCAAAGAATTTCAGCTTTCAGAACGCCGGTTATTTGTGGGCTATTCAGGTAAACACTGTATTTCAAATGGCCCCAGACAAAATAATCCAGCGGCGTTAAAAAATATGGCATGGAAATTTCTCATGCAAAAACGTAATTGTTTGTATGGCTTGTGACACCGTCTTGTCGAAACCAAAAGTCCCTGATATCAACATTCGTTAATTATTGCCGCAAAAATTGGTTTCCATGGTTTAGTAGCGTGTTTTCTTTCTGACCTCAGGCCACATCATACGGTCACTTTCGAAGACTGTTTGTTGATATTGTGAGCCCCTTATATGTGACAACTTTGTTTGCTTACATAATCGCCTAATTCAAGTTGAGTCTAATCACTAAAGACGATTTTGTAGAAAAATGTGTTGTTTGCAAATGCTGCGGAAAGCGCCGCAATACAACGTCATTGTGTTGATGTTCCAGGCTCATTCTTAACACTTTACTGAACAGCGGCTATGTTTGCATCACTTTTGTCAGCAACAATAGTGAGAGCCTCGCATTTAGCAATTAAATTACACACAGCACTCTCTGGAGGAGCCGGATTACAAGGAAAAACTTCACCAAATTTACGAAGTGATACAGTGAGATTTTCACTATTTTTACAGTAAATTTTTGCTATTAACATTTTTTGCTCAAGAGTGTAATGTTCTATGCTTCAAACTTCTCAACTTTTTATTAAATAAGAGTCTCAGTTCTTCACATATAATCCTAACCTCAAATTTACCATTTCGATATATACTACATTATCTCTTTTTTTTTGAATAAATGAAGTTTTTTATAAGGTCAACGGAAATAAATGAATTGAATACTTTTGCTGTCGTCTGGTAATTTACTTGCTAAGATTTTGATTGCAATACTGAATAAGATATTCTTAGCATTTTCTAATTAATTTTTAATTCCTATTCGTATGTCCAACTGCTGTCGACGAAACACTCGCAAATCGATTCTAATTTCCTTGCACACATATATTGCACCTTCATTCGCAGGCATTGCATTCACAATATTATTACGTTCATATTGCTTCCACTGCCACGATTTTTTAGCAATGCATATATCATGTCGACTTTATATTAGAATGCCAGGCTTGTTAATAAATCACACAGGAAGGATTTTGTATCACACATGCTTCACCTTGTTGTTTTAAATTTTACGGTTTTTATAATTTTAAGCGTCTGCATTTGGGAGAGCTCTTTTATGTTTTAACTTATTTTTATAATTTTTTTTATAATTTTTTTGGGTTTACACTGTATGTTTAATTGAAATATCTACGTAACACGGTTTACAAGACAAAAATAGACACGTTAAAATAACGTTTCTATATAAACACCATTTCATTTTTAACTTAATTTTATTATGTATGTTATTGAAGCGGCCATTTTTTTTGGCTTTAAGACGGAAAAATTCATTACGTATCTAGCGAGAATCATCATTCCGCCGTATGCTAGACTCCGTTGCGGCTACCAGCTAAAAACCCACCTTAAGTTCGGGATATTTTGGCCTCCCCCTGGCACAACCCTCACATGACTGCTACTAACCCTGCATCCAGATACCCACTTTGAACACAGATTCCGTGCCAGCTCATCGTCACCATGTCCAGGTCATATTTCTTTTTGCGGCGTACACGTTTTACATATTCCACCACAGCAGCTCAGTTTTTTTTGCGACTACTAACAGTTTTATCGACAATATTCGTTGCTGTCGTTCGGCCAATTTGCGCCTCCATCTTCGTGTGATATTCAGACCAATGCTGGCACTTATAAAAAGTATGCTCGGCGTGTCTACTACGTCCTTCCCCTGGTAAACGTAAAAGCAAGTACGGCATTTCCCCATATCGTACATCTGCATTAGGCTCCCCCCGGGGGCACATTTATCGGTCTTTATAGAACTTCGACTATCTAGACCTGTGTAGCTGGGGGTATAAGGGAGCCCAGTCCCCTGAAGTCAGCAGGGGTACAACTGGAAGCTCCACGTTATTTCCGCGGGAATCAGTGAGCTCGCAGAGTTCCGCTATTTATCTCTTTAGACATTTAGCTGTTCTCTGGCTGATTATTAAGGTTGGCCCTTTTGGGAGTATTGTGGTAGTTGTGGGTTTGCGGCCCCATAACAGGTCAGTTTTATATGGTGGCCAGGATCATTTCACTTTTAATAACACCTACCTGGTGGAATGATCCTAGATCCAGTGAGCATGCTAAACATGTGTGCTGGACAGGAGTTGAATAGTCTCCAACTCTTCAGCAAAGAGTGGTGGTTTGCAGCCCTGCTCTGGAATCATTGAAATTTCTACTAGGAAGGACATGTTCTTAGAATTAGACTTCGGCTTCCTAGGGCGTGAGTGGCGCTGCTTTTTACTCACAGTGGTATGACCACCATCTGATTAAGGCTCACTGCCAGGTGCAGATGAAAATCTTATCACGTAATCTGCATTAGGTAGAAATTTACTTCTCCGTTCCTCCTGTCTAACCATTTGTCCGAAACTAGGATAATTTGGTACAACCACCGATCGTGTCCCTCGTACCTCCATCCTGTCATCCACTTCTTATGGCGGGAACTTTCTAAAATTCAACGTTTGAGTATACGAAAATCGACGTTGCTGGACTTTGCTAATAATTTTTTCATTTCATCATTCGAATCCCTTGGTTTGCAGTACTAGAGAGTTTAACGTCCCTAATTTATCCAATTTTTTAATAATTTCAAATGACCGTAAGTTTTTAAAAACTCTTAATGGTTTTGGCTGATATCAATTAACCGTGAGTCAGTACTAGGAAACCAGTTTTAATTTGTCCTTATTTCATACACTTTATTATTCTGTCTTCTTTTATTTCATACCTACAATTTCTGGTTGCCTAAACTAAACGCTGTGGCTTTGGGGCGACGCGAATTCACGATCTACTGTTTTACTTTTACCTAGACAGGCATGACTGCTAAACCATATTATTACTGTTCTGACAATAAGTTTTCGATTACTTCTACTACAAGCGCATTTGCCAACTCATCTACTTTGCCTACATATCAATTGTTTTGCCTTCTCTAAGCGGCGCTATTGACTTTTATACTTACGCTGCTGTGTAACTGTGCTATATAAGTTTTTAATTTATTTTGTTCGCACACATCACACGACTTCTTCAGTTCTTACTTTTGTAACAATATTAATGGGCAATACAGCGACTAGAAACAACACAGCGATGTCTAAGCGATAGTTGTAGCTCAATTACATGTACCGACAAAACCTATTTTAAACATATTAGAATCAAAAATAGATCTTTGTCGAAATTACATATAGGATTAATTGCTCCATAAATTTTAACTAAGAGGGTACTTGGATGGGTAAAAACAGAAATTTTAATATGCCGAAGTCAAGATCTGACGAATGGCTTAGGACACGTGACTATGAATCTGACCATAGAGCATTTGAGATGATCACTTTAACGAATCCCTGCTTGACACATGAACGGTCTGCTTAGTACGACTTAGACAGGCTAAACAAACGAAGATTTTTACGTGAAAGCGTTGCACTATCCAGTGAGATCAGGAGGCCTGGGAGGCCAACGGAGTGTGGTTTCTTAAAATCAGTTTATTGGGGAATTCTGGCCGCAATTCTGTCATAACTGGCGTGGTTATCTGACAAGTTGCTCCATTTTGTTGAAACCAAACCGAGATGAAATGGATTCTCTTTCGGCGTAATTCTGGAAAGAAAAGTGTTTTCAACATCTTTAGGTAACGGTCTCCATTGACCGTAACCGTAAAACCATTTTCTACGAAAAAGTAAGGCCCGACAATGAACCTTGAAGAAACTGCACACCACACAGTGACGCAAAGTCGATGTAATTACATCTGCTGGAGTATTTGTGGATTAGAATTACTTCATATTCGACAATTTTGTTTGTTAACATTGCCGTTTAAATCAAAATGTGCCTCGTTAGACATAAAAATGCAGTTAAAGACATTTTCATTCTCTGACGCCATTTGAATAACCTTCTCATAAAATTCCAAGCAAATCGGGAAGTCTCTTGGGTTCATTTTGTTTGTTAATTGAATCTTATATTGAAAAAAGTTTAAATCTTGGTGCAAACCTATCTGCAGTGACTGTTTACTGACACCCATTTGAGCAGATAGGCTTCTTGTTAAAACAGGAGGATTGGATTGTATGCCAGTAGCTACAGCAGCGATAGTTCCGTGCGTCCGAACTGAGGGATCTCGATGATAAGGCCTTCTTGCGAGCCTAATTATAGTCCATTTGCTAGGAGGAATGCCATCAAACGTCCACCTATATTCTCTTTGGACGGAAACTACGACTCTGAAGCGTGAAATCGTTGCACCATCCAAATTCTTTTTTAATTATCCCAGTTCTCCATTTTTAGTTAAATTTAAAGATCGATCTATAAAATAAAATAAAAATGGTATAGGTTAGTTACACAGATAATAAGTTATTTTTGGTAGCAGCTTTCATCAGCCACCGTGTACTTTCTTATGCTGCAAAGAAAGATTTTTACCACTTAAATAAAAAACAAATTGAAACTTCAATTTTATTGCAGATATTATGGCTCCTGTAAGTCGTATTGAGCCAGTACTATTTCTTTAACTTTGGTAAAAAGTTACCTAAGTATTTCGTTTTATAACTTAAAGCCATATTTACCAAAAACAAAGCAGAAAAAAATGTTAGACAAATGTCTTAGCTAATGTTAGATAGACTGGTTGTCTACCCATAATAGACATTTATAAACAGCAAATAAAAAAAAGAACAATTTGGTTTTTTGTTTAGTTGTTATTTTTTGTGTAAATTCAAACAATGCAAGTTGCATTTTTTTTTGTTTTTTGTTTATTAAGTCTCTATTTATTTCTTTGCTATTTTGGGTTATATTGTTATTTTGTTATTTGTGGTATTTTGGTCAAATTAAAGATTTCCCCTCTCTTATTGTTATTACACCATAGTGTGTAAAGTTTATGCTTGTCTGTCTACTTTTGTACATGGTGTATTTGAGTTTGGTAGTTTATACCAAAACCAACTTTGATCTATAAAGGTTATCAAGAACATACAATCATTAAAATTCAATACAGCTTTTCTAATATGTATATTTTTCTGTTTGTTAGAATTTGTTATTAAAATGCATTTTTTTTTTAAATTACATAAAGAATGCAATAAAAATTCTTTGAAACAGGTTATAGTTTAAGATTTATAAATAATAGATTTATTAATATTAGTAAAGTTTTATAAATTTATGAAATTAAAATTAATTTTTACTCTAGTATATATTCAGCGCAGACGTGTTGAGAATTGAAAATACTGAGGTGGTTGGAGCGTTAGTTAACAGAGCAAGAATTTTTACTAAGTTGTAAGGAAAGAATATTTTATAATTTTTATTTGAGATCTTTTAAGCGGTGTATTGATTCAGGCGAATGCATGAAGTCCAAAAGCTTAGTCTTTTTACTGAATAAATCATAAAGTTTCTTAATTTGTTATCATTGTAAGAATTTGCCTCTTGGTCGTCTTATACGAGGTAATTGTAATTTTGGAACACTTGCCTCGAAAGTATGTTTTTAAATAAGTTGGTTCTTGTTTAGCTCACTTTGTTTATATGAAGCATAACAACTACATGTGTTTTCCTTGTTCGGCAATTTTCAATTGTGAAACCAAATGAAGCATGGACTTTGTATAAAATTTTGTGAAATATTTTGTGAAATTTAGTACATGAACAATAGTATAAAAGTACATGTAATGCTAAGTATCGTAAAAGGTAATTGCATTTTAAGTCAAAAAAATGTTTAAAAAATGTACAAGAATCTTATTAGTGAGACAATTTTCACATAAGTGGCCTTATTTGTGAAACGCACTACGCAGACATTTCAACTTAAAATATATTAACCTTAGCTATAAGTACAACAAATTAAAAATTATATTAAATAATACAGAATGTTCCTATAGAGATGTGATTTTTACTTAAGTTTTTTAATCGCAGTAGGCAGTTATTTACAAATTACACGGGAAATGTACCAATGTGTCTTCTATAAAAATGAGTATGAACCATACATTTAGAAATTAAAGAGAGTTTTCATTAAGCCACACTTTTGATGAATATATTGTTACGTTTATTCCTTTTAATTGAGTTATTTTGAGTTTTTTATTGCAAAATAATAACAGTAACATCACTCCATATTGTTGTTGTTATTATCATTCAGTTTAGGTGCCTTTTTGGCCATGTGTTTCGTTTTGTTCTATGTAAGTTGTTTTTGTTTCTGCTTTTAACTTATTTGCTAGAATTTCTTTGCTGTTTGAAAACTACGTAGTATCTAAATGCATAGTGGGTCGTTTCGTTTACTTTTTTACTGATAATTATTTTCGTTTAAAAGCTTAAATAACAATCTTCGTAACAATATATTAATATTAAAATTAACTTTATTTCCAAAAAGGTTTTACCGAGAATGAATACTATTCTGAAAAACTTGCAATGTCATGTTCAATAAAAACAAAGCTACTTTAAAAATTCATACCTTTTAAGCCGTTGTAGGCAGACACACTAAATTTTCAGCAATAAATTAGAAGAAGCGAAATTTGAAAACTTAAAGGTAATTAATACATTGTACGGATGCCTTTGTGTGTGGATCAAACTCGCACTTGTTCGAATTTTCTCTTCACTACTTTTAAACTTACATACTAAGGTTAACAGTAAGCATGAAATATGCTACGAGCACTTAAACGTCTGTTAATTAATATTTTTTCCCCGACTATTATCTGATTTTTATGACTCCCTTCATGTAATACCCATTTTTCTTGCCTTCTCAGAGACCATCTTGTGCAGTTGTTCCCTATTACTTTTTTAATAAAGTTCAACAACAAATTAAAAATATTTTTTTAAAAGCACCTTATTCAAATATGGATATGAATTTTTGCTTTTAAAAAATATATCTGCAATTTGATTAATGGTTTTTTGTTCAAGAAGTTAAAAAGACGGATGCACTAAATGTAAAAATGCTTATTCAATAATATGGAAAAGCTAAGAATTCAGTATTTTGTAGTACTCTTCATGATCATTTCCTATACCTTGTGAACAAATACAGTCGTTTGTATGAGTTATAACTTATTTGATGTACTATTGCATTCCTTAATAATCAAAGTAATAAATTTTCTAAATTAATTATTTGGAAATTAAAAAGTTACTCATTCGGTTTAGCCAGTAGGCGAAAGTGTCGACAAAAAGATGTGCTGATTTTTCTGGAAGAACTGCGATGATTTGTGTCGATAAAGGTACATACAATATGCCTCTTTTTTGCAAGCTTCCTTCAAACAACTAAAAGTTAGTTTTGCGCCATTTTGAAGCTGGTTTTGACAAAATATTTTTATTATGATTTATCTGTAACAAACTCATAGATTTGTGTCGAAGTTAATGCACATTGTATGCCCAGTACCAGCAATTACAAATAAATAGTTGGTCTCATACTCGAAAGGTTCCATATTATTTATAAGTCACCTTCAATTTTCAGTTTTATTTTCAACAGTTATGACTGCGGACAGAGTAATATATTGTGTGTGTAAAGAACACTACCTAATTTTTAATAGTTGTTTTTATAACAAACTGCGTGAATTTATAGTTTAATTACGATTCTTACATTACAGTGTAAAAATAAGGCCATATACGAAAATGACTACGTTACTATCGGAATACACTTCAGTTTAATTTCTAAGTAAATTTCAAGCATTTCCCTATAATGGTTTAAAATATAAGTTCATGCTTGTCAAAATCATGGCTTCTATGAAACACCCATTCATTTTTTTTATAGTTGCTATATTTCTATATAGCAGGCATGTTCATGCATACTTTACTTGAATTCTCTACTACGGTTGAGTCGGTAAAGCAATACAAAGAATCGCGAATTAAAAAATATCTAAACTTAAGATAAAAACTTTATAATAGAAACAAAAGCAATTTTAATTTAAGTTTTTCTCATGTCTACTTGCTGTTGTGTATAGTATAGATAATTTTAATGGCGCTATTCAAATTTAACCTGTCTGAAAAAAGAAAAATCACTATATTTTTATATATATATATATATTAAGCTTTTGAAGGCAACGAAAAATTTTTATTAAATTTTGCTTGGCGGCTATAGTGATAAAAAACCATCAGTGGAAATTTCGCGACCTTGCCCTATTACGACTACATAGATAGGGGGCCGTGACAGGTGTAGAGAATCCAATAAGGTACTTATTAATACTGTTTATTAATACCTTTCCGTCTTTTTTGGCTGCTTGTTCGGTATGGGCGGCGAGCGCTTTCGACGTGACGACATTCTTAAGCCGTCTTCTGATCTGTGCTGGTGAGTTAGTATTCGGGTTAACTTACTCATCAGTACAGTTTTAGAACTTGGGTTGGGAATGATGTCATCACATCGAAAGCGCTCGTCGTTCATACAGACACACAGCCAAAAAAGAAGGAATGAAATGACATAAATATTTCATTTACTGAAGAAACAAACCCAAAAACTTAATACTTTTTATTACTTTGTGAATGGAACACAGTCTTGATGGATTTCTTCTTAATCTTGGCATGTGGTTTTGGGGGTGAAGGGCGGCACCATTCGCCTCGACCAGCAAGAGCCCCAAACTGGAAGAGACATAGAACTTTCGAAGTCCAACCAGTGACTTATTATACACACTCTGGTACAACGGGAAATGTTGCTCGCAGGACTACTGCCCTGTTTTAGTTATTGATAAGACATCTCGGGGAGTAATGTGGTGGCTGTGATTTAAGCGGGTTTTGAAGAAATTCCCGAAGAGATGTTAACAAAAAAGTTAACATCCAATGTCCTAGCTTGCACATGCAACAGGACTAGGAGTTGGATAGTCTCCAAACCTTTAGCAAGGAGTGACGATACGGCTCTGCTACCGTGCACTCGAAAATTGCTACAAAGGCACATAGTATGTATACGTCATAGGGCGTGGGTGGACGTATTTTTCTACACTTATTAGATTAGGCCTCGCGGCCACGTATTGGCGGTAATCCCTCAGGTATCAGTAGTTGTGGGCTATTGTACTCGGAGCCTTTATACGCTAATTTGATTCCATTATACTTTTATAAGCCCAATCGATTATTTTTGGCTTTGCTCTGGTTTTCATTTATATTAAAGAAAATTGAAGTCTTGAATTTTATGAAAGCAGCCTATGGCCTTTCCTCATTTGATTTTTTTCCTATCTGAAACTTTTGATATTCAATTTGCATCCTTACAAACGTATTAATATTTTTACTCACTTAACATATTTATATCACTGCGCTCATATTTCATATTTTCTTTGTGATCATAAGACATTACCGCACACGCAGATTTTTTTTGCGTCTATGTTTTGAACTGCTCAATCTTTCAGTTTATTCTTCTGCCACAAGAATTTTGTGCATACGTATGAAATTTATAGAAAAATGAATAAAGTATGATGCCTTCAAATATTCTTGGTAATTTTGTGTCTGTCCTTCTGGCTGGCTGACTGTTGGGCTCTAAACCCTAATAAAGAAGTGCAATAGAACAAACAAAACAAAAAAATGAAAAAAAGTTATACATATATCGCACAAAAAAAAATAAATAAAACGAAATAAAGTAAAAGTGTATAAAAATAACAAGAAAACCAGAATCACTTTTTTAATATTTGATGTTTTCAATCCGCATGAGTATGTTGTGACCAAAATAAAATAAAATAAAAACGACCTGGTTGCAGTTGTTTGTCCCTGCTCGACTGTAAATTGAGTGTATAAATTAACTCCTGATTTTTTTAGAATATTTAAAGGAATTAATTCATTTATGGTTTTTATGGTTTTTTGTTACTCACGGCGGCGTTCCTCATGTACTGCATCATGTGAATTCGAAATATAAGCCTTTTTATACTCTGTTCTTGACAACGAAATCGGACAACTCTGTGCTATGCCAGATACTGATTCATTCAAAATTATACTGTCAGCATACCAAAGATGTGGGAGTGGTAAGAATCAGGGCTTTCAAAAAATTAAGAAATTTTTTTAGTTGCCTGAGAAGTTTATTTACAATGGGATACGAGATTTGCGGGTATTACTGTATAACGAATGAACTTAAAATAAACTGCTTATTCTACTAAATGAGCTTGCATTACTTCTATAACCCATTTAGAGCTAACCTTGTTTTCTAAATAAAACGAAAACTTTAGATTAAGATCACTTTTTGGCAAAATGGCGGTTTTATTTCGTTAATCACATCACTAAATTGAAGTTTTAAGGCTGAAATCGATTGGATTGACTCCGTACAAGCTCTGTTTTTAACATAGCACTACAAACAATTATCCAGTCGTGTTAAATTACATGATCTAGTTGGCCACTTAACTGCGGATTGTCGTGAAATTATGCGATCGCGAAATTTAGTTTGCAATCTGTTGAAACCACATGTTAGTGATATTCATGTGGTCAATAATAAGCCAAAATTGAGTTGTTATCATCTCGCGATATGCTGATGCATTGATCGTTACCGCATTTCCAGCAATCACGTCTCCAGACCACATAGTGTACATTAAGCATGCAAAGGCTTCTCAATAATCGCTTCAGGATTTACAGTTTTTTTTTTTTTGCTTTTGGTTTGTTTGTTTGTTGACATACCCTGACAAGTGAAAATGAGCTTCGTCTGAAAAATTTTTTTTCAGAAAAAGCAGCCCGTTGTTCCTAAATGAATTCAGCGAACCTACAGCGATATGAATGGTTGGTCGGCTTTAATTCCTGCACCAGTTGGACCTCTTAAGGCTGCAAAATCAAATTCTTACTCTAAATTCGCCATGTGGTGGTTTTGCATAACCCCAATTGTTGAGAACGTCTATGAATTGACAAATTTGGATTTGCTTTAATACTGTGGCTCACCGCTACGATTTTTTTAGTTTTATCGAGATTGTCGACTCAAATTTAACGACCAAATTTTTAATAGCGGTCTCAATAGGAATTTCGTGCAAACTTGATTTCAATATAATATTGCCAATACATTAACTACGAATACGTCAAAATATTAAATGTCAAAACTTTATTGTTGTTAGTGCTGCCACGATTGAAAAATAAACTTCTTGTTTATAACTTATTCGCTTCAGATATTTTTAATGAATTCAGTCTATAACATAACTGCTTTATTAATAAACCGTCCAACCTTAAATACATACAAACTCAGACGCGTATATTGTTACCAACACTATGATTATATATTGCTCTCTCTCTCCTTCTCTCTTTGTCTCTGTCTCTCTCACTCTTTATGCAGTTAAACAATAATACTTAATCTATACTATAATTTCTTATATAAATATATTCTATATTTAGATTATTACAAGTGTTGAGAAACATCTGATTGTACGTGTATTGTTCAAAGATTTATTTTAACAGAATGAGTGTATTTTTTTTCTTCTTGCTTTATAAATATTCTTGAGGTTAATGAAACAGTACTCGTTCATGCGACATCGAAGAGAATGGAGCTTTAATTGATTATAATTTATTACATCATTTATTTTTATAATAATTCTTTATACTTAATGCGAGACTACTATTTAGCATCAATACAAAATTCTTAACCTAAATTATATTTATTTGAAATCTGAGGTTTAGACTTTATGATTTTAATATAAAGTAGTTTTTGTTAACCAAATACTTAAACTAAAATAATCATACTTACACACAAGAATCCTTAACGCTTTTGATAAGGCAGTTTAAAATCAATAAGAGAGTAAGTAGATCATATACAAAAACCAATTTGTATATGGGAATAAATGAAAGGGAATTTTCATATATTATTTACTAAAAAATATTTAAATTGTACATAGATTCTTTCAAAAACTTTCTTCGTTTCAAATTAGTTTACTCATGTAAATAGAAAAAATTAGGTTAAAATTTTAAATTATGCCGAAAAGGCATGCTCGACATAGTAAAAGTTGGATTAAAGTCATCTTGATACTAAGTAAACAATGTTATTATTTCATTTTCGGCCGTTTTTAAATAAAAGCGAAAAGTTTTTAGTTCTCAGAAACACGCATTATCGGTCTGACAGAGTATGCATAGAAAATATCATCCTACATCAGATGTTAATACTGTAGCCCACTGAATAACAAAACTATCTATGGTTAGCCTTAAACTGGTTATACGAGTAATGCAAACTCAAAAGAACCAGCAGTTTATTTTAAGCTCATTCGTTATGAGGTAGTACCCTCGAACCTACAATCCTAATAATAAAATTTCTATAAAATTTCTTAATTTTTGAAAGCCCTGATTCTTACCACCACTTTGATATGATAATATGATTTATTATGAGTCAGCATCTGACATAGCATAGTGAGAGTTTAAATAAAAAACCTTTTTTAATCTCTAATTTCTAAGTGCCTTGTCCGGCTTCGCTGTCATACTGTATGAATATGCATCGTACAGTACGTGAGGAACATCGATGTAGGAAACAAAAAACCATAAAACGTTTTTTGAATGGCTAATATCATTACATAATGTTTTTACGATTCATTAATTTACGGTTTTATAGATTTACAGTTTTATAAGAGACTTACACATTTATGGGACCGCCAAAAATATTGACTGCCGGTGGGCCTGCTCAGTGATGAAGTCATGGTCACTGAGCTGTCTTATACGACAGCTAATTTCCGTAAATATTCTTCTACTTTCACCACCTGTCGCATTTTTCTCTATCCCTTTCTTGAAGAATGTAGCACGGTACTTGACTAAATAGGCATTGTTGCCTGAAGTGCTACTTCTTTTTAAAAACAAAAAAATATCATGGCAACCTTAAAACACCAAAATATTAAGTATCCCATTTTAAGATAATTTGCCGCATTTGCTTTGGTGTAAATATATTTTATATAATTAATTAAGCACGTCGTTATACGATTTTTAAAATTTTTAAATTCTTTTTTAAATTTCCGTTCAATATGAACGCCTTTTTTGTTCGAGTTCCCTCTATTGCTTAATTATCCTACCGAAATTAATTAATTCCTTGAAATATTCTTAAAAGAATAGAATATAATTTATATACTTAATTTCTAATCAGGTCTTTTTTTTTAATTTTTTATTTTGGCCATAACGAATGCCTGAATATTCTTGTTATTTTTATATAGTTTTTATAAAAATAAACAAAGTATGCTGAGGAAAAGTATACAAATGAAAATGCCCTTATACTGTCGAATTTGTTAAGGAACGTTTTTACCTGTTAAGCTCCTTAACACTTGCTATCAGTTATTAAGAAATTAATTTAAATAAAAAGGGATTTGCAGATAAAAATACAAAAGTTAAAAAAGTTACTTTTTTTAGTAAAAGCTTTTTTTTACAATATTATCTTTTAAAGAATTAAAGTTGTTTCTTTTATGGCCTATTTAAAAATTAACAATCTTTCGATAAAATAAATCTAAATTTCTTTATACTTTTGACGTTAACTTAAAAGTATTTTCTTTGTTATCAGTAGTACTTACTCCATCTGGCATCAGTATTCTTCGTATACGTCCACTTTAAGTTGTGTATATTATCAACGTGATATATTTAAAATATATAATTATTTGTTATCATACTAAAACAGTTTGTCTTATAATTTCAAAAATTTAAGAAAAATTAAAAATTTTAAGCAACAAACAAATTACTAAAACTTCTGTCTTTCGACATATTTTCTTAGTTCAAACTAGTGGGTGCAAAATTGTTGTAAGTGTAGGATTTGTTTATACAATTTGCATTTTTGTATTAGTGATGTGAATATGTCGCTTAAAAGCAAAACAAAGAAAGCCAAATTCAACTTAAAAATAATCAAAATGTTTATTACTTTTATTTTTATTCGACCTTTTTTTTAAATTTTATTAAATATGAAATAATCTTTTAACGGTCTTTTTAAATAATTTAACGATTTTATTTTTTTCGATATTTCGCTTTCCTGTGGAAAGCTTCTTCAGGAAATTATTTTTTATATTTAACAAAACAAAAAAACATTTGACAAAACATATAAAATAATTTTCTTCATACATACAAACATACAAAAATTAAAATTTCAAATATTTAAACATACAAAAACAAACAAACGGAAATTAAATAACAAATTTTTCCTATGAAATAATTATAACAAATTATGTGTCTTTTGTATTAAGTACCTATAATTCTGTGCTAATACTTAAAGCTAAACCTACAGGAATACTTGGAAAAAGTGAAACTACATCAAATGAAAACAATCTATCATTATCTTGTATATTTATTCTCTTGGTTTTATCCTTAAATTCCAACGAATTTCTAATATTATATACTGATTGTCCTGTTATCACCTTAAGAATATTGGTTATATACTTGCACAGTTCATAGGCCGGGGAATTAATGCAAGAGCAAATAGGCCTTAAAGGAAAATTCTGTTTATGGATCTTAGGTACTCCATACAGCTTTGGAGAAATATAATCATTATCCAAAGTTTGATGAAACATCAGTATTAGATATAGAAAAGAACTACAAGAGACGTTATATGTTAGAAATGTTAGAAATTGTTAATGTACCAAATGTAAGGAGAATAAATTTCAAAACAGACACGGACAATTTAGCACAGAATTATAGGTACTTAATACAAAAGACACATAATTTGTTATAATTATTTCATAGGAAAAATTTGTTATTTAATTTCCGTTTGTTTGTTTTTGTATGTTTAAATATTTGAAATTTTAATTTTTGTATGTTTGTATGTATGAAGAAAATTATTTTATATGTTTTGTCAAATGTTTTCAAAAATTTTTTATTTTCAAATTATTATAATTTTTTGTTTTTGTTAAATATAAAAAATAATTTCCTGAAGAAGCTTTCCACAGGAAAGCGAAATATCGAAAAAAATAAAATCGTTAAATTATTTAAAAAGACCGTTAAAAGATTATTTCATATTTAATAATCAAAATGTTTATAACAGAATATACAACATATGCACTACAATAAATAATGTTACGTTTATACCTTTTATAAACGTTTTGTTGTGAGTTCTTTATTGCAAAATAAATAACACCAGTTTTTAAAGTTTTTAAATTAATAACAATTTTTTTTACTTTAACTACACAAAGTCGACACTACAGAACAAAGTCGACACGTCTTTACCTTATGAGGTTTAATTTTACACTGATTGACTATACACTCAGACACTGCCCTATTTACATTTGTCCATTTAAAGTCTAGAAAATTTAAGAATCTTCTATTCCCTTTGTATCACATTTTGTTGTTATATGTTGTTTATTCGATGTATAGGCGCCTGTATGTCTGTGTATATTTTTGTTTTTGTTTTTATGCTGATAAGGTTTCTGCTTGGGATTTATTTAAAAATATTTGTTGTTGTCTCGTGTAGATAAGTTTTCTTACAAAACTACGCAGATGGAAAACAGCATACATATTTGTTGTTGTCTTGCGCGTTTAGTTAGTAAACAGAAATTTGTTTTCTTTGTCTTGCATGCCAGGCAGTTAGTAAGCTGCATATCAAATTTTTGATGTTTGTGTATAAAATTTCTACGTGGTTCGTAACTAGAAATTTTGTTGTTGTACCATAAGTGCTCTGAGCAAGCCACGCAGTTCGTAAACAACAGACCTTGTAGTTCACCTTATTGCTTAATTATTTTATTTTAAAACTTAAGCAAGACACATCTGTAACAATAATAATGTCGCTTAGTATTTTCTCTGCTTTAAGAAAAATACGAACAGTTTTGAAACGTTGAGGTAACTACAGAATATTTTGATCAAATGTGACTTATAGTTGAATCGCCTTAATCTGTTACAAAATTTTTGATTAAAAGATTTTTTATTATGTCTAAAAAACTAGAAGACTAAAGAGGCTCAAGATCCAAAATAAATAACTTGGGACATGCAAAATATAATTAATGGCAATGAAAGTGTTTCTTTATATATTTTTATTTGTGCAATTGTTTTAGATAATTAAAGATGATAAACGATAGAGGTGCTCTCACATGAAGCTGGAAAATCTGATATATCAATACAACGATGGCGATGAAGCAATAAGTCAATAAAGCTAACTGACCGCCTATCACTAATAATAATCTTTAACCTTTTCATTTATGAAATAGTCCATATGAGAAATGCTGCTATCATCTATAAACAAATAATAAACAAATAGATAAATTAGTATTTAGACAAAGGAAGTTATTTAAACAAATGCGATATACTATTTTGTTGCAATAATGACATTATCAGACTTTTGCACAATTTTACAAATCTCTTACATTTTACAACTGCTGCTCATCTAGGATAACTTTAGTAAAGCCTCTGATAAGGTCAATCATGAGCTTTTATTACACAAGTTTAATGGCATGGGATTCTTATTTGACTCTTTAAAATGGATTTCCTCTTATTTGTTGAACAG
The DNA here is from genome assembly GCA_030448955.1 of Trichopoda pennipes. Lineage (NCBI taxonomy): Eukaryota > Metazoa > Arthropoda > Insecta > Diptera > Tachinidae > Trichopoda > Trichopoda pennipes. The sequence goes on from JASKUP010000067.1 coordinate 6,761,052, forward strand.
AATACATAAAATTTACTTTAAGAATCTTATATCTAAACCGATATACGTTTAACTTCGTGTACCACAAGAGAGCCATCTCGGACCATTGTTGGTTTTCTGTTGTTGTTTGTTTATCGACGATTTACCAACTGTAATAAAATAATTTATATTTTTTATCCGGATCATATCTTCTCACAACATGATTTGAATGCGTTTAGTCCTGGTATAAAATTATTCTAATGCAGCTCAATTGTATAATTGCTTTCGTAAAACATATTTTAGTGTCGATTATGTCTTGAACGATGAAATGTTGAATAATTTATACTCTAGGTGTCTTACTTGATCCTAAACTAAAGTTTTTTACAACAATTTTCATTTACAGTAAATAAAGAGCGATCTTTCTTGGAATTTATAAAATGCTGGGCTAAAGAGTTTATTGACCCTTATATAACGAAGTAATTGTATATATCTTTACTTGACCTGTTTGGGAATATGGCCAGCCTACAATGTCCATAATAATACCGTCGAATCTGTTCCGCAACCATTGTTGCTCTTTTGGAGTCTAATGGAAATTTCTGGTTTCAAAAAACACAAAATTTTGTGAAATTGGTATTTGAAGCTCGTGTGTAACTTGCCTGGCTAAAACGTAGGGGTGTTCTTCTTCTACTGGTTAACGCTTGTAAAAAACGAAAACTTATCAATATTTTTTAATTGAGAGCTTTTCTCGTTATTCGTTCTAATTTTTTCTTTCGTCAATCACAAAACTTTATCGTTTTACCTCTCAATTTTGGTCTAGATTATTTTGCACATATGAAAATTCATCTCAAAATTAATTTGCATTAAAAGAAATATTATAGTTTTTGTTAATACCCTCTTAGCACGTTTTTATGATTTTGCTTAATTATTTGTGAACTTACAAATTAATTTACAAATGTTAATCTTATTTTTAAATTATTTCAACAAAAATATAAACTTCTAATGGCATTAAGCCACATTTGTTTAAGAATTGTATTATTTTTTACAATTTAATATATTTAATGGCAAATGGTTAAGCTTGAAGATTAGCGTCAGATTGATAATCAGATGATTAAAACGTCAATCATTTCATTTAATATAATAACAAGACAGTTTCAACCATATTTTGTTTTTATTTCGCACACACATTTAAGTTTAATTTGTGATATTTCTTTCTCTTGACAAATTGTCTAGATTATTTTCTAACTAAAGAAATATATTGTCTTTTTTACTATTTATGGCCATATCTCACTGAAGACTAATATTAATAACCTTAATATATTTTACAATTAATCAATGTTTGTACACAGATTTAATTGAAATTTATTAAATTAATTTCTCATTAATTTATATCTCTTTCTTTATTACAGTTTTTTTAAACAGCCTTTATTGTTTAGAATGTTGTTTTTTTTTTAAATACAATGCATTTTTATGCATAAATAATATTTTTGACGTTTTCAATAAATTAAATTGGCATAAAAAATCTTATAAATTTAAAAGAATAAAAAATTAAAAGTAACAGTTGTGTTCGATTAAGCACAAGTAATGAATTTAATTAAACTGCTTTAATAGCAACAAGCAATTCGTGTTAAATACTCAGGTGTTAGGAAACATTTTACACATGCATACTGGCAATAAAAAAGGAAAATAAAAAAAAAACGCCCGCCTGTTGTGGAAGTTTTATATGAGAAATCTAGTCAACATTAGATCACATTTATCATAATAAATGTTTATCTTTCCTTAAATTCTTTCATTAAATAATGGCTCATTTACCCTTAAGATTCCCTGCAGAATGACATAAAAAAATTCTGAATTTACTGAAATTTCTATCACATTTCTCGGGCCACAAATACTTATTTTTAATTTTTAAATAATGAAAAATTTTAAGGTAAAGTGTCCGCCAAATAACTTTTTTTTTGTTTTAAATACTGTAAACAAAACTACTGAATTTTTTCTCAAATTTCTTTTCTTATTTGAAAGTACAATCCTTCCGGTTAATAATGGAAAATAATTTCATTCAAATGGCTGCATCGGCTGGCCATGCAGTAGCCTACACGATCGGTCTAATTTTTGAGCACATTATCGATTGTGTGCAGCTTTATTTCACCAATGGCTTCACGAATATTGTCCTTGAAAGCGTCAATTGTATCTGGTTTGTCAGCGTAACAGTTACCTTTGACGACACCCCACAAATAATAGTCCAACGGTGTCAAAACGCAGCTCTGAGGTGGCCAAACGGCATTAGCTCTGCGGCTAATAATGAGATCTTCCAAAATAGTGCGGAAAACATCGAGTGTAGCTTCGGCGGTGTGGCACGTAGCACCGTTCTGTTGAAACCAAATGTTGGCAATATCGTCCTCTTTAATTTTGTCAACAAAAATTCCTTCAACATGGCCCGATAATGATCGCCATTGACTGTAACGGCCACTCCTTGCTCATTTTCGAAGAAAAATGGCCCAATTATGCCTCTGGACCCAAGTACGTACCAAACAGTGACTCGTTTTGGGTGCTTCGGCTTTTTAATGTATGCGTGCGGGTTTTCTATGCCCCAAATGCGACAAGTTTGCTTGCTTACATACCCGCCATAATCGAAATGAGCTTCATCTGAAAATAAGGTTATTTTTTTTTTGCAAAACCGGCATCTTCTTCTAAGTCGATCGCAGGCCCATTTAGCGAAGCGAAAACGCATTGGATGGTCACTTGGCTTCAACTCCTGAACCAACTGGACTATGTATGGCGTCATACCAAGGTCTTTATGCAAAATTCATCTCAATGATGTCTCTGAAATGTTCAATTGTTGAAAACGACGGTGAATTGATGTTGATGGCGCTTCACGCACACTTTCTGCCACAGCAGCAATATGCTCGGGTGTACGCACTGTTTTTGGCTTTTCACGCTTTGGTTTACTGATGAGGATGCCAATTTCTTTCACTTTTTTCACAAGATAACGAACATACGGAGCTGACGGTGCTTCTCTGCTTCCAAAATCCGTACGCAATTTTCGCACACATTCTGCAACATTACCATCATTTTCAAAGTAATGTCGCAATATTTCCCAGCGTTGTTCAAACGTATACGCAACCATATTCGTTCATCGGAAGGATAAAACTAATTATCTGTCAAATTAAACATGAGCTAAGTGTTACCATTCACGAAATAAGCACTAGTTGGAAAAAAAACGTTCGATGGCGGACCCTTTATTAAGTTGTTTGGATCTGTTCGGCGAGTAAATGCAATACTGCTGTTATTATCTTCAGTGTAAACCGTCATCGCTGTCTAATTGTTAGATGTGATGGTGTCATTGTCCAGAACACGGCTTGACAATGATGTCGTCACAAAGAAGGCTCTTGCCAGCACATTGAACAAACAGCCAGCTATGACGGTTTACACTGAAGGAAATGATAATAGGAAACTTTTAATTTGGTTTAAGTTCATGTTATTTTAATTTCCAAATATATGAATAATAAATTTCACAATTAAAATAACTCGATAGGCAGCGCACATTTTTATTATTTTTATTTAAAAAGCAGTTTCTCAATAAAAAGATCTTTTCCTTCAAGTCTAATTATTTCAATAATCCTTTATCTTGTAGTTTTTGGTCCAAGACATACATTGTCGTCAAATACCTTCGACGAAAAATTTTTATTTTACCTTCTTTACAAAAAAGGACATTTTTGGATCTTAACTTTTTAGGTAAACAAAGTGTAGAAACTTAACCATATTGTTTCCGCTACATTATGTGCTCTTCTGTCACAGCCCTCAGTTACTGAACTTTATTGCTAATATTTGCACAATTATAAGGAGTTACATTTAATTTGCTGTATTGGGCATAGGCATGCGTGATAAGATTTACGTCGCTACCTAGCGTATGTATGCCATAACTTGATGGTGGCCAAACCACTGGAATGATGCGTGCACCCACGCCCTAGGAAGCCGAAGACTGCAACAGGTCATTCCTAGTTGCAATTTTGGAAGTTTCGGACCAGGGCCGCGAACTCCCACTCCTTGCTGAAGAGTTGGTAGAATACACGACAAGCATGCTCACTGGATCCGGATCATTCATTCTTTGTTCTGTGTAAAGGTGAGATGATCCTGTCCCCTTAAACAAATTCATGAGGGCCGCGAAACCACAACCACGACCATGCTCCCGAAGGGCCAACCTCAATAACCAGGCAGAGAACAGCTAAAAGGCTTAAAAGTCAAAAAGCTGAACTCTGGGGATTTCTAATTCCCGTGCAAATAACGTGGAATTGTCCAGTTGACTCCCTGCTGGTATTTAGGGGACTGGGCTCCCTTTTACCCGCAATGACACATGCAATGACGGTGAGATTCCGTCAAGACATATAAATGTGCTCCTGCGAAAGGGGGGGAGAGGGGCATAGGCATATAAAATTTTAAAAATATTAAGTGCAAACTAAAAAAGGGGTTCTTATAGTGACGTGGGTATAGGTTCCAGCGAGTTAAATTTTTTAGCCATATTAAACAGACATTTTTCATTTGGATAGTGTATAAACAAATTTGTTGGCTATCAAAATAAGTATGGCAATAACCTTAAAAATAAAAAGGTGTTTCCATAGTAATCGTGAGCTTAAGAAATGAGGCCTTATCTTTTAAATTGTTATCGACCAGCGTTTGAAATCCTCACTGGGTGTGTGCTGCTGCCTGCTGTGAAGAAATTAACGTTATTGCGTTTATGATTTTTTGAAAAATGGCCTTAGTTTTTAAATAGCAATAAGCTATAACTATGCTATGGGTTGTTAGTATGCTATAAAAACCAGTAAAAAAACTAAAGCTAAAATATGTCCGAATAGCAATGTTTTTCTTTTGTATGACTTTATTTTAAACTAACCCAAAGGATTTATTCCTGCTCAGATGTAACAAGTTTTAATAATAATAATAAAAATACATGGCACAAAATCCTTCGGCAGTGAGTTCAAGTGGCTATTGGCGGATTTTCTTTAAAATATTGTTTTCCTGACTTATATGCAAATATAGCATAATGAAATTTTAAATTGTTAAACAACAAATAAATTAAATTTAAATACTTGTGCGAGTTAAATATATTTTCCAAGTTAATTTTAATTTTATAAACTTGTAACTTTTTTCTGTAGACTTTAAATATGCCTGAGATCTATTTTAGGGAAACAATAATAAAAGGCTATTTTAAAAATTTTTTTGCAGAATTTTTCCCATTTAGTTTAAATTTATTAAAATTTTTATTATAAATCTTATTACAAATTTTTGCTGGAAAATTAATTTTACATGAAACTTTTAAGAGTTGTGTCTAATATTTGTTAAAACTGACCCCACTTTGTTCCTGTCTTCTAACGTGGCAAAATTTTATTTTTCGTTTTTATTTATATTTCGACATATTTTAATTTTACTTTGTTAAATGCAAATTAGACAATTGCCAATAATGTGTTTATATTGTATTCATATATTTAATGTTTATTGTTAAAGACTTATTCTTGTTAATTGCAATTTCGCTTTCAAACAAACAAAATTAAACGTTAACGCCATTTACAGCTGTGTAAACGTTATTTATTCAATGCACTTTTTTCTACAAATACATAAGATATCAAAACATAAATTAAATTTTATTTATTTATTTATTTCTCTTGTTTTTTTTTTGCAAATGCTTTTGTTTCTATTCTGGTTTTGGGCAACTGTTGTAACACATGCTTAAAGTTGGCTGTTAATATTTTATTCCAAAAATTTATATGCTATATATGATGTGTGTATATCTAAGAGACAAGAGCAATCATAAGATTCGTATAACCAACTATTAGGCAATTTTTTAATATATATTCTCGTAAGTTGCCTACAGGCTGATTACCTACCACTTTGAATTGTTAAGCAAAAGTTACAAGAAAGAGTAAACGAATTTAAGATGCGCTATTAAGCATAATATTTGTAAATAAAATTAAGCTACTTAATTTATCTACGACTATAAGAATCTTGTTTTGCTAAGGCAAAATATTTCCTGTTTTGAATTAGATTCGCTTTTAAACTGTTAAATATTTAGTAATTAAAAAACACTTTTAATTTGTTTTGCTATTTTAATTGACTAGAACATTTTTCTGGAGAGACCTTTAAAGAAGAGGAACATATTTTCGGACATAAAAAAGTTTTGCTAGGAGAGGGTAAAATATTCCCAAATTTATTTCGTTTTGAATATAAAACGCTACTTACTGCAGTCCCTGCCTTGGATTAATAAAAATGGTAGAATTATGACTGCCTGAATTTATCATTGTTCGTTGTTAAGCGAAAATTTTTGCATCGCTGCGTTTACTGTGAATACATTGCTAAATGGGAACATCTTAACATTTGAAATTCTCTGTTTGTGCAATAGACGCCATTACTATGCAACAGATTAAGATTATCCTCTATGTTTGCAGCATTAACCATACTGTCCCAGAAGGCGCTAACCAATAAACAAACATATAATTTCAGTGTTTGAAGCTACAATTTTTTTAAATTAATTTCCTACTCCAATTGTCTTACTTAGCCATCTCTAGGCTCCAATAAAGGCGATGATATCAGCGCTTCTATATCTATAAAAAGTGTTGCTTGCGGCAAGAAATTTATTTATTCGTCTTTCAGGTTCCAATAAAGATATCAGCACTTCTACATCTATAAAACGTAATCCTTTGCCCAAGAAATTTATTTATTCGTCTTTCAGGCTACAATAAAGGCTAAGGTATCAGCACTTTTATATATATAAAAACTACTGTCATTAAAATTCTTTCCTTGTGGAAAGAAAAAAAAAAAATTTTCCTCTTCCGAACTTCCTAACATTTCATCGACCCATTTTTGCAAATTTTTGTTTGCCATGCTTTGTTTAAAACTGCAACAAAAATTATTTCTGTGTGTTTTCGTTACAAATAAGTTGATCGCGCTGAGAAACTCAATTAATTTCACGTGGATGTATTTCTAATGCACATTACGCGAAAATTCCCTCAACTCACTTTATTGCAGGCGGTTCTATACAAAAAAAGAAATAATTGTATGTTCACTTTGAATGGTAATGTTGTTAATTAGAATTGTTGAATTGGGTTTTGGTTGTGAACGCTAATATTTAAGCCCTATAGTAACTCTAAATCCATACAAAGTTAAATAAACTTAGGGTATGACGGTTGGAAAATTTGTTTTGAACATTAGCGGAAATTCCCGTCATTAGTTTACTTAAAGACTCGTGAATTACGTAAATTCCCGCAATTCTTCCGAATGTTTAATATGCATGTCTAACTTAGCTCATGTATAACACAAGCAAACGATAGAATTTTTATTTTTCACTTTAGTTACAGGAACGAGGTACAGAGTATTAAAAACCAATGTCTTCTTTCTTCACTCTAGGCCTTAAGTTAACTGTAGCTTTCTAAGGCACTGTATATACACACAAGTATAGTTATTAACACATTTGGCGGAAGAACAATCAAAGCAGTGGTATAAAGAATGAGCGTAAAGTTTATATAGGCCAAAAGCCCTTACTCCTGCGCTATGTGTATTAGTAAACTGAAACAAAATTATATTAATTTTCAAAAGCAAGGTAACGCTAGAAATGATATGTGCTCGTTTGTTGAGTATAATAGAAATATGTTGTTTAGGGATATTTAGATGCTGGGGTTTTCAGCCGTTTAAATAGAAATGTAATATTTTTTTCCTTCATGTATGTTTTAAACTTGCCATTTTTAATGTTTCAAAATTGGCACTTTAATAGAAAATAAAATAAATATTGAGATAAGAATACAAATGAACGTAGAATAATAATTTTTACTTCATACACCAATACTATATTGATTTAAGAACGGCGTGTAGATGTTGTCTATGAAATGAAACTGTTGAAATTTGTTTTATTTAAGTTAAATATATCCGTAGTAATTGTCATAAAATATTGCCATCTCCAGCATTTCGTGAGATTTTGCTTATTTAAATTCTTTATATTCTAATAAAATTACAATTTTATATTGTCACTCTCAATTTTATATTGCCACACTCACTCAATTACAATTTTATATTGTCTTCTGAAGCCATAGAGTGCTGGAGACGATCCTTCCACTCCTGATTACAGTGCTGAAACTTCGATACTAAAATAGCCTTAAGCTAGTTAGTTACAGGCATTTTAATGTTTTCGATTGCCCCAGAATGAGCTCTCTTGACATTTTTTTTCAACATCGGTAAGACGAAAAATTACACGGATTTAAGTCAGCCGAATATGGGGGCAAAATATTTTCTCCGACCAAAAACTTTTTTAAAGAATTTTTTGGAACCACTTTAACGCAAATATTTCTCATTTCTAATTTATTTATCAAAATCCGATGAACTGTGGTGTGAGTCAAACTTAGGTCTTCTACTAAATATATAAGTTCCCCTATTCTGTCGATATTTTCATGGATTCTTGTAGATGAAGGGCTTTCCCTTCGTGGTTCATCTTTAATCAATTTTCTTCCATCTAAAAATACCTTAAATCACCTGGGCTCTTAACAAAATTTTATCTCCGTATGTTTTAGCAAAAGTTTCCGCACTGTGCCCAAGTCTGAAGTAAACACCGTTGTTTGAAACTGATGTCCCTCATTTTTAGGATACAAAAGACAAAACTGTTTCACAAAAAAAAAATCGCTACTGACAACCACATGACTCGAGCGATCCCAAACTGAAAACAGATCAATTGGCTATCTGCCGCCCCTACAATCCCAGCGTCGACAGATTTGCCAGAACGAAAGTAAATAATACGTAATTAATACTTTAAAGAGGGTGTTATCGATTAAATATTTAAATTAAAGCCTACAGAATATATACTTAAATAAGAACAAATAAATTATATCTAAATCAAACTCAATAGAATCAAGATTGCAAAAAAATTGTTATATTAAACACTATTCATAATATGTTTATTTCGTGTCATACAAATAGAAATATACTACCTATCGCCAGTTTTCGAATTATAATTCATTCCCCCTCTGTTCCGAAGTGATTTATCGTTAGTGATTCTTACTATAGTTATTCTGCAGACAAGCATAAAAGCTTTGCGGGCTTAGAAATTGGAAGATAAATTTGTATAATAATAAATGATGAATAACAATAATAATAATAATCGTTACCTAATCGCTTCTAAACAAATTATACCTCGCTGTGACGAGAAGCCTTAACAAAATCTTTAAATTTTAAGAAACCAACTGAACTAAATTTTTAAAAATTTCAACATAAAGCTGTTTTGAATAGAACCCTGCTGAATTGTTTAAGCATTTAGAGGTGTGCACATAACATTAATTAACATGCACGCTTTTTTCCACACAAGACAACTATAAAATACCACTGCCAAAAAATTTAAAAAAATAACAAAAAATGCAATTTAAAAATATTGAATACAAGCAAATTACCCATTCATTCATATCCACCCACTTAAAAATTATTTCGTTAACATTTTTTTGTACTGCAACAAAAACGTTTTGCTTAACTTTAGGTTTTGCTTAAAAAAACAAATTCAATAAAAATTCATTTGCATAAAAGAGGAGCAACTGTATGTTGCTGCATGTCAAACTAAAGAATTAATTAAAATTTTAATTGAACGAAAATTATTTTGTAACATAAAATAAGCAAAAAATATTTATGCGTGAATTTAGCAGCTGAAGTCTTTTGAAATTGCTTGCCTTTCATTTTTCGAAGAAGAGATGGGTGACAGATATAAAGCAATATTCAAATTTAATATATTTAAATGGCATAAGTATTGTAAAATAAAATTAGAGGAAAATTTTATTCTCAAAAAAATATATGACGTATAAATTTATAGTAAAATACATTAGCAATTTTCGTAAAGCTATTTTCGATAATTCGGAAAATATATGTTTTTAAAAAATTACTTAAGTGAATTTTATTTCATTTCGCTGTTTTTTTAATTTGTATTTATTCAATTTTATATTTGTATATTTTAGTAATAATATGGTTAAATAAAATTCTACAAAAAGATTGAAGTACAGAAATCGTAAATTTTAATTAGGGATTTTAAAAATTTCCTATTTATGAAAGACAATAAAACCATATAAATAATGTCTAACAAAAAAATGGCATTCGGAGATCGCTGCGAGATCGTGGTTGATCGTATCATTCGTGTTTCGCCTTTAGGAACTCACCGCCAACTGGTTCGGTCTGTTACCAAATCAATACGAATAATAAATGGTGCTGTCGTCTGAGAAGGAGTATATAGGGTTGAACCTTTGACAAAGAAGGTTGTTTAGAAAAGTAAGAAATTGGCTGGGAGAAAGAACGGTACCTTGCGGCACCCTTAAATTAATCCTGAACTCGTCTGATGAAATCCCATCTATAACAACTCGTATAGTGCGATTCCTGAGAAAACTCGATATAAATCCGCAGAAATTATCACCGACACCAAAAGCAGCAAGTTTTGACTGAAGTACATCATGTCACATTCTATCAAACGGCTTGGAAATATCTAGAGCCACCACCTCGCTGATGTATGGAGTTGCATCATTGTTCTAGAAAACTGAGATATACTATTGTGTTGCAATATTGACATCATATTAATTTGCAAATGCCTATTGGAACTACTGTATATCTGTACGTATCTATAAGTACACAAGCCCCCCACCTATTAAATAACTAAAACAGGAACATTAAAATGTCTTCAAAAACTTCGTCCTTTTTGATTTGCAAATCCTTTTAAATGAATAGGACATATCTGCACCTGAGAGTATTTATTTTATCTAATTAAAGTAGTTTTTCAGAAATCCTGGATAATTTTGCAGTGTAGTTTTGAATAATTTAAGGTCACTGACATATCTCACGATTTATGAAATATAATTTTGCATGAAAAGTTCGAAACAAATAAGCCATCAACATGATGCCAGCTGATTGTTTGCATTAATGATGAAATGTTTTTTGAAGGAAAACAAATGACAGAAATTTTATATCAATTTTCTTATTTAATAAAAATAAAGGTAGCCTTAAATAATTTGCCTATTCAACAGCATAATATACATCTTCAACTTAATATGATTTTTTGTAACATTAAGCTTGCGCGCACAAAGCATTAGTTGAATCCATTAAAGTTTTTGTGTATAAGTTATGTAGTAAATTGGGTAATTCAAAACTGCGTATTTATTTTTAATTAAATTGATAATCGAACTAATTAAAAAATTAGTTAAATTTAAACCTCAAGTTAAATAAATAAATAAATAATAAAAATATATTTTTTTATCCAAACTTTTAAATTTAACAAAGGATTGGGAACATGTTATAAGAATTATGGAAAATTAAACTTGAAAAAGGTACATTTTAACTTGAAAAATGTACATTCTACTAATTTAAGATGCCAAAATAATATCCTGCATTTTTTATATTTATTTAGAACTATTTAATTATTTGCAACTATTTAATTTCATATAGATTTATGAAATCCAGTAAAAGTTAAATATTTTCAGGACAAAATGCATATCATGAACAATATGTTTTATTTCAGTTCTAGGGCAGAATGCTAAAGTCAATATATACATGTGTATATCGGTGTGGGTCTTTCTAATATTTGATAAGAAAGATATTTTCTTTATCGACTCTGATGTATTTTGAGAAAAGAGTTTTTCTGATAGATGTTTTTTTTTAATATTTAGGGATAATTCTAATATTTAATGAATAATATTTTTTCTATAAATTTTATACTAAATTGTTAAAATTTTTAAAATTTTCTTTCTTTACAGGTATGTACAAGCAACAAATTCGATACAAAATACAAATAATGAAACTAATATGTATGTATAAATATAAATACTTACTAGAAAATGTCTGCGTATAAACAAATCTAGCTAAGATAACTTTTAAAAACAAGGCCACAAAAGCTCATACAATTTCGAGTTTGATTTTTATAAGGTATTTTACCTTTTCATCCCTCAGAAAAATGTTTTTATTAAAAGGATATTCTAATTATAAAGGAAATAATTAGAGAAAATAATGAAATTATGGTAAAAAATTGGAAGAAAAACACTGCGTACAAAAATGGATTCACCATTTAAAGAAGACTATTTTTAGGCAAAAATAGCAATATTGTTACTTAATTAAAAGCTAGCTGGATGGCGTTTTGTTTCAGGACCTTAGCCAATCTCTATCTATCTTTGATAGAATAAACGAGTTTCATGGCTTCCTTACGTAATATTTTCTTCCATTCAGTTTGTAAAACTTCTTTGAGCATAGTTTTTCAAGTAGTAGCGTGCTGTCAAATTTTTTATTCCAGCAAATCCCATAAAAGCTGAATGGAATTGAGATCCGAAAACTGAGAAGGTGTAAGCAACTGCTTTGGCACATTATAAAGCAGTCAAAGCTTTAAAATATCAGCTGCATATTTGGGACCGTTATCTTAACTGTTGCCAAGACATGAAAGTGGTTCAGCGGTTTACCCGGACCTTTTGATCTAGGAAATACACGACGATACTTTCATTACAGCACGCGTGTAGCTCAATCTCATTATTGTAGCTCCACTCTTGTAGACATCATCTACTATACTTATGAATGAAGGTTACAAACCCCACAATCCTGAAGGCATCTATTTAATATATTTGAGTCTCGTTCGTTATCGGAATTAACCAGACAAATCACGCTACGAACTAAGAACGGCCATACTTTAAGTTTGTCTTTAAAATGTCTTGGTGTGCTCTTTTGTCCATTGTAGAATTAATAAACTGCATATTACCTATCTGGTTAGCCGTTACGCACCCCGAACCACACAAATTTACTTTATTAAGTACTGCACCAGATTTTCTTCACCCCGTGATGATCGCCTTTAATTCCAAAAATGCAATATTTGCTCTTATCCGAAAAGACAACCTTCTCCCAGAATGCTAGTGGCTTATTCAAGTGCTCTTTAAAGAACAAAAATATTATCTGCTACTCATCTAATTATTAAAGTCAAGATAGATTTTTTAGGTGCTATATGAGCATGAAATCAATTTTGCTTCAAGATATTTCTTAGGTGTCATCACATATCCTTTTTTTAAACTTTAAGCGAATGTTTTCGGCCACTTTGGTTGCTGAGACTTCTGAATCATGCTGCATACAGCTAATAAGATATCTCATATCTCTTACAGTTAATTTTGCAAGGCAGCCAGAAGATGGTTTAGATATAAAACCAGCAGCTTCTTTGAAAGAATTGATCCTTTAGATCGAAGAGTATGTTCTCCCGACTACTTTCCCAATTTCTCTTGCTTTAAAAGAATTATATTAATTTTTTCTTTCAGCAGTATAAACTTCTCTTCTCTTAGAAATTATTATAACAAAATTGCCAAATAAATTTGACAATAGCGTTTACATATGACAAGAATTGATGTATATTTAGACACCGATTCCTAGATTTATATTTCTTTTCTGGTACCCAGAATTTCTAGGTTTGAATTAACGCACATTTTGTACATTTTACACCTTTCGCAAATTAAATTTAAATTTGCTTTTTGACGAAAAATTGGAGTCATCCAAAACCACCAAATGGCGAATTTCGCATAAGGATTTGACTAATTAGCCTTACAAGGCTTAACTGGTGCCGGAATTAAAGCCGACCGATCATTCACATCACCATGGATTCACACAATTCATTCAGAGACAGCCGGCAGTGATTATTGAGGAGCCTTTGCATTCTCAACGTGTTGCTGTACGGAGCGCTATGCGGTCTGGAGGCGTGTTTCTGCCATTTTTTTCGAAGATGAGGCTACAAATATGGTAACGATCAAGATATCATGCTATCGCAAAATGCTAGAAACTCAATTTTGGCCTGTTATTGATGGGATGGATATCACTGACATATTTTTTTTTAAGTGAAGTACCACTTCAGGCAACAATGCCTATTTAGTCGAATACCGTACTACATTCTTTAGGAAAGGGATAGAAAAGAGATGAAACAGGTGGTGAAAGTAGAAGGATAATCGGAATTTAACTGCCGTATAAAACAGCTCAGCGACCAGTGACTATGCCTTCAGCACTTAGCAGCCCCACCGACAGTCAATTTTTATTTTGTAGTGAAAAACAGCCAAGGTCTTCGTTGGGAATCGAACCCACAATACCCGGACTGACAAACTAGTACACTACCTTACTAGCCTACAGGGTTTCAACAGGACGGTGTTACATGTCACACAGCCAATGAAAAGATTAATTTATTGCAAACCAAATTTCCTGACCTCATAATATTACACCAATAAATAGTTAAATAGCCAGCCAAATCGTGTGATTTAACACCACTGAATTACTTTTTGTGGGACTATGTTAAGGATAGAGTCTATTTGGACCCAATCGATCGATTTCAGCCTTAAAACACAAAATCCCTGATATGATTAACGAAATAGCTTAGCCATTTTGTCAAAAATTGATTGATGAAAGAATAGACATCTGTCAGCGTGGTCGTGGTAGACATTTGCCAGATATCAGTTTTCACTCATAATTGCCGAACTTTTTCTCTTCGTAATACAATAAAAGTTTGAATCATCTTTATCTAAATTTTTTTTTTCTTTTAGAAAACGAAATTCTTGTTGAAAAACCCTTTATAAAATAAGGAGTATAATATATGATTTTGAACATACACTTTTCCTGGCAAGTGTATATAATTTAAATATCTAAATCGAAATGAAAAATGATGCTAATTTTTATATAGAATCCAAAAAACCAACAGAAAAATTATAATATTAAAAAATTGTCATTTAATAAAAATCAAATAAATTTAAATAGTTAAAATCAACAAAAGAGTGCAAAATAAAATATTAAAAATAAAATTGTTCGTTATTTATCAATGTTCAATAAACCGATAAGTAGAAGAAACAAAAAACATTATACAGACAATATACGCACATAACAAAAAAAAAACAAAAACCTTAAAATAAGAAAAAATGAATATTGATTGACGTTGTATGTCAATCAAAAGTTATTCAAATTGTTTTTATTTGTTTTCAATATGTGATAAACATTTTTTTTTTATATTTTATAGTCAATATAAAAAACTATTTGAAAAGGTATTTTAGATAGGAATCTAAAATATTTATAGAGAAAACAAACAGTTTTAAGAAGCAAAAATATAAAAGACAGGTTTTTGTAATTAATCAGCATTTTAATAAATATGCCAAAGCTGGTTTTTAACTTTAAATATTTACTTTTTGCAAATATAGAAAAATAAATCTATTTTTATTATATAAACGTCTTTAAAAGCAAATCTTAAAATAAGGTTAATTTGTTTTGCTGCTCAAAATCATTTATCATAAACAAAATTTACAACTCTAAAATAACAAAAAAAAATTTGCTTAAATTCGTCTTAAATTTTAAGAAATTTTAGTTAAAAGAATATATTTTTGTATGTTAACAATTAACAGTTGTTTAATTAAAATAAAATTCGTTAAATGCAAAAAATAAAAACAAACACAAAAAACAGAATAAACCGCTTAATACAACATATTTAACCGCAATGTGATTTTTGAAAAGAAAAAACAGATATAAAAAAATTAACAAAAGTAACAAGTTAATGAATTCGTTAAAAAAAAAAAACAATTTTGACACAGTTACGCCAAGTTAACAGCCAAGACCAACATCATCAATAAATAAACTAAATAAGGTGAACTAAGACAATACATTGTGAAAATTCAATTCAAATTACCAAAAAATTGGTTTAAATCTATAATATTTTATTAAAAAAAATACAAAAATCGTAATGGATTAATTTTTTAGTGTTGTAAGACCTGCTCAAATTTTTAACTTAAAGGCCTGTTATGCCATAATTGTAACATATCTTAAACGAAATGTATCAAATACTGTTGCCATTTCTCTCGGTGTAAACTGTTATTGCTAGCTGTTTGTTCGCTATGCTCGTCGACCATTCTCATTCTCAAGTCTTATTCTGGTTTCTTTTTGTTTTTTTTTAAGAGAAGTAGCACTTCAGGCAACAATGCCTACTTAGTCAAGTACCGTGCTACATTCTTTAGGAAAGGGATAGAGATAGGACAGGTGGTGAAAGTAGAAGGATAGTAACGAAAATTAACTGTCATATAAGACAGCACAATGACCAGTGACCATGCCTTCATCACTGAGCAGCGCCACCGAAAATACCAAGGTCTTTGTTGGGAATCGAACCCACAACCCGCATGCTGACAAGCTAGTACACTACCTACTAGCCTACAGGGGCACGTTTTGCAGCGCTTCAATATGCTGCGTATTTTGTTTCAGATATAATTAGTCGAGTCATTTATAAATTCAGTGCAGTTGGTCTGCTGTATAAATTGTTGTGTTTTTGGCCATATAATCTAACTACAGTCCTGTTGCTTTTGTCCGCTTTTATATTAGTAGGACATTGTATCGTAGTTTTGCCCTTATTTGTTTAGCAGTTTTTTGTACGTTGTCTTTGTTTTATTGTGTTCTTTTATCATTTTTTTTTAGTACGTCGGCTACTTTATGTCGCATGTGTTCATGTTTTTAAGCGTTGGTAACCGAGTAATAGTTGCTTCGGCGTCTACAATTTGTGTTTCAATTGTTCTTTGTATCTTGTCAAAAGGTAAATCATGATTCAGTTGTTTCTCCCTTCATTTTGTCTAGTTGGCATTGAATCGATATCTGTTAGCTTTTTAACAGGTGAGCGGAATTCTAGTTTGGTGTGATTGTAAGTCTGTTTTCTTGGTTTTTAAAATTTTCGATCCAATCATTTGTACTTTTCTCTCATCTAATTTTGAACCCTATCGCGTACCTTGTGTAAAAATGGTGAAATTGGTTAGATTATGTCTAGTCAATATGCTAGCTACCTCTAAGTGAGTTCTATACATTTCCATGTTAAGTTTGTCTGAATGTAAAATAAGAGTATCTCAGTCTTTAACCATGTCAATTGTGCTATACGTTTAGCTTGTTGGGAATATATATGGTTGTGGTTATTTGCTTCTGGATGGGATTTCAACCCAAAGCCATTAAACCGGTAACAATCTCAGCAGTTAACGTACTGCCAACATACGCTATTATACTTGCGGGATTTCAACTGTTAAGTATATTCTAAGAGTTCATAAATTATACTTAAAAAAATAAGTGCAATTCGCAGTCAAGTGCTCAGAAAGAATTGTAATTATTATCCAAGTAAAATAAAATTATTAAATTTGTTTAACAGGCTTAATTAAATTTATTAAGAAACAAAAATTATTAAAAAATTTGTATGGTAATTTTTGAAGAAAATAGAAAAATTAGACATCAGCAAAATGTAATGCATTATTTTCGGGATCGCTATATGCATGGTCATAATTTTTCGCATCTACCTGCTTTTGTTTGTGTAGATAATCAGATACATAAGCAACGAATTTGACAAATAGAAATACAGGGAATATTCATAATCAGCTAATATTAATTTCGGAAGTTTCTTTTGATATAATTTTCACATTTTAGGCTATAGCAGCTAAAACTTTTTAAATAAAATATTTGTTCTCTCATTAATGCTGTTGTAGTTTAATTTATGTACAAATTACACAAATCTTTGTTTTGAGTCCATAAGAACGGCACATTTAATTATTATCACGGTTTTAGTTTAAAATGACACTAAAATAAAAGTTTTCTTTCAGTGTTCTTATTTTACAATTATTAAATGATGAATTCGCATGTGTAAATATGGTTTTATGTAAATGTCTATTGTTAGTTTTTTTTTGTTCTTTGTTTTTTTTAAATTTGTGATATACATTGGCAAGTCATACTGACAAATGTTTAAATAATTTTGATTAATATAAAGCTTATGATGTCTAGATGATCATTTTATACTTTATGACTCAAAATTATTCTGTTTTTGGAATAAAATGAAAAAATGAGGCAATTCGTGGGAGTTAAAATTTGTTCATCATCAGCTTGAGTTCTATAAACAAAATTGTTATACGGTTAAGTTTTAGTTATTTCTTTTAATTTCAGTAAATTTAAAAGCTACGAAATTGTTTTTTGTAAGAAAATGTGTTTTATGTTTTAATAATGTTTTATTAATACTTCTGATATAAACAAAATATTGTTTTTTTAAAGGAACTAATCCTTATTTAATCCTACATGTCTACTTTTTAGTTGTACTACAATTTTAGGAAGGCAAGATGTTGTACCTTTATTTTTCACAACCTTGTTTTACAGGTTAAGGGATTTTTTAGAAAAATGTTTTCCCTGTTATTTGTTATAGGGGCGAAAGAGCGCGTTGCGATATATAGTTGCATAAAAAAATTATTTAATAGAAATATTAAGGACACAAAGTCCATTAAATGCTTAGTATTCAACGTGTTCACTATCTAAGCTACAGTAAGCAAAATATACAAATTATACATCTGGAAATAGTTCGTGAAAGCGATTATTAAGAGGGACATATACTTGAGATTAAATGAACCACAATTGTTCAATTTAAGATTGCAGGAGTCTTAAGTTAAACCAACTCTTTTGTCATAAGATTCAAGCGAATTTAAGTTATTTTTTTTTTTTAAGTTATTTTGTCGTACATAAAGATGCAATTTCAAACCCTTAAAATATTTTTTATCATTCCAACTATAAAGAACGGTGACTAATTTCAATGACGTTTTTTAGTTTCGATCAAATTTTGACATTTTTATAACAAAGAAAATGAGTGTTTCACCTAATTATAATACAAAACACCATTGATTTGAATAATGTATAATAGTAGCAAATAATAAAAACTTTATGTGTAAAATGCAAATAATAGCGCAAATACATTAAATTGTGTTGACTCAAAATGAAAATAAAAAAAAAATATTTTTTTATTTAAAACAACTTTCAATAATTACAAAAATATAAAAAATTGTACTACGTGATAAGATTTACATCTGCGCCTGGCTATGGAGCCTTAATCAGATGGTGGTCCAACCGCTATGCATAAATAGGAAGCCGAAGACTAATTCTAGCAACAGGTTTTTCCTAGTTGCAACTTTAATGACTCCAAAGCAGGGCTGCAATCATCACTCCTTGCTGAAGAGTTGGAGACTATGCAACTCCTGTGCAGAACACATGTCTAGCATGCTCACTGGACTGAATCATTCACCTAGCGTGTTATTAACGGTGAAATGATCCCGGCCACTATATAAAAACTGACCTGTCTGTTATGGGGCCGCGAAACCACAACCACCACGATACTCCCATATAGGGGCCAACCTCAATAATCAGCCAGAGAACAGTTAAATGTCGAAAGAGACAAATAATGGAACTCTGGGGCTTACTGATTCCCGTGGAAATAAAGTGGAGTTCCCAGTTGACCCCTGCTGCCTTCAGGGGACTGGGTTTCCTTTTTCCCCCAGTTGCACAGGTCTAGATAGTCGAAGTTCTATAAAGACCATATAAATGTGCCCCCGGGGGGTAAGAAAAAAAAATTGTACTACAAACTACAGCGCGGCTTGAGAATGATGCATTCGCATCGAAAGCGCTCGCCTTCGACTACTAAATTATGCCATAACTAAATTATGCTGGTAAATTTAAATCAACACAGTTCATCTTTGGAATGATTAATTTGTTCCTTATTTTGTATTGAATCATTTCGTTGATACAGCGCTTAAGCATTTTTTCACGCAAAATTTATTTAAAACAAACGAATATTCTAGGAACAAAATTGCTAAGGAAAAATCAGTTAATAATGGCATGTGACACAAGATTAAGGTTCCCGCCATTTTTGTACTTTTAATTAATTTAATAGGGATGTCGGAAGAAAGTTTTTCGTGAGAAAAATCTTAAAAGTTATTGGACAAAAAATATGCAGTAGACAGATCTGCAGTAAAATTTCATCAGGCTATGGAAAAAATCAAGAGAGAAAATTCTTAAGGGTTGTCCATTTACTGTTGTCACTGCTTTCAGTGAAAACCAGCTGTTACTGGTTGTTTATTTGCTACAATCTGCAAGCGCTTTTTATGCAGTGATATCATTATCATTATAGAAGTCATCTAAAACGCGGCTTGATAATGATGTAGTCGCATCGAAAGCCTCAAATAAACAGCCAGCCAAAAGCAATGACATTTACTAGCAGAACAAATCAAAACAATTTAATACTAGTTATCCAGTTAGAAAATAAATAATAAGTTAATGGCAAAACTAAATATTCCGGGTGGACAATAAAATTTCAATGAAAGTATAATAACTTCTTTAGAAATGATATTTGTGAAACAGTCATGAAAATCAAGTTCCTTCTAGCGAAAATGGTTTTAACAGGATAATGCAACTGATGTTAATTTGTAAAATACTTGGTATTTTGTGGCCATGTATTTGCTTCTTTCACTTCTCAGAACTGAGTATCAGCTGAGCAGTGATTACCGACTCGTTAAAAAAGAGCAAAGCCCTACTGGCACACCAAAGAAACTCAATATTACTCTAACAGGGCATTTAAGCGAGGCATTGTGTGATTAAAAATGTTTCTGGCCGTCTCAACAAGGTATCGTAGACTTAAATATTTGCCTGAAATATTCTTTCAAGCTCTGGATTGAGGGATTCGAAACTGAATAGTCATATATATTGCAAATAGGTTCTTGCGGAATTTCGTGACAAGACTTACATCTGCACCTGGCCGTGGGCCTTAATCAGATGGTGGTCAAACCACTGTGAATGAAAAGCAACGTCATTCACCTCCTAATTCTAGCAACAGTTCTTTCCTAGTTGCAATTTCAATTTCAGCGGTTCCAGAGTAGGGCTGCAAACCACTACTCCTTGCTGAAGAGCTGGAGACTATCTAACTCCTATTTAGAACACATGACTAGCATGCTCACTGGATCTAGGATCATTCACAAGGTAGGTGTGATCAGTCAGAGAAACAGCTAAAAGTCTAAAGAGACAATTAGCGGAACTCTGCGGGCTACTGATTCCCGTGGAAATAACGTGGAACTTAGTTGTTGACCCCTGCTGCCTTCAGGGGACTGGCTGCTTATACTCCCAGCAGCACAGCTCTAGATTTTCATGTATTCTATAAAGACCGATAAATGTGCCCCCAGGGGGGGAGGGGTTTTTGCGAAATTTAAAAAATTGTTGTGGGAAAATGAATGCCGGAGCAATACAATAAGCCTGCAGGTAGATGTATTAACTAACATAACTCATTTAAAGCCAACATTTGTGAACGCAAATTAAGGGCATAAGGTATGTTAAATGAGAGTTTTTAATATTGCTTTAAACAAAAGCAGCAATATTAATGCAAACCGGTTTTGAAAACTTTTGACAAAAAAGTACATATGTGCCAGTAAAGCCTTAAAAAATGCTTAGCTGCCAAAGAAATCTGTTTTATTAAAATCATTGAGATACATTTAAAAATTTGAACTTAAGAATGATTATACTGCACAGCAACCAAATAAGATATGGAATTTCTTCCAGGTGCTGAAATAGTTTATAGATACATTTATCCCGAAGTATTCCAAACATTATTGTTAATTCTGATCTTGTAGGGCTCTCAGCCTTGCTGTGCAGCTAGGTGTATGATAAGAAATCAGTTTGCAACATATATCATCACAGTTCTTTGGAATATACTATGCACTTTCTTCGTTATATCTATACAATTGCTATTAGTCTTAATCCATTAAGATTTCTAAAATTGTGGTGCACCTAATAAATTTAATTTTAATTACCAATTGTTAGATGTGCATATCTAAGCTTAAGGGACGCTCTAGTAGTGTTTTCTATAGATTTTGATTTCCTTTCCGAAAATTATATAGCCGCGACCTGGAGTGAACTACCCAGCTTTCCTGCCCAGTCTTCCACTAAAAAGTCTCCTTATTTATTCTTTCTATAGAGTTGCCAAATTGACTTGAAAAGTCCTTTTTTATATTGTAAGCATACAGTTGCAGTTATACAATTTATATGTTCACTTAACATAAAAATTGCAAGTGATGTTCACTTTTACAAAGTTCTACCTGACGATAAATGGCATCTATGTAGAGTAGCAGAAAAAACCCGTATGCATTTTAAACACATGCAAATAGAAAAATCTACATAATAAATATTCATTATAAGCAAAACAAAATACTGTGGAAAAATAAAAAGAGACAGTCTGAAAAAAAATTAAATTTTCATTGTAAATGTTTTCAATTTCAATTTATTTACTAGATTTTTTTATTGTCGTTATGCATTGACATTCTTGACATCTAAACCTTTGGAGCAAAAAAGCGAAATCCACAGTCAGACAACATACAAAAAGAAATCGTTAAAAATTGTATGAGTTCTAGATTTGATAAATGTGTAAATTTATTGAATATTTTCTATCACATTTTTTATATTTTTTTCTGTTTTGTATTTCTTGGAGATTTCCTTTTCATACATAAATCAAAAGTATGTCAAACTTAATTAATAATAAATAATTTCCATGAATAGAATGGAAAGTGTCATTTGTTCATTTGAATGCATTTTGTATTTACAAATGGCATTTCAAATCCAAATGACATTTGCTGTATGGCAAGAACTTGAATATAATCTGTTCAAAAATTAATAAAAATAAAATCCTAACACACAGTTGTAGCTTAAATTTGTTACAAAAATAAATTTTTTAATCACAAGTTGCCCTTGGTTTTCAAATCAAGTATATGGAGCATAATTTATTTTATTTTTTTACCAACGATTTATCAAAAAACTAAATATTAAATTTTATTTTTAATTGATAAATAAAGCCTTGATAAAGCCAATAACACATTTGTTTCTAAAAAGTTCTTGAATTTGTTTTTGTTAATCTTGGCTACATTTTCAAGTGCTTAAAATTAAATTTACAAAAATTAAAGTCAAATTACATTTTATATTTAAACTACTTTATGAATTTTTTTTTTTTAAATTTAATATAAACCTTGTAATTAATGTCATGTCATATAAGTTTTAGTAGATTTTATTAAATTTCAGTAAAATATCATATATATATATATATATATATATATATATATATATATATATATATATATGCATACACATATTTTTCTTTAAAAGGCATTTTCAAGTAGCTTTATTATTCTGTACTATAAATTAAAAAGTTGACAAAATAATTTTTTGCGTTAATTTGAGGTTAATAATTTATTTTTTATTATTTTAAAATTTCATGGTTGATTTTTAAAATTCAATAAGTGTGATTTTAAAACAAACTAAAATTAAAAATCAAAACTCAATCATAAATATTATTCATTTATTTTAGTTTATAGATTCAATATCCTTACAGACAACAGCAGTATTTAATACATTTTTACGACATTCTTCTTGTTTTTAAATGGCCATATACAAGCCTGCTGAGTCTTAGGTAGAAGAGAGGATAGCATTTCATGCGCTTCGGTCTTCTGCTCTTCTTCTCCAATTTCTAACATTTAGGCCTGAGAGATGTCGTTGGATCTGATCTTTCAATCAGAGTTTTGGTAGTCCGCTCCTCCGGACGCCTTCGGTATCATATTCAAAAATTCTGCTTATCGGAGCTTCTTTACTCATTCGTACAACATATCCCAGCCAACGCAGTCTTTGCAGTTTTATGCGCTTGACAATGTCAATGTCAGCGTACAGCTTTAAAAGTTCATACTTCAAACGATGCCGATAGTCTCCACTTACACAAATTGGTCCGTATATTCTACGAAGGATTATTCTCTCGAATACGCCAAGTACAGCTTCATCTGCTTGCGCAAGTACTCATGCATCTGCGCCATAAAAAAACACTGGTAGAATGAGTGTCTTGTAGAGTGTTATTTTTGTAATTCTAGAGAGGGCTCTACTTTAAAATTGCCTGTTTAGCCGAAAGTAGCATCAGTATGCCAATATTATTCTTCTTCGTATTTCCATGCTGATGTTGTTGTTTTTATTTATGGATGCCTCGAGATAATGAAATTCCTTATTGAGGTTGGTCCTTCGGAAATACCGTGGTCGCTGTGTGTTTCGGAGCCTCGCTTGAGTTTGTAGGTCGGATCATTCACAATGAATACAATGAATGGTCTAGGTCCAGTTAGCATGAATGCCGTCGTGTTCTAAAATTAGGTTAAGCTTCATGCATTCTTGACCAGGAGTTGGATAGTCTCTAACTCTTCACCAAGGAATGAACGCTGCGACTTTGAAGTTGCAACTAGGGCGAGGATGACGCTACATTTCATCCACAGTGGCATGATCCATTATCTGATTATGGCTTAAAATCTTATCACGTATACCCTGGCTTCTTCTGAAGAAATGATTTTTTCAGAAAAACCCGCCGACTGCTCCTAAATGAATTGAGCGGATCTACGTGGTGGTTTTGGGTAACGCCAATTGTTGGGAATTGTCGAGGAATTGACAAATGTTTATCTGCTTAAACTCTGTGGCTAATGGCTGCGATGTTTTCAGTTGAACTACCCGGTCAAATATACGTGTTCGCACATTTTATATCGATTATATCGACATATCCTAGTAGCGTTTTTCAGAAGGACGATGTAACTTTAACAGAACCACCATTTTTTTGTGGATTTTAATTATTTTAATGTTATTTCATGCGAAATTGAATTTATTGTAACAATTGCCAATGTATCTACTACGAATATGTCAAAAAACTCAATGTAAAAATTTTTATATTGTTGGTGTTGCTACAATCAAAAAACAAACTTTTTGTTGAAAAACCCATTACAATAACTTTGTTATTTAAGGGTCAGTAAATTCTTTAGCCCAGCATTTTATAAATCCCTAGACAGATCAGGCTTTATTTACTGTAAATTAAATGTGTTGTTTAAAGTTCAGCTTAGGAGCAAGCAAGACACCTAGATCAGAAATTGATTCAACCCTGTTTAACATTTGATCATTTAAAATATAATCAATATTAAAATATATTCTCTCTAAAATTGAGCTGCATAAGACTAATTTTACACCAGAAATTAAACGCTTCTAAATCATGTCGCAAGAAAATATTAACCGAATAATAATTATAAGTGAAAAGAATTTTGACGTTGTCGGCATACTTGAGTTTATTGGAAATTTTATTACTGTTGGTAAATCATTGATAAACAAAAACAACGGTCTGAGAAGGCTTTCTTGTGGTAGCCCAGACTTAACATACATCGGCTTAGTTTCAGATTCTTGTAGTAAAGTTGATTTATTCTGTTCAACAAATAAGAGAAAATCCATCTTAAACAGTCAAGTGTGAATCGCATGCAATGAATCTTGTATAATGAAAGCTTATTATTGACCTTGTCAAAGGGTTTACTAAAGTCACTGTATATAATGTGTGTCGGTTTTAGTTGAACAAATCCACGATTAATAACAGTTGTAAAATATAAGAGGTTTGTAATTGTTGAGCAACCTTTTCAAAAGCCATGTTAAGCTGGGGTTACAATTAATGACAAAGTTGATCCGTAATAATTTTTGTAAAAAGTTTAGGCAGAGTAAGCTTAGCAATGCCACCGTAATTTGCGATATTACTTTTACAGCAGATTTGTACAATGGAATTATAAATTAGTCTTTCCAGATTGTGGGAAAATAACCATATTTAATTGATATATTAAAAATGTATGTTATAGGAGAAGTTAAAGCAGCAGCACAATTGATGAGAACAGAACTTGGTATATCATATGGGCCGGATTTATATGACAAGTTAAGTTTAATTAGATAATTAAATACAGATACTATATCCACAGGCGCAATAGATATAACCAAATTTGATGACTCTAGAAAAGAACATACAAAAGTTTCATCATATTGTTTATCAGAATAATGAATGATCACGCTAAAATATCCAATAATAGTTAAATATGAAATCCGCTAATTGCACGATTAATTCACACACCATGCGTTCCAGATGATTTGTGAACCACCCTGTTTTTTTAAATTTAGTTTTACCTTTTTTAATTTTTTGTTTTTAATGCTGACTTTTACAGTTCAAGGATAATACAATTAAGTCTTAATAGCAGCACCCTATAATACTCAGTTTTACTTTGTATTTCCCTCGCAATAGTTGACAAAGCAATGAATATATATTTTGTAAAAATTTCTAATCAAAATCAGGTCACTATGGTAATACCTATTAACTTCACAATTTATTTTCCACACTAAAAAGACAACAAAAGTTTTGCTTTGTTGTTTCAATAAAAAGTCTCATTTATTCAATTTGGCTTGATATATAAGATTTTTAAATTTTCTATACAAAATTTGGGATAAAACTCACTGACGAGCTATATGAGCAGTAGTGAAATGGCTTTATGGATATGATTTCCGCCGCACAGTGGCTCAGAATCGTAATTCATTGGCGAAAACTCTGTAACTTTTTAACTAACAAAGATTTTTTAGACATTTTTAGTCCATCTTAAGCTTTTATCGAGTTAAGTTTTATTAAGATCTTTATGCTTAAAATATTTCGAAGTTCATTAAAATAAAAAAATTGTTCTACGGGCGGGTGCAAAAGTATACATAGGCTTACAGAAAACACTTTTGCCTTTCTTTGGATGGTTTCGATTTTTTGTCCTTTAAAAGTTATACACTATTAAACTTCAAATTTAACGAATATATGGTGGTTTCAAATTTATTATATAACACCCTAACTACAAATTATACAAGGTGCTCAAATACCATTTGTGAAAAACAACAGTCCACCCAACGTAACAAAACAAACCGCAGCACATTACCAATAATAGTTTTCAAGAAATCGTAATTAATTTAAGAATCAAATATTAACATTTTTTTTATTTCTAAATTAACCTAAATTTTTTGTTTTTAGTAGCATGCCACGCGTACCACTCCGAATATTTTGACCACATTTTTCGGCTACCTAAGTTTTGATCTGCTTCCTTTCTGATGCCATAAAAATTTTAAGAATCTATGTCAAGAAAAACTATAAGTTTTGGCCAATGAAATTTGATTTTGAGCCACCATACGCCGCAACAATACATTTCAAATATACATATATTTTTTTAATAATAAATATTTTATGAGAACATTATAAAATATTTGTTTTGAAAGGAATCTACCATAAATTTAAAAATAAATCCCAAAAAATAAAATTTTTTATTGAAATATTAATGGTTTTTCTAAATCTTTAAATTTTTTAAAATGCTTGCTGCAACACATTTCAACGATAATAAAGAAAGAAAAACACAAAATAAACTAAGTGACTTAAAAATGCTGAGTCCAGTAAATTTTCAAGTTTATGCTACAACATGAGATGTGCTTGTCAAAAAAAAATATTATAATAAATTTCAAGCAAAAAATATTAAAGAAAAAAAATTTAATTACAATAAATTATTTCGATTGTTTTTAATACACATACATACATGTTTATGCATTTGCAATTTGCATTTTTATATATTCTTCTTTTTCTAACCGATAAATTGCATAACCAACTTAAAGACATCAAATTGGAGATGATCAATCTTTGCATCAATAATTAAAAGCAACTTTAAGCTGAATAACAGCAAACTGATGGAAAATAAAATAATATTAATGTTTAAGTATTTTAAACTAAGTAAGAAAATGTAGGTAGAACCATAACTTATACAAAACTTGAATAAGTTGTTGTTTGTTAGTCTAAACATATATTTTGCAATAATTAGAAATGTGACAGCACATAGTGGGGAAGGTGTACGATATATGATGCAAAAAATAATATATTTAAAAAAAAGAAAGTGCTTGGTTAATACCAAAATTAAACGTGAGATTTTTTAGTTCATACAAAATGTGCTGGTCTAAAGAATTTGCCACCTTCACCTTTCATTGAATAGTAAATGGTTAAATCGAATTAGCTGGGTCGTAAAAATAAAATAAATAATATTGTTACCGATGCGTCTTTGCTGAATTTTTAAAAGAAAATAATTAAGTAATAAAGTAAACAACTGGGTAAGCTGTTTCCTAACTGCGTAGGTTGCTAAGAAAACTTATGAACGCAAAACAACAACATATTTCTAGTTAAAAACTGCGTAAAAATTTTATAAACGCAAAACAACTACAATTAGGAAGAATCTTTATCAGCATAAAAACAAAAATACATACAAACCTACAGGCGCCTATACATTGAATGAATAATATAAAAACAACAAAATGTGATCTAAAGGAAGTAGAAGATTCTTAATTTTTCTAGGCTTCTAGTGGACAAATATAAAAGGCAGCGTATGAGTGAATAGTTAGTTAGTTAGTTAGTTGAAAAATAAATCTCGTGAAGTAGAGACGTACATCTCAATTAAATTGTTCTGTAGTGTCAACTTTGTGTGTAGTTAAAGTAAATAAACTTGTAATTATTTTGAAAACTCTAAAATCTGCTGTTATTTATTTTGCAATAAATAACCAGAGTAGCGAAGTATTCACTCACTGTTCATACATGTATGAATATGTACATTTCATTTTTTAGCCGCTTCTTCTTATACATGTGTGAGAGACTACAAATTATTTTGTGTTTTCTCATTTGTGAATGCCACGATTTATTTTTTTTTTCTTTCTATCCATAAGTGAAAAAATGAGAAACACACAAGTGTTCAATTTTGAATATTTACAATTTTGATAACTTTTCATAAATGAAAACATATTTGATAATGCCCCATTGTCGGCGTATGCAGGAAAAAAAATGTGTTTTTTTTATTTCTTTTAGAATATATTGCAATATTGTATTTTGAGTTAATATGTACCCATGTGTTTTTACTACATTTTACGGTAAACTGCGATCGTAGGTAGAAAATTTTTTCACGTTCATTTATGAGAAATTTTATAAAATTTCAACGTTCATAAATGAACATGTACATTTATGAAAAATAACATTAATGAGGAGTAGCTAATTTATCATTTATCACATATGAATAAGACTAATAAGTCTTGTTGTTCGCATTCATGTATGAAAATAACCAGAACATTTTTTGTTGTTCGTTTATGAGTGTGAAAAATAAATATAAAATTTTAGATTTCTCATTTATGAAAAATGAATGTTCATAAATGAAAAATTCTGAACCCTGTAAATAACCCACAAGTTATAAACGTAATAGTATATTTTTTACATTATAACTGCTAAATCTTTCAAAACGTCAGCTATTTGCTTAAATAAAAAAAAAAAACATATTTTAGAATAGTGTTTTTTGGGCTGTACTCGTACGTGTAAAATGAGACAATAGGGTGTGTAAATAAAAAGATTTAAAAAGAAAATAGTTTGGTTTCAAAATATTTTTTTATTTATCTTGAGCTTATTTTTAAGTTAAACACAATAAAGAAAAATTTATTAATTTTTTTAAAACCATTTCACCATGTCCTATTTGGTGTGAAATGTTTTGAAACTCTCTTTTTCTACGCAAAGTGCAACATTGCAAAGTTTACAAACCCATCGGTTACGACTATGAGAAATATTGCATCTTATTTGGTTTAAAATGCATTTGGGGAAGTGCCTATTTTCTGATGTTGCAACTGATAAATAATTTGCACGACGCCTCGGTTCTATGGAACTAATCGAATAGGTTCTCAGGTAGAATGGAACTACTTTATCATGACAGTTTAACAGATCGATTTGGTAGTGGTTAGCACTCTTCTAATGCTCCGAAGAATTTATTAAACACGAGCTTTTAATTGCAGTATAAATTGGCCACCATCACGTCTTGCTTCTCAATTTTATGTTGTAAGGATCCACTTCTCCCATTCCGGAATAGTATTCCGCAATTAGGTTTGGCTGCTGAACGCTTCTTTTACTTCTACTGGCTTTTAAAGCTCGCTTCACCTTTTTACTGCATCGTAAGTTGTGCAGACAGTAACCACACTGTTATCGTTCCATTTTACAAAAAGAACTCCGGAGTCCCTACCTGTTTTAAGGCCAAGATTTCATATAAAATAAATAAAAAATGTTAACAGATACTTAGCTATAGTAAAAATTTCCTCGCTATTCTTTTCGCATTGCTTTTTTTAGAACCAACGAGCAGTTGTTAGTTCTTCGTTCTCGAACAGATCCAATTAAATCCTCCTTGTTTAAAAATAGTCAAAATATCAAATGACTTCAAAAACAGTTGTCAAAAAAATAATATAGGATATGGAATATTTTAAAAAAGTTCTAGAATAATTCTCGAAACTAATGGCAGATGTTGACCTTTTCTCTCAACTACCTTAGCATCGAAATAATACAAGCATCCAAAACTTACAGCCTTCCCTCTAATAAATTGTTGGGACGAATCGCCACCAAAATATTTTACCATTGATCCCTTAATCGAAAGGTTTTGGTGCATTTGCTTGAATTAACAAAACTTTTCACACAAGATTTTTGACAGCTGTCGAACTTTCGCCATTCTATCATTTAAATCCAATCTGGAAACGATTTCGTGACATGTTATTGAAATAAATGGCAAGTGCGTATCCTCGTCTAACTGCCAATACATGCGATCTGTCGGTAAGGAATTATAACCGTCTAAAAGTAGAATGGAGTAATGCTAAATCTATGAAGCGTATGTTATAGTTTGGTTAATGACTAGATTAATAACGTTATTGTCAACAACTGTTTCAAATGCTTCTACAGGATATTTGTCTTCAAGTGCAGCATTTATATTACGTTTGAAAAGATCTAGATTTCGGCATATCCATATACATGATTCTTTTTTTCCATTTTACTGTCGATGGCTCCAAAATCGCTGTCGCCATCTCCAAGCAATTCTAACCAACCTGGAATGTTGTTCGTCCATTTCTACTTTATCCATATGAATACATTTAAATGGCTTATAGGACGAAATGGAGCATTAAATGAAAAATCGCTAATCAAAAAACCTGAACAGACAATTCCTTTTATTAAATTTAAAACAAAGGTGACATTTAATATTATTCTTCGGCTTTTTAGAGTTGACAGCTTTATTAGAGCAAGTTTACTAATGTCAGATGGTAGAATTAAGGGATTTTATTGTAAGAATAGATGACAAAATAACAGGAACTGCTTTTGCACTGATTCCATGGTATAGACTTTATAAATTGAGCCGTATGCCAGACCCGTATGTTTTGTGATATAAGGGTCACTAAACTCCTTCGCCCATCGCTTTATTAAACCAAGAACTGTACGTGCTGTGTTAGTGGTTAACTAAATATGCTGCATGAAATTTAATTTAGCATCCAGTAAAATAGCAAGTTCTAAAACTACATTTAGTTTCTCAAGTTTGTAGATATTTTAAATATATTGCACCTCTATATGGCATCTTCAGAAGAAACACATGTGTTTGCATTTTTTAAGGTTCAAATTCATAATGCTAATAGTACACCAGGAACTAAATCTAAGTCCTTTTGCAGTAGAATATAATCAACCTCGTCTGCATTTAACACGAACGTTTGAGTATTTAGTGGCATTGAGTAGATCATTAATAAACAAAGAAAATAATAAAGGATCCTGATGTCTGTAGTGCGGCATATCAGAAGCAAAACAAATTTCTTTGGAATTAAACGTGTTAAAACAAATGTTTTGAGTTCTGTTTAACATAAGGCAATTGCTAGTGAATCCTATAAGCTTAAGTTTCGTTATCAGAAGTTTGTGGGTGACCTTATCAAATGTCTTTCCAAAGTCGGTGTAAATAACAAATCCCTGATTGACTAGCGTTGTTAATTCTAAAAGATTAGTAACAATTGAACAACCTGTTCTAAAATCATGCTGAGCAGGAATGAATATAGACGATACTTGATGGGAAGGGTGATAAGTACCAATTTTCTCAAAAAGTTTAGGCGGTTTTAACTGTCAAACAATATAAATTTGATCAAATTAATAGGTTAATGCAGTGTTTTAAGAGTTTTTAAATATTTTTAAAACAAAAGTTTTCCAGCCCTAGAAATTGTTGATTTCTATAAACTGTTTATTTATTTATAAAGATTAAATAAACCGGAAAAAATATATAACATTCACTTATATTCATTAGCGTACCGTCTCTTTATTTGGGTTTAACTATATTTCATTTACGAAAAACAATTTTCCTTTCTAACATTAACAGCTTCTAGCTTTCAGGTGTTTTAGTAAGATTCAGAAAAAGTCAAAGTCATAGTTAATAAAGACACACAAACACATACACATATTTTTATTTTATCCAAGCCAACCAATTGAAAGAAAAGAAATGGATAATGTTTTGACCACATTCTCTTAATACTACAAATAGTACGAGTACATGCAAGTATGTCTAGACTCATTCATTAGGTTTTAAACATTTTTCGCTTCTATAATTAATGTGCTTATGGTGGACTGTAAGATTTAAATGGGCAACGCTTTTAAGCACTTAAACGCATCAATTATGGCTACAAATACTGTTAATCAGTTTAATTAAGTGGTTTTAGAGACAAAATAATTTTTGTCGTTTATTAAGATTTTCTAAACTTTTTTTTCTCCCTATAATTTATAAGCTTTTAAAATTATTTACTTCTTAAGATGACTTGAAGTGGTCAATTGCAATGAAATAAATGAAAAAAAAAACTCAGAAATCAATTATGTTGTAATCGAAATTGTTTATATGTTTGCATTTTTCGTAATTTTTTTAACCATTTAATGACTACTGCTTATGAGATTTCATAATAATATTGTTTTTCTGGCTTTTGCTGAAATCATGACTACGTGTTTGCTTATAAATACTTAATTCGTAAGTTAAGTTTGCTTTGCATAATTCCACATTTCATAGATATTTTTATTTTTTTTTGCTTATTGCTTCTTTTGGTTTAGGAAAATAAAGGAGAAATGTGGGGTATCAGAGCTATCAGAGAGTACATGATTTAAAAGCTTGTATTAAAACAATTTGGAATAAAGAGTGCACTTTCACACTAAGTAGCAATTTTGTTGTGCCAGTGGCAGCTCTGGAAATTGGAAGTTGCCACTTACATTTAGTCCGATTATTAAAAATGATGGATTTTACATAAGAACAATGCGTTATAATTGCGAAAATTCTACAAAAATTTAAAGATTATTCCTATGATCGCACACAAACTCGAAGAATTTGGAGTCGAGCAATTGTACTTAATGTGTTAAGATACGTCTCTTTAAAATATTGCTGCTATGAAATCCAAAAACATCAATTCAACAACTGCGAAATTTATGAAACATGATAGCCGAATTCTTGTGGCCTTATCGAGACGGCATGTGCTTCAAGAAAGACTGATCATGCGTTTAAACATTGTACAAAAACGATGTCTTTGGTAATTACTTAACGTGTGTGAGCAGATGCAATCGACAAACTAAATAACGCTACATAAATAGAGAGATGAATACTTTTTCTAAAAATTAAAACAAAAATTTTAATAATTCATTTTAAACGTGCTAATATCTTATATTTTTTTGTAAATAAATTCACACCAATAGTTCAATTGCAGTGAAATTATTTAAAATATAATTTAGGATTTAAGCACGTTCAAAAATAAACTTTTAGAAAATAATATTAATTCTTCCGTTTTTCAAATAAATTATATTCATCAAGTTTCAAAATAAATTGCTACATCGCGTTTTTCTAAAAGAAGTTTGTTTTTCAACTTTGACATTTAATTTTTTAACGTATTCGTAGGAGATGCATTGGCAATTGTTACAATGAATTCAATTTCGAACGAAAATCGCATTAAAATAATTAAAATCCACTACAGAACCACCCTTCCGTTAAAGCTACACTTCGTAAAATTTGTTATATTTTCGGACACACAATTGTCATTCTGGGACCGCTATCAAGAATTTGGTTGTTAAATTTGAGTCGACAGGCTTGATACAAAATGTGGGAATACTTGCGCGTGTTTGACTGGGTCTCTTAACTGAAAACACCCATGTCGCCGTAGATTCGATCAATTCGTTCAGGAACTACATGATAGCGGAATTCTTGTGGCCTTATCGAGACGGCATGTGCTTCAAGAAAGACTGATCATGCGTTTAAACATTGTACAAAAACGATGTCTTTGGCAATTACTTAACGCGTCATCGGTGGCATACACTATGTGAGTGTATGAGTCTTAAGACTCATGGAAACTTTTAAGAAAACACTATTGGTCTGCGATCAGAGTAGTGGTGTCGAAAATTTCAGTCGATACTTTATTGGTATAAGTGTTCTCTTTAATCCGATAAAAAGGTACCACTCTCTCAAAAATATATTTAATTTATGTTACAATGAAAAAGTCACTGTCAGTGAGACACCATTTAAAAATGCTAAACGGGGTATGTCAACAAGCAAAATGGCCACATTTGGGCTTTCGAAAATCCTAGAGCAGTTATTGAGAAGCCTTTGCATGCTCATCTTGTCATAGGTGCACTATGTGGTGTGGAAGTGTGATTGCGCCATTTTTTTTCGCAGATGAAACTGGAAATGCGGTAGCAGTCAATGGATCAGGAGATGCTTACAGCTTGATTTTGGCCTATTATATACGACGTGGATGCCACCGACATGTGGTTTTAACAGGACGGTGCCACATGCTACACAGACAATTAAACTATTACTTTAATACAAACCAAATTTCCATAGTTAACTGGCCAGCCAGATCGTGTGATTTAACACCACTGGAATATTTTTTTTTTTGGGCTATGTTAAGAACAGCGTCTATAGGGAGCCAATCGAATTAATTTCAGCCTTAAAACTCAAAATTCCTGATGTGATTAACAAAATAGAACCGCCATTCTGTCAAAAAGATGAAATAACCGACATCTGTCAGCGTGGTCGTGGTGGATATTTGCCAGATATCATTTTTCACTCATAATTCCCTAACTTTTCTCTTCGTAATACAATAAAAATGATCTTAATAAAAATTATTGTTTTATTTTGTTTCAGAAAACAAACTTTTTGTTGAAAAATCCTTTATTTGATATTTACTGGCGTGAGTGTACGTAATTAAATATTTGTGTTCGTGGAAGTACACAATTGTAAACATTCTATTCGAGAATAGTGAATAGTGAGAATTCCGAAAATTTTTATAGAGCATTAAAAATATTCTGTTAACAAAATATTATTCACTTTATTTAAATTTTAATTATTTACCACAAATGCCTATTTTTAGTTAATTTCTTGCTGCTTACTTCAAAAAGTAGTATGTGTCTTAAAATTTTGTTCTCTTGTAAATAATCCACTTTACCTTAAGTTTAAGTTCTTCTTCTGGAAAAGTCAATGATGTAATAATATAATATAATATGATACAATATAATATAATATAATATAATATAATATAATATAATATATCATATAATATAATACAATAGTAACCATTTACCACCCATTTTCCCCACAAGCACCTTCGATTCAATTATCAAAACGAAGTACTTAAATTTAGTTGTCTATCATATAATTTTTGCATGCATGATTTTTTAACGTAACAACTTTATATTTCAACTTAGCATAAGCTTTTATTTTGTGTTTTCCCCGTTTAATAAAACTGCATTTTTTGTTATTAAATCTATCTATTGCCATTTATAAACAATCTTTTCTTATTTTATTCAAACATGTGAGTGTAGTACATGGTACAGGTCTGCTGATTGCTTCAGCATAAATAAATTATGGGTGCTAGCACAGGCAAAAAAAATTCAAAAGGGTTTAACGCGCTGCCATAAAACCACAATAGTACAACAACTCCTACATAAATTGTTTTTCTTTTTACTGTATAATAAATGTACAAAGAAATTAACAAACCTCATAAATTAACTTATAAGAAAAATAAATGGAATTTGAATAAATTGCATTGATTTATGCAATAAATAATTGCATAGGAAAATATTATTTGTTTTTATTGCAACATACTATTTGTTTATATATTTTAGTAAAGTTGTAAGTTTAAAAACCAAAGAAAAAAATTATTTACTAAAGGTACCGATTATTGTCTTCAACACGTTTAGTAAATTTGCTGGCTTTGATGATTTTGTATTCACAGCTCCTATGCATTGTCATAAATCCCTAAAAAATCTCTAAGAAGGCCTTAGCCATCCAGGAATGACCTTACAAATGCAAGAATTGTTTTCTTCTTATTTCTAATAAAGAACAAGATATTTCTCTTATTTTAAGGGAAATAGCTTATTCCATAAAAATTCTCCAAATACAATAGTTCTCTTTGCCACTTAAAAGTTGAAATATACAGATCTGTAAATTAAATAATGAGACAGACAACTTTACGTTCGATCTGGCAATACTGGAGACGCTGGACTTGTAGTGGCGGTAGATAAACATGTGATTTGCCTTCAGTGCGGCTTTGGCATCGTTCGAGTCATTTGAACGTCATTAGCGATTTTTTCTAGTAAGACAGTTTTCTCTGTTATGTTCTAAAAATGAATGACTTCATGACTTTCGAATAACGGTGTGCTATCAGGTGTTGCTTCACGCTGGGGTACGGTACTAAACTGCAGCAGGTGGTTTAAGGCATTTTCATAAAGAAAAGAGTTGATTGAAGATGAACCACAAAACGGAAGGCCTTCATCTTCAAGAACCCAAGAAAAATGTCGACAAAATCCGGGATCCTGTGTGTTCATATCCTCAACTGATACACAGAATGATAAGGCAAAGATTAAATTTGACTCACACCATCAGATTTTGATCAATAAATTGGAGATGAGATCGTACCAAACAAACAGCCAGTAACGATGGCTTTCACCGAAAGGAATCACAACAGTTTCGAAAATTGTTAAAAAAAAATATTGAAATATGATGTAAAAACTGATAAGCTTTATATAAATTAAGATGACCGAGACGAAGCTTTTTGGAATTATATTCTTTAACGGTCCACTAACATCTTAAGTATTATTTAATTGATTCAGTCACTTAAAAATTCAGTCACTTAGCCATCCAATTGAAAGTATATCTCATCATTGATGATAATACAATAATAATCTTTATCATCCATAAAGTGAGCTTCGGCTTCACTTTTGAAGTTATAAGGTCCAGTGATGTCACCAGCTTGTAAAACGTACCAAACGGTATATTTTTTATTGCTTCTGTAAGGTCAGCTTATTAAGACTATCTATCCCTCTACTTTCACCACCTGTCGTATCTCTTCTCTATCCCTTTCCTAGAGAATGTAGCAATTTTTCTATAAATTGAATTGATGACTAGTATAGATAATTTGGCAGCATTTTTTATATTTTTGTTTTTATATTGTAGAATAATGATTAATATATAATAATGATTAATATATATAATTATGATTACGTAACTCATAAATCTTTTTAGTATTTCAATTTATGTGAAGGTATCCTTTCATAATATTTACTTAAATGACCATTTTGAGTGTTTAAAAAAAAATTTTAAAAAATAAAAAACGAATGCTTAAAAATATTTTAGATTTCAAAATTTATGTAACGTTAAAATTGTTTTTATTTTTTATTTTATTAATACGAATAATGTATTCTCATGCAATATTACACGAGGTCACTTTAGTTCGTTTGTTCGTTTTTATACTATGAGTAGTGCATGTTTTTCCAGTATACACATGCTAGTGTGACACTATAAAAGTTTGATGACGTCCCCCACAGTTTGGTAAAGAAAAGAAAAAAGAGTAAAATAACACAAAGCTGAGAGTAAAATTCATTAGATCAATAGGTTAATAGCTTGAACCTACAACAGCATTAAAATTATTGTTACTTTTAGTACAATACTAATGATAATAATAGAAGACACATCGAGAAAACATGGTGGAAAAACTAACAACAACAAATATAACAACAAATATTAAAATAATGCAAAGAAATTCAAAACAATAGTTGTTGTAAAAAAAGGTTCTATACGACTTATTGATAATTTACACCATGAATAAATTTTAAATAATTTTTATTTGAAAGTACATTTCCTTCCGGTTAATAATGAAAGCTAATTTCATTCAAATGGCTGCCTCGGCTGGCCGTGCAGCAGCCTACATGATCGGTTCAAATTTTAAGCACATTATCGATTGTGTGCAGCTGTATTTCCCCAATGGCTTCACGAATATTGTCCTTTAAAACGTCAATTGTCTCTGGCTTGCGGGCGTAACATTTATTTTGACAGCACCCCACAAATAATAGTCCAACGGTGTCAAATCGCAGCTCCGAGGTAGCCAAACGACATCAACTACGCGGCGGATAATGAGATCTTCAAAAATAGGGCGCAACACAACAAGTGTTGCTTCGGCTGTGTGGCATCAATTGTCTCTGGTTTGTCGGCGTAGCACTTATATTTGACGGCGACCCGCAAATTATAGTCCAGCCGAGTCAAATCGCAGCTCCAAGGTGGCCAAACAACATCAGCTCAGTGGCTGATAATGCGATCTTCAAAAATAGGGCGCAAAACATCGAGTGTAGCTTCGGCTCTGTGGCATGTAGCGCCGTTCTGTTGAAACCAAATGTTGCCAATATCCTCCTCTTCAATTTTCTGAACAAAAATTCGTTAAACACGGCCCGATAACATTCGCCATTGACTGTAACCGCCACACCTTCCTTTTTTTCGAAGAAAAATGGCCCAATTATGCCTCTGGACCAAAATCCGCACCAAACATTAACTCGTTTTGGGTGCGTCGGCTTTTCAATGTATGCGTGCGGGTTTTCTGTGTCCCAAATGCGACAATTTTGCTTGCTGACATACCTGCCAAGATCAAAATGAGCTTCATCTGAAAAGATGAGTTTGTTTTGCAAAATCGACATCTTCTGTAAGTCGATCGCAGGTCACTTGGCTTCAACTCCTGAACCAATTGGACTTTTTATGCCGTCATACCAAGGTCTTTATGCAAAATACGTCTCAATGATGTCTCTGAAATGTTCAATTGTTGAGAACGATGGTGAATTGATGTTGATGGCGCTTTACGCACACTTTCTGCCACAACTGCAATATTCACGCACTGTTTTTGGATTTTCACGCTTTGGTTTATCGATGAGGATGCCAGTTTCTTTCACTTTTTTCACAAGATAACGAACATATGGAGCTGACGGTGCTTCTCTTTTTCCAAAATCCGTATGCAATTTTCGAACACATTCTGCAAAATTACCATGATTTTCAAAGTAATGTCGCAATATTTCCCAGCGTTGTTCAAGCGTATACACAACCGTATTCGTTCAGCGGAAGGATAAAACTAATTATCTGTCAAATCAAACATGAGCTAAGTGTTACCATTCACGAAATAAGCACTAGTGAAAAAAAAATAATTCTGGGGAAAATCGTTGTTACTGGCTATTTGTTTGGTTTGATTGGTGAGCGCTTTCCATGCGATAATATCGCTTCCAAACCGGGTTTTAGATAGTACTAAAGAGTTGGTATTTGGTTAATATTCATTAGCGTCGTATCTTCTTACCTGTGATTTTATAGGGTAAGATAGGTAGGTAAGTGTGTCTAACTGACGGTGTTTTGTGGTTTCTTTGAGTATATGAGTAGTTTTAGTGGTGTGAAAATTGTGTCTGAGGTCATGCTTAGTTGTTCGTTTATAATGTAATTATTTAAAGTTCTTGTTTTGTAGATATCGGTGTTTTCAACAATATCTAGTCTTCGTCCTTTTTTTCTAGAGTGTAATAATGTCATACATTCATCTATTTCACTTGGTGCGTGTCCGTGAGTATCAAGGTGTAATGCAACGTTGGATTCTTTTCTTTTTCGTACGAGAGCATGGGTTCTGTAAATCTTGTTTCTAGTGTTCTTCCAGTTTGTCCTATATAAGTATGTTTACAAGCACAAGTAAGTCGGTATACTCCCTGCCAAACACATCAACTAACTAAAACTACCTGTTTAAAAACTAAATTTAAGGTTTTTGTGTTGGATACAAAAAAATATAAAAAGCTGCAACAGCAAACAAGCCAAGAGTATACAAGAAAAAATAAGTATAAAAAATAACAATAGGTTTTTATTTCTACACAAT
Organism: Trichopoda pennipes; assembly: GCA_030448955.1. Lineage (NCBI taxonomy): Eukaryota > Metazoa > Arthropoda > Insecta > Diptera > Tachinidae > Trichopoda > Trichopoda pennipes. The sequence continues at coordinate 6,800,688 of JASKUP010000067.1, forward strand.
ATTGTTAACTTCTTAAAAACAATGCAATAGATACTAAAAAATAGTATTTATTAAAATAAAACAAATTCAAACAAAAAGTAACGTTAAAAGAAAATATAGGTCTTATAACGATTACCTAGTAAACGACATTACTGATGTGGCTGCAGTTCAAACAGGCTTCATTAAGTAAAGCAAAACAAAAACAAACCCGACAAAATTTTTATATAATAAAAAAAGTTTAATATACCACTTTTTTCTACACTTTAGAAATACATGAATTTATTATTTACGATTCTTTTTTTTTATTAAAAAAAATATTTAACATTTTCTTAAAATACGGGGAAGAGTACAGATCGATTACATAATTCTTATAAAAATTTGTATAGTATTGTGCCTTACAACTTGTTGCAGTTGCAACTTCTTCAAATATTGGTATTCAAGTTAACCAATAGTTTAATTAATATACAAAAAAATTACGGTTGATAAAGTTATTTTTTATAGTTTTAAACAGAAAAATAGCAAAAAGAAACACTGGGAAAAATAACGCATCATTAAATCAAAATCTATAAGTCACCTATAAGTGTCAAAATGAATAAATAAAAAAAAATAATTTTGTAAAATTAACTTTAAGAAATGCATAAATGAGTTAAAAAACAATTAATAAAGTGTTATCTGAAAAAAATTACTGCTGTTTCAGATTTGATTCTTTGTTAATAATTAATAACAATAACTTTTTAAACAGATGATTTTAAGTAAAAAAATGCAAATAGTCTTATATAACGGGTGGTCTAACCATAATGCACTTGTGTGTCACACCTTAACTTCAAGTTTCTTGCCAAACTTTATTTGATATTGCTTTGTTTCGGTGTTTGATAAATTCGACCATGGAAAGGTGCAGAGTTAAGTATCGCGTTAAAACTTAATATGTATTGCGTGCACTTGGTGATTTTTTTGGTCAGCATAACGGATATTGTGCGACAATATTGTGTGAAAATTGCAGCAAACCCAACCCCCCAAGCATTTAGATAATGTGGCAGAAAAGATGTAAATTTCGACCTTCATCCTGAATAATAACTAAACATCTCACGAATATCACTGATGCTAATTTTGACTTTGCACGCTCACTATATTCAATTGATTTAAGGGCTGAAGAGTACTATGCATTTCAAGCATCATCAATACGCCCAAAGGTTGAGCAGACAGAAGTGAATAGTCATTTTACAGTTTCGTTTTAGAGTTTTCGTTATTAAGCAGAATCGCCACATTTGTGCAAATGAGAATTTCCGCGTGATTTTTGAAAATCCACAACAACTGTCTCTTTGGTGCTGTTAATGAGCTGATAAATGCATTTTTCGCAAATAAGGTCGGCCAGGCAGTTGCCGTGAGTCGTGTTCTCTATTGCAGGATGATAACGGTCTTCTTGCAGACCAGTAGACCTAAGCGATTCAGGAATAATAACTAAACAACCCACGAATATCACTAATACTAATTTTGAGTACATGCTTCCAATGTTCTATTGGGCTGAAGCCTACTACGCATTCCAATCGTCATCAATACACCCAAAGGTTAAACAGACAAAAGTAAATAGTGGCTTTACAATTTCACTTTAGTGGACTTGTTATCGAGCAGAATTGCCACTTTTTGGCAAATAAGAATCCACGAGTGATTGTGTAAAAGCCGATGCATCCAAGTGCCTCTTTGGTGTCGTTAATGACCTGGCGGATTCATTCATCGAAAATGAGGTCATCCAAGCAGTTGCCATGAGTGGGACTTCTTGTGCACAGTGGATCTGAATAATAAATGGTTCCAATACTCGCTCGTTTGCGCGATAAAAACAATTGCCTTGTTATACCACATAGTGGCGATGTTAATTGCCGGCCACGATCATGTGATTAGCACTTTACTTCCTTTTTTGAGGATGTTCAAAAGAATAAGTATAGATGTACTTTAGGCCAAGAATGAGGTAAAAGATGAGATAATTAGGCACATTAGCTATATTAAGCCTCAATTATGTTTCAGAATTTTGAAAATTGGCTTATTTGATATAGGTATGCTACAGAAACTGTGGCGATCATTTGACCGGTATTTTATTTCACACATATTTAGTATCTATTAAAATAAAAAAATAATAAGAGAATTCTTTTAAAATATTTTGTATTTACAATTAACACCGTACGTTTCGGCTGTATCAACCATTACTTTACCCTAATGAAAATATATTGCGTTTTTTAATATTATTAATTTCAGCTGTTACCTTATTAATAAAATTTTTATACAATTTCTTTTAAAAAATGGTCAGTAAAATAGACCTGTGCTAAATAAAAATAAGGTTTTAATATAATCGGGGCTAAAGAATTTGTTTTTAAGTTTTTCCCATAGATTAGAAAATAACGTAGTCAAAATGGGACTTTTTACCTCTTATCTTATAATGAACCCAAAACGGTCCGCAGTAGTCAACATCAGATTTAATAAATGGGCCTGATGGGGTGACCTGCTTGCTGGTAGATCCCCCATTATTTAAGAAAATAATTTAGGTTTTGCTCTTGGGTGTATACATTAGGGATTTCGAATCACATACATATACTTTTTAGTTAAATATTGAATGTTTTTTTTTTATTTTTTGTTAAAAGTTAAAAGCGTTAGCGTCAGCGTCAGCGAAATGCCATTCTCTATACGAATATATCTTAGTTTTTATTTTTACCTTTCAATATTTGATTTTACAGACGTTTTAAATGTATATAGAACAGTTTAAATGATTAAAGTATTTATCCCAAAACCACGTTTCTATGGCCACTTTAATTTTCATATTTAATACTTATCATCTAAGCAAAACAAAACAAAATAACACGAGATGATAAATTTAAATAAGTTAAAATCTTACCTCTATTGATATATCGTTGAATTGTCAATTTCAATTATTATTTTTGTATAACATTCAGTGTAAGTTGTTTAAGTTTTATACCTCTGACTGAGAAATTTTATAGAAAATCGTACAATTTTTAATTCAACATTTTAGCATTGGCTTTAAAGTTACCTCTGCTCTGCTTTTGTGAAAATCTTTATTACAGTATTTGTTGTTAAATTGGCCACAAAAAATCATTTTTCGGTAAGAACTTTAAGTTAAGCCTTCCAGAATAGAGGCCTAAGCCAGATGGATGGAAATTGTAACAGGAGAAATAGATGACTCTGGGTATGAAATCCTGATAGCGCGTATTAGTATAAGATTTAGGATAAAATTGCTGTCTTTACAAAAATTGAAGAAAATAATAGCTTCTGTTCTATTAGAGTTGTATCAGTCTCAGCTTTCTTATATATACAATACTGACAAGTCTGAATAAGGTAGATAAATCTCAATACTTCAAAGATCAACTGGACGTTAAATATTATTCCTCAAAATATTATATTTTAAGTCTTTTATTCCAAATCAAAAGAAAATAAAATTATAATGCAAGTAATTTTTCCCATAGTAATCATATCACTGGTCGCTTCCGCCCACTCAAACAAAGAAAGTATCATCAAATCTAAAATCTATAAAGGGATAATTTCAAATAAACGAAAATTGTTTAACATTTTAATATATTTAAAAGAAAGGCTTAACAGAGAGAAGTTAGAAACATTTTTTGTTAAATTCTTTTTAGGAGTCTTTGATAATTTAAAAAAAACTTTCGGCCAAAGTAAATGAAAATGCAATTAACTCAATAAAAAATAAACTTTTTACGAAAGATGGAAATTTAGAAGATTTGTTTCCTGCTTTAGTTTCAACAAAAAAATTTCATCAGTCATAACTTTTCTACAAATATTTCGCCAGTCATAATTTTTCTGTTAAAATATCATCATCAATTAAAAAAAAAAAATTCATCAATATTTTTCATAAAAAAGTGACAATTCGATTTATTAAAAATAATTGCTTTTTTTACATAAAATTATGGCTGACGAAATTTTGTATACAGGGTGTCTGCCGGGAAGGTATACTACTTTGTTTACTTATAATTTTTGATTAAATGAAAGAGAATGGATGTTATATTGATAAATGTTTTATAGAATATTAGCAATTATATATGGAATCCAATATCAGCTAAATATCCGCCCCTGTTAGCCACACAAGTGCGAGCTCTTTTGAGCACATTTTTTATTACATTTTCACACATTTTACGCGGTATTTCATTAATTTTATCACCACAAAAAAAAAGTCGGGAGCGATCAAATCCGGCGACCGTGTTGGTCAATCAACATCACGCTTTCTTGAAATAACTTGTTGTGGAAAGAGGTCTCGCAATAATTACACTGTAATCCTGGCTGTACGCGATATGGCACCATCTTGTTGATACCACATGTTAATCAAGCCCAAAGCATGCATAGTGTTAAAATGTTTTCAATCGTATTCCGATATCACTTCCCATTCTTTATTTATTTTTTTTTTATTTATTTACTTATTTCATCTACAGAATGAAATTCCTACAGATTACTTTACAATATTAATTATAATGTTTGAATAAAAGAAGCTTGAACATATTATAACTGACATTAAAATTTAAATGTGGGTTAAAACTATTACATAAATGCAAGCATCTTGCAATCGGCTCATTAATTGCATAATTCGTTCTGAAAAGACATTCTTCAAACATACGATTATGTCTCAAGTCCCTAAGAGGACTGTATAACGTAAAATAATTTTTAATTTCCGGGCTATCAATATTGTCAGATAGTATATTATAAACAAATAATAATGAGGAGCAAGATCTACGATCCTCTAAGGATTGTAAGCCTAACATTTTCCTCCTAACATCATAAGAAGGTAGTTCATGTGGCCAAATCAATTTTAAGGCAGTCTTAGTGAATATCCTCTGAATTCGTTCAATACGATTTGATGGGCCTAAATGACTAGGATTCCAAACAATGGAACAATATTCCAAGATACATCGAACCAAGGAAATGTATAAAGACTTGAGGGTGTATGCATATTTAAAATTTCTAGAATTTCTTCTAATGAAACCAAGCATACTATAAGCTCTAGAAATAACATAGTCGATATGCTTAGAGAATGTTAATTTAGTGTCAAAAATAACTCCTAAGTCCTTAACTTCAGCTACACGTTTAAGCAGGAAACCACTAAGAGTATAATCAAAATTTATTGAACCCGAAATATAAGCATATGTGACAACACAACATTTTGAAACATTAATACGTATGCCATTTTCAAAACACCAGTCAGACAGTTTGTTAAGATCAATCTGTATCTTTTCGCAGTCACCAATATCGCCAATAGTATAATACAATTTCAAATCATCAGCAAATAAAAGACAGCTGGAAAACTTAAAATTCAATGGTAAATCATTAATAAAAATTATAAAAAGTAACGGACCAATATGCGTTCCCTGAGGAATACCTGAATAGGCATCAATTATATCAGTAGAGAATGAATTACCAATTTTAACCTTAAGTTTTCTATTGGTCAAGAAATTATGAAAGAATGCTAAAATATTTTTCGAAAAACCAAATGTACAAAGCTTGAGCAGTAACAGATGATGGCTAACTGTATCAAATGCCTTAGCAAAGTCAGTGTATATAACATCGCATTGGCGCTTACTCATCATAGCAGATACAATATCACGGCTTAATAATAGTAAGTTAGTCGTTGTAGACCTATTCGGCATAAAACCGTGTTGCCGGTCGGAAATAAAGCTCTTAACATGCTCAAATAGTTTACCCTTTAAAATATTATCAAATATTTTTGCAAATGGGCTTTGTTTAATTATGGGTCTATAATTGGTAACTAAGCTACGATCTCCAGATTTAAAAATTGGAATAATGCAACAAAGCTTCCAGCAGTCCAAAAATTTACCAAGTTCAGCCGCAATATTAGCTGAACACTTTTTAAAAAATATAGAAGGATAATCTCCAACTGAACATTTGGTATCATTCCCTAAATCATTTATAGCCTAATACACATCAGCAATGGTTATATTAAAATTGATTCCACCACTTTCGTTATCTACGAGATGGTAGCTGGAGTCATTACAATCAGGTTTAACAAATGTGCTTTGAAAATACTTTGAAAAAAGATCACACGTACTTAATACATCAGACGATTGCATGTTATCATAACACATACGTTTTGGGGTAATATTATTCTCTCTTTTACCGCTTAAAAAATGCCAAAAAGCCGAAGAATTGGACTTAATTTTATTTTCAATTTCAAATATATACTGGCTGTAAAGAAAGTTTCTTAAGAAATTGTATTCATTACATTCACATTCACAGTTACCCTTACGCCGTTTTCATTTTCAAAGAAGTAAGGTCAAATGATTCTTCCTGACGAAATTGTACACCAGACTGATACTTTTAATGAATGAAAAGGTCGCTGTTGAATAATTTGAAGGCTTTCCATTCCTCAGAACCGACTATTCTGTTTGTTCACATATCCATTCAAATTAAAATGTGCCTCGTCACTCATTATGACGTTTTTATGAAAATCGGGGTTATCATGGGCGAGCTGTAACATCCTATTGGTATATGTACGGTGACGTGAATGGTCTTGTGGAAGAAGTTCTTGTGTCAACGGGGTCTTATATGGAAACAAATGCAAATCCTTATGCAAAATTATGGCCAAAGTTGTTCTCTGAAGACCAAGTTCTTGACCGCTGCGTCGAATTGACGTCGATGATTTGTTTTGAACACTTTCTTGAGCAGCGGTAATGTTTTCAGCCGATCTTGCATTACGTTGTGGTCCATGCTTGGTCCTATTACCTAAAGACTCTTTTTCTTCAAAATCATTCAGTATACGATAAATAGTGCATTTTTTGGCAAATTGTTTCTCCCGGAAAGTTTACGTAACTTTCTCATCGTCACAGTAATCGTTAATTAATTTTAATAAAATGTTTTAACGTTTAAAACACTTTGGTTTATCGGTTTTTTTTCATAAAATTTGCCAACTGTCTACTTCACGGCTGCCAAATATGAACAGTCAAGACTAATGTTTACAAAAATGGCGGCAAAACAAATTAGTATGCTCTGTAAATTTAGTCACAATTTTCATTAGTCATGATTTTTCATATTGTCATATTTTTTCTATAAAAAAATTTCATCAGTCATATTTCAGCAATGATTTTTCACTCACAAGCATTTTATAAAAAAATTTCATCAATTATAAATTTTTTATAAAAAAAATCATCAGCCATTAATTACTTTTCTATAAAAAAAAATTTCATGTCATAATTTTCTTTAAAAAAATATCATCAGTTATACTTTTTCCATAAAGTAATTTTATCAGTTTTATTTTTTTATAAAAAAATTTTAACTATAACTTTTCTTTAAAAAAGAAAGATTTTGTCAGTCATTCTATTAAAGCATTGCATAAAAAATTTCATAAGCTCTGTTAGCCATACTTGAAAATCTTCAGTTATAAATTTTCTGTTCAAAATACTCATCACTCATAATTTTTCTATAAAAACTTATTATTTTTCTATAACAAATATCATCAGTCATAATTTGTCTATACAAAAATTGTATCTCATATTTCATATGCCGAATCCGTCGAATTAATATTAATATTCATGAAGTGCTACTTCTCTTTAAAAAAATAATATTCGTCAAAAGAAATCTTAATTAAAATAAGAAAAGTAGAAATCATTACAGATTCTTAAATATATAATAATAATAAAGAATAAAGAAATTTTAACAGTTTTTTTAAAGTGATTAATTTTGGTTTTTTATTTCGGTCAATCCTAACAAATTTATAACTATAAATGCTTGGAAAATCCACAGCCAAAATCTGTAAAAGAATTTTATATATTACACCTGCGATTGGGTTCTATGACTTTTCGAATTATCCATAAAACACTTGTTTGTTCCTCAGCCAAATCGGAAAGTGTATGAAGTAGGTTAAAGCTTTGAAAACCTTCATCCAAATTGATCAAATTGATTTGTGCGCATAGAGGGTTAAAGAATCGCTTCAATGATAAAATAAACTTTTTATTTCTTAAATTAGGCTTTATATATTCTCAACCAAACTAAAAAACGTCTGTGTAACTGTTAAGTTTTTGATTAAAATGGTTCAAACTACTCAATTTACTCCTGGCGTCGTTAAACTTGCAAGGAAATATTTTCTATATGTTTTATTTTCCAGGCAAATAATTTTAATTTCCTTAAAACTAACCCGTGAACAACAGATCATTATTTAAAGAAAATCGACCGATATATTTATTTTACAGTTACTTTATGCCTTTTACTAGTTTTGTTTTAGTCCACTGTTTAGTTCAGTAGTGGATGTTATATTATAATAATGTAAATAGGCGTTAATTTAATGGTTGATTTACCATTTGTTTTCATAAGATACGGGCAACATTGTTTCATTGCAATTGCAAAGATTTAAATTTTTTTGTTTATTATTTCAAAGGAAATTCACAAAGAATGTTAAAATTGCAGCTAAAAGAAGCTGAAAAAAATAACTACAACCCATAATTGAAACAGCAAAACAAATTTCAGACCTAAAAAACTTTAACTAAACATTATGTCGAGACGTGTTTTAAATTACACAAATAAAAGTTTTTATTTCGCACTCAAACGTGAGTTTAACAACCTACAAAATCTACTTGTAAAAACAAAAGAAATTTTAAGTTTTTCTAAAAAAATATGTTTTGGTTAAGAAGCCTATAAAAAAATATTAAAATCAAGTCAATAATCAAGAATTGCAATAATCAAGAAAGTTGTGCGAGGATCGCCATCAAAGTAATTGATATTTTAATTTTAAAATCACATCACCTGGAATTTATATATTTTTCACAATGACTAAAATAGCAAACTATCAATAAATGGTCTATAGAAAACTATTACAATCGACAAGTTGTCTATAGAAATCGATGACAATCGATAAGCTGTTTATAGAAAACTATTACAATCGATAAGTTGTCTATAGAAAACTATTACAATCGATAAGTTGTCTATATAAAACTATTACAATTGATAAGTTTTCGATAGAAATCTATTACAATCGATAAGTTTTCGATAGAAAACTATTATAATCCAAAATTTATCTATGGAAAACTATTACAATCGATAAGTTGTCTATAGAAAACCAATACAATCAATAAATTGTCTATAGAAAACTGTTACAATCGATAAGTTGTCTGTAGAAAACTATTACAATCGATATATTCTCGATAAAAAACTATTACAATAGATAAGTTGTCTGTAGAAAACTATTACAATTGATAAGTTTTCGATAGAAAACTATTATAATCCAAAATTTATCTATAGAAAACTGTTACAATCGATAAGTTGTCTGTAGAAAACTATTACAATCGATATATTCTCGATAAAAAACTATTACAATAGATAAGTTGTCTGTAGAAAACTATTACAATTGATAAGTTTTTGATAGAAAACTATTACACTCGATAAGTTGTCTATAGACAACTATTACAAACGATAAGTTGTTTAATAAAAACTATTACAATCAATAAATTGTGTATAGAAAACTATTGCAATCGATAAGTAGTCTGTAGAAAACTGTTACAATCGATAAGTTGTCTATAGAAAACTATTACAATCGACAATATTTCTATAGAAAACTATTACAAACGATAAGTTGTTTAATAAAAACTATTACAATCGATAAGTTGTCTGTAGAAAACTATTACAATCGATATATTCTCGATAAAAAACTATTACAATAGATAAGTTGTCTGTAGAAAACTATTACAATTGATAAGTTTTTGATAGAAAACTAATACACTCGATAAGTTGTCTATAGAAAACTATTACAAACGATAAGTTGTTTAATAAAAACTATTACAATCGATAAATTGTGTATAGAAAACTATTGCAATCGATAAGTAGTCTGTAGAAAACTGTTACAATCGATAAGTTGTCTATAGAAAATTATTACAATCGACAATATGTCTATAGAAAACTATTACAATCGATAAGTTATCTATAGAAAGCTATTACAATCGATAAGTTGTCTATATAAAACTATTACAATTGATAAGTTTTCGATAGAAATCTATTACAATCGATAAGTTTTCGATAGAAAACTATTATAATCCAAAATTTATCTATGGAAAACTATTACAATCGATAAGTTGTCTATAGAAAACCAATACAATCAATAAATTGTCTATAGAAAACTGTTACAATCGATAAGTTGTCTGTAGAAAACTATTACAATCGATATATTCTCGATAAAAAACTATTACAATAGATAAGTTGTCTGTAGAAAACTATTACAATTGATAAGTTTTTGATAGAAAACTAATACACTCGATAAGTTGTCTATAGAAAACTATTGTAAACGATAAGTTGTTTAATAAAAACTATTACAATCGATAAATTGTGTATAGAAAACTATTGCAATCGATAAGTAGTCTGTAGAAAACTGTTACAATCGATAAGTTGTCTATAGAAAACTATTACAATCGACAATATGTCTATAGAAAACTATTACAAACGATAAGTTGTTTAATAAAAACTATTACAATCGATAAATTGTGAATGGAAAACTATTACAATCGATAAGATGTCTATAGAAAACTATTACAAATCATAAGTTGTTTAATAAAAACTATTACAATCGATAAATTGTGTATAGGAAACTATTACAATCGATAAGTTGTCTATAGAAAACTGTTACAATCGATAAGCTGTCTATGGAAAACTATTATAATCGGCATTATGTTTAGAATTTATCCTCTTACACTGCTGAGGGAACACAGTTCCTTAACTAAGTTAATGGATGAGGATACATATGTAGCTAATGAATAAACATAGATGTGATATTTTTTGTTAGGGGCATTTTAAATATCTAAACTATTATACTGCGTTCACATTTCGATATTTATGACCTTCTCAATTGATTCACGCTTGAACTATGCCTCCAAAATTTTCTGATTTACTTTGAAAACCAGTCGTGCTCTTAGCCATCACTGATATTTTCAAGGCTAAGATTTGCATGCCAGTGGCACTGTGGGACATTATGTTTTTTTTGTGTTAATTACACTGAAACTTTTTTTAGGGTCTAAGAAAACCGTTACATCGTCATGCTTTTGATTTATCGGCATTAAAATAAATTACCAAGAACCTAAATTCTAGTAATGCAACAGCTACTTGTCTTCTGCAGTGCTACGGCAAGTCACTAATTAATACTGACAAATCGGCTCAAATAAATGATTCAATTTTGAACGGTCATTGTCCACAATATTTTATTTTTATAAATCTAGATCGCTAGGAGAAAAGCACGGTAACTTTAATTTTTCATGTTAAAGAATTCCAAGTTTCACAGAACTCATAACACAATTTGCTCAGCACCAAACTATATTCAAAAATTGTAGTAATTCTACGTTGGCCCTCTTATGTATATAATATTAAGCACAAAAAAAGGAGATAACAATTTGTAGTCAATCTAAAGTGAAGGTAAAATTTTGGTTACAATACAATAAAGAAAAAGTAAAACACCTAAACGAAAATCGATTGTAATCATAACAAATGCTTTCGCCTTTCATATTCACCTGAAAATGAGTACAAAATTAATATATATTCTCCATAAGCCTTAGTTTTTATTACAACAAAATAATCGCAAAATAAAATGTTTTATCGGTGCCCAAAAGTTACAATCACAATATTCAATTATAATTTGATACAAATTTGAAATGCTTCAGTTCACCTGTACTTAAATTAATGTTAGAGGGTTTCAGCTGTAAAATGAGAAAAAAAAAGCGAAAACACACACACACACATACCAAGCGCACACACAATTTAAAAACTTATAAATATTTTTATATATTTTTTAATGTAATTGCGGCAAATATTTTATTATGGCTTTAAGGTAATCACGGATTTGTGTTTGATTTAAAAATCGTTTTTTTAAGATGCTATTCAATTTAATTTTGTAAGTTATCTATAAGCAACTATATGTATATAGTTTTGGTGTATGAATGCCAGTGTAATTATGAAAATTTTTATAATTCAAATTTTTTGAAATTGTTTAGCTTATACAAAAGCGAGTTTCTAAACCATTAAAGTTCTCTGTTACTTGAAGCAGTTACATAGTTGTCAGCTAGAATTACTAAAATTTTAATACATCTTGTGATAACTCTATGCAACTTAAGAATAAAACGATTTTATTAAGTATGAATGAAATGAACTAAATATTTAAAAGGACTTTGCGTTACATGCTGCATCAAAAAATTTCACATTTAATTTTTTACAAAAAATTCTTTATAGTTTTGTTTACTGCGAAACAGAAGCCATTTAAATCAGTGCTGCCAAATATTTTCACTCGAATTCACCAAATTTTGAAAAGCGCCAACATGATTTTGTAAACACTATTTTTTGTTAAATTATAAAATATTTTTGCTAAAACACAAAAAATTAATTTTGTCGTTGTGATCAAATTCGCCAAATAATATTTCCAAGTTATATTTATATATATACATAAATACATACATACACACGTAAGCAGTTTATTTTTTTCTTATTTAAAGCAGGTTAAGCTAGTGGATATGCATTCCATCCAGATGACCATTTTACTATTGCTCATATAGCTGGCAATGGATTTTAACCCAGATTTTGTATTGAAATTTAAGAGTCTTATATCTCAATCCTAATTGATTAAATGAGAAAGAAAACAAAAAAAAATGAATCTATAATCTATACATATGTCTGCCGGGAAGGTATATTTTGTGTTGCCGCCATTTTGATAAACTTTCGTTTTGATGGTTTATATTTACCAGTCGTGATGTCTACTTCATGACGGCAAATTTATTATTGAAAAACATTCGATAAACCAACATATTTTACTTGTTAAAACATTTTATCAGAATCAAACATCGATTACTGTGACGGTAAGAAAGTTACCTGAAATTGTTGGGAGAACGCGCCAACGTGTCAACAAACGCACTATTTAGCGTATGGTAAATGATTTCAAAGAAAGAGGGTCTGTAGGTGATAGGCTCAAGCATGTACCGCAACATACTACAAGATCGGCTGAAAACATTACTGCTGCTCAAGAAAGTGTTCAAAACAATCTATCAAACTCAATTCGACGTCATGCTCAGGAGTTTGGTCTTTGAAGAACAGTTACAGCAACTTAATTTAAATACCACTTACCTGCAGCAGCCGTACAATTGTGAAATTTTGCCTAAAAGTGATGTAAAAAAGAGAAAATATCAATAAAATAATCTTTCAAGCAACCGAAGGTAATTTGTTACATAATGTGTTATAAAAATAACATCACATAACTTCATAACAATTATAATTAATTCTTGACAGCAACAAATTTTGTTCATAGTAGTTATTTGCATTTTGCAATTAAAAAAAATTGTATAAACTGTGCTTAACATAAAACTAACAATAGAAAAATGTCCTTAGCATAATAAGGAGGACGAAATTGACATAAGACGAATTTAGTGCTCATTTAGGGTTATAATTTAAAAATTTACAAAAATGCCACAAATCGCAAAAAAAACCCATGCTGGCGAGACATGTGTATTGTGGTGCATAAGAACTCAGCATTTATTATTTTGATGTACAATAATATAAGAATTTTTCTTGCTCCTTTTTCCCTTTTTTTCTCCTTCTGCTTTTAAAAGTGAGTTATTTTAATATCACATACTTAAGTGACTATTTAAATTTAGATAAGAAAGAAAACTAGATTTCCGCTTACTGAATCGTTCTGACTGTGCGGAAAGATAAAGGAAATAAGAACGTTTCTCCCCGTCATCCATTTGAACCATAAAAGAACAATGAACGAGAACACCTCAAACGAATACAACTAATTTGAAATATTAAGGGAGTGTTTAAAAACTTTTTTGACTTATGAAGGCCAATATTCAGAAAAAAAATAAGATTTTTTATGAGATAGATTTGGCCCATTATAATTTATTGTTATATCTCGGTTAAATAAATATTAAAGCACATGTTTTAGAATTATTTAACAAAAATCGCTCCGAAATGACGCAAGACTAAGACGAACTGAATTAATTAACAATTCCACTTCTACGTTTTTCTCATGACGTCTATGCTTTAGTATAGAGTCAGGGAATACTTTTCAAAATAAAAATCATTTTAAAATTTATAATGACAGCTTTCAGACAACAACAAATTGGCTAAAAACATTTCGTGAAAAATTGATTCGAGTTCGAAAAGATCCAGATATAATAGTGATCTTAAATTGGTTATATATTTTTGAGCAGCAATCATCTTTGTAACGGTGTAAAAAGTGCATTTTGATAAAGAAATTTACTTTTTATGGAGAGAGTTTTAATGTGATGATACTTTCTATTAAGTCAAATCACTGATACTTAATTAATAGTTTTAAAACTTCACTGAAAACACAAATTAGAGAACAATTTTTGAAGAGGTGTTTTAAAAAACTAGGGGGTGTAATTACTTTTCTATTGCAAATAATGTTTATTATTTTAAGACCACTGCCTTTCTGAAACTTTTCACTTTTATATCTTATCATCCAAAGTTCTTTATTTTTGAAGAATAAGAAATGTAAAATCATATCTTATATGTCAAAACTTTATGCGTATTTTGCTTAAGCAGGAAGTTTTATTAATCAAATAAATCTCTCCTAAATCAGGATAAATTTCATCTTTGTCATCATTGTCATATTGTTATTAGGATGATTTATTAAGTCTTAAAAGCAAATAATTATTATTTAAAGGGTAAACGAAACGACCCATTATAAATTTTACAAACTGCTTAGTTTTTTTAAGAAATCTAATCTAATCACAAAAGACAACAAAAACAAATTCTACCAAATAAGATAAACAACAGAAAACAAAAACAACTAACACAGAATAAAACAAAACATACAGCCAAGCGCGCCTAAACTGAATGAAAATAACAACAACAATATAGGATGATGTTAAAGTAGAATATTCTTCTATATGCATGAACTGCTTAAGCACCACTTGCTGGGCAAATGAATTAATTCAAGTTAAGTCATCAGTGGGTGAAGACAACAAAGTTACCATCGTGCTTATTTTTTGTGTATACTGAAAGTAAATAAATCGTTTAACTTAATGTAAAACTCTAAAGCTCTGTGTTATTATTTTGCAATAAAATAACTTAAAACAACAAAGCGTTTATTAAAAGCAATAAACGTAACAATATTTACATACACACATAGAAAAAATATGGTGGAAATAACCAATTGTAGTGAATGAGTGGACAGGATTTGTGAACATTACAAGGAGGTGAACGCCAACAATACATCGAAATAATTAATGAAATCTCAGTTGGACCCCCTATCTACTGAAAATGTTCGCTATGTAGCGTATATTGACCTTTTTAATCGATATGTGGAAACCATGAGATTTTAAAAAGGTTAAAAAAAGCAACGGTCTATTTTTGGATTCCAACACCACACTATTATGTGAAACGAACGCTAAATCTAACAATAGAAATTCAGTAAATATTTTATTAGTATAATAATAATACATTAGTGTAATATAACATAATTTTTGGTTTAAGCTAACACTTACTTTTATGTAAAAATAACTTTGTATGTAAAAGTAGAATTAAATATATTAAATTCAAACTAAATAGATAAAATTAACCATTATTAACTTTATTAAAAAAATATAAAAATGAAATTATTAATGACAGCTTTCACTAAAGGCACAAGTGGATATTGTTACATGGATTATTGTAATTATGTTAACGCGCATATATATATGTATACACAACACATTCATTTGTTCGATAGAAAATAGTGTTTATAATGTCAGGGAGAAGTTTCAAGTTAATGAACATGAGAAATAAACTTTGCTTATAAAGGGTGATTTTTTAAAGTTTAGTCTATTGAAGTGATTCTTGTTGTTTAAAAATATTTACAGTTTTTGTTTGAATATTGCACTTTAATAAGCTTGAATTTACATATACTTGGCAGTTAAACTACTGGCATCTAGTGCTAGTCAATTTAAGTAAGCAAGAAGTAAATAAGTGAAAAATTGCGGATTTATTTAAACCGAATATCGGTTATTCCAAAATCCTGTTTAAAAATTCTCAAACTGATGTTTGGTTATTTAAAAACGTATTGACTGACATGGAAGCTTCGCAAATAATGCCTGTAGCATCTTTTCGAAAAGTGGCAAATGTTATATGATCATTAAGGTAGTTTCATTACTTTATATTTTTAAAAATATGTAAAATATTGCAATTTTATAAAATTAATATTAATAATTTTTAATAAGAATCTAAGCAATTTTATTATTCGTGCTTGATCCCTTTAAATAAATATTTCGTGATATTCTCACGAAATATTTATTACAAAAATTTGTATCAAAAAATAAACATTTTATGATATTCTCATAAAACATTTATTCCAACAAAAATAAAAAATATTTGAAATATATTACTGCGGGGGAGAGCATATCCATATTCCAATTTACTATTGCTCACATAGCTCATCAGTGAATTTTACCCCATTGTATAGAAAAACCTAAAAGTCTTATATCCAAAGCCAAACTGATTCCATGAGAATTTTTTCATAAAATCAACATAGCATAGACAGCAAGACTCAAAAACACTTCCATACAAACACAGCAAAACATTTCAATAAGGTTACTGAAAAAAATTAAACAAAAGTTTTGAAAATATCCAATGTTTGAAAAAAATTCAATATTTTAAAACATAAATAACATGTTAGGGAACAAGAACAAGAAACAAATTATCAAATTCGAAAGAAAAAACGCAAAGCCTCATGTTCGAGTGACTTTATTTTTTGGACCCTATTACGCTGCACCTCTAAGGCCTAAAGAAATTAATTTCAAAACTTAAACTGCACTCCTTTACTATTTACCTGTATTTTCAAAGTATGACCAAATATTTACTGACCCGGTTGATAAAGCTAATCTTTTGGCTGGAGAGCAAAGACGAAGATATTTTTTCGAGCTCAGTAAGTCTCTTGGGCCGGATAGGATTCCAGAACTGCTCTTGAAACAGTGCTCTCTTAAGGACGTTCTATCATACCAGCGAATTTACAGAGTATTGAAAGGTTGCTAATGTAACATCGATCCATAAAAAGGGTGAGGCTAACAACCCTGAAAATTACCGCCCAACTGTAATTTGTTCTCCACTTTCTAAAGTAATAGCAAGTATTATTAATTTTCATCTTGTGAGGTATCTGGAGTCAAACAGCTTACTTGGCGACAGACATTATGGTTTTCATAGGGGGGGCTCTACGGATGACTTGCTGGCTTTCCCGCCAGAACAATGGTGCAACTCCACACATCATTTCTGAGAAAGTAAGCTGGTGACTCTAGATATTTTCAAGGCATTTGATAGAGTGTGGCATGATGCATTTGTGTCAAAACTTCTTGCATTTGGTGTCGGTCATAATTTCTCCAGATTTATAGCGAGTTTTTTCAGAAATCACACTATACGAGTTGTTATAGATGGGATTTCATCAGACGAGTTCAAGATTAATGCAGGAGTACCGCAAGGCTCCGCTATTTCTCCTACCTTTTTTTTATTTTTCTAAATGACCTTCTTTGTAAAACTTTCAACCCTATACACTATTGCGCAGATGACGGCACCATTTACCATTCGTATTCATTTAATAACAGACCAGATGGCGGAACATAACTGATATACTTAATCACGACCTCGCAACAAACTCGGAAGAGGGTTGTGTGAATAGAATAGATTTTAATGCCCGTAAGACGCAATGTTGCATGCTTACCCATAGATCTGTGTTCGGTATTGGTGCTGCATCTGTTATAGGTATTATAAATGCAGAAGCTCTTGATGTTCTTGGCATGAAAATTCAGTGTAATATTCGATGGACTTAACACATTTTTTACGTTTCTAAAGAAGCTTTCAAGTCCCTCGGTTTTCTAAAACGGTATAAGAGATATTTTCACTTCACCCGATCTCCGCACTATTTAAGACACCTATATCCGTCCAAATATGGAATACAACTGTCGTGTATGGGCCGGTGCTCTAAAGTATATTTTGGAGTTGTTCGACCGCGTACAGGAGAGGGTCATGAAGCTCATTGGCGATAGTAGAGTATCTAACTCTATCGATTCTCTGAAGCATCGACGCAATGTGGATTGTTTTTCACTGTTTTATCGTTACTACAATGGTAAGTACTCTAACGTAATTAAGGAGCTGATCCCGAAACTCGCACGTAATTGGCCTACGCATTACAGGGAAAATTTGTTTTTTTAGCAGAACAGTCCGTATGTGGAATAGACTCCCTCCAGAGCTCTTTTCTGTCACTTTTAATGGAGGAAATCTTAAATTGAATGTCCATAAACACTAAACCCTCTTTCCTCCTCCCCATAACCTTATTTCCTAGTTCTGGCACAATGCATTGCATGTATAGGAGTCATTCCCTGAGTGCTGGTCCGAAACAAGAAAAAAAGATAATAGACATTTCCAGCTTTTTCTTGTTCCATTGCATATGTAATGTTATTATGGATGGTGTTTTAGTCTGTTAGAATTGGTTTGTCGTTGTCTTGTTCGAGGATGCATGTGATGTCATATACGTATCTATAGTAATGAGTTATTGTGTGTTTTTCCATTAGTGTGTTTAAAAGTAGTAATTCGAGATGTTGCATTAAAATTTCCATTAAGATCGCGGTAGTTGGGTTGTCCATGCCGTCAGGTAATTTTTAGAAGTAATTCTTAAATAAATATATAGTAAATTTATTTTATTATCGTCTTTTTAATATCCGTAATGTCGGCGATGTATTGGTATTGTCATATAAAGTGTCTAGTGTATTGCGTAAGATAATTAGGAAAAGTAGTTTAATCGCGTTAAATTATTTCTCACTCTTCATTTAAGTTATTCAAGTATTGCATCAATAAAAGCTCTATTGCTCGCAGGTATTATTCTGTAACACGAAGTTTTTATCATAGTAGAAAAATAGGTGAAACTGTGAGATTCTGTAACAGGTAATGTTACAAAATTCGATGAATATATTTCAAAAAAAGTCAAATACCATCCAGATTAGGCATACATGTAGCGTTGATACATAGCGAACACCACAGTGATCATTATATATTTAGGTGCGGTTAATTTTTTTTTTGGAGTTGAGATGAATTGGCCACAAAATTTGTGTAGGAAAGGGAATGATGACAATGATGAAACGTTTAAAATTGGTATACCTTGGTAAGTCGAACAAAGTCTATCAAAAGTTCTGTAGCTTCCAACTCAAAAGAAAACAAACCCTATTAATAAAATTTTTTTTTTTTTTTTATTTATATATTTTATTTGCAATCTGTTTACAATCAAACAATAAACAAATATATTAACTACACTTAGAACAATGTAACAGTAGCGTTAAATTCCATTAAATTTAACAATCCAAAATTTAAAAACAATTTTTCAATAGTATAACAATAGCGTTTTCAACAAAATATATACAACTTAAAAACTAAACGGGAGATCAAGTATATGAAGTCTTTTTAATCGTCTTACTTCGTCACCGTCATCCAAAAGAGTTATGGCAAGAATGTTCTCGTGATTACTAAGTCGTTCCAAGTAATTACTGCTATACTTTCTGATTTCATCCCGAATACCCGGGATATTGAGATCATTATGAATTGTGTTATTTCTTATGTACCATGGAGCACCAATTATAAGCCTGAGAGTTTTGGACTGATACTTTTGAATTATGTCAATATTAGAGTAAGAAGCCGTTCCCCATAATTGTATTCCATAAGTCCATACGGGCTTTAAAACAGTTTTATACAATAGTAATTTGTTACTGGCACTTAACTCCGACCTTGGCCCGAGGAGCCAGAACATTTTTTTTGTTTTAATATTTAGTTGTTTCCTCTTTATTTTTAAGTGCGTTTTCCAATTTAAACGCCGATCGATGTTAAGGCCTAAGTACTTAACTTCATTTGAGTGAGGTATTACAACTCCATTCAAGTATACAGGCGGACAATCACCTTTATTGAGCGTAAATGTGACGTGGGTAGATTTTTCCGCATTCACTTTTATGTTCCATTTTTTTAACCAATTACTTATTAAGTCGAGCTGGAGTTGTATGGTGTTAGATGCAATAGCAGCGGACTCATTAATTGAAAGCAGAGCTGTGTCATCAGCATAGGTTGCGACTACTACATCATTTCTTGTTGGCATGTCGGAAGTGAATAACGTATACAACGTTGGGCCCAGAACGCTCCCTTGTGGGACACCGGCTTTAACATCACCAATTTCCGAGTTCTCGTCGTTAATGTTAACATAAAAAGTACGTTCGGACAGATATGACTTCAACAGAAGGTAGAATGGAGTTGGGAGCAAGTGTTTTAGCTTAAATAAAAGACCTTTATGCCACACTCTGTCAAATGCTTGCTTAACATCTAAAAACGCTGAAGAACAGTACTGTTTGTTTTCAAGGCATTCTCTTATTGATTTTACAACTCTATGACATTGCTCCGGAGTTCCATGTTTGGTTCGAAAACCGAATTGATGATCAGGTATAATATGTTGGATTCTAGTACCGGCATTAATAAAATAAAACAAACAAAAAATAGTTTGAAAAATGTCAATATAAGTTAGGTTTGTCGGTTTGACCTTGTCAACATACCAAACAGGTATGAAATATAACCAAGACCGACTAAATAAAAAGCTAACAGTGAATGCACAATTTCAATTTAAAATTGTATTTAAATTTTACACACATGATTTCTTTTAAATACCGTGTTGATTTTGTCTTTCAATTTTTTTAATGAGTACGGCCACATAATGGTAATGAAATGACTGTTTCTGCCATTAGATTGTTGAACTCGTACAGCATTTGCTATGAAGTAATTGAGAAAAAGCAAAACACGCCATAAAAATGTTTAACAATCGAGAGTTATTTTAATTAAAAGCAAATGAAAGGAAAAACCTTTGTTACTTTCCAAAAGTGAGAAAATTGTTAAGTTGAAAGTAAATAAAATGATCACGTCTATTTAATGTCTTACACTTAAAGCTTATTGGCTGCATTCGAAACAATTTTCAAATATTGAAAAAGAAGCCTACAGTTGAAAGTAAAGAAACTAAAAAACTTTATATCATGGGAAGTGCTACAACGTGGTCGAGTCAGCGACATAAAAACATCATACACATCTATTTGCCCTGCGTATAGTGGGATCGTTTCCAAAATTTACAAAAGATGGGAACAATTTTCTGCTGATTCGATACGATAAAAAACGTTAAAACATTTTTTTATAATTTCGAACTAAACTCTAGCTTACAAAGCTAACTCTGGCTCGAAAACCCGTGTAGATTTTAGATATATCTAAATAGTGGGGGTTTTATTATAA
The DNA here is from genome assembly GCA_030448955.1 of Trichopoda pennipes. Lineage (NCBI taxonomy): Eukaryota > Metazoa > Arthropoda > Insecta > Diptera > Tachinidae > Trichopoda > Trichopoda pennipes. The sequence continues at coordinate 6,821,940 of JASKUP010000067.1, forward strand.
TTAATTTTCCTGATTTTCGATTTTCTTTTTAGTAGCGGTGTGTACAGCGATATATCCACAAATAACACATGTTACAGTTGTCATTTAAGTGAAAACCATCGTTACTGGCAGTTTATTTGGTACGATCGGAGAGCGTTTTCGATGCGATGACATTGTTATCGAACCGTATTTTAAATACCGGGTGTCCGCCGGGAATATATCCTATTTTGTATTGCCGACATTTTGGTAAACATTAGTCTTGACACTTCATATTTTACAGTCGTGAAGTAGACACGTGGCAAATTTATTATGGAAAAATATTTGATAAACAAACGTGTTTTAATCATTTCAACATTTTATCAAAATCAATCATCGATCACTGTGACGATGCGAAAGACACGTGAAATATTTGGGAGAAACAGCGTGCCAACAAAACGCACTATTTATCGTCTAGTAATGATTTCGAAGAAAGAGGGCCTGTAGGCGATAGTTCAGGCATGGAACACAACGTACTGCAAAATCGGCTGAAAGCATTACTGCTACTGAAGAAAGTGTTCAAAACAATTCATCAACCTCAATTCGACACCGTGCTTAGGAGGTTGGTTTTCAAAGGACAACTTTGGCCACAATTTTGAACAAGGATTTGCATTTGTTTTCACATAAGATTCAGTTGACACAAGAGCTAATTCTACAAAACCATTTATGCCTTCGTACATATACCAATAGGATGTTACAACTCGCCCCCGATTTTCATGAAGAAACATTTAAGTGGATATGTGAATCAACAGAATAGTCGGTTCTGGGGAATGGGAAATCCTCAAAGTGACAGTCTGCTGTGCAGTCTCCTCAGGAGGAATCATTGGACCTTACTTCTTTGCAAATGAAAACACCGTAATGGTAAATGTGAATGGGGAGCAATATAGTGATATCATTGAAAACTTTTTAATGCCACAACTGTATGCCAATTGCTTGATTAGCATGTGGTATCAACAAGACGGTGCCACATTGAATATAGCAAGGACTACAGTAGAGTTACTGCAAGACCTCTTTCCACAACAAGTTATTTCAAGATATGGTGATGTTGATTGATCTCCCCGGTCCCCTGATTTGGCTGCTCCAGACTTCTTTTTATGGGGATATCTGAAAAGCAAGGTTTATGCAAACAAACCGGAAACGCTTGAGCAACAAATTATTCGTGATAATATTAATGAAATACCGCGTGAAATATGCAAGAATATAACGACATATGATATTGTATTCCATATATAATTGCCGACGTTAAATAAAACATTTATCAATGTAAGAATCATTCTCTTCAATTTAATCAAAAATTATAAACAAAGCAGTATACCTTCCCGGCGGACACCCGTAGTGCTGGAGAGTTAGTATAGGTATTTAAGTATATTTTATATTGCCTTTAGGTTGTTCTGTGATTAAGTAAATTGTCTCTCCACCGGGCAGTTTCTGTGGCGCTAATTTAATATTTCCGTCTTTTATTATTTGCTAAATAAGTGTGTCCCTCTGAGGGTATTTATCGCTTGTGTCTTAGAAAATTGTACGTGTAGTAATTTGAGATGTTGCATAAAAATTTTCATTAAAAATTTCGTTTCCCATGCCGAATCCATCGAGTAATTTGTAGAAGTGGTTATTAAATCTAAAGTAGTTCTGTTTTATTATTGTCTTAGCAATATCTTTAATATCGATTATGTATTGGTTGTCGTATAAATTGTCTAATGTGTTGTGTAAGATTACTAAGGTTTCGATGTCTTTAAGTTTTTCGACAAGGCCTTTTATTTTGTAAATTTAACTTTTCTTTAGGTAGGGCGGCAAAGTGTTTAGCCAGGTGATATACTGGTGCAGGTCTGTAATTTACAATGGTTCTTCGTGTTGGTGGTCCTGGATTCATGTTTATGTATTTGTATAATTTTCCGTCTGTAAAAGTTTTGCAGCCTTTTAATAGGCTGTGTGTTTCTGTTTGGAAAGAGTCAGTTGGGTACTTTTTAAATTTCGTGCAGTTGGTCTGTCTACAGTCGTGTTTCCTTTGTCCGCTTAAATAATTGGAAGATCATTGTCCCGTAGCTTTGCCTTATTTATGTAGCAATTTTTTGTGCGTTTAAAGATACCATAAAAAATAACAAAAAATAAAAAAAATATTTAGCATAAAAGGTACTTTTTGTAGAGGTATTCAACTTTGAAATGGAATAACACAAAAATGTTTGTTTTTAACTGACAGACTTTTATGTATTCTAATCTGGAGGTCTAAGCTTCGATAACTTTTTCCATCTGTGGGCGTATATCGCTAATAACGCAGCTGATCGGTTCGCGCTTATGGGCGTAGACTTCATATATCCTCATAGAAAATATACAAGCGGCATTAGGTCGCACCATCTTGGAGGCCAATTCATAGGTCTGATATGTGAAGCTATATGGTTACTAAACATTTCCTTTATTAAATCAATTGTGCCACGTGCTATGCGTGATAAGAATTACGTCAGTACCTAGCTGTGTAAGCCATAACCTGACGGTGGATAATACCACTGTGGATGAATTGTACCATCACCCACGCGCCAGGAAGCCTTCGGATATGTCTATTCTCCAGTCACTTCCAGTCGCATCCCCGAGAGCTCGGAGCACTCCTTGCTGAAGGGTTTGAGACTATCCAACTCCCGGTCCAGAATACCACAAGCATGCTCACTGAACCAGGACCATTCATTGTGTTCATTGTGAATGAACCGACCCACACAACTTAAAGGAGGGCCGCGAAATCACAACCACCACGATGCTCACGAAGGACCAACGCTGAACTCTGGGGCTTATTGATTCCCGTGGAAATAAAGTGGTGTTGTCCAGTTGGCTCCTGCTAACCTTTTAGGTGATTGGGATCCCTTTTACACCCAGTGAGGCATGTAATGACTGTGAGAACCCGTTACAACATATCAATGTGCCCCCGGGAGGGGGTGTGGCAGGAGCTGTGTGAAATGTTGTTGCCCCACAGCTCTGCACATCACGCTTCAATTAATGAACAAAAAAGTCAGTAATCATAGCTTTATAGCGGTCGCCGTTGACTGTAACGTTCCGACCAGCATCGTTTTGAAAGAAATACGGACCAATGATCCCACTAGCCCGCAAAGCAAATTGAACAGTTAACTTTTCTATATGTAACGGTGTCTCAACGTACACTAGATGTTGTATCTCACTCCAAAAATGGCAGTTTTGTTTATTGGCAGCTGCATTTAAACAAAAGGGAGTTTCATCATTAAACAAAATTCACTTATGAAAATCGGGATCAACGGCATTCTTACTTTGAGCCCAATTTGGGAGCATTGTTCAGGCGTCGGTCTGTTCATGTTGAAATGCCAAACCAAACTAATCATTAATCACATCACAGCTGAAAGAATGCCAAGCAGTTAAGAAAGTGTTGCCAACTTAAATTTCTATATAATGTGATGAAAATATTAGAACTGCTAAAATGGCTATAAAAACGAGAACGAAAAATAGCGAAATATGTCTTTATTATGAATAAAGATGCATTTATCAATAAAGGAAACGAAGGCTTATATTCAGTGGAAGGTGCTATGGTATTAATGCCATCGTCGTCGGGAATTATTGGCAATTATGAGTAAATTATGTCTAGGAAGACTTTTTCTTTCTATGGTGTCGTGTGCCGGTAAGAGTTGACTACGGTTTCAGTATGGACATGCAGCCGCATTTTATCTACTACATTATGGGAAATTCGTGGTATTGTAGTGTTAAGAAAAATTCACAGTACGGAGGATATGCTATAGGTTCCCATAAGAAATACTTGCATATTCTGAAAGGTTAATTTCTAAAGGTAATGAAAACTGTAAATATAACCTGTTCAAGATGATAATCGAAGAGGACGATGGCTGCACACTAAATCCAGAAGCGGCTGAGACGGTAACACACACTGCATGTGAATGTACACTAGGTAGCGTTAGCACTACGTGAACCTTAGCCTTATATTTGTAATTTTGAAATAAAATTATAAAAAAACTGGCTGGTATTTTAAAACAAACTGGCTAGTATATTTTCAATAAATATTAAAAGAACAAAAACAACAACAAAAACAAAAAATAAAAATGAAAAATAAATGGTCATGAAAACATAAAAAATACATAAAAAGAAATTAACAATTCAAAGCCATACACCGAAAATTTTGCAGGTGAATGAATTAACGACTACCATACAAACAATCGATTGTATTAGAAAAACAGTAAAGAGCAAAAGCAATAAAATTTCATTTCAGTGAATGATTGTTGGAAACCGTAGCTGTGGTTGTGGGATTAGTTTTTGTTTTTGTATTTTTTCGAATACCAGACAATAGTTTAAACCGTTTTCTTTCGGGCACACATACCGTATACTTGTAAACGAATCGTGATTCTTCTTCTGTTTTGAGTACCAAAACACCTAGGGGACTAAAAAGTAATTAAATTTTTCTCCAATGTCCCATTTCGTTCAAGCATTTACCACACATAAAAAGATTATAATTTATTTAGCTGCTCATTTGATATTTCATTATTGGGTAAAAAAAAACAATCTTAATGTTTATGACTTAATGAAAAATAATTTTGGTTAATCGTTCGCTTACCTGCATACAGACGATATTGATAGCAATAAAAAGTGAAAATAAGAATATAATGCTTTTAAAGTAAATTTAAATTTCACACTTAATTTACCACAAACTTGGTATTAATTTTTTTTAACATAATTCTCTATGCCGGAATTTCAAATGTGGGAGATTAAAAATTTTGTGATGTCTATTAATATTTTTATGCTTATAATCTATTCACATCATCACTGGTAGCATTAAACATTAATATTTTTTTATATCTTCACTCAAATTATCCTTACAAATTTAAAAAATCTTTTGTGCTTATTTCTTAAATATATTTTGGTATTGTTATTTTTGCAATGTTATTTTAATTAGAAATGCCATGCTATTGTAGCCTTGCTGACCATTTATTGTTGAATTTCAATAGCAGCATTTCCTGTAATAAAAAACAATAACTGTGGTTATTTTGTAGATTTATCATATTTTCTTTAGATGCAACGTTAGCAGTTGCAACCAAACAGACACACAGCACTTTAGAGTTTTAAATTAAATTAAACGATTTATTTAGTATCAATACATACAAAATAAACGCGATGGTTACTTTGTTGTCTTTACTCACTGATGACTCAAATTAAATTAATTAATTTGCCCAGCAAGTGGTTCAAGCGGTTCTTGGAGATACAAGAATATTCTACTTTAACTTATTGTTGTTATTGTCATTCAGTGTAGGCGCCTGTTTGGCTGTGTGTTTTGTATGGTTCTGTGTTAGTTGCTTTAGTGTTCTGTTGTTTATCTTATTTTGTAGAATTACTTATAAACGCCTCCAGAAAAACAGTCCAGTTAAGGGTATGACTTTAAATATGTGATAGTATAATTGCTTAGGTATCCTGAACATTTTTGCACTTATTAACGTTTTAAAGCATCCTTTTTTGAAAATTTTAATTTCATATTTTTTAATAAGATTTTATAATTTTGTTTTCTCTTTTCAGGTACGTATCATTCAATTAAAACAAGTAAGCATATTTTAACATTTTCTTAATGAAAGAATTCTCTTTTACATAAGATAAAAAAGCTGCAAATGTTCAGACAACGTCTTGTGATATAGGTCCTCCTCAGAGCGGGCAAAATTTAGATTTTTTTAAACTAAATCGACATAGAATTCTTGGCATAAAGAACTCTTTTACGGAGTAATGACAATGAGTTAAGTGGTTATTTTGTGCTAAGTTTCTCTTAGAATTTGTAAAGTTTTCCTATAAAATGGCCTCTGAAAAATTTAATTTTCTCGTTATACTGAAATTTCAATCGCTTTTGAAATTAGTGATTTCTTCTTTTTGAGAACTTTTAAGATTGTAATATTTGGCATTTTATATGGTAAAGACGATATTTAAAACAGATCTTGCACCCTTCATCCTGGAAATCTTTACATGCAGTTCGAGTTTAAATTGGTAAGAAAACCAATACAAAAAAGTCATTTGAGAGCCTTGCCGTTTAACCAGAAAATCAAATTACAATCATTCCCGCAACGACTTAAATGGAAACGATTTGATAAGGATTTGACATAAGAAATAGTCCTCTCCTGCACCAAGCAAAGTAAGATTGACTTTCAGCAGGCAGCAAATCATGACCGGTTCATTATTTATTTGGAAATATCCTCAAGTAATTTATATAAATGATAGTACGCTAATGGATAATGTGTTATCGTTATTAAATTCACATCTCTCTTTTGGTGGTCAACCAACTCTTCATTTCTATAACCAGATGCCAAAACACAATAATATTTCAGGCCATTTCCAACAATATTGACACATTCACATTATAACTTTGCTTTTGCACTACTTTGTATAATAGAATATTTTCTAATAGCCTTTTATTCATTTGTGAAAACAGATTTCATTCGAAGAAGAACTACACGTTTTCGGGCAAAAATAAGGTTAAAGTAAGGTTAATAGTGATCGAAATATATATGCTTGCAGTAGCTCATTTTAGCAGCCGTGCCCTCATAGAAATATAGAATAAGGAAAATTAGCATGCAGGGGAGAGCAGCAGTAGAAAAATATATAACCTCTCGCAAATAAACTTGTTTTTTAGTTCCACTGTTTGCAACTATTTTTATATTTTCAAACTGTAGGAAAAAAGTATTGCTGAGTCTTTACAACATTAACTGCACACTATGTCTCTGTACCAAATATCTTCTACGAAAATGTTTATACTGCCTTTTATGCTACTAATCATTCGTATCACTTAAAAATTTCGCCGAAAAAATCAGGTGATAAAACTATCATTTTACAGAAAGATGCGTCTTTTAGCCTGGAAGTAAGAAATTTTTGAAACCATCAAGGGTTTATTGTTCGTTTGATTTTAAGAAGTTTTGTTTACTGCAAAAGTGGTTCTGGTATTCTAGCATGTTCTTGTTTTTAATTAATTCCATCAATTAAAAGTATATTCGGATTTCAGCCTGAAAAAAAATAAAACTTTTTCTGTGCATCTAATAGCGAAGTAATTTGTCGAATGAAAATAATAATAGTCCTGGCCGTGAATTTTCTATTTTCTCCATACTTTTGACATTTCAAAAAACTAATTTTCTCCCTGAGAGTGCATTTTCTGTAAGACATGGAAGACCAGCGTATGTAATCTCTAGATGCAGTGAAGGCTCGTGTAACCTTCTCCATGTAAATTTAATATTAAATTTCCTAAAGAACGCAAGGAAATGACAGTGATTCAGCATTAAAAAACTCTGTCGTGAATTTTTGATAACAGAAATTTTCTATACGTTGTAACGACGTGTTTTCACCATATGCTGAAGATATGTCTTCTAGGGTTCGTTATAAAAAAAAAGATTTTTTGTTTTCCTATAACTCTCTCTTTCTATAAATTAAAACTAGCGACACCTCTCTCTTGCTAAATAAAACGTTATACATTTTTTTATTATTTTTTTGCTCTTAGATTATTTTAAAGTCTATTACGCGGTGTAACCATCGCCACATTAACCATTCTCATGTACCACGAATTTCTCAGGCTGGTGCAAGCCCATAATCAATTTCTCTGGCGATTGGCCGACTACGTCTCACTTGAGAGCAAATAAAATTCCACTCCCGCCTAACCAAGTGGTAGCCTTGCCCACCAGTTACGGTCTGTCGTTGTTGATGCGAATAAAATTTTTGATCAACTGCTCTTTGTCTTGCTTGATGAAAGCCTACTGTGCGACTTGGTCTACCTTGTTCAGCTATGTTAAATAAGATTCTGGACTGGCGGAACAAAGAAAGACATGGTTTTGTTTCTACGTACTTAAGGGAATAAAATTCTGACCAAGTAAAGCGCTCCAAAACGCACCATGCCAAATTTTTGGGTGTAACCCAATATTTCAAAGACGAATAAAATTGTGACTTAAGTTAATTAAGCTGTACCTTTTTAGCAAGACCCTCTTTTCTAATTAAGTTGAATAAAATTCTTACTTATTCAAAGAAATTGCCCTGCCCATTTGCCTGCCTGCATCCAGCTAACTCAGAATTTGTAATTTTACTGCCTTTATACACCAACGAGCCTCTCGACTTTTGATCTTCACAACGCCCCATGATTGATTGTAGTGCCGACTGCATTGTTATTTCTTAGAGATAGCTATTGAAGGAAGTATTTCTGAAAATATTTTAAATTTAAGTGGCAACTACGAACACACAAATTTAGTAAATTATATTCAAATAATATAAAATTTAAAACTTAGATTTTGAAAATAGAAGATAGAAAGGATCATAAATTTTCAATTTCTCTTTAAGCGTCGCTCCAATAGCATTTAAAAAATAAAAGAAAACAAAAGGAAAACATAAAATCAAAAAAAAAGACCTTTATCTATTTCAATAAATAACTGATTGAATAACCTATCAATGTTATTTAAATTTCAAATTCATTTATTTTATTTTCTTTTTTGTTTTAAATTAATTGTTTAACACATTCGTCGATGCTGACTATCGTTTTTTTGTTAATAAATATAAAATTTCTTTTGATTGTTACTCTTTTTATATTTCTGAATTCAAAGATACACTCAAAAATCAAAACAAATAAGAATAGTAGAGAACAGTTTAAATATCATTGGAAAGTTTCTACTGGGTGAACAGTTTACCAACAGCAATAATGTTTGACTCTGTTGAAGTTTTCAGTTATACGATGTAAATATATGTTTTTTTAAGTTTTTATAATGAGTTCTTTCAACTTTCAATAGTATAAATATTTGTTTGGCTGAATGTTTATTTTCATAACATTTCTTATGTGTTTGGCTGTTTGTCTGTCTGACTGTTTTTTCTCTTGTATGTTAAAATTCATCTTAATTTTAGAGCTTGTGTCTTTAAACAAATTTTAGTTTTTTGGCTTTTGTGTATTTTTCGTTTATATGTTGCTACGTGATTTTTAGTATTGTTATTGTTGTAAATGGTATTTGGTTTCTTTAGATACTAATATAATCTGTCTGTGAATCTTTCATCCGTACGCCTCACTAGTATTTTTATATCCATTGAATTTTTGATTTTTATTTACAAGAAATACAGAATCTTTTTTGTATGCTGTTAATTTGTAATCTGTCAAATATTATACGGGTGTGTGTATTCGTGAAGTATTTGTGTGTATAATTTTTGTTTTAAGTGATTGCGGTTGGTTGCGTAGTTTTTATTTAGCGTAATTTTAATTTTCTTTCTCAATTTTTCCGTTGTTTTTTTGTGTCATTGTATATTCTTTCCTGTTGCCAGGCGTTTTATTTATGTTTGGATTTTATGTGTTTATTTTAACACTATTTTTTAGTCTGTTAATCTTAAAAATCCTGTTGTTTTAAGTTTTAATTTAAATTACAAAAGACTCTTCTAAAAGAATTATAAAAATTGTTGTAAAATATTTAAATCATGTGTAAAATATTTATTTATAATATTTCGCATTAATATTGGCTGATTGTGTTGTTATTTGGATATTTAACAAGTGGTATTAGCAGTTATAATTTCTATAAAATCATTAATCTCTGCAATACTTTCCAAAATTGTTTCTGTGATTTTGTTACAGTAAAAAATCTTTTAATTATTTATTTAAAAGCATATGCATATAAGAGAATAGCAGTTATTATTCCTATAAAAGGTTGCTTGGTATAGACGTTCAGATTTTGAAGTTGACAATTTTTGCTACTTTATTTTGGGGTTTTTAAATAAACAGACTCACGGCAGCGCAATACTCTGGTTTATATTGATAACGATGCTAATTTTAAAAGTAACGAAAAAAGCTAAAAAGTTATTAATTATACAAATACAACTCATGGTGCAACTCCATATCCCAATTTGCTGGTTCTAGATATTTTCAAGACATTTGCTAGAGTGTCGCATTATGATCTTCTATCAAAACTTGCTGCTTTTGATGTTGTTAAAAATTTTTCCAGATTTATATTGAGTTTTTTCAGGAATCACACTATAAAAGTTGTTATATATAGCTAGGATTTCATTAAACGAGTTAAAGATTAATTCAGGGATACAGTAATGCTCCATTTTTCTCCTACTTTATTTCTTATTTTTCTAAATGACCTTCTTTGTCAAATTTTTAACCCTGTTTCTCTCTGAACTTGTACTATCAGCCAATATACATATAGAATTTATATGCATTCAAATCAAAATACCTTAACACTATACCAACTATTTTACTGCAAGCCAACGCAAAGGATTCAATATTTGTTTTTTGCGATTTTAATTTACCGTTCATTATATGGAATCAGCAACCTGATATTTTGGATTTGGTTTCAGTAAATGAATTTTTGAATGACCTCTCGAATTGCTGTCTTTTCCAAATGAATAGCATCTACAATAGCCGCTCTAAATTGCTTGATTTAGTTTTTAGTAATAACCAGAAGACTTTTACCATCCAACACTTGAAATAGCTTGTTATAATCAAGTCAGTAGTGATGCTATTAATAAAATGGTATATTGCTATTAAAGTGCCAATTTATACCTTTTGTAAACGTTTTGTTATGAGTTCCTTAATGCAAAATAAATAACACCAGATTTAAGAGTTTAAATTAACTACAAGTTTATTTACTTTAACTACACACAAAGTAAAATTTGCACGTTGACACTACAGAACAATTTACTAAAGATGCAAGTCTTTACTTCACGAGGTTTATGTTTTAACTAACTAACTAACTAACCACTCAGATGCTGTCTTTTATACTTCTACACTAGAGGTCTACTTCCTCTTTTCCGAATATTTTCTTATTCCTTTGTATCATATTTTGTTGTTGTTATGTTATTCATTCAAAATAGGCGCCTGTTGGTCTGTGCTTTTGTTTTTATGCTATTAGAGTTTCTTTCGAAATATATTTTAAGATAGTTGTTGTTGTATTGTATGTATAAGTTACGCAGTTAGTAAATACCATACCCAGTTGTCGCTGTCTTGCGTGCACAAAATTTCTACGCAGTTTGTAACTAGAAAGTTGTTGTTATCTTGCGTGCATAAGTATTCTTAGCAAACTACGCGGTTAGTAAACAGCATACCCAGTTGTTTACTTTATTACTTAATTATATTCTTTTATAACTTAGGCAAGACGCGTCCGTAACAATATTAAATAATATCTTACTCATTATGAACTGGTAATATTTGTTACCTAATTCAATTCAATATTTTAGATCGACTAGTTTGACTACACCATAGAAATTGCAATAGATAATTCTATTCCCAAATATACATAAAAAGAAAAATCTGGACCACTGTGGAACACAAAACAGTTAACTTAACTCAATAACTCATCAATAAGAAGAACAAGCTCTTTAAGATATAAAGAAATTGTTCCTCACGTACTGATTACTGAAACTAACACCCCAAGGTAATCATCTCTGGTCAATTTTATTTTCTCTTCTTATTAATGATCACCCAAATTTTATCTAATTCCCCCACATTCTGCTGTATGCAGAGGATATAGAAATTTTCTTCAGTTATGTTAATTTATCGGATCAAACATTGCTTCAATCTGACTTGAATAGATTTCAAAGTTGGAGCGATATAAACATAATTAAATGAAACCAACTGAAATGCAAGTGCATGTGTTTCTCGAGAAAAAAAAACTGTGTGAAACTTACTGCTTTTTAGGGAGACATCAGTTGCAAGTGGGAGGTAATATCTTTGATCTGGGAATTTTGATGGACTATGGATTAACGTTCATATCTCATATTCACATGACCGTTGGTAAGGCTAGAGGTGTATTTGCGTTCATTAAAAGTGGGCTTAAGAATTCTCTGATCCATACATAATAAAACAGTTATACACATCCCTTGTGAGACTAATTTAAGAAAATGGTTTAGTAATATAGGACCTACAATATAATGTACATAGTAACTGTATTGAATCGGCTCGGAAACAATTTCCATTTTTCTGCTTATGAAGTTTAACATCTGTCTGGAGTTCATATTCTATCGAATCGTTGCAGGCTAAGATTTTTCAGATTAACAATCCTTAAAAGTCGCAGAACGATGCTTGTTGTGTCTTTGTATCTTTTGCAATTAATTTAATTAATAGAAAAGTTGTAAGCGAATTCATGATTTCTAATATTTGTTTCAATTTTTCGCTTCGCTCAACTTGGTGTTATCAGAAACTCTTCTTAGAGTTGTTTTGAAATAATTATTCAAATCCGGATTCTATTCGAGGAATTTGTACAGATTTTAATAGTCTACATAAATTTATTGACTATTTTTTATCATTAGATGTTGTAAAGCATAATATAATTGTTTATTTGAACGACTAGTAGTAGTGTTAAGTATGTAATAGATGCTTGTTATAACCTGTAAGGATTACATCTGCCTTCTACATGGACTTAGATCTTTGAATGAAAAATTTTTCACATTATTTTGAATTCATAAAACAAGGTTTTATCAGTTATTGTTGTCTTAAACAAGTTGGTTGTCGATTTTCAAGGACTTGTTGTACAAAAACTAAAACAGACTATAAAAACAATAAGAAACATGTTACAAAATGGTTTAACTAGTTTTTCGTTTTTGACTTTTATTTAATCTAATTAAAACTAATGCAGACAATACAATTTGTAACCATATTTGGTTGAGTAAAAAAGCATTGACAATTTTTTGTTTTTGTTTTTGTTTTTATTTTTATTTCGTTATTTATATTTGTAGCAACAATTAGCTCTATTGTCTCTTTTTTCCAAGAAAAATAAAATTAAATTTAAGGTATGAATGAAAAAACAAAAAAAAGCTTTCAAAACTTTCTCATATTATTGTTTTCAATGCAAACATTTACCATTTACCATTTTATTTATACTGAATCATTATTGCTGCTGTTAACAAATTGTCAACAGCACTTTCCATTTCCATTTCTTTTTTTTTCGTTTAGACCATTTTTAAAGGAAATAAATTTTTATTTCACTGTAAATCATGTAATTTTTGTTTTGGTATCTGGATGTTAGTTTAGAGATAATATTGCTTTTCTGGGAACTAAAACTATGGAATTCCAAAAGGTTTATGTAAGAAGATTTTTGTTCGTTTACACTTTTTGTTTTATACAACTCGTTTGATGTTTATAACTTATTGTTTTTTAAAAATTAAATGAAGCTCGCCTTTTTACGGAAACATGTGTTCAAAAACATATTCATAAATATTTTACTTAAAGAGAGTGCAGCGAGAAAGATTAAAGGTTTCAAAACTCTTTTTGTCTTTTTTGCTGGCTTTAACACAGTGTTCGAAAGTATGATACATTAGTGCTCTGTATTGTAGTTTTTGAGATTAGTACACAAACACATTTTTTTCCGAAGAAATACAAACTGCACAAACATTTTTTAATGTTTGTGTATATGTACGCATGCAAAATACCGTACACAGCGATTCTTGGCTGATCAATAGTACTGTTCGTTGCGTTGTCTTCTCCAAAGTATTTTAAGTGTTTGCGTAGTTTTCTTTACTTTATTTTTTAATGATCTTTAGCGTATATTTTTAGTGAACTTTGTTGTATTTTTTTCAGTGTTGGAAAAAATTACTGAAGTACGCTAAAACAAGATCAGTACGTTATTTTAGTATTTGGGTTCATCAGCCAACAAGCATTGTGTAAGGTAATTTTTTGGGTTCACACAACACAAATGCTAAAAAGAAGTTAAACAGTATGCGATGATTGTGCACTGTTCCTTTTTTACCCAGTAGTTTATAATAGCGTAGTATTTTTTCGAACACTCGTTGTCTTTTTTTATTTTTACTTATTAAAGCTTCTATTTTTAGACCAGTGTTGTTTACCATGCCCTTCTCATGCTTAAAATATATTTTTGAAACTTCTCTATTATGCTGCATACAAAAAGTAAAATCGTTTTGAAAACTAAAATAACAACCTAAAGTTATACTCCACTGTGATTCTTCCTTGTGGAAAAGTAGTATCACTGTATTTTTATTTTCCATGAAAGGTGGTAATTCTAAGTATCTTTAAGTGATTTTTTTAATGGCACGTCATGGCGTAGTTGTCACTCAGTCAAATGTTATTCTGTTTTGATTCCTTAGTCACTTTTCTAGTTTTGAGTTGACTTAAGATTTTTTTTACTTAAAAACCCCATCTAACTTACACTATGGCTGTTAATTGTGGAAGATAATAGCTTGGAAGTCTGGCTCCCCCCTTGTGGAGTGATATAATGGCTGTGGTTGGTTTTGCCCAATGTACCATTCTGATTGTCAGCCAGTGCTTTAGCAAGTAGTAAAAGCCATCCTTACCAATAATAAGGCTGAAAGCTGTTACTCGGAAAGAGTGAAACGAAAGAAAAACATGATGTTCATCATCGTTTTATTATTCTTACACACATAGGATTTAATTATGACCCGGGATTAAATATAAAAAAATAATGAAAAGGGAAACTATGCAAGCCATAATTTAAGTAGCCACCAATATCATTGGCGATCAACTGACAATATATAACAACACTTAATTGAATATTAAAAATTAATAAACTAAAGGGAAACTAAAGGTACTCTACATCTGAATTTTTAAATAGATTTTTTGAGAGTTATAAGCCTGGCTGTATCTTGATAATATACATGATGATAGAAGAATTTCTGCTGGTTATATCTACCAGTATTACTGTTTAAATAAAAATACCTCACGAATAATAATTCTGATGTAAAACTCGTGGCCAAGCATTGCAATACGAGACTCCAAAGTAAAGAATTTGATTACATAAACTCACAGTAATTGTTATAGATAATAGCTCTCATCTCCTCTAAGAAATATCAGTATTAGTTTCATGGCGTTGCTAATTTTTATTCATTCTAAAGTAAGCGTGCTCCAGCTTAAGATAGCCTGCGAAAAATCAGTAGTCCGAATAAGCGTTAGTAGTGCTAAGTGGTAGACAACAGGTAAAGCCAAATTTCCAAGAACTAAAACTATTCCCTTAATAGTATAGCAAATATTGTTATAATACTAAGGTATGATAAGACCTGAGCTTTGTTGTTTTCTTGTTAGGCCAATTGAATCTGCTCTTATTGCCCATAAGCATATTTTTTTGTTACCTTGAAACTTACCATACCGGTTAGAAGGAAATTTTAGCTTTAAAAGAAATTGAAAATACTAACTGAATCATTTCTTTAGTAACGAGAAGAGTATTTTGTTTTCATATAAATATTTCTATTCACCAGAACCCCAATTTATTTAATTTGTTTATAAACATTTCATCCATAGCCGTCTTTACATATGGATATACTTTTAAACAAACATTAAATTTTTTTCTTCAACTTTGTTTTTTTATAATTTTCCACAATGTCTTCGACCTTTCCACTAATTACTTTGACTTCACACTAGTTAAGAGTTTTGGCAGTTTGTTTTAAATTATAATTAATAAAAATATTGTTGAAAATATTATCTTAAAAGGAGTTGATAATTAATAATAAATTAACCTCTCTTAGCTAATGAATTCAATTTTAAACCAAATAATTAATTAGTTTCTTTTGTTTTTGTTAATTACAAAAGCATTGAAAAGTAAGGGAGAACAAAAAACTATTTTGATTAAATAATTAGTTAAGAATAAAAACAAAAGTAACAAAGTCATCTTTATAAACTGATTAGTGTTGCCGACGTATTTTGGAATTATAGAGGAAACCTGTCGGTTCGAGATAAATAGCACTGTGATTGCAATGGATCTAATTATGTAAATGATTCAAACATTCAAGCATTAAAAGAGTAACATTTCTCCAGACGAACGGTATGAACTCTATCGGGTAATTGCAATTTAATCGAAAGCCTAAAAAGGAATTGGAATAAACTCTAAAAAACATAACATTTCGTAAAAAAATCGCAACATATTGTATATCATTAATAAAATTATCGCATTTATTTCGTTTAGAATTTAAGATAAAAGCTTCTGGATTAAAAACTTTCTTAAATTATTAACAAAATTTACGAATGCGGCAACTCAATTTTCTCCCTTCTCTTTCTTAATTTCTTACATTAACTTCAAAAACAAAATGTTATTTTTAGAAGTTCTTAAGCAAAAGTCTCCAGACAACAGTAAAATACACAAGGAAACTTCCTCTTCAAATTATACTCAATTTAAAAGACAAGAAAACAGAATTTCACTAATTAGTCAAATCCCACAACAGAACTAATGTACACAAAGAGAAATTTTTTGTTTTTTTCAACAAAAAGTGATTTTTGATTACTAGTGCACATAGCAGAGTAACAGTGTCAATTGCTAATTCCATAAGTGAGTTATTGAAATTAAAAATAAGAAATTTAAAACTCTAGTAAAGGGTTTTTCAACAAAAAGTTCGTTTTCTAAAGCAAAATTAAACAAAAAATTTAGATTAAGATGATTTGAATTTTTATTATATTACGAAGAGAATAGTTCGGCAATTATGAGTGAAAAATTATATCTGGCATATGTCCAATACAATACCGCGATCACAGATATCGATTCTATCATCCAAGCTTTTAATCACTTTTTGGCAAAATGGCGGTCCTGTTTTGTTAATCACATTACGGATTTTGAGTTTTAAGGCTGAAATCGTACCGATTGGCTCCGTAAAGACTCTCTTCTTAACATAGCCCCACCAAAAATAATCCAGTGGTGTTAACTCTTCTTGTGATTGTAGTGATATTATGCGATCGGAAAATTTTGCTTGTAATAAATTGATCGTTTCATGGGCTGTGTGATATGTGGCACCATGCTGTTGAAACCACATGTTAATAATATCCACGTCGTCAAGAATAGGCTGAAAATGGAATTGTTAGCGTCTCGCAATAGCGTAATCCACTGATTGTTCCGCACTTTCAGCTTGATCATCGCCCAATCACGCCTTTAGATCACATAATGCACCATATAAAAACACGGTGAGCATGCAAAGGCTTCTCAATAATCGCTTTATGATTTTCAGAAGCCCTAATGTAGAAACTTTGCTTGTTGACATACCCTGACAAGTGAAAACGGGCTTCATAAAAAAAATTATAAAAAAAAAACCAGCCGGTTGTTCCTAAATGAATTGAGCAAATCTACGGCGATCTGAGCGGTCGGTCGACTTCAATTCCTGCACCAGTTGAACCTTGCAAGGTCTTACAGTCAAATCCTAACGCAAAATTAGTCATGTGGTGGTTTGGACAACCCCAATTTTTGAGAACGTCGAAGAATTGACAAATTTGGATCTGCTTCAACACTGTGGCTCACAGCTGCCATGTTTTCAGTTGAACGACCCAGTCGAACACGCGTTGGTAGTCGCACATTATGTATTGAATCTGTCGACTTAAATTTAATGACCAAATTCTGAATAGCCGTCTCAGAAGATCGAATATATTGTCCGAAAATATCACGAATTTTACGAAATGTAACTGTAACAGAACCATCATTTTCGTAGTGGATTTTAATTATTTTAATGCAATTTTCGTGCGAAATTGAATTCATTGTAACTATTGCCAGTGCATCTACTACGAATATGTCAAAAAACCTAATTTCAAAACTATCGTGTTGTTAGTGTTGCCACAATTAAAAAACAAGACCCGATATAATAAATACAGTCATAGTCACATATATTTACACACATTAAAAATTTTAGTATCCCTAGATATAAAATTAAATATTGGGCTTTATGAATAAATTTGCAAAAGAAAACTTCTCAATAGTAAACCTTAAAATGTATAGATTATGCTAGTTTAAAATTGTAAGCAAAAAACTGGGCGGCTGTTGACTTAAATTACAAAACAAGTCTACGCCTTATCTTTCAAAATTATTTACACACTTATTTTGTATGTCAAAAAGTATTTCGTGAAATTAAGTTAAAAACGCAGCAATCTTTTAAAAAACCTCATTTGTTTTGATAGTTAGCAAATTTATATTGCATAAAAATAAATAATTATAGTAAAGTCGCTAAAAAACGTTTAAAATGGTGAAAATAAAGGAAATTCCCATCGAAACGCGAGTTGAGATCGCAACGAAGTTTGAAATGGGTTCCTCGGCATCAGACTTGGGAAAAGAGTACGGATATGTCGGAAAACAGTGTACAATTTAGTAAAGAAGAAAGCAACCTATGGAAGCCTACAAAATAGGGTCAGAACTGGTCGGAAATATCTGACAAACAAAATAGAAGATCGTTCGCAGAAAATCCAGTCGCAAGTCCTGTTAAAGTTGCTGCAGAGGCAAAATGCATCATTGGAAAATCTGTAAGTGAATCCACAATTCGGAGAAGATTTAGGACGTATGATATAAAGACCTACATTGTGAGAAAAGTAATAGACATATCTGAAAAAAACAAAATAAAGATGTCTAGAATTTGCCATGGAGTATATAAATCGAGTTGGACAGGATGTTCTTCCATGGCCACCCCAGAGACCAGATCGAAACATAATAGAGAATGTATGGGCATTTATAAAATGGGCCGAAAACGAGAGGAACAGCTTAGAAATCGAGTTTGTACGCAATTCGATTGCACCTATTCTAGCTAGACTACAAGCTGTCATAGATGGTGAAGGAAATTTATCTGGCTACTAACTATTTTTGTTTTTTTTTTGGTGTTTTATAATGGTTTTGCTATTGTGTAAATACTTTTGAATGTAAATAAATTTGTGTAAATCATTTTGAAAGATGAGGTGCAGACTTGTTTTGTGTTTTTAATCAACAACTATCAAGTTTATTGCTAAAAATTTTAAATCAGCATAATCTATACATTTTAAGATTTACTATTGAGGAGTTTTCAAATAAATATAAATAGATAAATACTAATAATGTGAGTTGTAATCGTTACTGTAAACCAGCAGGCTTACTAGGATATTTTGAAGGGTGCTTGGGGCCTATATTGCTAACGAAAAGTTCTAAGTGGAGGTGTTGTTTTTTTAAATTTTTTTGTAGCCTACCCCAGACAAACCTGCATATGCTAATTCCGAAAAACAAACCAAAAAAATGTTAAGTAGCTCACCCAAGTACCCAAAAGTCAAAGTAGATTGAATCAACACTCTTCTTTTTCAAGAGTTTACCTTTTCTAAAAAATTCATATTAAATCGATAAAAATGGTCGGGTCGTACTACCAAGATAAAATACCAATGTAACTGTATTTACGATACGGTAACGGTATTTCGTGATATGATTTATATCTGCACCTGGCAATAGCCTTAATCAGATGGTGGTCAAACAACTGTGAGTGAAAAGCAGCGCCACTCACGCCCTAGGAGGCCGAAGTCTAATTCTAGCAACAGGTCCTTCCTAGTAGCGATTTCAATGATCCCAGAGCAGGGCTGCTCCTTGTCAATACAATGTTTATAAAATTTTAACAATGTCACTACTCCTTGCTGAAGAGCTGGAGACCATCCAACTCCTGTCCAGAACGAATGACTAGCATGCTCACTGGATCCGGTCCATTCACCAGTAGGTGTTATTAAAGGCGAGATGGCCCTGGCCACAATAAAAACAAACCTGTATGGAGCCGTGAAACCACAACCACCACGATACTCCCGAAGGGCCAACCTCAATAATCAGTCAGAGAAACCGTTAAATGCCTAAAGAGACAAATAGCGGAAATTCTGCGGGCTACTGATTCCCGTGGATATAACGTGGAGCTTTCAGTTGTCCCCTGCTGACTTCAGGGGACTGGGCTCCCTTATACCCCCAATTGCACAGGTCTAGATAGTCAAGTATTCTATAAAGATCGATAAATGTGCGGTAACGATATGTTTGCCTCAGTACTTGAGCCGTTCTACTTAAAAGTTTTTTTATACGTTTCTCATAGATAACAGATGTTAACAAAGTAATAAACGCCAACTGTTACTTTTGACTCTTACATTCTTTACAAACTAATTAACCAACGAAAAAATTTCAAAATAAAAAAATATAAGATATTTCGATATAAATTTAGAAGCATTTCAACATAACACAATTCCTGACTGCGTTAGAAAGTATTAAGTTGATTTGATCCGCCAGTTAATGAAATACAGTCATTCCTCTCAGTAGAAACTATCGTTACTGGCGCTTTCGATACGATAACATCATTATCAAGTTGTGTTTTTGAGATAGTACTGGAGAATAAGTTTTAGATCTGTTAGGTTTAGGTCGTTCTTTCATAAGGATCGTATGTAATTATCCAGGTTAATTGTTCCACCACCTAACATTTTATGTAGGGCTAATTAAATGTTTCCATCTTTTATTCGTTTCTAGGCAAATGTGTCTGTCTGAAGGTGTTTTTCGTTTATTAGAGTGTGGTGTGGTGTGAAAATTGTGTCTGAGGCGGTGTTTGCCTGTTCTTTTATAATGCCATTTTTGCAAGTTCTTGTTTTGTAGAAATCAGTGTTTTGAAGTCTTCGTCTTTTTTTGCTAGGATGTAGTAAGTGCTCAGGTATTATGCAAAGTTGGAGTCTTCTCTCTTTCGTTTGTACGAGCGTATGTGCTCTGTAAATCTTGCTTTTAGCATTCGTCCAGTTTGTCCTATATAAGTATGTTTAGAGGTAAACATCTGTACGTTAGTCTGCATACTTCGCTAAAACTAAATTTGTTCAGTTGTTTCTGTGGATGTCCCGAGAATATATTTAAGAGGGTTGCTGGTTATTAATGCTGTGATTAAACTTTCTTTGGGAAAAAGGTTTGTTAATCTATATATTTCTGGTCATGTGAGTGTAAACTTGTACAGTCGAGTTGTATGAGTTTTCGCATTGTTTTCATTAGAAAGTATTTAAATTTAATCCTTGTAACTATACGCAGAGCAAAATAAAAGCAAAATAAAATAACGAATATAAAAAATCTTGCAGTATAATATTCATTTTTGGGTATATTTTAGTTATAAGGAAAATATATTTTATTTGGAAATGATTTCATTTGCATTGACATTTGGCTCTATGGTATGCCTAAAACCAGCATCACTTAAGTAATATACCCTAATGGCACAACTTATATTTTGCATATCAAAGCTGAGCACGACTTCTTTTAACGAAGTGTAACTTATGGTGCACACAGTGTGGCTTCGGAGGATTTGAGATATTAGTAGCAAAGATATGTGTGAAACGCAAAACAAGTTAAAGATTAACTTTTTTAGATCGATAAATTTTAAGATTGTCAAAAATATTAAAAATAATTAAATTTCAAGCATGAAGTATTTTTTACCGTACTCCTTGCTGAAGAGTTAGAGACTATCCAATTCCTGGTCCAGAACACATGACAAGCATGCTCACTGGATCATGAGGGCTGCGAAACCACAACCTTAATACTCACTCGGAGAAGAGCTAATAGGCTAAAAATCCATAAAGCTGAACTCTGGGGCTTACTGCTTCCCATGGAAGTGACGTAAAGTTGTCCAGTTGGCTTCCTGCTAGCCTTTAGGGGAGTGAGCTCCCTTTTACCCCCGGTAACACATGTAATGCCAATGAGATTCCGTCAAGACATATAGATGTGCCCCAGGACGGGACAATATCTCCATATATCTCATTGGTCATAGTGTGTTACTTCAATCGACCGAAAAACTGATGACCAGTGTTGCCACCAGTGTAAAAACTGCACCGAATGGTAATTTTCTTGATGTGATGGGGTCTACAGAATCTTACTTTCACTCCATAAGCGGGCATTTTATATATGTACAACAGATATTGCTGATCATTTGATTGCTGACTGACCTGATAACTAATTTTCAACGTACATGTTGTGAAGGTTGGTAGCCTCATTAAATTCATAGGCTTTGCCAGAGTGTAAAAATAACATATGTTAGAAATATCCGACTTTAGAAAACGCTTTTTGATAAAGTTAACAAGTTTGGCTAATTTAATAGTTCAGATTTAAGTGTACAAATAGAAAAATAAATATTAGAAATGTTATTCACATTGCATTTATCCTATTCAAATATTGAGATCTTAGGTTTTGAAACATAAATAGCATGTTTTAAAGTTTTCCTATATCTTATATTAATTTACTTCAATTTTGCTATAATAAAGGCGAGTGAAAAAAGTTTCAATGATTTGGTAAAAGCAAACGCCTTAAGCATTTCAGCCTCACTGCCACTTTATAAAAATGTTAACAATGTCTTTTTAAAATTCTATTTTCTTCTTTAGACACATAGAACTAAGTGGAGAGAAAAAGTACGCACATTCTATATTTGTATCGTCATATCTTAACTTATGTATACTGGAAATCGGAATTTCCATGTTTACCAAATTCGGCTAGAAAACTGTTCGTTTTTTTTTCTTTTTTATGTTTTGTTTTGTTTTTTGCTGATGTCGCTGCTATCTTCAGCATCATCATATCTATCGTCATCATGTATAACGTTTCTTAATCATCTCACTCTCCTTACACTTCTCATCCAGGATTCTTTTTGCAACTGCAACAGAAAATTTCAACAAATAGGCTGTAAATAAAGTAGTAGTAAATAGTAACAAGTAGAACTTGCAAAACAAAAAGTAAAATATGGTGTGTTGTTGTTCGTCCAGAAATATACAAGCAATATAGAATAAAATAGTTCTACTTTTGAAAAATTTATCATAGACCTTAGTTTGTTATGGAAGAAATTCATAAATTATTTTTTTAAAAAGTTGCAACAAAAATTGTTCAGTCGATTGAGCTGATTTTGACAATAACATTTTTTATAATATTATAAAACAAATCAAAAATTTTTATGCAGTGATTAATACCCCAAAACCGAGATTTTTTTACCCTAAAAAAATAATATTTTTAAACAGAAATATTGTTGTGACAAAAAAATATCTCAATAAATAAAATATTGTTGTCGCAAACAAAATGTTGTTTCAGTTACCATGTTTTTGTTACATCAGGAATATCTATTATAAATATTAAAAATGCTTATGCCTCACAATTAAGAATGTTTTTATTCCAAGATATTTCACATATAAAACTAATTTTCCATAAACGTAAATAGAAAGTATTTGGTAACATCTATGTAAACTTAACACAAAAATATAGATTCTCAAAAATTAGAAATATTATATGCATATTTTAATTTGTATGTCATAGTGAAGATTTCTTCTTTCTAGAAAGTAATTTTTATCAACAAGATATTCTAGTCATGGAAAGTTGCTTATAGACACCAAAAAAGTGTTTTTCACAAAGCGATAAAACCTCTTATAGAACTTTTTGTTACGAAAAAAACTACTTCTGTTAGTATTTTATTTATAGAAAATTGTCACAATCCTGGTTTGAGCGAAACAGGATGTACACCGAATTATTAATTCAGATTCATAAGATAGCACACCACAAAAAAATAAACGAACAGATTAGTAAACGTAGTTAAAAAACCTTTGAAGAAAACATCGATACGGCATTCGGAACGGGAAACAACCTACGCAAAATACTACGGAATAGGACAACCGGGACAAATATACTGGACAAACGAGCAGTGTACAAATTTCGGGCAAACAAGACGAAAAATTAAGACCAGATTTAGAGAACACATTAGGGGCTATAATAAAAAACTACGAGAACCAAGATCAACTCCAGAATCAAATTTTGCGAACCATATATTCAACAACAAATGTACACCAGGACATATAAAACCGACGGATAAACTGCTTCATACACAGCACAAAGGAAGGACACTAAATGTATTGGAAAACATGATAATATAGAAACCGAAAACATTTGACGGACGAATAATAAATGAACAAATAAACACTGCTTCAGACACAATATTTGAACCATTGAAACATTTTTACAAGAAAACAAACACGTTACGCAGGTACACAGGATCAGGGCAATAAAGTACCTCATAAACGTACAATTACAGATTATTATGTCATGGAAAAAACTCAATAGGTTCACACATAGACACGAAGGAATAACAAGCATGATCGCAAATAGATTTAGGTAGGAAGAGAGACGAAGAGGAAGAGACAAATTAGGTAAAAACAAACAAACAAACAAACGAGAAAGAAGGGGGAGATACAGACAAAAAAGAGAGAAAGTGACGAATGCAATAACAAGAAGAAAAGCACGAACAAGACGAACTATATAAACACAGCTGACAATAGAACGCAACTAGTACAAAGAGAACATCGAAGATGGCAAATTTGATGAGGGTCGACGTAAAACCGCACCCAAATAAAAAGAAAAAGTCATGTCCAGCGATTTTAATTGGTGTTTCTCAAACTTTTGGCAAAATATGGCATGTAGGATTACTATATAACTTTACTCTTTATATACCCAACAACTTTTCAAGCTTTGAAACAGCTACTTAACTGTTTGTTCATCAAAAAGGATATTTGTTTATGATCACTTATGCCAATTAAAGCAGGTGTCCCCCAAAGATAGTATTTTGGGATTCATTTTTTACTTGTTGTACAATTCGGATATACCTACTAACAACCGCATCCATATATCAGCATTTGCCGACGACATGGCTTTTTTTAGTCTGCACAAGAGGCACCAAGTAGCAAAATAGAGAGTAAAAATTAACAAAAAAAAGTACCCTCATAACATTCACACTGCATAGAGGCTCATACCTTTCTATTCGTATAAATAAAAAAATTACATCTCAGCATTCGGAGGTTATATACCTTGGCATACATCTTGACCGACGCTTATCCTGGAAAAGTCACATCCAAGCAAAATTGATACAGCAGTGAAAATCAACCTTTAGTTTAGGTTATGGGGCACCTCCTCAGCTTCAAATTTGGAAAAAAAATAAAATTTTACGGATGACAACAGTGGCACCTTGGTATATAACATTCATAAAGATCTTAACATTCCATTAGTTTCTAATGAAATAGCGAAACATGCAGCATCGTATTTGGAAAACTTAGAAACGGCCCCAAATCCGCCGGCTTGCAACTTTCCTAACAGTAGTGGTTCCGTTAGGCTAAAAACAAGAAATGTTGCTTCTATTAGCCGAGCATTAGAAGAATAGCTCTCATATAATATCAACCGTATAACATACAATCTTATTGTGTGGGAGTGGCTCCCCCCGGGGGCACATGATGGTCTTTTTGGAACCTACTATTCCATTTAGATTTGTGACTTTCGGGGTAAAAGGGAGCCCAGGCCCCTCAAAGACTAGTAGGAGTCATTTGGACAATCCACATATTTCCACGGGAAATCAGTTGCCCCAGAGTACAATATTTGCTCTCTTTAGACAAAAAATGTGCTCTGACTGGTTATTGAGGTTGGCCCCTATATGGGAGTATCGTGGTGGTTGTGGTTTCGGACCCTCGTGAGAGTTTGTGGGTCGGACCATTCAAATGAACACAATGAATGGTTCAGGTCCAGTGAGTATGAATGCTGGCGTGTTCTTGATAAATAAGAGCTTCATGCGTTCTGGACCAGGAGTTGGAAAGTCTCCAACTCCTCAGCAAGGAGTGAGGGCACGGCCTACTCCGGACTTTCTAAATTGCTACTAGAAGTGACTGGAGGATATACGTATCTGAAGGCCTTCTAGGGCGTAGTTGGTGTCCAATCAACTAAGTGGTTTAACTACCATCTGATTATGACTATATAGTCGGTGCAGATGTAAAACAAATCACACATTGTGTGGGAGTGGCTCCCCCGGGGGCACATGATAGTCTTTTTGGAACCTACTATTCCATTTAGACTGGTGTCTTGCGGGGTAAAAGGGAGCCCAGGCCCCTCAAAGGCTAGAAGGAAAATCCTGGAAAATCCACATATTTCCACGGGAATCAGTACGCCCCAGAATACACTATTTGTTCTCTTTAGGCAAAGATGTGCTCTGACTGGTTATTGAGGTTGTACCCTATATGAGAGTATCGTGGTGGTTGTGGTTTCGGACCCTCGTGAGAGTTTGTGGGTCGGATCATTCAAATTAACACAATGAATGGTTCAGGTTCAGTGAGTATGAATGCTGTCGTGTTCTTGATAAAAAAGAGCTTCATGCGTTCTGGACCAGAAGTTGGAAAGTCTCCAATTCTTTAGCAAGGAGTGAAGGCTGCGGCCTACTTCGGGCCTTCGAAATTGCTACTAGAAGTGACCGGAGGATATACGTATTCGATGGCCTTCTAGGGCGTGGTTGATGTCCAATCAACCAAGTGGTTTGACCTGCATCTGATTATGACTATATAGTCGGTGCAGATGTAAATTAAATCACGCACTGTGTGGGAGTGGCTGAGTTTTACAAGTTCGTTTTTAATTTATATTTAAGATGTGAGCATCTTCTGTAAGTTCAAAACTCTGAAGGTACAATAAAATATTAAGAGAAATACCAATCCTGCTTAGGAGGGTGTTTGTGTCTAAAACATTACAATTTACTAACGGAAAATATTTTATTACAAAGAAGATTTTGTTTTTCTAAAATGTCATTAATAAAATGTATAAATAATCTTTGCAACATTTTCTATTTATAGGCAATAAGGAAATAAGGGGAATCTGGATTAAATATAAAAGCTAATATTATGTTAAAAATATTTTAATAATAAACTTAATAAACAATCGCCACAAAAATCGTTTGTTATAATATAAAAGAAAAAATATAGTTACAAAAGTTATTTCGTTTTGAAATGTGTTCACAGGCAGAGCATTCGCAAGTCGTCCCAACATTCAGGAAATCGTTTACTTGTGCTATGTGATACACGAGTGGACAACAGGCTTTTAGATATATTCTTACAACTTTTTTTCTTTATCCGACAAATTTTAAGGTTGCTGAAATACAAAATAAGGCAATATGCTATTTCTTGTCTTTTTGTGTTGTTCCAATTGTTGATCATGACTCTTCCTGTGGTAAGCGAAAAGGGGATTGTTGTATGGTTAAGTACTACCCATACAAACTCGTCAATATTAAACAACAGTAACAAAAAAAAATGCTGTTGAGATATACCCGTAACAAATGTTGTAGGCCGCGGGAAATTCACTATATCAGATTTTGCATTTGTTGAGTTCTGTGCTTTTTGCACTTGCTTGCTTTGATACAATTATTTTTCCTTTTTTCTTGTTATTGACAAGTTGGTATTTGGTATGGATCAACATGCTTGTAAGTACTTACCAAAACTGGTAACTCTTTTATGTAACATTGGCAGAAAAAGATGTGAATAAGCTTGTGTTTCAAACATAAATAAATTTATGGTTGATATAAAAACTTTAGTTGCATTTTAATATTGACACAACCGTACAAACTAAGGCATAAGTTTAAAATTTTTATTTTTAATCCTTTTTTAGTGCCAGCATTGGTTTTTCTATAAAATAAATAATCAAAATTCATAAATCTTAAATTAAAAACTTCACTTCACTTTTTACCATCATTTATATAAAAAAAGCAAAATATTTATAAAGAAAAAGATTAAAGTTCGTTACT
Source organism: Trichopoda pennipes (assembly GCA_030448955.1). Lineage (NCBI taxonomy): Eukaryota > Metazoa > Arthropoda > Insecta > Diptera > Tachinidae > Trichopoda > Trichopoda pennipes. Next base: position 6,849,186 of record JASKUP010000067.1, read on the forward strand.
ACCAAAAAGAGTGAAACGAAAGAAAAAGATGATGATCATCATTGTGCTCTTATATAAAATCCACAGAATTGTTGGTGTACAACAACATTTTTATTATTCTTACACACATGTCTGATACCCTTATGACCCGGGCTGAAAATAAAAAAACGAAACGAAACAATTCAAACCCCAAAATAAGGAAAAGAGAAAAAAAAACTATGCAAACCATAATTTAAGTAGCCACCAATATCATTGGCAATCAACTGACACTACATAACAATACTTAACTGAATATTAAAAATAAATAAAAGTAAGGAGAACTAGAGTTACTGTACACTTGAATTTTTAAATCGACTAATTGAGAATTATAAGCCTGGTTATGCTCTGATAATCTTTGCTAGATTTATCTACCTATTTTGCTGTTTAAATAAAAATACCGTAAGAATATAAGCTTACGTGTTAAAGTCATGGCAAATGGTTGCAGTACGAGACTATAAAGTAAAGAATTTCATTACTGAAATTCACAGTATTATTATAGAAAATAACTCTCATCTCTTCTAAGAACAGTCACTATTAGTTTCAAGGGGTTGCTAGCTTTTTATTCCTTACGATAGTCTACGAAAAATCAGTAGTCCGAACCAGCGATAGTAGTACTAAGTGTGCAGCAGGTACAGCGAAATTTTTAAAAATTAAAACTATTTGCTAAATATTATGACAAATATTGTTATGAGGTAAGATGTGTTCTGCTGTCAGATGACATTTTCCGCCCGGTTTGTTTTTCCTTTTTTTAACGTTCAAAGCTCTTCTCAAAAATATCAATTATGTTTATTGTAGGCATCTTGTGGTTGTTATATTATCAGTTATAATAGCTTATAGCCAGTGTTGCCGTAGTTATTTGTTACCAAAATTGGTTATTATTGTTTGTTTTTTATTTTTATCCATATTAAGTCTACGGCTTCAAGATCCCTGCAGACATTAAAGCAGTAAATAATAATAGTACATAAAACTTAAATTTAGTTATTCAATTATAAAAGTAGAGTACATGTCACAGTATAAACATTTAAAGAAAAATCAATACTCTCATAATATTTATTAAACTCAGCACAAATTCTTAAAAACGGGTCAGAGTTAACATAATTTGATCTGAAAACTTTAATTACGATTGGATTAAAAAAGCGCGTAGGTTGAATTGGAACAATTACTGAAATATGGCTAATCAAAAAATTTTCACGGACATTTTCTTTTATTAATTTTAAAATAAATGGTAACATTTAACATTATTCTCCGGTTCCTTAAAGTTGGCAGCTTAATTAAAGCAATTTCACTAGGATGGTAGAATTAAAAGATTCCATTGTAAGCTTCGAAGGCAAAATAACACGAACTCCTTTTTCATCGATTCGTTGCTATTATCATGGTCTTTATAAATTGAATCCCAAATTATTGAGCCATATTCTAGAATAGGTCTGACAAGTGTAAGTGTAAATATTGTTTTGTGACATATGGGACACTATACTGCTTTGCCCAGCGTTTTAAAAAATTCAAGAACTGCACGTGCTTTTTTGAAGGTTAAGGAAATATGCTGTATAAAGTTTAATTAAGCATCCAGATCTGAAACTGCATTCAATTTCGTAGCCATTTAAAATATACTGCGCGCTTAAATGACATATTCGGAAAAAACACATGTATTTCCACATTTGTTACACCAGGAACTAAATGCATTTAAGTTCTTTTGCAGGAGAATATGATCAGCTTGACGATTATATGTTCGAAATATCTTCACCTCACCTACATATAATAGATCATCAATAAATAAGAAAATAATAATAGACCCAGATACCTACCCTGCGGCACAACAGATGAAACAAATATTTCTTTGGAAGTAAAAATGTTAAAATGAACTTTTATAGTTCTTTTTGATATGAATTAATTCATATAAATAAATTATTTGTGAATCTCATAAAGTAAAGTTTCCTTATCAGAGGGGGTTGATCTTATCAAATACCTTACTTAAGTCTGTATAAATAACTTCAGTTTGTTTTCCTTGAACAAATCCTCGATTGACTAGCGTTGTTAATTCTAAAAATAGGAAATACTTGAAATATTTTATAGCTTATTATTATTTCTTTTTTTTAATCTATCTTTAATTTATGTGCTTTAAACACAACGTACATTTCGTGATAAGATTTACATCTGCGCTTGGCCGTTAGCCTTTATCAGATGGTGGTCAAACCACTGGGAATGAAAAGCACGCCTTAGAAAGCCGAGGACTAATTCTAGCAACAGGACTTCCCTAGTTGCATTTTCAACGATTCCAAAGTAGAGTTGCAAACCACTACTTCTTGCTGAAGAGCTGGAGACTATTCAACTCCTGGTCCAGAACGCATGAAGCTTAATATAATAAAGAACACGACGGCATTCATATTCACTAGACCTGGACCATTCATTGTGTTCATTGTGAATTATCCGCCCAAAAATTCACACGAGGGACTCGAAACACACAGCCATCACGACACTCCCGAAGGGCCTACCTCAATAATTAGTCAGAGAACAACTAAAAGGCTAAAAAGACGTTTAGCGGAACTCTGGGGCTTTACTGATTCCCGTGGAAATATAGTTGGTTCCTTGCTAGCCTGTTAGGGGACTGGGCTCCCTTTTACCTCCGAAAGACACAAGTCTAGATGGTTGTGTGATCCATATAGACTTATAAATGTGCCCCCTGGGGGAATACAATGTACACATTATTATAACTTTACTTAGAATATATTAATCAATAATACTGAATCAGATGTATTTGAGCATTTTTTGTATTTAGTTTTGGTGGCCTCTATACGCCCTCACTCAAGCAGAATTTCAAATCGAAATAGTAATTTCAAAATTATAAGAGGCAGCCCTACTTACAGGTTAGTTCTGCATCAAAGTTTTATATAAACTACACACTGACGACTAATGTAGCTTTTTACTTTGTATGGGAAATATTAATATTCAATTTCACTTTTTACACAGTTTGAAGCCCTTAGCAAACGCTTTTTTTAAAATACAGTATAAATAAAATTGACTTTGCTTCCCCCCTTCACTATATTTTTTTCAAACAGGTCCATCATCAAGATTAGTTGAAAATTCTCTTAAACATATAGAATTCAAGCCATCCTCAAGATACGACTTTACCATTTTTACTTATATAGATAAACGATATATTTAGATGTGAAATTATATAAAAAATATAATTTAATTTTAGTTAATTCTTTTTGGTTGTTTTTCATTTTTGTTGATTTTATTTTTCACCGAAAAGAAGTTCCTTGTCATATTACAATTGCAATAAGTTCGATTTCTATATTGTAAATATTAATAAATAAAATAGAAGTTTACTTTAAAAGCACCTTTAAATATATAATGTAGCAGGCAAATCGAAACTGTTAAATACCTGGTAAAACGAAATTTTTCTTTTTACAGGCAACTCACCACTACCGCTTTAATGCCATACCAAAACCAAACAATGAAACGATTGTATTTGTCTCCTTTTCCAAATCCTATAAACAACAATTTTATACATTTGACCCCTTTTATTTGTTGTTTTTCCCATATTGTTGTATTCGTACGAGGTGTTGTGTAAAGTAAACAGGCTCTTAAGAAATTTTTAACAATTTAAGAGAACAAAAAAAAAATACCACAGATCTTTTCATTACGGGCTTCTTTTTTAATGTTTCTTGCTACAGCGTTTCTACATCTGTATTGTTGGTGCTACATAAAAATTATTATGCGTTAACATTGCCTGGGCGGTTCAAGAGTTCAAATGGGCTTTAATTTATACCCATCCTAATCATTTATTGCCCTTATTGTTTGTAAGACATGTTGTTGCCGTGGTAACTATAATTATTATGTAGTCGACTTATTTATATATTTTTGTTGCTTTTGTTTATTGAGCAAGAAATTCAAAATATAAACGTTTTGCTGACTACTGACTTTTACTTTTATTTGATCAATGATGTTTAAATAATCAATTTATTTTGTGGATTTATTGGCCTGCAGCACATGTTATTATACATTATTTTTCATATATCAATTTCTAAGGAATTGGTTGCATGTAGGAAATTTATATGTCAAATTGGTTTTATGCTCTTTAATTTTTGGTTAATAAATTAAGAAAGAAGCATTGAAAACTTTAAGGCGCCACAAAAAAATTAATGCCAAAATAAGAAAGGTTTAATTAAAGTAGAACATTATTTTCCATGTTTAAAAAGTGTTATGACATTTTTGCACAAAATTCGAATAGAATGGAATGCAAAGAAGAAGAAGGAGACCAAAAAACGTCAGGCTATAGGAAGATGTTAGAAATAAATGGTTAGAATCAAGAATTAGATTCATATTATTGGATGTAGATACAATAATAATATATTTTATCAAGCATAGTATTTAAATAATAACAAAATACAACAAACTGACTTCTTGAAATTCTCTACAATTTAAATCCGAAACAGCCACAAATCAGCTAACGCAAGTACAATTGCAAAATCAGAAGCCAGAGTAGTAAGATTTAGGGCAAACAACTGACTTCTGGAAATTTTTACGTATTTATATATGATATAAAATTTGTAATAACTATACAATAATTACAGTATAATTTCATGCGTGTTATATTTAATATTTAGAATATTAACAGGGGAGACTAAATAAATTGTAGAATTTTTTTAATTGTACCAAATGTACCATTTAATTTTTCGCTGTCGGAATATACAAACAAATATAATAACATTACACATACCTGGTAACAATGTTTCTGAATCATTCACTGTGGTGTAATAACATAGTGTACTGTACAAATGAATAGTTATTAGATTATAATTCTGATATAAAAATGGTGATATGGATCATTCACTGTTCTGTAATAACGTAGTATACAGTCAAATTTAATAGTTGTTAGATTATAATGCTAACATAAAACTAGTTTTAATTTAAGTTAATTTTTAGACCATTACATTTTTTATATCACCAAACATGCTACTTTTCCAATGCAGGTTTGAATTTACGATCTCCTGAAATTTAACTAATCACAATAAAAAATATATTGTTTCCGAAGTGATTAAAGCCTACCATTTCCTCTAAAAAATAATGGCTGGCTAGCTCTGTGCAAGTTTTGAGAAACAAAAAATTTAATTTTTGATATACTTAGCTACCGACAAGTTAATATACGAAGGGTAATTCGAAAAAAGCTATTTCTGGTCATAAACTGGGGATTTCCAATATCGCAATTGCTATTAAAAATTAAAACTGCTAAAAATAAGCTAAAACATTAACTTACTTATAACGAAAACCATTTTTCGATAATAGATGTATGAAAATAGATGTATAACCTGTCTTTCTGGCAGCCATCATTTGTGATTGAGATTGATCTTCGATAAGGAAGCATAAGAAATTTCCAAAGAATCATATAGATTTTGTGATTCTTTAAGTTCTCGTTTCATTGCTCTTATTTCGTTTACTGCTTTTACAAATCGACCTTTAAATTTACCATATTCCTTAGATATGGAATCATGTTCCAACCCATAAGAATCAATGTAGTTTATTAACGTAAAGTTGCTTAAGGTATCAATACGCTTCATCCTATATTTTGGAGATTGATGCAACTGGTAGGGCTATAACTTTCCCTTAACATTTATAGAGATTTTCATTTTCTTCCATGCCCCTTTCCAGGCAATCTTCTAAATCTTTAATTTTTCTTTGGCATTCTTGGAGTTCATCCGTTAATCTTTCAACAATTTCGGAGGCATTTTCTTTGGCATGCTCCAGTCGGCTGCTAAAATTCCCTTTTCTTGTCCACAAAGTAGGCTTATTAACCAGCCCAGCCATCTTTACCAGAGTAGTATGTGGCTTCTGCGAGGTTCGAACACAATATTGTCTTCTTTTTTACAAAGCAAGTATCTTAGCCAATACAGCTATAATCGCTAATAAGGCATCGAATATTATCCTTTAAGGGGTCACTTGCTTTGCGCTTATCGGTCTAGACTAGCGACTTCACATATCTCCATAGAAAATACACTAGCGGCATTAATCTGATTTTTCTACAAAGCATACCACCATAACAGATATGTTTTTCTCTCTCTCTCTCTCTCTTTCTCTCTCTCTATATATATATATATATATATATATATATATATATATATATATATATATTTTATGATGACAAACAACCCGATGGTAGAATTCACGATGCTCCTTTGAAAATACCTTTCTGCTAAATTCTACAATCGTCAAATAATTCGTAGTGTGGAAATTCTCTCCTACTGTTACATATTACTGAAAACTTTGATGTAACTACTGGAAACATTAATACTGCTATTTGGTCACTTAATATATAAAATTTTTTTAAGCGTCATAATCATAGCAATGTCGGATAGTTAAGCCACATATATTTCCGAATATAATTTGTTTATGATACAAGAATATTCTTTTGAAAGCTACTTCATTTTTTAACATTCTTGGTAAGAAAGCTTGTCAATTAGCTTCCGGTTATTTCTCAGCTTTAAAACTTTTTATAATTTACGGTAAACATTTAAAAGCAGCACATTTAATTTTTTTTCATCTTTTTCGTAATGTAAATTTTTACTTGTAGGATATTCTTAACAGTAAGCTATGAATCACTTTAATTTTACTAATAAATAATTTTGATTATACATCTTTGCTCTCATAAATTTTAATATAGCTTAAAGCTTTTGAATATTATTGAAAGTTAACGTAACACATTAAGAAGTTTTTTTTTATTTGAGATAGAAAACTACTGCTTAACTACTTAAGATAACAACTTGAAAATCTAATGTGATATACACATACAAAAAACCTTTTTGCGATCATTTAAAGCTAAAAAAATACAATATATTGCACAATAAAGTAGAACCTAAAAAAATTGCCCATAATAGCGTTCTACTTTTAAAGGAAATAGAGAATTTTGTTTTAGTAAGAATCGTCAAAACCGCTTGTACTCGTACTACTTACAAACTAATAAAACCAAAAAAAAAAAAAACCAAAACTAAAAATTGCATTAGAAACATTGTAAATCGAAAAACAAGTTGTTTTAAAACTAAAAGAATACTCTTACCAAATGCGTATTAAACAACAACAAAAATAAAATCACAACAAAATAAAGTTCAAATTCTTTTGGACATTTTTATTTGTTTTTTTTTTTTGTTTTATTCAGTTTCTAAAAGTTGAGCTATAAAAAGTTTTGTGTTTATTTGTTTGCTTTTTGGCCATTGTATACGACATTGTAAAATTTTCATCAAATGATCATCAACATAAAAATAAATTTCAATATTGTACCATTTAACGGTGATGTTATTTTTGTTTTAATTTTTGCGATTATATTCGCAACAGTTGCTTCTGCTTGCGTTATTGCCATCGCTAGCAAGTAACAGTTTTTACTTGGCATTAAGCCAAAACTAAAAATTTTTGTTTTAAAATCAGCAAAAAACACGTACGTACACGCCGTGCACAGTACATGCAACCATGACAAAAAGAGCATGAAGTTTAGAGATCTAGAACTAACTTTGTGTTTATGTGAAATTTTTAAGTGTTCTTTTTTGGCTTTAAAAATAAATCGGTTGCAAGCATTGAATCGTTGTATTAAGATAAAAATCTCATGTATATATTTTTTATCTGCAAGTTTTTAAAAACCTATTAAAAACATTGTATATTTATTTGTTATAACCGGCTGTATGTCTAAAAGTTTCAGATCTATTAATAAATTGTTACTTATTCTTTGCAGTGAAACTGATTAATTTCAGAAACTAAAAGCTACGGGAAGTAACATTTAGTGGCATTTGAAATTGACCGGAAGCATAATAATTTGCATGGCCAAATATAATTTAATAATTATGCCATAGATAAAATCAAAGAAAAATAATAAAGGATTTGTCTTAAAGTTAAAACTTTATAAGTAACTGATTTCCCTACCTAAAATATATTAAGGAGTGCAGCCAACAGATATCTTCGGCTTATATAAAATACCACACAGTCGTGTGTGCATATCAAAAAACTTAGAATGAGCTTATGTATGAAAAAAGTAAACTGGGTCTTGGGTATACACTCGTCGGAACAAATGCTGATGAAACATGTTCTATAAGACGCTTGAGGTAAAATTTCTCATGTCATTATTTCTTAAATAGTGTCCCTTTAATCGGTTACACATTTCTTAAAGTTAAAAGTTAACACAGCAGTTTTCATTTACACAACTGGCACTGAATCAAAATTTGTTTGCCCTTTTTTGTGCTACAAGTTACGTACTCTACGTGCTCTATAATTTTGTTCTTTAAAACATTTAAAGATAAAATTGTATGCTCTGCTTTTTCAAATATTTTAAAGCCACTTGCAGGGCACTTGAAGAGAAATATAAAAAGAAACACAAACAATTCTATCAGTTCAAAACTAATAAATAATAAATTTACGCATCATAATGATAAGGTCACTTTTTTATAGTTAAGGTACGGTCACATTAGTCAAACGTTTGCCTCGAAATTGTTTGTTGGTGTTTGATTAAAATTTGTTTAACAAAATAAAAAATTTGTTTTGTGGTCACATTAAGCACATTTATTTGCTCATTTTTGTTTGTTAAAACAACCGGCAAATACCGGTAAATAGATATAGGGGAAAACATGTTTGCCCTGTGATCACACTTGAACAAATATTTGAATCTGAAAAATATTTGATTAAACTGTCAAAAAACATAAATTTATTTGCCTCAACTACATACAGAAAAGTATAATTACACGAAAGAATATGGACAAAGTTAAAGAATTTCTTGTGTTAGGTTGTGGAACAGCATTAGTACTTCTTTTAGAAGAAGAAAAGAAAAAAAATCAAAGGCAGTGGGTGCGAAACTTGGGCTTCTTTTTCACGTTCCTTTTGCACTCAATTTAAAAAAAAAAGCATGACCTTGTTCCGTACAGATGCAGCTGTGTCGTTTGTGAGAGTTTTCAGCTTACTTAATAAATAATTACATAACGTCCAATTTGGATCCGTATAAATTTTTGACCGTACTTTAATAGCTGTAATAGCTTAGCGCATTCTGTCAGCTATAAGCGCCGCAGCAGTTAAATTTGCTTAATTTTTTTGATTTTTTGTTTGATGCCAATCATCAAATAATATATTTGATATTGTTTGTACTGTCTGCAGATCCTCAGCACACCCAACAAAGTTCTTGATGTTAACAAACCTCCATTTTGGAGTCATTGATTCGCCTTTGCCCGATTTAGTTTTGACCCTGCCGGCATAGCCACAATACTGAATACACAGGTTTGTCCATTTTACTGTTAAATCTGCCGTGGAGTATTTTTGATTAAAATGATCGAAAATATTCTGCCAAGCAGTGTCACGCATTGCTTTGTTATGGTACCCTGCATCTGCCGCATCCCATAAACATTTATATGTCTCAACCAAAGCAATTAGATTTGTCACGTCAGCGTCGTCCCAGTCTCGAATAACTTTCGGTTTGTTTCGCGGCTTTTTGTTTTTTGGAGGGGCTGTTAAGTTTGCAGAACCTTTGGGTCGGTAAAATTCCGTAATTTCACTACTTGTTTCTTTTTTTTCATCGAAACTAGATATTTCCGCGGGAAAAAATTTTTCAAAAAATATTGCATGTACAGAAAAGATTCAGTTACAGTTTTCTTATAGACATACATATAGACTCTTTTCCTTTTCTTTTTTACTTAAATGTAATTTGTATGAAGTATACTTCAACTAAACTTTATTTTTTATGAATAAGGGCATAGATAAAAAGGTGATTTTAAATCCAACTATATAATTTGCTTAAAATTGGTTTTCATTTTAAAATTAACATTTATGTCTAATGTTTTCTAGGTTTAGTATTTTCAGTTCAATTGAGGGGTTTTTTTATTTAAGTAACAACACACTTTTAGCAGCTGTTGTTTGCCTCTGTTTTCTCTTACAAAAAATTTGTAAGTTCAAATATTTATTTGCCCAAAAATGAGTCAAATATTTGACATTGAGTGGTCACATTATGTTCACATTAAAAACATTTTTGTTTGCCGGCAAATAATTTTATTTGCCAGCAATCAGCTGTTCTGCTGTTTGCCTGTCAATAATATTTTGTGGTCAGACTACGGCAAACAATTATTTGACGTTTTTAGTCAAATGTTTGCCAAATGTGACCGTACCTTTAGACTTGTGAATATATACAGGGTATTTATATTTAAAGAAAAATTGTATTTAAAATCGAAATGGCATGAATACTTGGTTTAACAGTCTATCGAATATCCCTGAAAATTAGCGCCTAATTGCAATTTGTACTGCACTTTCTAAGGGGATGGAAAGTATGATTAATTTTCATCTTGCGAAGTACCTGGAGTCCAACAGCTTACTAAACGACCGACAGTACGTTTGCCGTAGGGAACACTCTACGGGTGACTTGCTGGCTTTCCTATCGGAACAATGGTGCAACTCCATACATCATTTCAGAGAGAGTAAGTTGGTGGCTCTAGACGTTTTCATGGCGTTTGATAGAGTGTGGCACGATGCACGTCTGTCAAAGCTTGCTGCTTTTGGTGTCGGTAGAAAATTCTTTAGATTTATATCGAGAATTCTTAAAAATCCCACTATACGAGCTGTTATAGATGGGATTTCCTCAGACGAGCTTAGGATTAATTTAGAGGTACTGCAAGGCTCCGTTCTTTCGCCTACCATATTTATTATTTTTCTAAACGACCTTCTTTGTCAAACTCTAAACCCTATATACTCTTTTGCAGATGACAGCATTATTTGTCATCCGTATTTATTTGGTAATAGACCGAACCAGTTGGAGATGCGTTCCAAAAGGCGGAACATGAATGATACGCTCAATCACGATCTCGTGGCGATCTCCGAAAAGAGTCGATTTTATTGTCCGTAAGCCGCGATGTTGCATACTTACGCATAGATCTGTGTTCGGAAATGGTGCAGGACCTGTAACTATGGGTGATATAGGTATTACGAAATCGGAAGCTCTTTATGTTCCTGGCATCGATCCAATTTTTGTACTATTTATAGCACCTATATTCGTTTAAAGATGGAACACAACTCTCATATATGGGCCGGCGCCCCAAAGTATATTTTGAAGGTGCACGACCGCGTGCAGGAGAAGGCCAAGAAGCTTATTGGGGACGGCAGGGTATCCAACTCTGTTAATTCCCCAGAGCATCGACGTATTGTATGTTGTATTTCACTGTTTTATCGTTACTACAATGGTAAGTGCTCTAACGAAATTAGGGAAGTTACTCCTGAAGCTAGAACATTTTTGCGATGGCCAGTGTACCCCACTACGAATTACACCGAAAATTCGTTTTTTGGCAGAACAGAACGAAACTGGACAGCATAGTGGTGGCTGTGGTTTAATCAAGCTTTGAAGAATAGAGGTTAACACAAGCTAACATCCAATTTCACTGCTTGCATATGCAACAGCACTAGGAGTTGAATAGTCTCCAACTCTTTAGCATGGAATTACCGTGCACTCGAAAATTGTGACTAAGGCGTGTATGCGTCGTAGGGCGATGGTGGCCGCTTTTTTTTTGCTGCACGCAGTGGTAAGACCACCGTCAAATTAAAGCCGCACGGCCAGGTGCTGACGTCAATCCTATTACGTTTACCAATCAATCTTTTATGTTACTTTATTTTCTTTCCAAATAAGCCTCCGTGGAGGTTTGGATCAATTTTTTACATTAGCTATGTTTTTTATTCGGATCATGGATTTTTCATTTTTAAAACAATTAATAAACTTCTTCACCTGTATTTACTATATGTACATTTCAACGTAATAAAACAATGCGAACCATTTTATTAACTTTGCTGTTACAGTTGAGTATTGTTTCTTAATAAGTTGCTCAAGCAATCTTGGAAAAATGAAAATATTTTTTAATATCTTCGGCATGCTTCTTAGGGACATCATATGGTTCGAATACTGCTTTAACATTGTCATTCAGATAGTATCCCAAATTGAGTGGTACAAGCACAATCGTAAACTTACCTTATCACTGCAATGTGTGCTGTATATTTTGAAAGAGAGATGCCACATACTTAATAATTTGTTCAAGCCCACTTGGAAAAATCCAAATATTTTTTAATTTCTTCTGCACGCTTCTTGTAGAAATCGTACGGTTCGAATACTTTCAAATTGAGTGGTACAAACGCAATAGATAACTTCCTTATCATATCAACGTTTGCTGTGTATTTTAAAGGAGTGATGCCACATACTAGAATTAAAAAAGTTTTTTTTCTGATAATAGAATCATACTGATTTAAAACTTTATTTTAATCCTGTCTCGATTCATATTCCAGCGAATAATTTTGTTTTTATAAAAACATCTCATCTTTAAATAAAATAACCACTTCTGCTAATATCCTGGTTCTTTAACGCTGGCAATCCTTTTGAAAGTTGGGTATTTCATTTTTTGTTTTTTTGTTTTTAATTTATTGTATTGTATAACCTCTTGCAGCTTCTGTTGCGAAATAATGTATAATTTGGTATTGATTTGATTTCGTCTGCCTAACTGTTGTTGCCGTCTACTCCCAAGAGTTATTTTTATTCTCAGTAGAAGACATGATTTTATATATCTTTTCTTTGTCACTATAACAACATTATACATAACTGTGACTCACATACGTTTTCTAAAAAAAAAAACCTCATAGACACGGTAGATTGACTCTGCAATATCATCTGTTGGTAAAGTCTTTTACAAAAAAAATAGATTAAATAAGAAACGTAACAAATTTTACAAAAAACACAGCTTGACGCGTTTGTCCTATAAACGAAGTTTAGGTAAACTAAGTTTTAGCATTTATTGCATACGAATACAAACGGAATGAATTCTCGTTCAAGCTACGATGACAGTAGTAAATTTTGGCGCGTATCAAAAACAAAAATCAATTGTCATGTTGTATGTCAATGACGGAAGCATTTCTGGCCAATTTGTGTGTACAACATTTGTGTTTTAATTTTTTTTTTTGTGTTTCTTTTATTTTTGTGAGTTTGGCTTTGTTTACAATTTTAACGATTTATCCCAAAGACAGCATTTTATTTTCGAGTTTGTATACGAGTGCTATAGATGCTCCAGCTTATCTGTTGGCAAAGTATGTGTATGTTAAAAATTATGTTCCAGGGTTGTATAGTTTATTATAAACCAGCTGATTATTGTTGGGTGATAAATGTTAAGGTTAATCATTATGGTCTTTTGTTACAAGTTTGGCTAAAAAGCTTTATTTTGTTTGTTTATTTTTCCTTGTTTTATAAGCAAAGTCTACAAAAATAAGGCTTATACATATATTTAAGCCAGATATGAATCAGGTTAAGTACACAATACCGCATTAAAAAACACAGCACATAAGCGTATAAAAAAAACTTAAAGTGTCATTATGGTAACAAAAACGATCATAAATTAGATCATACATACGTACATACAATCGTAACATTTTAAGGCGAGAAAAAACAAAAGGATGACCAAAAAAAGAAATGCGTTTTCTGGGTTGTGGCAGTCATTGAAAGAAAGAAATACATATGCTAGTGTCATTTTAGTGTTTTAAGCCGCAATTCTTATGAAATTAGTGTGATTTGTTTAACATTAAGAATGTAGTGATTAAGTTAATGGCTGAAGTTAAAAGGTTGTTGTTAGCTTTTGTGGTTAAAATGTCACATAAGATTTTAAATAATTTATTAAAAAAAAATAATGCAATCATTATATTCCAGCGAGATAATAACACATTAAGCAGTCGCATATTGGTGTAATTAGTTTTTGGTGATCTATTTTTTAAAGTAAGATTTAAGCACTCGAAGAAGAGTGAAAAGTATTTGTTTAGACGTTTGTATCTTTGAATCTTTAAATTGGTAAAACTGTAAAAATTGGAAGGAAACGGGGCTTTTGGATGGAGTTGTACAGGATATTAAAATTTTTAACATCTTAGACACAAATTTTTTACTCATGAATATACACACGTTCTGGTATTTGTTGCCATTATTGGGTTCAAATAATGTTAAATAGTTATCAGTTAAAGCTTAACAGATCAGTAAAAGGAAACAGTACTTACTTTATAATTATTTCATCTATATGTTATCTATGGATTCATTATTCTTACAGACATTAAAACAGTAAATAATAATAATAAAATTTTAATTTAGTTATACAAATATACATTTAAATAAACTTTAACAGCATTAACATTTAAAGAAAAATCAATATGCTTATAAAATTATTAAACTTAGTATAAAGTCTTAAAAACGGGCCAGAGTTGGCACAATTTAATTTCGTTTTTTTTTTGTTTTTTAAAGAGAAGTAGCACTTCAGGCAACAGTGCCTATTTAGTCAAGTACCGTTCTACATTCTTTAGGAAAGTGATAAGGAAGAGATGAAACAGATGGTAAAAATAGAAGGATACTTTCGGAAATTAACTGCCGTATAAAACAGCACAGTGACCAATGGCCATGCATTTTTTATTTGTACTGCTTCTGAAATCCATCCAGGACTGCAAATAAACCAATAATTTACAAATACTGTTAAAACACAAAAATTTAATGCACCTTTTTACCACTCAAAAACGGAAGGAATAGGTAGCCCTAGCGCATTTAATTTTACACTTCTTCTCTACCGATATCTTCCTAAACGTAACACATCCTCTGGCAAACTCAGGAATGTGCTGCCATTTTTTTTAAAGAGAAGTAGCACTTCAGGCAACAATGCCTGTTTAGTCAAGTACCGTGCTTCATTATTTAGGAAAGGGATAGAGATAGGGCAGGTGGTGAAAGTAGAAGGATAGTTATGGAAATTAGCTGTCGTATAAGACAGCACAGTGACCAGTGCCTATGCCTTCATCGCTGAGCAGCACCACCGACAGTCAATTTTTATTTTTATAGTGAAAAAACCAAGGTTTTTGTTGGGAATCGAGCCCACAACCCCCAGTCTTCTAAGCTAGTATACTACTTACTAGCCTTCAGGGGCAGCTAAATTAAATTTAAAACAAAGCATACATTTAATATTATTCTTCGGCTTTTTAGAGTTGGCAGCTTTATTGGAGTAAGTCTAACAGTGTAGGATGGTAGAATTAAGTGATTTCATTGTAAGACTAGAAGACAAAATAACAAGAACTGCTTTTTCATCGATTCCATGCTATTACTAATGGACTTTATAAATTAGATCGCAAATAATTTAGCTATATTTTAGAAAAGGTCTGACAAGAGAAGCATAATGATATTTTGTGACATATGGATGACTAAACTGCTCCGCCCTGCGTTTTAAAAATCCAAGAACTGCACGTGCTTTGTTTCTCAAGTTCGTAGCCTTTTTTATTGCACGTTTTTATCACATTTTTCTTTTTTTAACCTTAAACTCCATAAGTTTATTATTATACCAGCAATTAAATGCATATAAGTCCTTTTGCAGAAACATATGCGATTACATATTCGAAAAATTTTCACATCGTCTGCATATTATATAACATTTGAGTATTTAATGCCATAGAGTAGATCATTAATAAATAAGTAAAATAATAAAGGACCCAAAGGTAGCCACTTGGGGCATACCACGGTGAAACGTTTTGAGTTCTGCTTGACAGAAACGAATTCAACCACACAAGTAAATTGTTGTGAATCCCATAAGGCAAATTTTTCTTATCAGAAAATTATGCTACATTTTATCAGACGCCTTACTAAATTCGGTGTAAATAAAATCAGTTTGTTTTAATTAAACAAATCCCCGATTGATTAGCGTTGTTAATTCCAAAAAATTAGTAACCGTTGGGCAACCCTGTTTAAGATCATGACGTGCATTACGTTAACAAACGTTACGTCTGGTATCTCATATCTCGATTTAGTTTTCGAAAATTAAAACTCCTTCAGTATTTTATCGCAATTCTATTTTTTTGAAATAATTACTCAATTTATATGCTCTCTTGGTATCAGGCCTTAAAATAAATTGTTCATGCATATGGTTAAAAATCACATTTTTTTATTAGTTGTAAAAAAACATACACAAAACGTATTTAAAAAATCAGAGATGGTAGCTATAAACTGATAACTATGTAAAAGTAGTTTCCAAGTAATAAAATGTTGATGTCATACGTTCCAGTGAAATGAAAACGAGACTACCCCATTGCATTACTCCTTGACACACACGGACACGCACCAAGAGAAATAGATGAATTTATGACACAACTACATCCCAGCAAAAAAGTATGAAGAATTGACATTCTTAAGAACAAAAACTTTTAACAGTGACACTATAAATAAACGGGTAAATACGACGTGAGAGACAATTTTCACACCACTGAAACTACTCATGTACTCTAGCAAACGAAAAATATCCTTTGACGGATACATTAACCTATCTAATAATATAAGAGGAAAATATTAAATTAACCCCGCAAAAACTGCCAGTTAACAAGTAATTTATCTATATAAATAGACATGCCCCTAATGAAAAAAATGCCTGAGTCCAACACTATTTATACTCACACACCTGATACTTACTCTCCAGTACTATCTAAAATGCGGTTTTATAGTGATGTTATCGCATCGAAAGCGCTTACCAATGGTGCTAAACAAATAGCTATTAACGATGTGTTTACCGGAAGATATGGCAACAGTATGTGATTTACAACAACTTAATATTAAAATTTCCCTTAAAACTGGGAACATTTGGTAGAATAATCGCACGATATAATTACAATATTACTCTATCGAAAAGGCACGATTTATTCTCGTTAATTTTATTCGTAACTTATTTAACTTAAAAGCATTTCGCGAACATATTTTATTAATGTGCTAACGGGAGAGGTTTTTTAATTTCCAGTTAGGAAACTTTCGTATTTTGCTTTAATAGTTAGATTATGTTAGATTAGCGTAAAAGTTAGCATATCAGACTCACATAGACTGTAGGGTCGATACTTTTGTTGCTACAGGTGCCCCTGTAGGCTAGTAGGTAGTGTGCTAGCTTGTAAGTATGGGGGTTGTGGGTTCGATTCCCAACGAAGACCTTGGTTTTTTTTCACTACAAAAATAAAAATTGACTGTCGGTGGTGCTGCTCAGCGATGAAGGCATAGTCACTGGTTGCTGTTGCTGTCTTTATACGGCAGTCAATTTCCGACTATTCTTCTACTTTCACCACCTTTTTCGTCTCTTCTCTATCCCTTTCCTAAAGAATGTAGCACGGTACTTAACTAAATAGGCATTGTTGCCTGAAGTGCTACTTCTCTTTAAAAAAAAAAACAAAAAAAAAAACACAGGATTGCCTGAGGAAGGTCAAGAGATGCAAATTATTAAGCTTAGTCAAATCGGTCAGCCTTACTTTAGAAACAAAGAAACATTAATGTAGAAGTACGTCAATCGGTTCCAGATCCTTCTTATATCTTCCTTGCCCCTTAAACTCTCCCTCTGTCATCCGTTAAAGTAGTGCCCTAACAGCGTGATCAGGATGAGGGCGAGATGTGCTCTGTATAATGACTTGGCTGTTAGTGAAGATATTTACTTCCACCTTAGACGAAACGTTACACTTTAGCCACAAGCGACTTTCTTAAGAGCCAAGATAGTGTTGTGTCATTCTCTGCAATATGAGCAGTTATAAACACTCTCCGAGAGACCTGTTGTATACTCGTTATACAGTCTTGAGACAAAAGTATAAAAATTCGTACACCTTTTCTGAATAGTGCAAACAAAACTGTCTAGCAGATCTGCCCCTATATTATGGTCTACACTTGGACTGCAAACAATTTGTAAGCAAGTTGTTTTGATTTGTTTCGCTAATAAATAAAATACTATTATTTCCTTCGGTATAAAGTACTCTTGCTGGCTGTTTGTTCCGCGTGACCGGCTAGCGCTTTCGGTATTACGTGATAAGATTTACATCTGCGCCTGGCAGTGAGCCTTAATCAGATGGTGGTCATACCACTGGGAATGAAAAGCAACGTCATTCACGCCCTAGGAAGCCGAAGACTAATTCTAGCAACAGCTCTTTCCAAGTTACAACTTTCATGATTCCAGAGCAGGGCTGCAAACCACCACTCCTTGCTGAAGAGTTGGAGACTATCGAACTCCTGTCCAGAACACATGTCTAGCATGCTCGCTGGATCTAGGAACATTCCACCAGGTAGGTGTTATTAAAGATGAAATGAACCAGGCCCCATTAAAAACTGACCTGTTCGGGGGCCGCGAAACCATAACCACCACGATACTCCTATATAGGGGTCAACCTCAATAATCAGCCAGAGAACAGCTAAATGTCTAAAAAGACAAATAGCGGAACTCTGCGAGCTCACTGATTCTCGTGGAAATAATGTGGAGTTTCCACGCTGACTTCAGGAGACTAGGCTCCCTTATACCCCCAGTTGCACAGGTCTAGATAGTCGAGCGTTCTATAAAAACTATAAATATGCCCCCGGGGGGAGCGCTTTCAGTATGATGACATCGTTATCATGCCGTCTTCGTTCGGGCTTAGATAGTTCTTTCATTAGGGCCATATCTACTCATGTAGGTATATTACCCGCCACCTGGCATTTTATGCAGGGCCAATATAATATTTCTGTTTTTTCCAGGCGTCGGGCAATCTAGCTAAAGGGCTAGATACGTACATAATACAAGAACTACCTAAAATCGAAGGAATAATGATTTACCAGTACAGCAAAGAACACAGCTTTTGATAATGATATCATCACATCGAAATTACTTTCCGGTCACACTAAACAAGCAGCCAGCAATGATGGTTTACACCGAAGAAAATACCAACAGATTTTGTAACCACAAAAAATAATTCTGAAACCCAAAGAGCATTGACCTTCGCTTTTGTCATATTTTGCTATACAAATTGTTAAGTATAGTATATGGATTTCTGAAATATGTTTCATCTTATTGGTTTTACTATCGCAAAATAATTTAATTTAATGACAGTGACAAAAGTTGGTTCGATTTGTACCAAAAAAGTGAGTGCAACAGCATAGACATGAATATTATACGGAACATTACAAAAGCAAGAGTAATAATGATCAGTAATGATTAATGATACGAACTAATAAAAAAATTGTCAACTTTATTAAGTTATTATTTAAATCATTCTTAGGCTTAAACATAATATCGGCTACTATAAAATTCCCATAATTTTTTAACAACCCTCTTAATTTCCTTTTTAATTGGTATGTTTCAAGCATACACTTTTCACATTAAAAATTATAAAAATGGTTAAATTATATAAAAAGATTGGAGTATTTATAAACTAAAAGTTTATTATGGTCAAATGAAAATGTCTAATTATAAAAGACATTGAATGAATGAACATACATACAAATAAATAAATGAATGAATTGAAAGCACATCATCGAGTCTCCTAAGCACATTAGTGGCAATTTATGAATGAGTTTATCAAGTACCGGTTTCGTTACTATTTCAAAACGTAAAATAAAATAAAGACAAAAACATCTAAAAGACTAAAGTGGAAAATTAGTTGGAAAAATTATTGTGATTTGTTATATTATTCTATTTATATGCCATAATTGTCAATAAAAATGTGTATCACATGAAATGGCAAAATAAAAAATATAAAAATATAGAAAAAAGCATTGCATAAGGATATAAACTTTTAAGTTTTAAATGCATTAGAAAGATGTGTATCATTTCAATTTTTAAAGCTTTTAATTCGAGTGTTAGGAGTTACGGTTTCTTTATAAAGAAACGACCTCGTTATGATTTTTTTCTTTTTAGGTGGTCTTTAGTAGGAATTTGTTAAAAGTGTTTTAATTAAAACAGTGTTAACAGTCAACATTCTGTTTTTGCTTGAAATTTGATTTCAAGTTTTAGTGGGCATTTAATGGAGTTTGCCATAATCAACCAAATAGTAATGACATTAGCAACACAAGACGAATTATATCCCTTAAAATTATTATGCTTTATCACAATTTTTTTGCACGTACTTGTTTAGTATTATTTCACTGCTCAGTGAGAGTGTGACCTGTTCTGGGGCCGCGAAACCATAACCACCACGATACTCCCATATAGGGGCCAACCTCAATAATCAGCCAGAGAACAGCTAAATGTCTAAAGAGACAAATAGTGGAACTCTGCATCTTTCATCATCAATAAATATTGATAATTTTTATTTTAAAACTCTTTCTGAATCCTTAACTTAATTTGTTTAAAACAAAATTATTTCTCAAATGGGTACTATAGCTTTAAAATGGCAAAATAAGAATATTTTCATTCATTTAAATCGATTTTTGTATAAAAATGTTGAATCTATATAGCAATTTGGCATCTCAGCATTTTATTTAAGCTAGTCTCTAATGATTTGTACAATGCTAATATTCTGAGCTCCTTACTTGAACCGCTCACTGGTTCATTTTTAAACCGGGTTTGAATATCCAGGCTAAATACCCACCAAATATAGCTACAGGTACTTCTTAACGGGTCAAAATTAATCCCGTTGAAAAACAAAACAATCTATTTTACAAAACTATATGGCCGTTAAAGATATGTCAAAGAAATCAAATTGCCCCTCAATACTGCATAAGAAGTACAACTTAAAATATTCCCATTTTACACACACATGCACACACACATACACATATATATATATATATATATATATATATATATATATATACATAAATATACATAAATTAAGTGGTGGAAGTTGCAGCTTGAATATGATATAATATAGAATCTATCAGAGCTGTAAGCAATTCAATCAATTTTTAATTAACTTGCGAATCATTGCTGCCCTAAATAAAATAAGCAAATTTTGTTTTAATTCTTTTCACGCAAAAATTTTATTTATTTATTTATTTAATTTCATAATGAAATTTCAGTCAATTCAAATGAACTTTGGTAAAAATAAATTGCAATTTGTTTCCAATTCATATAAATTTTTATAATGAATTTCAATTGATTTCTAATTCAAATGTAGTTATTAAAGCAAATTGCAATTCATTTCCAATTCATTTGAACTGAATCGATTTTGAATTAATTGTAATGAATTAGAAAAAATAATTAACAATTCATTACCAACTCATTTGAATTGAATTGATTTTTAATTAGAAAAAACACTTAGCAACACATTACGAACTCATTTGACGTGAATTGATTGAAATTTGAATTAATTTTGTAGGTAAATTTGCGGTAAGCATCGCTGTCGTTTCGCTATGCAATTAATTTTTGTGTTAAAGACAGTAGACATTATTTTATTTTGTATATCATCTGGTATAGTTCAAAGACAAAAAAATTCAAATTTCCATTTTTCATTCCCCTAGATCTGCACGTGCATTTAATTGATTGGGACTCATTTAAATTTCATTCATTTGAATTGCAATTAATTCAATTCAAACGAAATGGAAAATAATAGTTTAACAAATTAAATTGTATTGGAAATGAATTGCAATTCATTTTGCAAATCTAATTGAATTTAAAACGAATTGTAATCCATTTTACTGATCTAATTGAATTGAAAACAAATTGCAATTCATTCTACAAATTTAATTGAATTGGAAACGAATTGAAATTCATTTCTACCTAATTCGTTTGAATTGATTCAAATTTCATTCAATTCAAAATTTATTCGTAATGAATTAAAATAAAAAAAAAATGATTCATTTACAGCTCTGCATAGATTGCCAGCGCTTATGCAAAAAATATTATAAAATTGATGAAGATAAAACAATAGTTTCATCTGGTCAGGCTGGCGTAGCCTGCTAAATAAAATAAATTACCACCACCTAATAGTGCCACTTCTTAACTATTTTACTATGACTGAGAGTTTTGACCACCAATAATGTAATAGATCGCTGAAGTAAAGGACTAAAGTAAGCCAACTAAAAACTGGCTGTTTGCTTCTTGTTCAACGTTAGTCACAGGAGCTGGGATATCCCAATTTTTTGCAAGAAGAAAGTAATTTTCTGGTATAATTTCTTTAGAGATAAGACAGTAATGTTGCTGCATAACACTTATGGGATGATATAAGATTTAAACAATACGCTGCTTTGCACCTTGCAGCGTTCTGCAACAACTTGACACATTTTCTTCTTATTTTTCGTTTTAGTTATTAAAACTGAGAAAAATGTTAAATAAATATCGCTTTAGGTTAAGTGTTAACCTTTTTCTTAACTTAACTTTCTAACATAAGTTTTTCGTCGCAAAATATTTGAAAAAATATAATTTTTATATTATTTTTTCTATTAATTTACTCTTAAAACCTGTGCATGAAAGTTCGCTGTCTAGTTTTATTAGCTTTAACTTAACTGATGAAAATTGAAAACCTAGTAGAGAAATAAGTTTACTTTCCCATAAAAACTTTAAAATATTTTTTTTATAAAATTTCAACTATGTATAGGAGAAAAAAATTGTTTTAAAATATTTTACACCTTTATTAAATATGTATATATACATATATTTTTACTGTATCGAATTTATAATCATACTAAAATTTCTCTTTTATTTGTTTCTTTTTAGGTAAGCATTACATTTTAAAAGACTATTTTAACTTCATGACACTTGCGGTAAGCTTAGTGAACTCACTTAAAATTTTATTTATTTATTTTATAATTTTTTTTTGTTGTCAACAACATAAATGCTTAATTATACAATTTGTTATTGTCACTTAAAATTTCCTTTAAAATATGCATTCATAAAAAGTTATTTCATTCATGTATTCATACATCAAAAAATAATAGCTTGACAATATTGTTTTGCAAACACAGATCACAAATAATGATGTAGATAAACCTCATTATTATCATAAACTTCATCAAACGTTTAACACATGAATTTAAATTTTGTAACTTTTTTCTTATTGTCGCTGTTGTTGTTAGGTTTTTTTTATCAGTAAAACTTTTTAAGCATAATAAGTCTAATTCAAGTTTTTACTTTCACTAAAATGTCACATTGACAGCTTTAAAAGTTTTTCATCATCATCGTAATTTTTAACTTGCAATTTTTGTTGTTTGTTTGTTTTATTGCTACGTAGTTGTTTTATATGACAATCATCAATCGTCATCTTAAATTGTTGCCAGTGTTAGCATGTCTCTTTATCTATAGATTTTGACAAAACATTGTTTTCTTCCTCATTATAGCCATCCCCGTTTTTTGTCTCAGTATTTTTGCCTGACTAGCGATTTAATTCGAAAAAGGAAAAATAATTTTCAAAATCAATAAATACTTTATAACTGTTAAGTCTTGGTATTTTTGTGACATTCAAAGTTCATTGGCATTATGGCTATTACAGAAATTGCTTTGTATTTTCAGTTAACTCCCCTACGCTTATCTTAAGGCATGTTTAATTTTTAGTTGACTCATAGTAAATATAATTTGCAAGATTATTTTAAAGTTATATAAAATCGATGCAAAAATATAAAAAATATTTAAAATTACTTACTGATTTTGCAAGATGTACTTTTTTATATAAAAGCACCTGTTTGTTTAAAAATTTCTTTTTGCATTAAAATTTATATTTTTGTAAAAGTAAAATTATTTAAAAGGTACTTTTACATAAAAAAATTCGGTTTCAGAAAGTACTATCTGAAGTATAAATAGATACGAACCTACCGAAAGAACCTAGGTCGTTCCAACATCACTAACTTTTACTTCACTCCATTCGATCTTCGTACTATTTATAGCACCCGTATCTGTCCAAAAATGGACTACAACTCTCATGTAAGGACCGGCGCTCATTGGGAATAAAACAGTATCCAAATCTATTAATTTTCTAGAGCATCCACGCAATGTGGGGTGTATTTCACTGTTTTATCGTTACTACAATGGTAAGTGCTCTAATAAAATTAAGGATCTTGTCCCCATTACTTGCACGTTTTTGCGTTTAACTCGATTTTCTTGGAGGGCGCATCCATCTGTGGTTAATAGGCCATTGAGGCATTAGAGGGAAAACACGTTTTTTAACAGAACAGCCCGAATGTGGAATAAACTCTTTCCAGAGGTCCAGTTAAAATTGAAGGTCCATAAACACTGCTTCCTCCTCCCCATAACCTTATTTTCTGATTCTGACACAATGCATTGCATGTGTAAAGGTCATCCCCTGAACGCTGCTCCGAAAAAAAACAGACTTAATATCAACTCCCAACTACTTTCTGATACACGGCTGGATAATAATGTCATTGCATCGAAAGTGCTCGCCGATCTAACCAAACAAACAGCCTGTATTGACGGTTTTCACCGAAAGAAAACATCAAACAATTTAATAACAAAAAAAATACGTTAAAATCAAAAGGTATTTTTTTATAAAATGAAGTACTTTTATAAAAATCTCCAAAGCATTGATATATTAAATTCCTTTTTTATATAAAAGTACCTATTTATATTAAAATGTACCCTTTTAGGCAAACTAACTATATACGATGATGATATTTTATAAGTTCTGGTGCTTTTAAAATAATACTTAATTTTGGAATTTGTAAGTTAAGATTTAAAGAAAAATTCGGTAAAAATAAGAAAAATGCACTCCACCAACTACCAAGAAGGAAATCATTTAGGATGCAATTAATTTGGACAAATTTTTTAAATTAGAAAAAATAACCTTTTAAGTAAAAGTATTTATTTTAATAGAAATAGCTTTTTAAGAAATGAATATTTTGGCACATTTAATATTATGGTACTTTTTCAAACAAAAGTATTTACATTTAAAAAAGTACTTTCCAGAAAAAAATAGATCAACAATAGGCCAAAATTGAGTTGTTCACGATTGACCTTAAAAAAAACGGTCCAATTACGCCTCTAGGCCACATAGCGTACCATGCAAAGGCTTCTGAATATTAGCTCTAGGATTTTCTGAAGCCCAAGCGGTAATTTTGCTTAACAAGTGAAATGGCCTTCTTCTAAAAAAATGATTTTTTCAGGAAAACCAGTCGATTGTTCCTGAATGAATTGAGCGGATCTACGGCGATGTGAATGGTCGCTCGGCTTAAATTCCTGCACCAGTTGAACCTTGTAAGGCTTTAAAGTCAAATACCTATGCAAAATTCGCCATGTGGCGGTTTTGGATAACCCAAATTTTTGAAAGCGACGAGGAATTTGAATCTGTTTCAATACTGCGGCTTAGAACGATACAGTCGAACACTCGTTGGTGTTCGAACATTTTGTATCAAGCCTGCCGACTAAAATTAAAACCACCACCATTTTTATACTGGGTTTTAATTATTTTAATGAGATTTTTTTCATGCGAAATTGAATTCATTGTAACAATTCTACGAATACGTCAAAAAACTAAATGTCAAAATTGGAATTGGAAAACAAACTTCTTGCTAAAAAACATGATATATAATTTGGTTCCATTATTTATAAAAATATTTTTAATTTAAAAGTTTTTTTAAAGTAAATTTTTTTTAAATACTAGTGCCCAATTTTTCTAGGAAAAGTACACAAACTTGGTATTTTTTAATAAAACAAATGCTGAATATATATAAAACTTAAGTCGAATTCAAATTGAGCTTGTTATAATATTAAGTGCCTTTAAATAAAAAAGATCAAATTAGAGTAAAAGTTTCTACTAATATAAAAACGATTTTTTTATAAACTTTACTTCTTACATAAAAAACCTTTTACAAAAAAAAAACTTTTGTACTTAAGTAACTTTTTCAAAAAGGATATTTGTTCAATAAAAAATCTCTTTATTGGTTAAAACAATTAAATTTTATTAGAAAAAGGCCTTTTTTTACAAAAAAAAACAGCCTTACACAAAAGTACTCTTATGTAAAGAATAATGTTTTTGTATTATGGTGTATAAAGAAAAAATAAATTTCTATCAAAACTGTCAATAAATGAAACGGTTATTTAAAAAAACGCAATTTTTATAAAATTGGCTTATCTTTAAAATACTGTTTCTATTGAATGTACCTATAAAATACATTTTATACAATTTATAACGTTCATATTTTAATAAAAAGGTACATTTTGTTGAAAGAAAAGGCAAAAACTTAGTTTTTGTTCAAAGTATAATTATTTTTAAATTTTGGCACTTGTAGAATAAATTGAATTTTGAATTTTGTTTAAAAGTACTTTATCTTTTCATTCGGTGATTAATAATAATCTATCATTATGTTTTTCGTCTATTTTAAGCCGGTGTTCATGACTTTTTCTTGCTCATATTTATAAGTATTTATTTTTTTGGTTAAGTTCCTGTTGCTTGATGCTTGTGGTAACGAAAATGAAAGTGTTTTTTAAATGATTTATAAGCATTTTTCTTTGACAGTCGTGCAATCATTATCTTCTTTTTTACAACATAAAAATTTCCCAAAAACAAAATCACACAAAAAAACAATGTTTCCTTAACAGCAACGTTAACAGCGCAACAAAAGTTTAAAAATGTAAAACGTTTCTACAAAATTTCACAGAGATTAGGAGGCACTGTCAATTTTTCAGCTGTTGTGAGTTTTATGATGAATTGCTGTTTCAAAAATTATGTCCCAAAGCGTTGACATTTAATGATTGATTTGACACACAAGGGCATCATGACAACAACATAACAGCAACAAAAACAACAATTACAAACAGAGTCGTAATGACAACTACAACAAAATTTTAAACTTCATGAGCTGGTTATAGGAGGAATATAATTTTTAGCATCTTGTTATGAAAAGTATTATATGATTATAATGCCGAATGCCAGATTTTTTTATTTAAATTTATTTTTAAACATAATTTATGTGTTTCATGAAGAAAAAGCTTGTTAAATATTTTGTTTTTGTTTTTGAAATTTAATATATTTTTTTTAATTTATTTCCATTTAAAGTTGAAAACTATACATACGTATTATATATAGTATTTAAAATCATTATTAATTTTGTGTATATTTAAATTGGTTTTAAATCTAACCTAAAGTTATAATTATTAATTCTGCCCACGTTTAAAATAAAGCTTTCAATAGATTTTACTTTTTTGTTTAGCTTTCATTTTTTGTTTTTGATTAACTTATCATCAGATATCCATCAGATTAAACACAAGTAAAAAAGATTGATTTCTCAATAAATAATTATAATTTTCTTTTGTAAATATTTATGTAAATTTAAAGGTTTATTATTTAAAATAGAATATAGAGCATCTTATTGATAATAGTTTAATATTGCTAAGTACTGCAAGTGCAAATTTTAAATATGAAAAAAAAATCATAGTACTAATGTCGTATCACGAACCGTAACTTTAGCTTACCTTAGCTAAAATTGAAAAAAAATAAAATAGAATAGAAAAAAATTGAGATAAAATCGATATCTCCACCTCAAAATAATGAAATTTCTTTTTAATAAAAGTAATTCTAAAAAAGAAGCCAATTTCACTATCAATTATACTCCTTTAGGACATAGCACATAGCACCTACAACTTAAGTATTTGTTCTTTTTTTATGCGTCGCATTTTTAAGATGTCATTTACCTTTCAAACGGTAAGCTCCATGTGGTTGTTTAAAAAAATTAAATATAGAATTTGAATTGCCACAAAGTATTTTTACGGATGCGTCTTGCTAAAGTTTTAAAAGAAAATAATTAAGTAATAAAGCAAACAACTGGGTAAGCTGTTTACTAACTGTGTGGCTTGCTAGGAATCCTTATTCACGCAAGACCAACAATAACTTTCTAATAACAAGCTGCGTAGAAATTTTATACACGCAAAAAAACAACAATTAAAAAAGCTATATACTAACTGCGTAGATTACTAAGAAAATTTATGCACACAAGACACCAACTATCCTTAAATAAATTCCAGAAAGAAACTTCATCAGCATAAAAACGAATATACACACAGATCTACAGGCGCCTATACATTGACTAAATAAACCAAATATGATACAATGGCAGTAGAAGATTCATAATTTTTCTAAACCTCTAGTCAGTTGAAAAATAAACCTCGTGAAGTTAAGTCGTGCATCTTAAGTAAATTGTTCTGTAGTGTCAACTTTTCGTATAGTTAAAGTAAATACACTTGTAATTAATTTAAAAACTCTAAAATCTGATGTTATTTATTTTGCAATAAACAACTCACCTCAAAACGTTTATAAAAGGTAAAACCTAACAATATGTTTATAAAAGAAACTTTAATGAAATGCTGAAATATTTTTTTCTTTTAACACGTAAATTCCTTAAAGGGGGAAAAAATAATCCAAAAATTGGTCATCCTGGCTAAGTTAATTGCGGGACTATCAAAACCTCTTTGGAGTATGTATTATAATCTGTTTACTTTTTTTCAATCGCTGCATTGATTTCTAAAAAGGTTTTGATGTAATTCATATATTTTGTTATAAAATTGGCTAAGTTTGGATAGGGCTGGAGGGTGAACCCTTACAATTTTTAACGCAATTTTTGGTTTATTTGCATTTGCTATAGGCTGTCTTTAGAATAGTCCCAAAAATTTACTAGTACCGAATTAAGTTTCAATTATATAAGCAAAAAAAGCCGTGTGGAAAATCCTAAAAAATGCAGTTTTTACATGCCACTAGAAGCAGGCTTGCCACTGCCTTTTTATAAATTTTATCAAGAAGATGACCAAAATCTTAGAATGATACATAGGCCAAAATCTAAAACAAATATTTTTCAAGCCCAATTTTCTTCTAAAATAAAAGAGATAACTTAATTTATGTAGGGACATTTTTTATAGATATTTCTAAAGTTTACTTAAGTTCAAATATTCTTAACATTTGAGTAAAAATAAACTTTTTAAGATATTTCCAAAAAATATTAATCCCGAGGTACTCGATTTTGCAGCCCCCTTTTATCCTAGGGGCCGATCGTCGATATCTTTACACTGAAATAACTCTGCTTGGCTTCTGTGAAATTTCATTATGATATCTAAAGGGGTTCATTAGCTACCGATTTATTTATAAAAAAAACCGTTTTCAAACCACTGTACAATTGTAATTTTTGAATGTTCAAAAACATTCAAAAACAATCGGCTGGTTTTTCTAAAGAAATCATTTTTTCAGACGAAGTCAATTTCACTTGTCAGGGTATGTCTACATGCAAAATTGGTGCACATGGGCTGTTGAAAATCCTAGAGCGATTATTGAGAAGCTTTTGCATGCTCAACGTGTCACTGCATGGTGCGCTATTGGCACGATTGCACCATTTATATTTCGAATATGAGGCTGAATAGGCGGTAACAGTCAATGGATTACGCTATCGCGAGATGTCTAGTTTTGGCGACATGGGTATCACTGACGTGTGATTTCAACAGAACGATGACACATAATGAAATGATAAATTTATTGGAAACCAAATTTCCCGAACGCATAATTTCACTCCAACCAACGGTTAAGTGGCCAAACAGATCATTTGATTAAACATTACTGGATAATTCTTGTAAAGGACAGAATCTTAACGGTGCCAATCGAATCGATTTCAGCCTTAAAACTCAAAATCCATGATGTGATTAACGAAATATGACCGCCATTTTTCCAAAAAGTGATTTATAACTTTGATGAAAAGAACGACATCTATGAGCGTGGTCGTGGTGGACATTTGCCAGATATAATTTTTCATTCATAATTGCCGAACTTTTCTTTTCTTAATACAATAAAAATTTGAATCATCTTAATCTAAATTTTTTGTTTTATTTTGTTTTAAAAAGCAACTTCTTGTTAAAAAACTCCATATATGCTTATCTTTTAGCTTAATATTTTCCAAATTTAACTTTAGATTTGCCAGTTCATCGGGAAGTTTACGCAAGTTTTCTTCTTTAAATAACCGCAGTCTGGATTCCAATTTAACTTTGTGTGCTGCTCCTAAATCAGGATTCTTCAACAAAAGCATCAACACTGTCGGCAAAATTGCTTTAGCAGCAAGTGAACGAGACATTTTGCCTTTGTACTTTAAATATGATTGACTTACAAGCTGGGCATTTGAAATAAGACCATACTTTGTATTCTTTCTGTCTTCAGCGCACGGAACAGACTTTTTTCATCACCAAGTATTTACACAGCAGATAAGGGGTTTTGGCAAGGAATTAAGGGATTAAGGACGCAGCTTGAGCTACTATTTCACCCACTAAAATTGTTAGATTCGGTGTGTCATGGGCATCATGCATATTTTAAGAGAGTCATACAATGCATTAGGTAATCATTCGACAATATTTCATTGCACAAGCATTGAACATTCCTCTTATTTGGAAACCTTAGTGACCATGGAAATTTCAACCGCCTCCTTGACTTTTGCTTCGACAACAGATAAATCTGTTGTAGCCATACTTTTGTATAAAAAATGGGTTTGTTGCCGGTTCACCCAGAACAGTTCACTGTAATAAAGTTTGTTTAGCTGTTGTTTTTTCATCCACTATTGCCTGGTCGGTATTTGTTTGTGCATAAATGTATCTGATAAATTTAATATTATTGTGTTTAGTTAATAGATAAAAAACTCTTTGTAAAATATTTCTATTGACATTAAAATTATTTTTTTTTTAAATTTATGATCGATAATTTTACATATCACAGTGTATCAGGACGTAGTTTTTTATATAACTGCATTTTAGAATCACCTTATTAGGTGTTTTACTTATAAATAAAATTGATTCACTGTCAAAGTATTTTGAAACAGCGTAAAAAAAGGAATATAATGCATTAATCATACAATTTTTTGTGGTCCATGTATTTGTATTATGAATAATCGTTTGTCAAAATAACTTATTTCCATATCATTCCCTTTACAAAGGTTATAAGCATACAGCCACTCAGAATGTATTAATTCAAAATTACTATCATCTTAAGCAAGAGAAAGATAATATGGAATGTAGCATGAGACATCATTTTGCTGAAAAGTGAAATAAAAAACTTAAAAAATGCCGCTTGTAGTAAAAATGAATAAATAAATAAATTAATATACCCACACTGTCTGCTGCAAACATAGCAAGAAAAAATAATAATGTTTTACAATTAACCAAAAAACTACACCCAAAACTAAACAAGAGTATGCAATGAAAATGTAATCAAACCCAAACAAACTGTTAAGCAGAATGTTGGAGTCACAGCACACAATATTCATGCAAAAAATATCCATATGGTCACTAGCATTTACATGCAACTAAACAGCTCAAAAAGCAATATCAGACAGAAAAACTAAAGAAAACCCAAATAAAAAAAAAATGAATAAAAATGAAAACAAAAATCGCAAACACTAAACAGACCTAAGACAACAACAAACAAAATTCACCGAACAACTTTCCATTTCATAAAAATTACAATAACTTGCAACAGCCGCACCAAAAGCTCATTAAATATGGGTATAGGAAGACTATAAAGGGTTCAAAATTACATTGAAAACGAAACAACAACAAAAATGTAGTGAAATTCATTGCTGTTTAATATCAATAGTAAATTCAAAATACATAATAATAATAAAATAATACGATTTGCTGCAGCCGGAGCTGCATTTACAAGTGGTGAGTAAGCAACCAGTATTATTATATTAGTTCCTTCCTTTGACTCTCTTACTTTTTTAATCATGCATGCATTTTCGTTTAAATCCATTCAACTTTAGTTAATTCCTTGAAAATATGAAATTTTCTTATATCAAATTATAATGCATGATTATTTCTCGCAACTTAAATATGAAACAATATAAAGTGAAAAAAAAATCCATAAAAAGATTTTATGCACAGCTATGGCAACATTTTTGAATACATAATCATAACTTTGAGAAGCTTAAAAGAGTGCCATCTTCTCCTAAAAGTGTGTTTTTGTTTGTAATTTATTGAGAGTAAGTTGATTGTTTTGTGGAAGCGACATTGACGAGCCATCAAATTGTTCAGCCATCAAAAATCCTTAATTAATTTTGTTTTCTTATTTTCCGATAACGTAAATAAATTTACATAAGGCCTCTCGTCATTCCTCGATATGGCAATGTCAATTGGCCGCCTCGTTCTTGTGATTTAATTCCGCTGGATTATATTTCTACAAGTAACTGAAAGATGAAATATGGCGCTGCATTGCAAAATGTGCTTTTTAATTTTGTGAGAAGAACGTACGTCTGTCGACGTACTAGAGGTGGACATTTGACCGACATCCTTTAATAATTTCTACATTTCCTCTTTACAATATCACCAATAAAACTGAAGTTGTCACATAAAAAGTGTGGTTTTAGCTAATTTATTTCCTAACCGTAAATTTTATTTTCAAAGGAGGACCCTTTTGATTTACACTCTCGACATGCATAGTGTGAAGCATGGGAATCATTTCTGTGCGAAACGGGAAATCATCTATTTAAAGAAAACAGGAGGCACTATCACTATTAAGATTAGAGATATAAAAGTACTAATAGAGTATATCCACTATTCAGATAAACCGACTGTTTACCACATTAAGGCCACCTACTCAGTAAGATCTTCATTTCTGTGAAACAAGACGTTTTGCTTATACTTCAGAGATTAAATTTAGATTCGCCAAGTCCTGTATTATCTCATAATCTCAAAAGTTTAGATCTAAAAATACAAATTGGCGGGCAAATTGATACTTCAACTATTTTGTAAATTTATTACAAGAAAGACTTTTTCATTATTCAACACCCACTTAAATTTAAAAGTTATCGTTACTACAATGCTCAAATTGCTCTAATGAAATTATGAAACTTGTTCCCGTTACTCGCACGTTTTGGCATTCAACTCGATTTTCGTTAAGAGCTCATCCTAGTGCACCACACTACGCATTAGAGGAAATTAGTTTTTTAGCAGAACAGTCCGTATGTGAAATAAACTCCCTCCAGAGGTCTTTCCTGTCACTTCCAATGTATAAACGTTGGAATTGAATGTCCACAAACACTACGCCCTCATTCTTCCTCTCCATAAACTAATTTCATAGTTCTGGCACAATGCATTGCACGTATCGGGGTTATGCCCTGAGTGCAAGCCTAAGAAAAAAAAGTAAAGGGTCTTTCAACAAGAAATTTCTTTTCTAAAACACAATAAAACAAAAAATTTAGATTACGTTGACTCAAGTTTGTTTTGTATAGCGAAGAGAAAGTTCGGCAATTATGAATGAAAAATGATATTTGACAAATGTTCACCACGACCACGCTCACAGATGTCGATTCTTTTATTAAAGTTTTTAATCACTTTTTGGTGAAATTGCGGTTCTATTTCGTTAGTCAGATCACGGATTTTGAGTTTTAAGGCCGAAATCGACTCCCTATAGACTCTGTACTTAACATAGCCTCATAAGAAATACACCTGTGGTGTAAAATAACACGATCTCGCTGGCCACTTAACTGCTGATTATCGTAAAATTATGCGATCGGGAAGTTTGGTTTGCAATAAATTGATCGTTTCATTGGCTGTGTGAAACCACTCGTCAGTAACATCCACGTCATCAAAAATAGGCCAAAATTGAGTTGTCAGTTCCTGCACCAGTTGAAACTTGTAAGGCATCAAATTCAAATCCTTACACAAAATTCGCCAGTGGTGGTTTTGGATAACCCCAAATGTTGAGAACGTCGGGGAATTGACAAATTTGGATCTGCTTCAACACTGTGGCTTCAACACTGCGGTCGAACACGCGTTAGTGTTAAGACTGTGTACAAATGTGAAAAATATGTATTTTTAATTATGTATTCTACATTTTTAGTAATTACTACAGTAGATTAGTGACATACACTGTTGTTGCTAAGCATCGGCTGCTTTTTTATAGAAGTATAGAACTTTAAGTAGGCAATACTTTTTGAACTGACGACTATTTTGCTAACTATTATGTTAACTATGTTTTTTCTGGTTTGGCATTTCATCATGAATAGACTGACGCCTGAAAAATGATACCAAATTCATTTTGAAAATCCTGGCCGTGTTCGAAATACCCAATCTCGTTTTCACAAGCAAATTTTGTTTAAAGATGAAGCTATGGCGAAGCACGTCGATTTACTCGTGAATTTTTCGTAGATATTCTGATAAAATTTCTTTATAGAAAATTATTTAATTTTAATTAAATTATATAACGAATTTTTTACACGTTTTTTCAATAGGCAACGGTGCTTCTCTACATAAATCAGCAGTTAACAACTTAGGCCACTCTTACACTCATTGCCTCACATAAATGCATGTGCATGTATTCCTAAATATGTTGCAGTTCGTTATATGAGTATTCTGCAAGCTATTTAACGATTTAAAACATTTCCAGACTGGTGCTATGGCGTATATTTCATTATGCACTTGCTTTGTCAGGTATATCATTGTTAACCCCATATTTGGGGTATACAACACATTATGGTCGCATTGACTCCCAATCTTTACATGATTAGCATGCTCTGTTTTGTTTTAAATGAAGTTCGAATGATTTCTCAGGTATTGTATTTCATTTTAACCGTTTTAATTTAATGATTAAAGTCATGCTGGGCTTTTTGTTAAGAAAATAACCGCCCGAAAACGTATTGATTGTATTTACAATTGAAACGTACAAAATGCATTCGTCGTAACATTAGCTTTCATTTGTGGCGGCTGTTTTGTGTGGCTGTTGTCAGTTGTTTGTGTGGTTGCTATTGTTGTTGTTATTGTTGTTCAATGTTGGTCACTCACTTGTTGCTGTGTGTTTCACGTTTACAGTTTCCTGAGCCGGATTGTCTGATTGTTGTATTGGGTAAAGTTGTGTTGTTACTGTTGTTGGTATTGTTATTGTTTGCTAAAAGGTTGTTGTGCTAAAGTTTTCATCTGCTTTAATATGACTTGTTCGTGGTTTTACTCATATATAAATTTTACAAAAACAAAACAAAACAAAAAACAACAACCTGCGACAATAACATTATCATCAACTTTGTGAATGATAAACAAAAAACAGTTGCAGTTGGCTCCTTTGTTTATATGTAAGTTTGTTGCACGTTGCACTTGATATTCACTTTCGTTTTCTTTTCAGGGTTCCCACTTAAATAAGTAAAAACTTAATTCATTTCCTTATTTGGCATTTTTTTAAATAAATTGTAACTTGTCTGTCATGCTTTTTAAAATACAACTGATTAATTAGGGTTTTTGCTTTCATAAATTTCATGAAAATTATAAATTATAAAATTAAAGAACCTTATTTGTTCAAGAAAAATTGTAGGTTGAATTCATTAGTACTCACAAATTAGTAGTAAGTGGCAGCCATTCAATTTAAAGTTGTGAGACATAAACTAAAGCATGTGATGTGTTTTTTATAGGCAACTAAGAAAGAAAAGCTTCGTAGAAGTATAGTGAAATATAGCTAAAACCAATTGTAGGAAAATAAGTTTAAGCAAATTATTAACCACCTTAAGGTCATACATTAAAGGCCATTTGTCTTAATGGTTTCGGATAAAATTCATGATATTGATTTCTAGTATATAATTAAGCTGAGGCCACCAGCGTATTCAATAGTTGTTTATTTGTTTCAAAGATATTGTCAAGTGGGTGCTGCGACGCAGTTGAGAATAAACATAATGTATCGCACTATGGGTGGAACGTGATTTTTCTAAATTTGTAAAAATCCTTTTCTGGATTTCTGTAGAGACCCAAAATGCAAATGCTGTGTCTTTATCCTGAATTTAACCCAGAGGCAGCTAAATTCAGGGTCATATGGGCCCAATGGTTGCTGGCACTGGTATAGTTATATAGAAATTCGAAATAAAGGTAAACAAGTTTTTTTTTTTTAAATTTGATTTATGAATATTTAACATTTTTCAATATTTATTTTTTTTTTATAAACTGCCTTATCAATGCCTTGATTGCTTTTAAAATTTTAGTTTGCGTTTCTGCGTGCTTCCTTGCAAGTACGGCTTGCGTTTTCGGAGCATTTGCCATTCTTTTAATTACTTATACTAGGCTTTTAGGGGCTTCACCAAATATTTTTATTTCATTGACTTGTTCTTTTGCTAAAGCAGCTGACTGCCCACCCAGTTGTCTACGGATGAGTGCTACATGATCGTTTATCGTTTTTGGTTTCTCTTTTTGCAGATGAGCGTGTAGGTATTTCATCCTCAGTACCAGCGAATTTTTGTTGTTGTAAAGGCTATGCTGCTGCCGGTAGTTCTTTGCTGGCAAATTTCCTGGGAATAAATTTTTGTTGTTGGTTTTGCTTTTGTTGCGGTTTATTGCGCATTGGTGGTTGTGGAATGATTTGCTCCTAGTATAGGCTATGCTGTTAAAGTCTTGAAGCCTTGTTGCTTCTTGGTGATATATCTTTTAAAGGAATAAAACATTCATGGATTGGAACAACAGCAACAGTTTTTATCTGCATAGAATCTAAACGCCTTGCCAGTACGTACTCTGGCTTTAGACAGAAACAGGTGTTTGTCTATAATTTGTTCCAGTTCTGTTAAATGTTATATCCTGTAAAGACCACCATCAGTTTCGCGTAAATATTTTGGAGATTCCGGAATTGTTTTATTCGTACTGCTCCTGAAATCCATCCAGGACTGCAAATAAACCAATAATTTACAAATACTGTTAAAACACAAAAATTTAATGCACCTTTTTACCACTCAAAAACGGAAGGAATAGGAGGCCCTAGCGCATTTAATTTTACTCTTCTTCTCTACCGATATCTTCGTGCTCGCAAACGTAACACATCCTCTGGCAAACTCAGAAATGTGCTTCCATTTTTTTTAACAGAAGTAGCACTTCAGGCAATAATGCCTGTTTAGTCAAGTAACGTGCTACATTACTTAGGAAAGGTATAGAGATAGGGCAGGTGGTGAAAGTAGAAGGATAGTTATGGAAATTAGCTGTCGTATAAGACAGCACAGTGAG
Source organism: Trichopoda pennipes (assembly GCA_030448955.1). NCBI lineage: Eukaryota > Metazoa > Arthropoda > Insecta > Diptera > Tachinidae > Trichopoda > Trichopoda pennipes. The sequence continues at coordinate 6,885,830 of JASKUP010000067.1, forward strand.
CAGTGACTATGCCTCCATCACTGAGCAGCACCACCGACAGTCAATTTTTATTTGTAGTGAAAAAAACCAAGGTCTCTGTTGGGAATCGAACTCACAACCTCTAGTCTTGTAAGCTACCTACTAACCTAAACTTTCTTCCATGAATTTAACGAATGTCTGTAGTTGTTTTATTGTAGATTTATTTATGCTTAATTGCAATATTGCTATGTTGTAGGAATAAATAAATTATTATAACATTTTTCACTTACCATTTAGTAACCATTTTTTTTTGTAATTTTCATTTTTCATATCTGAACGACAAGCAGCTAAGAGTGTGTAATTTTGACATTTCTATTCACTTAAAAAAACAGCGAAAATATTAGTGGGACGGAAATTTGTACTACATTATTTACGTTATCCTTTGCGTTAATTATCTTTCTACTTGTCGTGCTGATGATTGTTGGTTGGATGCAAATCAGCTGATTGTCATTTAAAAAGCGTGCGAACGCTAACGTTCGACATTGTGGGACTGGCTGTTCAAAACAATAAAAACGACAGTTTTATTCTGAACGATGCAAATTGTCTTAGATATTTAAATTTTAATATAAATGTATTATTACTTTTGGGATATAGAAATGTTGCTGGTTTTTGATATTTTAAAAGGAACTTGATATTAGAATTGGTTTTCTAAATTACACTTAAGCCTCTAAATGAAAATGTTTTCGATTCTTAAATTAATTCTTTTCAAACTCACGAATTTTAGACAAATATCTGTTAGAATAATAATTATTAACTAAAAAAGCTAAAATAACCTAAAAACGTTTTATGTTTCTTTGTAACCATTTTCCACAAGTTTTGGATATAGTTGTTTGAGTGTCTATTGACTGCTTGTTTTTTTTCGCTTATAAAACAAAGGTGTTACAATTGAGACCAAACAATATCATTAACGATATGTATGAATAACATTAAAGTTCATAATGTTTCAAATCTTGGGTTCAAAATTAACTTTCTTTATAACAGTCGCGTGAATCTTATTTATTGTTGAAAGAAGTGCAAGCTCATCGAACCCATAAACCACTACACCATAGAGCGCACGCAAACACATACATAAATTTACTTGTTGTTGATTAAGCTCTCGATGAAATACATAGTTGATAACTTGGTTCTTGTTGTTGTTGTTTATATTACTTCATAACAAACTTCTTTTTTGATGTGTTAAACTTTATAAAATATTACAATAAATATTATTTTTTTTTAGCAAACTAACCATCCACCCGAATAGTAGGTCATGGTTTTCACGGTTTTATGCTTTTTTGTTTATTTTTCATCTTAAAGTGTTTTTTGTTTTGTTGTTTGCTGCAATACAACAATTGAAAGCGAAATTTTTGTCTGCTAGTGTTTGTTAATGTTATCTATGCCATTGTTGATGTTGCTGTAGTGGCATTTTCTTGTGACTTTTTAGGATTCTCTTTATTTTTTGTCATGTTTAAATTATTCTATGTGTAAGTAACACATTATTTTGATTTTTTTATATATTTGGGTGATGAGAATTTTAATTTGCGAAATTATTTTTTTATATTCTTCAGTAAGTCATTACTTAATCAAATAAATACAGTTTTAGTTTAAATTTGGTAATACCTTTCATGTCGCATCCTAAATACACAGGGGCCACAACTCGAATACTAAAATTTTTAGGAAAGAAAAATATACATAACTGTATTTTTTCAGTCAAAGAAGATAGTGATGTGAAAGAAATGTTTGCAGTAGTTAGAGTTATGTACTCTGAATACATTTATGGAAAAAAGTCAGTTTTGGAAAATTTTGAGCTGTAACCCTTTCGTATTTAGGGTGCGATATGTTGCGATTGCTTATAAGAATGACACGGCTGTTGTTAGCCTGTGAAAAAATTTGGCAGAATTACCCTAAATGTATTTATACACGTGAACATGGGAGTGCTGTAAAAAATTAATGTTGGCATACGAAAAGTGGGCAAATCACACAGATTTATATTTGTTGAAAAATTAGAATCTTAAAAATTTCCTGCATTCAAATTCGGTAGTGCATTACATTAGGGATAGCTCAAAATCGCAATTAAAACTTTAAGTGAAAAACATTAAAAAGTATTGAAAGTTAATTAATTCGTTCCTACGACAGTGTCATATTAATATTACTGGTCCGTTTAATTGGAAGCCAACAGTTTTAGGCCAGTTATCTGTCATTAAGGATGTCCAAATATTTTATCTTCGCTATTACTTTTTTAAAAAATTTTCGCCTCTGTAATGAATTAGACAAAAATATGGTAACGTTGTTATGATAATATAAAAATGAAGTTTGTTTATCAACAAGAAGTTTGTTTTCTAAAACAAAATAAAACAAATTATTTAGGTTCATATGATTCAAATTTTTATTGTACTAGGAAGACGAAACGTCGGTAATTAAGAATAAATAATAATATCTGGAAAATGCACAACCACGCTGACAGATGTCGATTCTTTAATAAAAGTTCTTAATTATTTTTGGAAAAATGGCGGTTCTATTTCATTAATCACATCACGGATTTTGAGTTTTAAGGGCAAACTCGATTCGATTGACTTCGTTTTTCACATAGCCCCACAAAAAAAAGTAACTCAGTGACGTTAAATCACATGATGAAATTATAGGATCGCGATTTGGTTTGCAATAAATTGATCCTTTCATTGGCTGTGTTGCATGTGGCACCGTTTTGCTGAAATCACGGGTCAGTGATATCCACGTCGGCAATAATAGGCCAAAATTGAGTTGTTAGCATAACGCGTTGGTGTTCGCACATGTTGCATCGAGCATGTTGACTGAAATTTGACAAACAAGTTCTTAATACGGTCTCACGAGGACGATTATGATGTCCTAAAAACTTAAGAACTCTACGAAATATAACTTTAACAGAAACACCATTTTTATTGTGGATTTTAATTATCTTAATGCCATTTTCGTACCAAATTGAATTCAATGTAACAATTGCCAATGCATCTACTACAAATTCGCCAAAAAACTAAATGTCAAAACCCTCATGTTCTTGGTGTTGTCACAATTGAAAAACAAACTGTTAGTTAAAATATCCGATGTATTTCAAAAGAAGAGAATAAGAAAAATGATTTTTTAGGTATAATACATATATTTTACCTTTCGACTACTTTCTATGTGGATTTTTTAATGGTGGAAAAAGACTTTATTTCAACATAATCGTTGGAAAAATCTGTTTCTAAAAGAAAAGCAAATACAGACCAAAACAAAGTTAATTGGCTCAAAATTTAATGGATACGATACCATATTTTATGTGAAAAACGTGTTTTGAATACAATTTTAAGATATTTTTCTTAACAACGGCAGATAAACCCAAAATCCAAATTCTAGTTTTTTCTCCTAGCAATTCTAATTTTGGTTGTGTGTTTTTAAATTTATTCCCAGAAATTATTGTCATGTAGCTATACGACAATTAAATATTCGCAATACAACAGTAGTCAAACTTGGCAAAAGCTGTACCAACCGAAAATCCATTTCTTAAAGGAAATATTCTGTACAAGACCATAGATTGTAATTTTTATTTAGAAGTTGTATAGATCAAAACGTTGTTTTTATGTTTAGAAAAAAAGGATGTTCCATGGAAAACATTTTAGTCTTTACAATCATAATCTAAATCTAAAACCAAGTGCGATAAATTGAATTTTATTTTAAAACACGTTTATCGTACGTAATGTTTTTGTTGCGATAAAAGAAATAAATAATTGCAATTATAATGAAAAAATCCATGAGAAATCCCAAAAAAAGATCCCAAAGCACTTTCACAAAAGAGTTCTAATCACAAAACCAGATTTTTTGTTTTTCGATTTCCAAAGCAGTCGTGCTCAGTTTTCTGGAGAAGTTTGACATGTTGTATAGCACTGAATAGTCGCTTAGGAGAATTTTGGACAAACAAGTACAAATTTACAAAATTAAAAAATTACAATTATATTAATTCATTGTTTTAATGTACGACTACGTTAAGCAGAAGTCAGCTTATTTAGGTTGCAGTACTGCCGTCGAACCCATTAAAATATATAAGGTCACCTTGGATATAAAATATTGTTACCTTTATACCTTTTATAAGAGTTTTGTTGTGAGATCTTTATTACAAAAGAAATAACACCAGATTTTGGAGTTTTTAAATTAATTACAAGTTAATTTACTTTAACCACACACAAAGTTGTCACTACAGAACAATTTACTTAGATGCACTTCTTTATTTCACGAGGTATTTTTCAACTAACTAATTATCCACTCAGACGCTGCTTTTTATATTTGTCAGCTATAAGTATCGAAAAGTTAAGTATCTTCTATTCCCTTTGTATCATATTTTGTTATTGTTATATTATGTATTCAATGTATAGACGCCTGTAGGTCTGTGTGTATTTTTGTTTTTGTTTTTATGCTGATAAATTTTCTTTCTGGAATTTATTTTAAGATAGTTGTTGTTGTCTTATGTACATAAGTTTTCTTAGCAAACTACGTACATAGCTATTAAATAGCATACCCGATTTTTGTTGTTTTACGTGTAAAAAATTTCCACGCAGTTTGTAACTAGAAAGTTGTTGTTGTTTTGCGTGCATAAGTTTTCTTAGCATTCCACGAAGTTAATAAATAGCATACCCAGTTCTTTACTTTATTATTTAAATATTTTTTTTAAAACTTAAGTAAGACGTATCCGTAATTAATGACCAAAACATGCTTAATATAAGCATTATGACTGCAATAATAAAAGTCCATACTTTCGTTTCGTTAAAGGACTAAATAGAAGTTAAGTTTTAGCGGCTTTAAGCAGTCATTGTATTATAAATTCTTTTTTCTTTTGTTTGTGTGAATACCCTAATAATATTTTTTTTTAATTTCAATAAATGCCCACTGTGGTTACCAAAAAAAACGGATTTAAAAAATTTTCGTTGTGCCCAGTTTTAGTTCCCACCCTGATTAATCTTTATTTGACATCTCGACATTATAATTGTATAATAAGAATTCCTTTATAAACTTAAAAACAAAAAAAACTGCAACAAAACATTAAAAAAATTTTAAACTGATATGTGTCGTTTTTAAGGTGGTCACCGCAACAAGTTGTACATCCACTTTCATTTTTCATAAAAAACGCCACAAAAAATAAAACATTAACAACAATAGCAAAAATCGACAACTTCAACCGGACGCAATCATAATCATAACCATCATCTTCAAAGCAAAAAAAAAGTAATAAATAAATACAAAAACAAGGGGCATCCAATGATCCATGCTCAGCATACGAAATTGGAGAAAGAAAAAGAATCATAAAATCAACAATGGTTTAATAGACGCTTCATTCATATTTTGTGGATATAACGATGAGTCTCTAAAATAATTTTATTTAATGTCTTTTTTGGGAATGTATAATAAACGTATGTTTTATTTTTCATCTGCTTATGTTCGTAATGTTTGACTAAAATAGTTATAAAGTGGCTGCTGTAGTGTTAAAAAAAAACTCTATACCTTATTTAATTGCTTACCTTCAATTTTGTTAATGTGCATTAGAAAGTATGATAACAAAATTTGCGTACTATCACAGAAAATATCTGTATGTGCACACATAGGATTGCGTCGAAATCATGGCTCTCTGCTAGATGTAACTGAGAACATACGATGTAAATTTGATGAAGGAAAATTAATTTTCCTGATAATACCTGATCACTCAAAGGCATTTTGACACTGTTAACTATAGCACTCTCTACATGAAACTTCGGCACTTTTTTAACTTCTCTTCAACTTCCACACGACTGCTATCTTCATACATCTGCAGTCGTTCGCATTTTGTGTTGTCAAACAATTTTCAATCTTCGTTGTTATATTTACCTAGGAAAGTAACTCAAGGGTCAATCATTGGATCACTAATTTCATCTATTAATGCTAATGATTTACCTAAGCAGCTTTTGCACTGAAAAATCCAGACTGAATGAGGAATTGAATAAAATTTATTGTTGTGTTTTATGACTCATAAGAAAACCTTTAATCACATTATCGATGTTGATGTTTTAATAAATGAAGAAAAGTAATTATTATAAAGGATGTCTAAAATCTCGGAATAATAATCAATAACAATCTTACTTGGACCAACCATGTTGACTCACTTGTGAGGTCTCTTTGGTCATCACATTACTGTACGCCTTTTAATATAAGGCAACTTCTCGCAAAATCTATAATCTGGGTTAATATACGGTTGTGAACTTTTGGCAGGATGTGAGCCTACTAGTACTGTACACTTCTAACATACTCCATTACAAAGAATGATGTGTAGTTTGGGTCGTTATCGCATTGACAGTTAAACGTGCTCACTCTTTAGGCTGAAGTTTCCACATTGGCTTGTCGTAGAGAGTAGCAATTCCACAGAAAAGGACTACTGCAATCACAGAGAACTGCATCTCTAAAAAAATATTTATCAGACCTTAACGCTACTTCGCAATTACATAGCGCATTATGCCGTGGCTTAAAAAACCAAACCTTAAAAGACCGGGTACATGTAAGACTCCTTTGCATGCTCTATGTAGTTAGAGATAAAGCGGAAAAAAGAAAATTATTTGTTACCCATCTAAAAAAAGGTATAAAGATATAACTGATTTATCATCTATGGATGGTGAAGCAATTTTACCATTAAAAATCAAACTTCGTAATATTGAAAAGCTGAAAGGGCAATTGCTGGTCTAAACACAAAGACGGCATATGTTTTCGACAAAATAAGCAACAAGATGATCATAGAACTTCCCGGAATAGTAGTTAGAATAATACTTTACATCTTTAATTTTCATTTTATGCATTCAGTCATTTCCTCAAGCCTGAAGGGTCTCCTTAATAACTATGATACCCAAGCCAGGAAAAGACCAAACAAAGGTTAGTTCATATAGACCAATTAGTTGGCTACCAAATATATTAAAATTGTTCGTGAAAGTCTTAATTACTAAGCTGATCACAATTTTGAGCGTAAAAGGATGTATACCGAACCATAAAGTCAGATTCAGAAGACAGCACTGTACTGTAGAACAAACGAAAAAGATTAGTAGATGTAGTTAAAAAAAATCTCGAGGAAAAAAATACTGTGCATCGATTTTTATAGACGTATGGCATAAACGCTTACTATATCACTTTGAGCTTTATTTATCCAACAATTTTGCATACTCTAAGTAGTTAGAAATAAAGCGGAAAAAGCCAAATTATTTGTTACCCATCTAAAAAGGTATTTACGCCAAACGAATCTACTGATATAACTGATTTATCACCTATGGATGGTGAAGAAATTTTACCACTAAAAATTACACTTCGTGATATTGAAAGGCTGAAAGGGCAATTGCTGGTCTAAACACAAAGACGGCATATGGATTCGACAAAATATAAGCAACAAGATGATCATAGAAATTCCCCGAATAGTAGTTAGAATAATATTTTACATCTTTAATGCCATTTTATGACATTTCCTCAAGCCTGAACGGTCTCCTTAATAACTATGATACCCAAGCCAGGAAAAGACCAAACAAAAGTCAGTTCATGTAGACCAATTAGTCGGATACCAAATATGTTAAAATTGTTCGAGAAAGTCTTTATTACTAAGCTGATCATAATTTTGAGCGTAAAAGGATGTATACCGAACCATCAAGCCAGATTCAGAAGACAGCACTGTACTGTAGAACAAACGAAACAGATTAGTAGATATAGTTAAAAAATATCTCGAGGAAAAAAATACTGTGCATCGATTTTTATAGACGTATGGCATAAACGCTTACTATATAACTTTGAGCTTTATTTATCCAACAACTGCTACAAGCTTTAAAAAAGCTATTTAACTGATCGCAAGTTTATTCTTCAAGAAGTAGATTTTTTAACCTCCCCGGGGCCAAATAATATGAGTAGTATTTTGGGACCCGTGTTTTACTTGTTGTACATTTCTAATATGCCTACTAACAATCTTATCCATCCATCTGCACTTGCCGACGACACGGCTTTTCTGAGCATTCAAGAAATCCCCCAAATAGCATCCAGTTACCTTGGAAAACATTTTGACCGACGTTTAACCTGTAAAAGTCACAACCAAACAAAAATTTTTTTTTAAAGAGAAGTAGCACTTCAGGCAACAATGCCTGTCTAGTCAAGTACCCTGCTACATTCTTTAGGAAAGGGATAGAGAAGAGATGAAACTGGTGGTGAAAGTAGATGGATAGTCGAAAATTAACTACCGTATAAAGACAGCACAGGCTATGTCTTCATTGCTGAGCAGCCCCACCGACAGCCAATTTTTAATTTTTTAGTGAAAAAAACATGGTCTTCGTTGGGAATCGAACCCACAACCCCCAAACTGACAAGCTAGTACACTACCTACTAGCCTACAGGGGCACAGATGAAGTTAGAATCAGTGCATTTTAATTGGCTTATTGGTAGAAATTCAAGCCTTAGCTTAGATTGTAAACTTTTATTGTACAATTCAATCCTCAAACCTATATGGTGTTGTGTGATTCAATTATGGGCTACTGCCTTAGCTGCAAATTTAGAAAAAATTTTATTATTATACTTTATAGTTGGCAACAAATTTTTCACTATTGTACTTTCTATACATCTATTCGAATATCATTTCTCGATATGCTGAACTTGACACTGATATTTTCATGAAGTTTTGCAATTGCCCGTTATATGATATATATAGATTCAGGAGGACAACTGAAATATTTCGAATGATTTAATTTATCGGCTAAGTTATTTAGAAGAAACTATTAGACATAAAAAAGATTAAGAGTAATTTTGCTTGATATAATCTAACCTTTGGCTAAACTTTGGTGTAAAGATAGTGGTGCTAGAGATAACGAGTTACACCTATTCTCAAATATTTAAAGGTCAACAAATCCGAATATGCTAAACATACTTTTATCTTGTAATATAATAAAAATTTGCTTGAAGGCCCCCTTTATTAAAGATGCTTTACAGAGAAACCATTGGACTATAAACCATTTAGTAAAAGTTAAGTTGACAACGGTGGTTGATTTTGCAATAATGGTCTCTTCAAGTCAATGATGAATTCTCTCGATTTATATCACAACAATTTTACACATTATCTTCGCATTTTCCGTACAAATTGTCAACTCTTTAGATTATCCATTTAGTTCTATTGGCGTTGTTCAGTTCACATAATAAAACGGCATTTGTTTTTCCAATACGCTTTTCTTCAACTAACATCTCAAAATTTTACAAAATTAATGTTCGGGATAATTTGAACTTTAAAATTCAAGAAAAAAAAAGAAAATTTTAAATGCTACATTCAGCAACAATAAAATCAAATTTAGCAGTCTATAAAAGTTTGTCTGCTTTTTCATTTCTAAAAATAAATAATCTTTTTACATCCCTCGTTTTATATCTAATGAAGGGTCGATTTGGGAACTATCGTAGCCCAAATAAATAATAATAATAATAGTAAATAAATAGTCAGTATAAAGTGATGAATCTATAAAACACACACACCTTTCAAATTCCTCACCAAATCTGAAGAAAAATTAACTATGTCATTCTCAATTACCAAAGTATACAAAATGTGTGTCTTTCAAAACAACAAAATCGTGGGTTATATTTTATTTAAAAACAGAAAAAACTAAGATTTCTTTTTGATTTCTTTAACATTTTAGGCAATAAACAAAAACCAATTTTACGTTCAACTATTTAAGGTATTTTGTTACTCATTTAATATTTGTATATTGACACGTAAGACCTGAAAAACAAAAATTGTGAAAAGTCATTTGCTAAACGATTTAATAGCTGGTGTATGTTAAAGCAAAAAAATATCAATGGAAAAGGAAATTTAATAATTTAAAACCGAAAAAATTTACACTCATGTCTATGGCAAATCGCCAATAATGTAGTAAAATATTTTCCTACAAACTCTGTTTTAAATGAATTTGAAAGGTTGCCCTTTTTCGTACAATATGTTGATAATTCAATTATTAAATAATAAGTAACAACAATGTAAAATTGCAGCAAGATTGCTATATTAAAATTGCCAGTAATCGCTTATAATTTTAAGGCTTTTTTACATTAAAATTTATATTCTGTATTTTATATATAAAAGAAATATTGTTTTCACGGTAACAGTTAATAAACATCAATCAAATTTATATTTTGTATTTAAAAACAAAAAAAACAAAAAGGAAGTTTCGAAAACACCCTAAGAAAAGGAAAAATGATTTTGCAAATTGATTAATACGAAGCAACAGCTGTAAAATGAGTTAAGCTTTCCTTTTGTGAATTCATACCAAACAAGTTATGGAAGGCAAATTCCTACAAACTTTAAATCATAAGACTGTAATTAGTTAAACAGTGCATTTAACTGTTTTGACTTCCCTTTCTAAATGATAGTTATGGTATAAATTCTACAAATAAAACAAGTTTAGCATTATCATCGTGCCTTTTATTAAATTCTAATTTTATTTCCATGAATTTAATTTTTGTTTAAAAGAATGTCTAACTTTTTTGCAAAGTGCTTTCCTAGATTAAGTAAAAATATTAAAAAAGTATTTTTGCTTTAAATAACTACACAAAAAGCGATTTTACATATATTATAAGAGAAATTGATTACTGACGAATATTTTATTATATCACTTTTTCATAATTTTTGTATGTGATAATCCGAAAAAATACTATTTGTTATAAGTGATAAGATTTACATCTGCACCTAGCCGTGTGGGCCATTATCAGATGGTGGATCATTACCACTCTGGATGATATGTAGCCTTCGGATACGTATATCCTCCGGTTACTCCTAGTTGCAACTTCATAAGCCCGAAGCAGGCCGCAGCCTTCACTCCTTGCTGAAGAGTTGCAGACTATCCAACTCCTGGTCCAGAACGCATAAAGCTTAATATAATTAAGAACACGACGGCATTCATACTCACTGGACCTGAACCATTCATTGTGTTCATTGTGAAAGATCCGACACACAAACTCAAACGAGAGTCTCGAAACACAGCCATCACGATACTCCAGAAGGGCCTATCTCAATAATCAGTCAGAGAACAGCTAAATGCTTAAAGAGAAAAATAGCGGAACTTTGGGGCTTTACTGATTCCCGTGGAAATATAGTGGATTGTTGACTCCTGCTAGGCTTGAAAGGAACTGGTCTCCCTTTACCGCTGCAAGACACAAGTCTAGATGGTTGTGTGATCCATAAAGACTTATAATGTGCCCCCGGGGGGGACCTACTATTTGTTATTAAGGTTGTTGAAATGGAACAAAACAAATATAAATTCCATCTAAAACGCGGCTTGATAATGATGCCATCGCATCGAAAGCGCTCGCCGTTCATACCAAATAAATAGCCAGTAACGACGGTTTTCACCAAAAGGAATAAAACAGTATGAATTTTTTAAATTGAAATAAATGTTATTTTATTCCAAATATAATCTGCTATATAATCTTCTTTTTCCAACACTTGTAGCCATACGTCGACAGTAACACAGCTAATATTGTTCTCTAAGTGGTCAACTATTTCGGGCAAATTGGCGTAGACTAGTGACTTCACAGAAAATAGGGTAGTGGTAATGCGTGATAAGATTTACGTCAGTACCTAGCTGTATAAGCCATAACCTGACAGTGGATCATACTACTGTGGATGAAATGTAGGGTCATCCTCGCCCTAGGAAGTCTTCAGATACGTATATCCTCCTAGTGACAACTTCGAGAGAACTCGAGGCAGGCTGGAGAGTTAGTAACTATCGAACTCCTGGTACAGAATGCATGAAGCTTAATTCAGAATGATCCAGACCATTCATTGTGTTCATTGTGAATGATCCGCACCACACAACTCAAACGAGGGACTCAAAACCACAGCCACCACGATACTCCGGAAGGGCCAACCTCAATAATCAGTCAGAGAGCAGCTAAAATACTAAAAAGACAAAAAGCTTAACTCTGGGGCTTTACTAATTCCCGTGGAAATAAAGTGGAATTGTCCAGTTGATTCCTGCTAGCCTTGTAGGGAACGGGGCTCCCTTTTACCCCCGTTGACACATGTAATGATGGTGCATTTCCATCAAAATATATAAATGTACCCCCGGGGGGGAGTGTAGTGGTAATAAATCGAGTTGGAAATGAAAAACTCGAGGTTACCAAACGTTTCCATTAATAAATCAATTACGGCATGAGCTGTGTTCCGCCACCATGTTAAAACCTCAATCCTTCTGCATTATGACTGTTCAAATTATGAACTAAAAAGTCAGTAATCATCCCTCAATAGCGGTCACCATTGACTGTAACGTTCTGCATCGTTTTTAAAGAAGTACAGACCAATGATTCCGCCAATCCATTAAGCACTAAAACAATACATTGTAATAGTGTTTCAATATACACTTGAGGATTATCATCACACCAAAATAAATTGCAGCGTTATGGAAATCGGGATTAATGGCAATCTTCTTTTGCGCAATTTGGAAGCCTGTTTCAGGCATCAGTTCATTCATGCTGAAATGCCAAACCAAACTTAACATAAGTCATGACCGCCAGTTAAAAAAAAGTTCTATATTTCCATAAAAAAACAGCCCACACTATGCTTGTAACATCAACTGTAAAATATTAACATAAAACTTACTGGATAACAAGCATATTACCCAAAAACGGTTAGAAACTGTTATTTGAAACTAGTTATAGTTAAGATGGGCTTCTTGCATTTATGTCATGTCATGTCATCATGCTAAACAGGCCTAGAATTATGACAAATTATCAAAATGTGTTAGTACAACGAATCAGCGAATTATAGATGGCAACTGTTTTGAAATAAGAATGATAAAGCCTTCAAATTTATAAAATGTCTTTAAAACGTTAAATATTTGTAGGCCAAGTTTATTACAATATTACCAAAATGAGCCTGTGTTTTCTTTGAGATTATTTCACGTGTAACTATTTAGCCATTTTTTTCCCTACGATGACCTAAAGTTATTTGTAACGTTTCTGTTATGTTTTAAACCGGATTAGTGCAATATGCTTAAGCGTATAATTGTTCACTTTGCTACAGAAACGAGGTACTGTTTTCAATTAAAATTCAAGAAATTTCAGTATAATAAGTATAATATTTCCATAATATAAATATCTTATTTTTCAATGTAAAATTCTCATCCTCCTAAGTTTTATTAAGTTAAAAGTTTACTTCTCTTTAACACTAAAATGTATTGAATATGTTACGTTGCATAAAAATTATGAAATAAATGATCCCTTAACACTTTGTTTAAATTTCATTTTTATTTTTTGTTGTTGCATTTATACTTGTATTATTTAATAAAAACAACTTCATCATAAACAGTAGTTAACTCATCTATAGGATATTATTTAATTCTTGTATTTCAGCGTTTCATATTTTTTACATTGTATTTTGCTTAACCCAAAACAAATCGTGACTTTTATGGCATTTTCCGATTTATCAAATGTTTTTAAGATTTGCTTCTTCTTTTTGTATGATTTTATGCAAGTGGCTTTAATTTTTAAGTCTAAGTTCATTTATACATTTTATATGCAATAACAGCTACGAGGTTGGCTTCAAAAGTACCCGTCTTATGCTACCAAAGATATTTCCTTTTAACTATTTTTTAGTTTATTTTGTTAAATTAACTTAGGTTTGTATAACCAATCCACTGAAATTATTTCTGTAGAGAATAAAATGTTTTGATTATAATATAGTTAATTTTTAAGCAGCTTGTCCCGAAATCTGGATATAAATTTTTTAACAAAAGTATTTTCTACTTCAAAATTTTTTTAACCATATGAGACTTTAAGCAGAATAAGAAAATAGAACGTAGTCTTTAAGCTTTTATCGGTTTTTCTTTTAGCTTTAAACGCTTTTCCTCTTGAGTGAAAAATCACTCGATATCTTGTAATTAACGATACCATCTCTTCATTGTTAGTAGATTTTTCTTGCCATCAGGCTAATGTTTTAGTTTAGCAAAATAAGGCGGTGTTCTTAATAATTTTATTAGCTAACATTGCAAAGAACGTGAAAAGCCTTTCAATAAGCCAATAAGGTTTTCTTACTTCAAGTTATTGGAAGTCATAAAATAAGATAAATAATAACGTTTATCTCTGAAACATTTCCAAACGCTTGACTCAAAATATTCAAGAGACGCTGGCGTATTTAGTACGTGAATGTGAATATATGAAAATAATTTCAAAGTTATTGTAATATTGTTTGGGTCAACCCGCTTCAAATTTATACACATATTATATTGTCCCAAATTTTATCATATTAGAATTTTTTTTGCTTTTTAAAATCCCGAACCTTGAAAGTCTAATATCATTTTCCTTAATTCTTACAAGAGATTTTCCAGAGCATAAGTTTCTAAATTCGCGATACAATATTTTCACATTCACATGAAAATGAATGAAATAAAATAAAAAAACTAATTTATTTCGCTTTCAAACGCAAAAGTTAACCGTGATGTCTTTTAATGTCTTTTTATCGTGTAGGTTATTCTACTGGTTCTAAACAAAGAAGAATGATACTATCGTATGGGTTTTTCCCACCAAAATATTAAAATCAAGTGCGATGATAAATAATTCGATCTAAGCGATGGTATTCAATTCTGTCACTATATATTTTAAGTGTTCTATGCAGGGTTTCCTAAAGTCTAATTAAGTTCATATTGTTACGTTTCTTCCTCTTCTTTTTTTATTACAAAATAATTACACAGTAGTTTAGAGTTTGAAATTAAGTTAAACGATTTATTTACTTTCAATACACATAAAATAAACATGATGGTAATTTTGTTGTATTTATTCACTTATAACTCAATTTGAATTCATTTAATTTCCACAAGTTTTGCTTATATAGTTATTTTAAGCGGTTCTCGCATATACGAGGATATTCTACTTTAACATCACTCCATATGGCTCTTCTTATTACCATTCAGTTTAGGCGCCTGCTTGCCTGTGTGTTTTATTTTGTTCTGTGTTAGCTGTCTGTTGTTTATCTTATTTGGTAAAATTTCTTATAAGCATGTTGTTGTCTTGTGTGCATAAGACTTTTTAGATAACTATCCAGTTTGTAAAATGCACAGTGAATCGTTTCGTTTACTTTTTTTACTAATAACTATTTTCTTTTAAAAAGTTAACAAATAATTTTTGCAGCAATATTTTATATGGCAATTTGAGTAATTTTAATAATCACCTCGTTTTATTAGCAATTTACTATTTGTAGTTGTTATTGTACATCAAAACAATAAAACTGGTTGCTTATTTAAAGTTGTATTGGAACCTTTTCTTAAGTTGGGCTGCACTGGTTATTTTTGGTTCATCGCATTAATGTCAGCTAAATGTCATCTCTCAAACAAAATACGTAGGTATTGTAGTTGTTGTTTTGTTATTTTTTTTCTCATTTTTTAATTTAGCCTAAAAATACTGCCAAGCATTTTTAATTAATTTATAACATTTGCGTGCCATTATACTAATTAGAATGAGTATAAAGTTTAATTGAGGCTGATTATTTTATATACTATTTTGCCTAAAGTTTATTACGAAATGTATATTGAACATTTAAATTAACAATTTGTTTTCTTTTGTAAACTTTTTACATGCTTTCACTAATTAAATAAAACCAAAATCTTTGAAACAGCCGGTGATTATAAAACCCGTAAGTAAAATAATTTTGTGCACATTTTTATTTTTATATAATTTTCTGTTTGTTTCTTTAGATAACGAAAAAAATATATTTAGAGATATCTTTACTGTCTCTGTATGTTGGTCGCAACACAGCATGCTTGAATTTTTAACCAGCCAAAAAACAAGATAAATGTAATAAAATCAAAAATAAATTGGCAACACCTAATGCGAATATAGCATAACTCTCTAAATATTTTCCATAAAATGTTTTCGCGCTAGAAAAAATCTACAACAACAATAAATGGCATTGATAAGGTTTTACAAAAGCGAAATTTATCTAACGAAATATAAAATTAAAATAAAAAGGGCACTCTGCAATATTCATTCTTTGCAAGACAATAACAAATTCATTTTAACACGTCCGGAAATTAAATATTTTAAATATTTTACTTCTCTTTTTATTCTGTAAATTATTTTTTGTAAACGTATTTTTAAATCACACAAAAAGTGTTTGCAGCAAACAGTTAATATGAATTAAAAAATGGTCAACTATATGCTGGCTCAGATATAGTCTAAGATTGAAGTCTAATTTTCGATAACTTATCCAACATCTATGGCCATATACCAGCAATAACGCGACGAACATTACCCCCAAGTGTCCAATCGTTTTAGGTTTCTCGCCGTTGACTAGCAACTTCAAATATCCCCACAGAAAATAGTTTAGCGGCATTAAATCGCGCGACCTTGGAGGTCAATTTACAGGCCGTCTTTATGAAATTACAACTCCTGCACACTATGGCTATTCAATTAATAAACGACTGTAACGTTCTGACCAGTATCGTTTTAAAAGAAATAGGAACCAATAAAGACATCAGCCCGCAAAGTATATCAAACAGACAGTTTTTCTGAATGTAGTGCTGTCGCATCATACGCTTGGGTATTAATATGGCAGTTTTAATTATTGATGCACCTATTTATAGCTTCATCAATCACTTTTCGAAACGAACTATGATTTTCAAAATAAATTTGTACAATTTGGAAGCGCTGTTTAGGTTCCAATTTATTCATTTTGAAATTCCAAACAAGACTAAAAAGAAGTCAATAACAGCTGGAACTATTAACATCAATTAAAAAACACTCTTCACTAATACGGTATTGTATGTATTGTTCAGTATCTTAAGTGCTTGTAAATATACATTTAGAAAACTAGCCAGAACTAATATTCAAAAATGGCAGCTTAATACGTCTGCTCTAACGGAACTTTCAATATCAGTCCGGATTAATTTTTGATTACTACAATCTTGTGATAGTGATAATTAATCTTTTATCACAAATAATTTTTAATCCCTGTTTAGATTGAAATAAAATCGTTCTTATGTTCAAATATGTTTTAAATTTAATGATAAGCAAAAGTTTATTTATATAATTCAAACTTTTATAGCGGTTCGAAAAGAAATATTTCTTCCATAATACATCCTCTGTTTTGTCACCTTATCAACAGGATTTCCGTAAAAACTGTTCAACTATTATAAACTTAATACCCCCCGGGGGCACATAAATATGGTCTTTATAGAATTCCACTATCAAAACACAGTGCAACTGGGGAAAAAGGGAGCCCAGTCTCCTGCAGACAGGCAGGGACTCAACTGGAAACTCCACTTTATTTCCACGGGGATCAGTGTGCCCCAGAGTTCATTATTTGTCTCTTTAGACATTTAAGAGTGGCTGATCATTGAGTTTGGCCCCTATATGGGAGTGACGTGGTGGTTGTGGTTTCGCGGCCCCATAACAGTATAATGGTTATTATGGTGGCCAGAATCATCTCACTGATAATGACACGCAAAGTGAATGATCCAGTCCAGTGAGCATGCTAGATATGTGCCCTGGACAGGAGTTGGAAAGTCTCCAACTCTTTAGCAAGGTGTGATGGTTTGCAGCCCTGCCCTGGAATCATTAAAGTTGCAACTAGGTGGTTCTGTTGCTTAGGCTTCCTAGGACGCATGTAAGACGTTCCAAATTATACAATTGTGGTTTGTCCACCATCTGATTAAGGCTACATAGCCAGGTGCGGATGTAAAACGAATCACACTATAAACTTAATACATTTTACTACAATAATTAATCGGGGTTTCATCAAAGGTGAGCAAACTGATGGTGTTTACACGGACTTTATTTTAGAGTTAATCATAAACTTTTTTCGCATAAATTGAGCGTACTACGTTTCACTACGAATGCCCTTAAATGGATTCCATCATATCTGTTTGATCAGAAACAATTTGTCCTATTCAAAGACAACACCTTTAAGGATATCTCAGTTTTATCTGGAGTATCCCAAGGCATCTTGGGCCAATTTTGTTTTCCCTTTTTATTAGTGATCTCCCAAACGTTATCTAATTTTCCAACATTCTGATGTACACAGATCATGTCAAAATTATAATGTTAAGCTATAGGATAAATCAATATTTCAATCTGACTTGAAGAGCTTTCAAAGTTAGTGCGATATGAACTTAACGAAATTAAAACTACTAAAATGCAAGTGTATTTGTTTTTAGAGAAAAAACTATATATTGCTCAATACTTTTTGGGAAAACATCAGTTGGAACTGTTGAATAATATCTTGGATTGGGGAATTTTGATGGATATGAAGTTAACTTTTATATCTCATATTCACATGACCCTCAATAAGACCAGAGGTTTACTTGCGTTCATTAAAAGGTGGACTAAATAATTCACTGATCCTTACATAACAAAATACATCACTTGTGAGAGCAATTTTGGAATATGGTTCAGTCATATGGGATTCACAATATAATGGGCCTAGTAAACATATTGAATTGTTTCAGAAAAAATTTCTAATTTTCTGCTTACGAGATTTAACATGGCAGTCTGGAGTCCTTTAGATATAATCATACTTATATAACTGGCCTTATGGTTTTAACAATGACGATCTTCTGGCTTACTCTCTGTTGGTTTTGAAGTTGTATCTTTTTTTGCGGGAATTATTCCGCAAAAATTATTAAATTATTTTATTAGTAAATGAAATTAGTTTACTTTAAATGGAGAATCGTTAAATTGAACGACAAAATGCTGCTATATAAAACTCAAGAAATTTTATTAGAAATTCATGTGTTCCTCTAGCCTAGAACCGAAAAAAGGATCTTTCTAATACATTATTGGCCATCGGTAAAAAAGGCATTATTAGAAACTTCAAGAAGAAAAAGTCTTATCGCAAAGCTAAAGGTAAAAAACGTAGCAACATTTAAGTAGGAAAATCCTACAATATTAGGAAGTTTTGAAAATGTATTTAATATTTCAGTTTTATTTTTTCGAGGCTGGTTTAATTATTGTTAAAAATTATTATGATAGATATTTTATTTAAAGATACCGCAATCTTATAGGATCGTTTTGTCATGTACAATCCAGAAATGTTTTTTTTAGGACCAGCACTTGGGGGATGACCCCTACCTATGCGATGCATTGTGCCAGAACTAGTTTTTTCAGGCAACAATGCCTATTTAGTCAAATACCGTGCTACATTATTTAGAAAAGGGATAGAGAATAGATGAAACAGATGGTGAAAGTAGAAGGATAGTCAGAAATTAAGTGTCGTATATAAGACAGCACAGCGACCAGTGACTATGCCTTCATCGCTGAGCAGTCCCAAAGATATAAATAAAATGGCTTCGGATGAGCCATTAATAATGAATATCATTGGTATTACCCAATAGAAGGTGTATTAAAAATGTCCAAGCACTCAGCAAAGAAGCCGTGATAATTAAAAATCCACTTAATAAATTCATTAAATTACTGAATCAGTGCCAAGTAAGGCCGAGTAGGGCTCTCTCTTGGCAACTGAAACCATCGATGGCATTATGTAGGAAAATTTAACTCTAATAATTTACCTCTAATGTCTACCAGACAAAATATCCTTAAACAAAATTAATTCTTTAAACTCACTGTAGCTATTTCTTAACTCTTTTGAGGCCCATTAAACAAAAGGCAATAGTTCCTTAAAAGTTTTACAAAATTAATTACTTTTCTTTCAATTCTATTAAAATTTCATGTTTTAAAAATACAACAAAACAAACAAAAATTTATTAAAAATATCTAACAAAAACCTCTCATGTACATCATAATAATTCTTGCACCACATGTTATAAATTAATAATAAACATAAATTATTTCTTGCTCATGAATTGTTCACCATTAATGTGTGTATGTATGTATAGATATTTATATGACCAAATTTGGTTGATTTCTAATAAATTCTCCCACAGCCGAAACAAGCAAACAATTGCTACTGTTCATGACCCATAAAGCCCACAAATATGTGAGTAGTTTTTGGCGCCCATTATTAGCAATCATTAAATAAATATTTTGTTATTTTTACCACAATTTATTTGGCAAAACGTTTAAAAATGTGTATTGCAAAAGCCAACCGCAACTATGAGTCAATGACTAAAGACATATTTTTGATAACGTTTTTCTCATTTTTGGTAATTTCTAAATTATTATAAAAAATAATCACGTATAGATAAACATTTTTTCGCCACTGGTTGGTGGTTTTGCTTTTAAGTGTTTTGATAAACACGTTTAAAAAACAAAACAAAAAAAAAATACAACAGGTAATAGCTACTGTTTACACATGGCGTTTGTAAAAATATTCTGAAAATTTTAAACCCAGGAAAAATACTGCCATATCATTTCCAGAATTACCATTAATTTACAAAAAATATAAAAAATAAATGAAAAAATAAAAAAAAAATTATCAAGCTGCATATTTGTTGTTAAAGTAATATTAAAAATATCAAGCAAAATCGAATTCGAATTAAATCAGCAACTCTTCAAATAATATTATTACGTTTATTGGTTTTAATAAACGTTTTGTCACATTGAGGTTTTTTGTTGCAAAATAATAACAGAGCACTTTAGAGTTTTAAATTAAATTAAACGATTTATTCAGTTTTAATACAAATAAAATAAACACAGTAGCTTTATCACTGTAACGCCTAAAAGATTTTTTATTACTCCGTTATCTATACTCAACGATATTTCAACTTGAATTCATTCATATCCTCAGCAAGTGCTGTCTATATATCTGTTTTAAGCTGTTCTTGAATGGTGTTAGTTGTTTTTGTGTTGTGTTGTTTCGTAGAATTAATAATAAACATGTTGTTGCTGTCTTAGAAAACTACGCAGTTTATAAAATACACAATAGCTCATTTCATTTAAAATTTTACTGATAGTGTTTTTCTTTTAAAACTTTAATAAAACATCTTCATAACAACATTGTTACCTAAACAATATTTAGATTTTTGCATATCTTTTACTACAACAAAATAAAGTGAAAGTGATGGTGTTGTTTTTTGTAAAAAAAAATCACAATTGTATGCATAACAAAGTTAAATAAGCAATTGCTTTTTACCACTAAGAAGCATGTTCTACGGGGTAAACCAGAAATATAAAAAAGCAACTTAACTTATATTGAACAAACGGTGGTAGATATGCTTGCGTTCTTTAAAAGATGAATAACTTAAAAATAGTAGCCCAACTGATCCGAAGTGTCCACTAAATAAGGAAGGCAGTTCTTTAAATAATAGGCATAGATACCTCTATATCAGAATAGCAACTTATAAGGTTAAGGCATATGAACAATAAAAACAAGATATCATATACCTGGATCAACCCTAATTGGGCGATATATTATTGTGATTAGCGTGATCATGATCTTACTCCTTGTTAAAAAGCTAGAAATTATCTATAATAACGACGCCCAATTGCCTTTCACGAAGATCTCATCAACAATCTGTAGAGGAGACCCTAGTTCGTGAAGACTGGCTCCTACTGTGGTATGAGCTGTTGACCAGAGCTCGTAAGTTGATATCTCCAAATTTCAGATCATAGACCTCGACTTGCTAAAAATTTCGAGATTATATAGTCCCACGGCATTCAATTGGTTTTCTCGGAGATCTCACTGATAATCAGTAGAGGGGACCGTAGGCCCTGAGGGGTACCTAATACTGTGCTATGAGCCGTTAACCAGAGATGCAAATTGCATATTATCATGTGACTGATCCGTTCATATACCACAAAAAGAATAGTGCCAATAAGGCGAAGTATTTCAGACAAAAACCAATTTGCCAACGAGTAAATCAAGACATCATTCATTCCAGCTTTTCCAAATCTACAACGTATTGTCGTTTAAAGTGCTGCGTAAGTTTTTTATAATACATATGTAAATAGTATCCAAGTGAGTACAAATCCAGTTTTATATTACTGAGCAAGACACTGCGTTTGGTAATTTTATTTGTCTTATTGGGAATGTTCTAGTTATTTTAACCATTATGCGTACTAGAATCTTGCAAAAAATCGCAATTTTTTTGTCAACTGTTATTATTTGGAAGGCAAGTGAAAAATAGTCTACATTAAATATTAAGTTTTTTTAATTTGTTCCGCCAGTAAATGAAATGAAAGTATGGAAATGTACAAAACAAAAACTTTTAACAGTGACAATATCAACGAAGAGGTAAACACGACCTTAGACACAATATTCACGCAACTAAAATGACACATACACTCTTACACTCTAACAAACGAAAAACACGGTCAGGCGGACACGCAATCTAGCAAATATTAAAAAAATAGCCCCGCACAAAATTCTAAGTGGCGGGACAGTTTATCTGCGTAAACATATATGAGCCTAATGAAAGAACGACCTGAATCCAACATATTTATACTAATGGACCTAATACTAACTCTCCAGTACTGTTTGATAATGGTGGCATCGCATTGAAAGCGCTCGCCGATTGTATCAAATAAAGCCACCAAAAGAATAACATTTATAATAATTTTATATTCTATAGCATTTAAGAAAATTTTAGGACAAACATTTGCTTTACAATTTTGCCTTTACCCTCTGTGCTTTATTTAGTGTCGGCCTTTTTGTTTTCTGTTACCTTTTCTTTGCAAATGGTGTCAACTAAATTAATTGATAAAGTTAAATTTTCAATTAAGATAAGAATGCATTAAACTTACTTAATGGTCTTAGAACTTTAAATAATTTTTTCCTTGTTAATGATTGCACAAAGAATATTGCAACCGATATTATTTGCTGGTGTTCAACAAAAAATAGTTGCATTAAAGTGTTATGTTCAACCCTTTTTTAAAGCTTTTTTTAAACTCCATTAAATGTCAAAAAATAATAGGAACACGAACTTAAAAAAAATATTGTTTGTTATGTTGTAATTCTATGCATGATTTATAATACATGATTCATTTTTGATAAATTGATTTTAGATAATGACGGTAATTTTGTTGACTGTCTACTTAGAATTAACTTATATTTTAAAGATAATTTGTACATATGTGTTTTAAGTTAAATAGATTATTTTATTATTCTAAAAATTATTATAAACAAAATATATTAAACATCGTGTAACAAAATTGAGATGGCGTATGAATATAGGGCAGACACGTCTAACTTAGCTAACGTTTCATTTTCTATTATTTACACATCTCGTACTTTTAAGTTTTGCAAACAACACTTGGAGAAACCAACAACATTAATTAAATAATTTGTTAACACCTCCTAAGATGATTTGCTTAAGTTTGTTTAAGAGTAAACAAAATGACTTATTGTGTATTTTGCAAACTTCTTAGTTTTCTACGAAACCTTATACACACAGGACAATAGCAATATGAAAACAAGAAATTCCACAAAATAAGTTAAACAACAGAAAACAAAAACACCTAACACAGAACAAAAACAAAACATACAGCCAAGCAGTCACCAACACTGAATGATAATGACAACAAGTAGTAGAATAGTCTTGTATAGGGTCCGCCATCTAACGTTTTTTTTTTCAACTAGTGGTTATTTCGTGAATGGTAACACTTAGCTCATGTTTGATTTGACAGATAATTAGTTTTATCCTTCCGCTGAACGAATATGGTCGTGTATACGCTTGAACAATGGTTCGCTAAGTGCGCCTGCGATCGACTTACAGAAGATGCCGATTTTGCAAAAAAAATCGTCTTTTCAGATGAAGCTCATTTTGATCTTGGCGGGTATGTAAACAAGCAAAATTGTCGCATTTGGGTCACAGAAAACCGGCACGCTACATTGAAAAGCCGACGCAGCCAAAACGAGTCACTTTTTGATGCGGATTTTGGTCCAGAGGCATAATTGGGCCATTTTTCAGCAGTGGACGTTGCAGTCAGTGGTGATTGTTATCGGGCAATGTTGCACGAATTTTTGTTCACAAAAATTGAAGAGGAGACCCTATATATGCGAGAACAGCTAAAACAATTATATAAGCACTACTTGCTGGGCAAATGAATTAATTCGAGTCGAATCATCGTTGAGTAAATACAACAGAGCTACCATATTATTTATTTAATGTGTATTAAAAGTAAATAAATCGTTTTTTTTAATTTAATACTCTAAAGTGCAATAATAACACATGTTGTGCGATTAAAAGAACACAATATAAAAAAAACGTTTATTAAAAGGCATAAACATAACAATATTATACAAAAATTTTATTTATTCGCTCCGCACTGACGCGTACGATGCCGGGCCTTTGAACCAAAATAAGCTCATAAAAACAAATTTAATGGTACTAAATTACAAAATTTTGTTTGCCAATTCTGATCACTGCCAGAATTTATGAAATGTTCATTTAAAAAAATGGTTTGTAATTGCATTGCAATCGCTTAAATAATGCATTCGACATAAAGCCCAATCCAAATTTTGACACATTCTACTCCAGATGCTCCAGTCTTATTAACTGAAAAAGTAATAAAAGTTTAACATAGTTTTAATAGAGTCTTTGACTTCCAGTTATACAATTTATGCTTATATTTCTTCTGTATGATAGTGCTCCATATTTACTTAAACTGATAGGTCTCATATTTTTTTTTTTGTGGGTTGCCAGATATTTACTTCACACAGTGCGGAATGTTTCTATCTAAATAATTCTCAGTAATAAAAAAAATAATTAATAACCAAGACTTGTCCTTACTACGTTTTTTATTTAGCCATACTTGTTTATTCATAATTTTATTGTTAATTATTATATGCCAGAAAATTTTATCCTTTCATACTTATTACAAGCGTGGCTATTTGACAGCTGCCCACATATTCCTTGGCTTTCCAAAAGTTTAAATATGAGATAAATTGCTTATTATTTGCTTAATAATATGTTATTATTTGTAATTATAAACACAAAAAAAAAACAAATATTACTTTACATAGCACAATTACTCTGGTGTGCCGTTGTTGCTGTGAGAAAAAACTACTGAATAATCATTTTTCCTTGTACTGGCTGTATGTGAAAATTAGTTAAAATGGCCTATTAAATGTAAAGTATCATACTCTGAATGTTAAATTAATTAAAAGCAAAAATCTCCAACAGAAGCTGCTGAAAAAATGTAAATAACAAAAAAATGCTACTGTTGCTTTAATATTTTACTTTACGTAAGTTAAGTATTCACACAATTAATAAAAATGTTGGAAATGTTGAAAAGGTAGAAAGATTAATTTGATTAGGGTTGAGTTTTAAGCAAAATATAAGTTTGTGCTGGCAAAATATACTTATACTTAATATTAAAGTTAAAGTTAAAAGGGGAAATGAGTCAATGAAAAGGTAAGAGGCATTTAAAATGGCTGTGAAAACCTATCACAAGGATTTGTTAGAAGCATCAAAATTTATTTTTTCATTTTTACATATAAAAAAGGGAGGTTGGCGAAGTTCCTATAACTTGAATAATATTCAAAAATATCTCTGCTTGGCCTCTGTAAAATTTTATTAGGATATCTTAAGCGCTACATGAGCTAACGAAATATTTCCAAAATAAAACGATTTAAAACCCCTATGGGATCGTACAATTACGTAGGATAGAGAACAGAGTTTATTTATTTTATATAAGTTTAATTTTTTCTATTAGCAAAAACAATCTTTACAAATAATTTGTGATATATAAATATAACACAGTTTATAAAACAATTTTCTATCTACGTTTTATATTCAGCAATTTTTATTAATAGTTACATTTATCTTATTTTTTCAGGCATCTCGGAAAGTTTCGAAATGTGGTTATTTATTTGTTGCACCTGATTGGGATTTTAGCAATCCACTCTACAGAACAAAGGTATTATTTAATTTAATAATTTAACTTAATAGTTAGCATTGAAAATACATTATTAAAAAGAAGAAAACTAATAAAAAAATCTTTCCATAAGAACAACAAAAGAAAAAGAAACTTTGTATATAAATGGTTTTTCAACATGAAGTTTTTTTTCTAAAAAAAATATAATAAGATGATTCATATTTTTATTGCATTTCGAAGAGATAAGTTCGTTATTTATAAATGAAAACTGATATCTGGCAATTGTCCACTACGACCACGCTGACAGATGTCGATTTTTTCATCAAAGTTTTTAATCACTATTTCGTCAAATACACTACGGATATTGAGTTTTAAGTTTGAAATTGATTCGATTGGCTCCGCATAAGAATCTTTCCTTAGCATAATCCCAAAAAAAATTATCTAGTGGTATTAAATCACACGATCCGGTTGGACAGAATCAGTGGGAGCCAAATCCGTGCTGTGATTAACGAGGTAGGATTGCCATTTTGCCAAAAATTTATTAAAACTTGGTTGAAAGAATCGACATCTGTTAGCGTGGTCATGGTGGACATTTGCCAGATATAATTTTTTATTCACGATTGTCGCACTTCAATTCTCTTCGTAATACAATAAAAATCTGAACTATCCTAATCAAATTTTTTTGTTTTCGAAAACAAACCTCTTGTTAAAAAATTCTTTATTTAAAGCAAAGGCATTCTGTGCTTTTAATGATGTTCTATCCTGTTAAGCTTGCCAGGAAATGTGAAAAATGAAAATGTTTAAACATTTTTAAAAAAATTTCGTAATTACTAATAATACTTGTTTTTTAACTTGCACAGTAGTTAGTATATTGTAAGGCATATATCTTTTTTTTACTTTATGTATTTATTTATTTTCGATGTCCCACACACAAGACTTAAAGTCTCATATTGCAGTATGGAACTCAGTACAAGTACAAACAAAATTTTAAATCAAAAGTTTAGAAAAAAAAACATAATTAGCAAAATAAAAATATATATTAAAAATCACTTAACACTAAGTTAAAAAGTGACAAACTATATTTCTTTTGAAATGATGTGCGTTACTAATGATTTGAGAGCTATGGGGAATATCGTTCCAGAATCGTATTGCATAAATATAGATAGAAAGTGAAATATGAGAAAGCTGTATCTAAAACAATGTAGTCTTTTACCTCTATTAAGGGTTGAAAAGTTCAATCGCTCATATAAATGCTCGCGTTTACGCGTGTATATAATTTTATGATCTTTTCGAAAACCAGATTGGCAATTTGTAAGAATGTTATTCTTTTCAAGGTATTGAGTCACCTGATAATGAACTAACCTTTTAAAAACTTTCGAGAGAAACGGTAGGATTGCTATCAGCCTGTAATCAGATTTGATTTTTTTTTTCATATTTTTGGGTAGCAGGTGGTAGTCAAAATATTGTTGAAAATGATCGTTATAATTGGCACAAGTTGTGGTAAGTGAATCTTAAGAAACTATGGATCAATTCCATCAGCTCCTATTGCATTGAACTTTACACATCATTACGAGTAACATTAGTGAAATAAAAGTTATTGTCTGAAGGAACATTGGAGAAGCAGTAGTAATTAGAGGTAGGTGCAACCGCAATAATATTAAAAAAATTTTCATTCAGAGTATTTGCGTCAATGCCATAAAACTCATGATCGAAATTCAAGAACTGCTTTCCATTTCCTTTTAGAGTCATTTGCTGCGGAAAATATAGCTACGTAATAGACGGATTTTGCTCTTTAATTAACCTGTTCGTCAATTTCCTGGATCATAATCTTCATCAACTGAATGGAATACTGAACGATAATCAGAAACTACTTGATTTAGTTTTTGTTAATTATAATTCCTAAATTACCGTAAATCGCTGTGGCGCAATATTCTTACCTGAAGATTGCCATCATCCTACAATTGATATTGAAATCAATATTTCTAATGGTAAACAATCTGTTGCGAATTATAAGGTCAGGATTACATCATTTTGTTTCGGTAAAGCTAACTACAATTTGTTAAATGAACTGCTATTTAACACTAACTGGATTGATATATTTTCTCAAAGTGACATCATGAATTTTCCTGCCAAAATTGATAGTTTAGTTGATATATTTTATGAGAAAATATATACATATATGAATTGCAGCATTCCTAAAATTGTTTAAACCAAAAATTCTAGACCACCTTGGGGTACAAAAATTTTATCAAAACTTAAAAGTAAGAAGAATAAACTGTACAAAATTTATAAAAAATCTGGATCTTTTATTGACTTTGCTAAATAGTCTTCTACACGACTACAGTATAATTTATTGAATCAATCTTGCTACAACAGGTACTTGAATAAGATTCGGAATAATCTTCATTGTGATCCAAGATCATTTTACCATTTTGTTAATAATAAGTGTCGCCCATTATCATTTCCAGCAGTAATGAAGCTTGATTCTATTGAATTTGATAATGATTTAACAATAAACAATCTTTTTGCTGACTTTTTTTCAACAACATATTCTGATGAACAACATGATGAAGCTTTTGTGTATCCTTTTATATCTATTGTACCTGTGGATGCAGCATGTGTATAATATTATCTAACTAAACTGAAATTGACACATAAATCCGGTCCTGGTAGAATTCCGAGTTCTCTTCTCGTCAATTGTGCTGCTGCTTTAATGTTTCCTATAACATACATTTTTAACATATCAATTAAATATGGTTAAATATGGTTCTGGAAGGATTCATTTATAATTCCATGGTTTAAATTTGGCTGTAAAAGTAATATCGCAAGTTACATGGGCATTGCTAAGCTTAGTACTCTGCCTAAACTTTTTATTACGGATCAAATTTGTCATGAAGTCTCATCAATTGTATTGCCTGCTCAACATGGCTTTCGAAAAGGTTGCTAAACAATTACATATCTCTTACATTTTACAACTGTTGTTAATCGCGGATTTGTTCTAAGAAAGCAGACTTTACTAAAGTCTTTGACAATGTCAATCATTAGCTTTTATTACACAAGCTTAATTGCATGGGACTCACACTGGACTCTTTAAGATGGATTTCCTCTTATTTGTTAAACAGAATACAGAAAGTTTCCTTCAGGAATCTGACATCTAAGCCGATTCATGTTAAATCTGGTGTGCCACAGGGTACTCATCTTGGACCGTTGTTGTTTTCTTTGTTTATCAATGATTTACCAACGGTAATAAAGTTTTCAAATATCCTCATGTATGCTGATGACATGAAAATGTTTGTAACTTATAATTATTATCCGGATCATATCTTCTTGCAACAAGATTTGGATGCGATGAGTTCCTGGAGCAAAATTATTTTTATGCAGCTCAATTATAAAAAGTGCAGCAGTATGTGTTTCTTTCGCAGAATATATATGTTGAACGGTGGTATATTGAACAGAGTTGAAGCAATTTCTGATCTAGGTGTCTTACTTTACCTGAACTAAACTGAATTTTATACGTCATATATCATTTATGGTGAATAAAGCCCGATCTGTCCTAGGATTTATAAAACGTTGGGCTAAGGAAAATTCCTTAGTAAATACTGACCCTTATATAACGAAGCAATTGTACACATCCTTAGTTAGACCTATTCTGGAATATGGCTCTATAATTTGGGACCCAACATACAATGTCCATATTAATATTGTTAAATCTGTTCAGAGACAATTTTTACTCTTTTGCCTTCGTAAGCCTCAACTGGAATATGAGAAATCTACCGTCTTATAACAATACACTTGCGTTAATTAAACTTCCGATGCTTAAAAGTCGTAGAACAATGTTGAATGTTAGTTTCGTCCTTAATCTTATTAAAGGAAATGTGTCCTGTCAATTTTTAATAAGTAATATATGTTTTAATATTCCATCACGTCCTACACGTAATTTTATCCCGCTATCCTTACAAGTGTACAGAGCGAACTATGCTAACTGGGATCCGTTATTAAGGATTTTTTCTGAATTTAATAAATATTATAGATGTATTGATTATTGTCGGAACATACATACAATTAAGAAGAATATTGTCATCTTTTTGATTAATTAATCTTGAAAAAAAGTATTATATATTGTTACAGTCTGTAGGAATATTAAATTTATAGACTAAGTAAATAAATAAATAAACAAAAAAAACTTCCGTGCAACGCGATACCTATATACAACTTATTGTTTTTTCCCCTACACAACTATAAAACTTATTATTTTTTCCCCACTGTTATTTTCACTTTGAACTATTGAAAATAAGGCAACACAATTCATTAGTATTAAATAAACAATGGCAACCCTTACAATGTCTCTTTTTGTTAAAATTGTAAGTTCTTTTCTTACTAAGCGGCTTTCTTAACTGGTCCGAATTTAACACTTTTAAAACTTAAAACACAAAAGATATTACAAGCACTATTTTAAAAGTTTTAAATTAGCAGCGCTATCATATAAACCTTGTAACCAAAAAAAATTATTCTTTATCGAAAAAAGCATTAATATTAGCAATAAATAATTAAAATCAATATGCATAAAAACAAGTTTATAATTTATGCATTTTATTATTAGTTCTCCTATTCGCAAACGCCAACTGGTCTTAGTCTAGCATACATACACCTTAACAATTTTTTGCAGTTTAATGATTATCGCCATCACTGTGAGCATGATCAGCTCAACATATATGATCATAAGCTTTAGACAGTATGACTAGGAATTTTAAAGATATTTAAAGAATACACAGTGGTGGTATGACAAATATATAGAATTCTTTAATATGTGTAACGCAAATCGGTAACGTAATCGGGGCTTCTTTCTTCAATAAAATTAAATATAGTTAGCAATTCTTAAACAGTGTTAGCAATTTCATTAAAACATGATTTTAGCTTGACTTAGCCTTATAAAACAGTTTTATTTATCTCAAAGCAAACAAGATTAACTGTTTTGTTTTTTAATAACACCCTTATGATTTTACCTTCTCGTTGGGTACTTTTAATTTGAAAATAAAGAATACAACCAGCGACCTAAGGTTCTCTTATACGATCAACTTTCAGCTTCTGTGTTTTCAAGACACAACATTACCTTTTTAACATATGAGCGGTCTTCATCTCGAGGCGAGACCCATACTGCTTATCGGGATTTGCATAATATTAACTACGATACATTGAACAGTATTTCGGAAGTTATCAACTGGGGCCATATCTACTGTCTTAACAATATTGATGACCAGCTATCATTTATTCGTTTGAATGTGAATTTCTTATTCGATCAGTGCGTTCCACCTGGGACGGAATGTATCGTTATTAACTAAACCCCTTGGTATAATGCGGAAATTAAGTGCTTAATAAGGGCACGTAATTATGCATATTCACGCTGGAAGAGATTCAAAACGGATGATCTAGAGGCGTTGTTTACGACTAAGCGTAGGGAGGTAACAAAGCGAATTCGGGTTGTAAAACCTGGGAAGATTCTCAACCGTCATAGATAGTAGGGCTAAATTTAGGGCTATTCGGAATATTGGTATGGGTCGGGGATTAATATGTCTCGACGTGATTGTGATATTCATGTCAACGTCCTTAATAGTAATATTGTTAATATCAATATCCCATTGCCGGCTAATAGTTTTTACGATAATTTATGTTATGTCCCAAGAGGTAATCTTTTTAGTTTCCGCTGAGTGAATCATTTTGAGGTTCTAAAAAGTGTTTCTGCTATCAGATCTAACGCAATCGGTAGGGACAATATGGACATCAGGTTTTAAGAGTATTGATTCCGAAGCTTTTGACTATCATAATTTACCTGTTAAACTCTATCTTCTTCGAAATCCGTTTTTCCTTGGGTATGGAATGAATTCCGACCAATAGCTACTTTACCATTTTATCTAAGATATTTGAGAATATGTTCAGCAGGCAAAAAAATAATTGCCCCGAAATGAATTTTTATCTCACGTACAATCAGGTTTTATACGGGAAAGAAGCTGCATAACAGCGTTAGTGAACGTAATTGAGAGTCTCAGATCTAGACTCGAAGGCCACCATGTTGCCTTCTTAATTCTCGATCTTGGTAGAAAAACTGCGAAAGTTATTTCATTTCTTTAGCTCGGTCGAAATCTGCTCGAAATCTGATCCTCTTGGGGTTAATAGAGGAATAACAGAGGGCTCTATTTTCGGACCGCTTCTTTTCCGTCTGTCTATAAATGACTTGCCTGATGTTACTATCAGCAGTAAAATGTATATGTATGCTGATGATATCCAGGCTTATAATTGGAGTAGCATGCTCAAATTGGTGGTAATATCATTGAGTTCGTGAACTCTGCGTCTAACTTAGGTGTAGCTTCTAATGGTAGAGTAACGTGGACTGATCATAGCAACACTGTTATTGGCAAAGTTTACGTAAAGTTTCGCGCGAGAATACAACGTGGCAGGAACCTTATCCAGAGGAAATACAAGAGTCCGCTATCTGAAGAACAGTTCTTCATTTATATAACCAGTCTTTGGAACTCTTTGCCATACAATGTTCAGAAACTTGGCAACGCATGTTTGTTTAAAAAGAAGCTATTTAAATTATTTTACTGAACAAAATTTTTTTGTTTAATTATTGTCGTAAATTTAATATCTGGATGAAACTATTCAATTCTGACAAAATATCATCCACTACATATTCCGAATTGAATGGTTTTCATCCGGATATTAAAAATTTACGTTTGAAAGAGAGGTAGAATCTAAACTTCCATATTTAGATATATTGATAATAAGAAAGGGAAATAAGTTAATGTTTGATTGGTATAAGAAACCAACATCTTCTGGAAAAATTATTAATTTTTATTTCAGACATCCGAGAAAAATGATAATAAACACGGCGAAAAATATGATAGACGGCATATTGACTACAAGTGATAGAGAATTTCAATTGAAGAATAAGGACACAATAAGAGATATGCTTAATGACAATGATTTTCCAGTAGGATTAACTAACCGATTAATTAGACAATATGGTGGTTATAGGCATAATTTAGAAAATACTACGGCAAAATCAAAAATTTATATATCATTAACTTATGTTCCTGGAATATCAGAAAGATTAAGAAAATCTAAAATATATTTAATTATTATTTAATTTATCTTGGTGGCTGTATTAACCATGGAATATGTTATTTATTATAGTGTTACCACCATAGGCTTTTTTTGCGTTTTCTTTGTGTTATGCACTGTAATTTATAAGATATCCATCTTGTTGTGCTAGGTGAATAATAAATAAATAAAATAGAAATAAATAAATATTAAAAAAAAAATAAATAAATATATAAATATTTTCTTTGACGTAAAATCATACCCAAATTCTCTCTTCGTATCTTTCATTATCCGGTTTTGTCTACTATTTTATTTAGACTACCTGTGCTATTAATTTTCTTCCTTCTGTACAAAATAATATGTTAGAACAAATTTAAAAAATTATAATCGCCAATACAGATTGAGATGGCAAAAAAGCCATGCTTGATAATTAAGAAATTCATTTAGAAAATAAACACTTGTCATTTATGTAGTAGTCTTCAAAAAAAAAGGTCTCTTAAAAAAAATAGATGAATATGCATCTAAAGCTGTCTCTGAATTTCAAGAAAATAAACAGCCTTTTTTTGTGCACTTCGTAAGAAATAAAGAAGACCAAAATCAAGCTATAAAAAAACAAAACTACCATCCCAATGAACATCATAATAACAATAAAACTAAACTGATGCTTATCTGGGGTACGTGCAAGACAAAAAATACAAACAAATAAACATAAATTCTGTTTTATTAAATATGTACATATGTATGTTCTATGTACATAGTCTTGTGCTTGCAGTTAAACAACGAGTAAACAAAAAACTTTCTTTAAAAATAAAAATTGTTTGAGATAAAAAAATGTGGGTTGACAGCTTATGTCAACACGCCTTTCATATAAGAAACAGCAACAGAATTTTGGACAGACACACACACACACAAACGAATACATACATACATACATAGATACATTCATAAATGAAAATTATTAACATTTTAAATAAATAATAAACAAACTACAGAAAATATTATTATTAAAGAACTTTTCAATTTGAACACCATCCAAAAATAACATGTGTTGCGATTAAAATCTTTAAAATGTAGAGCATATATTTTTCGAAAGATCGTTTAATGGTAAGGCATTTTCGAAGTTTTATTAAAAACACATCTTTCATATTTTGAGTATGTATATCATTATTTTCATGTTTACTTGATAGTGACTTAACAAGCTAGAGCTCGTAAAAATTTTTTCCAAATTGCTTTTCCCTTAACAATCCGTCAGTGTTTTAATGGTGTCTTGATATTTTTCATAAAACAAAAAAGGAAATAAATAACAAGTCAAATTTTGTTTGATCGGTCTTGTATAGGGTCCGCCATCTAACGTTTTTTTCCAACTAGTGCTTATTTCATGAATGGTAACAATTAGCTCATGTGGGCTAAGTGGGCCTGCGATCGACTTACAGAAGATCAGATGAAGATCATTTTGAGCTTGACGGGTATGTAAACAAGCAAAATTGTCGCATTTGGGCCACAGAAAATCCGAACGCACTGTTTGGTGCGGTTTTTTGTTCAGGGGCATAATTGGGCCATTTTTCAGGAGTGGCCTTTACAGTCAATGGCGATCGTTATCGGGCCATGTTGAACGAATTTTTGTTTACAAAAATTGAACAGGAAGATATTGGCATGATTTGGTTTCAACAGAACGCCGCTACGTGCCACACAGCCGAAGCTGTGTAGTTGTGTTTATAAAATTAAAAAAAAGAAGTTATTTGGCGGACCCTATATATTTGAACTTATAAATAAGTTATTTTTGTCCCTAGTATATGAAATACTGTTGTGATTTCCTTCCGTCATTGCTAGCTGTTTATTCGGTATGATAGGCATGCGCTTGCGATGTGATGACATAATTCTTAAGCCGCATTCTAAACTGTACTGGTGAGTCAGGTTTAGGTAGTTCCTTTATTAAGGTCGTATCTAGTCATGTAGATAGAATGCGCGCCACCTGTTGTAATGAAAAGTTGGAGCTTTAATCTTTTTTTTCAGTGTTCGTCCAGTTTGTCCTATATAAGTATGCTTACAGCTACAAGTATACTCCGCTGGAACTAAATTTGTCAGTTATTTCTGTCAATGTCCAGAGATTATATCTCAGAGTGTAGCTGCTTTTTAATGCTGTGAGTAAACCTTATTTGTGAAAAAGGTTAGTTTATTTATATATTTCTGATCCTGTGTAAAAAAAAATGTACCGTCGTGTTATATCGGTTGTCTCTTTGTCTTTTTTATTTCTGCTTTTAATGTTGTATTGTCTAAAAACTTTTCCCATAGTGGTGGGTTTGCAGGCTTTGTTTTTACTTATAGTGCAAATTGTGCCAACTTCTTTGTAGTACTTATCTGGAGTAAGTGGGATTATTTCAAGTCTATGTGTCATATGTTTAAATATTTCTAGTTTATGTTGGGTAGGGTGGTTCAAGGTGATGTAGATAATAGTGTCCGTTGTAGTTGGTTTTCTATAGATGTCCAATATTAGACAGTCAGTTCCTCGTTTTATTGTGTCAAGATAATGCAAATTTCTATCTTGTACTTTTTCCATTACGGATTGAGTTTAAGTCTCTTAGAATTTGTTTAGCGTTGTTGTTTGAGGAAGTAATCATATCATCTAGGTATCTATAGTAATGATTAATTATGTGTAGTAATTCGAGATGTTGCATGAAAATTTTCACAGAGGTTCCTGAGATTGAGTTTCCCATGCCGAATCCGTTAGGTAATTTGTAAAAGTGACCATTAAATATGTATAAAGTAGTTCTGTTATTATTGTCTTTGCAATATCTAAAATGTCGGTAATGTATTGGTTGTCGTATGACTTGTCTAATGTATCGCGTAGGATAACTGAGGTTTCTTGTGTTGGTATGGAGGTATATAGATCCTTGATGGCTCGAGAAACGATTCGCGTGTTTTCGGTTATCTTGACGTCTTTAAGTTTTTCGATAAGTTCTTGTGTATTACGTACTGCGTATGTATCTTGTAAATTTATCTTTTCTTAACGTAGGTCGGTAAGGTGTTTAACTAGGTGATATACTGTAGTTTACAATGAGTCTATTTGGTATGTTCTTCTTATGTATTTTCGTTTGTGCTTTTAGTATTTGAGGTCCTGGGTTGGTGTTCATGTATTTTTATAATTTTTCCATCAGTAAACGTTTTGCAGCGTTTTAATAGGCTGAGTATTTCCGTTTGAAAAATTCAGTTGGGTCATTATTAAATTTAGTGCAGTTTATGTGTTGTATAAACTGTTGTGATTTTGATTGTGTTGTGATTGCAGAAGTGCCTCGTAACTCTGAAGAGATTTAATTTACTTTTTCGAATTCTTAGTTATCAACAGACGTCTTAACAAATGTAGTCGGCAATACTTTACAACATTAGTCTTTTGTCATAGAAAGCTTTGAATATTCTTTACCAATTCCCCAATGTTACACTTTCTGCTCTAAGGCTTAGGCGATTTTTAATCAGTTAAGCTAACTTTTTTTTTTAAATGAATTAAGTACATATAAATAAAAAGATTAAAAATTTATTCCAAATAATAATTTTAAAAATATATTTTATTTATATTTTAACACAAATATTTTAACTTTGTGACATATTTCGTCCTTAGTAGATAAAATCACAGTCTACTATTATCAAGTAGTTGTATAAGAAGCCATATTTCTTAAATATAAATATGAGTATAATTAATTTAGCTTAATAATAGTTGTACTTATAAAGATACAAGTATTTTCCCAGCATAATATTAAGACATCAGCTGTAAATTCTAATTAAAAACTATTTAATTTTTAATTAGAATTAACGAACAAACAGCCAATTTATTAGCTTAAAAATATAAACTTGGTTTAAGAAATAACCTTCAAAAATTTAATTATTATTGCTTTAATTTATTTTAAAATACTTACCACGACAACACAACTTTCGTTATAGCTTTTAAATTCCTAGTAGGATAAAATAATGGATTTTTTAAAAAGTTTTTTATATAATTTTCAACATACTTTTACGATCCACCATACTGGTTTATATCTTAATTCTTTTTTAGATTTGTCTACACTTTTCTTAGTTAATTAGGAAAATAACCACTTTTCTTACCTCATGTCTATGCGCTAATGACAAAACGATAAATTTTAAAATCCATGAGAATGCGGTTTTTTAAATTTGTTTTCTTTTCTATTAATTTTGTTAACAAGGAAGTGGCTGATTAATTATTTTTATGAGAATATTTGTTCATGCCGTTTAATTTCATGTGGTAAAAAATTTTATTTTTTTTTTTATAAATTTCCTTGTTTGGTTTTGTGTTAAAAATAAAAAAAATGCTTAAAAACTCGAGTTTGTTTGAATGTGCAGTTGAAAATTATTGCATTAAAGACAAACACTGTTTATTAACTTCAGAAATAAAGAATTTTAAAATATTTTTAAATTAACTTAAACTTATACAAAACCTTTACTGAGAGAGCTTAAATATTTAAAAAGCTGATCACAAATACTTGTATTGCCTTTACTTTGTTCTGGAAATAAAATGGAAGAACTAAACCCATTAATGCTAGAAAATAACTTAAACAGCTTTAAATTACATGGCGTGGCTCATACCAGGTGTAGCTGAGGTTGCAGTAAGACACTAATAAGACAAGAATGATCTCAGCTTTCAGGCAATATGTATATACCCCTAGAAATGAAATCAGAAACAGATTTAATGTATTGTTACGAGGATTATTAATTAAGCTTCAAAAGAAAATAATTATCGGTAAAGAAGTAAATGAAACGACCTACTGTCCATTTTACAGACTGCGTAGTTTTCTAAGAAATCTTATGCACACAAGACAAAAACAATGGGGTTATAAGAAATTCTACTAAATAAAATAAACAGCAGAAAATGAAAATAGTTAACACAGAAGAAAACAAAACCCACAGTCGAACAGGCGCCTAAACTGAATGATAATAATAACAACAATATGTGGTGATGTTAAAGCAGCACTGCTTGCTGGACAAATGAATTAAATTCAAACTGAGTCATCAGTGACTAAAGATAACAAAGTTACCATCGTATTTATTTTGTTTTAATGAAAGTAAATTAATCGTTTAACTAAATTTAAAATTATAAAGTACTGCGTTATAATTTATAATGCAATAGAGAACTCAAGAGAACAAAGCGTTTATTAAAAGGAATAAACGTAACAATAGGTGCCCCTGTAGGCTAGTAGGTAGTGTACTAGCTTGTCAGTATGGGGGTTTTGGGTTCGATTCCCAACGAAGACCTTGGTTTTTTTTCACTACAAAATTAAAAATTTGCTGTCGGTGGGACTGCTCAGCGATGAAGGCATAGTCACTGGTCGCTGTGATGTCTTTATACGGCAGTTAATTTCCGACTATCCTTCTACTTTCACCACCTGTGTAACTTCTTCTCTATCCCTTTCCTAAAGAAAGTAGCACGGTACTTGACTAAATAGGCATTGTTGCCTGAAGTGCTACTTCTCTTAAAAAAATATATAGTGCCAAATCATATTCATTCTTCTAGCTAATAAGAACGGGCACGTATTCGTAAAGTTTTACGGAGATTTTGCTTATTTCCTTTTTGGCAAAGTTTTAGACTATCTACACGCCGCAGCATCTGCAGTGCCTATTTATGAAGTAAAACAGCTCAACGGTGTGCAGATATAAGATACTAAAGTATACAGGTGCTTAATTCAGAAAACATAAACTAGTGCAGAACACAATCGGAAAAGATATATGATCC
This sequence comes from Trichopoda pennipes, assembly GCA_030448955.1. NCBI lineage: Eukaryota > Metazoa > Arthropoda > Insecta > Diptera > Tachinidae > Trichopoda > Trichopoda pennipes. Next base: position 6,924,393 of record JASKUP010000067.1, read on the forward strand.
TGGTTGTCTTCTCCTTATTTAAGTAGTTAAAAAGCATTTGGTATATAGTAAATTTTATGTAATTTTTTGAAATATGTTTTCACTTAGTTAAGTCGATAAACTAAATATGATTGAAAACTAAAAACGTAATATTGCGCAAGCTTTTATTAAATGTGTGCAAGTTTTTTGCTATTGATGTAGACATTCTAGCCATTTTCAATAATATTAAGATTATTTATTTGTCTTCCTTTCAAAGTTTTCAGCATTTAAGGTGTACACCCTCTAATATGATGTGTAGTTCATGGCACAAAAAATCTGTAGAAAAGATACATTTTTTATTTACTTTCAATTTGAATAAAAATTTTAAAACATCCATTACACAGTATTAAGATTAACACTTTCATTGATATCTTGTTCCTTATTTGCTATTTACCACACGCTAAGTTTTTTATTTTTAAAGAAAATGAATTAGTTGACTTTGAAAAGCAACACACCCATCACCACCTACTACTATATGTCATTTTTGAATGACGTATAATTTTGTTTTTAATTTTATATTTATTTTTAAATTGTCACAGTACAAATTTGCAAAACAGCTTTCAATACCTAAACAGTTTTGCTGGCCGACTATTTTTTATTCATTCATATTTAAGGTGATTATTAGAAATTTTTTAATAACAAATTTAATAGCAGTTTAATAGTAACATATTGTTTAACAAAAAATATTAAACACACCTTTAAGTTGAATAAAATAAAGTAAGTCATTAGCGACCTGGGTAAACCGCTATTAGAATATATTCTATAATATATAAACTGCTATCATATTCAATTCTATAATACCATGAATTTCAATCTATGAAAGGTAGGGCGCTCAAATACAGAATTAAAATATTTCATTCATAAATTTATTGTTTGTGTATTTTAAATTCATTCTTGCTATAATTTTATTTCTAATAAATTAATTCAATTCAATCAAATTACACCCAAATATGTAAATTGTAAAATGACACAATGTTTATACATTAACTGCTGGCTTCATGCCATTCCATTTTTATTTTTTTAATCAGAAAATGTAGGTGTTGATAAAATGATTTACAAGCATTATGCAACAAGTTTTAAATAATTTAAATTTTGATTTAACTATAAACACGAAAATCATATCAAATCGCATGTCAAAAGGTAGAAAAATCAATCCTTAACTTAATTTTTTTTGCATAAAATTATTTACTCGGTTTTTACTTTTGAATAGATACATTCATATATATATATTTATATATAGTTCGCAATAAGTATTAAATTGTTTGCTAAATTCTAATTGTGAAAAAATGGAAATAAGATAAATAGCATGAAATCAAATTTAAGATTTTGTTTGTCCAAGGTCGGTCAAAAACACCCTATATATTGTATGAATACTGTTGAGATTGCACAAAAATTTTCAACTAATTCAAAATTAAAAAATGAAATTTGCAGTAAGAGCTTTGTTCTCTAAAACAAAAAATTTAGATTAAGCTGATTCAAATTGTATTATTGTATTACGAAGAGAAAAGCTCGATAATTATGAATGAAAAATAATATCTTGCAAATATTCACCACAACCATGCTAATATATATCGATTCTTTCATTAAATTTTTTAATCATTTTATGGTAAAATGTTGGTCCTATTTCGTTAACCACATCACGGATTTTGAGTTTTAAGGCTAAAATCGATTCGATTGGCTTCATATAGACTCTATCCTTAACATAACCCCACAAAAATGATCCAGTGGTGTTTAATCACACGATCTGCCTGGCCACTTAACTGCTAATTGTGACGAAATTATGCGATCGGGAAATTTAGTTTGCAATAAAGTGATCGTTTCATTGGCTGTGTGACATGTAGCACCGTCCAGTTGAGACCTAACATCAGTGATAATGACGTCGTCGTTACTAGGCCAAAATTGAGTTGTTAGAATCTCGCGATAACGTGATCCATTGACCGTTACCGCATTTCCAGTCTCATCTTCTGTGGGCTCCAGACCACATAGCGTACCATACAGTGACACATTGAACATGCAAAGGCTTCTCAATAATAGCAATTTTGCTTGTTGACATACCCTGACAAAATGATTTTTTTAGAAAAAGCAGCCGGTGGTTCCTGGATAAAATGAGCTAATCTACGGCGATGTGAATGGTCGGTCGGCTTTAATTCCTCAACCAGTTGAACCTTGTAAGGCTTCAAAGTCAAATCTTTATGCAAAACTAACCATATGTTGATTTTAGATAACCCCAATTATTGAGAACGTCAAGGAATTGACAAATTTGGATTTGATGCAATACTGTGGCTAATGCCTGCGATGTTGGTGTTCGCACATTTTGTGTCCAGCCTGTTGACTTAAATTTATCGACCAAATTCTTAATAGCGTTCTCAGAAATATAATTATGTTCTCCGAAAATATCGCGAATTTTACGAAATGTTACTTTAAGAGAACAGCAATTTTCGTAGTGTATTAAAATTATTTTAGTGGAATTTTCGTGCGAAATTAAATTCATTGTAACAATTGCCTATGTATCTATTACGAATACGTCAAACACCTAAATGTCAAAACTATCATGTTGCTGTGTTGCCACAATTGAAGAAAAAACTTCTTGTTGAAAAACAAAACGTTGCCCAAAAATTTTATGTTATTAAAAATATTTCAAACTTAAAGATTTCTTTACTTGCAATGGATATCCAGGAATTCGTTAGAATAAAAAAAAATGTGACAAAAAGTAAAACTAATATTCAACGCCTCTTCAGAAGGTTTTCTTTGATCATTTATACTGTTGCTAGTGTCCATAAATATATTACTTTGTTCTTAAACACTTTCCGTAAAGTAGATAGTGTTTATATCATAATAGTTTGGCAATCGTTATTATTTGATATCATAATCGCAGTTAAAAAATTTATTTCGCATTCTTTACTAAAGTGGCACAGAATTACTCATTATTTATAGGGTAAATACAGATCGTTTATACTAAACATTAGGATTGGTTGTAACTGAATAACTGCCTTCCACAGGCTGATATGTCTTGGTGTGATATTTATGAGATTTCTCAGTTTTACCATATTTCTGATTATATACCGAAACGTACTTAGTGAATATTATTAGTCTTCTATTAGTTTTAGATCTTCATGGACCTGATAAAACGATAGTGCTTTGCAATTGGACGTTGGCTCTAGAATATCTTCTGCCCGAATGAAAAGGCTTATTATATAGGAGAGTATAATACTCATTTCATGTCGCAGATTTAGACGTAGACGAAATACCTCTCCCAGACTTTGTAGCAGGTTAATATTTGTTGCTAGTAACTTTGAGAAAGTTGTTACACTTATAATGGCATTAGGTATTGAACTCGAGAAAAGGTTCGTTGTTTTAAAAATGACATAGCTTGGTAATGTTTCTAAGGCACAGCCGATCTAGGTTCCATCCAGAGAGTAAGATATTTGTCTTCCTCACTAAAGTGTTAATGTTACATTTCAACTTCGGAGCATAAACACTTTAGATATTTTTGAAGTAGTGTACAATACTGCCAAAGAGGTTATTTACCTTATTTATATTATATAAAATAAAAAGAGCTGCTTAATTTTTTTTGTATTCAACATACGGAGAGACGGAATTCCAGCACTGGGATTGAACCAATGATTGTTGAATTATACTTAATTTTCATGTGGAATCCAACAGCTTATCTAGTGACCAACAATGGCTGCCGTAAGTAGCTTTTTCTACGTATGATTTAATGATATTTTCTGAGGAAGAAATGATATCAGTCCATTCACCATTTCTGCTCCATATACATTCAAGGCGCACCATTAAATGTGGCATGCTGCACTCGTATCAAAATTTATTACTTTTGATGTCGATAGCTTTTCTCTATTTATAACGAGCTTTGTCAGACATTTCATTATTCGAGTTGTAAGCGATATAAATCACATGGATCTCCTCAAACGAGTACCCCTAGGTTCGTCCTTTCTCCTACCCAAGTTCTTATTTTCCTTTACGACCTTCTATTTCAAACTTCCAGCGCTATCTGGTTTTTCACAGATGATAATAGCATATGTCTTACGCATCTATTTTGCCATGATACATGATACACCCTCACGCACGATCTCTTTATATTTATCTGTTACTTACAAGGCCACCTTTATTAAACCGAAAATGGATTGCAACATGCATGGACTGGTGCTTCAAAGACTATTTTGGAATTACTCAACCGCCTGAAGGAAAGATTACAAAGGCTCATGGTTTCCAAATCTATTGACTCACTAGACTCTTTGTCGTTAACGCAACCTAATGTACTCTGATGAAATCGGCAACTGTGAACTGAAAACTGTGGCTTCGTCCGAGCGTGCACATTCTCCATAAAGAGCGCAACTGCTTATGGTCGTTTGGCCATTGAACTGGCCACAAAAAGTTACAAGGAGTAAGAAACCATTTCAAATTTGTGGAGAAGACAAAATTTGTATGCCTAAAAGATTAACTAAACGGCTGGACCGATTTGCATAAATTTTTTGGTATGTGTTTGGGTGGCACCCCGGGCAGTTTAGATTTTTTACAATTCGGTCCAATTTGACAAAGGGGCATGGTACCTCCCATACAAACCACAAATTAAAAATCTATTATTTCTGCTCCTGATAACGATATTTAAACAAAATTTGTTACGCCGGTTTGGTGTGCATTTTCTATGTGCCGCTGAAAATATGGGCGGTATTGTACAAAGGGGCGTGATACCTCCCATACAAACCACAAATTAAGAATCCAATATTTCTGCTCCTGCTAACGGTAATTAAAGAGAATTTGGTATTTCCGTTGAGTGAACATATTTCTGATGCATGCAAATATAGGCGGGATTTGATAAAGACGCGTGGTACCTCCCATACAAATCTTCTTTATGCATATAATTCTACTGTACGTGTGTACGTCACTGAATAATTTTTTTTGCATGCGGTTGGGTGCCACCTTGGATGGTTGACATTCACAAACCAGCCCGGCAGATTGCGCTGCAGTCAGTATCCAGGTTATTCAACTGCACTGCAACTACACGACTAGATCGACTTGAATGAATTTTTGTGTATTCAATCATTCAATGCATTTAATTTTTTGTGCGCTGTGTTTTGATATTATATGGTATCGCATTTACGTAAATATTGAGCGTTATTTACTTCAAAAATACACACACACCATAAATTCGTCGCCAGCCGCCAACTGCCTCCAATGTTCATTGGCGGATGATGGTGAAAGGCTCAAAGTAACATGGACTCGATTACCGCCGCCATTAAAATATTCGCGGTGGGAATAGAGCTCTTCTTTGCGATCTCACAAATTCGTTCTTAATGGGTCAGCTAGTAGAGAATATATAAATGTGTCTACAAAAAACTAATAGGGTGTTTCATAAAAGCCGTAACAAATATGGTCTTATATTTTAAACATCTTAGTGAGCATTTGACATTTGTCCGGGCTACTTTGTGATCAATAAAAACGAGTAAAGATTTTAATAAAAAAAATGAAGAGTATCCGATACAAATGTGAATTTCACATATATGGTCTTAATTTCTGCATCGTAACATGCTGACTATGAATTTAAAAAGAGTAGGCATAGTACTAGTTCGCGATAAAAGCAAGTGTAAGAAATTTAGAGGCATCCTACGATATTTTCAGAAGGCCTTATTTTAAATTTAGCCAAAAAATATATTGCTGTATTCTCTGTAGCCAGTTTAAAAAAGTTAAATGAAAAACTAGCGGGCGACTAATGCATGGTACGGAACACTTTATATGCGAGTGCAACGCGCACTTGATAAAATTAATATTTTTATTTATGTTATTCTTCTTTTGAATTTTTGGTATTTTTTTGGGTGAATAAAATACTTATTTAATGAGTTAAGCTTAAGGCAAGAGAATCTAGATTTTATATTCATAATTGGCTTTACATTAAGATTTTTAGAAAATAAATATTTTATAAAAGTAGATATCGTAACGCTAATGCTTATAATCTATAAAAATTTTATAAAATAAGTAGCTTAACCGTCAATTTGCAAACAATTTGTCTACATGATATTGCCAGCGTGTGTTTTTGTTTTATTTTTTTTAATTTATTATACCCTTTATAAGGTCACAAAAATGTTGTCTAATCAACACTTTAGTTTTTATAATGTAAAATTGTAAAAGTAAACACAAAAATGTAGGTGTCTACAGAAACGTAGGAAACACTAGCAATAATGATAGAAAAAAAAAAGAAAAATATAATAAATCGTCGCACTCATGTATAAACAATTATACAGTGTTAATTTAATTTTATAGATACTGACAAGAAATGATACACGTGATCACATAACAACTAACTATTTAACATAATTTCATGTTCTATAGACACTTCCTCGTAAAATGCAGCAAACCTACTCACTACTCGATTAGAGGTTTTGTTTTGAGGTAAAATGTATTTTGTTTTCCCCACATTTTCAATATAATTTACAACCTTTCATGTGCCATAAATATATTTAATTTCCTTATGAAATCAAATCTACATACCGCACACTCATTCATAACATTGTTAAAGTTACGATACAAGAAATGTGGAGGAAAAAACTTGTGTTAAATAAGCAAAGTTTTGATTTTCATATTAAATTTAATATAAATTAAAGTTTTCTTCCTCTTTCATTTCAGGTTTTTTTTTTATCTTTTCAATATTTATTTTAACATACGAGTACTGCATTATAGAAGTAATTATACTTTCCAACAATTTATAAATCACTCAAGTTGAAAGATTTTAGTTTGCTTTTGACGTAAAAGCTTATATTATTGTCATAAACAGTTTACTTAGGTTGTTCTTCTTGTTATTACGAGGGTATTGTTTAAATTTCAGAAATAACCAAAACGTAATTTAATACTTAGTTTAATTTTTTTTTTCGTTATCATCTCTCAAGAGAGAAGAGTAACTGAACATTATGTATAAGTTGATTAAATCAAGGGAAGGTATGCTTTTTATAAAAGATCGAATAACAAAATGTGAAATAAGTTTGAATATCGGGTTTTTAAACAAGAAGTATGATTTTTAATTGTGAAAACACCAACGACATGATAGTTTAACATTTAGTTTTTTGACGTATTCGTATGCATCTTGTCATCGTAATATTTTCGGGCAACATAATCGTTCCTCTGAGACCGGCATTAAGAATTTGATAGTTAAATTTAAGTCGACAGGCTCGATACAAAATGTGCGAAGACCAACACGTTTTCGACCGGGTCGTATTGGAGCAGAGCCAAATTTGTCAATTCCTTGACGTTCTCAACAATTTGCGTTATCCAAACGCCTCACAAGGTTTAATTGGTGCCGCACCACCATTTACATCGCCATAGATTCATTCGCTGGTTTTTCTGAAAAAAAAATAATTTTTCTAGACGAAGGCCATTTTCACTTGTCAGGGTATGTCAACAGGCAAAATTACGGCATTTGGGCTTCCTTTGGGCATTTGGGAAGCCTTTGTATGCTCAACATGTCACTGTGTGGTGAGTTATGTGGTCTGGAGGATTGGTTGGGCCGTTGTTTTTCGAAGATGTTCATCCTCATCTGAGGCAACGCTCTCGAGAGATGTTAACAACTCGATTCTGGCCTCTTATGGAGCCAATGAAACAATCAATTTAATGCAAACCAAATTTCTCGATTGCATAATTTCACGACAATCAGGAGTTAAGCAGCCAGCCATTTCGTGTGATTTAACACCACTGGAGTATTTTTTGCGGGGTTTCGTTCAGAACATAGTCTATGCGGAGCTCATCAAATCCATTTCATCCTTAAAACACAAAATCCGTGACATGATTAACGAAATGGGACCACCATTTTGTCAAAAAGTGATTAAAAACTTTGATGAAATAATCGACATCTGTAGTGTGGTCATGGTGGACATTTGCCGGATATCATTTTTCTTTTATAATTTCCTCGTAATACAATAACAATTTTAATCATCTCTAAATGTTTTTTTTTTGTTTTAAAAATCAAATTTCTTATTGAAGAACCTGTTATATGCTTTTTAGGAAATGAACCAATAAAATTGTTTTGCCAATAGCTTACAAATCAATAACTTTCAGGTCTTGAAACTGTCACATTATAAATTGTAAAATTAAGCAGCAAGAGAAATAATAAAAGAGAAGGATAAAATTAACATGTTGCCCCTAGCTCCTGAAGATCGGCAGGTAAACTGAACTCGCTTTTAAGTGACTTAGTTTCATTTTGCCTATGTATGCTTGGCATATGCTCTTTCTCGGAGGATAAGGCAGTTATCTTTAAGTACCCCTAGTCTTCGCCTGATTGTGTAGACAGCTGATGCCTAAAAGTGATTTTTGCTGTCACAATGAGGAGCGGTGCGAGCTAAAGTAAATATAAGTGAGAAAAACTATAACTTTTCGCATTCGAATTTGACAATTATTAACTACCTTTTAGATAGACATCAGGAGTGCTAGCTGAGTATGTAGCGATCTAGAAAAGCAATAACGAACCTAAGCCTTGTCTGAAAGTGAGAGATTATTGAAATAAATTTATTCCTTTTATTAATTCCTTGAATTATTTTAAATCCAATAGAATAACAAATTCAGACACACAAATAATTCTTTATTCATCATACATATATTCCAACAATCATCTTTCCCAATTAATAACTTCAACTTAATATGCAAAGATTTATTGTAGTTTTTATATTTGCAATACCACATGCCGCCTTCTTGCTAAGCAATTGTCAATGTTGTCGTCGTTGGACCAGACATTCTTAGTTAAATCGACATAGTATTAGTATGCGAAAAGAATACAAGAGAGAATCATGCGTGCTATATAGATGTCATGTTTGTCGCGGTATTATTGATATTCTGTTATATTGTCTATACATGTTAAAATTAAAATAAAAATTGACATTTTTTTCGCATTAGACGTAAATTGAACGTTAGGCAAAAAAAAAAAGAAATACAGTATTAGCTAAAGCAACATAACCATCTTAACAATTGTTTAATCTTTCTTAGTCATGTCAACGCTATTAAATTTAAAATTTTCTACGTGCATTTCATTAGCATGCGGTTTATTTTTATTTATATAAAAGATATGCAAAAACGAACACCAAAAACCAACAAAAACTTTTAAACGTTGACAGGTATTATGACTCTTTACCGTTAGATGACAGTTTATTTGGGGTTTTATTTTCTAGCTCTCTCTCTCTTCTACTGTCTTTCTATCTCTTTTATATTTTTACGTTGAAGAATTTACGTATTGACAGTTCAAACCACTAAATGTTTATCAACATAAAATTTATGCTTTAATGATTTTTCAATGATATCATACTCTAATACAAGTATCAACACAACATATTCATGGATACTGATGATGTTTATGTTTCTTTTTTTTCGTTGTAGGTATGTTTTTACGTACTCAAATGAACATTGATTGTCTGGCACACTTGAATTAATTTTATTGAAAGATTAAGATTTGTTATTGCTCGCTGTTAAATTTGTTTTTGCTGTCACTTTAGTAGAACAATAACCGTAAATCTTAAGAGGTTAAATTACATATTTAAGTGAGCGTAATTGTGTTAAGGTTAAATCTTCTTTTGCAGTAAAGTTTTGTGTGTATTGTTTTTAAATTAATTAATTGCTATATTAATTTCAATTTTCATTTAGCTACGGAAAGAGAAATATCTTTACGATATACATACTATATCGCTTAAATATTATTGGTATTTTGGCTAGCATTCCGAATTGTCATTATAATTTCTCTCTGTCGGTTTCTACCATAGAAATTATGCATAAGCCAACCTGAAAATCGCTAATTCCACTTATATCAGACAAAAGTGCCTGTCATATGCAAGCAAATGATTTTGCAAGATTCTCTAATAGTCTATTAGACTATTCAATCTAGTTGACCAAATGAAAAAGTTTTGGTGGCCTTTGGAACTATATTTTCTTCCTTAATAATTTCTGGTCTATTGGAGAGTATATTTAGGAATTAAATCAAATATTCTCATACATTGTTGTTTTTCCTTCTTCCGAAAATTTATTGATGGCCCAATATCACTTATCTTTAAAGATGTATTATCAGTTTTGGACTGGTGTTTGCGGATATTAACGTCAAATAGCAGCTGATAATGGCAAAATTTTATTAAAAAAAATATTTTACGAAATCAACATTTTTGTTTTATTTATTTAACTCATTTTATCACATTTTTTAGGTAAGATAATAAGCTGCTTATTGTTTTTAATAATTTGGTACACTGACATTTCCCTGAGTCAAAATTCCATTGACGATCAGTAACAGCTTCCGGATGTTTTTAAAACCTAATAATACTAACAACTCGTAATACGAAGAAAAGGAAAAGTGATTTTAAAGCAGATTTTAAATTATATTCATTATATTTTTGATCTTTTCGGATTGAATTGATCGACTCTGATGCACACATATACATCTTTGAAAATTAATCTCGTATTCAACCTGTCCACCGTAACGCTTCTCTACTGAATAGCCGAAAAAAATAGAATGAATCTCAGGGTCCTTTTTTCAACCAATGCAAGATCACTTAGTAAATGATCAAAGTTATTATTTTTAATGTTATAAAAAAGAGTATATTCCTTTAGCTTTAAGAATATTGTATGCCTACTTCTTGGACTAGAAATACCAGTTGCTTGTTTTATCAAATTTTCTCCTTAAAAGACTTTATTATACATACGGCTCTAGAAAAAGAATTGGTTGTTCCAGTATCAACTTAGCAGTCTTGTTTTGTGAATTTTCGTATCGAATCTCTCCTCCCGAACGCTTTCTCTACTGCATAATAGAAATACAGAATATATCCCAGGGTTACTTTCTTCATTATTAAAATCCAGTCATAAAAAAGTGCCCCCGACGGGGTCACGTGATCGTATATTCAGCAAAAGAAGATGTGTTTTGCTTAAATAATTAACACAGGAATATTTATATCTTTCGAGGCCTATTGCTTATGACCTGCCACTATAATTTTCGTTTGTCGTTTTGAGTTTCTTTTCATTCTGCAGTGCTGTGTAAAGCGTTCAACTGAAATTATAAACTGTTGTCATTTTTTTCGGTAAAAGCCGTCATTATTGGCTACTTATTTGTTGCACTCGGCGAGGGTTTTCTTTGCAATGATGTCATTATCAAGCCGCGTTTTAGATAGTACTGGAGGGTTAATACTATCTAAAGGTGGCTTAATAATGATGTCATCACATCGAAAGCGCTCGCCGATCATATCAAATAAACAGGCAGTAATGACGGTTTTCCCCGATAGGAATCGCAACAGTAGTTCATTTACTGGCGGAACGAATAAAAAAAAAACTTAATACTAAAATTATAGACTTTATTTTCTAACATAAAAATATGAAGACCTGCTTGCAGATGTTTCTTGTCATTATTAGAATATAAAAATTGTGACACCGTGTTTCTCATCAATTCTATTATAAAGTAGATGGATGCTAGCATAGTACGAAAGACATTTTTTTGCACTATATCGGAACTTATGTTATAAGTGTAAGCTAAACAACACGGCAGGAATATCACAATAATTTCTTTCAACCGAAATATAAAAGAGCAGGATATCATTTACTTTGTAGTGGTTGACCTTATAAAAACCTAAAAAATTTCTACTACTGTAAATAAATACCCTGTTTTTAATGCCTTTTTACATTACTTAAAAATTTCATATATTATAATTTTTTTAATTATCAATTTTAACTATACAAAAGACACTGATAATTGCATCTTTAAAGTTTCTATGCCTTTAACAACTTTATATTTATCATTTCAATAAAAATTTTGATAACAACTCTTTTTATCGCTTTTCTTCCACTTAACATTAGTTTTATAACTTCATTTGCGAGGATTTCTGAGCTTATGAATAATTTCCTTAAGCACAAAAATTGAAGAAAGATAACAATATATCTTTATCAATGATCTAGCAGTTTTATCTAAAAAAAATATCTATTCAACCACTTCCGTTTTGTTAAACAACTCTTCAAGTAAAAGAACTTTCATTTTGTACCGCCCGTGTTCAAAGCACAATACTTAAATTTTTAAATTTTAAACATTTTTGTTATTTTTCTCTATACTTCTCTTTTCAAGATCACTTAGTAAATGATCAAAGTTATTGTTTTTTAATGTTACAGAAAAGAGTCTATTTCTTTAGCTATAAGAATCTTGTATGCCTGCTTCTTAGACCAGAAATACAAGTTGCTTTTTTTTATTGAATTTTCTCCTTTAAAGACTTCATTATTCATACGACCCTAGTAAAAGAATTGGTTCTTTCTTGTTGTTTCATCTTTCATTTTCATTTAAAAGGCGACAACATCTAATCTTTGCACCTTTCAATGGCTTAAGTACTGTAACTGACTAAATATAAGATCAAAGCTGATTTAACTATTGTTTTGTTCATCATCATCATCGTACTTATGGCATACTAATGGTTTTCCATTTGTTTCTTTACAAACTATAGATTCATATGAAACGCAATGTTCAAGAAAAAGAGCAAAGTCATTATTTTATCAAAGCAAACACGTTCCAATGTCCGCATTGTGGCAATGTTTTGTTAAATCTATCTATCACTCCTTCATGCAAACAAAAAAAAACAAGAAGAAACTCCATAACTTCTTTTGTTTAACATATGCAAGCATCATTGGCAATTACTTATTGTAAGTTTGCATATTGGGCTACAGGAGATATTAGTAATGGAGGAAATTACAAACTACTTTTTTGTTGTACCCTACACATGGACAAAATTTGTCTTTAATTTATAACAATTATTGAAAATGAAAAACTTTTTTATAATAAACCTTCTTCAGGTTATAAAGGGTAACTGTTCTAAATCAAATAGTGGCACATTAATCAATCAAAGTTATTTGACTTGATAATGGGGCTTTGAGGCCACTACTTGATGCGTATCTGTAAATATTCCAATGCTTGTACCATATAACAAGAGTCAGAAATCGGTGATTTCTGTGTTTCACTTTTTAGAATTGGGTAACTACCAACAATAGTGGCTTCTGAAAATGGCTACATGTATGTTTTAATAGATTCTTTCTGCCTACTTCATTTATGTTGTCGCTGGTGAACAATAAGATATCTCTAGTACATCTGCCTGCAAAATTAAATGATCTACATCAAGTCATCCACACTGCGATTTCTATTTTTAAGTGAGCTAAAACGTCTAAATTCTTCTATTATGGAAAGATTAGGTAGTTTGTTTTATAGTTGCTTTAGTGCTGGTATTTATTATCTTAATGGTATTAGCATAGATCAAAAGAATTCTTTAACAACAAGCTAAACAAAATTAAATGTCATCTTTCTAAAAGTTTATTTATGTGTGACTTTAAGTAAAAGTTGTTGCATAGACGGCTCAAGCTGGATATTTAATTTTCATAAGTTCTTAGCAGATATTGCAGCTATATTTCACCGAAGTGTGCAATCATATCAGGTTTATTGCCATATATCCAATAGTGTTATATGGCACTATCTTCATAGCCAATTATCAGGAACCTTATGTTTATTTGATAGTACATCCTTGAGTTAATTAATTTTGTATTGCTTGTCGTGTATATTGTTCTGGAATTAAAAGGTAACGCATTATGGGCTGTATTCATTACAAATGCTGTAATTAAATTTTTTTACACTATTTTCTGTATGGATAATTCTAGGAAAATCCCAATTTAAGACAGCGAAACATCGATCATGTAATAAAAATTTAAATAATCATTTTGCTTAAATTTCAACTGAGCTTTTTTAGCAGCTCAAAAGATAACACCATATAATTCTCTAGCTATAATGGCGACAAGTACGAGGTCATACAGTAAAACTCAGTTATCTGTGAAGACAGCATACAACTTTTATTTTTATATGCTATACTTCCTGTTATATCGGATATATAAATATTCATTCTCTCTAAACTTCAAGTGTTGTTGAAGAGTAGGGTGGCTACAAGGTATATGAGATAAAAAGAAAGTGATCCTGTCTTTCGGCACACCTCCCTAAAATATATATATATATATAATATTAACTCGTGCCGCATTGAGGTTAAAGTTAAGAAAAACTGTCGGTAAGGCTGCTCAGCGATGAAGGCATAGTTCCTGGTCGCTGTGCTGTCTTTTCACTGCAGTTAATTTCCGACTATCCTTCTACTTTCACCACCTGTTTCATCCCCTCTCTATCCCTTTCCTAAAGAATGTAGCACGGTACTTGACTACATAGGCATTGTTGCCTGAAGTGCTACTTCTCTTAAAAAAAAAAGAAATAGTTAAAGAACATTGTAATAATAGTTATATCTGTTTCATATGTTATTAATTTAATTTTTGAATAGTGTCTAAATAAATTTTATTAATTATAATTTTGAATTGCATATCATAATATTTTAAAAATAAAATATTATTGTGGTAATGGCTTATACACCATTGCGCTTGTAGAGTCCGAAAAAATATGCCTGCAACCAGATACCAGTTGTCGTTCTTCATCTTTTGCCAAGGATAAGCCAAAGCCTTGGATTAATTTTATCACTCTCTCAACTGTCGTAAACTATTCTTAAGCCGTCCACTATTTTTTTGATTCTTAAATAATGTTAATTTTCCCCACCAGTGTAAAATCCAAAATTTATTTTTTTAACCACACTGCGGTTGAGATATTGTCATATACATATACATCAAATTGCATAATATCTATGGACACTCTTTATTTTTACATTTACCGGCATTTACTTGTTGCTATAACTAGGTGAATTTTTCGAGCACAAAAATATAGACGAAATGGTTACTTTCTCCTTTTTTAAAATCGGTTAGAGATCATTATCAATATTAATTATAAATTAAAATAATTTTCAAAGGTCGCTCTGGCGTCAGTCTATTTTAAAATGACAAGTTAAATTTATCACAAAGCAGTTTTTAATGATCAACCCGATTATCGAATAAAATAGGGCTGCTAAATTATTTAAGCATCTAAAATTACACTTAATATAAGTATAATTGCTGATTTCTTACAAATAGTATTCGTAATATAGTGGTATCTTAGTTAAGAGTAGAATTTACTCACATTTAGTTATTTCCACAATTTCGCTTATCCATTTGTATGTGCTGTATGTCAAAATGATGCGACATTGTTACAGATAACAGACTTGAATTCATATATTTTGTATGTGCTATATTAAGGTAAGTTATTGACCGTAAATATATACGCCAATTTTTATTACAAGGCATCATAATTATAACAATCCAAAAAAAAAAAATAGGGTTAAAATTGTTCAAAGTTTTATATATTGAAAACTAAAAAGAAATTTCCTACTATAAGTTTAGGGTATTTTTGAAGTCAACTAACCACATTTTATAATATTTATTTGACGTGCATTTCATATACCTACATATTGATTCAAAGTATGTACATATTTTATCTTAAAAGGCAACGTAATTCATGACAAGCCACACTGATGATGATGCCGATCGTATTGTTTTTTACAGTCTTTCCTCTAACTAAACTCCATGTTTATATAGATATTTGTTTATTTTTTGCTTATGTGTACAACACATATACATTTTCTATCTTAACTTACAGCTTACCCAATATTCAAAAAGAAAACAACATCAACGAATAAAAAATTAATATTACAGTGTCTTTTTGTCTTACAAAGTATTTTTCCATATATTTAGTTTAGCAAAAAACAAAACAAAAAAACCGGATAAAAATCTGCATAGTTTTTATTTCAAACTTTATTGCCAAACAAAAGTATTTTTTCAGCTTTTTGCTGGTTAATAGTGAGACCGCGATCACATCCAGCACCATCACCACCAACAAGCAGTGTTGATGTCACCAGAAGAGAAGTTTGCTTGCAGTTAAATTTATGAAAGAGTACCTTGAATTGATACGGTTGGGTTATTCGTGTCTGGCAATGGCTGATGCTGTTGATGATGCTGATAGTCCCGTAAATGAGTTATGATATATTTTTGATGCAAATTGCTGCAATTAACTTGTCAAAGAAAATTAACAGAAATTATGCTAACAAGTTTTTTGTTTGAAATTGTTTTATTTTTTGCATATTATTTTTTATAATTTATTTAAATAGGGTGTCTTAAAAATCATGAACGATTCTTTTCAGACTTCCTTTACCAGTGATAACTTTCGACTCACAGTTACAGAAATTTGTGTCAGTTAACTAAATAACTATTATTTTTATGAATTTAAATTTATTTATTTATAAACTTGAAGTTTATATTAATAATCTGATTATACTAGGAGTACTAACTCACTTTGACTTATATTTATTTAAAACAAAAATTAAAGCATTACAGTATTATGTTGTTAATTCATGCACATGCGTATCAGTCTTTTGGGACGCCCTATAGTTTTCTTTGAAATATTGCCAAAGATAATAGCATAACTTATACCAATATGCTGCCGGTGCACAGTGGCCCATTTCACGAGAAGGTGGCCAGAACTCTAAAAAAAACAATTTTTTTTTGTGTCACCGATTTAATTTTGTTTATAAAAGTAAACACATAAAAAGCTTAAAATCCAGAAATGTAAGTTTTTATTTCGGTTATTTCTCTTCGAATAACTAAGAAAATGTTTTAACTTTTGATTTTTTTATATTTCTGGTCAATTTTTTTTTCTTTACACAATATGTTTGTTTACTTATAAAATATTTTAAAGAAATTGTAACTTTACGTTGCACAAATTCAATGCCCAGGGAATAATGGCCTTAAATATACCCCAATCTCGATGTTAAGTGGAATGCAACTTTTGTTTTGCAAAAAACTTGGTAATCTGACTTATTCTATGTTATATTATAAGTACACTAAACGGTTTTATAGTATGTTTATCTCGTAAATTTATGTTTTCGGCTTTAGGAACTATAACGATTTTACTGTGTACAAGTAGTATATTTTCGGTATGGGAGCGAATATATATACTTTCAAGGGTGTTCATATTGTGTGTATGCTTTTAGATTTTGAATTAATAAAACACTATAACGTCATATTGCAAAAAAATTTGCTTTGCATGCTAATGATACAATAAAACTGTAAAATGAAAAACAAAGTAAAATACTATATCATGAGGAAAACATTATTCAACACCACATGTTATCGATTGGAGACACAAGAAAAACGTAACAAACATTATAGATATTTTCACGAACACAACTCAAGAAAAATATCTAGATGTAGTACCCATGCAGGCTTTTTTACTATTTTACTGTCCACTTCCGGTCCACAAATCTCCAACATCTGACAAAACTGAAATGCCACCTCCACGAAATTGTATGAAGAGCTAAGCCGCTCCTTGAATAGCACAATGAATATTAAAAATTTGTAAGCAAATTTCCATTTTATTTGGAATAGAAAGGTTTTTGAAAAAATAAAAAAGTTAACGTTACTATTTATAATATGCAATGCAAAATCACTACATTTTCAAATTTATTTAATTTTTAATACCGATATCTAAAAATCATATTTCAAAAATGTAGAACTTTACTAAAATAAGGTTCGATTTTACAGTAAATTAATAATATTCAACAACAAAAGTTTCATTAAAAATTCTAATCCAGTCAAAAATTATAAAATTTTGTACGCCAACTTATTTAATGTGCCACTGTGTGGTGTTAAAAGGCAGTATTAATGTAAATTCAAATTTCTATAAATTCTTCTAGAAAGTGAATTAAAATCTTAAGTGCAAACAAACCCTTCAAATAGTTTTCATTGTAAATCTTAAATTATTGAAAAAATTAAATGACATTAGGTTATTGGAAATATGTATTTGTGACATATTAACAATAAAGCTTATTAAAAAAAACTCCATAAAAAAACTTTTCAATCATGAAAAGTGTTGTCATCCATAAAGCTTTTGAATGAATTTTTGGTAGAAAAAAAGCCTTTTTTACAAAAAGATTCTTCTAAGAGAAACTTATTATATCACACAATATCTATTATTCCAAAAAAGATAATTTTTAATATATAAATAAAAAAAGTGTTAAAAAATATTAAGAAACTTGTGCATTCCCTGTAGCAATCAGAAAAAATAATAAGTAAAAAATTAATAACTAATAAAATAAAAATTAAATAAATGCCAGAAATAAATAATATAAATACCTTTATTTGTATTTCCCCTTTTGTGAAATACTTTATTTTTTATATCCCGTTTTGTGAATTTTAATATACTTAATATGTAACTTAACAACAATTCCAAAAGTTTTATTTAGAGTAAAATACAAAATAAAACTAATTCCTTATTTTGAAAGCTTTAGCTTTAATTAAAACTTTGAATTTAAGCTTTAAAATAAATGTAATTTTTAAAAATTTTGAAAGCTAATGCTTTTCTTTATAGCTTTGGACTATGGAAAATGTCTTGAACAAATTATTTTAAAATCTTAAGTCTACTTAATTTAAATAATTAGAAAAAAGAATACATTGTTCTAGTTACCTTGCAACAACAAGATTAGGAAAATTTCAAAATCATTAGCATGTAAGAGTTTTTCGACCATGTAATGCGTGATACGATTTACGTTAGTACTTGGCTGTGTAAACCATAATCTGACGGTGGATCAAACCACTATGGATGATTTTAGCATCAATGACGCCCCAGGAAGCCTTCGAACATCGCTATCCTCTAGTCATTCTTGGTCGCAATTCCGTGAGCTGGGAGCAGGCCATACGCTCACTGCTTGCTGAAGAGTTGGAGACTGTCCAACTCCCATCCAGAACATATAACAACTTAATAAAATTTCAGAACACAACCGCAATCTTGCTCACTGAACCAGGACCATTAATTATGTTCATTGCTAATGATCCGACCCACATAATTCAAGCGAGGACCGCGAAACCATAACCATCGCGATGCTCCCGAAGGGCCAACCTCAATAATCAGTCAGAAAACAGCTAAAAGGCTAAAAGCCAAAAAGCTGAACTCGTGAGCTTACTGACTTTCGTGAAAATTAGGTGGAGTTGTCCAGTTGGCTCCTGCTAGCCTATTAGGAGACTGGCCTCCATTTTGCCCCTGATGACACATGTAATGACGGTGAGATTCCGTCAAGACATATAAATGAGCCCCCCGGGGGGAACAACCACGTTAGAATTTAAATTTATTTATTTAATTTTTTTTACTGAAAAGTTTTCAGTTTAAGACAAGTGTTTTACGCCTCCTCTATTATTGTATTGTATTGCAGTAAAAATTCACTAAACGTTTAGAAACAAAGAGTTTATATTAATTATTCATATCAACAAAAAAATTATTAACGTTTAATATAATTTGCCTTTAAAATGTTCTCTCTCGTTTTTCTTTTGAAAGGACAGTAGCACCTTTTAATATATTTTCTGGTTCGATACATCCATCAGCTTAATTATGGTTATTTTGTTTAAGTTTACGAATAAATGCAAATAAAAAATAACGAAAAGTACAAGAACTTTATATCCTTTGCTATTAAAAAATCTAAGCTTTTATTAAAAAAAAATGTCAGTAATGGCATGCAAAAATTGAGCACATCTCGTTGATTATTGTAAACTCTTAAATACCTGTTTGGTGTCGCATTATGCGCTCTAGTTAAAGTTAATCATCATTTAAACTTTGCCGACAATTTAATTTAAGACCCGATATATCATGCATTTTATTAAGAAATTATTAACTCATTTCCAGAGTATTAACAGAATGTTAGAAAAATTTCTCGTATTTTTATATCCGAGTGCATTAAGTGCATTAACATTGCATACCACTAGCAATAATTTCATTGCCAAATAACTAACCAATAATACATATTATGCAGATTTTTCTCTTTTAACAAACTAATTTCATAAGCAAAATATTTAATAGATTTGTGTGCCATCGTTACTAAACAGTAGTTTTCAACTTGTTTATATGCTGACACAAAATTCCAAAACGAACATTTTCAATTACTATACGAGTGAAAATGTTGCGGCATTATTTTAAGCCATTCACAGCCGTTCACACATTCACTCAGTCAGTATTCAATTATGGCGGAAAATAAAACTCCTTAACTGATTTTATACGCCAATAATGAAATTGATAATCAGTTGAAAACAGGCATAGTAACAAGTGTTGATTGACAAGAAAACGTTGTTCATTTTAATTTTGCATATACTTACATGTGCCTTAATGTGCACACATACATACACAAATACCTTTTCTAATACCTAAGCCATGTGTTTTTTCTAATAACAGCTTTACCTGTATTTCTTTTTAAGTCAAGAAAGTCATTATTTTATCTCAGGAAAAAATGACAGTTATAGTTTTGAGACCTGTTTAAATGTCATTTACATACATACTTTACCATACCATTTACTCACATAAGCATATATAAATTTAGAATTCATGCCATATAATGTCAAGTTTATTATCATATCTTGTTGTGGTTGTAATAGTCTTCATCATCTCCTTCCTCCTCATCATCAAGATCATAATTGTGATAATGATCATTCACATCATCATTTTCATTATCGATAGTTCGATGTTTTATTTAATAAACTAGGAAGTATTTAACTATTGCTTTCTACTTATTGGCATTTATAATTATGAACTGCATACCAAATAATCCTAATTAATGGCTTGCCTTTAAAGTATCGGGGTTTTCAGCAAGAAGTTAGTTTTTTGACGTATTCGTAGTAAATGCATTTGCAATCGTAACATTGAATTCAATTTCGCACAAAAATGGTATTTCTGTTAAAGTTACATGTAGTAAAATTCGTAATATTTTTAGATAACATAATCGTAATTCGGAGTCGTTTCTCGTCCTTTGCTATCAAAAAATGTAAGTCGACAGGCTCGATAAAAAATGTGCGAACACCAACGCATATTCGACAGGGTCGTTAAACTGAAAACATCGCAGCCGTAATCCTCAGTGTTGAAGCAGATCCAAATTTATCAATTTGAGTTTGAAGCCTTAGAAGGATCAACTGGTGCAGAAATTGAAGCCGACCGACCATTCATATCATCGTAGATTCACTCAATGGATTATGAGGTGATGTGTGCGTATATTGTCCAACGGGCTTTGATTTAATTGGGTATGATTATTTACTCAATTATGATCCCCAACTAGATCATGAGATGCTAATAACTCAATTTTGGCCTATTATTGACAACTCGGATATCACTGACATGTGGTTTCAACAGGACGGTGCCACTTGTCACACAGCCAATGAAGCGTCAGTTTATTGCTAACCAAATTTTCCGATCGCATAATTTCACGACAATCAGCAATTAAGTGGCCAGCCATATTGTGTCATTTAACCACCACTGGATTATTTTTTTGTGGGGCCTATATTAAAGATAAACTCTCTACATAGCCAATCGTATCGATTTCAGCATTAAAACTCAAAACCCGTAATGTGATTAATGGAATAGGACCAACATTTTGCCAAAAAAGGATTAAGAACTTTAATCAAAGTATTGAAAGTATACATCTGTACATCTTTCAGCGTGGTCGTGGTAGATATTTACCAGATATTATTTTCCCTTCGTTATACAATAAAAATTTAAATTATCTTAATCTAATTTTATTGTTTTATTTTTTTTGAAAAAAAAAACTTCTTATTGGAAGGCCGTTTATTTTTCGTTTTTAAAAATAGTTGGTTTTCAATATATATAGTTAAATTTTACATTTATTGGCTTTAAAATAGGGCTTCAAGATGAAAGTTGTACAAAATAGACTTAAAAACCGATTCGAAATATTTACGTTATTTTCAAATTGTTTGATTAGAAATTAAAACATTAGTGCTAGTTTCCTTATACATGCAGGCTCCTTTCTAAAGAAGTTAATGCCTTAATTTGTTACTAATACTAATATTAATAATAATAATTTATTTCATTATTTGGCCCAGTGACCCAAATAAGATACCTGACCTGCTGGACTTTTTTATATACTCAAGCTTGCCGAGCTAACTTTTAAATATTCAGGACAACGACGACCTAAGCTCTGACCATACTCCTATAATTGCTTGTTACAATACCACTTTGCAGACTGTTTCGCAAAACATACAAATACTTTCGCCCAAAACTGAATGCATTTCTTTAAAAGCTGGCTCCATTAGAGAATTCTGCTTAATACTCGTATAAAATCAGCAGATTGGCTCGAAAATTGTGTGGAATACTTTAACAGCCTGATTCATGAAGCAGCTCTTTTGTCTGCTCCTCAAACACATTCTTAAAGAAATGCATTTTCTATGTCTGCGGAAATAAGAGAGCTAATAAGGAACAATAGAAGACTTCGAAGAATTTGGCAGCAAAGCAGATAAAACTAATTACAATTACGTTACAAATCTCCTGAGAAGACGTATTGCGCAAACTCAAAATGAAGAGCTGTCGAACTATTTAAGAAGTCTAGGGGATACAACTAATAGTGAATATAGTTTATGGAAAGCAACAAAATATCTGAAAAAACCAGTATCCAGAAACGTCCCCATAAAAGATCAAAATGGTAGCTGGTGCAGAACCAATAAAACTAAAGCTGAAGCATTTTCAAAGTATTTAGAGCATACATTTCAAACATGCCCATCAATATTTACAATCGAGGAAGGCCAAATTCTAAACTTCTTGGATATACCATGTCCAATGGACTTTCCCATCAAGAGTTTCTTGTCAACTGAAGTTGAAAGAGAAATTTGTAAACTCAACAATTCAAAGTCACCAGGTTATGATAAAATTGAACCAAACGTTGCAAGGTCTCTGTCATGTTCCTAACCTCATTATTTAATGCCGTAATCAGGCTATCACATTTTCCGATTCAGCGGAAATGTGCTGAAATAATAATGGTTCAAAAACACAATAAGCCAGAAAGCGAGTTAACTTCTTACAGACCTGGTAGCCTTCTGCCAGTTTTTTCCAAAATATTCGAAAGATTGTTTAAAATTAGGTTAACACCTATTCTGGAAAATCAAAATATTATACCAGATCACCAATTTGGCTTTCGCAATCAACACGGAACTCCTGAGCAGTGCCACCGCATAGTGAAAACTATCTCAGACTCCCTAGAGAGAAAGTATTACTGTTCTGCAGTATTTTTAGATGTCAAACAGGCATTTGATAAAGTATGGCATGAAGGACTTCTGTTTAAACTTAAAAAAATTTTACCAACTCCGTTTTATTTATTTTTGAGATCATACTTAGAAGATAGAACCTTCTATGTAAAAATTTATGATGAAAGGTCCAACATATGTAGCATCATCAGGTGTGCCGCAAGGTAGTGTTCTTGGCCTCTTTTATATACAGTTTATACCTCAGACATACCTGTAAATGAAAATATAACTATGGCTACTTATGCAGATGACACCGCTATTTTATCTTCGAATCAGTCACCGTACGAGGTTACATTATTAATTCAAACACAACTTGATGCCTTGGAAAATTGGTTGCAAAAATGGAAAATAACCATTAATTCACATAAATCTCCTCATCTAACATTCACCTTAAGAATGAAAAAAATACGGAATTCTATAAGCCAATGGCAATAATTGGCCTTTCATCTACTGTGTTACACTTTAAGAAAATTTATGTAGAAGATATTTGCGCCAAGTGAATGCAATGAAAAATTTTTCTATAAGTTTTAATACAGTCGAAAATAACGATACGGCATCCTAAAATTTTGCACTTTGTTTTACTGAGGTTAAAGCACCCTCTAAGCAAACCAAACGTATGTCATGAAAAAGGTTTTTTATCTTACTAAGACGACAAATAGCCAAATGACACATCTGAAATCTTAAATTAGATGATTAAGTGCTATTCAGTATTATTTAACTGAAAATTAATAATTTTTTGAAAGATACCGTGGTCTCCTAGGTTTCATTAAAAACGTCCACTTGTCAGCCACCTGTTCGTACTTATTTTTGCAACAAACGGATCTAACAGCAAATTAGTTTTTGAAATAACCACGAAGGTGGAAGTTGGTATGATTTTGGAAAATGAATTAATAAGTAACCAATAAACGTATAAAAAATACTTTCCCTATATTTTTACATGAAAACTGAAAATATCTTTTTTTTGTATAGACCTAAAACTATTTCTGCAGAATTATATGAATTTGGCAGCCTACGACCAAACTATAAAACAATTTGTATTATACGCAATATGTGGTAATTAATCTAAACTTTAAAAATACATTTGTTATTCCCCTCGATTAAAACTGTCGTTACTGGCTGTTTGTTCGGTATGATCGTCAAGTGCTTCCGATGCGCTGACATCATTTTCAAGCCGCATTTATAGATAATACTGGAGAGTTCGTATTATATCTCTTAGTATAAACAATGTTGGAATATAACCTTCTTTTATTAGGGTTGTATTTATTCATTAAGGCAAATTGTCTCGCCACCTGGCATCTTTATGCGCGGTTAATTTAATTATTCCGTCTCTTTCCGTGTGCCTGTCTGAGGGTGTTTTTCGTTTTTCCGTGGTGTGAAAATTGTTTTTAAAGTCGTGTTTACCTGTTCGTTTATAATGTCACTGTTTAAAGTTCTTGTTTTGTAGATTTCCATATTTTAAAGAATGTCTAGTCGTCGTTCTTTTTTGCTAGAATGTAGTAATGTTATAAACTCATCTATTTGTCTTGGTACAAGGCCGTAAGTGTCAAGGTGTAATACAAAGTTCGGGTCTTTTCTTTTTCGTTTGTACGAGCGTATGTGTTCTATAAATTTGTCTTATGTATATATATTTACAGGTACAAGTAAGTCTGTGTACTCCGCTGGAATTAAATTTTGTCAGTTTTTTCTGTCGATGTCCTGAGATTATATCTCAGATTGTTGCACGTTTTTAATGCTGTGAGTAAATCTTCTGTGCGAAAAAGGTTAGTTAATCCATCAATTGTCTCTTTGTTCTCTATATTCCTCTATATTTAAGTTTGTTAGAATTTGTTCGGCGTTGTCTTGTTCGAGGATGCATATGATGTTATCTATATATCTGTAGTTAGTAGTTTTTCTGTGTTTTTCTATTCATATTTTAAACGAGAGGAATGACAATAGTATTTCATTTACTGCTGGAACGAATCTGAATAATAGACAACCATTTCTACTTTCGCTTACTAAAAGCAACTTGTAAATTAATGTTTTTATTTTTGTTGTTATAATATTTTATGTTCTTTTGTCTATAATGTAGATTTACAGCAAATTTATTAATATTTGGAACCTAAATAAACTATTAAAATTCTGTTAATATTAATAGTTTTTAAAAGTTATTTTAAAAGTTATTATGTTGTTTATTTTATAGCTTTTCTTATAAATTATGTTTTACAATAAATTAAAACATAATTAAAAAAGCAACTTTAAAATAAAGAACATGCAGTCTACAAGACATTAAATATCGCAGTATGTTCAATTTTTTATAACGCTGAAGAGGTAAGGAGTATTTAACAAGCAAGTGTCTACAATAATATTTCAGTTTAGCCAAAAAGTTGGCTTAGTTAGGAAATCTAACTAAGAGCGAGTAGTGTTTGTGGACATTCGATTTGAATTTTCCTACATTGAAAGTGACAGGAAATAGCTCTGGAGGGAGTTTATTCCACATACGGATTGTTCTGCTAAAAAACGAAATTTTTAACGAATTTGTTAAAAATGTTTACGATTAAAGTTTGGCTTTCAGTAGTATTCATCGAATTAAAACGGCTTTAGAAACAGATATAGATATAGACAAAATAGATAAGAGTGTTTTTAATATATATGGCAATAAAAAAGGAGAGAACTAACGTCGCTAATGTTTAAAATTGACAGCATAATCTTTTAGTTGTACAATATTTTGCAAAATGCTGCCAGAAAACATTTAACATTTCGTTTATTGGAATTGCATTTTGATCACAATTTTAAATAACTCTAATAAAGATATAAAGAAAGTACAGAATCAAAAAGCAGTGAAAAAGTATTAGGAACACCATGCTTTCTCAGTATGTAGAATATCTAGAAAATAAAAATTTTAAGCAGACGTTACTAAATGGAGCATTTGGCGAAAAGTTTGTAGAAGAAGTAAAGTTATAAACTACCACAGTATACTGCCTACATAACAATTGGGCATCACTAGAGAACCTGCATAAAAGTCTTCAACTTCAAGTTCAACTTGTTCAAGAATTAAAGCCGACTGACGATTGTTTGCGTCAAACGTTTGTGAATTGTCTGTTTGAGAAATGCAACGAAAATAGCACAATTTTCAACAAAATCATCTTTAGTGTTGAAGCTCATTTTCAATAAGCGCTCATGTAAACAAACAGTTGTGCCATATGGAGATTACAAAATCCACAAACAGTCCATGAAAATTCGTTACATCCATTTTCTTTTGTTAACTTGAGTTCATTGCGCTGGTAAACCATGAAACTAATTTTTTGTAACCGCAATCCACCAATTTTGACTCCGTGACCTTTGGCTTCTACACGACGGTGGTACAAGCCGCAGAATTACCTTACCAATACAGTAATTGATTAAGAAATTTTCTCTTAACACAATTTCTTGATTTGGCGATGCCGCTAGATATTTTTCTCTGGGACCTTTTCAAAGACCGGGTTAAAGTAAACAACCTACAAACAACGGAAAGACATTGACGAGGTAAGTGAAATGCAAAATCTGCTGGGAACATGCAGAGGTGGACATTTGGCCTACGGTACATTGGCGTCAATGAAATTGGAATTTACCTACCTAACTTAAAATTTTCCCAAGCGCCGAGGTACTTTAACGTGTCACACCTCAGTGTCGTTGCTTAATTCTTATTTATTGAAGGATTTTATAAATTATAAATTTAACGATAGTTTTTGTTAAGTTAGACAAAACAGGTTCCATATGTTTAGCATTGTAATTTTTTGATTTATGGTTTTTTGGGTAACTTTTGAGAGTTTATTTTTTGGTTGTATGTATGTATGCAAGTCTGAGGTGCTCGTTTGATTTGAAAGCATTCCTTGCCGGTGTATTAAAAACCCATAAAATTCCTTCAATTATAAAGGGAATTAATATTGAATAACAATAAAGTTTTCCCTGCTAATGTGTTCTACGGTCTTCTTTTTTTTTGTTTTTAAAGAGAAGTAGCACTTCAGGCAACAATGCCTTTTTAGTCAAGTACCGTGCTACATTGTTTAGGAAAGGGATAGAGAAGAAATGAAACAGGTGGTGAAAGTAGAAGGATAGTCGGACATTAACTGCCGTATAAGACAGCACAGCGACCAGTGACTGTGCCTTCACCGCTGAGCAGCCCCACCGACAGTTAATTTTTAATTTTGTAGTGAAAAAAACCAAGGTATTCGTTGGATCGAACGCCCAACCTCCATACTTACAAGCTGCTACACTACCTACTAGCCTATAGGGGCTTAAAAATAAGTTTCGTTTGGATGAAAAGTCTTGCTTTTGTATTCGGATATTTTTTTCTTAGCTATTCCTATACGAATTAATGCAGAATAAGTGCGAAATACTTTTTTTTAATAATTAATCAAAAACAGCACTTTAGAGTGATAAATTAAATTCAACGATTTACATATTTTCCATACACAAAAAATAAACACAACAAAGTTACCATTTGTTGTCTTTACTCGATAATGATTTAATTTGAATTAATTGATTTGCGCAGCAAGTGGTGCTTATGTAGTTGTTTAAAGCAGTTCTTGCATATTCAAGAACATTCTACTTTAAGATTACTCCATATGGTTGTTGTTGTTATTATTAACCAGTTTTGGCGCTTAAAGATTGATTAGAAATTTCATCTATTCTAATTAGTTGTAGTTTATGATTTCATTAATGTTATCACCGGCGGGTTATGCAGTAGCTTATACTTTTAACCAATTTTTTGAGACTTTATGGACCATTTCTTTTATTTAACGAAAGGCGCAAATGATAATTGCCTTAAGGATATGCATTATATCCGGATTACCATACGCTTAATAGTTTGATTAGCTGTGTGTACAAGGGCAGTATATTAAAGTATTATTTTTGAAAAAAAAAATGAATCAGTGATGTCACCAAAACCAAATCCCTTGCTCCTCAACAATGACTTTTTAATCTAAAAATATGACAATTGTGTTTTTGGCATAGCTGCCGAGATGAAAAATTTTCCTTACTTAGATAAGATAATTTTTTAACCAAATTCGGTGTCTCATTATATCTTGTGTAAGTTCCAAACTGAGATGCGTTAGTTTTCCAGTATTGTGTAATGTTTTAAACCAGTCACACCTATTAAAGTAAACAAATAAATCTTAATATTAATTTGATAATAATTGCCTTGTGCATATAGTCAAATTTTAAACTCATCAATCAATTTGATTCTGTTATTTCACTTAGATTTAGATTTATCAGTTAAATACGCGACAATTGCAATTATCAATAATTGTTACTACGATCTATGTATAATAAAAACAATTCATACTGTAACTTGTTCCATATAAATAAAATATGTATTCAATGTACAACTCATTTTTTATGTGTTAAAAAGACGTTGTCGTCAGGAAATATCTGTCGACTTCAAACAAAAAAAAAAAACAAACGACATTTTAAAAAGACAAAAAATCCAAGAAATGATAATTATAATAATTTTGAAAAACGTTACAACTCAACATTTACATACGAATAATAACACAGTTTATATAAATTAATAAACAAGCAACTGTCGTATAAGCGCTCTAGTATGAATATTGAGCAAGATACGCAATCTGTCGGCCAACGGAAATTGAAAAATATTCATGTGTATAAAAAATATTTAAGTAGTTCGCTTGTAATAAATAAAAATGCACAAGGTGACACATGAGTAATGACATAATGCAAAACGTTTTTTTTCGTGTTCTAATGAAATTCGCGAAAAAGGATAATAATCTCTAATCGAAAAAAGTAAGAGAGTAACCGACCCCATTTTCCTTTAAGCGGATAGATTTACATATGTAAATGAGAAAGAGAGCCATTTTACGGTTGTCCAATATTTTTTGGTGGTTCGTAACCATCTTTTCCGTGAGTGATTGGCGTCACAGGCATATATTAAACGAATTTTTCACCAAACTACCGATTTTTGGGAAATTGGGAATTTTTTTTTTAATTTTACATTTACTACAACAAGCCATAGTTACACATCAACTCTGTATACTAATAATCACTTGACTGATATAACTTTTCTATATAACGGCATTTCGCTAATACCTCCAAATAATCTATTTATAAAATCACACCTAAATGTTGTTACTATTAACAAAATATTATAACTACGTTATAACTTTTGTGTCACCTGTTATTTACAACCTGAAAAGGTGTATGTGCCGTTCAAAAAAAAAAAAAAAATTGGCCGTCTGGTTAAACAAAAAATTATTATTTTTTTATATTCACCAAATTGGCAATTATTTTTATATTTTCTTAACCATTAAAGAGCTCATATTCAATTAAATTTAATATAAAATTTTGTATTTAATATGAGTTTCAAATGCATGGATTTTATATTTATTAAAAAGTTCACTAGCTTTGAATAATAAAATTATATTATTGCAATAGTTTCTCCTAATAAAGGCAATAAAGTTATTGCAAGGCAGCTAATTGGGCAATTCAAAAATTGTGCAAAAAGATTTTAATTTAAATTATTAATTTACGTACTATGCATAATAATCATAATTTTGTATTAAAATTTTTGTTAAGACAAAAGTGATTTAAGGTTTTACAATAGTTACGCATATTTTTTTAAATGACTCATTTATTTTATTTTAATTAAAAACTTAAACACACAACTCGGGATTGTATATCGGTGAGAATATAAGAAATTCAAAAAAATTCATGCAAACAAAAGACGAAGATGAATAAAAAATTTATAAATTCTATCAATATATCTGCAGACATTTCTATCATCTTTATTGTTAAAAAATCAGGCCACGCAGTCTTGATGGATCTCTTCCCCATCGTGTATGTATCTTTGGGAGAAAAAGGCAGCACCATTCGCCAGGGCTACCAGGAATCCCAAACTAAAAGAGACATAGTTTATAGGACTGGAAGAGAAAGAGTCCGACCTGTGAACTTTATACACCCACAGTGGTACCACGGGAACTAATTTTACACAGGGCCACAGCCCTGTTCTGGTTATTGGTGAGGTCCCTCGGGGAGTTACGTTGTGGGTGTTTGTTTAATCGGTGATTCGAAGAAAGTATACGAAGAGAAGTTAACGCAGGTTTAACATCCAACGTCTTAGCTTGCAACAGGACAAGGAGTTGGATAGTCTCCAACTATTCAGCAACGAGTAGGGACACGGCTCTATTATTGTGCACTTGAAAATTGCAACTAAGACTTGTATGAGTTTTAGGGCACGGGTGGCCCTTAATCATCGTCAGTTTAAGGCCAAAGGGGCACGTGCTGACGTTAGCCTTAACACATACCTATGTAGAGTCTTTCTTAAATGTCCTTTTTTATTATTTTCGCGTTCATCTATTCATTTCATAATTAACTACATTTTTGCAGCTATTGGATCTGTTTTCTTCACTCAGTCTAGAAAGACTTTGGTTTTTATAGTGATCACTGGCGAAAAAATATCCAATCCCGCCATTTTAAACGGTAAGCAGGCTCCATCCTTATGCATACACACGCTTTGGTATCTTCTATTAGCATTTGCATTATTCAGCGTATTTAGTTTCAATCCCCCTAGAAATCAAGGGTAAAAATTAGATATTTGTGACCGTGTTGGCGTCGCACAGTGGCACATTTTGTGAGTTCCCGGTAAAAATTCTATAACTTTTGAATCGAATAGAATTTTTTTGTTGAATATAAAATAACCTTAAAATCAAGCCTTATTAAAGTAGAGTTATACATATTTGAAAATGCTTTTTAAAAATACAGGTGTTATCCGTATTAACAAAAAAAATATATTAAAAAAAAATTAATTAATTAACTATAAATTATTATTAAAATAAATATCTTTTTTCTTTTTTAAGATCTTTTTTATATATTTTTTCAAAATATAAAAATTTTTTCCTGAAGAAGCTTTCCAAAGGAAAGCGAAATATCGAGAAGAAAAAATATATAAAACACATCTTAAAAAAGAAAAAGATATTTATTAAAGATAAAAAAGATCGTTTAAAAAGACTATAAAAATTATTATTAAAATAAATAAATATGAATAGTATCGTTAATTGAATTAAAAATTACGTGCTAAATTATGCCGTCTACAGTTCAGTATATTGTGCAATTTATTTAGAATTTTCGGTCCATTTCTTTTTCAAAGAACCTCAGAATACGTTCAAAACGGTATTCTTATAAGTGTTATATATAGGTGTATTAATTCGGAGAATAGCACTATTGATCATCATTTGCTAACAAATGTAAGTTCTAATAATAAATACGAAAACTTTAAATATCATTATTATTGCATGAACAGTATTATATTTTTTGAACATGAATTATAATAGCTATGTAGGAGTTATATACTGAAAAAAGCTTTTACCATTTTTTGGAAAACACTTTTATTCCAAATAAAATGAAAATGTTTTCGAAAATATTTTATAACTAAGAAAATTCATTGTGTAATAGAAAATTGCCCAAAAATATACAAAACCAAAAAAGTTATGCCCATTTGAAGTTCAAAACTTTTCTAAAATAAGAGAAATAATTTAAATTAATCCTTATATTTCTGGATTTCGAGTTTCCTTTGTGTTAACTTTTATATAGAAGAAATACAAAAATTAAATCGGTTAGACAAAAATAAGTTTTTTTAAAGAGTTTTGACCATCTTGTTGTAAAATGTTCCATAGTCGTCCTTAGTTTTAGTATGGTTAACAGAGTTCGAATCCCGTCGTACCATTAAAGTTGAAGTATATACTGGAATAAATCTCGGTTCAGCAGTAGAATAAGAATATAGTAATTAGTGAATGTCCAGGATTCATTGAATAAAATATATTTCTATTAAACGAAAAATCGTACCATCGATCGATATCACAGATATCAAAGATTACAAGGACGCCAACAGTTTAGATGCGTTGGTTATGGCGTATGGTGAAGTTTACTGATTTCAAATATGCCTGTTGCTATTTCGCTTACATTTTCTTTTTATTTACACATGTAACTCTAAATAAAGCTTTCTATTTGTAATATCCACTTATATAAAATTTATCTCTTATAAAAACAAATACTCATACACTTTTATTTATTTCTCATTTCAGGTAAAAATGATCGTTTTTCTAATATTCTACAGTAGCATTCACCTGTAAGTCCTTAACATAAAATCTGGTTAAACTCCAAAATTAATTCAAAATAACAATTTAAAAGAAATCTTTAAATTTAGTAAATCTCTAACATGTTAATTCGAGATGTCCTTCTTAAATTGAAACTCGTGGCTAAATTAGAATTCAGTAGAATTCAGTTAAGTTTTTTTGTTTGTTTTTTTTTTGTTGTTAGAGCGTTCTGTGTTCTGGGTTTTTTTGCTTCTATTAACACGATTATCTTATTCCAATTAATTTTCTTAAAAATAGTTTCTTTTCTTTTCAAACTTTCATCATTACTTTTGTTTGTGTTTTTAAATTCACCATCAGCCGTTAAAGTATTTATTAGATACCCCCAAATACCAATTACCACAAAATGATCATAAAAAAGAAAATTCATTAAAAAAATAATGACAATTTAAAATTTTCATTTTTGTTTTTGTTGGAAAAATACAAAAAAAAAAATTAAGTATAACCACAAAAAACTTGCATAACCTCAAATAGTAAAGGAATTTTAACAAAGATCTTTAATCAATTTTAATTTTTAGTTTAGTTGTTTTTGTTATTTTTACTGTATTACACACAATATATGCCAAACAAAGAAGTAAACCATGAAAAATTCTATTGACTTCATAGTGGCAAAAACTGTGTGCAACTGGTGCTTGAGATCCCTGGCGTAACGTTCATACTGCAATAGTCGTAATATATAGTTGCAGTTGTTTTACCCATGCGCAACTTTGCGAATTGAATTTATTTATTTATATATACTATATGTATTTATGTATATATTATGTATATATATTGCTATTAATTTTGTTGTTTTTGTAGGCTTTTTTGTTTTTATTGCATTACAGCACTCTGCAGTCATTCAGCCATTAAATGCCGTTATCTACTTATTACACAATAAAAACACTATGTACATATTAAAAACATACAAACAAAAAAAAAAACAAAACAACAACAATGGCAACAACAATATGATAGCAGCATAATACAGGGTTGGAAAAGCTACTTCTATACTTTTTGTTTAGATTTACAAACATTTTGAAAAACAAAATTCTTAAAAATATCTCTCCATAAGTAACGCGCTAGAGAAGACCACATATTACTCAAGTCGTAAAGTAATCACATTTGAAAAAAAAACAAATCCTTACTAACGAATTTCACATTCACTTCCCTCAACTAAAACTTTAAGTTTTTCTCTTATCTCGAATTTTTTTTATACTAATTGAGCTTAATTTACAATGCAAACAATCAATAAACTGAACCATGAGTGCTTTTGGCCCTACTAATACAGAATTGGCAGTACTTGGAATGTAGGTGGTGATGCTTCGATATTAGAACAAAACCTTTATCGATTAAAAAGTGATTAAAAAATGTTATTTTCTTTCAAAAGTTCCCTTAAAAAGCGCATTTATACTTTTTCTTATCTGCCAAGTTTTCCTCCGGAAAAAATAGTGAAAATTGCTTTTTGATCTTCTTTTAAATTACGATCAACTATACTTAAGTCGCAAAGTACAGGTAACCTTCTAACATTTTCTATAAAAAATATTTTCTATATAAAGTTCTTTAATTTGTTACTCTTGCTTTATATGCTATGGCTAATACATACTTATACACTCTTACTTCTACTATCATAACGCTTCTGCCTGGAAAGTGGCTAAGGTTGCACTTATTTACAAAGTGAAAAGTGATAGTGATATTCACAATTTTAGGCCAATATCTATACTTTTAAATTAGGCGAAATCATTTGAAAAAGTAATTCAGAAAAAAACGAATCTTGTTCTAGATAGCGCATATATACCACAGCGGCAATTTGGTTTTAAGAAAGGCAATTCAACTGTTAACGTTCTATTAAAATTCCATACAGATGTTATTTAGAATTTACGAGAACATACTTGCACTGTTGCCATATCGCTTGACATCGGGAAGGCTTTTGATAAGGCATATCATGATGATATTTTGTTTAAAATGATCAACATAAGGTTTGAGCCATCAATTATAAAACTTTTGCAGAGCTTTTCCGATGGATGGAGATTTTACGTTCAGAGTGCTAATAAATTGTCTAGTTACGGTGAAGTTTTTTATGGTATTCAGGGCTCATTTATATAATACTTTTATACACTACTTTCCTCATGATTTTAATGTTTCACAAGGTATACTATACACGCCAATAATTCACTGCTGTATGCGCATGATAAGTCTTCGAAAGTGGCACTTCAAAGCGTTTCTTTGCACCATAAAAACGTTTATGAATATTACTTTTACTTGGGTACGATTTTCCGTCGACCCTCGTCAAATTTGGTTTGTGAACAAACCGGTTTCGGCTGTTTGCCATCTTCAGTGTTGTTTTCGTATTATTATATTATTCATACTGGGGGATAAACATTAATACATTAATGCTATATGTTGGCGTAATTCTTCCGGAAAATGTAAATGCACCGTTGTGCCCGAAAATTTTAGATTGACATTAATCTGAAGTGAAATACTTTTTAAGGCCAGCATCAAATTCCTTGGAGTCCACTTTAGTAAACTAATGAAATTTAGTAGCCATGCCTTGTATAATATGGAAAAGGCGAATAGAATTAAGGAATTGGTGTGCGACCGGCGGCAGGATCACAGGTAAATATTTAATAATATTTTTATTATTTTTAGACTGGTAGTCAGGGTGTAGATGGAGCCATGGTAATACCCAGCCGAATCTATACCCTGAGACAAGACAACTTGCGACGGAGCGAACACAAGCAGAGCCGTGGTCACCGACAGTGACCAAGGCAGCAAACGGTTGCGCCATGGTAATACCCGGCCCAGCCTACAGTACCTTGACTCTGGCGGCGTACAGACAAATTTCGACGGAGCGATAACATAAAGAGCCGTGGTTATACCTAGCCGAGTTTGTGCCCGCAGTTGCCACCGACAGTGAAGTTCTTCGAATACTGACCATGTGACGTAGAAAAGAATTACCTAAGCCGCCTGCACCCACACCAGTGCACAAGATACGAAGCCCGAGCTGCAGTCAAGCGGAAAACCGGAAATAAGGAAATCCTTTCCTTAATAAAGAACAAACTTGTAACCAAAGTTTTATTTTTTTCTCGACACAACACGACCCTGGACGCCGCTGACCATACCTCAGTTACCAGAGGAATCGTGCCGTTACATTTGAAGCCCGAGCTGCAGTCAAGCAGAAAACCGGGAATAAGGAATCCGTTCCTTAAGAGAATAAGCACAAAATACTGTTTCTTTTAAACCGACACAACACGACGCTGGACGTCGTTGAGCATACCTCAGCTGCCAGGAAAAGCGTGTCGTTACAAATTACGTTGAGTAACAAATTTACATTAGACGAATCACCAAAGGCCCCTCGTGGTGGCTGTGGTTTAATCGGGCTTTAAAAAATCTTCCAAAGAAATGTAGCGAAGAGTGGGGGCTTGGACCTCCTACCGTGCACTTAAATATTTGCTGCTAAGGCGTGTATACACCTAGTGTGTATGAATCTTAGCGCGTGAGTGGACCTCTTTCCTATACCCAGTGGCAAGACCACCGGCAGATTAAGGTCTGACGGCCAGGTATCATGTATTAGACCAATGTTTCTCTATCCATATCCACTATATGGTTTAGCATCTCAAGGACCGCCATGAAGAGAATGGAAATTTTTTAACGTCATATATTACGGAAATGCATAGAAAAGAATT
Organism: Trichopoda pennipes; assembly: GCA_030448955.1. Lineage (NCBI taxonomy): Eukaryota > Metazoa > Arthropoda > Insecta > Diptera > Tachinidae > Trichopoda > Trichopoda pennipes. The sequence goes on from JASKUP010000067.1 coordinate 6,960,202, forward strand.
ATAAATATTTAAATAGAGAATTCTCAAATGAGTATGTTAACGAATTTGCTAAGCTGCCTGCATTACGCCTTCGAACTGTTGAGACATTTTTGTTAACAAACTGTCTTTTATCTAGTGGATAAAGTTTTAGATAGTCAAACACGCAATATGTTACTTGCATTGGGAATCTACAAGAAAATTCTAACGCTAGTGGTGGTTAACACTTATACCTATATAATACCTGCGGCATTCACAGGGGTTAAACTTCGTTTAGTTTTAAGATCTCGTTTTTAGTTTAATAGTGTTAATTTTATATGTTTTAAAGAAGGCGTGACAAGTAACGGGAGCAAACACTGTAATAATTAAAACTAATGTCAAAATATAAATATTATATGTATGCACTATAACATTTAATAAGCAAGAAACATTTTGAAAACAAATTTATGTTATTAAAATAATACTTAATTTTGATAATACTGTATTATCGAAAAAATGAACTCTCAATATATTAACTAACTAACTAACAAACTCGAGTCTAGCAAGCCTAAGACCGACCCCTATATTATCTGAAGGTTCTAGCGAGTGCTAAACACTACCCACCCTCCGTTTTATGTATTTTCAGTTTAGTTATTGTATCTTATAGTAGAAGATTGTTTGCTAAATTTGTAAAAACGTTAAATTACCCATCTCTGTGAAAGAGCTAGAAAACCAAAAAAGCTACAGAACCACTAGCATAGTTTTGCTATTGAGACCTAATTTCACACAACAGCTTTTCAGACTTGATTTGGCACTGGAAAAATTAAACACAAAAAATATATAAAAACCAAAAGCGAAAAAAAAACAGAATTACAGAATACAATTCAAACACAACTGTAATCGAAAATAAAAACAAACTAAAAGAATGGTAGCCAATAGCAAGAAATAGAGGTAGTAAAATACTATAACGTAATACATTTAACATTTAGAACGTTATGTTTGTTGAAATTACGCTATAAATGCGATGAAAACCGAACAGCAAATTGCAAACAACAACAACAACAAAGATGCCGGTAAACTAAACAAAACAAAAATATAGGAACAGAAGAGAAATGTTAAATAAAAACCAAAAAAAAAAGCAACAACAAAATCAAGGCAATTATATTTGTGATATACGGTAGCAAGGAAAGTAATAAAACTATGGAAAAAACAGTTAACAAAAAGGGCAATATTTTAAACTTTGAAAACAAAAATTTATTTCCTTTGCAGTTGTGATTCGTCATACTTCATTTTTTAATTATTAGGAATTTTTTAAAAACTTCTGTTATGACAGCAAGAGGGTTTGTCGGCATTTATCTATTGCTTTTGATGGATGTTTTTTACTACCAGCCCAATTAGTTTAGCTTTGCTTTGTTCATATTCGTTATTTAAGATACACAAGTGCATGAAGTCTTTTACATAGATATCACCCAATAAGTGATTGTTGTTATTGGAGTGTAGATTTTCCCTATAGTATTCTATTCTACAACATCATTCTATTGCCTCGATTGTACTTGTTTACTTAACAGTGAATTACATTTTCATACTTTAAAACTTTTTTTTATTAAAATATGTTTTTCAATTATAGCGCTAGCGCAAGGTACCTGAGAGCTCAGCCTGTGAGGTTTCTAGTTTATTTTACCAGTAGTTTTGCCATCACAGAACTATCCCAAGAAAATTAAAAATATTCGGAAGTTTTTGTTAGGCCTGATGCTAAAAATTGTTTTAAAGCTGTTAGTGAAGAAATATCGGGTATTTCAGCAAGAAGTTTGTTTTTCAATTGTGGCAACATCAACAACTTGATAGTTTTGACTTTTCCGTTTTTAACGTATTCGTAGTAGATGAATTAGCAATTGTTACAACGAATTCAATTTCGCGCTAAACACGTATTAAAATAATTAAAATCCACTATAAAAATGGTGGTTTTGTTAAACTTACATTTCGTAAAATTCGAAATATTTTCGGACAACATAGTCATCCGCCTATGACCGCTGTTAAGAATTTGATCGTTAAATTTGAGTCGATGCGGCTCGACACAAAATGTGCGAACAACAACACGTGCTCATTAAACTAAAAACATCGCACCCGTGAGTCACAGTGTTAAATCAGTTCCAAATTTGCCAATTCCTCGACTTTCTAAACAATTGGGGTTATCCAAAACCACCACATGGGGATTTTTGCATAACGATTTAACTTCGAAGCCTTACAAGGTAAAGCTGGTGCAAGGAATTGAAGCCGGCTGACCATTCACATCGCCGTAGATTTGCTTAATTCATTCAGGAACAAATCAGGAATTAACAAATTTGGATTTTAGTGCGAAATTTAAATATTTGTTACAATTGCCAATACGTCCAAAAACTAAATGTCAAAACTATCATGTTGCTGGTGTTGCCATAATTGAGAGTTATTAAAAAAAAAATATGTGAATTTAAAGAAAAATATAAGCTTAAATTGATTTATCAACATGAAAGTTATAATCGAAAGTAATGATATCAACTATAGAAATTTTTAACTAGATTGTCGACTAGCTATTGTAATCTACTTCACTTCATTCAATTTCTCTCATATTTCTTTTTTTAGGATCAACACTTAGGGATTGACCCCTTGTATTAATATTTTACTCATATATAGGATTAATTTAACAGTCCAATTAAATTATTTATTTATCCACTTCCTGTACAATAAGATTATGTCATATTTGTAGTACAGGAACGTACAACATTACAACATTATAATAGTATTCGTATGTCTATAGACATATCTTACGATATTATTGAACAGAACGCCAAGCTTGTTCCTGCTGACTGAATCACAACATGCAAACAATTCACATTCATAAATTAAATTTCTTTTGATTTAAAATCGTCATCTCTTCCAGCTCGGAATCTTCATCCACTGAGGCTTGTGACTTTTAATCATTATAACTAGCAACTATAGCGTAAGGTTTTATGTCCCAAAAGGGAAGAATTCTTTTTATACCTTTAAAAGTAAGCTGACTAGTACAAATACATCATGCATATGTTTCAAAGGAGATACAAAGGAGGACGCTAAAAAAAACATTAAGCACATTAAATTGCATAATTTTTAGTTTCACGAAAATACAAAATGTAAATTTTTTTCCAATTTTAGCCCACTGTTTGCGCTTACATTTCTATTGAATTTCAATAAATATCTTACAGCAATTGCAACGAGGTCTACATACTGCAGCACAGCCAACTCATAGCTGAAAAATGTTGTCGAATCACAAATAAAAAAAAACATTTCCAGTGTTTAAGACGACGTTTTATTTCTCTTCTTTGACTGCACAAGCCTTAAGAAACTCCAAAAAAACCGCAAAAATCTAAAAACAGAAATCTTGAAAAAAACGTAAAAATAAAAAGAATAAAACTATTTGTGTTAAAATTGTTGCTGTTAAATCGCACTTGGTATAGAACTCTACTCTTATATATAAAATGATTATCGTGTTTGTTGCTATCGTTGTAAGGAATTATGTATAAGATTAACAATAATAAAATAAAAAAAACACCAAATATTCTTCATACAAGCAGCAAGCCTCTAGAATGTATAAGCTTTAAGGTCGTTTAGTTCTATTATGTGGTAGTTTAGCTATAATTGTTTTTGTTACAATTCCGTTGCAAGTTGCATGGTTGCATATATATATATTTATATACATATATATATATATATATATATATATATATAACGTAACTGTATGTTGTTGTAAATATTTCTGTTGTAATAGCAGCAACAACATTAATGGCAAAAGTAATCACGTCTTGAGTAAAAACAAACAAATAAACAAACAAACTGCAACTAGCTAACTGCAACTCGTGCAACGTAGAAAAACAAACACAACAACAGGCTCACAAATAAACAACGTTATGTTTAAGGCATCTAACTTGAGAAATAGAAACTATTGCATTAAAAAAATACCTAGTCGTTGCCTTACTAGTCACTCACCAAAAATAAAATAATTGAACAAATATATCCATACAGTAAAACCTGTATGCAGAAATGACCACATTAATGCACGCAAAGAAATTTGGAGATTGATTGAAATAAAAAACCTGTTACTTTATTTCTGACGCCTTAATAATTGTATCTTCTCTAATATACAATCTACAATATTTTTATTGCTACAATCTAAATCTTATTCGGCAGATGGGGATTGAACTCATAACATTTTTTTATTTTCTATTTCAAAATAAGCATAAGCCTCTACCAGTGCACTTTGTTAGTGTCGAATTCCGATCATTGCTAAAAACCAAGTGAGAAGGAAAAATGTAGCAATTTTTGGTGCAACTTTTTTAAAAGATTATTTTTTCGTTATACATTTGAGTGTTTCTCACCCGCCTAAAATAAAACTTTCACTATAGACAAAAGTTGGAAGAAAATTAAGAAATTATATCGTTTCTAGTGTTTTTTAAATCTTTAGAGGATTGCTAGCGAATTTGCGTATATATTGGTTCATAATTTAATATAGATAAAATTAAAGGCATATTATATAAATTAAATAATAGCAATTTTTTAAGATCGGGCGATATAGCGTGCTTCAAACTTTCATGGATTTGGCCTTTACACTTAAAACTTATGGCCTTATCACTTAAAAGTTACATACAGTATGTAGAGGAATAGAGCTTTGGTTTGGCAACGCCTTTTTTTAGCTGGTGGCCATTTTGTTAGCTGTCAAGTGATTTGTGTTTAGTTTGTTTGGCCATTTTAATACGAATAGGCTCATGCTCGAACAACACAATTATGCAAATTGGTTCTAGAACAAGATTGCCCTTGAATCCGATTTTCATAAAGGAATTAATTTTAGTGGTGAATGCCATTTTTGTTTAAATTGCAGTTTTTGAAGTGATGATAATCCTCAAGTGAAAGTTTAGGTTCCTTACAAACGAATAATGTAAAAAAAAATAAAAATTAAAAAATTTAAATTTGAACTGAAACAGAAATTCCTGTGTATAAGTCCATTAAAAATACGTTATGCATAGTAAGATTTACGTCGGTACCTAACGTGTGTAAGCCATAACTCGACGGTGATATGTAGCAACAGGTCATTCCTGGTTGCAATTTCGCAAGTTTCGTAACAGGGCCGCCAACCACCACTTCTTGCTGAAGAGTTTGAGACTATCCAACTGCTGGTCCAGAACACATGACAGGCATGCTCACTGGATCCGGATCATTTACCCTTTGTTCTCAGTTGGGGTGAGATGATCCTGTCCCCTTACTTAAACTTCATGAGGGCCGGCGAAACCACAACCATCACGATGCTCCTGAAGGACCAACCTCAATAATCAGACACAGAACAGCTAAAAGGCTAAAAAATCAAAAAGCTGAATTCTGATTCCTGTGGAAATAACGTGGAGCTTCCAGTTGACTTCCTGCTAGCCTTCAAGGAACTGGGCTCTCGTTTTTCCCCTGTTGACACTTATAATGATGGTGAGATTCCATCAAAACATATTAATGTGCCCCCGGGGGGAATGTGAAATATTATATATTAATTAGAAGAATCTCTCAATGATATTTTTCATCCAATTCTCATTAAGAGTTTTTCTAATTCAAGTTCAAAAAATTTCAAATATTTACTAGAAAAAATCATTATCATTTTGTAAATTTCTTTTGCAGTTTTTCTCACTGTATTTTGCCAATATTCATCTTATAAAGGAATGATAGACGAAATTGTAAAATCCTCAAATTTTCAATTTATATTACCAGTAGTCTTTCTTTTTTTACTACTAACGCCCATAAAATTTTCCCAGTGTTTAACCATAAATGGTATTTCTTACTGTGCTAGTTATATAAAATAATAAACAATTCCTTTCTTTCTCTACAGATACGCGGTGCTCAAATATGATTTGTGCCTAAGCTAAGCAGGTTGTTTGTAAAAATAACAAAAATATATATGTATATATATAATTTTTTTATAGCAAATAATAATCTATCGTGCGCTACAATGTTGCATGTACCTTTTAAAATTTTATGAAGCGAAATGGCGCCTTTTTTCATAACGAAAATTAAAGAAAAAAATTTTAGTAGTTTAGTTAAAATAATAACATATTTATAATCATTTATAACACATAGTTTTACATTTAATGATGAAAAAATATTTCTTTTATTTAAGTATCTGTTATTCATTTAAGCAAACCATTGAGCTAGAGGTGTACATTACTAAAGTATTTATATATTATCTCTACTTACAGTTGCCCTCTCTGCTAGTTAGTTTAACAACATGTTTAAATATTTTTTATGTAGGAATTTTTAGAGAAAGCACTATACCACATTTTCTAATAACATCATATCAATCTTTAAAGTGCACAAGATTAAAGAAGAAATTTACAAGTTGCTATTTTTTGAAAAAGAAGAATAATGAATAATGAACGACATGGTAGCAAGCTATGGTGAATATAAATAAATAATTCTTCTTCTTCCGTATTTCATATATAAGTTTAGATATAACATTTTCTTCAATTTCTTTTGCGAAATTCGGATTTTTCAAAATTTAAAGCAGCTGTGATGATTGATATTTTATTTCTACTATTTCGCTTTTTCTGGCTCTGGCTACATTTGCTACCTTTTTTTCAGTCCGTTGGAAGTTGAACTTCTCGATATACTGTTTTGTAAACATGCGTTTCTAATCTGTTCAGCCATGCAAAATATATTGCGCCGTGATTGCGGAAGAGTTACAATATAATTACCTATCTTAGCCAGACTCTTCTATCCAAGTGCGTTACGACTGTTGTTTTCTTACACAAGTACCTTTCATCACCTCGTGCTTCTATTCAATAATACATAAAGTCACCTTGCTTAACTTATCTGTTGCGGCTGCACTCAGTAATTAACTTTTCTTTCTCGTCTAGGCTATCAAAGGCTTTTACTACTGTTTTCCAATTATTTGCTACTTCAAACAACGAAAAGCATGAACACAACTGAGAAGAAAGATGTGAGCACTTGGAATCCTTTACGTAAAAAATGTGTTTTTATTTTATTTGAGACGCCAAATATTCGCAACGAAAAAATCGTCATTACTCCTAAATATGTTTACAGCTTTACCCAACAGCCACTATTTTTATTAAATTTTTTGCGACTGATGGGAGTTAAACTCACAACTTCATGATCCCCTGTTTCTGCTATCTTACTATCTTTCTTATTCTATTTAAAACAACATCCTTAGTAAGAGTTGATCAAAATAACAGTTACTGTGTTACTTGTCTTGGTTCGGGGCCTGTAAAAATTTTTACTTCAAGAAAAAAGAAGAAAAGTAAATATTCGGGAAAATTACTATCGCCAGATAGTGCCAGTAAATTCATGGTAAGACCTTGTGATTAATTCACATCGCCAAATAAAGTAATAGAAATTATTCCTGCTAATAATTGAACAAATCGCATGTTATTGTTTTGTGGATCTACAAAGAAGATTCACAAATTTAAGACATTCTAATATCTTTGGAAGATTTTACTTTACATTCAGATAGAAGAATGAAATTTTTATGGTCTGCTAATTCTAGTAACTTCTTAAATAGTGTTGGCTGTTTGTTCATAATTAAAGCCGGCGCTTCATCGTATCGCAAGCGCTCGCCAATCATACTGAACAAACAGCCAGTAAAAAGAAATATGTATAAGAATTCAATAATTATTTCCGTAGCCTCTTGATAACGGGCCTCACATAAAATCTACCATTTAGTATAATACCTAGGTAGGGTATTAAATCAAAAACATGGCAAAATCATGTTAAAACAGTTTATAACTGCATACAAGCTATCACTATTACTGCTACTACTATTACTACTTCTAAAAATGCAACAACAATTGCAAAACACAACTACAACTTGTATCTTACATGATATAAACAACACCCCAGTTTCAGACAGCCCAACATTAAAAAAATTAAAAAAAAGAAAAGAAAATTGAATAAAACAAACAGAAGATGAAATAGAAAAAAAGACTGACGTACAGACAGACATGTTATACAGAATCAGGAAGTATTTTTTGATGATGTACTACACCATCATACCACATACTACAATCTGTAAAACATACATCTAAGTTTAGTACCTCTATAGTCATTCTTTTTGATGTTTTCTGTTATTTTTATTTTATTTTTCTTAAAGATTTACGCATATAATAGATTGTAAGGTTAAATAAAGTAGAAGTGCATTAAAGGTTGTAAGAATACAGACTCACTCAAACATTATAAAGCATTGCTTTCATTTTTATTTTATTGTTTTGGTATAATTTTAAAGTTATGTTAACAACTAATAAGCCCACCAGTTTAAACATAACTTTATACAAAAAAAAAGAAAAAACAAGGAAATCAATAATTCTGTATTTAGATTCGAAAATTTATCCATTTAGAAAGATTGCTATTCAGCGTTTCATTTCTTTTCGGTTTTTTACAATTTACCAACACTCAGGGAATGACCTTCACTCAAGCAATGTATTGTGCCAGAACTAAGAAATTAGCTATTGGGCAGTAACATAGAGGGAGTAGTGTTTATGGACATTCGATTTGAATTTTCCTACATTGAAAGTTTATTCCAAATATGAACTGTTCTGCTAAAGAATGAGATATCCCTATGATGCATAGTGCGATCCACCAGCCAATGAACCGGCCGAAAAAAAGCGTGTTAAATGAAAAAACGTGGGAGTAACGGAAACAAGTTCCCTAATTTCGTTAGAGCACTTTGCATTATAGCAAAGATAAAACAGTGAAATTCTAATACTAATACTAATTTTGTTAGAGCACTTTTTTTTAAGAGAAGTAGCACTTCAGGCAATAATGCCGATTTAGTCAAGTACCGTGCTATATTCTTTAGGAAAGGGATAGAGAAGAGATGAAACAAGTGGTAAAAGTAGAAGGATAGTCGGAAATTAACTGCCGTTTAATACAGCGGAGCGACCAGTAACTATGCCTTTATCGCTGAGCAGCCCCACAGACAGTAAATTTTTATTTTTTGTAGTGAAAAAACCAAGGTCTACGTTGGGAATCGAACCCACAACCCCCATACTGACAAACTAGTACACTACCTACTAGCCTACAGGGGCACCTTTGCATTATAGCGACGATAAAACAGTGAAATACAACCAGCATTACGTCGATACTCTAAAAAATCAATAGAGCTGGATACCCTACTGTCCCTAACTACCTTCTTGGTTCTTTTGTACGCGGTCGAGCAACTTTAGTATAGACTTTGGGGCGCCGGCCCATACATGAGAGTTGTATCCTATTTTTGGATGAATATAGGTATTATAAATAGCATGGAGTTCGGAAAACCATTTTAGAAAACCCGGGAAAGCTTCATCACACAGGACTTTCATGCTAAGAACATCAAGAGCTTCCGATTCCCTACATTAGCCATAATAGCAAATGTAGCATCATTTTCGAACACACATCTATGCTTAAGCATGCAACATTCAATTTTACGGGCATTAAAAGCGATTCTATTCACACGATCCCATTCGGATATTGTTGCGAGATCGCCATTGAGAGCATCATTCATGTTTTGCTTTTTGAACCCCACTTCCAGCTGGTTCGGTCTATTACTGAACGCATATGAATGACAAATAATGCTGTCATCGATGAAAGAGTTTATAGGCTTGAAAGTTTGGCAAAGAAGGTCATTTAATAAGAAATAGGGTAGGTGAAAGCACAGAGCCTTGTGGTACCCCTGAATTAATCTTTAACTCATTTGATGAAATATTCGTATAATGCGGTTCCTGAAAAAAAAAACTCAATATTAATCTGAAGGAGTTATCACCTTGGTATAGGAGATAATTTCTTCAGACTACAAGTTTTGACAGAAATATCTAGAGCCACCACCTTACACTCTCCGAATTGATTATTGTGAAGTTCGGAAAGGAAAGCTAACAGGTCACTTGTAGAGCACCCTCTACGGAACGCATACTGTCGGTCGCTAAGTAAGCTGTTGTAGTGCATGTACCTCCGTTTTATACCATTGTATGTTTGCTGCATTTCAAACGTCTACGCTTTTATTAGTTGGTAATTGCTGACGGAGGGTATCTCGAGACGGAGAGTATCTCGTTTAAAAATATTTTATTCTAAGAAATCAACAATAAAATGCAATACCAGGTTCCCTGAATAATTTGTTTACATTTATTTTTCTCTTTGTGCTCAAATGTGAGTTTTATTTCATCAACAACAGAAACATCTGAAAAATACATAAAAATTGGTACATGAAGTGGTCCCACAGAAAAATATTTTGTGTAGATATCATTAACGATCCAAATACGAAATGCTGGAATTCTGTGTAGAAGTCACAAAGGCACTAAATGTAAAAGGTTCTATAAAAGGATCTATGAAGATGTATTGCATGCATTAAATATCTTATTCTTGGTATCGAATCCATTTTTCCTTGATATTAAGACAAAATAACTTTATTTTTGTGATGCATAAAGAATGCAAATACCACATATCCGACGCAACAGTACTCTCCACATTGGAATATTTCAGCCGTAAATACCTTTATGATTTTCTTTGTCTGCGAAATTAAGTTATTAAATAAGAAACATTTCAGTTTTTTTTCCCGGAATACCATTTCCTCACTTAAATACATTTCTTAATTATTTTTATCAAGTTAATTGTTTTAAAAATTGTAAATAAAAAATCCTGCATTTTTAATGAATAGCTTGCTCTGTTAATATATTATCTGTATTAAATTCCATTAAATAAAATAAATAAAACCTGATCATAATCTAAATGAGAATATAATAATACCTTTTGAATAAACAGCTCTGCCTGCCCCCAAAAATAAGAATGTGCTGAGCTCTATGCTCAGCTACTTAATTTTCGCTTGGAGGCTATTTAAGTCTGCTCTAATGTATTTCCGCTATCACCTTGCAGGTCCCTAAAGGCTAAAACTACTATAACGTACCAAAACGATGTTTTTGTTTCATCGCTTAAATAGTTTACCTTTATTTCTTCTTCTGGTTGATTAAGTTGCGATTAGTTAAAACTTCAATTTAATATTTTTGTATCTATGGAAATCGCTCTTCTATTATTCAACACTATTTCTAGTGAAACTTCTTTTAAAAAAAATATCAGCTATAAATTGTCTACCTTTTTCGGTCAAGACATTTGAAAAGAAAATGCGTGTCTTCCCAGGAATTATTCTTAAGACGCCAGACTTCTCCGTAACTAGTTCAGCAAGTGTTGCACTTGCAGTTTATTGGTACTTACGTGCCTTAATAAGTCCTTAAGTTTATGCTAAATTTTGAAATTTAGTTACCAGTTGTCATCCGCATTGAGAAAATATACTTCAGTATAATCAAGTCTCGAGGTTATTAATGACTCGTTTTTATTGCACACAACAATTTATTAAAACATCGTTTGTAGTGTCATTTACCTGAAAATATTTAAGTTAAAAGGGTTTTTACAAATGGACCATATTCATTTATGATCCATAAAGTATGCCAATAGCCTGCATAAATTATTACGTGGATTAACAAAATTATATGCAACATTTTGCTATCTGTTTATAGGAGGCAGCAAGTATCTTTCTAACATTATTCTTTCCAAATTTTCTCCTCCATATACATTTCTAGGTGAATAACGGTTGATCAAAATATTTTGTAAAGCACTTGCTTTATTGATTGATGTACCCTGTTGATATTAAACTATGTACACCATTTTCTATTGAGTATTTAACACAAATACAAGCATCTGAATATAGATTTTATTGTTATTTTCCTTTAGCTTGAATTTTATCAACGCATCATTATTTATATCTTTTTGCAAAAAATACAGTAGTAAAAGTTCATTGTTAAAATCCTTTATAATGAAGCCTTCATAATCTTACAATCGAATCAAATATACGATTACAACACCTTTATTGTTTAGCCCAATTATCAGATTGATTATACGGAGCATAATTTTATGGAAAAAAAGTTCATTCACTTGTGTTTTACACAATGTAAAAGGGTGTGTTTTATACATACAAAAAATAAACAGAAAAAAGGATGCAAAGTAAAGGAAAAAGAAAAAAACAATTGAGCTATAATTTTTTGAAGGTTGTGAACTTAAAACAAATATTTACAACCACTTTATTTTACAATTGAGAAATATATTATAGATGAAATACAGCTCGTAAAGAATGCTGACGAATGTAGTAGTGAACTACAATATCATTTCGTTCTTTTGTCGTTATCTTAACAATCAGTCACAACTAAATTAACAAGCTTAAGCCTTACTAAAATACAATAATTTTTTATATACTCCTATAGAGCAAGAATGGAATCCAGGGAGTCAAACCATAGGTGCTAAAGACTGCTACCAATTTATCCACTGAGCCAACTTTATCTAAAAAACTTTTAAAAACCTTAAGTTTTAAAACCAGAAACTTTGAAACTGACTCACATTTTTTTATTTTACTCAACATAAATCAGTTTAAAGTATATTGTTTAAAAAGGTCTTAATTTATTTGCTCTTTCGTTTATTGCTCTTTTCGGATAAAAAGATTTTGTTTTTTTTTTTGTTTTAATTATGCATGTTATATTAGACTTAACTTCCTTCAATGTACTTTTTCACTTCTTCGTATAGAAGTGTATTTATTAAGAAGATACCTTTAAATTAAAAAAAGTTATTCTTCGTTATTTATGCACTTTAAACTATTTATAACCCACTATAACGTTAGGAGAGTATGACAGCTAAAATTGTTCATAAGCATTTCTAGTTATTCCTTCTGATAAAGCCTATAATTCTTCAAAGATGCCTATAACGCTTTATATAGAAGCGGCTTTATTGAGAAGATACCTTTAAAGTGTAAAGAGTTATTCTTCGTTATGTAAGCAATTATAAATTTTTTGTAACCCACTATAACGTTAGGAGAGTACGACAGTTAACATTGCCCATAAGTGTTACTATATATTCCTTCTGATAAAGCCTATAACTCTTTTAAGAGGTAGAACAATTCTATACCAAGGACAAATTTATGAGTTAAATTGTTCAACCCTTTTTAGATATGCTTACCTCATTAATTAACCGATCTGTATAGACCGTTTCCTCAGCTGGTTTATAAAATAAAATGACCAGGCATTTAAGTGCCGAAATGCAACCTCAAATTTTTAAAACTGTTACATAATTCCTAGTTGCATTGGTAGATATATAAGCACTATCTTGGAAATTTAAAGCTAGGGCAAAAATTAAATTTTATTTATTTAAGCCTACAGACAGTTATATATGTTGGCCTTAGAGCACAAAGATTATAAGGTATATTATTTTCCTTCTGCCCGTAGCTCTTATACAACTTATTAAGCAGGTTAAGCTTTAGATATTTTAAATGAGGAAATCAAGTTGTTATATGCAATACATAGACTGCGCCACTTTCTTAAAATATCAGACGAGTTATAGTTTTTTTGCACTAAACTGTGTTCAGTGGCAGAAAACGAAATTATTGTGAAATAACAGCCATTACTCCCCCCTCGGGGGCACATTTATCGATCTTTATAGAATACTTGACTATCTAGACCTGTGCTGCTGGAGGTATAAGGAAGCCCAGTCCCCTCAAGGCAGTAGGGGTCAACTGAAAGCTCCACGTTATTTCGACGGGAATCAGTAGCCCACAGAGTTTCCGCTATTTGCCTCTTTAGGCATTTCTTTGACTGATTATTGAGGTTGGACCTTCGGCAGTATCGTGGTGGTTGTGGTTTCGCGGCCCCATAACAGGTCTGTTTTGTATGGTGGCCAGGATCATCTCGCCTTTAATAACACCAACCTGGTGAATGGTCATAGATCCAGTGAGCATGCTAGTCATGTGTTCTGGACAGGAGTTGGATAGTCTCCAGCTCTTCAGCAAGGAGTACTGCAAGCCCTGCTCTAGAACCGCTGAAATTGCAACAACGAAAGACCTGTTGCTAGAATTAGTCTACGGCTTCCTAGGACGTGACTGACGTTGCTTTTTATTCACAGTGGTTTGACCACCATCTGATTAAGGCCCACGGCCAGGTGCAGATGTAAATCTTATCACGTAATAACAGCCATTAGTAAACTCTATTAATTTATTGCAAATTATTCTTGTTTTCTGGAATTTATTCCTAAATATTTCTAAAAATTCTGAATATGCAGTACAAAACTTATTTTAAAAATTATTTAAATTAATTATTATGGATGTCTAGCTTGATTAATAGGAAAAAATTATTTTAGCTGAGATTTCTGAGATTTGAAGCATAAAATTTAGATTCAATCAATTCAGCCGTTCACAGTTCTTTGATCCATCTTTATAGCAAAGGGTTTCTCAACAAGAATTTGAAAAACAAAATAAAACAAAACATTTACATTAAGATGATTTAAATTTTTATTCTCCTACGAAGAGAAAATTTGTTCGGCAGTTATGAATGAAAAATGTTTTCTGGGAAATGTCCACCATGATGACGCTGACAGATGTTTCTTTTTTTATCACTTTTTGAGTTTTAAGGCCGAAATCGATTAAATTGGCTTTGAAAAGACTCTGTCCTAAACACTGCGTGTGTTAAATCACACAATCTGGCTGACCAATTAATTGCTGATTGTAGTGAAATTATGCAATCGGGAAATTTGGCTTGAAATTGATCAACGTATGATTAGATTGAGGTTGGCCCCTATATGGGAGTATCGTGGTGGTTGTGGTTTCGCGGCCCCATATCAGGTCTGTTGTTTAATATTGTAGCCAGGATCATTTCACCGTTAATGACACGCTAGGTGACTGATCCAGTCCAGTGAGCATGCTAGACATGTGTTCTGGACAGGAGTTGGAAAGTCTCCTACTCTTCAGCAAGAAGTGATGATTTGCAGCACTGCTCTGGAATCATCGAAGGTGCAACTAGAAAGTTCTGTTGCATAGAATTATGGCTTCGGCTTCCTAGGACGAGCATGACGTTTCAAATTATGCAGTGGTTTGATCCACCATCTGATTAAGGCTTCATGGCCAGGCGCGGATGTAAATCTAATCACACACGTTGTAGTAATTTTGGATAACCCCAATTGTTAAGAACGTCAAAGAATTGACAAATTCGGATCGGCTTCAATACTGTGGTTCACGGCTGTGATGTTTTTAGTTGAAAAACTTCGTCGAACACGCGTCTTAATAGCTGTCTCAGAAGGACGTATATGTTGTCCAAAAATGTTACGAACTTTACGAAATGTAACTTTAACAGAACCACCATTATCATTGTAGATTTTAATTATTTTAATGGGATTTCGTGCGAAATTGAATTCTTTTTAATAAAACACTAAATGCCAAAACTATATGTTGTTGGTGTTGCCATAATTAAAAAACAAATTTCTTATTGAAAAACCCGATATTTCTTATCTGCCTTCGTTTACCTTGCATTTAGTTAATGCATCTGAAATATTTCAGAATCAGGCAGGTCATTAAGTTCAATCAAGATGAAAAATAATTTCATCATTGCTTTAGCTAAAAAAAAGTCCTTAAATTTTAAAACCGTAAACCATTTGGGTACCCCTGTAGGTTAGTAGGTAGAGTACTAGCTTGCCAATCTGGGGGTTGTGGGTTCGATTCCCAACGAAGTCCTTGGTTTTTTTCACTACAAAAATAAAAATTGACTGTCGGTGGGGCTGCTCAGTGATGAAGGCATGGTCACTGGTCGCTGTGCTGTCTTATACGGCAATTAATTTCCGACTATCCTTCTACTTTTACCACCTGTTTCATCTCTTCTCTATCCCTTTCCTAAAGAAAGTAGCACGGTACTTGACTAAACAGGCATTGTTGCCTGAAGTGCTACTTCTCTTTAAAAAAACCCTAAACCATTGACTGTAAATTTTCTGCCAAAACTTTGCTGGACAAAGGAGGGTAAGGCCTGAAACTTTTTTTAGATAAATTTCTTTTTTTACTTAGATTTCAACAAAATTTCCTAAGCACATATAATATATATATATCTATGTTATCTAGATAAGACTGACGGCTTTTTTAAGAAGATATTAAAAAGGAACTACGCTTTGAATTTTTAAGCAATCAGACATTTTTACGCTTGATTTCACTTTAATTTTTCTTAACTTCAATATTGTATTGCTTCCAATGTAGCCGTGCAATAAAATTCGACGTGAATTTAATTAATCAAAAGCTCAAACTAACATTCGTATGCATGAACACATAAAGCACATAAAAATGACTTGGCAATAGAACAGTGAGTGGTTGATTACCTAAGCAATACAGTCACGTATTTGCTCATTCGTTGTACATTTTATTAGTATTTACACAAATTTGTGTGTGCTGTGCAGTTGCAATAAAAAATTATGCCCATCCGCTATAAATTCTCTATTACTTTTCGTAATACTATTGCCAATGCATCAATTTTATAAATATTTTAAAACTTTTATTTTATACAGCGATAGTTTTTTAAAACGATAGTGGTTTTAAATTTATTTTGTGTTTGTTTTTGTTTTTATTTTTATTTTTGGTTTCGGTTTTTTCGTTTACCTTTTTTTATCGGATAAGACAACATTCTAAATGAAAAATAATCTCTGACAATTGCACGGTTCAGTAACATTGGCTAATCGATTTTTAGTTTCTTTTTTTATTTTTTGTTGCTATTAAAAGTTTAAATGTAATTGTTATTTTGTTTGCGCACATGTGTTCGTATAATTAAATGAGTTTTGTGGCACGTGAAATTGTATAATATTTAAAAAATAAAAGCAAAGAAGCCATAAATTAAGTAACTGGCACAAAAGCTGAACAAAACGAAATTCTAATTTTCTATTATACTTAATAGTCCAAAAGGGGGTGTAATGGGTACAGAAAAAACTGTACTTAAACAATCGCTACTGATCTTACTTTAGAGATTTAGCGTTATTTGCTCTCTTGTTAACATGCAGGAGAGATTTCGCATAACCTTACGAAAATGGATTAAAAATATGACACTAGATTTAGCTTAATTATTTATCCAGTTCATATCCAATTCATTATCCAGACATAAAAATAAGATATAGAGGTTTATAACTAGAAGTCTATATATTTAAAGTGCCTCCTTATTATAAACACAATACAGTGGTAAACATCAGCATCATATTATTATACGGGCTTAACAAATTTTGATGGAACATAATTTGTTGTCTTGATTTTTATATTTTAGTAAACAATTTTTCTTTTGAATTTGGCAATATTGTAGATTTTAATTGCATATAGTTTGACAACCGAATAAGAATTCTTTTAAACATGACTGTTGTACTTGTCTCTTTCAATCTTATGAAAACGTAGAAAATTAAATAATAAATTTCATAGTTATTAAGTATATATTCAGAATCCTTATGGACGAAGCTAGTTCAAAACTTTGTTATAGCATACACTCACCGAAATTTTCGACTTTTACCATATCTAAAATTTGACCAAAATAAACATTTTCAAAGCCGAAAACTTGATTAAAGAGTGTTATCTCATATCTGCAATCCATCCAGAGCACCATTGTTGCATTATAAAATAATGTGAAATAATATTGAAAATATAAGGAGAACAAATTGCAACCAACTAAAAATTTAAGCCTCTCATATTTTAACGAAATCTACAACCGGGTTATTTTAGTGTTAAAAGTTTAACTATAGAGAAACAAAACTACAATAAAAAAATACAACATTTTTCTTGAAGCATTCCTAAAAATTTTCAATAGCTTAATTGCATTTTCTAATACACATAAGTATGAGTGTTTAGACCAGCATACAAGGAAAAAATGTCTATTCATAATAGAAAAATGTCAAAAAAAGCATCAAGCAAAAAGATTCTTGAATGTATGCCAAAAGTTTACTTTAAGTGATTTGCTTATTTTTGTGGTGCTAAAATTATAGTAGGGAAACTGTGCAATAGCTGTAGAGTCTTTAACAGTAAAGAATTTAATAAAAACCACACAAAAATACATGAACACCAAGTTGGCCACAAAATATTGCAACACAGCAAGCAACAATAAAGAAAAATGTACTAACAACAATTTTTCTTAGGTGAAAAGTTTATTGACCCTTTTCTATTATATTCACAGTATATATATATACTGAAGTTTTCTTTTACAGTGTACCATTGCGTATGGTCCGTAAATTTATTTGACATTTTCTAATAGAGTTGTGGTGTAGCAATGTTCCAACGTTCATTGTCAGGAATTCATATTTATTTATCTGAACCCATTTTGAAGACGCGTACTAAATTATGCACACAAATTGCGGTTTCTTTTTACATCGTAACCCTTTTAATTTATCCAGTTATTCTAATCAATGAGCAAAAAAAGCTTTTATTGTGTGACAGAATATGTTTTGTGGGGCCGAAATAAACACTCAATACCGTTTGATAGTGATAAATATGGTTCTAAAAATGGTATTAATACAATTCTATCAGACGAAAAAGTATGCACAAATAAAGAATGTTTTTTATAGAGGTGTAGAAGTTTAAAATAAAACACAAATGAATTTTTTGAATTGACATGAAATTTACTTTATTTGAAAGACTACTACTATTGCAGTTTAAATGTCATTTTTAACATATGACTGCCACAACCGGGTGGGATGTAGTTTAATCTGAAAGTCCTATTTTCGATGATGTTTTCCAATGTTTGTGGCCGTATTAATGTGTTTCACGTCCGATTGACTATAATCTGACGGTGGTTTTACCACTGGGTGTAGGAAAAACTCTTGCCTGCACTCACAGTAGCAATTTTAGCAGGGCCCTGCCCTCACTCCTTGTCCTGTTGCATGTGCAAACTATTGGACGTTAAGTCTGCGTTAGTATATCTTCGGAAGCTATTTAAAAGCAACCGATTCAAACCAACAGCCACCATGTACACCCCTCCCCCCAACCGTCACCAACTACGAAAACAGGGCTGTAATAATAGAAATTTTCAAAGTGGTAAATCGTTTCAAAGTTATCGGCATAGTCCAGCTAACTTAACATATCTGCACAAAAAAAGCGGAGTTAAATCACACGATATTGGAGGCCAATTTACAGGACCAAAATGTGAAACTAACCAGTTGCAGAGCCTTCAAAAAAATAATAGCTTCTGCAAATCATGTTTATATAATTAATAAATAAAAAAAATTAGTAATCATGGCTTCATAGGCAAAAACTATTGGCTGCAACTTGCTGACCAGCATGGTTTGTAAATAAGTACGGATCAATGATTCTACCAGACCATAAAGCACAACAAACAGTCACTTTTTCTTTATGTAGCGGTGTCACAACATATACTTGAGAATTGTGATTACTTCAACTACAGCCGTTTTATTTATTGACGTATCCGTTTCAAAAAAAGTTAAGCTCCATCATTAAAGAAAATTCCCTTATGAAAATCGGAATCAATTTGTGGCCAATCTACACAATTGTTGAAGCGTTGTTAAGGCGCCAGTCTATTCATTTTTCGATGCCTAAGTAAACTAAGCAAAAAGCACTTGGCAGCTGACTAAAGGGCCACCAGTTAAAAACGGTGTTGCCAACTTTAATTACTGCATATTTACTATGAAACACCTGATACAAAAAATTAAAAAGTTTTCTCTAACATTTAGATTTAAGATAATATTTTTACGTTCTTCATTTACTTAAATCTGTTACTTCTATTTAGTTAATTATTTTTGCTACATACACACACGTACAGTTTCTATGGAAAGTTTATATTTTGGCTTAACTGTATTGTATCAATTAATGTAAGAATTATTTTCATTAAATTTAAAAAATTTTGTTAGGTAGTATAGTTTAGAAGGTGCACATAATAATAATAGTATTGTAATGGCAGAACAACGCCTACTCTTCTAAACTAGCCAGTCGTTTGCTTTATTATGCACCATATAATGCTATACAGAATTCAAAGCTCCACTTGTTATCATTATCGACTTACACAATAATAACTTTTACTCTGTATGGAATACAACATACTCGCTATTTTTCCTTCAAATGCCCATTTCACTTGTTGAAATAAAATAAAGCCACTTTTTACCTACCGGATCGTTAGTACTAACTACGAGTATTTCAACAAGGTCGGAGTACTGGTATAGCCAAAAATAAATAAATGTGCACACAGCTTTTATAAAACTATTAATTTATACTTACATTTTATTGGCACAATTTGGCTGATCTCCAATTTCTATCCAAACTATGAAAGGACTTCCGTATCATGTTTTTCCAAAAGGTAATCCACTACAAACATTAATTAGAATTGTATAAAGAAAGGTATATAAAAAGTGGATTTTTGAAAAGAAACAGCGCAGTTTTGTTTTCTTCATAAGATGTTGATTCAAAAAATCGAAAAATGCCTTATACACCTGCGTCACCGACTTAACACCAAAATAGCCTAGAAAACATAGGAGTTGCACAACCTAGAAATAAGATAAAGCCCTTACGAAAGTAGTCATTATCAAATCAATGAGAATGGGTTGAGCGATACGTTAAAGGAGCGATAAGTTTTAAGTTTAACGACTTTCGTTAATGGAGCTTACAGCACATTCTTAAGCTTTAGTTTTAAATACTATTGGGCTCGAGACTGTCATTGGATTCAAGTTTTTCTTTTGTGTTTCTGTAACTGCAAATATTGCAGAAACAATGATGTATATACACAAAATTAATATCACTTAAAGTCAAAATGATACAAACGAAAGCAATAACTTCGAACTCGGCTAATATAAATTAGCAGGAGGGAGTCATTAAAAACTAATGTAATTTTGCCCGCAAGTAAATTTGTTCACTAAACTTAATTCATGAGCATTATTCCAGCATTATCGCATTCACAAAATTCACTAGCCTTTACTTCCAGGAATTTCTATGTAGTTTAAATACCAAAGAAATGAGTTAGCAGAAAAACTTCTAGTCGAATGAAAAGGTTATTGCTATAAAAAAAGGATAAAAATAGGTAAGCTTTTGGAAAATCGGTGATTTAGGCAAGATGTAGAATTGCTGCCACACGACCAATGAGTTTTCAAACAATTGCATAATGGGATTAGGAAAACACATAAATGTTTTTCTCAAAATAAAAGATGCCCATAAAAACGGTTGCACCAGCAAAATACTTATCTAAACAAAAGCATTTATAAATTGTGCAATTCGAGTTATTATTATCCAACATATTTTTTAATAGTTTTTGTTTTGTGTAGTATTATAGTATTAAGTGAACACTAGTTTTGTAGTCATAAAACACCGCAGATTACTTATAAAAAATAATATAAACTTTCTATATACTAAATTTATAATGAAAAATAATTTTAAAAAAATATTAATTCCTCAACTTAATGCATTATTATGAAATGCCTTTGTGGTTTTATATTTACTTTATTCATATAATAATTTCAGTTTGTTTTTTTTTAATTTGTTTCAATTGTTTATTTTTCATCACTCACTTTTATGCGCTCCAATTTCTTTTTAGTAATTTAAAACGTTGTCATGATTACGTGCTGATACAAACGGACCCAATACATTTACGTAATAAATTTATTTTGAAAAATGTGCTTATTTATTCGTCTTAGTGCTAAGCCTAAACCAAACAAGTAGTTTTCCTTGGTATGTAAGGCTAAGTGGCAGGTACTGCGACATTGTTTTTCTATTTAAAATTTTAATTAAGTTTAAAAAACGTTAAAAAAATTTAATTGAAAATAATACAGAAACGTTGCTCTAAAAATAATATATTAGAATAAATATAAAGTAATAATTTCAACATAACTTTTACTAAGAAGAGAACTGTTCTTCATCTACTCATAGTCAAATATAAGCATTTGTGTTAGCAACTGCTGACTTGTTAGAGTATTCCCCGTATATAAATAACTTTAAAAATCCCCCCAAAATATTTTAACCCTATAAGCCATACAAATCATTCATTCTCTTAATACAGATTAGTTCTAAACCTTTAACCCTTTAACTGTTAAATTTAGTTTGGAAACACAATTTCTGACTGCTTAATCATTTTCCAGCGCAGACAATTATACTCGACATAAACAAAGCAAAATGTTTCTACCTATAAAAGTAGGCAATTATGATTAAAAATCAAGCGTTACGTGTCACATAAAGATAAAATTATGGGATTATAGGAATAAAAACCGAAGCAATAAAACGGCCTACTGAATATATGTTATAAAATCTATGTTACAAAACTAAAATTTAAATTAAGGGCAATGATAGTTTTAAAGCAAGCTGCCACACATAATGCTACCTTGCATGTTGGGCACCAGGAGTCTATACTAATATTACTTTTCGAACAAAATGAACATTTGGGTGTAGTATTTGTTTTGTAGTTGGTACCAAGCCAGGAAAATGCTTTGCAAGTAACAGTAGTGTTGTTGAAGTTAAAAGACCAAATTTAAACGTATTTTATGAACTATTAGAATACAGTTCACTATATTTCAGTAAGAAGTTAATACGATTTAATTTTCCATTACATTTTTTATATATATCAAATAAGAAGAAAATGAAGGTTAATATTATTGTACTACTTATCCATCTGAATTTAATATTTAAGGTTTAAAAATTCATAGGACAATTCAAGAACAATATCCGAAATAGCTTTTCCATAAGACAAAAAATTGCATCCCAAAGCGACTTCTTTTGAAAGTTATATATTGCTTTTTTTGCTATTTATTTTAACAATTTATAATTTACATTTCTATTGCCTCAGCGTCATACGACATTATTGAGGCGAGTTGGCATTTTATAATTAAAAATTCGTTAAACTTGTGTTAAAACACGTACTAAATAAATAAAATTACTGATTATATTTCAAGTTTGGTTAATAAATATAAATATAAATGTTATGTTAGAAGCATTTCAAGATCGAGAAGTAAGTATTTCTTTACAGTCCTTTTGAAGTTTGATATTGTATTAATACTTTTCAAGTTTTGAGGTAAATTATTGTATTCTACGCAACCAATATATTCAACTTTTTGCTTTGTGGTTTCAAATCTACATTTTGCTGTACTTTAGTTTGAATTATTTCTTGTTGTGAAATTTGTTTGATTCCTTGAAAAATGTATTGTTATATGGCCGATATTGTTTATGGACTTATATATAAATAATAATAGCCTCAGCTTATAGATGTCTTTCAGAAGCAAAATATTTTTGCAAACTTCTGTATATAATGTGATTTTTTGGTGATTAATTGGTAAATTCAAAACCGTTTTAATTGACTTGTCTTGTGTCCGTTGAAGAGACTTTAGCTTAATACTGTTCTGACATCCATATATCATTAAAAGATTTGGATTAGCGCCTGGTATAGTATTAATTTCGTTTTCTCATTCAATTTATACTTAAATTTATATAATATGCCTATTGCTGGAGATATTTTGGCCTTTATCTCTTCAATATGTAAGTTCCATCTCAAGTTACTTTGCAAAGTTACTCCCAAATATTTAACCGATTTAGTCTCAAAAACTTCTTCGCCATTCACAAGAACACTGAAAATTTCAGTACTTATGTTTGAATGAAGCTTAAATCTTAATATTTTGGTTTTTGTTGCATTAACGATTAATTTGTTTATTCTCGCGTATTCAAAAATCATATCAGCATCTCTTTGCATGTGAACTTTTAATACCGTCGCATGTTCATATGGATAAAATAGTGAAATGTCATCCGCATATATATAAATACACTTTACCATTAAGTTCAAGATTCACAATATTTTTTGTATAAATAGAAAATAAAAGTGGGCCCAATACACTGCCTTGCGGTACACCATGCTCGATATTTCCAATGAAACTTCGAGTGTTGTTTAACTGAACAAATTGTCTTCTGTTTGTCAAATAACTTTTAAACAAACTTAGTTCTGCACCTCGAATTCCATAGTACTGAAGCTTCTCAAATATGATGTCGTGATCTGCAAGGTCAAAAGCTTTGGAAAAATCATAAAATATTCCTGAGACTCCTTTATAACCTTCTAAGATAAAATACCTTTCCATAGTTGTAAGGATATGTCATCCATTGTTTTAAAATTTTAAATTATTTTTCAATCACGAACAACTTTTCAAAAACTTAGCGGCATATGAATTAGTCTGATCAACTATTATTTTCATTATGTCGTTATTAAAAAGGGTTGTTTTGTAACATGGAGAAATATTGAATTATGCTCTAGAATAAGATAAAAACTGAAGAAATTCTCATTTTCTATCTACAGCCGTCCATGTTGAATTTGAATTACTTTTATTTTCTTTTACTGATCTTTATTACTGCACTTTTCATTTCTGTTGTCTTCAACCTGATCACTGATTTCTACATCTTCCTTACTACTTGCTTCTTCATCACTGCTCTCATCAGAAGATAATAAAATTATGATTGTTTAAGGTTTTTGGAATGGTACTTCCACAGAATTTGTTATTTTATTTATTTATTTATTGATTTGGTTTATAGATGTAGTCCTTGCAGACCATAACACGCATTTTTTACTTAAAACTACAACTAATCGTTCAAATAAACAATTATATTACGCTTTACAACATCTAACGATTAAGAGTAATCAATAAATCTATATAGATTATTAAAATCTTTAAAAATTCTTCGCATTGTATCCGCATTTAAATAATTATTTTGGAAGAACTGTAAGAAGAGTGGCTTTTAATATCGAGTTGAACAAAGCGGAACATTGAAACAGATATTAAGAATCAGGAATTTCGTTTGCAATTTTTCCATTAATTAAACTGATCGCAAAAGAGACATTAATCATTGCTCAGCGACTTTTCAGTATTGGCAATCTAATTAACCTTATCCTGTAAAACTAAGACAGCAGATGAACTCCAGACTACCATGTTAAACCTCGTAACCAGAAAATTAGAAATTGTTTCTGAACCGATTCAATATGGCTACTATGCACATTATATTGTGGATTCCATATTACCGAACCATATTCTAAAATTGGTCTTACAAGTGATGTGTATAACTGTTTTGTTATGTCCGGGTTAGTGAACTATTTAGTCGACATTTTAATGAAAGCAAGTACACGTCTTGCGTTATTAGCGGTCCATCAAAATTTCAAAATCCAAAATGTTATCCACCAATTGCAACTGATGTTTCCCTGATGTAGTGAGCGGTTTTGTTCTCGAGAAACAAAAACATTTGCATTTCAATAGGCTTAATTTTATTAAATTTATATCGCACCAACTTTGAACAATGACTGATCCGATAGATTAACATAACAAGAAAATTTTGACATCATCTGCGTACATTAGAATGTTGGAGATTTGGATAATGTTTGGGATTTAAGGAGGAAAAATTAAATTGCCTTGGAGTACACCAGATAAAGCTGAGATATAATGAAATCTATTTAAGGTCTTTAGAAGTGAGACCTAGCAAGCTCAATTTATGCAAAAGAAGTTTATGATTAACTTTGTCGAATGCTTTACTTAAGTCCGTGTAAACAGCATAAGCTCACCAATTTAAAATATCGAACTTTTCTTTTTTTTTTTTTAAAGAGAAGTAGCACTTCAGGCAACAATGCCTATTTAGTCAAGTACTGTGCTACATTCTTTAGGAAAGGGATAGAGAACAGATGAAGCAGGTAATGAAAGTAGAAGGATAGTCGGAAATTAAGTGCCGTATATAAGACAGCACAGCGACCAGTGACTATGCCTTCATCGCTGATCAGCCCCACCAACAGTCAATTTTTATTTTTGTAGTGAAAAAAACTAAGCTCTTCATTGGGAATCGAACCCACAACCCCCATATTTACAAGCTAGTACACTACCTAGGTGCCTAGAGGGGCACCTAAAATATCGGACTTGCTACCAGATTTAAAAAATGAAATAATATAGGATTCTCTCCAAAATTGAGGAAAATGTCCATGCTTTTGGGGAAATATTGTAGAAAGCTGCGAGTGGAGATGATAAGCTTTTAGCTTAATATAAACTATTGTGTATTTAATAAATAAGGTTGCCAGATTAATGAATATTCTAAAATGTACATTTTCCAAAAGATCTTTATTTGACCTGTTTCAGGAAAATAATTAAAAGTGACGCGTCATTATGCGAGAAATTTTCGTTTCTATTTGGATGCTTTAATATACAACTTCGACTGAAAAACTCAACAAAATTATTAGCAGTTCTAAATCAATTAAGTATTTTTTTAACACCCATAACTAATTATTTTTAATAAAATATTATTTCGTAAGCTATTTTGCTTGCAACATTTGTAATATATTGATAAAAAGCAGGCGTTGATTAATTGAAAAAAAAAATAAATTTAAAAAAAATTGTTAAAGCATTAAAATAATTAGAAAGTTAATAGGCCTTAGGAAAAATTAAAACTTTTTTTCTCCCGTAGTATAAGAAACTTACATATGTATATTAATGAGAAAAAAGTTAATTAAACTCAGTTTGAAAGATATAGAATATAAATTTATGCAAATCAAGTATTAAAAATAAGGCAAACAATAGGTAGGAATTAATAAACAGAAACAGTTTCTTCTTATTCTTTTGCATTTAGCTAAAATAAAAAGTTTCTTATATCAGCTCTTTTCAAATAATAAATATAGTTAAATGATATTTTTAATATTTTATAAATAATTTTTTTAAAGTACAAGGTATGGTGGAATATTGAAAATAAAATTTGTAAAAGTTATTTATATAATAATAATCTTCGAGAAAAGATGCCACCCAATGGTGTGGCGTGAAATTGAAAATAAAAATAGAATTTATATATATATATATATATATATATATATATATATATATTTAAAACCTTGAGCTTGAAAAAAATTATTTTCTTATAAAAACAATTTTTATAAATATGTTAAGTATACAAAATGCATGGTGTCTTTTGTATACTTTTACATTGGCAGCTATTTGTTATAAAAAATGTAACTGTAACTGACTAATATCCACTATCCTTCTTGTCAAGAAAACCTAGTTATTGCTTACATTGGCGCAATACTGTTGGCATTTTTTAAATAATAAAAATGTTCCATCAAAAGCGTAATAATGCTAATACAGTGCTTTTAAAATTGAAACAAATAGAGCTGTAGACTTTCAGTGGTTCTTCAACCTCATGCAACAGTCGATAAACTTGTTACTAGTATTGATATTTTTAGGCTGTCAAAGTAATTTCTTAAAATGTTGCATACGCCTTGCAGGTTTGCATGTAATTTATTAACCACTTTAATCCCACTTTGGAATTCCCAATTTTCAGTTGACTTTAGCAAAACTAGCTAAAGCTAATACAAAGCAACTGTAAACGCTTTTGCAACTATAGAAACATGAGTATCCAAGTAATATTTTTAAGTATCAATCAATTATATTATTGTGGTTATTAATAAAACAAAATATTTTCTTAATAATGTTTATATAATAAGTTGGATAATAACTTCAGACTTTAATAAGTAGAGCCGCAAACACGAAATCAAGTGATTGATAAAATGATTGATGGTTATTTAATTTCGACATTTGACATTTCAATGGCAACCAATAAATATAAAAATACAGTATAGTATGATAGAAATTAACACAAGTGTAAAATTAAGCATGTTTTAGAGGTGATTTTATTGATTTTATAGTACCAATATAATAATTTAATTAAAATAACCGCAATAACAGGCGGCTAAAAATAATTGAAACGGTTTTATAACAAAGAATAACAAACAACAAAACAGAAAGGCAATAAAATAAAAAGCAAAATCTGTATGTATCATTGTGGGTTACGTGGGAGGGCATATAAATATTTAATATAGCATTCGTAACGTTGTTACCAAACTGTTGAAAAACAATTGACCGTTGCAAATGGAAAGAGAGCTATAATATCCACATAGAATAATTGATTGAATAAAAACTCGCATGAATTAAGTACTAAGAGAGCACTTTTTGTTAACTATTAAATGAGAATTTTTGCACTCTTTAACGTTGCGTAAGACGTGTAGCCATTTGCTTAATAACAAAAAAACAACAAATTTTATCAAGTACTATCCTGTAATATAAGGTGTTTGCAAGTGTATTTATGCACCAGTTCTAAGTCGCAACAAAACAGCAATGCTACACAATTAGATCTTCAAGTTTTCTTAATAAAACTAAATGAAAGGCTAAAATTGAAATATTTTTAACGATGCTAACAAACGGAGTTGACTACTCCAAAATATTGCTTTTTTTAAATAAACCACGCCTCTCAGGCGGCCAGACAATGTACCTGAATGATTTGATAATAAAAGAATGACAAACAACAACGCTATTAATACTAATAGATATAATACTAACTCTCCAGTACTATCTAGAAACGCGGTTTGAAAATGATGTCATCGAATCGAAAGCGCTTGCGAACATACTGAACAAACAGCGAATAACGACGGTTTTTACTGAGGGGAATGACAACATCATGCATGTTTTACTTGTAATAAGTTTTGTAAATCCAAATTGGTTTCGTTTAGTCTCATTAACCCAAGTCGGTGTTTTCATTATTTGTAAAACAATATTCAAACAAGCTGTTCGTTGCACTTGTACATTTGTCTACACAATTTTGATGTTACTTTTTTTTATAACATAATTGTTATTAAAAGTTATTGCATTTTTGTTTAAATATTAAACTAAAATAGCAACTGCTGTTCTTGCATATTTGTTGTCTTTTTCCACCCATCTAATTTAGCAAATGGAATTTACATTTGGCTTTTCTAAGTCTTTTAAGTTTGTGGCTATATCATCATGTTTTTTTGTATTCAATAACAAAAGACAATATTAGATCCTGACAGTAATTCTAGTTCGAAAAAAAAAATAGATAACATTAGATTTCATGACACCAAGGTATTTTTTTATGTTGGTTTTATATCTAATGCCGACAAAATTGGATTCTGTGATAAACCTAATAATCAAAACCGATATGTTTATCATTCATGGCCGATATTAAACCAATAAATTAAAAATACAATTTTTAAACAAACTATGGCATTTCTCTTGCCTTTTTTATTCTGGGCAATTTACTGAAAATTTATTGGCTATTCTTCTTATCTGAGAATTATGCATCAAAGAATTTAGCTACAGAAAAAGCCAGAATTAGTTTAAGAGACAAAAATAACAGTGTGGGGGTTGTATAACGTAGCTGTACCGCAATAGTCGTTAGTATGGCTGGTTTGTTTTAACGTCTAAAAAGTAAACAAGAGATTGTTATATGTAGCCTGGGCAAATGTGTGTAATAAGGTTCATGTTAGCACCTGACGATTTGGCCCTAATCTGACGGTGGTCTTACCACTGTGTACAGGGAGGAACAGCCACCCGCGCCCTTAGGCGACACACGCTTTAGTAGCAGTTTTCAAGTGCATGGAAGTTGGAGTTGGAGACTATCCCAACTACTTGTCCTGTTGCACGCGTAAGCTATGGCATTGGATATTAAGCCTACGTTAACAACTCTTCGGAAGATTTGTTCAAAACAGCCTCACCAATAACCAGAACAGTGCCGTAGCACTGTGGGCAACTGGTTCTCGTAGTACTAGTGTGTGTCTTTTAAATCACTGGTCCGACTCCGAGAGTTTTATGTCTCTTTAAATTTAGGGCACATATCAAAAGAAGAAAGAGATCCTTCAAGACCGCGTGTCCCCGGAAGTAGTCTCAGCGAATCTCTATATCTAACACATGTGTGATTATGATGATTGACTTGCTAAGATGCCATTTGGGCAAGAAATACTGAATTAAAATCCCGCCAGAGCCACAGGAGTCATAACTGTAAAATAGCAACTGTTTGGTCAGGATGATTGTATTAGTTAAGAACCGATCGTAGAGTGTTCAAAATTCTTGATAGATTTTAAGATTTAAATATTAAGGTCATGGTGTTTACGAATCAATTTCATAGCCAGCAAGTGTATTTTATTTATATTTCCAATTACAGGATCCCCTTTATTTAAAAAGAAAGCAAGTAACAAATTATGACGCTAAAACTAATGACACCACTTACATCTTAGGTTTGTTTATTAATGAAAATCACTTTGCCTAGAGAATGAAAGATAAATTTGAAATTTATGTTTTTTCACAATCCTAGGTTGTTCGGCCTCCTGCTGATCCAATTTATTTATTTACTAAATATTTTTTTAATTATTTTCTAATTTAACTTCTCTCTAATTTAAAAATGTCTTTCCCGGTTACATATTCTATAAACACAAATTTAAGCACAATTTAGGTTTTATTTTTTTTTAGAAAATTCTTATTTTTCTTTTCTTAAATCGAGTAAAATTTTTGGTTCCATTATCATTTTCTATAAAAGCAAAAAAACACTCCCACACAACAAGTAATTGGTACAAAAAAGTTTTAGCGTAAATTATGCAAATTCTTTTTTATCGTTCAAACATTTTCTTGGAAATTATGCATGAATAGCTCTTTAGTTGTGTGCCATCATCACTAACTCCACCACATGAACACCAAAGTTGATGAAGTTTTCATAAAGCCTGATCGTAACAAAAGTAATAGTACAAAAATTATGCATATTTATGACTTAAAAAATAAATGTAATTTAATAAAATTACTAAAAAACATGAAAAAAGTGTTTAATATCTACGGGTAAGTATTTATTTGTTGAAAACTAACCAACACCTCTTTCCATTTTTGTGTTGATTTGAATTTACTAGCGAAGTAAAAATAAAAAAATAAAGCGAAAATAGTGCATACAGTGCAGCTAAAATAAACAAGAGCACTAAATGTTAAGAAAATTATAAGTGTGTTTGATGAAAAAATTAGTCTTGATTCGCTCACTGGAGCTTGATCGGTCTCTTTGTGATAGAAACGCGATTAAATGATATACTGAAGAAAAGATATACACAATAAGGATTAACGAAAGGATTAAAAAATGGAATATAAGTGCAAGTGCTGTCAGGTTAACCTTAAAGGCTAAGACACATAGTCCAGCGGTTAGTCTAGTGAGATACTTTACTCATATTAATTTTAGGCGCTAGTTAGTCATTGTGGTACAGAAAAACTGAGTTATCGTTACTTTTTCTATCTCATCTTGGCAGTTCCTGCAGTTATTATTTCAGGAAAGCCCAATACTACTGCATAGGCTGAGAACTTATTTTATACAGTTATCATAGCCACGGTAACAGCTGCTTTATCAACCTTATTTCTTTACTCGACAACATTCACACTTAAACTGTTTTATCAACTGTTGTGTCTTTACTTAACAACGTTCACACTTAAACTGCTTAATTGGCCAAAAGCTGTGGCCTATTTATTCTGTTTGCAGTGGTTCTAATATTCACTTGAAAACTTTACTTCAGCGTCAACACATATAGTTGCTAATAACATTATTCGGTGTAAGTGCTTGTTTGGTTGTATGTCTCCTTGTTTTATGTTAATTGTTTTTACTTTCTGATTGTTTATTGTTTGGTTCTTACCAAACCCGATGAAACATCCTAGCATTGATGAAGGTTAGGGTTTTATGAATTTATAGCAGAGTTTGTAAGCCTCATTTAGGTCAAAAGAGGTATGCTACAGGAAATATAAATATGACCATCCTGTAACAGTGCCTTATTTTTGACTAGCTCGCCAGCAATTTGGCAGCTTGAATATTCCACTATTCTGCAGACCTGTTCTGGTCTTGATATGGTGTATTTATTCGCTAGAGACCAAATGTTCAAAATCAACTATACCTACCAAATCTCCCCCCGGGGGCACATGATAGTCTTTTTGGAACCTACTATTCCATTTAGATTTGTGACTTTCGGGGTAAAAGGGAGCCCAGGCCCCTCAAAGACTAGTAGGAGTCATCTGGACAATCCACATATTTCCACGGGAAATCAGTTGCCCCAGAGTACAATATTTGCTCTCTTTAGACAAAAAATGTGCTCTGACTGGTTATTGAGGTTGGCCCCTATATGGGAGTATCGTGGTGGTTGTGGTTTCGGACCCTCGTGAGAGTTTGTGGGTCGGACCATTCAAATTAACACAATGAATGGTTCAGGTCCAGTGAGTATGAATGCTGGCGTGTTCTTGATAAATAAGAGCTTCATGCGTTTTGGACCAGGAGTTGGAAAGTCTCCAACTCCTCAGCAAGGAGTGAGGGCACGGCCTACTCCGGACTTTCTAAATTGCTACTAGAAGTGACTGGAGGATATACGTATCTGAAGGCCTTCTAGGGCGTAGTTGGTGTCCAATCAACTAAGTGGTTTAACTACCATCTGATTATGACTATATAGTCGGTGCAGATGTAAAACAAATCACACATACCTACCAAATCCCCCCGGCGGCACATTTATCAGTCTCTATGGATTACTCAACCATCTAGACTTGTGCTGCTGGGAGGTATAAGGGAGCCCAGTCCCCTGAAGGCAAGCAGGGTGCCAACTGGAAGCTCCACGTTATTTCCACAGGAATCAGTAAACCCGAGATCCTGATAATTGTCTCTTTAGTCTTTTAGCTGTTTCTCTTACTGCTTATTGAGGTTGGCTCTTCGGGAGTATCGTGGTGGTTGTGGTGTTGCGACCTCTGCAGAAATTTAATTTAGGGGATCAGAATCATCTCGCCTTTAATAACACAAGCAGGTGAATGATCCGGATCCAGTGAGCATGCTAGTCATGTGTTCTGGACCAGGAGTTGGATAGTTTCCAACTCTTTAGCAAGGAGTAGTGGTTTGAAACCCTGCTTTGGAACCGCTGAAATTGCAACTGGAATGACCTGTTGAAAGAATTAGTCCTCGGCTTCCTAGGGCGTGAATGACGTCGCTTTTCATTCCCAGTGGTTTGATCACCATCTGATTAAGGCTTACAGCCAGTCACAGATGTAAATCTTATCACGAAATACCTCCCAAATACTTTATAGTACGTCAGCTAACTAGTAGCAACCGTATTTGAAACAAGTGTTTCTACCAACACCCGTTCCTTCTTAGAATCATATTTATTTCCTAAAAATGAACGCTATGGGAAAGAGATAGGGTGACCATCTAAAATCGAGGACTGTCAGCTTCTTATGAAGAAGATTTTCTAAGTGTAGTAGGCCAGCAGGTCTCAAATACATGGATGCACTCTCAGTATAAAAGCATAACTTAGTGGTCTACGATCACCAAACAATTAAACTAATCGTGAGTGGTTAAATGTCCTCCATATACTCATAAATATTTAACTTAGAAAAACAACCAAGGAGATTGAAAATAAAACCAAAAATCTTAGGTCTTATATTGATAACTTAGAGCGTATAATGAAAATCGGAAATCCATGAGATGCAAAATGTAAGGTGCCCAAATGAAATTTATCAAGTGATTACAGGAGCACCTGATATACCAAAACTTCAAACCTTTACGAAAATTTAAATAAATATTCATTTTAGTTTTCATAATTTACTCACCTTAAAAATATTAAATCACGTGCCCAAGTTTTCTTAAGAAGACTTCGGCTAATAATTATTGTTAATAATAGTTATTGTTAGTTCAATTGCACTATAACATTGGACTTTAAATTACTTACATCTAAAGACTTTCATGCACGTTAGTAACATTTTGCAAAGGAAAATCAAAAAAACACTGTTACTATTAGTTATCTTCTGAAAATAACACAAACAGCTGGGAAAATTAGAGGCCTGTCATTCCATGCTAACTAAGAATATCTATAAATGAGAATTTTTACTTACTTTCTGTCAACACTTCATCTTATAAAATCGTAAACATTTTCAACCAAATAAAAAATTGAAAATTGTGCCACCCAGGCATTTAGTGGAAATCGTAATAACCATATATAAGCAACCGGATTCATACACAGCAACTATTAAAAGTATTTACGAGTACGCGAATGCAAATTATATTAGTGCTTCAAGCCTTCAGTAATCAATTAAGTATTAAAATATAAAATTATGATTTCCTTTTTATTTAACACAACACTTTCTACCAAACAATCTCTAGCAGTGTATGCGAGAAGATAGTGTAAGAAAAATTATTATCATAAAAAAAATAAGGCCAGCACACAAGAACGATGGAGGTACACATACAAATACACAAAAAACAACAAACCAAATTTTACTAGCGCTAATCTTTTAAAGCACCAACATTTTATGGCTCAAAGTGTCATTTATATGCTAAATATGTACTCGCATATGTACATATGCATAAAGAGTTTAAAATAAATTACAATGAAATTTTATAAAAAGCATTTTAAGTGCTTTAAATATATATATATATATTTATATTTTTTAAGATTTAAGGAAATTTACATATAAATAATTTTATTTTTAATGCTTTTGGCCTATAAACTACCGCTGCTATTGTCATAATTTTAATGGCAAATTAAAAATAAAAGAAAAAAATAACATGCTATAAGATGCTGTTCTTTGTCACTGTTGATTTAATGAATGATGCAGACAAATTTGCACAAAAATGACCCAGTTTATGACTTCAATTTGCAGTAATTCTTTTATTTTAGTTTCTTATTTATTTATTTACAAATGAATATTTTAAGTGTTATTTCGTTAATTTTTTGCAATTTTTGCAATAATAAAAATATATTTTTATATATTTTTAATTTTCCCATTTTATATATTTTTTTTTTTTTTAGAGATGGCAAAGAAGATGGTTCGTGTTATATGACGATGGTGAACTCACATATTCAGTCGATGAGCATGTAAGTTAAATTATAGATAAATTATATTTGACGATACATTTATTATTACTTTCTGGACTTTATTACAAACCTAACAGCTCTTAATTGCTCACAATTGTCATGTATGTGCGCTAAAAGCAAAAAACAACACAAACTCAACATTTATGAACTTATGTTCTGTAGTTAAAAAAATAAATTTCAACTTTAACGCTTTTTGTGATTTTATTATATCGTAAATAGTGTTTAATAAGTCTAGACATTTTAAATGGTCAAACTTAATTCAGTGTAATTTAATTGCGAAGAACTTTTAAACAAATTAATATTGCTGATCCATGTTGTTTTCCCTTAGCCAGTCACCGATTTGATTTATTAAAAACATATCTTAAATTAGGAAATTTTTGTTTTATTTATTGATTTTGTCTATATATGTAATCCTTACAGACTATAACATGCAGCTTTTGCTTGAAACTACAATTTGTCGTTCAAATAATTAATAAGACTAGGCTTTACAACATCTACTGGTAAATTTTAATAGAGACTATTAACATTTTTACAAATTATTCGAATTGGATCCGCACTTGAATAATTATTTTGAAAGAACTGCAAGTGACTGCAGTGACTGGTAATATCTAGTTGAATGAAGCGGAACATTGAAACAGATATTAGAAATCAGTGATTCGGTTGCAATTTTTGCCATTATTTAAACTAATTGCAAATGATACATTTAACATTGTTCTGCGGCTTTTCAGCGTTGGCAATCAGCCTGGATAAGATGGAAGATGAACTCAAGACTGTCACGTTAAACCCCGTAGGCAGAAAATTTTAAATAGTTTTTGAAACAATTTAACATGGTTACAATGTACACTATATTATGGGTCCCATATTGATCTCACAAGTTGTGTTTTTTTTTTGCTAAAAAGAGAAGTAGCACTTCAGGCAAAAATGCCTATTTAGTCAAGTACCGTGCCACATTCATTAGTAAAGGAATAGAGAAAAGATGAAACAGGTGGTGAAAGTAGAAGGATAGTCGAAAATTAACTGCCGTATAAAGACAGCACAGCGACCAGTGACTATGCCTTCATCGCTGAGCAGCCCCACCGATAGTCAATTTAGATTTTTATAGTGAAAAAAAGCAAGGTCTTCGTTGGGAATCGAACCCACAACCCCTATACTGACAATCTAGTACACTACCTACTAGCCTACAGGGGCACTGTTGTGTTACATATGGGTCAGTAAACTCTTTAGTCCATTTTTTAATTAAAGCAAGCCTTATTAAAGGTCACGTGAATTTGACATATAAAATTTAATTTGGTATTTATCAAAATTCTCAAATCCAAAATTTATTCAACAATCGCAACTGATGTTTCCCTAAAAAGTAGTGAATATCGTACAGTTTTTTTTTTCTCGAGAAACAAATACATTTGCATTTCAGTAGGCTTAATTTTATCAAGTTTATATCGAAAACAATCTTGTTCCGAAAGATTTGCATAACTGAAGAAAATTTTGACATCATCTGCGTACATCAGAATGTTAACGAATTAGATGACGTTTAGGTGATCACTAATAAAAACAAAAAATAAAATTGGCCATAGATGACTGTCTTGGTATACTCCAGATAAAGCGAAGATATCTCTCAAGGTTTTGTTTTTAAATAGAATACGTTCAAAGATCAAACATATTTGATGAAATAAATATAAGGGCATCTATAGTAAAACCCAGCAAGCTTAATTTATGCAGAAGACGTTAATGATTAACTTTGTCGAAAGTTCATGTAAACAGCATCTGTTTACCCACCTTTGATGAAAACCCTGATTAATTATTGTAGTAAAGGAAATAAGTTGGCAATAGTTGAACAGCTTTTACGGAAACCATGTTGATAAGACGAAAAAACTGAGGAAATGTGACAGTAAAAATAATCCAATACAAGTTTTTCGATGGTGATCAAACCACTGGGAATGAAAAGCGACGTCATTCACGCCCTAGGAAGCCGAGGACTAATTCTAGCAACAGGTCATTCCAGTTACAATTTCAGCGGTTCCAAAGCAAGGTTTCAAAACACTACTCCTTGCTAAAGAGTTGGAAACTATCCAACTCCTGGTCCAGAACACATGACTAGCATGCTCACTGGATCCCAATCATTAACCCGTTGGTGTTATTAAAGGCGAGATGATCATGGCCGCCTAAATCAAAATCTTGCAGGGGCCGCGAAACCACAACCACCCCGATACTCCTGAAAAGCCAACCTCAATAATCAGTCAGAGAAACAGCTAAAAGACTAAAGAGACCATTAGCGGAACTCTGGGGTTTACTGATTCCTGTGGAAATAACGTGGAGCTTCCAGTTTACACCCTGCATGCCTTGAGGGGACTGGGCTTCCTTATACCCCCAACAGCACAGGTCTAGATGGTTAAGTAATCCATAAAAACCGATAAATGTGCCCCCGGGGGAACCCCAAACCAGTTCAATAGTTATCCGTTCATTTGAGCAGAAAATTTAACGCTTCATTATTATTTCGTCAGTGGTTTCAGCAGGCTTCCCCATACTTTGGCTGTTGTTTACTATTTCTTATATAGTTATGTACATATTGTAAAATACATTATTAAAATCGCATTAGCAGCCGTTTATTTTCGGTGGTCAGAGAAAACTAAACTTTTCACATTTCGTACATTTTTGCAAGTAGACATTTAAACATTCACACTATTTTGCATCTAAGGGAGCTAATGTCTAATTTACTTTTCGAGAACAAAACTTTAGTTTTCCAAAACAAAAACTATATTTCAATTAATTTGCGAAAAATATTATATTATATTATATTATATTATATTATATTATATTATATTACGTTATATTATATTATATTATATTATATTATATTATATTATCTTGTCATCAGAAAATGCAAGAGGACCCAAACTGACTGTTTAACCTTTCACGTTTATAGAAAAGCAACTACGTTGGACATTACCATCCACATCACCTCAAACCATCCTACCCAACATAAATAAGCTTATGATATACATACAAGATAATTCCACTTACTTCAGATAATTACAACAAAGAACTCGATACTGTTTACACCATACCTAAAAACAACCGCTACAATCGCACTACTATCGACAAACTGCTCAGACAATACATCACTAAAAACTTGAATCAAGAGGACAAAGAGGCAATTGAAACAACGCGACGACACTGGCAAATTAAATTCCAGCGGAGCATACAGACGTACTTCTATGTGTAATCATACTTACATAGGAAAAATTGGGCGAACACTGAAAACAAGATTCACAGGACACATGCATTCGTACAAACGTAAACATCTCAATACTTACCAAGGAAAATAGTTGAATGTATGACATTACTACTTTCAGATCAGACTTTCTTGAAAATATGGAAATCTGCAAACCAAAACCTTTAATAGCGACATTATAAACGAACAGATAAGCACGACTTCAGTCACAATTTTCTCTCAGACGGACACACTCATCTGAAAAATAATAAAGAGCGAAAATATTAAATTGGCCTTTCATAATATGCCAGGTGCTGCACAATTTGCTTATATAAGTTGAAACGACCTAAATTTCATGATAAGGTTTACATCAGCACCGACCGCGAGGTCATATCTAATGGAGGACTAAACCACTTTGGGTAATATGTCTTAAAAAGCCAAAGGATATCTCTATCCTACAGGTGATTCCTAGGGGCATTTTAGAGAGCGCGTAGCAGTGCCAGCACTCCCACTCCTTGCTTAAGAGTTGGAGACTATTCAACTCCTCGTCCAGAACACATGACATAACATGCTCACTGGAGTCGGATCAGTCACTATGTCTTTTTGGTCAAAAGTGAGATTATCCTGGCCCCTAAATGCTTTCATGAGGACCTGCGAAACCACAACCACTACGATAATCCCCGAAGAGCCAACCTCAATAATCAGATATAGAACAGCAAAAGCTGAACTCTGATGGTTACTGATTCCCGTGGAAATTAAGTGGAAGTTGTTCAGTTGGCTCCTCCTAGCCTTCAGGGGACTGGACTCCCTTTTACCCCCAGTTGATGCATGTCTTACTGGATTCTCACCAATGTGTCCTAGGGGGGTAAAAGGCCCTAATGGGAGAACTACCTAAACCCGAAAACACTCTCCAATACTGGTTTAATACTGATGTCCTTACATCAAAAGCGCTCGCCGATCGTACCGAACAAATAGCCAGCAATGACGGTTTTCACTTAAAGGAATGACAACAGTATTTCATTTACTGGCGGAACTAATCCAAACAACTTAACTGACTTTGGACATTGATGGTTTCTGTGGCTAGCAGGCGTTTAAAAATATAGGGTGAGATTTGATTTCAACAGAATGATGTGATTCTAAAGCCTGTTTATGGAAATCAATATTTGGCGAAAAGCTAATTTTAACCTGCGTACCTGTCAATTGCCATTAAAGGATATGAGCAGTGCATGTCTCGATCATTTTTTGTGGGCCGTGTGAAATAACTGATTAATACTGAAAAATCCGCGCATTAGACATCAACAGTACACATGTTATGCGTGACAAAAAGGGACGTCAAGAAGTGCCGATATGGCCATATAGCCTAAGTCATTTTCAAATATAAATGCAATGTTATAATTTAAACTTAATTAATTTAATTAATATTGCCGATCAATTTTGTCTTCTCTTAGCTATTCATCAATTTGCTTTATTTAAAAATATGGTGTAAACTTGTGCGAAAGGCTAACCTGTAGTTAATCAATAAATAAGGGATTATCGCGATAATAAATCCTTCAAAATATAGTAAATTTTTAGAAAATTGATTAACAAAAATTACTCTTGATTATTAAAACCTGACAGTCGGAGGCATCTTCGACAGACTTTACCTGAATTTATTTTGTGGAATGAGATTCAGGGGGTTTTACATCTAAAATCCTGTTATTTAATAAAAATGAATGCCAAAAATTCTTTACTGATGGGAAGTTTTTATTTACCGTATTGAAACATTAAACATGCCATGTTTTAGTTGGACTTGACTTTCTAAACTACTGGGACTTAAAGCACTAAGCTGAGTGCTTTTGAAAGTAGATCATTAATAAAATTTTAATTAACTTAATATTTTTGATTTATCCTTAAAGTTTCACTTTAATCAAAAACAAAGTTCTTAATTTATAACAGCTTAACATAATTTTAGCTTAAAACTGCAAGTTTATCTGTCATTCAAAAATTAAATATGTATATAT
Source organism: Trichopoda pennipes (assembly GCA_030448955.1). Classification (NCBI taxonomy): domain Eukaryota; kingdom Metazoa; phylum Arthropoda; class Insecta; order Diptera; family Tachinidae; genus Trichopoda; species Trichopoda pennipes. The sequence goes on from JASKUP010000067.1 coordinate 6,999,849, forward strand.
ATATATATATATATATATATATATATATATATATATATATCCAAGTCAATGAATAAATTTTTTTATTAAGTCGTGCAAGTAGCAAGCAAAAAATAAATAAAGTAAAATAAAAAGGTATAAAATTTTTTAAATGAAACAAATACTGACTTACTGAAAAACTTGTTCTAAAACAAATTGGCAAGGTGGATTAAAATGCTGACCAAACAAAAAATATCTTTCAAAGAGCTAAATAACTGTTTATTAATTTAATCTTTAAATCCTTAAAAATCGCAACGTGAGAAACACAGAAAAATGTTTTTTGTTTTTCATTAAGTAGGCAAATGAAATACGAACAAAAAGAAATAATTTTAGATGAAGAAATATATTGCTGAAAAGGAAAACATTATAAACGCTGATAAAATTGGGCGTAAGAAAACATGAATATTAATGTCGGCACAATGTGGCAAAAAGTTAAAAGTTGACCCAAATTGCTGTGGTTGAGATGAAGTTAATTAAAATGTCAATATAAATTTTATTTAAATGGGCTGTGAAATATTTTATTTAATCAAACAAAAAAATAGCCGTTTTCTTAAATATATGCAGAGCGATATAAATGAAAACATTATAATTGACACTAAATATAGATTTGTTTTGCCAGTAAAATTTTCGTTTTCAGCAATTAGCAGAAAAATATTCAATGCTATTTGAACATGCAAAGAAAGTTGAATAAAAAATGTTTATAAAAATATTTCCATGCAATCGACTTTTTTTCATTAAACTATTTATTTAATCTCTACTACAATTGACAAGTATTTTCCTTTCTTAAATCCAACCCCTTTGGTTGTTATATGGTTACGATTATTTTTTAATAAACATTTTCTTATATGGGTCCGCCAAATAACTTTTTTTTGTAATGCTATTAACTCCTGAACCAATTGGACTTTGTATGGCGCCATACAAAGGTTCTTATGCAAAATTCGTCTCAGTTATGTCTCTGAAGTGTTTAATGTTGAGCACAGCCGCAATATTCTCGAGTGTACACACTGTTTTTGGCTTTTCACGCTTTGGTTTATCGATGAGGATGCCAGTTTCTTTCACTTTTTTCACAAGATAACGAGCATACGGAGCTGACGGTGCTTCTCTACTTCCAAAATCCGTACGCCACATTCTGCAACGTTACCATGATTTTCAAAGTAATGTCGCAATATTTCCCAGCGTTGTACAAGCATATACACAACCATATTCGTTCAGCGGAAGGACAAAACTAATTATCTGTCAAATCAAACATGAGCTAAGTGTTACTATTCACGAAATAAGCACTAGTTGAAAAAAAACGTTAGATTGCGGGCCCTATATTACTAGAGAGTGAGGCATGATGCACTTAAGTCAAAACTTGTTGCTTTTGATGTCGATAATAACTTCTTCATATTTATATCGAGTTTTCTCAGAAATCGCATTATAAGAGATGTTATAGATGGGATTTTATCAAAAACGTTAAAGGTTAATTCAGGGGTACCGCAAGGATCTTTGTTATCTTTCTTAATAACATTCTGTATCAAACTTTGAACTCTGTATACTCTTTTGCAATTGACAGCACCATTTATCATTCGTTTTCATTCAGTAATACAGACCCAAGCAGTTGGATGTTGATTTCCAAAGGCAAAATATAAATGATACGCTCAACAATCACGGTTTCGCAACTGTTTGTCTGTTTGTTTGGTTGTTTCTAGATGGTACTGGAGAGTTAGGTTTATGTTTGTTAATATAAATAGTGTTGGTTTATGTCGTGCTCTTATTAGAGTCGTATCTTCTCGTGCAGGTAGATTGTCCTGCCACCTGGCATATTATGCGGGGCTAATTTAATCTTTCCATCTTTGATTATTTGCTGTACCTGTTCATTTATAACGTCCCCGTTAAAAGTTATTGCTTTGCTGATTTCCGTATTTTCAATAATGTCCAGTCTTCGCCCTTTTATGCTAGGATGTAGTAATTTCATACATTCATCTATTTCCCTTGGTGCGTGTCCGCAAGTGTCAAGGTGTAATGCGAACTTAGAGTCCTCACTTTTTCATTTGCACCAGCATATACGTGCTGTAAATCTTATCTTTAGTGTTCGTCCAGTTTGTCCTATATAAGCATGTTTACAGCTGCCAGAAAGTCTGTGTACTCCGCTCGAATTTAATTGTCACTTATTTCTCTCGATGTCTTGAGATTATGTTCCAGAGTGTTACGGGTTTTTAATGCTGTGAGTAAAGCTTTTTGTGAAAAAGGTTAGTTAATCAATTTATTTCTAGTCCTGTGTAAGTAAACGCGTATCCTCGTGTAGTATCATTTATATCTTTGTCCTCTTTATTTCTGTTTTTAGTGTTGTATTGTTTAGCAATTTATCGATAGTAGCGGCTTTGTAGCGTTTTTTTTTTGTTAGCTATGGTGTAAATAGTGTCGAGTTTTTTGTTGTACTTATTTGGAGTAAGTGGGATTATTTTAAGTCTGTGTATCATCTGGCTAATTGCTGCTAGTTTATGTTGTTTAGGTTAGTTCGAGTTGATGGGCATGGCAGTGTCCATCGTAGTTGGTTGTCTATCATTTTCAAAGTTTAGACAATCAATTCCTCGTGTTATTGTGGTGTCAAGATAATGAAAGTATCAGTATTGTACTTTTTCCATTGTGTATGATATATCATGAAGTACTGTGTTTAAGTCTGTTATAATTTGTTTGGTGTTGTATTGTTTGAGGATGCATGATGATGTCATCTACATTTCCGTAGTAGTACGATATTTGGTGTTAGCCATTTTCCATGCTGCATGGGAGTATATTTTTTGTTCCTCTATTTAATTTCGCCCTTTAAAAACCATATGTTACTTTATAACGATTATCTCATGCACGATGTGACTTAAATTTTCGGTTTCAAAAACTCTTGTTAAAATAGAATGAAGTTTCAAAAAACTATGGATTTTTGTTCATTAAATGTTTTTGCAAAATTTTGTTGAGTGGAATTTGCACTATTATGAAATTATTTTACTTTCTACAATAACCTTGTTGCTTGGGGATTTTCTAACTATAAAATATAAATATTTAACTATTTATAAATGTATTTTTTAACTGTAACAGTTATAAAAAAATATTACACATTAAGTGGTTGTGTTTTATTGAAACCCATTTCATAAAATTAAAGCTTGGTAATGATGTGTCTACATTCTAAGTTTTAAAAAAATCAGGTAGTTTGGTTTAATTATTAATCAAAAATTAAGCCCTGATTTTAATGAAATATCGCTTATTTTCTTTATCCTCCATTTTAATCCTTTTTATTTATTTAAAAAGAGTATTTCTCAACAGAGCTATTAAATACGCTTGTAAGAAAAATTAAAAATTTTTTCGCGAAAGAAAACAGCAAAGTTGTATGACATGTTCTAGCTAACCTGCCCATTGTACATTTCTAATTTTTTGTTTGCTTAATTGAGGGAGACATTTTGGGTTTATAAATGAAAGTGGACTTTTGCAGCCGGTTTCAATTTTTCTTTTATTGCTTACTTTAAGTATATATAGTTGTAACAGGTTTCATTTACAAACATAAGAAAACACACACACACAGCAACAATAAAAGTGTGCAAAAATCAAGATTCGCTTTTTTTTGGGTTGTTTAGAAAAACAAGAAATATAAATTATGATAAAGTAATAGGTGTTGCAAAGGCTTAGAAACAAATATACTTGTATACAAAAATACCTTATGACGATATGACCATGAAATAATTCGTGTGAACAGCAGGTTTTATGCCATCTTGTTAGGAATATTTCTTAATTTTTTTTTTTGCTGTCTCTTCTTTTTTTTGTAAATGCTTTGCCAACTTTTTCCTTTCCTGGTTAAGAAAATATAATCATACATAGCCAACTAAAAGAACATTTCCTTAAGATCGTAGTCATGATTTAAAGACAATGAGGAAACATAAAATGTTGGAACGTGCTCCCTTCTGTGAAAGTTACACTTATTATGAGATTTTTAATTTTGTTTTTTACCTTGTTGATCATGTCTACTTGTATCAGTTTATGTAGTATTTCCTTGTGTGACAGTGAAGCGATTAGACAAAATCATAAACATTAAATCAAAGTAGCCATAGCAGCATTAAACGAAAGGAGTAAGAAATTGAATACTAATTGGCACCCTACCGTAACTGTCATAATTTGTTTGAATAAAAAAAGATGCTGTTGAATACTAAAGATGTTTGAATTAAAGGCACAAAATTAAAATTTTTTAAACGTAACTATATATTGAAAAATGTAAATAGCAGGTAAATATTATTGTTATTTATTTTTTTGTGCAAGAAATATATTAAATCTAATAAATTACCTATTTCCAAAAAAAAATAAAAATATTGAGTTTATATATATATATATATATATATATATATATATATATATATATATATATAACTTTGTATTTATAATGTGAAGCTCTGCATGAATGATTTTTCTATGCATTAGAAGTGGAACTAAACAGGCAATAAAAAAGCCGTAAGTAAATTTTCGAAGGAAAAATGGCAAGAAATTCAAACATTGAAGCCATCTGCTGAAAAAATTATGGAAACAAATAACATAAAAAAGGAGTCCTTAATAGTGTCACACATAAAAAGTTTTAACTAAGAAAATGCTTAAAAATTAGAGGGAAAATTCAAAAATTTGCAGCCTATGCCAGCTTTGAAAGTTTGAACTTTTAATCATTAAATGAATTCTATGGATTTTTGTTGAAATCAGGTTCAGAAAAGCTGTCTAGATATGTAAAACGAGCTACCACAGAAATTTAAATAGAATTTACTTATTAAATTGTCATGAGGGAAGCAAGAGAATCAAGAAATAAAAGATTTTACAAAAACTTAACTATAATACGAAATTTAAAAATTAAAATCCCAACTTATGAGTTATTCAATCATCTTTCACATTCTTTTCAGCCCGAGACTGTACCACAGGCTTGTATTGATATGACCAAAGTTTTGGAGGTTACCTTCGCCGAAGACGTAACAGGTCATTCAAATTCAATTGCCATAACGGCCCCAGATCGTGTTACGTTTGTTAAAGGTACCTGTCCGGAAGAATCAAAATGGTGGCTAAATATATTGGCAGCATTTCCAAAATCGAAAGGACGTCACAAACGTAATGCCACATTTCCGGGTGCCCAAGCTACCACAATATTGCAATCAACCAATTCAGATGCAACTGTCGTCAGTGCAACAACACGTAATCGTCATAACTCTTACCATAAAGATATTTTAACGTCCACCCAATCAACTGGTGTTTTAGCATCAACTACCGTTTCTTCACCATCGGCAAACACAACATCATCTTTAATACCAACTGCAGGTTCAATGTCGTCAAAACAAGAGAAAAAGTCATCAGCTACCAAATGCAACAATAATAATAATACCAACAACAATAATGGTAGTTCAAAATTATGGTCGCATAATGATGTTGTCGTTACAACAAAAACTACAAATAGTAAAAATACTGCAGGCATTAAAAGTAATCATAATGCTAATGTTCGAAATGCTGCTATTAATAATGATGACAACAACGAAGAAGAAGATGATGATGATGAAGACGATGGTGTTGAAACAGGCGAAGATGATGAAGAAGATGATTGCAATGAAAAGGAAGAAAGTGGCAACTCAACGGGTGAGGAATGTAATACCAAAAAGAAGTGTTCAATGGCTACAACAAAGGTTCATGATGAAAATAATCGTAATGCTGTTAATGAAATTAAAAATAAAGGTAAGTTTCAATTAGAAATATATAAAAACAAAAAAAGTTTTAAGCCAAACTTACAAAAATATTTATTGTTTTTGTATATCTTTTCTTTTCATGTATATAACTCTATACGCATAAGATATCACAAATTTTTCAGAGTCACTGTTTGTGATCAAAAGCCATTAAGCATTAAAAAAATGAAATAAAAACAAAAAAATCTTAATTGAATTAAATCAGCGCTGCGAAGTGTATATCTTGCAATTACTTTTGTAGTCTGGCCAATAAATATTTTTTTATAAATTACAATTAAATTCAATTATTTTATTGCTTTTTAAATTTGTTATGGCACTTATATATCACGTTGTATTTCTTTTTTTTTATCATTTACAACATTAATCAAAATCTGCATCAACTTGAATATCTATTAAAATATAAAATAAACGTTCAGGCAAAAACCATTAACATTTTGATTTTTAGAGATCAATCACCTTCTATTTACAATAATGAACGTTTTTTATTTATTTGATAGAGTTTAACTAAATGTTATTTAGAATAAGTCGATATGTCTGTGTGCTATTATGTGACATAATATTTGGCAGTGGCATGAAAACATATATAAGAAACGGAAGAAAATTAATGAGAAAGGCGTGCCAAATCTTTCAATTCATTAGAAATGGCATTTCTAATAGTGTCATATTTCGGGTCTTAATCGCAATAAAAGTTTAAATAACCAAGCTTGTGCTTACAAGCAAAGTTTTTGTCTTATACACTTTTTAAATCCAGTAAGGTTCTCTTTTGTTTTACACATTCAAGAAATTAAATTTTTTTAAATGTGAGCAATTTAACGACCATTTTTGTTGGATAAGCTTTTTTGGCGTCACTCTTATGACGAAAAATTTTCTTTTATTTCTAGTCCGCTAGAATCAGAAAACTTTTCGGAGCATAAATTAAAGCATTTTTTGTTTAAGCAGAACACTTATATTGTGAATTTTGTATTTTTGGGCTTTTTGGATGCCTTAGTTTACAATTTATGGCCTTTTTGACTGATAAAAAATTCTTTATCAATCTTGTTTTCTGATACATTTATTTCAATAGATCCAGTATATAATTTTTGATTAAATGAAAGAGAATGGATCTTATATTCATTAATGTTTTATTAAATGTCGGCAATTATGTATGGAACACAATATCAGATAAATGTCCGCATCTGTTAGCACACACACACCAATTTCACGCGCTATTTCATTAATTTCATCGCAAATATTTTGTTTGAGTTGCTCAAGCGTTTCTGGTTTTTTGCATAAATCTTGCTTTTCAGATATCCTCACAAAAAGAAGTCCGCAGCAGTCAAATCCGGCGACCGTGGAATCTAATCACCATTTCTTGAAATAACATGTTGTGGAAAGAGGTCTCGCAGTATTTCCATTACAATCCTGGCTGTATGCGATATGGCATCGTCTTGTTGATACCACATGTTAATCAAGCCTACAGCATGCAGTTGTGGCATTAAAAAGTTTTCAATCACATCAAGATATCGCTCCACATTCACATTAACGTTGCGCCGTTTTCATTTTCAAAAAAGTAAGGTCCAATGATTCCTCCTGATCAAATTGCACACCAAACTGTCACTTTTAATGGATGCAAAGGTGACTGTTAAATAATTTGATGGTGTTTCATTCCCCTGAACGGACTGTTCTGTTTATTCACATGTCCATTTAAATGCAAAATGCCACGTCACTTATGATTTTTTCATAAAAATCGAGGTTGTTACGGAGGAGCTGAAACATCCTATTGGCATATGTACGGCGGCGTAAATGGTCTTGTGGAAGAAGCTTTTGTGCCAACTGAATCTTATATGGAAATAAATGCAAATCCCTGTTCTTTGAAAACCGAGCTACTGAGCACGGAGGTTGATGGTTTTTTGTGGTCCTTGCTTGGGCTTATTACCTACAGACCCTCTTTCTTCGAAATCATTCACTACACGATAAATACTGCGTTTTGTTTGGACGTTGTTTCTCCCAAAAATTTCACGTAAGTTTTTCATCGTCGCAGTAATTGATGATTGATTTTGATAAAATGTTTTAACGATTAAAACACGTTGGTTTATCGAATATTTTTCCATAATAAAATTGCCACGTGTTTATTTCACAACTTACAAATATAAACTGTCAAAACTAATTTTTATTAAAATTGCCCCTTGGGAGTCCATATATGTACATGCCAAATTTTATTTGGATTTTTTGTGGGTAATTTTAGCTTAAGTGATACTTATACAGAATTATGCTTGAGAAGCTTCCAAGGTGTCCAAAGCAAGTTTTGTTTGGCGATGAAGCTCACTTTGTTATGACACCGTTACATGTTTGGTGTGCTGAATGGGCTGGTGGAATTATTATTATACTTCCTTAATTGAATTGGCCTCCAAGATCGTTTTGTTTTTTATTATAAAGACCTAAACCTGATTCATATGCCAATGGATATCAAGTAAATAAGTGTAAGCAGAAGCTGCAGCTGTCTTAAAATTTGAAATTGGCCGCTTTACCCTGACATTTTTTTTCTTTTAAAACATATACTTTTTATGTCTCCCTATAAAATATGATTCAAAAACATTATTCTTCGGCTTTTTAGAGTTTTCAGCAGGATGGTAGAATTAAGCCTGAAAGGCAATAACAACAACTGTTTTTGCACCTAGTCCATGCTATTGCTATGGACTTTATATACTTAATCCCAAATTATTGAGCCATATTCCAGAACAGTTTTGACCTTTGAAGTATAAAGTTGTTTTGTAACATATAGGTCACTAAACTTGTTCGGCCAGCGTTTAATAAATTCTAGAACTGCACGTGCTTTGTTAGTGGCTAACGAAATATGCTGAAAGTACATTAAGTTTTGCAAGTTTGTAGCCGTTTATAATATATTGCACTTTTTAAGCTCTAACTTCATAACTAAATACATCTAAGTACTTTTGCAGGAAAATATGATCAACGTGACGATTATATGACCGAAATATGTTCACGTCGTCTGTATATAATAGTATGTTTGTATATTTTTTGGGTTTGGATAGGTTGTTAATAAACAAGGAAAATAATAAAGAACCCATCTGCGTTCTTTACCCTGGGGAACATCAAATGAAACAAAATTTCTTTGGAAGTAAGCGTGTTAAAACGAACGTTTTGAGTTCTTTTTGAGAGATATAAATTAATGCACATAAGTTGGTGTGAATGACATCAGTTTGTTTACGGTGAATAAATCCACGATTGGCTGGCGTTGTTAATTCCAAAATAATAGTAACAGTTAAACAGCCCCGCCTAGAGTCATGCTGAGAAGGAACCAATATAGACGATTCTTTATGGAAAAGGTCAGTAACATTTTTTTCAAAAAGTTTAGGTAGTTGGCAATCAGGTTTAAATACTGGAATAAAAAAAGAATCCTTCCGTATTTTAGAGACGTACACAAATTACAACGATATTTTCAAGATTATTGTAGTCGCTTTGTCAGGGTCGTAGCAAATTTATGAAGAAAACCATTCTAACCATGTGTATATGAAAATTTTATAAAAAAATCAGAAACAACTGAGTACGTTTTTTAACAAGATTTAAAACTATGTTTCTAACGTATGATAACAATATACTGGTAAACTTTTCTGTTGGTAATTACTTAAATTAATCTTTACTTTATCTCATTTGAAAATATAAAAATATTGCTGTTAACTACGGGAGAAGCATGCAATAAATATGCTGCTAATTAAGTTTTATTAAATAAAGCTTTACAATATTCATTTGAAATATTTATTTAAATTAAACAAATAATTGTACTTTTTCAATCAAAAGTAATCAAATTCTTAATCTAGATGTATTTCAAGCGAATAGTTTTTTGCTCTCTTTCTTTTTTATTTAAAAAAATTAAAAGAAACTAAAAATGTCATGAATTCTATGAATACAGACAGACGATGGTAGTATTCCTCATTTTAAATGTCAATTTAATTTTATAAAAGCAAATTGCTTTTTTTTCGTTTGGTGCTTCACAGTCAAAAAGTAAATTGAAAAATAAAATTTTTCTCATGAATGACGAGACGAACCCATTAAAAATAATTGACATTGATCAAAGATGACAGTTAAGGGTATGTGTTTAATTGGCACAAAATCATCATTATGAGTTTATTACCATTAAGTTGTTGCATGATTTTACACTAATAAAAATCTCTTACACAGACTCAGTAATTATTCTATACAAAGATTCTATCTGTGATATTAATTATATATAATTGGAGGTAATTAAAGTCCAACAAATTAAAGCGGGTCAAAAATATTTATTGTTAATTTTTCAAAAATATAAATAAAATAAAGCAAAGGATACACAAAAAGAGATTTCATTATATATTACGAACTTCAGTATATACATTTTTAAGCTATTCATTTTTTAAGTTTTAAATAATTTTTCGAGGACGCCTGCTAATTTTTAAAAATGATTTATTGCTAACAATAACAGGGGAGTCAACTTAAACGCAAAAATAGTTGTAGCTGCGTTGGCCAGATTTAACAAATGTAACCAGATATACTAATCTCCTTCGTTTACACTATGGACATTTCTGAGATAAAATCCATAACAAAAGAAATAAAATCTTGATCCAAACAGAGCGTTAATTAGACAGAAAATGAAGAATTTCATTATTTGGCAAAGTAAGTTTTGTACAAAAGTAATTCTTAATATTATCTATAATCACATATCAGGAAGCAGATTCGGGTGTACGCCTGCGCGAAAGCAAATATCACTAGGTTTTTAACTCTGTTCGCAAGACCCCGTTCGATAATTGCCAAACTTTTGCGAATGCTTCTCAGCCGATTTAGGTAAAATACCACTGTTACTATTTTGGTGGAATATTTTGATCGTTTAACTCTTGTTTTTTATCTCTACTACAAACGGGATAAAAACACCACGACTTAGAACTCAATTTTATGGTCACAGCAAATTTTAATTTTATTAGGAATTTATGATAACATTTCCAACAAAACTAAAGTTTATAAGGTGAAATAATATATATGAAAAAATGGTTAAGTGGAATTTCATTTTATAACTCATAATACAAAAAAAATATTTATTTAAAAACAATTGAGACTGAATATTGATATTTACGTGTAAACTATTTTCATGACATTCTAAATCGCAACTACATTTAAAGCCAGGTCGTTCACAACTTAATGCCTTCATTGGTGACCAAAATTAATTCGTGGAGGTTTCATAGATCTGTCATTGTTTAGTGCAGCTCTAGTTATGACATATGTGAGGAAAGCACTTAACGTAACTTGAGATACGAATATTTCCTTCTATATCTCTATATATATATATATATATATATTTTTTTTTTTTGTGACGGATTAACATTCTGCGGTGTTTAATTTATATTTTAAAGGGTGTAATCTTATTCATCACTGTTGCTACGAAAGGCTGAGACTTTAGGTTCAATTAACTTTTAAGCATACATCTAAGCAGAAGTTCAAATTTGATGATCCTATTTCCGCCAGTTTGTTGTGCAGTGGGTTTTTATTGCAAGAATTATTGTGAGTATAATTTGGAGTAATGGATATTTAACAACATTTACATATATATATAAATTTTTTTTGTTTCACATACCGCATAATTCGAATGCATAACATCCTTAATTGCCTCTAAAGAGATAGAATATTAGTAAAATTTATTATTCTCATCAAAAATAGTTTTACGTTGTATTTATAAAAGCGACATTCGTGCAGCTTAAAATAAAATAATAATATTAACAGTGATTCAAATAAACATTCACCATTCTAACTTAAACATTGTTGCCGATATAAATATTTTCAAGGTTAATGTTAAGTACAAACTTGTATTATAGTGATACACACTTTACTGGACCACTAACATTAACTGGCCAACTTAACTAAAACTCATTGTAAGAAATCTACATCGGTGATGTTGTTTGTTGTGGTTGCTTTTGATTATGATGACGATAATCATAAACTAGCTGCACGCACATAATATTCTTGATTATATTGAATGCCTGTGGGGCACAAGTTGAGATAGTTTCTATATCAAATGTAGGACTTAGAAGTAGAAGTAAAATTTAGTTTAGTCAAGAAATGAACAAGAGTTATGTGTTGCAAATATGGAAACTCTCTCAGTTTATTAACTTGCCTGTTCGCAAAATTTGTTTAGATAAAAGATTTGGGTTAGTTTTAAAGCATTAGTCAACTTTCTTGTTTAATAAACAAACACCATCAAGAACTTTGCACTAGAAGCCTATAAAGAAATTTGCTTAAATATTCTTAAAAAGTATTCAGACTTAAATTAAAAATAAGTTAAACTTAAAATTTCAATTGTTTCTAAAAATAAATAATTTAGTTTAAAAATCCTGTTTGCCTAAAAAACGAATTCCCTCTCTCCTACAAAGGCCTGCACTGTTGAAGACGAGCGTGTTGTGCTCACAAAAGTGCAGTTTTTAGAAACAAGTTCCCTAATTTCATAAATGTTCATTTCACGGAAAAAGCGCTATATTAGTAAAACAAATCTCACATTGCTTCAATGAATCAATAGCGCTGCATACCCTACTTCTCTTCTTTCTATGCGGCAGAGTAACACCTTGAAGCACCGGCACATAAACAAGAGTTTTATTTAATTAATTAAATAATTAATTAATTAAGGAAACACTTGGATGCGACCTGAAAAATATGCCAGTTCCACCGAATATGGCATTGAATTATCATGCCGGAATATTGAGAAGTTGTGACTTATTAATATCATCTTTGAATACAGATCAGGTGACAAATTTGGCTGTATACCTGAACGAAGACATATATCAGCGGGCTTGCAGCTCTCTTTATAACATCCTATTCGGCAATTACCAGTCACCTGGGCTAGAAGAAGCCCCAAACTGGAAGAAACATAGTACTGTTAAAGTCCGACCAACGAACTTTATATACCCACACTGGTACCACGAAAGTGAGTTACGTGGTGGCTCTTAGTGTTATCGATGCTTTGAAGAAGGTATCCGAAGCCATGTTAACGCAGGTTCAACATGCAATGTTTTTGCTTGCGCATGCAACAGGACAAAGAGTTGGATAGTCTCTAACTCTTCAACGAGTAATGGAAGTAAGGCCCTGCTACCGTGTATTCAAAAATTGCGACTACGACAGGCATGCGTTTTTCTTATACCTAGTGGGAAGACCACCAACAGATTAAGGCCATTCTAAACTAGGTCCTTCACAGCTTAATGATTGTTTCAGATTTCATAGACTTGCCATTGTTTAGTTCAACTCTTAGTTAGAATATGTGCTAGGAAAGCACTGTATATATTCCATGCTTTAGTGCATGCAATACAGCTATATAAATTTTATATATCGTTAATCTGTTATCTACAAAAATATTAAACAAGTTTTACAACTCCACTGGGCCCAATAAAAATAAAAACAATAATTTGTATGAATTTACTTATTTAGTAATTTGGCACTTTCCTCTTTAACTCTTGGAATATTGAGATCGGGATTAATATTTCTAATACTCGTAAACACTGGATTACTAGTAATAGTTCTTTGTATTTTGAACTGGAATTTTTCAAGAATTTCTATATATAAACTGCTAGCTGCTAGTTGTATTTCGAATGTCTATTATCTTGTTCTCTATTGTCAATAAGATTTCGGCGCTAAAAAGAAAATTACAATTTCTTCGATATAAAGGGTCCGACAAATAACTTTTTTTTTTAAATGCTATAAACAAAACTACTGAATATTTTCTCAAATTTCTTTTTTTATTTGAAAGTACATTCCTTCCGGTTAATAATGAAAAATAATTTCCTTCAAATGGCTGCCTCGGCTGGCCATGCAGTAGCCTACACGATCGGTCCAATTTTTAAGCACATTATCTGTTGTGTGCAGCTGTATTTCACCAATGGCTTCACGAATATTGTCCTTTAAAGCGTCAATTCTCAAATAATAGTCCAACGGTGTCAAATCGAAGTCCGAAGTAGCCAAACAACATCAGCTCTGCGGCTGAGAATGCGATCTTCATAAATAGGGCACAAAACATCAAGTTTAGCTTCGGCTGTGTGACACGTAGCGCCGTCATGTTGAAACCAAATGTTGCCAATATCCTCCTCTTCAATTTTTGTGAACAAAAATTCGTTCAACATAGCCCGATAACGATCGCCATTGACTGTAACGGCCACTCCTTGCTCATTTTTGAAGAATACTGGCCCAATTATGCCTCTGGACCAAAATCCGCACCAAACAGGGACTCGTTTTAAGTGCGTCGTGTTTTCAATGTATGCGTGCGGGTTTTCTCTGCCCCCAATGCAACAATTTTGCTTATTTACATACCCACCAAGATCAAAATGAGCTTCATCTGAAAAGATGATTTTTTTTTTTGCAAAATCGGAATCTTCTGTAAGTCGACCGCAGACCCACTTAGCGAAGCGAAAACGCATTGGATGGTCACTTGGCTTCAACTCCTCAACCAATTGGACCTTGTATGGCGTCATACCAAGGACTTCATCCAAATTTCGTCTCAATGATGTCTCTGAAATGTTCAATTCTTGAGAACGACGATGAATTGGTGTTGATGGCGCTTCACGCACACTTTCTAGCACAGCAGCAATATTCTCGAGTGTACGCACTGTTTCTGGCTTTTCACGCTTTGGTTTATCGATGAGGATGCCAGTTTCTTTCACTTTTTTTACAAGATAACGAACATACGGAGCTAACGATGCTTCTAGTCTTTCAAAATCCGTACGCAATTTTCGCACATATTCGCACACACACATTTTGAAAGTAATGTCGAATTATTTCCCAGCGTTGTTGAAGCATGTACATGAACTAAGTGTTACCATTCACAAAATAAGCACTAGTTGAAAAAAAACGTTAGATGGCGGACCCTTTATTATTAAGTTGTTTACATTTTCTTTTAATGTGCTCTGTCCAAGTTAGACAAATGAGATAAATTTATTAGCACTTTCAAAAATAGAGTTTGTTTATGTAAAAGAAAATTGAAAATCGACTTTTTTTCCCTCCGACCAGCGCTCAGGGGATGATCCCTACTCGGGCATTGTACCAGAACTAAGAAATTAGGTTATGGGCAGGAGGAAAGAGGGAGTAGAATTTGTGGACACTCAATTTCAATTTCCCTACGCTGAAAGTGACAGGAAAGACCTCTGGAGGGAGTTTCTTCCATATACGAACTGTTCTGCTAGAAAACGAATTCTCCCTGTAATGTCTAGTGCGATTCATTGGCCAATCGACCATAAATGAATGCGCTCTCACCGAAAATCGATTTAAACGCAAAAAGGTTCGAGTTTCGGGAACAAGTTTCCTAATTTCGTTGGAGCACTCACTTTCCATGCTCTAGGGAATCAATAGGGTTGAATACCCTACCGCCAGCCCATACATGAGAGTTGTATTTCATCTTCGGATGGATATAGGTGGTATAAATAGCACGAAGATCGGATGGAATGAAGTATCTCCTACACCGTTTTAGAAAACCGAGGCACTTGAAAGTTTCTTTAGAAGCCTGAAAAATGTGTTTAGTCCATCGAACATCACATGCCAAGAAAATTAGGAGCTTTCGATGCCGTAGTATCCATATCACCCATAGTAACAGGTGCTGCAATATTTTCGAACATAGATCTATGGGTAAGCATGCAACATTGCGTCTTTCAGGAATTGAAATCGACTCTATTCACACGACCCCGTTGCGAGATCGTATTTGAGTGTCTCACTCATGTTCCGCCTTTTGGAACTCACCTTCAACTGGTGCGCGATAAGTCATACAGAACTTTTCTTTTACTTCTCGTTGACGCCATAAAATGACGGCATATTTGAGAAAACTTTATTTTCTTATTACATAATTTATAACTTCTATTAATTTTGGGGTACTCTTTATATATCACAAAAATTCATTCAACAATCCTTTAATGTTTCTTTTATTTTTGTAAAGAACCAAAATATAAAAACTTGGTGTTTATTTCATAATGTATGATTTTTTGATTTTATCCCGTTGTTTTTTGGGCAAATTCAATTCAATTCTTTAAAACATACATCATTTTAATAAAATTATCTCATAACATGCTTTCTTCATCAAACACCAAAAAGCTTTTATTTTTGTTTGGTTATTGGTTAAAAAAAATAATTTTTTGCGCGTGCTTTAACTTGATACATGAATGATGAAAGCCATTTCAAGGATACATTTTGAAAGCAACTTTTTTTTTAATTTTATATATTCACATTTAACCAAGTATACAAATTGTATAGTATATAGTATTGAATATTGTATATAGTATTATATATTGATGATGATGACGATGAAACAGGAAAGAAATTTTTCGAAATATATTTTTGTTTTCAAGTACTCAAAGAATCACTAATGAACATTCAAATTTATTTATGAAAATTTTATTATAAAAAGTAATAACTCTCCTGTTAGCCTAATTCACAACCTTCCTTATTTCGTGTATTATATATATTGTTAACAGGGTGTCCTTTGGGACAAACTCTGTTTGTTTATAATTAAATGAAAGATTAAATGATTAAATGAAAGAGAATGGATCTCATATTGATTGGATATAGGTGGAAAAACTAGTACGAAGATCGGATGGAGTGAAGTATCTTCTAACCGAGGCACTTGAAAGCTTCTTTAGAAACTTGTGCTTAGTCCATCGAGCATCACACTGTATTTTCATGCCAAGACCATCGCGACCATCCGATTCTTTAATACTTATATCATCCATAATAACAGATGCAGCATCATTTCCGAATGCACATCTATGCGCAAACATCCAACATTGAGTCTAGCGGGCATTAAAATCGCTTTTATTCGCACGACCCGAGTTGTAGATTTTTGCGAGATCGTTATTGAGCGTAGCACATGAAATCCACCTCCAAACAGTTCGGTTTGTTAATGAATGAATACGAAAGATAAATAGTGCTGTCATCCGTGAAAAAATATAAAGGGTTGAAAGTTTAACAAAGGTTATTTAGAAAAATAAGAAATTGGGTAGGAGAAAGAACGATGCTTTGCAGTACGCCTGAATTATTCTTGAACTCGCTTGATGAAATCTCATCTTTAACATCTTGTTTGGTGCAATTCCTGAGAAAACTCGATATAAATCTGGAGAAATTGACGGAAGTGCATCCTGCCACACTTTATAGCTACCACATTACTTTCTCGAAATTGATGTATGGAATTACACCATTGTTTCATAAGGAAATCTAGCTTACTATAGAGCACCAGTTTTTCGAGCTAACGCTAAAAATTTTAAACAAAAAATAATAAAAATATAAATTTTGAAATAAAAATGGGATCAAAACATGATATGAAAACTCATTATAAATGAATAAAGCTTTCACTTAGCTGATTTAGTTTCTTCAATTAAAATTTGTTTAACATAAATACGTAGGCAAGTTCTAATATGCCAATCTTCCCTACCGTAAGTGACAGTAAAGTCAGAGATTCACCAACGCTGTTGGGCTCTAGGTCAATGATAATACTAAAAATCTATTGTTTAGATAGACGCCCTACTGCAAAACCAATCTACGCCCAATACAGATTGTAAAATTGACCGCCAGAAAAATCTTCGAGTTCACTCACCTGCCGTATCAAAAAATTGCGGCTTATGAGATTCGCCCAGTAATTCAATGTCTGGTCAGAACAAAATACTATAAATATATGATATTGACGTTTAAATAGATAGCTTTTATATCCCATGCCTGAACTGTCTGGCATCTGTAAATGTAAAATTGGTAGTTCGTCCGTTCTTAGCTTAGTCTTCAGTCATGCGCCAAAGTGGCAGCCTTCGGGATAGCCTTGCGTATAGTTGAAAGTCGGTGGCACCCCGTAGCATATAGACAAAAAATACTCCCTCTTAATTTGATTAACATAAATTCACTTTGCAAAAAAAAAGTATTTATACCTAATAAACTGCATTTGATCACACTAGCAAAATTCACATATTTCTAAATGCAATTTTCTAAAATACCTTGTGCAATATAAGTGGTAAAATAAATTTTATACGGAATTCAAAGACTTTTTAAAATACACTTTCTTAAAAAACAGTAAAAAGCCTACGAGCAAATCTCCATTTTAATTAATATTTTTAGTTATTAAATTTTAATATTTAAATAATTTTCGTGTTGAAATGTTTGTTTCTTGTGTTTATTTTTTGCAAATTACATTTCGCTTGACTTTGCACATACATATTTTACCAAAACAATATTTAAATGGCTTCTGTTAAAGTTAAAAATTGTAAGTTGTATATATTATTAAACAACCTTCGTTTTAAGATTACTAAAATATAAAAGCAAAATAAAAATGCTAAAATGGTTAAAACAAAAACAATAAATAAAATTTATTTTGAGTTTGTAATGAGTCGTTGGTGTGAATTAAAACTCAAATTGTTTGCTGTTAAAAAGACTGTCATGAATATTTACAGCAACAAATACAAATTTAAGAACACAACACAGATTAATTTATGGTAAGAAAAAAAAAATAAATGGCTAATAGTCTTTAGTCAGGGAACATTATAGACGGCTGATTACGTACCTTAATAACAATAAAGAAGCTTTACTAGCAGTAAAAATAATTATAGATTTGACACTAAAACTATTAAAATTAATTTTAAAAAATTTAAGCTTTTAATGAGAATAAAAAATATTATTGATTGCTACTTATATATTATATTATAATATATTATATTATTTTATATTATATTATATTATATTATATTATATTATATTATATTATATTATATTATATTATATTATATTATATTATATTACTATAAATATTATATAAAATATTATTTAAAATAGTATATAAAATAAATAAATTTTAGATTAATTAAAAAATGTTATTTGAAGACTTAATAAAGGATAACAGAATCCTGCACAAAGTGTGAAAGCTTAAACACAACGTTTTCATTTCTTTTTTGTCAAAATCTTCGTTACTGGCTATTTATTTGGTACGATTGGTGATCACTTTTGATGTGAATATATCAAGCCGAGTTTTAGACAATACTGGAGAATCTGCGTTCGGGTTTAGGTATTTCTTCCTTTAGGATCGTATTTACTCATTTAGATAAATTTCCCGCCACCTGACATTTCAGGCGGGGCCAATGTAATATTTTCGTATTTTTTTATTATCCGCGCGTGTCCATCTGAGGGTGTTTTTCGTTTGTTAGAGTATATGAGTAGTTTCAGTGGTGTAAAAATTGTCACTTTTAAAAGTTCTTGTTTTGTAGTAGCCATGTTTTCAAGAATATTTTTAAGATTACGTCTCAGAGTGTTGCTGGTTTGTGAAAAAGATTAGTTAATTTATATATTTCGGGTCGTGTGTAAGTAAAAGTGTGTCGTCGTGTCTTTATCTTTTTATTCCTGTTTTTAATGTTGTATTGTCTAAGAGGTTCGTCGATAGTAGTGTATTTGTAGCCGTTGATTTTTACTATGCTGTATATTGTGTCAACTTCCTTGTTGTACTTAACTAAAGTAAATGGGATTATCTTAAGTTTGTTTATCATATGTCTTGATAGTCCTAGTTTATGTTGGGTAGTTCGAGGTCATGTAGATGTAATGTCCGTCTTAGATGGTTTTCTATTAATATCAAAGGTTAAACAGTCAGTTCCTCGTATTATTGTGATTAAATACTACAATACTGGCCTTTTTTTTCGTTCACCGCTAACTATACCGTGTGTTATTAAAGCTACTGAAATTGTGCAATTTCGAACGCTTTTTGTCGTTAGTTTTAAATTTATTCTTTATATAAATAAATAATTTAATGTGGAGCTATGATTTTGTTAAATTTTAATTAGTTTCTTGTTAAATGTTTGATAAATTGAATATTTTCACTACGTACAGTGTGAAAATGAAATGCTAGTAAATAAGACTTAGCTTTTGGCTCCGAAAGTATACAAATCTAATGTAAATAAAAAGTTAGTTATTAATAACTGACCCAAGGGCTCACCTAAAACCAACTGGAAAACCTTGATCATTGCAGCTTAATAGTTTCTGCAGTATAAAATTCTGAAGAATCTTATCATTATCTCTTCAAACCATATGCGGGATCTTCCAGACAATAATCTCTTAAGAAACTTGATAACATTCTTGAAACTAGACTTTCCAATGAAATGCCATATTTAAACAAATGTTATTGAAGGAGTTGACACTTTATTAGAAAATCTAAAATTTCTCTATTACGGTTAAAAGAGCTAAAAATTATTAAAGATTTTCAAACGTACATTTTACTTTTTGAATTCGAAAGATTCACAGATATGATATATATTAATTTTTAGATGTTGACATATTTACTTTATTAATTTAATAATACTCTCTCTCTACTGGACTTAAATCGTAGTGGTAACAAATTAACATAAGTTAACAACTAGTCTATTTATCACAAGAATTAAAATAAGTTCTTTTGGTATGAACTTTCCATAGATGCGGAAAAATATGAAGAGTTTTCGTTGATACATTGGCTAAAAGACACTTCAGTTACGTTAGCCAATTTTTTTGATAATACTTACACTTTATCACTATACAAGTGCTTATCGACTTTTTAATAAGAAAGTATCCTCACATTTAGCAAGAAAATACAGTAGAACAACTAGGCATATACAAATATACAATAAAAAAGAATAAATTTTACAACAACAAACAATGGTGAACGGTTTTAATCTACAGGTCCCTTTTAAAAATCCATTTTATTTATATTCTAAGTAAATACATAAGTAAGATTATTGTATCGTATAAAAATTTTGCACATACATATGTATACATGTTATCTCCAGAAACTAGTTTCAACACACAATGTTGCACCTAAGTGTTACGTTAAAATAAAAGTATTCTTGCAGAGAACACCCATTCGCAAAAAGCCGAATAAAAATAATTAAACAATTCTGCCACATCAAATATACAGTACAAATAAAAAGTAAGATAGACATAAAAAATAACAAAAAAAAAGGAAATCAAGGAAACAAATTTTAAGTGATCAAGAATCTGGAAATTATTACAAGCGTTTACGCCAAAAAACAACAAAGTCTCTGCATAAAATTAACTTACTCCAGATTGTATTAAGGTCTCTACAGAACCCAACGGCTTATGAACTCAGAGTAAACCTTTTGACTATAGACCATTTGTGTTATTAAATACATGCATACATAGTCAGAATATTAATATCGTAGTAACGGTGGTCATTCTGTCGATGCGGTTGACGACGGTGATGATGCAAGTATAAAAGTAAATAAATTGTTAATTTATTACATGAATGTCAGGGCCAGACATTGCGTTTAAAAGAGGTGTGATCTTTGGCATAATCACTAAGAAACGAAAGCTTCTTCCTCTAGCAAGAAGTCAACGAAAGAGCTGCTACCCTACTTTCTGCAATACATAACTAAATAGAAAAAAATATGTTTAACGAAATATTTTCGATAAAAGGAATTCTTTTTTACAAATCGACGGTTATACCTGTGTACGCTGGTGATAAACATTTGAGAACCTTTATGTATTTAAACTGACTCCATAATTATAACACTTTTCTTTTATTCTATTTCGTGTAAAATCGGAATTTAAAAAAAAAACCTAAACTGAACAATTGTTTTGCTATATTAATTATTTTATTGTGAAATAACAATACAGCAGTTTTAAAATAAATTAAACGTTTTATTTACCTCTAAGTACTCATAAAATAAGCGCTATGGTAACTTCACCACTATAACGCCCTAAAATATGCTATGTTATATTGTTGTCTTTTCTCAACAATGTCTCAACTTAAATTAATTTCTTTTGTCAGCTTGTCGCTTATATATCTCTTTTCAGCGGCTGTTGTCATCGTCATTCAATGTACGCAGCTGTTTGCTGTGTTTTTGTTTTGTTCTGTATTAGTTGTTTTTGTTCTCTGTTGTTCATCTTCTTTCCTGGAATTTATAATAGGCATATTTTTATTTTATTGTGTGCATAAGATTTCTTAGAAAACTATGCAGTTTGTAAAATATACAATAGGTCATATCGTTTCCTTTTTTACTGAAAACAAAACATCTTCGTAACACTAGACTTTCAATAATACTTATAAACTTCAATACTTTTTAAATCAAATTAATTAGCTGTTAAAGTTCAGTGATGAATCAGCTTTAAATTATTAATTGCAAGAATCACTTTTGGTACCTTTTTAAAAACGTAGCAATTTATAGAATTATACTTCTCGGTCAAAATAGTGTTTTAAGAATTCAGAACCCTATAATTTTAGAAAACAATAAGCATTTGTTCGTCACAATAATTAGAAGATCAGCAGCAGTCAGTTTAAGTACAACCTCGTCTGGCCAAAGGTTTAAGTGCCTGATAATGTATTATAGCAGAACTCTTAAGATCATCGAACAAGGAGAATACTTATAATCCAATAAGAGATAAGTGATCAGAAAAGCCGATACAAGGTTCTTTATAAATATTTCTGCATCGAATAGTGTATGCCATATGATCTACATATACAGTGGGCCAATTTTGGAAAAAATAATATCACAGATAGCACATAAATGTAAGTCATATACAAATGACTAAACTCTCCGCGACATACCGGTAGTTCTGTAGGACATTTTAAATGCATAACACTTTTATTTTGCATTTTCTAACAAAATTATGTTTTATAAAAGTTTTTGATGCATTTGTGCTTTTTCTGCCTTCGTTGCAGTATTTTCTTCTAGTGTTTTTTTTTTTGTTCTTTACTTCCAGGCTTTATATAGAGAAATCATTTCTCTGAATTAGTTTGTAAAATATTCATATAAAACATATAGAATAATTTTGTGCCACTGAAAGCAGGCAAGAGCTCCTAAATTCTGGTCGAGTATAAATTTAAAATTATTAACATTAAAATGATATTTATTTTCAAAAGGTTTTAGTTACAAAAATGTATAATACTTTTTAAAACTTGAAATTTAATGTTCAACAAAAACAAATAAAAAAAAATACGTTAAACCACAGAAATATTGGTGCACCTGTATGTTTTCAAAGATCAATAATTAAATTTGTCATACGAAGCACTAAAAACTAAGAGGCAACTTTGTCCAAATGACTTTAAATCATAAATTTCAACGGTCTGATAGAAAGCTTTAATTTAATTTCTAGCTATTTTAAGCCTTTTTCGATTCATATTCCCCATAAAAATCTATAGCAATCCGAATTTACTCCGGCTACTTAAATGTGATTGAGTAACAAACATCAAACATGTAACCATACAAATTTTCTTATTTATAGAATTCGTATCATTTGTGAAGAGTATCACCAAGTCAGTTTTGATTATTTTTTGTTTTCATAAAATGATTTTAAATATTAATTCCTCTCTCCAAAAAAAAAAAAAAACCTAAAATCCCTTCTAGTTATCATGTCTTATAAATATGTTTGTTCAGTTCACTTAAACATCTTTTAATTCTGAATTCATTCTGTTTTTCGTTGTAACAATGTTGCAGATATGCAGACACATCAACATCTCATATGTACAATATGAATTTGTATTGAAGTCTAATTGAGTTTTTATAAGGAAATTTTATAAATTTTTTATTGTTTTTTTAATCCAGAAACAAATTTAAGTTTATTTATGTATACCTCTCGTTATTTTGTTTGGTGTTATCCTCCACGCTAAAGTCAAGTTTATGTTTAAAAGGATTTTATTAGGGTCATAACATTAATTGATAAAACGATATTTTTTTGTTTGTTCGTTATTTAACCCATAAATACCACATTTAAGTAAAACTTATTTATAAAACAAGTTAGTCATGTTGAAATAAATATATACCAGTTCTAGTTATTAATGAAAGTTGTATTATGTATCTTTTGAACTATTTTCTTTTAAGTTAACAAATATTTTATTTAATTGCATGATTACATGACTCACTATTACTAAATTGTTGCCACAATTAACTGAGAATCAGACAAAATGACAATTTAATGATGCACTTCCTTTCAGTGTTGTTTATTTTTTCACAGTTTTCTGTTTTGCAATGGAAAAACAAGTATGATTGGCGCACTTGCAATCGGTTTTGTAGACTAAAGATGAACATGCTTTTAAATAATCAATCTTAATCAGTAAACATTATTTAACATTATTTCACTCTGCGAAAAATTAAAGTGCTATAAAATAGATAAATAAATATTTGTTATTATAACTAAAAACTAGTTGGCACGATACTGTAGGTTGAAATTATTAAAACAATATTTCTTAAACAAAATATTTGATCACGTCATTTTATCTTATATAAAAAACTTGTTCCAACGAATGAGAATTATTACTGTGTAAATGTATTATCCAGAATACTAACGGAATCTAAATCAAAATTTTGTAAAAATTACAGTTAAAAATATGGTTTTCCCACAAAACAAGCATACAAACTTATGGGTATACCAGGCAGATAAACGTTGAATCATCACTCCCGGCTGAGTATACTTATACAAATGAGCCTCATACAGGAATGTCAAAAGTGATAAAAGAAAATAACAGTCTTGAGTCACACATATTTTGAAAATTTAATGAACTCTCGGTTGAAAGTAATGCCCTGCGAAATATACTAATTAGCTATATTTAAGAAGATAAAATCAATTTTTAGAGACTTAACAGACAACCTCATTATTAAATACATTTGCTACAACACTCAACAATGAAATAAAAAAGCTACAGTCTATTATTATTTGGAAACTATTATTTACAAAAAAAGGACGTAACTCTATTATTAACTCAGTCCTCTCCTACTTTCCATCGCGGCTTCAATCACGATTTACTTGTTTGACTATATGAGCAACTTCTTTACTAAATAGTTGCCTAAGCAAACTCAGCACCTCTAAAAGTTATATGAGAGTTAATTTTCTATTCGCATTAATACTTCTAGAGTTTTAAAACTTCTTCAGCTATTTTACGAAAATTCTTTTTATTTCTTTTTAAGCTTCTCTTGGGTTTGAACTCATTACCTTCTATTTAACAAAGAAACAGATACCTCAATTCTATATTAGTTTTCTTGCCAAAAATGGTTATGGGGAGGTAATGGGGAGGAGGAAAGAGGAAGTAATGTTTGAGGAAATTCAATTTTAATTTTCCTACATTGAAAGTGACAGGGAAGACCCCTGGAGGGAGTTTATTCCACATACGAACTGTTCTACTAAAAGCGTAGTGCGACTCACTACCCAGTCAACCACAAGTCGATTCACTCTCAACGAAAATCGTGTCGAACGCAAAAATGTACGAGTTTGAGGAACAAGTTCCCTAACTTCGTTAGAACACTTTTTTTTATAGGACCAGCACTCAGGTGATCACCCCTACCTATGCAATGCATTGTGCCAATTATTAGGAAATTAGGTTACGGGAAGGAGAAAAGAGGGAGTAGTGTATGTGGATATTCGATTTGTACTTTCTCAGATTGAAAGTGAGAGGAAAGACCTCCGGAGGGATCTTATTCCACATATGGACTGTTCTGCTGAAAAACGAATTTTCCCTGTAATGCGTAGTGCGATTCACTGGCCAATCAACCACAAAAGGATGTGCTGTCATCGAAAATCGAGTTAAACGTGAAAACGTGCGAGTGTCAGGAACAAGTTCCCTAATTTCATTAGAGCACTTACCATTGTAGCAACGATAGATCAGTGAAATGCACCCCATATTGCGTCGATGCTCTAGAGAATCAATAGAGTTGGATACCCTACTGTCAGCAATAAGCCTCTGGGCTCTCTCCTGTACGCGTTCGAGTAACCCCAAAATAGACTTTGGAGCGCCGCCCCATACATGAGAGTTGTATTCCATTTTCGGACGGATATAGGTGGTATAGATAGTACGGAGATCGGGTGGGGTGAAGTATCTTCTACACCGCTTTAGAAAACCGAGGCATTTGAAAGCTTCTTTAGAAACCTGAAAAATGTGTTTAGTCCATCGAACATCACACTGAATTTTCACACTAAGAACATCAAGAGCTTCCGATTCCGTAATTCTATATCAGCCATAGTAACAGCTGCAGCACCACTACCGAACGCAGATCTATGCGTAAGTATGCAACATTGCGTCTTACGAGCATTGAATTCTACTTTATTCACATGACCCCATTCCAAGATTGTCGCGAGATCGTGATTAAGCGTATCATTCATGTTTTACGTTTTGGAACTAACCTCCAAATGACCTGGTCTATTACCAAATGAATATGACTGACAAATGGCGCTGTCTTCTGCAAAAGAATATATAGGGTTGAAAGTTCGACAAAGAAGGTCATTTAGAAAAACAAGGAATAGGGTAGGAGAAACGGAGCCTTGCGGTACCCCTGAATTCATCATGAACCCGTCTGATGAAATAACATCTATAACAACTCATATAGTGCGATTTCTGAGAAAACTCGATATAAATCTGGAAAAAATTATCACCGACACCAAAAGCAACAAATTTTGACAGAAGTGCATTATGCCACACTCTATTAAATGCTTTGGAAATATATAGAGATGTATGGAATTACACCACTGTTCCGACAAGAACGCTAGTAAGTCACCCGTGGAGCGCCCCCTACGAAAACCATACTGTCGGTCACTAAGCAAGCTGTTGGACTCCAGTTGTCTCACTAGATGGAAATTAATCATACTTTCAAATACTTTAGAAAGTGCAGAACAAGTTGCGATTGGGCGGTAATTTTCAGGGTTGTTAGCCTCCCCCTTTTTGGGGATCGGCGGTACATTAGCAAATTTCCAGCACTTCGGAAATTCTCCGACATGGTACAATGTGCTGAAAAGGGCTGCTAATAGACGCGCTAGCGCCGACGAGCACTGCTTCAAGACCAGTGCTGGTATCCCATCAGGCCTATGAGACTTGTTTATGTTGAGATCTGTAAGAACCCTTTTAACCGCTCGAGCTCGAATGATAAAGCAATAAAATTCAACCTACATTGCTTCGGTGCTCTAGGGTCTCAGTAGAGTTGGATACCCTACCATCCGCAATGAGCCTCTTCCCCCTTCCTTGCACGCGGTCGGGCAACTCCAAAATAGATTTTGGGGCGCTGGCGCATACATGAGAATTGTTATCCATCTTTGGACGGATTTAGGTGGTATAAATGGTACGAAGATCGAATGGAGTGAAGTATCTCGTACACTGTTTTGGAAAGTCGAGACACTTGAAAGATTCTTTAGAAACCTGAAAAATATGTTTAGTCCATCGAACATCTCACTGAGTTTTCTTGTCGAGAACATCAAGAGCTTCCGATTCCGTAATACCTATATCACCCATAGTAGCAGGTGTAGCACTATTTCCGAACATAGATCTATGCGCAAGCATGCAACATTGTTTCTTACGGGCATTAAAATCGAGTCTGTTCGCACCACCCCATTCGGAGATCACCGCGAGATCATGATTGAGCGTATCATTCATGCTCCGCTTTTTGGAACTCACCTCCAACTGGTTCGGTCTATTACCAAATGAATATAAATGACAAATGGTGCTGTCATCTGCGAAAGAGTAAATAGGGTTGAAAGTTTGACAAAGAAAGGTCATTTAACAAAATAAGAAATATAGTAGTAGAAAGAATGGAGCCGTGCGGTACCCCTGAATTAATCTTGTCTGATGAAATTCCATCTATAACAACTCGTATAGTGCGATTCCTGATAATCTTATATTCCTGAGAATATTAGAACAATTTCTGATATATAATAGCTGCCGACAACAACAACAACTTTTTCGTGTACATATTAGGGAAAATTTTTCTGATTTCTTGGAACTATTTTAATAGATTATTCGCAACCGCAAGGAAAGCAATATTTTAACCATGTTTTGTAAAACATCCACGAATTCAAATAGCCAAGCACTTATTACTTTTGTAAGTATTTATTAACAATAAAAGAGCATTATTCGTTAAATCATCAGTTGTCAATGAACTTATAAGAAATAAAATCTAGTATGAATTTAAGGTTTATAAAGTGTATTTTTTATAGAAATATAGAACAATGAACTGGAATAAAACAGATAAGTTTATTAAAATGACATGAAATTTACTTTTTTCGAAAAATATAACTTCGAAATATAACTTCTGCCGTACGACCACCACGGCAGGTTAAGATGCAATCTAATCTGAAGGTCCAATTTTCGATGGCTTTTTCTAATATATGTGGAAATATATTTAGGCAATACGGCGGCGAATATTGTCCTCTAAATGGCCATTCATACCACAGAAAATAGTTTAGCAGCGTTAAATCACATGATCCTGGAGACCAGAACGTGAAACTAGTCTGGAACGTTACGGGCTTATAGGCATAGATTATCGACACTAAAATAATCTAGCGGCATTAAATCTCACGATCTTGGAGACCAATTAACGAGTCCGATACGTGATACTTTGTGACATGTTGCGCCATCTTGTTAAAATCATAGATCCTGAACATTATCCTTATTTAATTGATGAACGAAAAAGTCAGTAAGCGTGGCTCTAATATGCTGTAATATTCCAACCAGCATGACTTTTAAAAAAGTACGGGCCAATGATTTTACCACCCTATAAAGCCCATCAACATTAAATTTTGCAGAATATAATGATGTTTCAACATACTTTTGAGGATTATCATCACTCCAGATACGGGTTTTGTTTATTGACGTATCCATTCAAACAAAAGTGGGCTTCATTGGCAAACAAAATTCGCTTATGAAAATGAGGGTCAATGGTAATCTTGTTTTCGGTTTAGTTTGCAGAATTCGAAAGGATTGTGAAGTCTATACATGTTGTAATATCAAACCAAAACAAATATAAATCACTTGACAGCTGACAAAATAGCCGCCAGTTAAAATATGTTACCAATACTTCTTTAAAACCACATATTGGCGATCTGTCGCTGAAAATATATTTCTTGCTTATTTTGAACATAAAAGCCATTTACAATTAAAATTGTTTTATTTTATTTCGCTTATGCGAATATTCTAAAAACATTATGATAAATTCACTTATTTCACACTTAAATGCAAAAAATATTTATCAAAAGATTTTATTTATTTTAAATGGTTACTTAATTAAAATTCATAAAAATTCCCTACCTAAAACCAAAGTTTGTAAACACTTTTAAAATAGCCAAGGATATCATTTAAATATGCAGATTTCATGTCTACTTGCATACCTCTTCACAAATGGCATCATTTTAAATACCAAAATATTTTGTCAAAAGTAAAATGAACACTTTTTTATAGCATTGCCTTTTAAGTTCACTAAAAGTAAACATAATTTCCATTTCGTTACTGTATAAAAATTAAAAGTGTCACAAAAGCGAAACCGCCACAGCCTGCCACTATAAATAGCAGTGAATGTTTGTCGAAGAGAATAGAATGAAACATTTGCTTTAAAACTATTTTGCTCTTAACACCAAGTTGATTTAAATAATTTAGCCTGGCATTTGCTGGTAAACTATTGTAGTATTCTTATTTAATCATGTAAATGTACATACATGCAACAAATGCAAGTATACAATTGACTATATAAAACAAACAGCAACAGCAACAACTTACAACAAACGGCCGACAAACGTAATGCTTTTTTATCGCTATTTTTCTAAAGTCAATAGTCAGGGTCGTTGTTGTTTGTAACATTTAAAAATTGTGTGCTATTACAAAATCATATTGTTGTTGTTGTTGTTGCTATTCTGTTGTTTCTCCTTTTTTTGCCGGTAATTCTATGAAATATGATTTGCCCCAATCGAAATTGTCAGACGATTTTTTCTGTACGTTTTTCTTTAAAGAAAATTTCCGTGAATGCCATTGTATGAATAAACTAAAAAGTACTTACTAAGTGGTTGTAGTACCAAACGTTTGTACTTAATGCCTTAGGAAGACTTAGGATAAACTTGAAAATGATTATATCATGACCATAGATGTCGTTTGGATATTTTTGTTGATTAAGCATGGACAACTTAAATGTATTTTATTCACAGAGTTGCCATAGTAATAAAATTTACAGATTTTTGTTTCTATTTTGCTTTTATTTAAAGCTTTTATTTAAAGCGCATTTTTACCACTGCACTTCGTTATTTAGGTTTTCTGGGTTCTGTGTATAAAATACTATAGCGCTCAAACAAAAAACAACAACACAATGTTTAACAAAAGATTTATTTTGTGTGCAATAATTCTTAAGTGCAGTGGGTAGTCTTTGAAGGTTCGTTTTATGCTTATGTTTGCTAAGTTTTTATTCCAACCATATTTATGCCGTAATTTGTTTCATTAAAACATTTTGTACACACATAAATAACTTGCTATTGCAAGTGCTTTAAAGGAATGGTTTCCCTGCAAAAAAAAAAAAACTAGAAATTAATAATATGGTTCTCTGTGTTCACGAGCTTACGAATTTTGAAGCACATACCATTCTAATTACGTTACGTTAGTTATACGAACAAATGCCTCAAATCTGCCTTATCTTTAAGAAGCTGAACTTTTTCAACAAGAAGTTTGTTTTCTAAAACAAAAAAAAAACAAAAAATTTAGATTAAGATGATTTAAGCTTTTATTGTATTACGATGTACGGCAAATGTCCACCATGACTACGCTGACAGATGTCGATTCTTTAATCAAAGTTTTTAATAAATTTTTGGTAAAATGGCAGTACCGTTTCACTATTGACATCACTGGTTTTGAGTTATAAGGCTGAAATTGATTCGATTGGCTCCATATAAACTCTCTCCTTAACATAGCCCCACAAAAAATAATCCAGTGCTGTTAATCACGTGATCTGGCTGGCCACTTAACTCCTGATTGTCATGAAATTATGGGATCGAGAAATTCGATTTGCAATAAATTGATCGTTTCATTGGCTGTATGACATTTCACCCGTCCTGTTTGAACCACATGTCAGTAATATCTACGTCGTCTATAATAGGCCAAAATTGAGTTGTTAGCATCTCGCGATGGCGTAATCCATTGCGCGTTACCGCATTTCCAGCCTCCTCCCTATCTTCGCCCACATAGTGCACCACACAGTGACACGCTAAGCATGCAAAGGCTTTGCAATAATCGCTTAATTTTCAGAAACTCAAATACGGCAATTTTGCTTGTTGATATACCCTGATAAGTGAAAAAGGCCTTCGTCTAAAAAATGATTTTTCACAAAAACCAGCCGGTCGTTTCTGAATGAATTGAAAAAAATCTAAGGCGACGTGAATGTTCGATCAGCTTTAATTCCTGCATCGGTTGAACCTTGTAAGGCTTCAAAGTCAAATCCTTACACAAAATTCGAGATGTGGTGGCGAATTGTTGAGAACGTCGAGGAATTGCTATATTTGTATCTCCTGGGTAGCAGTCTCTAAAGAACAATTATGTTGTCCGAAAATATCACGAATTTTATGAAATGTAACTTTAACAGAAACACCATTTTCATGGCGGATTTTAACTACTTTAATGCAATTTTCGTGAATTCATTCAAACAATTGCCAATGCATCTACTATGAATGCGCCAAAAAACTAAATGACCAAACTATTATGTTGTTGGTGTTGCCACAATTGAACCCAACTTCTTGTTGAAAAACCTGATATTAACGCAATTACTTTGTATTAAAAACTCCTTCGCATAGCAGTATGGTTTGCAGCTCTAAAAGGTATTAATTCTAAAGGCATATAGTTACAGACTTTTAAGTAATTTATTATTATGACCAATTTTTATGGGCTCTCAAGTTTAGAAAATCCGAAAAGCAAATTTTTATATATCATGCATAGCATAATATTTATATTCTCCCTATTTGATTTGGTAAATCATGTAATTTCATTTGGTAATAGACCAGGCCATTTGGAGGTTAGTTCCAAAACGTAAAACATGAATGATACGCTTAATCACGATCTCGCGACAATCTAGGAATGGGGTCATGTGAATAGAGTAGAATTCAATGCTCGTAAGACGCAATGTTGCATACTTACGCATAGATCTGCGTTCGGTAGTGGTGCTGCATCTGTTGCTATGGGTGATATAGAATTACGGAATCGGAAGCTCTTGATGTTCTTGGCACGAAAATTCAGTGTGATGTTCGATGGACTAAACACATTTTTCAAGTTTCTAAAGAAGCTTTCAAGTGCCTCGGTTTTCTAAAGCGGTCTGGAAGATACTTCACTCCATCAGATCTTCGTAGTGTTGATGTCACCTATATCCGTCCAGAAATGGAATACAACTTTCTATTGATTCTCTAGAGCATCGACGCAATGTGGGGTGCATTTCACTGTTCTATCTTACTACAATAGTAAGTGCTCTAATGTAATTAGGGAACTTGTTCCTAATACTCGAACGTTTTCACGTTTAACTCGATTTTTGATGAGAGCCCATCCTTTTGTGGTTGATTGGCCAGTGAATCGCACTACGCATTCCAGGGAAAATTCGTTTTTCAGCAGTACAGTCCGTATGTGGAATAAAATCTCTCCGGGGGTCTTTCCTGTTACTTTCAATCTGGGAAAGTTCAAATCAAATGTCCACAGACACTACTCTCTCTTTCCTCCTTCCCGTAACCTAATTTTCTAGTTCCGGCACAATGCATTGCATATGTAGGAGTCATCCCCTGAGTGCTGGTCCGAAAAGAAAATAAAAATAAATAATTTATATCTATAAACTCTTGATTGTAAAATATTACAAAAAAAACTCCCCTTTTAATTCTTTTCAATTTAGTTTATTTGTACTTCTTTTCTCTATACTCAAGCTCAACTAACTCTATATCTATTTTTTTGAATAATATTGCCATCTTCTATAATAAAATAATTGGATTGTCATCTACTATGAAATGGATAATTTTTAGGGATGTCTACATATCGATCACTTAATACCAGTTATTTTCCTTGTGTCATTTCTATATTTTATCTGTGGCTAATTTCTTGCATTAAATACCTTTAATGCTCGTCATTAGCAATGATCTCTACATCAATATCGTGTTTAAAGAATCAGGTAATTTTCCTTTGTTGTAAATTATATACCAAAAATGAATATTTTTACGAAAGCATTGCCACCGAATAAAAGTTGTGCAGATTTGCATCGTGCCGTATATCGTAAATCGAAAACTTTGCAGAATATAAAACTTATTTTGATAATAAAATTTTATTAATTATAATAAGTTACTAAAATGGTGACTTAATAATTAAGAAACAAATTTGACAGATATCGCTAAAACACGGTCACTCTAAAGTGAAAAGAAATTAATGTAATAATCACTATTATAAAGAAAAAAAATATTTTTGTATTAACTCATTTAACTACTCGGTATGCTTTGTGTTTTGAAGAACTTTCATGCTTGTCCTGGTTCTGTTCATCAAGGTTTTCTAAAGACCCATTTAGGTTGTAAAATGCTAGCAACAGTTAAAGCCTAAAATGTAAAAAATGCACATTATGTAGTATATCAAAATGAACCTTCTACCCCTCAGTAAGAAATAAGAATAGAAACCAGGAAGGCATGATGTAAAAATTACTAATGAAGTTATGAATACCACCCAATAAACACTTCGCATGGTGAATAAACTATCACCAAACTGAGAGATGTACACATAAACCATGTTTTTATAATATAGAGTTAAAAGGCTGAATATGAAGGGGTTACAGAAATATTACAAAGTTACTCTAATCAAATAAATAATTCTTTTAAATCTCAACAATTTATTAGTCCCTGGTATGTTTATGAAGTTACCCACCTTCCATAGCACCAAATGTCGTTAACTATCTTAAACTAAATTTGTTGTTATAGTTTGTTCTTCCTATAATTATTAAAGAGTACACCATGTATACTTGCGACCATAAAAATGAGACACTTTTGTTTTTGTATTTAGTTATCTCTTTCATTTATTTGAGACTACAAAACCATTTAGAAAATGCTGTGCTGTTGAATTTGAATTATTTTGTAGTCTACACTTTGAAAACTCAAACACACACGGGTGCGCACAAAAAAACTAATCGACCCCAACCTGAAGCCAGGCATATGAAGAGACGGCAGTGTAAAAAAAATAAAAATATCCGAGGCAAATGTCTGCCATACAACTTTACAAAAAAAAAAAAAAAACAAAATTAAAATAATAGGAGGGACTGCCTTAAAAGTGCTTTAAAGTGAATAACTAACTTGAATTTGTTCATCGTCTTAATAAAATTAATTTTAGGAAGAAGAAATAGAAAAAGTGAATCAGCAAAATTTTATTATGACACACAATTTTTCCCCATCTGGAATAGCACTTACGTAAATATGCAAAATTCCTATTGATGTTGTCAAAGATTATTAATCTTATATCTAGTGGCTACATGCATGATCAGGTTAACGTCAGTACCTAACCGTGTAAGCCATAACCTGACGGTGGATCATCTTCGCCATAGGAATCCTTTGGATATGTCTATCCTCCAGTCACTCCTAATTGCAGCTTCAAGAGCTCGGAACAGTCCAACGCCCTCACTTCTTGCTGAAGAGTTGAGGAGTTCTGGTTCAGAACGCATGAAGCTTAATAAAATTTAAGAAGACAACCGCAATCATGCTCACTGGACCTGGGCCATTTATTGGGTTCATTGTGAATGATCCGACCCATACAACCCTAACGAGGGTCTCGAAACCATAACCACCACGATACTTCCGAAGAGCCAACCTCAATAATCAGTCAGAAAACAGCTAAAAGGCTAAAAAACCAAAAAACTGAACTCTGGGGCTTTACTGATTCCCGTGGAATTAAAGTGGAATTGTCCAGTTGGTTCCTGCTAACCTTTTAGGAGACTGGGCACTCTTTTACCCTCGGTGACACATGTAATGACGGTGAGATTCCATCAAAATGTATCAATATGCCCCCCAGGGGAGGGGGGCTAGTGGCTATATATTACTTACCGCAGCAACTGACATGACCGTGAAATGTACCACTGTGCGTCGTTCACTTTGCTTTCTGGTTGACCCCAAATTTTGGAAATCTCCAACCACAAGCGATTTAGGACTCCACTATTTCTTCCATTATTAAATTGGCTTAGAATATCATAAACCGGGCTAGCAGTTTTTAAATTCTTCGTCGGCTTACTCACTTCTGGAACATTGTCGTCATCAATTTCTTCGCGAATTACTGTTTTCCTTTTGCTTTTCATGCATCATACGCTCAGTTCAGAATCTGGGATCGAACGGTGGGTAACAGTTAGAATTAGAACGAATTTTGTTTTAAACAAAATCGGCGTGAGCGCGCAATCCACGTTCGCGTTATTAATTGGTGCAATATCAAGGATGAACTTCTGCGCCTCTTGTTTTCAATGCTTGTCTGATTACATGTACAGAACCTGTACAACCAACTTTTCTCTTGCCGTGTATTTGGGTGTTATTTTCTTTCTCTTATAAGATTTCAACGAATATTGCTTAAAATGAGCCGTGCACTTTTTTTGGTGGAACTTGCACTTTTTCGTAAGGGAACTTAATCTATGAAAAATTTATTACAAAAGCTCACAGTCCTTCAAGGGCAGCAATCAATTTAAATTAAAATTTAAAAATTGAAACTCTCAAAGAAATAATTCAATAACTTTTAATAGACTGTAAAAATCAAATTGCTATTTCTTTTCTATATTTTAAGCACTGTTTAGTCTGAATTAATAGGAATACCTACTATAATATTCAACATATGTATATATTAATTATTCCCTTTAATACGTTTTTGATATACCTCGAAGCTATTGGGCGGAAATATTTTCAAGGTGTTTTTTTTTATATTTCGTTTATTTTTCCTTTTAATTTAACATTTTCTTTTCATCTCTGTGTAAAACTATGCGAAATCTTATTGTCGTGTGTCGCAAAAGTGTATATCCTCTATCGTTGTTGCTGTTATGGCCTTTTATACCAAAATACAATAAATGAACAATATATTTTACTTATAGTGTGCATGTGGCATTTTAAATGTTTCAACCTACTTGTGCTTATTGATGAAATGTAATTAGTCAGTGTCAGGTCCGGCATTTTATGTTTAATGCCTGTAAGCATGTTTATAGTACCTGGCAACACAAGTACTTGCTGTACTTATTTATTGCTAGTTTATCCCTGTTTCTGTAGCTTTTCGTATTTTTATTCTCTCGTTTTTCTCTTGTGTACAGATTGTGTCTTGTAATAAAATGTATATATTATAGTACTTTGTTAACATTCATCGTCACGTTTTATGCATTGCGGAACTATATTTTTATCTATGTCTTCTTTAGTGATTGTTAACGAAAATGTCAGGATATGGTATTTTTTTTGTATTTTGTTTTGCAATGGGTGTACATAGATCATGGATACTTTTTTAGATTAGACTGAGCAAAAAATATATACATAAAAGAATATTATACCCGGTCGAATAAATTGTTGTTTGTGTTTGGACATAAACAACCATTTCATTTTCAGTTTAGTTTTTAAACTATAGCTATAACTAAAATACAATGTGTTATTCAGGGGTATGAAATTCAGTTCCTGAGTATAACACAAGTACTCCCTTCCAATTTTTATTATACTTCTGTAACGGAAAGTGTGCGAAAGTCAGAAAAGAAGGAATATGTTATTACAAAAGCATTGCCACACTTTTGTTATTAATTGTAATTGTAATAAATTCGAGTTTCAACTTATATATTATGCTTCTTCATCAACATCTACATATCCCAAAATGTTGTTGTTATCAGTAACAATGTTTTAACTATTTAAACTGTTAATTTATAATAGCAATTTGCCACCCTATTTATGACCACAAATAGTTTTTTCAAAATTCCGATCATATATTACGTTTGTAGAGTACTACTTTGGGAGCCCGCGGGTTCCCAAGTTTACCCAAAAACGTTTCCGTACACAAAGTTTGGCCAAGTGAGAGAGAATTTTAGAGAATAATATTCTTCTTCTTTCTGCCCAAAATAGCCCGTACTTTTTCTTCGGGCTGATTTGGTAAGATTGTAAATCCATCAGCTGTTGTATAAAATAAAAATTAAAATTTGTCAGCAAACAAGTTTTCTTTAGTGTTGAAAAAAAACTTTTTATTGAAGAATGTTGAAAAATGTAAGTAAATGCTTGGCTTTTTTATGTATGTACTTATATAGCTATCTATAAAAAAATACTAATGAGATATATATGTATACATGCATAGATAGCTACATACATCTGCAAATTTCCATCGATATAAAACAAGTAAACAATTTAAACGTTTTATTTCGGGCTAAAAATTTGGTTTTTAGTGTTCCCGTACTTTTAAACGTTTTAGTTTCTAATTGAGAGTATTTTTCCATTACTCTCATTTGCCCAATTTTTACCCAAAAAGTACGGAAACACAGCTATTAACTTGTCG
This sequence comes from Trichopoda pennipes, assembly GCA_030448955.1. Classification (NCBI taxonomy): domain Eukaryota; kingdom Metazoa; phylum Arthropoda; class Insecta; order Diptera; family Tachinidae; genus Trichopoda; species Trichopoda pennipes. The sequence goes on from JASKUP010000067.1 coordinate 7,036,806, forward strand.
ATATAGAAAATCGGTCCGGATAGAAAAAATTAAATGCTTTGATTCTCAAAACTTTCGCGAGCTAGCTAGCCATTCTCTGTTTGAAGGATTAGCTGATAAATAACAGCTAATACCGCATCGATTAATTAAAGTTAACAGAAACGATGACATGAAAAGTGAAATTGCAAAGGATTTTATAAAGGCACGAAGAATCAACAATAATAACAGCAATGTCAAAAAAGTGTAAAATATATAACAACTGAAACTAGTCCCCAGGTGGTAATGACCAATATAATTAGTGCAAGTTTGCTAAAATAAGTCAGCAGACGCCCATAACACCAAGGACGGCGATGCATTTTTTTCCGATGAAGAGTATCGTACGTGATTGTGAATCATCGTTGTCACTTTACAATGTGAATGTGTGCTCGTACTACCGCTCCCTGCCCCCGAATGCATAAAAGATCATGATCTTCACCACATTCCTCAAGACGCTGTACAGTCGATAGGGTGTGTTCCGATTTTTTGCTCATTATTCATACTGTCCATAAGAAAATCAATTTGAACGTCGACAAGAAACTGCAGTTTCGTTTGAATGTGGTCGAAAAGGAACGTGATATGTTGAGATATAAAGCCAACGAAATGCATTGTTAAATACCTTGAAACGTACCGAAATAAAACTTAACATTCGCATACATTAAATGGAGGAAATTAGAGAGAATCTTATTTACCAACTAGATCACGCATAAGGAAATGCCTCCGAAATTGTAGAAAGATTAACGGATGAACTCAAAGAAAGCCAAAGAAAAATTAAAAATTCAGAAGATCGCCTGGCATGGAAGAAAATAAAAATCTCTATAAACGTTTAAGGTAAATCGAAAGTTATAGCCCTACTCGTTTCATAAATCTCCAAAAAATAAGATGAAACGTAAGCAATTAAACGTAAATAAACTATATTGATCCTTAGAGAGAGTCTTAACAGTCGACTGGAACATGCCAAAGAAAATGCCTTCGAAATTGTTGAAAGATTAACGGATGAACTCCAAGAATGCCAAAGAAAAATAAAAGATTTAGAAGATCGCCTGAAAAGGGGCATGGAAGAAAATGAAAATCTCTATAAATGTTAAGGGAAAGTTATAGCCCTGCCAGCTGCATCAATCTCCAAAATATAAAATGTGCTTAGATTTTCCGACGGGGATGATTTTTCTTTTATTTGGGTACGGTTTTCCGTCGACCCTCGTCAAATTTGGTTTGTGAATAAACCGGCTTCTTAAAGTCGATTTGTAAAAGCAGTAAACGAAATGAGAGCAATAAAACGAAAACTTAAAGAATCACAAAATCTATATGATTCTTTGGAAATTTCTTATGCTTCCCTATCGAAGATCAGTCTCAATTAAAAATGACGGCTGCCAGAAAGACAGGTTATACATCTACTTTTACACATCTATTATCGAAATAATGGTTTTCGTTATAAGTAAGTTAATTTTTAGTTTATTTTTAGCAGTTTTAATTTTTAATAGCAATTGCGATATTGGAAATCCCCAGTTTATGACCAGAAATAGTTTTTTTTTTCGAATTACTCATCGTATATTAATTTGTCGGTAGCTAAGAATATCAAAAATTAAACTTTTTGTTTCTCAAAACTTGCACGGAGCTAGCTAGCCATTCTTTTTTAGAGGAAATTAAATAGTTATTACCACCTTGGTGTGGTTAGGCAATGTTACTTTCAACGTGTAATTAGGCGTTTTGTCAAATGTACTTTTGTCCGAAGAGCTCGACGAATCGCTCTTAGATAATGATGTTTGCAAAGTTTTGGGCCCATCCTGTGCTGGGTCATGTGCTGGGGTGCATGTACACCGGGATGACTCGCATTTACCGCCCATATTGGCAGCGTGTTGTTTTTTACAAATTTGATTATAATGCATATCGTTTGCTTTGCACACTTCACAATCTCTTTCTAATGTTTTTGTTATTGATTATGTATCAGTTTTTTCCATTTCTCCTGCTGAATATATATATTGCGTAGCGTAAACAACCATTTTATTAAATTTCTCATTTATTTTCGTTTAAAATAAGTTTCCCGTATTCGTGCCTTCCGTATTTGTTTGCTCGCAGAAATAGTGCTCAATATATAACGGCTTGTGTTAACGTTTTCCACAGTCATTTTGCTTATTGTCCCCGTTCCAGTACAATGTAAGGCTTTATTGAAAACATTCCTTAAAGCAACACCATCAGGAAGTGACTTCCTTTCTTAATCACTTCAAAGTGAAACGTTTTTGTAAAAGCACCTATTGACATCTACGTTATCTTCATATTCAATAAGTCAAAAATTATCTTGCTAATTATTTTTAACCTAATTAGGCTATGTTGATAAATATTTGTACGAAGTGTCTCTTTGCAAAGTTTCAATCCATACGACTTAGGTGCAAGTAACTTAAAGCGCATGTCAGGTGGCTCTCAATTCTTAAGAGTTCATTGAATATCTATTACATACTCAGTGCCATGTAGTCAATATTACCATTAGGTGTATGTGTGTGTGTTGGTGTGTCAGACAGCTAAACTAAAAAACATATTTTTCCCATAAATTTACAATAAATTATTATTTTTCTGATTAATAAAATAAAATTTCTGAAAGCTATAATTTTCTCAATTTTGTACTGTTTTAAAAATAATTTTTATTTATTAAACCTTTTTTTCTCTTTATTTAATAAAATATTTTGACCTTGAGTTGTTTTATTTTTATTTTGTTTTTTTGCATTCAACATATTAACTGAATTAATCGTTAAACAACTAAGACTGCATACCACAGTATAAGCAAAATAAAAGTTAAGTTTACGTGGAAAAAAATATTATAGCTGATAACGAATTATTAACATACTACATATTCTAATTCATAAATTTGATTGATACAAATTAATGTATTTTTGTTAGCTAACTCTTTTGAGTTACTTAAATAACAACGTAAAAGTGATTTTAAGATAATCTAATATTTTTGGCTCCACCCCTTCAAAATTTGTTAAATTTTGCAAAATAACAAACATCGTGATTGTTATGTCCAAGAAAACTGTCGAAGCATCCTATTTTATACCATACAAATTAAAGCATTATTCGTCTTATTTAGTCCAACTAGATAGTGGGTTTTTTGTTATATTATAAACAGAAGATAATGTAAAACACGTATTGTGTTGAAAAATTAAAAAAAAAAACTCCTGGATTTATAATCGGCTGATCCTCTTTACCAAATACTTAACACGCAGAAGAGCTTAAGGGCTGACCAGCTCACTATTACTTGATACGCGCATCATTGTGTGCATTTAAAATTTGATACTGCGATTCTGCATTTTTGTTAATCCAATCTTTTCAAATATCTTATGAATTTAGCGGCCTTTATAAAATATGCATAAGTAACGAATTTTTTGTTGCGTCCCTTGAGCTGACCAAATAACTAAGCCATTCCCCAAATACTTCAAGCTCGATTGTTTTTAATTCAGTAGGTTGTTGGATTGACAATATGACACCATTGTCACAGTCGTCAGGTAGACAAATGTGATCTGCTCCTTTATACCATAAACCTGAAACAATTGACCATTTTTAAAGCAGCTGTTAGTTCTTACCTCTATCAATATAATATCCCTTTCCAAAAAGTAGGGTGATTCAAGATAACAAACAAAAAAATTCCATTTACGAAAGTATATATAATAATCATAAACATATGCTTCAACGGAATCCTGTTCCTTTTCTTAACAGTTTGTGTATATCTTTTGGTAATGATTTTTTCCTAAGTGTTGTTTCATATTAACAAGTGATACAAAAAGCTAAAACAAAAAAAGCGCCAATAATAACTTCAACAGGAATGCCAACGAAACAAAAAGAAGCCCAATCAAGATAAGAACAGTATTCGCGCTCCTGTTACGACAACAATGATGATGATGATGACGACGTCGATGGCTCAACCTTGTTTTGAATGGATGGAATTGTTTGGTTGAATGTTTAACTGACAGTATGAATGGTTAACTATACTTAAATGTCTTAAGTATTTATTACTGTTTTTGTTGGTGCACTGTTTTTTCGTTTTTTGTTTTTCTTTAGTGGAATAATTATCCACCGAAGAGCTGTTTCTCGCATCAGCCATAAAGGTTTTTTATCGTTGTTGGTGTTTGTGCTTTTGATTTTAGTTCACAGAAAAAGGATCATTTAGCTGCATTTTATTTATTGTTATGATACACTTGTGATTATAAGTTTTTTGTTTTCGACTTTTTTTTTGCTATTCTTTTTCCGAAAGTAGCTAATATGAAGCGCAACCATCGTATATAAAAATTTGTTAGGTTTTTAAAAGGACCAGGTTTAATTTAAATGAATTAAAATACTTTTTCATCGATTTTTATTTCCTATTACTTTTTATTGTATGTTTAGCGAAGTTCTAGACAACTTTACGCTGGTCCGCTTCGGGTAGGAGTGTACAAATAACATTAAAATAATATATAATTGTAGAATTTAAATAATAAATAATACTGCTTCATTATTATTGTTTGATATTTAGGGATCGACTTTAATTGACGCATAGATTTAATCTAAATATAATATATCAAATCATCATTTTTCCGAGCTATTTCTCCACTTTGATATGATTTTAACGTTTTTAGGATTATTAGAATTATTAAAATTAATACAGTGTAATAAATTATTATATTAACCCTAGAAAGATAAGCTACGCCTATTAGACGTATGACTTCTTGTATTTCTTCTCTGTGTTTGTTATTTAATATAAGATAAATTTGTTTTGCTCAGTATTCTCAGTTGGCCTCTATAGCTTACTGGTGATGGTTGTTTTCGTTTGGTAAGTTGATCTGTTTCTGAGAAATTACTAAACCATACGTCTCGGAGACGTATGGTTATCTTTTGTGTGACTATTTGAGTTAAAGTATTATTATTTTACTTAACATTTTTAGGTCATTTATTTTTTTTTAATCAAATTTTTTATGATAATGGCACGTAAAAGTGGTTTGAATAATGCAGAAATTGCTGCTGATTTTGAGGACTCAAATTCATCCGATACTGCAAGTGAATTAGAAAATGAAGTATTAGAGCATGATGTTCAAAGCGATATAGAAGACAAGGTCAATGAAAGTTTTCAACCCGTTCAAGCTACTACGTTTTTTGACCAATTAGTAAATACTGAGGCCAGTGAGTCTATCGATGCTGCTACAACTTATGACCATGTAATACAGTTCCACCAACTTACTCTTAGAAGTAAAAATAGCCCCTGCTGGAGTCAAAAAGTCAAAATAATGGTAGAACATCAATTCGACTTTGTAAGACACGGTCTGATCCAGTTTTATGTTTTGATATGTTTTTTACTGAAGAAGTAATTTCGAAAATTGTTCAGTGGACCAATGTTGAAATCTCTATCAATCGCCGAAATGATCAGACTGCTGCAACATTTGGAGATACAAACTTATATGAAATTCGTGCACTAATTTGAATTCCTGTTTTAACCGCGGCTCTGAAGGATAATCACTTATCTACTGATGAACTTTTTGATACTTCGTACTATGGAACGCGATATACAGCAACCATGAGCCGTGAAAGATTTGACTTTCTGATTCGACGTATGAGAATGAACGTCAAAGCCTTGCGGCCTGCATTTCGGCCCAATGATGCATTTATTCTTATCAGAAAGTTATGGAACCTTCTAATAAAACAATGTCAGGAAATTTACGTTCCCGAATCACATACGACTATTGATGAACAATTGTTAAGATTTCGGGGTCGTTGTCAAAATTTGTATCCCTAGCAAGCCTGAAAAAAACGGAATCAAAATACCAATGATATGCGATACAACAAAATATATGATAAATGCTATTGCATACTCCGCAGAAGTACGAACACATCTGGAGTCCCCTTAAGAGAATATTATGTCAAAGAGCTCTCGCGACCAATTCATGAAACTTTTCGAAACATTACCTGTGATAATTGGTTTACATCTATTCCCTTAGCAACGAGTTTTCTTAAGCAGCCATACAATTTGACTCTTGTCGGTACAATAAGAGGGAACAAACGGGAAATACCAAAGGAAATAAAAAATTCGAGAGAACATTGTTATCCTATAAGCCGAAACCATCCAAAATGGTTTATTTGTGATCATCCTGTAATGAAAAAGGTATCATTGATGAAAAAACAGGAAAAGCAGACATGATATTATATTACAACCCAACAAAAGGCGGTGTCGATACATTTGACCAAATGTGCTCGCAGATGTCATGTTCTAGGAAAACATGCAGATGGCCAATGGCAGTATTTTATGGAATGTTGAATACAACATATAACATTCGTTGTCCCTAAGAACTCCTTGGATGCAAATAAGGCTCGAAGTTCCGACTTTTCGTAACAGCATTCAAAATTTATTACCCGGTAAAGCCGAAAACGATGCCAACAATAACGAAGATCAACCTGTTCCTAAAAATCCTAAAGTTGTCCTTCAAAAATTCGAAGAATGTGGAAAATGTCACGTGACAAATGTCAAACACCTGTGTGTGGAGAACACAAGAATCTAGTCTGTAACACTTGCTTATAACGATGCAATAATAAGGGTTATTTTATATATAAAACTTATATTATATGATAACAACTAAATGAATTTAAAAAAATATACTTTTTACTTTATTTATAATTATTTTTGAGTCCTTTGAAAGAGGCATTTTATTTTATGTTAACTTAAGATCTCTATTGAATTGGCTGTTGCTTTTTTTATTTACTTATACAATTTTTATATTATTAAAGAAAAAATATAATAAATAAGTAAATTCAATATGAAAAATATAAATTTTTATTTCTATAAAGTAGTTAAAAGGATATTAAACACCATACGCCTCTCAGACGTATCGTTATCTTTAACGTACAAAAAAATAACGTTATCTTTCTAGGATTAATGCAGTAAACAATAAAGCTTCTACATTGGATTCTGGCAAACAAGCAAAAATCTTTGTGTTTCTGTATTTTGTAATTTTACAATAAAATTCCAAGACTATTCAGTCTTCTTAATGTGACTTAAGAGAGAAAAATTCACTATTTTAATCACAGAATGACCAAAGTTTCAGAATCTTAAAAATAATTTCCTCTGTTACTATATATAAACTGGGTGATCTTAGCTTACATCTAAAGTACTAAGAAGATATGATTTTTCATATGTCTTAATACTCGTTAATACTATATAAGTTTCTTATTTTTTTTCTTAAAAATCGAATTGGTTTTGACTTATGCTGATACATATTCATAATAAACATGATAAACACTCATGTCATAATTTCATATTGTTTTTGTTTTTATATAACAAGCAAACAAAAATAAAAAAAGTTTTGATTTATACTCAAACCCAAATTGATGTTGGCAACAGCACTTTAAAGTAAAAACGAACGAAAATAAGAATATATAAAATTTTTAATCATGATTTAAATGTACATAAAGTAATTAATAAATTATAAAGTCATATCAGATAAGAAGCCTAACAATTTATCAATCTTTTGATGTAAAAAGAAACACTTTGATTTTCAGTTATTACTTAGCAATAGAATGTACATGTTTGGAACTACACGCCCTTTATTTCTAAGACGCAATCGTAAGTAAATTAATTTTATTTTTTCTTATGCTATTCTAATTACAGTTTCACCACCCTGTCTACTAATCGAAGATATACGGCGAGATGAAAAGACTATTAAAGATCTGGCCAATACCATTACAAATCTAAGTCAACAACAAAAAAATCGCTGGACAACAACGGCTGTTAACAATGTGCTTAACACACATTTGCATCAACATAACAATAGTGGCAATAACAGCAATAATAGCAACAGCAATAAACTACAACAGCAACAAGATGATAAAAGTTCTAGGGATGAAACAGATTTCTATCGGCCAACAACAAAACATACAGCATCACCGTCAAATTTAGAAACACAAAGTCATTTAAGACCAAAGTCATTGCCATTGGCCTCAAATTCAACACCCGCCATAGTATCCGCCATTGTTAAGAAAATTCCACCAGTTATGGTGTCATCTTCAAACCAAACGAATGCCACAAACAACAGCAACAACAACAACAGAAGCAAATCTAGTCCACGTTATCAAATAAAACAACAGCATCAACAACAAAGCAATCAGTCTTTAAACCGACGCCAAAAACAAGCTCTCGAACGTGGTGATCCCGATGGTGGTTGTAATTTAGATGATCTCTCTTCTAACTATTTGGCTAAAACAGTAGAATTGCGTGTGAATCCGCCACCGCCAACAGCAAATATTGCAACACCACCCGCCTCCAATACGGCAACAGTTGAATCACTCAATGCCAAAAAAGGTTGGCTAATGAAGCAAGATAATCGTACTGGTGATTGGACGAAGCATTGGTTCACTTTAAGTGGTGCTGCACTGTTCTATTATCGTGATCCTGTTTCAGAAGAACGTGGTGTCTTGGATGGTGTATTGGATGTTAATAGTCTTACGAGTGTGGCTGAAGTAAATGCGAATAGAAATTATGCTTTTCAACTAACAACATGGGATAAGCGGCGCCTAATACTGGCTAGTCTATCGCCCAACTCACGTAATAGCTGGATAGCAATTCTACGAAATGCTGCAGGTCTGCAACAAAATCCTGCTGTAGCTATACAAAGCAGCAGCAATACTAACAACACAAGCAATGCTAACAATAATAGCCAAAACAATAGTAGTATTATGAAGCATTCTTCTACCTTGACAACGAATGAAAATCATAATAGCAGCAATAAATCTATGCCTACAACAGAGCTTATAATTAAAGATAATACAAGCGATGACATGAAAAGTGAAATTGAAAAGGATTTTATAAAGGCGCAAAGAATTAACAATAATAACAGCAATGTTAAAAAAAGTGTAAAAAATATAACAACTGAAACTAGTCCCCAAGTGATAATCACCAATATAAGTAGTTCAAGTTCACCCAAGTCTGCTTTAATAAGTCCGCAGACGCCCATAACTCCAAAGACTGCTATGCATTTTTCTTCCGATGAAGAGTATCGCACGGCCTCTGAAGGTGGTCGTCGCGATAGTATAGGTGATTGGGGATCTCCTTTGTCTCCTTCGCCTCCTGCCCCTCTAAGTATCATGAGAGCCAAAGATAGAATGCGTCCTCGTACCGCCACCCCCTGCCCCCGAATGCATAAAAGATCAAGATCTTCACCACCTTCCTCACGACGTAGTACAGTTGATAGTGTGGGTTCCGATGATTTGCCCATTATTCATACTGTCCATGAGGAAATCAATTTGAACGTAGACAAGGAACTGCAGTTTCGTTTAAGTGTTGTCGAAAAGGAGCGTGATATGTTAAGAGATGAAGCCAAAGAACGCGAAACCCGTATGTCTGAATTGTTAAATACCTTGGAACGTACCGAACTAGAGCTTAACAATCGCATACATGAAATGGAGGAAGTCAGAGAGAGTCTTAGCAGCCAACTGGAAGATGCAAAAGGAAATGCCTCCGAAATTATAGAAAGATTAACGGATGAACTCGAAGAAAGCCAAAGAAAAATTAAAGATTTAGAAGATCGCCTGGCAAGGGGCATAGAAGAAAATGAAAGTCTCTATAAACGTTTTAGGGAAATCGAAAGTTATAGCCCCGCCAGTTTCATTAATCTCCAAAAGAATAAAATGAAACGTTTGGATTCCTTAAGCGACTTAACGCAAATAAATGATATTGATCCTTATGGTTTGGAACGTGATTCCTTGGCTGAAGAATATGGCGAACTTAAAGGTCGATTTGAAAAAGCAGTAAACGAAATAAGAGCCATGAAGCGAGAACTAAAAGAATCACAAAATCAATATGATTCTTTGGAAATTTCTTATGCTGCCTTAAAACAGGATCTAGAACGTAAAGAGATCGAAGATCAATCCCAACTACAAATGATGGCTGCCAGAATACAAGATCTTACCCTGAAATATAGTTCATCAGAGAGACAGGTTAGGACACTTAAGCAAAAACTAGCTAAGTCCGAACGTAGGAGATCCTTATCGCTTAAGGGAAAGGAGCAACTTACAGTATCCAAAGAATTAGAAGTCAAGTTGGGGGAGTTGGAGAGCAAGATAGATGACTTAGAGAAATCGCATCAGTTTGATATTAAACAACCAATTATGGAAAATTTCCAAGCACCACGGTCTACCATTAAAAAGTCTACAAGAAGAAGATCGTTAGATGCCAATCTAAGTGCTGTAGGTATGTCTGATTCCTTACAATTTTTAGTAAGAGTGAATGATTTGGAAAAACGATGCGACGGCGTTAACAGTTCAAGAAGCTCTTCCTGTACACCAACACCAAATTCAGTAACACCAACTTTAGATTCTCCTTCACGTGCTTCACCAGCAGGTAACTTGAAACTATCAGAACATTTGATAGAACGTTTGAGATGTTTGGAGAGTGTTTTGCTTACAAGCAAGGACCGTTTAGAACAAAGTCTAAGTCAATTACAAAACTTAAGATCTTCTCGCACTAGACGATCCATATCTCCAATAACAGAACGTAAAGATTCGTATCGCTTTGTTGAGCGCTGCCTACATGAAGTAGTCAAGTTAATAAAAGAATCTACAGAAACGTGTGTTTTGCAAGGAACCCTTCAGGAAATTCCACAAACCAGTGTCTTTATGTTACCCGAATCTAGTCCTGTTAAAAAAGCTTTAACCCAATTAGAATCTCAATTGAGATCAAAATTGGCTGAACTTTTAAAACAAAGACGCATGCTCCGAGAACGTAATGAGTTGACTAAACGCAAAGATCTCGAGTTGTTAGCAGAAAGAATTGCATTTGAAAGTGTATGCTTTGGAAAGCTTAGAGATTCAGTTGAGAGAGCTGAAAATCCAGAATTATTTTGTAAGCGCCAAACCAGAGCCGAAGTAGCTGAAACTTCACATCTAATGTCTATGCTGAAAGCAAAGCTACAAGGTAAATGTACTGTGAAAACAAGCGGTAGTCTGGATATATTAGCGGGGGTTCTAGCTCGACGTCTCTTGCTCTCATCATACCAAAAAAATCATGGCTCTCAAGCTGAACAAAATGTTAAACTCACATTGGAACCAGTCGATAAGAATATGCTAGATGATATATTACGTCAACAAAATGAGGTTAATGTTATAGCTATGCGTTACAAGAACAATGCAATGGAAAATCTGGCCACGAGCTTAGCAGCAGAGACTCTTAGTTATATGTCTACCAATGATTTAGTGCAAGGTGCCGTTCAGGAGGCTTGGCGTCAAGCGCAAGAAACTGTTAATGCAGAACTAGTACAATCGGAAATTGCCCATATTATGATGCGTAACGCCGAAAGGCTGGAAAACACTATCACACCCTCTTTTGCTTACACTCTTACTTCGGAAGAACGTTTATCTTTTGAAAACTTCGCTGATGCCGTACACGATGTTCTAAGAAGGGAAATGGAGTTAGCTGTCACTCAACTGACACAATGCTATGAGGAAACCGTGCAATTAATGAAACGCGGACAATGGCGCATTCATTTGCAGCATGAACATAAAGCTTCCCAAGGACGCCAGTTGTTATCAGAATTTGCCGACATAATAGCTCATAAAGCCTTGGTGGATGCACGCATTGATGTCTTGAGAGGAGACTATGCTGCACAGTCTGCCCTGAAGTTAGATGATGAAAAAGAAGTAAAAAAATTAGGTATCACAGCCTTGCAGAAATATGAAAATTTGTTTGAGGAACTTTCGCATGATTTGCAAATCAACAATTCTGATGACATACTACTTGAAGCTGACTTTGAGTTTATGTATAAACAACATGCTGTTGATTTTCTCAGCGATCGACAGGTTTTGTGTGACATTTCAACCTTCCTTAGTCAACTGGAGGATTCTCTTATAGCTTTACAATGTGAAGCCACCTCTAACGAACATATACCGCGAACAGAAATATCTATAGAAAGTCTACAAGATGTTTGTCACAAATGCTGTGAATTACGCAAACAGGCTGACCAGCTGCTTCAAGAAGTACATCGCAAATTGAATGCTTCCTGCCAGCATTGTTTGCAGGTGCGCGAAAAGTTGCACAGCCTTCAAGAACAGCATGAAAGCGAAACTTTACGTTTACAACAGTCACATGCCAAAGACTTAACAGCTCTAATGCAACAAGTCGAACACCAACGTACAGCCATATGCTGCCTGGAGGATGAAAAGAATGCTATTAACCAAGACTTAAATAAAAGTGAAGAACTAATGGAAGAGCGTGAACGTGAACTTCAAACAATAACACAGAGACTTAGTACAACGGAGCATACATTGCAAGCCACCCAAGGTGAACAGCGTGAGTTATTAAAGCGCCTGGAGGCGGAAGAAGAAAAAGTGCGTTCATATCAAGAGGAAAGTGATGCATTAACAATGAAGTGTGCACGCCAAGATGATGAGTATGTAATGCTGTTGCAAGAACGTGATTACATACAATCACAGTTAGCCAAAGAACACGAAAGAAGTAGAATCTTTGAAAAACGTTTAGAGCTGCTAGAAATGGAACATGGAAAACAAATGGAATGCCTACAGCAAGCATATCGTGATCAAATGCTGTCACATTGTTCTGAATTATCAAATGTTGTTGACGAAGAGTCATTCCGTCAACGTTACCAGTCGGAAATTGAACAATTGAGGGTGAGTTTTATCGCTAATGAGTTTTATTTAATATCAAAAAAAAAAGATTGATTATGTTCTGATTAAATTTATACTTTTTATCTGCAAATTTAAATGCAAATTTTCCTTCATGATCATATATTATTTGTTTTTGCAAAAACATTATTAAAATTTACTTCTCTACTTTGTTCTTGTTTAGACACTTTGTGAAAAGGGTTTGTCAGCAATGGAATCGTCACATAGACGCACTTTAAAAGATTTGGAGGAAAAGCATAAGCAAGAAATTGAACGTTTGTTAATCGAAAAAGAAACAGCCTTGGCTGAAGAAACCCAGGTTAGTTTACTTAAGGCCTTACGGACTGTCTATCTGTGCATTAAAAATTGAGTATATATATATATATATATATATATATATATATATATATACAAAAAAGAAACATAAGTACAACAACCATGTCATATATAATTATGAGCCAGAAATCATCTACTCAGACACTGTTGTTTTCATTTGGTAACTCCTTTTTTGTTTGCTTTATTTACGTAAAAACCAAGAAAAAAAGAAGAACCTTGATTTTTCCTTGATACTTTTACACTCATGTTTTATTATATTTCTTAAGCAGTTTGTATTTAAAAAAAAAATATTTTTGTTTCTTTTTTTATTTAACCATCACCTTTAGGCTACATTAGCTGCTCTTGATGCAATGCGTAAAGCACACCAAAGTGAAGTACAACGTGAAGTTTCACGCTTTAAACAAGAATTTCTTAAACAATTTCAACAAAGAGGCGAACGTACTTTGGATTCAGCCAAGGCGAAGGAGTATGTATTTTATGTACTTTTCTTGCGTTTTCTTAATTTTACTTATCATTTCTTAAATCTGAGGGTTGTTTTAGGAATTACAAAACGATAACTTTTTCTATGCAAAACAAATCAAATTTGAAGTCTTCAGTGATGATTTAACCTTAAATTTTACTAGGCAACCCTCGCTTAAATGCTTTGTAAAGAAATATTACTGACATGCATTTTTTTAGTACTTGCAGTTGTTGTTTAACATTTTTTTGTAATATTATTTTCCCTTTATTATGTGTAAAATTTTCAACAACAAAAAAAATATATGAAAGATGATTTATAAGTCATACATTAAATAATTCTGCTATTTTTAATATCTTCTTCTTTTTACGCCATATAATTATAGAGAAGAACTGGAAGAATTGCGTCAGGAAATTCTATCATTCTCCGAAAAATATTCCATCAAATGTGTTGAAAATGCTGCTTTAGAAGAAAAATTACGTTTTGCCAATCAAAAACTGAAACATTTTCAACAAATGCAACAATTGGAATTAAGGTAATGGTAATCATCAGTTATTCTTCAAATTGTATTTCATAGGCGCTGGCATCATATTGAAAATATCAATAATAATTTTATTTCGGTTTTTAAAAGTAAATTCACTTGAAAATAGATACTTAATCAGAAATCGTGCTAAACTGTTTGCTTTTGATTTCACTACGAAAGATTCTTTAATTTATGACAAAATAACAAATAAAATATTTGATTTTATCATTACGCAAATAACCAAGCCTAGGCTGTTTTCCCTTTTATTTCGTTTGTGAAAGAAATGTTCAAAGAACAAAGGCCATAAAAATCAAGGATATTATTTAATAATTTGAAATGAATATGTGATGATTTATAAAGTAAATAACGAAAAAAGACTTTGCACTCATAGTTAGCATTTAACCAAATTAATACTTATTGAGTATCAATAATTCCTCGTTTTTAAATTTGTTAATTGAGTTTGTTAAAGAAATGATGTATACCCAAGGTGAATATATAAAGGAAGAATGCTGCATTACATTCTCTCCCAGCGTCTAACTTATTCTCTTTTCTCCAAAATATGAATATAAAAACGAAAAATTATTATTCAATAGTATTTGACATTCTATACAGAAGTACAAAGTAGAATACAGATTGAAATAAAATCTTTAAAAGATAAAGTTGACCTAAATAGAATAGAGATGGATCCATCAACAGTAATTGATATTCTATAGAGAAGCGTAAAGTACAATATAGTAGTGAATAAAATTCTGTAAAGAAGTTGACCTAAATAAAATAGAGCATGTCGAATTGACTAAACAGACTAGAGTCGATGTAGCTTAGCAATAATTCAAGAAAGGAAAGATAAAAATTAAGGATTAAGTATTAATCTGTATTAATTTGTTCTAGATTCCTTAACAAAACATTTTATGATATTCTCATAAAATAATTATTATTCAAAAAATATATATTTGCTATAAGGTAAAGCATATTCATATGGCCATTTCACAACTGCTCATATAGCTCATCTGTCGATTTTGCCCCAAATTTTGTGTAGAATATTCAAGATTCTTAAATCTCAAGCCAAATTGATTAAATGAGAGTTTTCATTGAACCAACACAGCAACAAAACTCAAAAATACTTCTATACAAAAACAATACAATATTATCCCATAAAAAGACGCGAGCTTAAAATTAAGTATCATTTCTTATATGTTTCAATCGTTTACGTTTCCAAAGATTATATTCAAATAAAACGTTATCCAAGCTTAACACATTTCTTTTAATTATATGTTACAAAATCCCCAAGTTATGAACTGCAAATTTTATAGCCAAAATTTTTTTTTCAAATCCTTAAAAAGAGTAAGATAACAAATTTTAGACTTTTAACGCATAATTGACAATCTGAGTTTTTAATTAGATTTGTTTATAAGAATATTTTAAGTACACTAAAAAACTCTAAGGTTGATAAATTGCGTTTTTTTAGTAACAATATCAAAGCACTTGTTTAGTTCCTAACTGTACATATTCTAAATTTCTCTAATGAAAAGTATTAACACATTTAAATGATAAATCGTTTTAGCGATTGAATAATAAATAATTTATGTCAAAAGCCAATCTAATTAACTCTATACTGTAATGTATTTAACGGAGACATCGATAAGTTATTCCAAAATTGACTATATCGGTAAGCGAAATCTATATGCTTATAACTTCGAATGCCATGATTTTAATAATAACAATACGTCACATATTCATTTGGCCAGAAACTGAGGGATCTTGCGGATCTCACGAAATTTCTTCGTGTTTACTAAATTATATAAAAACTCTAAAAAATAACATTCTAAACAGACTCAGGTCCGGAATAAAAACGAAATATTAAAACTGTTTTAAGTTTATTGGGTTTGCATCAAAGTACAGAAATACATGCTGAATCAAATGGAAGTTAAATTTTCGTGAAAGTAGACACAATTGCTTGCCAAATGATTAACAGTTTGCTATATAATATAATAAAAACATGTAAAAAGAAAGCACCACATCATCAGGACTTCTGCTCTACACATACTTTAGAAAATTCTATCAATAATCGAAAGGTATCAAATACAGGATACTAGTAAATTGGCTTAAAACGCGCTGGATAAAATTATAAAAGACGAAACCTCATCTGATAAAAATTAAGTATGACTTTAACCATAGTACTGGATTTAGTGCCATAAATACACTATGTCTGAAAAAGGTGATCGAGCCTTTATTGTATCTCACAGGCAGAACACTGATAAGAGAAAAGGGGAAAGATTGATGGTCTTGTTAAAATTTTTTTCTTGTATTAAACACCATTATAAAACCTTAAGGACAAATCGCCATGATGGTAGCTCAAATATAGCTAACGAAGATGACTTCATTTATAACGATGAAAACTTAATTCAAACAAAGTATTTAGTAATGATCGTAATATTATATTTATTATTCATTTTTGTTAAACTCTTTAACAAAACATATATTTATATAAAGAAAGAAAGACTGAATTTGAATTAAAACTTTACTTTCACTTACTAAATCGATAACAATTACCCCATACTTGTACTTTCTTGTACTTTCTATATGTCGTCATATGAAAGATATGATTGCTATAATACAGTCTACATCGTATTTTTGAATTTCTATTTAAAAAGAGTTTGAAAAAACAAGGTCATACAAGGTCTCTAAATAAAGTAATGAGACTGATTATTTCAATTTTTTTATTTAAATAAAATTCCAATTTTATATTGCCACCCTCAAAATAATTTTATTCTGAAGCCACACAGGCCTGAAGACGGTTTTGCCACTCTTCATAGCAGTGCTGGATTGATTGACTGTTTGGCCTTAAGGTATTTAGTCTTTGTTAACGATTCCCTGGATATCGAAAGAACAAATCAGCATGCATTTGATCTTAGAATTTTCCATCCTTGCTTTTTTGGGCCTTGGAGAAGTTGAAGTGTGCTACTGCATGTTCTGGCGCTTAGTTTCTGGGACATATTCAAACACCCAAGACCCTAGTAATGACACGTTCTAGGAAATGGGGGTCAATTTAAATACAGTGCAAAAATCAAAACACCTTTCCTTCCTAAAGTCCTTTTGGTCTAATGAAGGGTTTTTTGGAAGCATTTTCACACAGATTTTACCCATTCCGAATTCATTGGTCAAAATCTGATGAACGGTGGTGCGAGTAAAATTTTAATTCTTCCCCGATTATTATTGTCAACTGACGATCTGAAAGCACAACATCCCGGATTCTGTTGACATTTTCATGGGTTCTTAAAGTTGAAGGCCTTCCGCTTCGTGGGTCATCAATCAATTCTCTTCCTTCTGAAAAAACCTTAAACCAACGAAAAACCTAGGCTTTTGGCAAAACTAGACTTGTTGAAGTTTAGCTAGAGTTTCCGCTGCACTGTACTCAAGCCTGAAACAAAACTTAGAGCACACCGTTGTTCGAAACTGATGTCACTCATTTTTGGAATACAACAGAAAAAGCTGTTTTACAAAAGAAATCGCTACCGACAATCAAATGACTTGAGCAATGTCAAACCCGCAATAATGCAAATCACATGTTTATTTACGGCCCCTCCAAGCCCAGCGCCACCAGTATTGCCAGATCGAACCTAAGGTTGCCAGTCTCATTACTTAATTTACACACCTGGTATATTTTACAATTTTTCTCAACTTCTTGTTAAATGGAGTTACTCGATTTAGCAAGCGAAGTATCCACATTTCTAAAGGAGAGAGATGCTATGTTACTCAAAAGTAAGGTAAGGCAGAGAGAAACATTACAGTGGTACATGCTATAAGTCAAATTCATATCATAGAGAATAATAAAGCAAAATTAAGATAAGAAGAAGATTTTGAGTCTTTTCCTTCAACACAACTTACTTTTAAAAAATTCTTTCTTTACAGAAATAAACAATTTCGCGCTCATTTAGCATCTGATGATCCCTCTAAAGACATACAATTTGTAAGCAGACCCAAAGATTGTGATGCCGATAATGATGATGATGTTTGTGAAGATAGTGAGGTTAGTTGTAAACGCATAAGGCCTCTTAGAAAAAAATCCCAAAATTTGTAACTAAAAATTTGCTAAAAATCTCTTTTTTTTCGATTTTATAAAAATTAATATCTTCAACTAATTTTGTAATGAACAACAAAACAATAACATTAATTTACTTACAAATATGCATTTTCTATAAACATACATACATACCTATACACTTAACAAACACTTACATTTATTTTTTTGTTTTCAATTTTTATAAAAAAACTTTTTTAAATAAAAAATAAATAAAATATATATAATAATAAAAATAGCATGTGCATGCAAACAAATATAATCAAGTTGATAATGATGCGAAAATATATGAACAAGAACAACAATATGAAGAACAACGTGAAGATAAGGAAAAATTGCAACAGCAGCAGCAAAACCAAACCAACTTGCCTAAACCCTTTAATACTGTTCTACAAATTAAGGCACGTTCAACTAATGATCAAATCTGTTGCAATGATGATCATAATAATGATAGTAAGATAACAACAACAACATTGATAGCAAATTTAACTTCACCTCCTCCTTGTTCTGATACAAAATCAACAGCAACAGTAACTACTACTAGCACTAATAGCACAACTTCCAATACTTCAATTTCTCTATCAAATGTTGGCTTAACACAGAAACTTTTAAATGAGAAACAGAATAAAACTAAAAACAACAATAACAACACTCATAACATAACCACTACCACCACCACCACCACCAATAACAACAAAGACAATATCAATTTAGTAAACAACATAATTGTTGTTGCTGCTGCTGCCGATAATAATGACTATGACACCAATGTAACTTTACTAAATAGTACTAGTAGTAGTAGTTGTTGTAAAGATAGTAGTTATGGCAGTAATGGTAGTGGCTGTAGTGGCAATAGTAGACATCTTAGTAAAAGTAGCGGAGGTCTTGATGATGATTATTTAAGCAATTGTCGTTATTCGTATGAACCATGTTATAAACAAACTAATTTGTTTAGCTATCAAAATAGGATGTTAAATTTTGAAGGTAAAACATATTGAATCCCAAGTAACTTAAAAAACATTATATGTAAACCTATTATTCATTCACTATATATTTATTCACTCTCTTTGGCACTGAGTTTCTGAACTTTTTCTTATTGCAGAATTTGCATAAATTCATGCATTTTTTCTACTTATTACCTTTTTACATGTGTGTGTGTGTGTCTGTGTCTGTGTGTATGTGTAAGTGTTTTATGTTACATTTTTAATTCATTTTTATTCTTTGTAATTATATTTAATTTTCTTGCCAAATATGCCCCTCACTATTTGCACAACTCCCACCATAAGTTGCACATAGTGTTAATTACTTTGTCATTTTATCACGACACATTGTATTTTTGTATTCATCAATTTCTAATTTGTTAAATGTTAATAAATGTATTTAAATCAGTTAGTATATTAGGAATTTTTTTGGGCTAATTTTCTGAAAAGACTAATTTATTTGTCAACGTTTCATAACATCCATACCATTTGAATTTATACGCGGGTTAAGGGTGATTTTTTTCTCCGTATATGGTCAAATTTGTCTCCATCGGCCGGATATTTTAGCCTTATGTGAGGTTCAGGTGTCTGAAAATGCTGATCCACAGGGTTTTCACTTACTTGGGTACCACCCACTGTCGCTTTTTAATTTCCAGCTGGGCCTTGCATTGTATTTTTATACGCAATAAAATTGTGTACCAGTGCCAGCAACCACTAGGCATTTATGACCCTGAATTCAGCTGCCTCTGGATTAAATTCAGGATCAGGTCTCATATCTCTTGCATTTCGGGTTTCTCTACAGAAATCCAAACGTGCGAAGGGCTAAAACCTTAGCTGACATCGATTCTCTTTCCGACTCTATATCGAAGATTCTTGACAGTTGCCCGAATAGTGAAATTGTTGTTGCTGGTGATTTTAATGTCCATAACTATTCTTGGCTTCGCCCTTCAAGGCACACGACTACAGAAGCCAATATGTTGAGTTATTTAACTCGCACAAACACCTTGTGCAATTAGTGAATGAACCAACACATATTCCTTGTGTTTAAGGGAACCACAGTAATACGTTTAAAATATGTTTATGAAAAGGCTCGTTGGGATGAACACAACAAATTTCTTATGCAATTTAATTGGAAACTATGCTTCTTGGGCAATAATGTCGATGCCATAGCGGAAATGATTGCAAACAGAATTTTGTTTGGAATGAACATTTTTATTCCATCCAAGAAAATTTCGATTAAAACCAGATCGAAATCTTGGTTTAATCAGGCGTGTAAAAATGCAGTCAGATCAAGAGAGGAAGCATTCAATATTTGGCGTAAAAACAACAACGCAGATGTTGCTTCGCTACGCCAAGGTACTAAGGTGTGAGAAAATTCTGTATGATGAGCGCCTTCATGCTAAAGTTATTGCTGTTCCTCGGGGTAGCTGCGATTTATTATAATTAAGACGTTATACATGTCTTAAAGCTTATTTACAGCCATTTAAAATATTCATCACCTTATTGTTGTTTTCGTTTTATATTTTTATTATGGAAAAAGTAAAAATTTTAGTTTACCCATGCTCTGCTTAAAATGTCTACATGTCAGTGCTATCAAATTGCTTTGTATACATATACATACATTATCTGTACGAAACATCGACTCAACCTTCGATTACCAATGGTCTGCTCATCTAGCTATGCTTGGGTCTTAGCTCAAGCAAATAGACGTGGGCTCTAATACTGTTAAGGGAGTTTGCATTGCTAGAATTTAAGATAGAGATAGTGTGCAGGTTAGAAAAATGTGAAATTCTACACAGAAGAAGAGAACAATTCTGGGAAAATTAATTATTAATATTAATATATACATATATATTAAGATTATATTAATATATATTAATAATAATGTATATATATCCGGTGGTGGAAGCTTTTATAAAAGTTGAAAACTAACTCCTTATATTTACTTAATTCAAAATATTTTAATCTGCAAAACAATATGGTATATCGTCGCTGTGATTGCAGAAATATATAAAAAAGAAATACATCTACTAACCACACAGTTCCCAACATCTCCAATAGATCTAGAAAACAATAATTTCTAAATTTATAAACTTCATCCTTACTTTAAGAAGCTGGGGAAAGAAGATTAAAATGATTGTGAACTAAACTATTCGGCACAGAATAACAAATTTGTAATTTAATCTTAGTTTCTAAGGGCAGCCATTAAGTTGATAGTCTTGCACATAACATTATAGTCGTGATTAGTTCCCCAAAATTTGTGATTTCTTGCAAAATATAATTTCGTAATATTTTCACAAAGTAAGAAAGTACACTGCTAAATGGTTCATTGTGCTGTAAACATCTTTAAGTCTAAAATAAAATTCATTAAATGAGAATTATAATAAATTAATACAGAGAAACAGCACAAACACAGTATATATTTCTGAAGTCTAAACTATCTAGATACGCCTGCAATAACTGTAATATGGTTGCTGTATAGAAATTTTGCTACCAAGAAATTTGGTTCTTAAAATAACCAATAGTCCCATAAGGCTGCGGTATACACTTATACAATAGTGTATATACATCTGTTATTGGAACCAAAAAGCTTTTTGTTAAAGTAAAGACAGGTAGAGAGGACAATAAATATAATTTTAAAAAGGGTATTTAAAAAATTTAGTAAAAAGTACAGGGTCTGGTTATTAAAAACATTTTAATTTAATAAACTGCAGTTTCACGATTGGTATATATTGGGTTTTTAACAAGAAGTTTGTTTTTCAATTTACATATTTTGACATTTTCGTAGTAGATGCTATAGAAATTGCTACAATGAATTCAATTTCGCAACAAAATTGCATTAAATAATTAAAATCCACTACTAAAATTGTGGTTCTGCTAAAGCTACATTTCGTAAAATACCTGATACTTTCGGACAACATAATCGTTTTTCTGAAACCGCTGTTACGAACTTGGTGAATTAATTTGAGTCGACAAACTCGATACAAAATGTGTGACTACCAACGCGTATTTGATAGGGGTGAACAGTGTTGAAGCACATCCTTAATTGTCAATTTGGAATTGAAGCTGTGCTGTCTTATACGGCAGTTAATTTCCGACTGTTCTTCTACTTTCACCACCTGTTTCATCTCTTCTCTATCCCTTTCCCAAAGAACGTAGCAAGGTACTTGACTAAATAGACATTGTTGCCTGAAGTGCTACTTCTGTTTACAAAAAAAAAAAGGCATTAAAGCTGAACGACCATTCACAGCACCGTAAATTGGCTCAATTCATTCAGAAACACCGGCTGGTTTTTCTAAAGAAAATATTTTTTCTGACAAACACTAATTCAAATTGCCGCATTTGTGCATCTGAAAATTCTAAAGCGATTATTGAGAAGCCTTTGCATGCGCAACGTGTGCTACGTGCGCTACATTGTCTGGAGGCGTGATTGGGCCGTTTTTTTATCATGAGCTCGAAATGCATTAATGGTCAATGGATCACGATATCGCGAGATGCTAACAACTCAATATTGACCTATTATTGACGACGTAGATATCACTGACGTGTAGTTTCAACGGAACGATGCTACATGTCGCACAATCAATAAAACGATCAATTTATTGCAAACCAAATTTCCCGATCGCATGATTTCATGACAATCACAGGTTAAGTGGCCAGCCAGATCGTATGATTTAACATCACTGGATTATTTTTTGTGGGCTATGTTAAGGACAGAGTCTAAACGGAGCAAATCAAATCAATCTCAGCCTTAAAACTCAAAATCCGGGATGTGATAAACGAAATAGTACCCCCTTTTTGCCAAAAAGTAATTAAAAACTTTGATGAAAGAAACGATATCTATCAGAGTGGTCGTGGCGGACATTTGCCAGATTTATTTTTCATTCATAATTGACGAATTTTTCTCTTCTCTTTTTAAAATTTCAATCATCTTAATCTAAATTTTTTAATTTATTTTGTTTTAAAAAACAAACTTCTTGTTGAAAACCCCTTTATTCTTAAAGTTTAAGCTATCTAGATACGCCTGCAATAATTTAAATAAGGTTACTTAGCAGAAAATTGAATACATAATATTATGTATAGCATTATGCTACCAAGAAACTTGGTAAGCAATAAAATAACCAATTAACCCATTAGGAGGGAATATGCAATTGTACAATAATAGTATATCGAAATTTGTAATAATAAAGAATATTTATTTAGTTTTTTAGGAATGAAAATCTAAATGATTTTAAAGCAGAGTGTGGAAAATATCAGTAAAATGGTACAGATAGTAATAAAAACTTGGTATATATAAAAAGGGTATAATAACATAAAAATATTTACTATATTATTTATCATAGCTGCCTGTTACTTTTTTATCTTCAATTCTATTTTGCTTTATAAATAAATAGCGCTTTTTGTTGGGACAACGATAATATTAATATTCTGTATTTTAGAGCACATATTTTCTGTATTCTAAATAAATAATGTAAATAATAAGACCTTAAAAACCAATTGTATTAACATAATATCACTTAATTTTTTCCCATCCTTTTTTACAACAACAAAAATTACAACAGGTTTAAAAGCAACAACCAGAACAACATATGGTAAAAATATTAAAACCTTTAAAAATCAATATAAATTAAACAATACTAAAAACAGTTTAATAACAACTCCCCTATCACCTCCAACAACAGCAACAGTATCCCCGAAAGCAATAAAAAATGAAAAAGCAACAGCAACAAAAACAAAACCAACATCATCATCATCATCAACAGTAACAAACAATATAAGCAAAAACGAACAAATTCAACAGATAAAACACCAAGAAAATAAACAAACCTCAACAACATCAGCCACATTATTACAATTAAAAACGGATAACTTACAACAAGCAACAAGAGTAAAAAATATAAAATCTATACTAAGCCCAGTGGATTTACCAAAGAATTTTAGTGCTAATAATACAAATAATTTACAATTAAATAGTTTTTATAATATGGAAAAGCAACTTATAAATAAAAATGAAAATCATACATTTAACAATAATAATAGTAATAATAATAATATTAACAGCAATAACAATAACAAAAACACTATTGCAACAACAAATAATACAAAAAATATACAAATTGCCGAAAGATGCAGTGCAATTAATTTAAATAGTTTTACAGACATCATACAAAAAGCCAACGCAACACCAACTATAACAGCATCAGCAGCCACAACGACAACAACAGCAACAACAACAACAACATTAAAAGATGTTGGTGATGATGATATTAAAGACAATGATTGTAAAAACCAACAAAAACTATTAAAACACCAGCAGCAAAACAACCACAACAATGATAACAACATGTTTGTAAAGACAGGAATAACATCAGCATCAGTCTCAATACGAAATTGTAGCAGTTATAATTTATTAACTCAGCAACAGCAACAATCACAACAGCAACATCAACAACAACAAGATCATATTGTAATATATGATATGGATAGCACAACATTAAAAACGAAAAGATCCCGCATTAGCTCACCCCCTCCCTTAAATGGAAGGGACTTTGAGCTGCCATCAAACACTACATCAACATGCACATCAAGCACCAACATAAATAATATTAATATTAATCCAACACAACATAACAGCACGAACTCTGTACGAAATTCATCATCACATTTAAAACGTTTTGAGTTGGAAATATAACAAACAACATACGCAGCCGCAAACGTCTAGCAACATTTTTGTTTTTTATTATAACGTAGTTAACAAAAATTTTGCTTAAAATCATTATAAATATTAAAAACGAAGATGTTAATGGGTATTTTATTTGAATTTTATTTTAATGTAAAAAATATTCTTTTTTAAAACAATGACTAAATCCATAGTGATTGTTTTACCATTGTTTTTATTTATGGGCTCATTCTTAGGAGAAAAACACTTTGCTTTTATATGTTTGGAAATAAAATAAAATTGCTGTTCAACTTGAATTTAAAGTTTAAGCTTAACTTAAAAGAATATTTGCATTGAACTTTTTTTTTGAAACTATAAAAAGGGTGTTTGCATAAGTCTTAGATAACATACAGCTTTTTTTAAATATTTTCCTCTGGTTAATAATAATTTGTTATTAAAGCTGAAAAAGGTATTAAATACACGTTAATGGCTTAAGTAATACACAAAACGAAAGTGTTAAGACCCACAATGAAAGATCTGCTGTCATTAGTCTTCCAAATAAATGTTTTACTATGATTAGTGGTTATCCCGGCTGCTTTTTAACACCTTACCATTCTTAGCATATATACCTTTATCAATTAAAGTCGTTTATGGTCAAAAAGTGTATTACAAATAATATGGCAAAGTTACTAAGCAGCAGGCCAAATCTAAAACGTGGCTTATTTTTAAGCTATCATTACAAAACGCGCTAGTTTCTAAAACTGTTCTTCTAAGGACTTCAGAGGACTACAGAGAAGTGCACATATATTTCTTTAAAACCTCCAAATAAAGCACCCTAAAAACATCTTGGTTTTCTACATTAACATATTGTTAGTGAGTTTAACATTATTGTTCCAATTTCTCTTAAACATCTCTTGAATTGAAAAATGAAATCGTTTATAAATTAAAAATGTTTTATTATTGTTTTATTATGTTAAATTCATTTAATAATGAGAGCATTTTCTTGTAAGTGTAGATTTTTTTTTAACTCTCAACATGTCATCATTGATTTTTTTTAGTTTTGCTTTTAATAAATAGTTCTAGTTGTAAAACAGGCAATAAATATTTTTTAAATAAATAAAAAATAATATTTTTTTTTTAATATTATTTGTTGTTATAAAATTTCATTAACATTAGTTTCTTAAGAAATTAATTGAATTCTAAATTAATATGTATGTGTGTGTGCGTGTGTTATTTTTTTATCAAACAAAACATAAAACACCTTAAAATTATTCAAGTGTCCATAATATTGTGTTTCAAACATAAACTTTTGGTTAATCAAATTAAAAATACCTAATTATATTGTTAATTAATTGGTTATTAAAAAAGAGCTATAAAAACGTTTTATGTTTTTCTTAAAATAAATTATGAATATAAATTTTAGCTGCTTAGTATGAATATCGTATATTTTTTTCTTTTTATACTTTATTTACTTTATAAACAGTTTAAATATGTTTTTCTTCAATTCTATTCTATTTTATTTTATTAAATAAATGTTTGTTTTGTTAACCATTGATTTAATTCATAAACATATGTATGCAATATTTATAAACTTTCTAAATAAAAAACAATATCAAGTTATTTGAACAATTTTATTAATTATACAATATAATTTTTATTAAGATTTAAATAAATTTATTGTTAAACAAAAACATAAGCAAATTATTTTAAGCGTATGTTAACCGTAAGTATGAATATTAGAAGACTCGATAATTAAGAAAATCCGGTGTTCAATATGACAGTCCAACAATACAATAGACCTGTGAATCGGTACTATATTTTTGCGGTTTTTTGTTTTGTTCCATTTTGATTTATTTGTTCATAAAATAAATATTTTTTTTTCTTTTAAATTAAATAAAATAATCTGCGTTTATTTGTGCTAGATTCCTTTAAAAATAGAAATTTTATAAAATTCTCTTAAAATATTTTTTATTAAAAAAATATATATTTGCTATAAAGTAAAGCTTATCCATATGGCTATTTTACTTCTGCTCATTTAGCTCATCAGTGGATTTTACCCCAAATTTTGTATAGAAAATTAAAGAGTCTTATATCTTAAGTCAAATTGATTAAATAAGAGTTGCCATTAAATCAACACAGCAAAAAGACAACAAAACTCAAGGATACATCTATACAGTTCGAAAACAAAAACACTTTTCATTTTTAATCTTTCTATACAACGGTTTTCCTTGGAAGCAATTTATATGTGATTTAAAAAATAAAGAAAATAAAAAAATATTTATAAAGAATTTTACAAAAACGCCGTAACACAATGGAAATAAGCAATTTCATTTTTTGGAATATTAGTTTAGAATTTGATTAAAGGCTCTTTTAAAGGGTTCGCCAAATAACTGTTTTATGTTTTAAATGCTATAAACAAAACTACTGAATATTTTCTCAAATTTTTTTTTTATTTGAAAGTACAACCCTTCCGGTTAATAATGAAAAATAATTTCATTCAAATGGCTGCCTCGGTTGGCCATGCAGTAGCCTACACGATCGGTCCAATTTTTAAGCACATTATCTATTATGTGCAGCTGTATTTCACAAATGGCATCACGAATATTGTCCCTTAAAGTGTCAATTGTCTCTGGTTTGTCGGCGTAACACTTATCTTTAACGGCGACCCGCAAATAATAATAAATAATAATAACCGAGTCAAATCGCAGCTCCGAGGTGGCCAAATGACATCAGTTCAGCGGCTGATAATGCGATCTTCAAAAATAGGGCGCAAAACATCGAGTGTAGCTTCGGCTGTGTGGCACGTAGCGCCGTCCTGTTGAAACAAATGTTGCCAATATCCCCCTCTTCAATTTTTGTGAACAAAAATTGGTTCAGCATGCCCCGATAACGATCGCCATTAACTGTAACGACCACTCCTTGCTCATTTTCGAAAAAAATTTCCCAATTATGCCTCTGGACCAAAATCCGCACCAAACAGTGACTCGCTTTGGGTGCATCGGCTTTTCAATGTATGCGTGCGGATTTATTGTGCCCCAAATGCGACAATTTTGCTTGTTTACATACCGGCCAAGATCAAAATGAGCTTCGTTTGATTTTTTTTTGCAAAATCGGCATCTTCTGTAAGTCGATCGCAGGCCCACTTAGCGAAGCAAAAACGCATTGGGTGGTCACTTGGCTTCAACTCCTGAACCAACTGGACTTTGTACGGTGTTATACCAAGGTTTTTATGCTAAATTCATCTCAATGATGTCTCTGAAATGTTCAATTGTTGAGAACAGCAGTGAATTGACGTTGATGGCGCTTCACGCACACTTTCTGTCACAGCAGCAATATTCTCGGGTGTACACACTATTTTTGGCTTTTCACGCTTTGGTTTATCGATGGGGATGCCAACTTCTTTTACTTTTTTCACAATACAACAAACATACGGAACTAGCGGTGCTTCTCTTCTTTTCAAATCCGTACGCAATTTTGCACACATTCTGTAACATTACAATGATTTTCAAAGTAATGACGCAATATTTCCTAGCGTTGTTTAAACGTATACACAACCATATTCGTTCAGCGGAACGATAAATCTAATTATCTGTCAAATGAAACATGAGCTAAATGTTACCATTCACGAAATAAGCACTAATTAAAGAAAACGATAGATGGCGGACTCTCCCCCCGGGGGCACATAAATATGGTCTTTGTAGAATTCCACTATCTAGACACAGTGCAACTGGGGAAAAAGGGAGCCCAATCCCCTGAAGACAGGCAGGGAGTCAACTGGAAACTCCAATTTATTTCCACGGGAATCAGTAAGCTCGCAGAGTTCATTATTTGTCTCTTTAGACATTTAATAGTTCTTTGG
Organism: Trichopoda pennipes; assembly: GCA_030448955.1. Taxonomy (NCBI): domain Eukaryota; kingdom Metazoa; phylum Arthropoda; class Insecta; order Diptera; family Tachinidae; genus Trichopoda; species Trichopoda pennipes. The sequence goes on from JASKUP010000067.1 coordinate 7,065,337, forward strand.
CTGATTATTGAGGTTGGCCCCTATATGGGAGTATCGTGGTGGTTGTGGTTTCGCGGCCTCATAACAGTATAATGGTTATTATGGTGTCCAGGATCATCTCACTGATAATGACACGCAAAGTGAATGATCCAGTCCAGTGATCATTATAGACAGGTGTTCTGGACAGGAGTTGGAAAGTCTCCAACTCTTTAGCAAGGTGTGATGATTTGCAGCCCTGCTCTGGAATCATTAAAGCTGCAACTAGAAGGTTTCTGTTGCATAGGATTATGGCTTCGGCTTTCTAGGACGACCATGACGTTCAAAATCATGCAGTGGTTAGATCCACCATCTGATTAAGGCTTCATGGCCAGGTGCAGATATAAATCGAATCACACAGATGGCGGACCCTTTATATATATATATATATATATATATTGTTTCAAAGTTTTATAAGAATATCTCGAGCAATTGAAAATCTATATTTAATTTTTCAATCAACCACTTTAATTTACAGTTTTAAAAGTAAATTACATCTAAAAAATGCGACACGAAATAAATGGTAACAAATTTTTTATCTAGAAGTCATAAGCTTTCCTCTGGTATCATATACTGATATAAAGAGCATATACTTAAATTGTAGGACCTTCGGAAATCTCCCCTTCTAATGAAGTTTTTCTCTTTTTATTAGCAATGTGTAATTTATGCATTTGTTATGCAATGTTTCTTTGTTCAGTTTTAGAAAAAGTGGGTTTATACACATTTGTCTAAATGAAGTTGTAGGCCAATGGACCATTGGACAGCTAACCATTGGCCCGCAAATTTACTCAGAAATACTTCTACTTTGCCTCTACAAAATTTCATTAGGATATCTTAAATGGTTAATGAACTACCGAATTATTTCAAACCACTGTGCGAGTTTATAAATTAGTAATAACTGTTTGATTTTTACAATAATATATATTTTTAATTGCAGCAAAGCTTTTCATTTTAATGTTTTTATAACTTCTTTTAAAGAATTAAATTATATCAAGTGCTCATACCGGTCTGGTTTTCACAAAATTCTTTATCACCCCACTACAAATTTGTAAACAGGAAATCGTCGCAAAATATTTAATGTAAAGAGTTGGCTTGAAAGAGTACTGCTTCGTAGCTCAAATCATAACAGTGCTTAATAACTGACACTTCAAGTTCATATCTTCTATACATATAAAAATAAGTCGGGTTTTTCTTCCTGACGCTATAGCTCCAGAACGCACGAACCGATTTTCACGGTTTAGCATTGGTTGGAAAGGTCTCGGGCTCCGTGAGGCTTATAGCAAAGAAAATTTAGGAAAAATTTCAAGAGAAAAGCAGGAAAACAGGGAAAGTCATTTTTCACACACAGCGCCATCTCTGATACATAACATGTTCTACAACGGCACCAGTATGTGGTGTGTGAGTATCCCTCACGAAAATAAGTACGTTTCATTTGTAATAGATAGTGCCGTACACTAGGTCGCATGTATACTGTTCATCCTAGAAATGATCAATGCTTTTATTTCTGAGTGCTGTCGCTAAATTTTGAAAACTGTGCCACCAATGCCAAACATATCCAGAAGCATATCAACTATTGGGTTTGCTGGAGAACGATTCTTATAGGGATTTAACGGATTAAGTTGTTTTATCAAATGCGTACCAAATACGAACAATAAAGGATTGATTCTGATTGAGGACCAATGCTTGACTATTGCAAACAAGCTACTTATTGAAGTAGGAATGATTGCGCTAAATCTATCGATGCACGACGCATTCAACCAAGAATTAAATCGAGAGCTGCGATACAATGTTGATACATTGCAGGAATTCATTCGAAATAATGTGCCATTACTGAATGAACAGCAAAAACAAGTATACGAAACATTTATGCAAGCAGTGGACAATAATACTGATGGTCTATACTTCCTGGACGCACAAGGAGAAACAGGGAAAACGTTTGTCAATACATTGATTTTGGCCTTTATTTGATCAACATATGACACAGCTTTGGCGTTAGCATCATCTGGAATTGCGGCGACTCTTCTAGATGGCAGTCGTGCAGCACATTCTGTGCTTAAGTTGCCACTCAATTTAAACACAATTGATACTTCAACATGCAATATTTTCCGATCCAGTGCAATGGGAAAATTGCTGATGCAATGCAAGCTGATTGTTTGGGTAGAGTGCACAATGGCACATAAGAAATCACTTAAAGCACTTAACTTTACACAGACGTTGTCAGTAATTCCCCGTGCAATGCCTGCAGATGAATTGAATGCCTGCCTGAAGGCATCACCTTTGTGGAATAACGTAAAAACATTGTCGCTAACCACTAATATGAGAGTTCAACTTCAAAATGATCAAAGTGCTCCACAATTTTCCAAACAATTGTTAGTTGTTAGATATGGAAAATTCCCAGTTGATGCGACAGCTGGATTAATTACTCTTACCAATGACTTTTGCCGATTTGTACACTCTCAATTAGCTCTTATTGAAAATGTTTTCCCAAACATTAGTGAGAATTGTCAGAATTATGCTTGATTAAGTCAGCGAGCAATTCTCGCCGCAAAGAACAATGATGTTGTACATGCACTGAATTTCCCCTTTTAATCAAAAATCGATGACGGTTTGATGACATACAAATCCGTTGACTCGGAATTTTTGAACTCTCTGGAGTTACCAGGATTTCCACCACATAACTTGCAACTCGAAGTTGGTTCAGTTATTATCATATTGCCTAATTTGAACCCACCGCGACTTTACAACGGTACTCGACTTGCGGTGAAAAGCATTATTAACGGAAAGTACGCAGGTGAAAATATATGTATTCCTCAAATACCAATGATTCCGACAAATCTTCCGTTAGACTTCAAACGATTGCAATATCAGGTTCGCCTTGCGTTCGCAATGACAATTAACAAGTCGCAAGGCCAATCGCTTAGTGTTTGCGGGATAAATTTAGAAAATCATTGTTTTTCACATGGGCAGCTATGCGTTGCGTGTTCACGAGAAACCAACCGCTTTGTTTGTGTTAACATCAGACCAAAAAACAAAAAATGTGGTCTACCAAAGAGCACTCCAATGAAACGGATAATTTGCGGACACGTATAACGCTTCCATTCAGTATTTATTATGGATTCACGTTCATTTTTTATTTAGAGAAGTTCAACTAAATTCCAATTCATTTTTTTAATCGAAATGAATTCATTACTGTTGTGCAATGAAATAAAATTTTTCCTTTTCAAATATAAAACAAAACAAATAATTTTTCTTCATCTTTTAATCCCCAAATAAAATTTTACAAAAAACGAAGCCATCTGGTGGCGAAACGGAGTTCGCCAGGTTTGCTAGTCATATTTAAATATTGATGCGGGAATAGGATGAGATGCCTAGTATCTCAGCCACCTCACTCTACCCTGTAAACTTAAAAATTACTGTGCTGGAAATATAAACAGTTCAGAAATTATTGAGATGCCTTGTTGATACTCTCTTCCAAAAGCAACTTTATGCTTTAAACCAGCATTCGAAAAAAAAACTCTAAAGTACGGTACTTTAGTGTTCTATAATGTAGTTTTTGAGATAAGTACAGAAAAACACAATTTTCGCGAGGAAATACAAAATGCACCATAATTTTTTTTAGCGTTTGTATTTATATGTGTAGGTTAACAAAATAGCGATTCTTCGCATTAAAATAACGTACTGTAATTTTTTTTGCGTACTTTAGTGTATATGTACTAATCTTTAAAAATTTACGTAGTGAAATATTAGTGGTTGCGATGTGTTCTTTAATGTGTTTTAATTGTTTGCGTAGCTTTCTTTAGCGTACTTTTTAGTGTTTGCCTTGTTTTCTTTACCGTATATTTTACCGTGTACTTTAAGGAGCACAACGCAAACACTAAAAGTTCACCACGTAAATTGTTAAGGAACAGTACACATACATAAAAAGTTCACTAAAGTACCCTAAATAAAAGAACAGTACATTATTTTAGTATTTGTGTTCATCAGTCAACATTCGTTGCGTAAGGTATTTTGTTTGCGTACACATACAAAAATGCAAAAAACAAGTTAAACGTTTGTGTTCTTTCAACTGTACCCTATGTTAGCGTACTTTTTTCGAAACCTTATAAACCGTATAAACCTTATAACTTATGGGTACAAAAATATTAATTTAATTTAAATAAAATTAATTTCCTATTTGATTCATATCAGGTACATTATTTGGAACACTAAAGATTTCAGGAAGCATTTATCAGATGCCTTAAATAACTTAATGTTGTGCAAAATCTTTGTTTGTGCATTTAAAGCATTAAAAGGAATTTTGTTTCATTGTATTCTTCATTACAGTGTTTCTCTTTCTTAGTTTATTAAATCTGATTTCTGGCAACAAAGTAATCAATTTCAAAAAAAGTCTTCATTTACAAAAAACTCACTCAGTAGAATTGCTAATTGCTATGATATCAGTGAATTTATCATTTAAAAATATATATTTTTCATAAGAGCTCATCATATGATCGAAAATAAAAAGTAACTATGAATCGAATATACGGAAATTATTGATAATATAAAACTATGCTAAAATAAAATTACTGAACTGAAGAGTAATATTTTTAATTGAAACTTCAAAGTAATGAAAGTATAACGAGCAACTGACATACAGTGGCTCGTTGGTCTAGGGGTATGATTTCCGCTTAGGGTGCGGGAGGTCCCGGGTTCAAATCCCGGACGAGCCCAAGAGTAACTTCTTTTTATTTTGTTTTAAAGTATTTTGCTATTTATTAGAAATTCTCCTAGCCAAATTCTAAAATGTCTTATTGAGAATTATGTTAAGCTTAAAAGAATGTAAACGCTTCGATAAGCGATGATATTACTTTTTAAAAGTTTATCTTACTTCTTCTACATTAAAAATGAATATGTGGAAGTTATTCGTATTCTTTAGGTAAGGCCAAATTGGAAGCAGTTAATTCAAAATTTTTATATTTTCAGACATTTAGCTAAGATCTGGAATACGCCCCAACCAAAAGTAAACAAAAAGTTTGTAAATTCCTTCTATATTCTAGATGATTAATTCAAGCTTATGTATAAATTTAAAAAATCAAGGGTAAAGAAGTTCAAAGAAGTTTATTTAAAGAGAAAGTCACATTTGACAGCAGAGAATACGAAATATCTGCTAAACTGCGTTGTTGGGTTCGTGCAGAGCTAAGCGAACTTCCTGGGACAAAGCGTGATTTGATTTACATCTGCACCGACTATATAGTCATAATCAGATGGTGGTCAAACCACTTGGTTGATTGGACATCAACCACGCCCTAGAAGGCCATCGAATACGTATATCCTCCAGCCACTTCTAGTAGCAATTTCGAAAATCCGAAGTAGGCCGCAGCCTTCACTCCTTGCTAAAGAGTTGGAGACTTTCCAACTCCTGCTCCAGAACGCATGAAGCTCTTTTTTATCAAGAACATGACAGCATTCATACTCACTGGACCTGAACCATTCATTGTGTTAATTTGAATGATCCGACCCACAAACTCTTACGAGGGTCCGAAACCACAACCACCACGATACTCCCATATAGGGGCCAACCTCAATAACCAGTCAGAGCACATCATTGTCTAAAGAGAACAAATAGTATACTCTGGGGCAACTGATTCCCGTGGAAATATGTGGATTGTCCAGGTGACTCCTACTAGCCTTTGAGGGGCCTGGGCTCCCTTTTACCCCGCAAGACACCAGTTTAAATGGAATAGTAGGTTCCAAAAAGACTATCACGTGCCCCCGGGGGGAAACTTCCTGGGACAATCAGAATTGAATTCATTATTGCAAATCCCACTGTAATGTCGTCCGCTGCGGCCACTGGCTAGTGTTCCATGGGTTTTTAACTGCGCCATATTTCTAGTCCCTCCAGGTTAGTTAATCTATATATTTCCGGTCCTGTACAAGTTAAAGTGTGTCACCCATCGTGTTGTCTCTTTGTCTTCTTCATTTCCGTTTGTCGATAGTAGCGGGCTTGTAGCCGTTGTTTTTAGCTGTGTAGGTTGTGTCAAGTTCTTTGTTCTACTTATCTGGAATAAGTGGGATTATCTTAAGTCTGTGTACCATATGTCTAAGTGCTGCTAGTTTATGCTAGATAGGGTTGTTCAAGGTAATTTAATGCCTGTCGTAGTTGGTTTTCTATAAGTTACTGGTTTATAAAACAAAAAGAGTTTAAAAACTACAGAAAGATTAAAGCTTAAAATACAGGATGCTTACGAATTGGACCGCTAGAATAAAAAATGAAATAAAAAGTTATTAAACTGATAATTTCTACAATAATTTCCAATTATAATTTCCAGTTTATACATAATAAATACTTATATAAGAGTTGCGGGTTATAGAGTTGTTCGTTATAGTGAGAGCTTTCATCTTAGTAATTATCTTCTTAATAAGCTCTATCGCTCCTTGAGTTTACTAGTTAATTTCTTCACTAATTTAATCGCAAAGTAACATAAACGTTTATCTTGTTTTTAGCGTTTGTGTATATGTACGCAAACAAAATACCATACACAGCGATCGATGGCTGATGAACACAAACACTAAAATAACGCACTGATCTTTTTTTAATTGTACCTTAGTAAACTTTTTATGGATGTGTACTGATAGTAAAAACTCTTTAAAGTATTTTTAGTGTTTGTAAAGTAGTGTGTAAAGTAGTTTCCATTAGCTAACTTTTTACTGTGTACTGTAAAGAACACAACGCAACCACTGAAAGTTCTACATAGTGAACTCTTAAAGATCAGTACATATACATAAAAAGTTCACTAAAGTACGCTAAAAAAAGGTCAGTACGCTATATTATTATTCAGCCAACAATCGTTGTGTGCGGTATTTTAGTTGCGTACACATACACAAATGCTAAAAACAAGTTAAACCTTTGTTAAACCTTACGCTATGATAGCGTACTGTTTTTTTTTTCGAACATTGATTTCAATATACAAATGTACCATTATCTGATTCACGACCGTAATAAAATAAAATAATTGTGTTTTGCGCATTTAGAACCAACCCTTACCAACCTACAAAAATTTAAAAACGTGTTCAAAGTTTCTATAATCAAAACTTGGAATTCCAGCGCTATTCTTGAAACAGTGCTCATCGACGCTAGCGCGTCCGCTAGCAACCCTATTCAGCACGATGAATCATACCGGCGAGTTTCCTAAGTGTTGTTTGCTAATATAACAAAGTTTCTAAAAAGCCTGACAACCCTGAAAGCTACCGCCCAATTACAATTTGTTCTGCACTTTCCAAAGTGATAGAAATGATTAATTTTCATCTTGTGAGGTACCTGTAGTCCACCAGCTTAGTTAGCGACCAACAGTTTAGTACATGCGACTTGCTGACTTTCCTATCTGAACAATGGTGCACCTACATACATAATTTCGGAGAGCTTAAAGTGGTGGCTCTAGGTATTTCTAAGACATTTGATAGAGTGTGGCATGATGCGCTTCTGTCAAAACCTGCTGCGTTTGGTGATAATTTCTCTAGATTTATATCGAGTTTTCTCAAGAATCGCACTATACGAGTTGTTATAGATGGGATTTCATCAGACGAGTTCAAGATTAATTCAGGGGTACTACGTAATAAGATTTACATCTGCTCCTGGCTATGGAGCCTTAATCAGATGGTGATCAAATCACTATGCATAAATAGGGACGTTATGCTCGTCCTAGGAAGCCGAAGACTAAATCTAGCAACAGGTCTTTCCTAGTTGCAACTTTAATGATTACAGAGCAGGGCTGCAAATCATCACTCCTTGCTGAAGAGTTGGAGACTATCCAACTCCTGTCCAAAACACATGTCTAGCATGCCCACTGGATCGGGGAACATTTCACCAGGTAGGTGTTATCAAAGGTGAAATGAACCCGGCCACCATATAAAAACTGACCTGGCTGTTATGGGGCCACGAAAGTACAACCACCACGACACTCCCATATAGGGGCCAACCTCAATAATCAGCCAGAGAACAGTTAAATGTCTAAAGAGACAAATAACGGAACTCTGGGGCTTACTGATTCCCGTGGAAATAACGTGGAGCTTCCAGTTGTACCTCTGCTGACTTCAGGGGACTGGGCTCCTTTTCCCTCCAGTTGCACAGGTCTAAATAGTTACTCTCCACAAAGACCATAAATGTGCCCCCGGGGGGTAAATTCAGGGGTACTGCAAGGCTCCGTTCTTTTTCCTACTCTATTTCTTATTTTTCTAAATGGCCTTTTTTTCAAACTTTCAACCCTATTTACTCTTTCGCAGATGACAGCATCGTTTGTTATTCGTATTTGTTTGGCAATAGACCGATCCAATTGGAAATGAGTTCCAAAAGGCGGAGCATTGATAAAACGCTTAATCACGATTTCGCGATAATCCTGGAATGGGGTCGTGTAAATAGAATCGATTTTAATGACCGTAAGACGCAATATTGCATACTTACGCATAGATCTGTGCTTCATGTGTTTGGCATGAAAATTCATTGTGATGTTTGATGGACTAAACACATTTTTTAAGTTTTTAAAGAAGCTGTCAAGTGCCTCGGTTTTCTAAAACGGTGTAAGAGATACTTTACTTCATCCGATCTTCATACTATTTATACCACCCATACCGTCCGAAAATGGAATACAACTCTCATGTATAGGCCGGCGCCCCAAAGTCTATTTTGGAGTTGGTGTGCCGCGTACGTGAGAGAGCAAAGAAGCTCATTGAAGATTGTAAGGTATCCAACTCTATTAATTCTCTTGAGCATCGACGCAATGTAAGTTGTATTTCACTGTTTTATCGTTACCACAATGGAAAGTGCTCTAAAGAAATTAGGGAACTTGTTCCCGTTACTCGCACGTTTTTGCGTTTGACTCGATTTTCGTTGAGAGCGCACCCATTTGTGGTCGATTCAATGTAGGAAAATTCAAATCGAATGTCCGCAAACACTGCTTCCTCTTTCCTGCTCACCATAACCTAATTTCCTAGTTGCATGAGTAGGTGCCATCCCCTGAGTGCTGGTCCGAACGTTTAAAAAAACCTTGTAAATAAAAACACACTGCGTAGTAAATACATACTTTTGCTTTTTGTTGAATCAAGATTAATAAAGTTTGCGTTCAAATATTTGCATAAAATAAAATGTTCGTTTGCGTTCATGAAAAAGTTATGGTGTGATAAAATGAAATAAATAACTGTGATATTGTTTAATTTTTATCTTAAAATTAATTTTTAATTTTCATCTTAAAATTAAAAATTAATTTTCATCTGAAAATTAAAAATTAATTTTCATCTTAAAATTAAAAATTAAACGACACTTGGGCTCGTCCGGGATTTGAACCCGGGACCTCCCGCACCCTAAGCGGAAATCATACCCCTAGACCAACGAGCCAGTTGAGTTTATTTTGACAAAAGGGGTACTATAACAATAGTCCAAGTTTACAAAAAATTATTCTTAAAGTTTATATGGCTTTTAAAAACAACATGTTTATATACTACATAATAATCATGTTGACAACATAAAAGATGCTAACAAAAATACACATAATGTTTGAGTATACACACACTATGATTGTTTTATTCAGCAGAAATTGATGTAAAAAAGTCTTTTGTTGTTTTTTTTCTGATTGAAGCTGGCTGATGTTAATATCCCTCAATAATTTTCACTTAGTGCTGTGTGAATATATAAATATAAACATCAGCCAGCTCCGATCAGAAGAAAACAACAAAAGACTTTTTTACATCAATTTCTGCTGAATAAAACAATCACATAATTGGTGAGTTTCATAGAAAGCATACATAGATAAAATTTATAAATAAATCGTACAAGTCAAATCGCAGAAACATGGATAGTTGGGCAAGCAGATGAAGCTGTACTTGGCGTAATCGAGAGAAATATCCTTCGTTGAATGTACGTACCGGTTTGTGTAAGTAGAGACTATCGGCATCGTATGAACCATGAACTGTATGAGCTGTACGTTGACATTAATATTGTCAAGCGCATAAAACTGCAAAGTCTGCTCTGGCTAGGACATGTTGTGCGAATGAGTAAAGAAGCTGCGGTAAGGAGAATTTTTGAGTATGATACCGAAGGCCTCCGAAAGAGAGGAAGGCCGAAACTCCGATGGAAAGATCAGGTCCAACGACATCTCTCAGATCTAAATATTAGAAATTAGAGAAGAAGCGAATGGAATTCTATCTTCTCTTCGGCCTAAGACTTACCAGGGTTGTATATGGCCATTTTAGAAGAAGAGGAAATAATAAAGAAAATAATACCTAAATTTAACTTGAAGTTAAGTAGTTAACATCCATATATATACATATTGGTAGACTTAAATGTTGTAATTGCGTTTGTATAACGTCGTTAAACGAAAATCTAGCGAAACTCGATTCTTTCAGAATACTAGATATAACTATTAACAAGTATTATAAATGAAATGACCACATCGAAAAATTTTTTTATCTTTACAACAAAGACTGATCACAATCGCAAGGTTAAAAGCTTAACTGCAACACATACACCTTGATTTCAGATACAAAAGCTTTTATATTGCCGAAGGTCCAGTTATGCCCTAGCGTTATTGAGAAACACGTCTAAGTCAATTAATTAAACTTGATATTGTAATAAATTCGGCAGTAAGAATTATATTATCTATTTACGCTCAGAAGAAATTAGCAGAAACCAAACTTTTTACAAACTTTTTAATTTTTTACAAACTTTTACAATTTACTGTATAGAATATAATTTTTGAAGAAATCAGAACCAAGAGGAAATTTTCTAAAATTGAACCACTCATATGGAGGACTATGGAAAAATTGGTATGGTATATGACCCTTCATAAACCTACTAAGTCAACTGTAAATACAACACAATATGCAAAATTATTTGCTTTTATTATGGATTCATTGAGAGGTTAATAAATTTGTTATACTGATGCTTCAAGCAACGAGAATATCACAACTTTTAGTGATTGCTTTATAATAATCTACCAGCTTCCTATTGCAGTTCTATTTATTTCGCTGAAATAGCTGCAATCTACAAAACGCTGTTTTATATCAATAAATTCGCAATATGCTCCGACTCTCTCTCCGCTGTTAAATCGATTCTGAATACGTCGAATAATAGTTTTTATGCAAGGTTTATAAAAAATTCCTTAGCAAAGAATCTTCATAGTATTAATTTAGTATTGGACCCAGGCCATTGTCAGATAAAAGGTAGGTAACAAAGATGCTTTAAAATCCTCTCTTCACTTAACGCAAAACTTTAGTCACAGAGAGACATAGTCACAGAGTATATAGTCAATTCTTATAACAATAAAATTAGAAAGCATAAGTTTCCCCGAACTTCATCTTGGTACAAACGTATAAATTCGTGATAATAAATTGTTTGGGTTTGTTCCGCCGGTGAATGGACTAATGTTTGTAGTTTCTCCTCTTTACGTTCTTACCTGCTGTTTGTTTGTGAATGACGAGTGCTTTCGTATTATAACCTATCTAGTAACATTAATAGAATCTATCTTCATCACAATGTCAGTAAACAAGATCAAATAAAACTGGTAAGAGTACGTTTAGGTCACGCAAAACTCATATATTTATAATTAGAATTTTACACCTTTTGTAACTGTGACCTGTCCTTTCGAACCAAACCCTATCAGTGTTAATGCTACAGTACTACAAAACTCCAAGCCAACAGAAACGTTATCAAATGCCAATCAACCCAACATATCACTTTTAATAAAATCGTTCAAGAAAGCAAGTCGAATATAACTAATACGAAATCAAAAATAATTATTATACACAAGTCATACATAGGTAATATTAAGCTCAACCCCTTCACTGCCATTTTCTCAGAAAATAATAGTTGTTACCGCCACAGCAAAGTCGCGAGATAGACATCATTTTTTTATTGATTTTTTTTATTTGAGTCATCGTGTTATCTTTAATATCAAAGAGAAAAACAACACTTAAGAAGAAATACTTGCGGCACTAAGTAGCCAAAAACGATCTGGAAGCTTCGCTCGCGGCAATACAAGAAAGTATCTAATATACAAATATTGTTAAGCTATAAAATTACAAATTGTATTTTAATTTAAAAGAATTTTAACTATCTGAAAATAAAGAGCAATAGAAAGTAAATTCTTTGTTTTCCGTGGTTCATAATCTGCAAGATATTATCAACAAAGCTTGGGCAGGTTCATCCGCCAACAATTACAAAGTGCCTTGGAAGATTATTTGACATAATTATTTTATCCTTCAGATAATTAATTGCAAAAGTAAATTAATATAATATTGTTTTTCAACATTAAACTTTCATACAATTCAAATTAACAAGACGCAAGAAACTTGAGAAAAAGTTTTCTTAAAAACAATAAAATATATTTCATATAATTATTTTTTATTAAATATGAAATAATCTTTTTACGGTCTTTTTAAATAATTTAACGATTTTATTTTTTTCTTTTTTTCGATATTTCGCTTTCCTGTGGAAAGCTTCTTCAGGAAATTATTTTTTATATTTAACAAAAACAAAAAATTATAACAATTTGTTTTTTTTTTTTTTTTTAATTTTTTGTTTTTGTTAAATATAAAAAATAATTTCCTGACGAAGCTTTCCACAGGAAAGCGAAATATCGAAAGAAAAAAAGGAAAAAATTAAATCGTTAAATTATTTAAAAAGACCGTAAAAAGATTATTTCATATTTAATAAAATTTAAAAAAAAAGGTCGAATAAAAATAAAAGTAATAAATAATTATTTTTTCCTATATCTTTTATTTATAAAATAAAAACTTAAAAGAACTGCATTTATATTATTTATACATATACATTCATCTTATATACTCGTATATATACATATATTAATCGCTTTCCTGTTCCTGTAATTTCATGAACTCCATCTAACATAACATGTTCAGCATGTTTGTCATTCGTTCATTTTGCAATTTAGTCTCCATAATGTCTGTCATGACTTTGTGGCTGCACTCACATTCTCTTTTATTAAAACTAAAAAAAATATTAGTCACAAACGTAATGTTTACTCTTTTCAAACGTTTTATTTTTTCTGGTTGCTGTTGTAGTCGTTACAACAAGAACTATAGCATCAAGCGTTATTTCATGATCATCGCGTGTTCGAAGTACCTGCGAGTTCATATTGATAGAGTCTTTCCCAGAATGGTTAATAAAAGCAATGTTTTACTTTAGATTTACAGAGTTTTAATTCTTTTCTATTATTTTGTATGCTGCACTATAATATCAATTTGATTTTCTGAAAACATTATGTATGCTTAATGCGTTTGATACCATAAAGTAAAGCGACGATTTTAAGATACATGTACTAATGTAACAAATGTTAGCTTAAGGTAACCAGATGTTTTATAGTAAATAAATTTTTTTATAATTGCTTGACAACGGAAACAATGGAAATTACCTAAAATAATTAAATGAACTTACCTTTTTCACAAAGGTTTACTCACAGCATTAAAAGCCAGCAACACACTGAAACATAATCTCAAGACATCGACAGAAGCAACTAACAAATTTAATACCAGCGGAGTGTACAGGCTTATTTATACCTGTAAACATACTTATATAGAACAAACTGGACGAACACTAAAAACAAGATTTACAGAACACATACACTTGCACAAAGAGAAGACCCCAATTTTGCATTACACTTTGACACTTACGGACTCGCACTGGGGAAAATAGATTATTGCATGCCAATTACTACATCCTAGTAAAAAGAGGACGAAAACTAAGCATTCGTTAAAACATGGAAATCTATAAGAACTTTTAACAGTGACATTATAAACGAACAAGTAAGCACAACCTCAGACAAAGTTTTCACACCACTGAAACGCATACACTCTGATAATAAATAAAGGCGAAAATATTAAATTAATCCGGCATAAAATGACAGGTAACAAGAAATTTTACCAGCATAAATAGATACACCCAAATACCCGGCACTAATTATATTAACACCCAATACTAACTCTCCGGTACTATCTAGAATGCGACATGATAATGATGTCATCGCATCGTAAGCGCTGGCCAATTGTACCAAATAAACAGCCACTAACGACTGTTTTCACTGAAAGGTATAACAACAGCAATGGAAATTAGTTAAATAAAATTATAAGTGAGGGCAGATTATTAAAAAATGGAATTACCAAGTTATATTTAAAAATGGATCAAATTTAGCTTTTCTTTTAAAAACGAAGCATAACTTATTTTAGAAATTATCACAAAATGTCAAAAGTCGTTTTCTTTAGGGCTTAACCTTTATTTAAGGAAACATCAAAGATATCGAAATAACCACCAGCTATAGATTTTATTTTTTCAGATCGTTATAATCAGATCAAGTCTAATTGACTAATTCGAACAAAGAACATGAAAGATGTACTCGGGGAAACAATTTAAACTCTAAAACTGATCAATGCTGAATTTTAGTTTGTTTTTTTCTTCTTCGTATACTGTACCAAATTAATAGTCCTTAACGACAACTAATAATTTCCTCAATTGCTCAATTGTTTCGCTATGGCTCCTGTCGAAAAATATTCCTATTGCCCTTTTTCTCATTGCCATTCAATAAAACTTCAATTTTTGGTTAAATTTTTAATAACTTAAACAGTATTTTCAATAAGTCTTAACTAATGAACTATGGCACTGGCAAAACCTCTTACAATAATCTACAAAGTATCATTGAAAATATTAAAGGGTTCTTTTTTTATTCCATTATATTCCTTTCCCAGTAAGAATCGTCTATAGTGAGTGGTTCCTCCTCATCGTGGTTTTAGAAAGGATTGCTCAACCGTTACTAATCTTTCGGAATTAACAACGCTAGTCAATCGGGGACTTGTTTAACGTAAACAAACTGATGATAATTACACTAACTTGAGTAAGGCATTTGATAAGGTCAATCACAAATTTCTGATAAGGAAACTTGATCTTTGGGATTGCCAAACAATTTACTTATCTGTCAAACAGAACTCACAAATTTTATTTTAATACGCTTGCTTCCAAAGAAATTTTTGTTTCATTTGGTGTGTCGCAAAGTAGCCATCTGGGTCGTTTAGTATTTTCCTTGTTTAAAAATAATGTACCCAATGCCTTTAAATACTCAAACGTTAACGTATGTTAACAACGTCAAAATATTTCGAACACATAATCGTCACGCTGATCATATTCTTCTGAAAAGGAAGAATAGATGCATTTAAATCCTAGTGTAATATTAAACTTATGGAGTTGTACCTTTAAAAGTGCAAATATGTATGTTCCTGCCGAAGATGTCATACAAACGTATAATATATTTTAAGCGGCTACGAACTTGAGAAGCTTCTCTGAGTGATTATTGAGGTAGGCCCTTCGGGAGTATCGTGGTGGCTGTGTGTTTCGAGGCCCTCGTTTGAGTTTGTGGGTCGGATCATTCAAAAATGAACACAATGAATGGTTCAGGTCCAGTGAGTGTTAATGCTGTCGTGTTCTTAATTATATTAAGCTTCATGCGTTCTGGACCAGGAGTTGAATAGTCTCCACCTCTTCAGCAAGGAATAGTGGTTTGCAACCCTGCTTTGCACCCGCTTAAATTGCAACTAGGGCTGACCTGTTGCTTGAATTAGTCCTCGGCTTACTAGGGCGTGAATGACGTTGCTTTTCATTCCCAGTGGTTTGACCACCATCTGATTACGGCTTACGGCCAGGCGCTGATGTAAATCTTATCACGTAATTTCATTGTAAGCCTCGTAGATAAAATAACAAGAACTGCTTTTGCAGCGATTCCATAATATTATTATGGACTATATAATTGAGTTCCAAATTATTAAGCCATATTCCAGAATAGATCTGACAAGAGAAGTATATGGATCACTAAACTCCTTCGCCCAGCGTTTTATGAATCCAAGAATTGCACGTGCTTAGTGGCTAACGAAATGTGCTGTATAAAATTTAATTTAGCATTCAGATCTAAAGAGAACAACTAAAGTCTAAAGAGACAATTAGCGGAACTCTAGGGCTTACTGATTGCCGTGTAAATATAGTGGATTTTCCAGTTGGCGCAAAACACAAGACTAGATAGTTGTGTGATCCATAAAGACTTATAAATGTGCTCCCGGGGGGGGGGGGGGGTTGGCTTACAATGAAATATCTTAATTGTACCATCCTACACTAGCAGATTTGCTCTAATAACGCAGCCAACTCTAAAAAGCCGAAGATTAATGTCGCCTTTGTTTTAAATTTAATAAAAGGAAAAGTCGGTTCAGATTTTTTGATTAGAGCTATTTTAATCCACTTATATTAAAGTTTTTAGATCAAATTATGCTAACTCTTACCCATTTTCAAGAATTTGTATTGAGCTTAATACATTTTTTAGAAAGGGCAAAATGAACAGTTATGGTGCGAAAAATAATTTGCTCTTGCTGGAAATACTAGAAAATTTGTTAAAGAATTTACATAATGTTATTGGAAGGCCTAAAACTTAAAATATGAAAAATAAAATGCGAAAATAATATAGCAAAATCAAAATAGAGAAGAGTACTAAACTCTAAACTAAGACTGATCGTGCTAAAATATTTAAAACTCCTTTACTTTCATGTCATTCATTGTTTAAGTATTATCTTCAGCCAGGATATTGTGCGAGATATGGTCCTGATGCTGAATCAATCGCTTTAAAGTTTGTCATAAATTAGTCTATTTAGATAGACGGCGATAAAAAATTAACATTCATCCACTTAAAGCGGTGGTGATTTCAGCATTGCCTGTTAAATTTAAATTTAAAAGTAAACAAAAACAAAAATAAACAGAGATATTGCGAAGCGCATAAGTATAGACATCCGTTGCATGAAATAATACTGTACACAGACACAACAGAGAAGTATTCGAATTAAATTTTTAATAAGAAACCTCATATTTTTATTTTTCCTGTCTTTCTATTTATATCTGCATATGCTTTTAAGATTTATCCTTAATATGTCACTAGTCAATATTTTTTCGAGTTTTGCGCACACAAAGTGTACAAACATAATTCGATTGTTTGTCTATCTACCACAGGCTCTTTGTCTCTGAAATTTTTAAAGAGGCTGCTTACTTTAGTCACTGCAATAAGTACTCAAAATTGCAGGGAGTTTCTTAAAGATATTATGTTGTTTGAACCGTGATAGGCATAAGTCTAATCAATATTGTACATGCAGAACTATAGGAACAAGTACAGAAAGTAAAACTTTTAGATTAAAGGTCTCTAAATAGTGATGTAAATTTATGTGCTTGTCCTGGTTTGAAAATTGGGTCATCTTGGTATTCTTGTAGCTTTAGCAAGGAGGAAACTAGAGTCGTTTACAAGGCCTGACTTCTTCTCCCAACAGGCTTCAAATTTCATCTGATTGTAGTTTTTTTTTTGAAAGAGAAGTAGCACTTCAGGCAACAATGGCTATTTAGTCAAGTACCGTGCTACATTCTTTTTAGGAAAGGGATAGAGAAGAGATGAAATAGGTGGTGAAAGTAGAAGGATAGCCGGAAATTAACTGCCGTATAAGACAGCACAGCGAACAGTGACTATGTCTTCATTGCTGAGTAGCCCCACAGACAGTCAATTTTTAATTTTGTAGTGAAAAAAACCAAGGTCTTCGTATGGAATCGAATTCACAACACCAATACTGACAAGCTAGTACACTACTTACTAGCCTACAGGGGTACCCTGCGAAAGTCCTCACTCTCCACTTTGAAACTAAATGTGAATAACAAATTTTAAAATTTAAGGATGTTTTCATAGAGGCTGACTTTGACAAATAATTCCTTTTATTTTAAATCGATGGATCAAACTTGCACAGAGTATGTATTATGTTTTCTACAATGGAGGGTGCTCCGATAGTAGAACGATTTTTTCGCCTGATTTTTTTAAACTATAATGCCTTAGGAATATAAATTTAAGTAGAGTGTGTATTGCCAGTTCATTCTAAAAGCAAGTATAAAACTATAGTTAAAACGTGTCGCAAATTTATCCATAGTAGGATTACTATGTCCACTGCAGAGTGATCACGGAATCCCTCGTGTATGCTTATAACTCTAATTTAGCGATTTTATTTAAAAATTGTTAGGCTTTTAAACTAAAAATATAGGATTTCTAAAAGATGTCAGCTAAATAATTACTTTGTACGAAATCATGTCAAAAAGTTCTGAAAAATAAAACAATATAAAATAATACTTCAGTATGGTCAGTCAGTTTATTTGGTTTACTATTTTCAAATGTCTCAGTCTTCTCTTTTCAAACTATATTTACTTCTTTAAAGTAAACAACATTTTATATATGGTCTTCAACAACTAGAATGTTTATAATACTTAAATGGTTCGAGTAGTTGGACAGCTGTAGCAAAAGTTATGCGTAACCAAAATGTTTAACAATAATTTCATGTTAAAATGTGTTTTAATGATGGGAAGTAGTTTTTCTACAAGTTTATATTCAAGCAGCTAGGGAAAGTTTTCCACCATCGTCATTATCATTATCTATGTTTTCTTATATCTTTAAGTTAAACTGAACTAGGAAATGTACAGAAGCATCACCATAAACGTTAGCACAATCTTCAAAACAAGTATTTATAAGTAAAAAAAAAAAAATAAAAAGAGATCACATACGACAACAAGAAATTCTGTTGGAAAAGCCCTTGACTAATTAAAGCTTAAAGCAGCAACATTAACAATTCACAAAACGTTTTAAGATTTGTAACAATTATGGCAACAACTTAATGAAGAGGCAAAAAATGAAGATGAGGCAGAAATATTGAAGAAAGTCAAAAAAATATATAATAAAATGAAATAAAAAGAAATTACACCTTTTAATTTTTAATTATAAAACCTGATTAATAATAATGGATATCGAATATATAACAAATTTTATATTGCAGCAAAGAAACAAATATGAAAAAGATTTTAACTTTTTCCTTTTCGTACGATTTATTTACTTATATGACATCTTAAATTACCCGAATAAAATAGGGAGATAAAGATCATTTGGTAAACATGATATTTACGTCTTTTTCAGGCACAATTGATTCGTAAGACTTGTTATTAAGAATCGACCGCAACTCATGCAATAAATTCTACCACAACCATGAAATTAGGCTATGGGGAGGAGGAAAGAGGGTGTAGGACAGGAAAGACTTCTGTAGGGAGTTTATTTCACATATGAAATTGTCTGCTAAAAAACGAATATTCCCTTTAATGCGTTGTGCGATTCACCGGGAAGTCAACCATAAATGGCTGGGCCCTTCAACGAAATGGTCCTCTTAAGCTTAGGCGAACTTATACATATTTTAGTTGAGCATAAAATTCCACTAAGAGTTTTTATTAACGTATGTACACAAAAATTGTATACTGTGGCTGTGGTAAGAATTGACACTTGAGATTTAATTCAAAATTCTTAAATATCTCTTCCATTTCAGATGTTCTTTAAAAGCACGAATTTTTTCCCCGCCAATTTTAACAGACTTAATTTGCTTCCTTCTAAAGGCTTGGGATTTCAACTTTGAATCAATACAGCCAGTGCGACAACATTAGCTTAAGGCTTCAGTGCAAATAACCTAGCAGATTTGTTAGGTTATTTGCACTGATTTTCCTTAGGTCTAAGAAAATGCTTGTATGAATAGAAAAAAATTAATTAATAAAACATTTTTTTTTATTTTATTTTTTGCAGACTAATTCTTCAGGCGCTTAGTGGACCATTTTACAAGAAGGCGGCCAAGAGTCTATTTTTTCATAGTCCCCAATTGTAAAATTTTAAAGTTTATTCGAAAGTAGATACCAGTGTACCTCGGGAGCAAAAAAAATAAAACTTCATTTTAACTATATCACACTGAACAGGGTGATTCGAAATGAGCATTTTCAGTATTTTGCTAAAATGAGAAATTTCTTAGTAAATTTGTGATATTTAAACATCTATAACTTTTTTGTTATACAAGATTTTTAAACGAGACAAACTTTGTGTAATAGCGTAATTACCTGACTATTAGCATAAGAAATTGTAAATTGTTTTTGATTGATTTTTGATTTTAGAAATTATTTTTTTGGAGGCCAAATATTTTCTAAATTATCTTACTTAATAGAGCATAACTTCTAAAGTTCATTAGGGAACGTAAAAGCATAAGCACTGTATCATAGTCCTAAATGTCCCCTACCGCCTATACCCCTTTATATACCCGGCACGATCCGACCGTGAGCGCCATAACAATTTTTCTGACACAAGGTCGAAAATATTTTGCAAAATAGAATTAGGAAATGGAATTAAAATTTTTTTACTGTTTTGCTATTTTGTAAGCGTTTTATTTATTTTTTAAATCGCCTTTACGAGAGACGTTGTTTAGATAAATATGCGTATTTTTAGAAAGAAAACAAAAATGTTTATTCAATTTCAAAGTCATGCACAGTTGGTCAAAAAAATATTTTGCTATATTTACTTAAAATAACGTAAATTGATATAATTTAGGTCACAAACGAACTTTGCTTTTTAAATTGATTTGTACTGATTGTACAATAAATTTTTTTTCAAATTGTTAAATTGCTTGTAGCATATTCTTAAATTGGGTTATGATTTGGATTTTGGTCCGTTCGGCGAAACAGTGAGAAAAAAATAAGAAAAATGAGGAAAAAAGATACCAAAAATAAAAACAAATTGGAGATAAATGATTACAAAAAGGCCTAATTATCGATCAGCCAAAGCAAGGAGAACGGAACACAAACGATGGAAACACTGCAAAAAGATTTTTTCAGATCCAGAAGCTGCAGCATCTATCACAGGAGTAGATTTGGAACTAATAAGGAGATTCAGTATTATTTTACAAGTTCTAGTATGCAGCAGTAAGAAAAATTTAAAAAAAAAATGTAGAGAGTACGCCAAAAAAACAGCTATACTTTACAACAAAAAATAATCTTGGAGATATATGCCATCCACAGTTCAAAAAATGTTGTACCATGGGGAACAAATAATTCAACACAATATGCTACCAATAGAAGACCTATCTGAAAAAGCGCAAGAAAAACGAAACAAAGACTGTAGACTCTTTCGTGAGCATAACACAAGAAAAATTTCTAGATATTGTACTAATAAAGACGTGATTGTTATTTTATTGTGCACATCAGATCGCTGTATGTGCAATATCCGGCAAAAATGGAAAACTACTTCTATAGAACTAGACGTAGAAGCTAAACTGCTTCTAGAAGATGATAATCAAGGCTATTTAGAAAATATATTTACTACAGTTGTTTGATTAATACTCATTTTTCCAAACACAAGTTTTATCTGTATGTATGTATTTCATTCTTTTAAAATTTTTTGTACATTAATAAATTATTAATCAATTTACAATAAAAGTTTAGATATACGAGTAGTATTTATGTTTATTTTGGACTTAAATACCTCCTTATCTAAAGAAAATTTGCACCAATAAATATATTTTTTATAGTTGCTACTTAATGAGCTAATTTTTAACTCAAATTGTTTCAAAAAACCAACCTTTGGCCTTCGTACTAAAAATTTCACGAATTTCAAGCTTGGCCCTATCTGACTAAATTTAAGTTTTTAATAGGTATAAGTTCTAAACATGAATCAAAATATAAGACCTTATGTAAAACAAGCTCTTTGAACAAGTGTTAATACTTTATTTTCGTACCAAAAATCAGCTAAAACTTCGAATGTATTTTTAAACCTATCACAACTATTTTTCTAACCGGTCGATTTTAAATTTGTATGCCTTAAGCGAAAGCCTATGATCTTAGGTAGTAGACAAAATTTCGGTCCCTTTAAAAGTTATATATTTTTAACCGCCTTCTCCTAAAATGGTGAGGCGGTAAAAAATGTTATTTGCACAGTTTAATTCAAATTTTTAAAACACGAAATCAAAAAGCTTTTTTTTAAAACATACCAGTAGACTTTATGGATTCTCGACTTGCACCCTATTTGCTCGGTAAATGAAATTCAGTGATTATTTGTAAAATCGTCGACAAAGTACATCCAAGACCATGTAAAAACATTCAATTTTTATGCAATTTTTTCACTGACAACTCCCATAATTTACTTCATAAACTAATAACAAACAAAATAACTAGGATTTATTTTTAGCAGACAATTACAATTTTATTTTGTTTTATCTTAAAGCCGTTTATTTTATTTTTTTCTTTTTTAAAGCATTTTGTTTTTAAATTAAGAAACAAAACCCATAAGAAATGCCAAAGTTTTCAATTTAATAAAGTTTAAATACGTCGCCAAGGGTATTTACCACGCATACCATTGTTACCATTGTTTTGTTTGTTCACTGATTTTATGTGACATTTAAGAGATTTTAATGAAACCTTCAAACAGCATCTAAACTAAACATAAACAACCAAACAATATCTTTGTTTTGTAGAGGTTATTTAGTTAAAGTAAAAGATCATGTTCAAGTATCACATTTACATAATATGTGGCACATACCATTTTACAAAACAAAATCAGGGCAGAGTGGTGTCGGCAGGATAATAAAAAGGTGTGGTTTTAATATGGTAAATAATGCAAGTACATTTATAAAGGTGTTATTCAAAAAAATTTTCATTTAATTTGTTTAAAAATTTGAGACGCACTAGAAATGAAACGAACTTCTATTGGAAAGCAATATCATTCATTAATGATTAAAAAATCATATTTTGTTAATTATTTTCTGTCGATTGAAATATCATTTTAAAAGTAAAAAGTTCATTTTAAATTACGATAACAACAATTGCCTAAAATAGTTTGATATTTATTTTTTCGGTCGAACTTGTGTGTTTGTCAAGTTTTGGAAAAAGATGAGAAAATTTTTAAGCCAGAAACGTATTAGTTAAAATTTTTTAACTAATACGTTACGTAAACTCAATATTAATAGAAACATATAGAAACCACATGGTGAAAATTAAAGTTTACTGCTATGAAACATACATTTTAAAGTAAATTGGACTAGAAATGATATCTTTTTTTAAATAACAGAGCTTAACATTAGAGTTTTTCATTTTTTCCAAATCTTAATATCTCTACTCAATCCCTGCATACAATTAAACATCATAAAGACTGGATAACAAAAAAATAGTATGATCAGACATCAAATAAATTATAGCACTGCTATTATTTTTACCACTAAATATGACAGTTCCTTATTACTAAATGTGATATATTTCTTTGCATAAAGGAGGTATATTGTATTCAAAATTTCTTTTCTTTAATTGACAAATGCCTTGTTAACAAAGTTGAATAAAATATGTAAATTAAGTGAAAACTCTTCACGTTTTTTAGGTTAAAAATTTTAGGTTCATGATTTGGTTTTTGGTTCATGATTTTGGAAAAATGGAATTTGGCTTGTCTAAACATGAAAAATTCAAATTTCTTGTAAATAAACATTTTATTGAATGTTATTCAATTAAATGATAGTCAATAAAATGTTTTAACAAAAAATTTGATTTTTTCATGTTAAGACAAGCCAAATTCCATTTTTCCAAAATCATGAACCAAAAACCCTCAAATTTATTTTTCTTACTTCCGTTATACCTAAATCATGAATCAAAAATCCCGAAATTTAATTTTCTAAGCTTTGAAACATAAAGTCTACTGCTGACCTAAAGTTTAAGAAATTCGTTCAAACTAGCCCAAGAAACTTGCAGCCGCTGGCAAACAGGTTTAGTTTTTCGACTTCGAATTTCTCAAAAATTAGTTCGAGTTTAGGAATTGTTATTTTTTATTGGCAAGAATTGATGTGGAAGGTATCGAAATTTGCGGCACACAAGTTTTAAATCTAAAATAACAATTTTTATGTTCATGTCTCATTTCAATGAATAGATCTTTAGTTAAATGCTAACCAGCTTTCAACACTTGATAGCTCGTTCAAACAAGCGAAATTTGGAACGTGCTACGAGCTGTTGAAACTTCAAATAACACCAATGACCGATTCATAGAAATGAGACATGATCAAAACAAATATACATATATGTTTTATGCTCCGAATTGCATTAATAATTCCCTGTATATTGTGGTGTACACATTAGGTAATCACAATAATCAACTCACGCTACACTGTACCCGTACAACTGACTACGTACGTACACCACAATATTAATGAGAGGCACACAGTATGAAAGAAATAAGCATTAAAAACAGGATAAAACCCTTTTGCTTTTAATTAGAACTTGCTCTTAAATGAATCACAATTGATTTAGATAAAAGAAAATTGTCTGTTGTGTAAATTACGTAAATTTACCTTTCATATGTAAACTAGTAAAGCCTTTTGGAAACTTCGTTGCCTTTCTAATCGCTATCGTCATAACTTATGAAGATGTCTAAAAGAAAATCTATTAGAAGTTTCTAAACTTTTTTCACTCCAAATGATGTTGAAGAAAAATTTCTCAAAAATTATTTTTATTTTCACCATATTTAAAGGCTTAAGGTGCAGAGTTTTTATATAATTTCCATTTGTCATTTCGCTTACGTTTTTACTTCGTTAACAACAATCTTAATTGGTTGTTCTCATCTATTGTTTGGAACTACTTTAAAATCGTCTTTTTTTTTACGAAGACTAGAAATTCTTGAAAACGTGGAAATCTGCAAAGCAAGAACTTTTAACAGTGACATTATAAACGAACTGGTAAACACGACCTGAGACCCAATTTTCACACCACTGAAAATACTCATACACTGTAACAAACGCAAAACACCCTCAGACGAACACATCTACCCCACAAATAATAAAAGCTGAAAACTTTAAGTTAGCCCTGCAAAAAATGCCAGGTGGCAGGATAATCTACTACCTGCATGAGTAGATATGACCCTAATAAAAGAATGACATTACGCTATTTATACTAGCAGACATAATACTAACTCTCCAGTAGTATCTAAAAACGCAGCTTGAAAATGATTTCACCCCATCGAAAGCGCTCGCTGACCATACCGAACAGATCGTCAGTAATGCTAATGCAGAGTACATCTCTTCTTGCCTTAAAGCTATTAAATAAACATAAATTAAATTACTAGCTTTGAAATAAAAATGACTCTTTAATTTTGTCGCTTAATTTAAAAAAAGGGCTACGCGAGTTACATATAACCAATACTTACTTACATAAATATATTTTCTATCACACTGCCGACTCTGAATTTTAATATTAGCTTTAAGTAAAACTGAATTGTAAAATGCATATCGAACGATAGTCCCGTTCGATTTGCATTCCTTTGTTAGTTATTCTTGATTCCTTTTTTTAAATGCTGATTTTAAAAATGAGAAATAGTTAAAAACGAATTTATGCATTAGAGTTAAAGAAAAAAGAGTTTAGTTATGAATTAACATTTGACGAATAAAGATATTAAAGCATAAACAGCTATAGTTGTTTAAATTCGTAAATGGCGCAGTCGCTCAGGATTTTATCTAAAGATAAAATTAAATCGAACCATAAATATAAAGAGTTCCAAAGAACATAAAAACTGAATAAACTTTTTATTTAAAAGAAAAATTATAGTTAAGTGAAATTTTTTTCAAAATTAGCAAATAACAATTAAAACTTAAAATATAAAATTATAAAATTAAATCGAACCATAAATGTAAAGAGTTTCAAAGAACATAAAAACTGAATAAACTTTTTTATTTAAAAGAAAAATTATAGTTAAGTGAAAATTTTTTTTTTCAAAATTTACAAATAACAATTAAAACTTAAAATGAATCCTGAATTGATACAACAAAGAATCGAACAATTGGAATGTCTCATCCTAAAACAGGATACCACAATAAAAGAGCAGCAACAACAAAATGCTACCCTCCAAAACCAAATAGAAACTCACCTACAAATTATGCAACAACAGAAAACGGAATATGATATGAGAATCCAACAAGCCGAAGCTATTTTACAACAGCATCGACAACCTTATCAGTCACAACCAGAACACAATACAACATTTGGCTTGGATACCAATCAAATTATAAATCAATTTAACCAAATTAAACCATTTGGTCCAAAAAACAACCTATCATCTTTTATAAAAGCCGTCGAAAATCTGATTGCATTATGTGGCAATAACTATGAACTTCAAAGGTTTGGAATAAAAGTTATAAAAAACCAAAAATTCTTTGGAAAGGTGGCAGACTCTATTAACCTTCTAGCAGATGACGCCAGCTGGGAAGAAATCAAAACTCAACTAATAAAGGACTTAGGACCAAAAACATCTTACTCTTCGATAATTAATTATTGTAGAAGTATAAGGATAAGTAATTTAAATGAATTATTTAAAGTATTTATAGAATCTAAGTATAAACTTAATGACACTTATATGTATGACAAATCAAAACCCGACTTATACTCCCCAAAAAACGTTGACAGAGACTTAACAGAAATATTAATAGATAAAATAGACGGACAATTTAGATCTTGCATTATTGACGAAAAACCAACACTGGACTCACTTTATAAACGATTTTCTCAACTAAAATTACTATGTGATAAAAGAGCTATAGATTTTAAATCAAAAAAAATAACTAATGCACAAAATAACACAAACAGCTATAACGAAAAGAAAGAAACTGGCAGAAACTTTAACAATAAACATTATAGTAATAAGTCTTCAAATAATTATCAAACCAACAACGTTCAAAACAAATTTGACGGTAACCATCACTCTCAAAAACATAGAAATAGTCCCATACCTATGGATATAGGAAATTTAGAACACATTGCAGAAAATGAAGTAAATTTTCTTTTAAGCCCACAAAGCAATTGTTACCCCTAATAACAGTCACAATAGGTAATAAAAGAGTTATCTGCTTAATTGATACCGGCGCAGAAACTAGTATTATAAAACCAAATCTTTTCCCAAATGAATTTTTTGAAATACAACTAAATAAACCTTTCATGTTCCGAACATTAAACGGAATCAACTCAACATTAAAAGGCATAATAACTACAATGCCTAAAGAGTTTAATATTCCTGGAACTCTTTCGTGGAAACTAATTAACTTTACAGGCAGAAAATATGATGCCATTATTGGCCAAAATTTTCTTACTCCTTTGAAAGCCAAAATAGATTTAGAAAACAAATATATTAACATATTCGGAAAGAAAATCCTGTTTGATGAAGAATCTCCATATCATATAAACAGTATCCAGACTATTAACGATACTAAATTTCAAAATGTCAACGAATTAAACTTAAGTAATTTAAATAACGAAGAAAACTTTAAAATAAAAAAATTATTAAACGAATACAACGACTTATTCTATAAAGATGGCGATGTTTTAACCTGTACAGAAGAGATAAAACATGTAATCCCAACAAATATTAATACACCTCTTTATTCAAAAATGTACAGATACCCCCAAATTCATGAAAGGGAAATCCAAAAACAAATACAGGAGATGCTATCTCAAAATATCATTCAGAAAGTAGTTCTCCTTACAACAGTCCTCTATGGATAGTTCCAAAAAAAAATCGATAATTCTGGTGTCAAAAAGTGGAGACTCGTTGTAGATTATAGGAAACTCAACGAGTATACAAAAACAGACAAATTCCCTATTCCGCATATGGAAGCTCTTCTCGATAAATTGGGTAGAGCACAGTATTTTTCAACCCTAGACCTTGCAAAAGGCTTCCACCAAATTTTGGTAAAAACGGAAGATAGGGAAAAAACCGCATTTTCTACTCCATTCGGTCACTATGAGTTTATAAGAATGCCGTTTGGGTTGAAAAATGCACCATCGACCTTCCAAAGGCTGATGAATTCCGTGTTGAAAGATTATATAAATAAAATTTGCGTCGTCTATTTAGACGATATTCTAATATTCAGTACATCTTTAGAGGAGCATTTACTGAATTTGAAAAAAATTTTCAATCGGCTTCGGGAAACCAGATTAAAAATACAAATTGATAAATGTAATTTTCTACAACGCCAAACTGAGTTTTTAGGTCATATTCTCACCCCTCAAGGGGTAAAACCTAATCCAAAAAAAGTTAAAATTATTCAAAATTTGAAAATTCCAAATACTCAAAAGAAAATCAAGTCTTTCTTAGGGATGACGGGGTTCTATCGAAAGTTTATAAAGGATTATGCCAAAATTGCATTCCCAATGACAAAATTTTTAAAGAAAAATGAAAGGGTCAATGTTAATGATCCAAATTTCATTATAGCTTTTCAAAAATTAAAAGACATTCTCATAAACCCTCCCATATTAAGGTACCCAAATTTCAATAAAAAATTTAAATTAATAACAGATGCTAGCAATTATGCACTGGGGGCTGTTTTAACTCAAGATGGCCATCCACTCTGTTATGCGTCCAGAACACTTAACGACCACGAAAAAAATTACTCAACCATCGAAAAAGAGCTCTTATCTATAGTCTGGGGCACTCAGTACTTTAGACCTTATTTATACGGGGTAGAATTTGATCTCAGCACAGATCATCAGCCACTTAAGTGGCTGCAAGCCAAAAATAATGGCAAAAATATTAACCCCAGGCTACAAAGATGGCTTGTCTTACTTATGGACTATAATGCCAAAATTGAATATATTAAGGGAAAAGAAAATCATATTGCTGATTTTCTTAGTCGTGTCGAAGAGGAGGATTCAGCAGAAAACATAAATGTGAGTGAAAATTTGATAGAAAGTAGATCCACATCATCATTAGAAGTGGAAACAAGGCATTCTCAAGAGGAAAATATAAACGACAATTTCAAAATTTTAACCACAGTTGTTAATCGTTTTAAATTTCAAATAATAATAACTGAAAGAAAAACTATGGACTCCATGTGTATATTTGACAAAATCAGAATCTTCCTAGATAACGATGACCTTCATTCCCCAGAAATATGCAATTATCTCAAACAATTTCCACTTAAGGGACAGGTAGCAGTGTTTTCAAATGTCAATGAAGCAAAATATTATCAATTTCAAAAACTTATACAAAATTTATACAAAAGTAGAACCGATGTAAAATTCTTTAAATGCTCATATTTTGCTAAAGATATTGAAGACATTGATGAACTGAAAAAGCAAATATCGTTGTATCATAAAAATGAAACAGGTCATTCCGGAATTAACCCAACATATGAAGGAATAAGACACAAAATATATAACCCCAAGTTAAAATTAAAGATTCATGAAGTAATAAACAACTGCGATTATTGCACATCGGCAAAATATGATAGAAGCCCCATAAAACCGAAATTGCACCTTACCGAAAGTCCACCCACCACCAATGAAATAGTACATGTCGATACATACGTAAACACGAAACAATCGTTCATTATTTTCATAGATAAATTCTCAAAGTTCGCAATTCATTTCCACCTTCCTGATAGAAACAATCAAACCATAATTCAGAAACTAAGAGAATTTCTAGCTATTAAAGGCAATGTGAAAAAACTTGTATTCGACAACGGGTTCAACACAGTCAATGTTCGAAAATTCCTAGATGATAACAATATACTGTATCATGCAACAAAGCCAAATAGCCACACAGGAAATTCGGACATAGAACGACTTAATAATACCATAACCGAAAAAATTAGAGTATTAAACCTAGAAGACAATATACCAATTATATCACAAATGGCTAGAGCAATTAAATTCTATAATAATACTTACCACTCATCAATTAAATGTACTCCCTTTGATGTGGAACAACACAAAATAGATCACAATATAATAAGAGAAAGAATTGATGCAAACAAAAGAAGAGTACTAGAAAAAGAAAATCAAAAAAGAGAAGAATATATAGAAAACAGAAGAGAGGGCTATATAAAAAACTATAGAAGCTTAAGACATAAGGAAGTACCAAAATATAGAAAACAAACACTAGATAATATACATCCTACTAATATCAAACGTCCTTTCAAATTTTCAGAAATTCCTAGGTATAATAATTGCCCTTACAATCATCCCAACGACTAATGATACTTCAAGTGAACATACTTCATCAGAATAAAGGATTTGAGCTAATTAGAATTAGACCAGTGGAAATAATTAATAATACCCTTACTGTACTTCACTTAATAGACACAAATCAATATTATGAAATAAAAGAAAATATAGAATTCAAAATAACCAATTTACATATACCCCACAAAGTCAAACACAAAGACTAAAAACTAAAATAAAATCAATTCCCGAAACTCCACTGACAGGACACAGAGAGGATTATTAAATATTATTGGTTCAGCACAGAAATTTTTGTTTGGTACTATGGACAATAAAAATAGAAATGGCATTTTAACCCATTTAAATTTGGTATTTGCTTCCCTCTACAATACAATCAGATTATGATGCGATTAACACTACCTTCGAAACCTTAAAAACGAAAAATAATCATATAGCAGTTCAAGTACTATATGCAGACATACTAAAACTAAATTACACTGAAGATAAAGTTAATCAACTAAAGCATTACTTCAGCTAAGAACCGCATATTACATCCATATATACTTACATCTGACGAAATCATGACTTATAACATTGACTTCTACAAACTTCAACTTATAAAACTAGACGTTATGTACTACAAAGACAATTTATTAGTGATTGCCTTAAAATTAACTTTAAATTCTTACACCACTGATTTAAAGGCAATATTTCCAATCCCAAATTCAAACTTTTATGAAATAGATGATAATATAGAATACTTTGTCAATGTTGATAACACAACATAAAAATTTAGATAAAATACTCTATTAAAATACATGGACATAAACTTAAACCATATACTTATAGGAAACTGCAAGTTAAGGCAAAACAATAAAAAAAAAATTAATTAAAAATTGTAACGATAGGGAATTTATTTTGAATGAAAATTGTTTAATATCATATAATAATTGTGTAATCCAAATGGATAATTGTGTATTTGCAGATTACAATATATTGTTTCAGAATATACGGTATTAGAACAATTATCAAAATATAAAAGAAATAAAAGAATTAAAGTTACATAAAAAATTTTTTTAGTAATTAATTTTTAAACACTAGGTCAATATTTAATAAAAAATTTTTAAAAAACTTTATTTTTTATTATTTTTTATGTTACATAAAAATATAAATTATGAAAAAAATTTTTTCTCAATGATAATCACAATTATTGTTATAATTATTGTATTAATTTATTTTCGAAACAAAAATCAAGTTAAAAATAATATAAATGAACCTCTCCTGAAAAAAAAATATATATGAAATAGAAGAATAAACAACTAAATTCAGGAGAATTTGTTAACAAAGGGTAGAGGAGTTACATATAACCAATACTTACTTACATAAATATATTTTCTATCACACTGCCGACTCTGAATTTTAATATTAGCTTTAAGTAAAACTGAATTGTAAAATGCATATCGAACGATAGTCCCGTTCGATTTGCATTCCTTTGTTAGTTATTCTTGATTCCTTTTTTTAAATGCTGATTTTAAAAATGAGAAATACTTAAAAACGAATTTATGCATTAGAGTTAAAGAAAAAAGAGTTTAGTTATGAATTAACATTTGACGAATAAAGATATTAAAGCATAAACAGCTATAGTTGTTTAAATTCGTAAATCGCGCTATAATAATTAGACAATTCGAATATCTTAC
The DNA here is from genome assembly GCA_030448955.1 of Trichopoda pennipes. NCBI lineage: Eukaryota > Metazoa > Arthropoda > Insecta > Diptera > Tachinidae > Trichopoda > Trichopoda pennipes. The sequence continues at coordinate 7,096,900 of JASKUP010000067.1, forward strand.
ACTTTTGGTACATTTACAATTAGCAGTACCACTTCTATGCTATGTTTGTTTCACAAAATATTAAAAGGGCTAAAGTATACTATCAACTTAAAAAAAAAACTTTCTATCCCTTTGAAAAGCAACAAGAACAAAACACAACAATAAAAATGAAAGGAAAACTATTGACCCACATTTTTTTCACATTGGTAGCCTACAAAATAACAATAATCTTATCTATTATCTTAAATTTTGTTAAACGAATGTAAACAGCATATACTTTAAAACTATAAAACAACAACAAATAGACTTTCATTTCGAATGCAATTCAAATACAAGTATTAAATTGATATTGAAAATTTCCATTTTCATAAACATGTACAACAATAAATTGTCATTAGCAAAATTATACTTAAAATAAATCTCATTACTTGCCACAATAACACACTAACTTTTTTTTTTTTTGTTAAAAATACAATAAAAAACTTTCTATTGTAGTTCATGCTAGAAAAAGTTTATTTTATTAAAACAAAAAAAAAAGAAAATGAGAAAACATATGAACAATAGTAAATTTTTTGTTGGTATCACAATAGATGATATTGGCAAATTTGACTTCCTAACAATTTGTTCTATTGGCGCACCATCAAGATAAAAGAAATTGATGAATTTGCTCATATGGCGAGCGATGGCAAAGACAATGTCTGGGACGATACAAAGAAGTTAAAACGATTTTGAGAAACAAATAAGAAACAAAACTATTCAACACGATGTTAAAATGAGGAGAAATAATATGTAGTAGAAGAAAAACATATACTAACATATGTAAGCAAGTATGTATGTATATTTATATGTGTTCAGTAACATATATTAGTAAAGACCACACAATGTTATTGAAAAGATATTGTGCGGGTTAACAACTTGCCACACTGAACAAAATGTTTTTATTATCCTCATTATGTTTAACTTGATCAAGAGAAACTATTCTAAATTCGTTGTCAACGGTTTTCGATGCATTTAGCTTAAGTTCGTAATTGTAATAAAGTTTAAAATGATCATTAAAATTAGATCCAGTATATCTTCTACTACCATTCGACATCTGTGAAAATATGTTGTAGTTTGAAATTCGTTTATTAATAATGAAGGTATTGAGCTGTTTAATGGCATATTTTAGACCGCAGGTCTATCTTGGCCAAAACATATTACTGTCAAATATATGCACATGGGAGCAAACAATAGCAACTCGACAGTGAGTATCATTGAATAGTGAGTATTTTGAATGTAGTCCATAAAAGCAGCATTTTTGTTCTTCTTTCCAACATAATTTTTGTAACTACAATGTCTTAAATGCCATCGCATGTTGTACGTTATACTGTCTTTTTACACAAACTAAATAAAGCTTTTCTTTTCTTACACACACAACAACAACAAAACATTAGTTTTTTTGTTTTTACAGCGATTTAGTCCCAACTTACATTGGGCGATTTTTGTCGCTGCAATTCTTAGTTTGTTGTTGTAAATAAGGGGTATAAAGAGAATAGGAGAAGAGAGGAACAAAAAAAAGTACACGTTATTTACGGTGTTACGGGATTGCCAGTTGTAATTTTTGTAACACTGCTCCTCATTTCAGTATGTTATATATGTATACTAGCAGACTCGGCCAACTTCGTACCGCCTAACAGTCGATTCTCCGTTTTTTTAATACTTATTCTGCTATTTGGGTCACCGGGGCAGCTAATGAGATAAAAAAATGAATAAATCACTTTTAATACTTTTAATATTCATTAAAAATCACAAAGAAAATTACAATTTCCGATATCTTATTATGATACCTAGTTATTAAAAGGGGGCCCAGTCCCCTAATAGGCTAGCGGTAGCCAAGTGGACAATCCACTATATTTTCACGGGAATCAGTAAAGCCCCAGAGTTTCGCTATTTGTCTCTTTAGGCATTTAGCTGTTCTCTGACTGTTTAATGAGGTAGGCCCTTTGGGAGTAGCGTGGTGGCTGTGTGTTTCGAGGCCCTCGTTTGAGTTTGTGGGTCGGATCATTCACAATGAAAACAATGAATGGTCCAGGTCCAGTAAGTATGAATGCCGTCGTGTTCATAATTATATTAAGCTTCATGCGTTCTGTACCAGGAGTTGAATAGTCTCCAACTCTTCAGCAAGGAGAGAAGGCTGCGGCCGGCTTCGGGCTTTTTTAATTGCAACTAGGAGTGAACGGTGGATATACGTATCCGAAGGCCTTCTAGGGCGAGGACGATACAACATTTCATCCACAGTGGTAATGATCCACCATCTGATATTGGCGCACACGGCTAGATGCAGATGTAAATGTTGTCACGTCACATCATTATCTTTGTACTTCATCCACAAATCAAGTATACTTTTAGGTGTCTTTTGTATGACCGTACAGAAAAGTGTTGTTTTTATACTTTTTCGTACTTCAAGGAATATTATAAAAAAAATTTAACGAAATCGGCTCAGCTGTTCTCGAGATTTGCACTTAGCAACAAATTTAGCGTTTCATTTTTTTATTATAGATATGTATATACATATCGATATATATTTGGAAATAATCGTCTTTCTATGACAGCTATTAAGAATTTGGTCGTTAGATTTGAGTGACAGGTTCGATACAAAATGTGCGAACACCAACGCGTGTTCGACCGGGTCGAACAGCTGTGAGCGACAGTCTTGAAGCAGATCCAAATTTGTCAATTCCTCGGCGTTATCAACAATTGGGGTTATCCAAACCACCACATGGCGAATTTTGCGTTAGGATTTGGCTTTAAAGCCTTAAAATGTTCAACTGGTGCAGGAATTGAAGGCGACTGATCATTTACATCGCCGTATATTCGCTTGATTTAATCAGGAACAATCGGCTGGCTTTTCTGAAAAAAAATAATTTTTTCAAACGAAATCCATTTTCACTTGTCAGGATATGTTATTAAGCAAAATTGCCGTACTTGGCATTCTGAAAATGCTTGAGCGATTATTGCAACTGAAAATGTGGTAAATGGATCCCGCTATCGCGAGTTACTAACAACTCAATTTTGGCCTATTTTTGATGACGTGGATATTACTGAAATGTGGCTTCAATATGACGGTGGCACATTTTACACAGCCAATGAAATGATCAATTTATTGCAAATCAAATTTCCCGATTGCATAATTTCCCGACAATCAGCAGTTAAGTGGCAAGCCGTGTGATGTAACATTATTATTTTCTGTGGGGCTATGTTAAGAAAAGAGTTTATACGGAGGCAATCGAATTTCAGCCTTTAGACTTAAAACCCGTGATGTAATTTACGAAAGAGTACCGCCATTTTTCCAAAATGTGATTAAAAGTTTTGATAAAAAATCGATATCTGTCAGCGTGTCCACGACGGTGGACATTTGTCAGGTATCATTTTTCATTCATAATTGCCGAACATTTCTCTTCGTAAAACATTCAACATTTGAATCATCTTTATTTAGATTTGTTGTTTTATTTTAGAAAACAGACTTCTTGTTGAAAACCCGTTTATATATGGTATTTTATGTAATATGAACATAGTCCAGTATCAGAGTTCGGTATTCAGTTTTGAGCACATGGCACGTACTCGACGCGAACACAACTGATTATCTTACGAAAATAATACAGTTTTGAGTTCGTGACATGTTCTTGATATAAACTTAGCCGAGAGCCTAAATAACAGCTGACCTCGTTATCACAAACTTAATAGCAGAGTAAAGAAAACCAGCAAATAGTTATCTGTCAGCTTTGATATCCTGAAAAAATTATACTTCACTTGCACTTTATGTATACAAATAGATGTGTGCAAATCTCTAATGTTCGTTATTTTTATCAATTAATAGTTCGAATGCAAAGGGCAAATATCTTGCCGATGTTGGTTACACCAGTTTTGCTGTTTAAAAAATATTTTATGTTTCTCTAACCTTTTAGTTGGGAATATTGTTACCTTTATTGAATTAAATTTTGATATCTTTCCTATTATGTACATAATCCAAAACATATTTTTTTTTTCGAAATATAAACACTTGTCACACGAGTATTACTACTCACTATCCATTTTCGTAACACTAACACTGCGACATTGATTGTTTAACTGTATTTTTAGGATAGAAAATCAAACAGATTAAAGATTTTTGCAAAATAATATTTTATGGTATCAAGCAGATACTCAAGATCGTTTCCTAATTTTCTTCATACACAAGAAGCAGCACAGAAAATGCATTGCCCACTTTAAAATGATAATAAATTAATTTTTATTAGATTTCATAGAATTGAAATTAAAAATTATACGTATAATATAAATAGATATTCATAATTATGATAAAATAGCAATTTAAGTTATAGCCGAGAATTATTGTAATGAGAAAATATTAGATTTTTTTAAATGAATTTCATTAAAACTTAATTGATTTTAATTTATTGTTTCGTAATTCTTCTTTTTATTCTATTGCCGAGCTTAATTACCAAATTGCAAATTAGAATTTATATTTTTACTGTGTATTATCTATTCTATTTAAATGTGTTTGAATATTGCAATTTATAATAATTTACAATCATGGCTGATACAACTGTTAACTACAAAATAGAAAAAAATACAAACACGTAGCCCAGACATCTGAAGATTGAAGAAATGAAAACTACCGCTGTAGTAACAACACAAATTTTAAAGTAAAAAATTTAAAGTCATCAGATCGTGCTGCAGTGGCAACAATATGAAAACAAACAATTGTAATTGTTTTTATCGGCAATGAATTTTCAGTTGTATTGATTGTATATTGACAAATGCAAACGTATTAAATAGTATTGAATGCCCATATTTTCTTTCTCTCTATTTCTTAAATTCTGACATACATTCTAAAGTGTTAATACGGTTTGTAATAGTTTCGAAAACGTAAGTATTTTTTCGAATTAGTTTTATGTAAAGGGTGTTTTGTAAACGTTTATACCTCTGAGTTCGTAATACTATTTATTCAACAATCGCTTTGGTAGCTATTGGTTGCATCGCAGACAGAAATTTGATTTCAATATTGCGGTGGAGTCTAACAATCAATCCTACTCAGAATCGAGGCATAATCAGTGATTTTTTCGTAACTCAAATTTAATCATTTCACTTAACGGAAAATGGATAAACAACTAATTTTACACGGGGTATACCAAGATCATAGACTGATTTTCTATTTAATCATATTCTGATTTAAAACTAACGGTGGACACTAGGCCACAATCATATTCAAGCGTTAGTGTTATAATTTAGTTTTTCAATAAACACAGTTTCATTGATATGAAAATTATTTTCTTACTTTTATTTTAAGTTGTGAACCTTAAAAAAAACACCCTTTACATGTTGTTACAAATCATGTGAGTATGTTTCGTTTCTTTTATTTAAAGTGACAAAAAAGAAAGACTTGTTGTACACATACATATGTTTTCTCTTAATAGCACATATTTCCCCAAGTATGCCTTCCCACGTTTACTTTTCGCTCGTGCAAAATACATTTTCTTTCGATTGCATTATTTAAATTATTTTAAAAAGAATACATTCTCCTGCCAAATTATGGCAAAACATTATGTTAGATTAAGACTTTTCGTTTGGTAACATGCAGCTGAAATGAAGAGTACAGGAAATTTTTAAGAATCGTATTCTATTACAGAGTTGGTATAACACTAAGTGAAAACTCTTTTTCTATTAACTAAAACAAAAGTTAATACTCCAACAATTGTTTGGCCATCAAATTTTTATGCATTTTATGTTTTTCTTTGTGGATTTTCATTACCGTTTAGCATCTTATGATTATTTTTCCGATTTTAAGCCTGGCCCAATTTTAGGTACTATTTCATACCGGGCATAATAATTGTCTTAAAAATAGCTATTGTTTCAATTGACGAGAAATGTGTTCATTTGCTGTTGAGCATAATACCAAAGCTCTTCGAAAAGCTTGTGTTGGATTATTTCTACTATCACACATCCTCAGTTTTGTGGTATTATTACCAACTTATTGCATTTTACAGCAATAATTAATCAGGCCGTCGTCAAAGTTGAGCAAACTGATGTTGTTTACAGAAACAACGGGAAAAACAACACCTCAAGAGATATCTCAGTTTTATCTAAAGTACCCCAAGGCAGTCATCGTAGACGAATTTTATTTTCCCTTTTTATTAATGATCTCTCAAACGTTATTCAATTCTCCAACATTCTGATGTACACCGATGATGTCTAAATTTTCTTCGGTTACATTAAATTATAGAATCAATTTATGTTTCAATCTAACTTAAACAGTTTTCAAAGTTGGTGCGATACAAGCTTAATGAAATTAAACCTACTAAAATGTAATTGTATTTGTTTCTCGAGAAAAAACTATACGATGCTCACTACTTTTTAGGAAAACATCCATTGCAGTTGGGTGATAACATCTTGGATTATGGAATTTTGATGGACACCACATTCATGTGACCGTTAATAATGCTAGAGTTGTACATGCGTTCATTAAAAAATGCACTTAAGATCCCTACATAACAAAACAGTTATACCCATCACATGTGGGACCAATTTTTTAAAATAGTTCTGTAATATGGAACCCACAATATAATGTGCATGGTAACCATGTAGAATCGGCTCAGAAATAATTTCTAATTTTCTGCTTACAAGGCTTAACATGGTGTCTGAAGTTCATCTGCTATCTTATCGTTGTAAGCTAAGATTAATCAAATGGCTAACGCTGAAAACTCGCAGAACAATGATTAATTTATTTTTTGCAACTAATGTAATTAATGGATTAATGTTCCGCTTCATTTTGCTCGTTGTTATTAGCCACTGTTCTTACAGTTCTTGCGAAATAATTATCAATATATTGATTCTGCTTTATGCTCTTTATCATTAGATCTTGTAAAGCCTAATATAATTATGTATTTAAACGACTAGTTGTAGTTTTAAGTAAAATATACATGAAATAGTAAATATTACAGCTATATATAAAATCAATAAATAAATTAAATAGACTTACTTTCCCTTTTATCTACATACCACCTAACTGAAAGTTGTCTAAAAACTCTCTAGATATTTTAATTAATACATCCTTCGTACGGCAACATGAAACCCAAAATGAGCTTAATACTCGCCTTATTGAGCGTATAGTTAGGGGAATCTGATTGTCGAAAACACTAAAAACATACTTTTTACTTTTTACATGCCTGTTGTTTGGTAAGGAAGACACATACTATTTGCTTCAGTTATTTAAAAAAATTTATATCACAATTTTGTGATATAAAAATTAAACCCCATTATCCAACAATTTTATTTATTACATTTCTTGTTTGGAGTATAAGAAGCATAGAGTAAATATATGGAGTACTAATCGTTGCGGTGTAGTCGCATTGTTCTTTGATACTGATTACTATAGATGAGAGCATGTATGAACAGCTGTTTAGTACCTATAGCATAGCTCTTATATAAACTTCTCACAAATTTTGAGATAAACCAAAAATTTTTGTCCAAAAAAATTGTCTAAATATGAATAATAAAGTCAAAAAGTAAAAACACAAATCTAAGTTAAAAAGAAAAATAACCAATAAATGAATTTATTTTTCTTCTTTCTTATGGAAGGTAGCTATGATATTGGAGTCTTTACTATTTTACATTAAGAAAAAACATATTTCTACAGCCTAAACTGTTTTTTCAAAATATTTATTTGATAGAGGAGAAGTAACCAGTTGTTGCCCTAAAACAATATACGTGTAAGTAATTATTTTCGTTAGAGAATACAAATATGCTTCAGGCTTTTGAAAACTGATTGTAAGCGTGGTCAAGTTTTTACTTTTTTTTATTATTATACAAACTCTTAAAACAAAAACTATTTACCGCTCAAAATTTATTTAATGGTTGCGGCACAGTGTTACTAGCAAACAAATACTAAAGAAATTATTCTTATATTGACATTATGCTCATTTTCTAGCTAGAAGCAAATAAGAAATTTCTTACTACACCTTTAGTCTCTAAAGCATAATTTAAAAAATTTAAATCTAAATATATGGAAAGTATTAATAAATCGGTTTAATCTTTAAAAACCCTTAAGGTATTTGATATATTTCCAAAGAAATTGATGTAATAAATAAACAAAAATTAACCTATTTTTCAAAATCTAGAAATGTAGGACAAACAAAGTAATAGAACTTAGTGTCTAGAAAAAATGTAATTTAAAAATTATATAAAAATTTATAATAAATTTTTGGGTGCAATTTATATCTAGAATTGGATTATTTTTTATAAGTACATGAATACAAAAATAATGCAGTTCTTAGTATTTAACCAAAATTACCCGCAAAATTAGCAGCATTACATACTAAACAGTTTCGACGTTGTTTTGTTTGACACCTGTGGTCTGGTAATACTTCTTACAGATTTATTATAAATTCTTTATAATGATGGTACTTAATTTACTATAAGAGTCGAAGGTTGTCAACACCCTTTGCTTAAACGAATGCAATTATTATCTAAATACAAACAATGATTTCAGATTGTAGCACGATTAGTACTGTTGATATAATGTGTCAACATTCTCCACTACACATTAAGTTGTTTGGATTTGTTCCACCAGTAAATGGAATACTATTGTCATAGCTTACAGTGAAATCCGTTGCTGAGCTCTTTGCGCAAAACAAAACATGCGCTTGTACTACCGAAAGACAGAAGACTCAAACTTTGAATTACACCTTGATACTGAAGGACACGTACACACAGAGAAAAAAGACGTTCTTTTATTGTCCACGACTGTTGTCAATTTGGCAACGAGTTGTGGACAGAGTTAGTGACACCCAGCGTTGACAATTTAATAACATTTGTTAACAAACCGAGAACGAAATGCATTAATAATCAAATAACGAAAATCCCGTTCACATTTTTTGTTCTGCTCATTATTTTGTTATTACGTTTCAAGTGTCATTTGAAGAAATATATAAAAATATAATTAAATATAAAAGTACAAATATAAATTTAAAAATAAAACTAAAAATGGAATCAAATGAACAAATTATTTGTACTGAGGCAAGTAACTTGATTTATTTGGGCGATGAAGCTTTTGTATTAGAAAACTCTAATATAAATTCGCAAGTTTTAAATGTAACCACTGACCTCAATAGTGATGATGAGAAACTTAAAAGTTTCCTGAAATCTATTGACATGGAATGTCTTTTTGATGTATTAAAAGGTAACTTATTGAAAAGCATTAAATTTTATAATAAATAAGTTTATATATTGTTACTTCTTTTGAAGCTGCCAATATTACCTATAGATGTTTGCAGTTTTTAAAAAAAGAGGACCTAAAAGAAGCAGTGGCACACTCAGGGCTCCGAGTTGAATTTAGAGAAAAATTGTTCGCATGGAAGAAAGCGGAGGTAATAATTCTTGTTTTTCCATTAATCTTTAGTCATTTTAAAACTTTTTACTTAGTTGGGAATCGAAGATAAAACAAAGTCAATTCCGTCAAAAGTGGAACAGTGGCTTAATAAAAATTGCAGCAATGCTATGTCTCCAAATTGTTCTATTAGTGGAAAAGTTATTTATGATTTTATTGTTGTTGTCCATAGTTTGGAGAAAGTAAATTGCGTCTTTTGAGTAATTAACACATAATAATTATATTAGGATTTAAAATGTTTGATGTCCGAGTCTGCAAAAGGAAGTGCTATTCTTAAATATGAAACGAGAACCACCAAATTAGGTGTGAGCAAAGAGATGAGATTATCAACATTATAATTGAAGATGTCATCAATAATAAAACGGTGCTGTGTGCATATGACTTTGTACGATTGACAGAAGAAATTTGTTCTGTGTTTCCTTGTGAAAACAATATGAAGGTATGTTATAAAATTAATTTTTTATGTACATGTAAGTTCAAGAAGCGAATTTCATTAGTTGATTTGTACACATATTTGTTCTAGGACTACTACTCCAAGGACTACTATTCCAAGAAGAGCCAAATATAATGCTAGTGGAAAGTTGTACTCTAAATACAAAAATAAAAGGAAAAACTTAATTGATTCCATTGAAAACTTCAGTCACTCAACAAGAAAAGTATCTGACAATGAAACTATAGAGTTTGATGAGGGAATTTCTAATGCGTTAAAAACATCACTTAGCAGAGATAGCGCAGATTGGAATGAAGTGTGTGACAAATGGAAGAAGACTTATCTTTTAAGTCAAAAAGATGTTAAGAACTCATTAAGTATTGAGTTTCTTCAAGCCTGGCCAAAATTGTCTGATTGTCGAGCACACGAATTGGTAATAGTTAGTAAACGAATGAACGTATTTATTAAAACTAATAACCGATTTTGTAAGTCCGCCTTTTCATTTATATTCAATGAATAATGGTAAAACTTATTTTAGAATTAAATATGTATAATTTTTTTAAAAAATTGATTTAATATATTTTTAATTTACAAAAAATTTAATCACAGTGTGTTTTCATTTTTAAAGTATTGGTTCGCAGTGGGTTATCTGATAAAGAACGAGACGTTGTCAAGCTGAGAACGGATTGTTGTCAGAGTGAGAACGGCACGGTGTCAAAACAAGAACAGTTTATTGTCAAAATGAGAACGGCATTTATCAAAACGAGAATGTCTCGTTGTCAAACTAAGAACGATTGTTGCCAAAATGAAAACAGACGTTGTCAAATGAAAAACTCTTTGTTGTCGAAGTGAGTACGAAACGTTATTGAAATGAGAACAATTGATTGTCAGAATGACAACATTTGGCACCAAATACAGAACGACTTGTTCTTAATCACTTGACAACATCCGTTATCAAAGTGAGAAAAAACGTGGTCGTGTCACTTTTGTCAACGGATGGTATCAATTACGGTGTTTTTCTACCGGTTTTTTCTCTGTGTGTATAAAGGGGAAGACTAGCCATTTTGAAAACATGGAAATCTACAAAACAAGAACTTTTAACAGTGACATTTTAAAATAACAAATAAACACGATCTAAGACTTGTTTCTTTTCACACCACTGAAACTACTCATACACTCTAAAAAGCGACAAACACCCTCAGACGGACACACTAACTTAGCTAATAAAAACACGCTCAGACGGTCACATGTACCCGGTGAATGATAAAGATAGGAACATTGAATTGGCGCCGCATAAAATGCCAGGACATTCTATCTGAATGGGTAGATACGACCTTAATAAAATAACGATATAACCCGACACTCCTGTCTTATTTGAAACACGGCTTGATACTAATGTCATCGCATCGTAAGCGCTTGCCAATCGTACCAAACAAACAACCATGCAACCAGCTTAATTTTAATTATATAAAATTTCATGACAAAGTATCATGTACAATAACATTAAAGAAGATGGGACGTTATAGTCTCTGCCGTGAGTGCGATTAATTAATACATTGTTTTAACGATGGGAAAAAGACCGCTATGCTAGAGATAATGTAGAAGCAGGAAACATAAGGAAAACTTAAACTAACAAAAGGGTATCCATCCAAGTTTATAGAGTAATAACACAAAATTGGCAAAAAGTCAAGATGTTTTGAAAGTTAAAGCGATCAAATTCCGAAAGAAAAATTGCAAGACAACAAAGATATGAGATAAAGCTTTATTGAAAAAAAGATACAAATAAAATAAACGAAACTAGCAGGAATAAGACATCCTGCAGAATGGTTAAAGGGTGCTAAACCTGGTGGTATGCTGGTATGAATACAGTCTAATTCATTCTGTCACAAGCGCTCACTGAAAGCTAGAAAACAATGAAAACGTTTACCTAAGTGGCAAACAGAAATCTAGCTTAAGGAACGCAGATCGTATATAGGAAACTTGATAAGTGTTAATAAAGATGACTATAGAAAGTCATGATAAGATTATATCACGCATGTAGTTCTGTTACGAACATTTGCATTCATATAATAACTACCACAATCTGGTTGTAGATTGTAAACTCAACCGCTGCTAAAATTACATTTAAACACAACACACCATTATAAATAACAGTAGTTATATGATGGTTATAATCACAGTTTAAAAAACAACCTATAGTAGGCTACGTTAGTGTTCTGTGCTGTAGTTTTTAAAATCAATACACAATCTTTACGAAGATATACAAAATGTAGAAAAACTTTTTTAGCGTTTGTGTACGTGTTCGCAAACAGTACGCAACGTTTCTTGGCTAAAATAACGTATTAATTATTTTTAGTGAACCTTTTACGGATGTATACTGATTTTTAAAAGTTTACGTAGTTGCCTTGTATTCTTTAGAGTATTTTTAGTGTTTGCGTAGTTTCCTTTATTGTAATTTTTAGTGTTTGCGTTTGTTTTCTTTACCGTATTTCGAAATGTATGCTTTAAACGTAACCAATAAATAGATAAAAAATTCACTAAAGTATGCAAAAAAAAAATTATTTTAGTGTGTGTGTTTATCAGCAATTTTTTTTTGCGTACACATACACAAACACTAAAAGCAAGTTAAACGTTTGTGTTCTTTGAACATTATGCTATGAACAGTACGTTATTATAGCATACTGTTTTTTTTTAACACTGGCAGTACTAAAAGTGTATTATAATTCACTTTTCGTATTATAATACACTTTTAGTGTTGTAATACACTTTTAGTGCTGCCGAACTCCTACAATAAGTCAATTAAAAGTTTTTTTATTAATTAATTATAATAACTAATAATTGTAATAATAATATAATTAATAATTTTCTTATTAATTATTTCAGGTCTTTAAGAAATATAACATTAATATCACTAAATATCAAACTTCAACTGGAAATGGTGTTTGTTCCTTACAATGATCTTACCTCATTTTAACATCTGCATGTTTCTGCTAAAACTTCACATATTGGGCCTTAAGTACTTTTGTCATTAACTTCTTAAAATTAAACTACCATGTGTGAGTATAAATTCTTAACACATGTAAGCATGAACACCTCCATTTTCCACAATTTGTTTACATACCACGATTTAACACAATAATTTTGCTTAAAAGCATTTAAGTTTCAAAAGCTTCCACATTATATAGGACTGCACGAAGAAAAACGATTAATATAATATGTATGTAAACGTATGTAGATGCATATTTTACTTTTATTTACATACTTAAACTTTTTTGTGCACAATGGTGTAAAGGAGAATAATTATAAACAAATTTATGGTACTATTAGTGACGGGGCTATAAAATAAAAATAACTTGTTTCTCTTCAGTGTTTCAGTTTGGATATTGAAAGGATTGAACAATTGAATTATTTTTAGGAAAATAATCTTTTCCGACAAAACTTATTTAAGTTTTTAAGCAAAATGTTATATGGCGTGGAAAAATTAGGCGGAGCAACGGTTTTCGTAATATTGGTCTTATTTGTATGGTCTTGATTATAGAGGGGTTTTCAATAAGAAGTTTGTTTTCTTTAGCATTACAAAACAATAAATTCAGATTAAGATGATTCAAATTTTTATTGTATTTCGAAGAGAAAAAGTGTCTACCACGACCACGCTGATAGGTGTCGATTTTTTTATCGAAGTTTTAAACACATTTTGGCAAAATGGCAGTCCTATTTCGGTAACCACATCACGAATTTTGAGTTTTAAGGCTGAAATCGATTTGATTGGCTCTGCATATACTCTGTCCTTAACATAGCCCCACAAAAAATTATCCAGTGGTGTTACATCATATGATCTGACTGGCAACTTAACTGCTGATTGTCGTGAAATTATGCACTCGGGAAATTTGGTTTTCAATAATGTGATTCCATTGTTGAAACCACATGTCAGTGGTCCTCAATAGTAGGCCAAAATTGAGTTATTAGCATTTTGCGATAGAACAATCCATTGATCGTTACCGCATTTCCAGCCTCATGTTCGAAAAAAAATATGACCACATAGCGCACCACACCATACAGTGACACGTTGAGCATGCAAAGGCTTCTCAATAATCGCTCTAGTATTTTCAGAAGCTCAAATGCGGCAATTTTGCTTGTTGACTTATCCCGACAAGTGAAAATGGGCTTCGTCTGAAAAAATGATTTTTTTAGTAAAACCGGCCGGTAGTTTCTGAATGAATTGACCGAATTTGCGGCAATGTGAATGGTCGGTTGGCTTCACTTCCTGCACCAGTTGAACCTTGTAAGGCTTTAAAGTCAAATCCCTATGTGAACTTCGTCATGTGGTGGTTTTGGATAACCTCAACTGTTGAGAACTTCGAGAATTGACAAATTTGGATCTGCTTCAAAACTGTCGGTTGAACACTCATTGGTGTTCGTACAATTTGGATCGAGCCTTTCGACTCAAATTTAACGACCAAATATTTAATAGCGGTCTTAAAAGTACCGCTAATATCACGAATTTTACGAAATATAACTTTAACAGAACCTCCATTTTCATAGTGAATTTTAATTATTCTAATGCTAATTTCAGGCAAAATTAAATTCATTGTAACAATTGCCAATGCATCTACTACGAATACTTTAAAAAACTATGTAACACAACTATTATGTTTTTTGTGTTGCCACAATTAAAAAAGGAATTTCTTGTTAAAAACCCAATACAAAAAATGTGCTAAATCACAGCCTAATAGTTTTGTACAACCATATATCAACATTCTTGGAGAATGAGAAATTATTGCATCCAAACCAATACGGTTTTCGCAAAGATTGGGGTATAGTGGAAGCAGTAGTAAATGTAGTCACTATATCTGCAATGGCTTAGAAAGAGTTTTTTTTTGAAGTTGGAGCTCTATCTTACCACTTTTCTAAAGCTTTTGACCTTGTTAATCACTCAATATTGGCATAAGGTTTTATGGTGTGAGAGGCACCATAAAAAGCTATTAGAAAATTGAAAGCAATGTGTACAGATAAATAACACCCATAAGCACCGTTGAGTCTGGAGTACCTCATGGAAGAATGCTGTGGCCCATATTGTATAATATTTATGTTAACGATATTAACAACCTAGGTTAAAACTGTCGAAAACTTTTTAGTAAATTGCGATTAATTCAGAATTTACAATTCATAAACTATTATGTTGGTAAATTGTCGAAACGTGATAACTGCACGTCATTTGCTGAATACAAAATACAGAAGATATTAGATAGAATAATATTGAAAAAGGCAAGAAACTGCAGTGGTTATTCTTAGAGTTGTACAGGTTGGCTTTTACCCACATAATCGCTTTTAGTTATTGAGTAGTTAATCGGAATAAAGTCAATACGAAAACTTGTTTTTAATAACTTCAATTGAAACGCTCTACATCCAACTCTAATGAAGAAAGGAATGCTTTAAAAATACCGTGCAAATTTTTGTTACACAAATTTATTTTCAGCCCTTTGGTGCAGTGCAAGTTTATGTTTATCTAGATGTTGTTATTTAAGTTGCATATTAAATGCACTTAAGTTTCTTAAAAGGTAATTTGTAGTATTAATTCTAGTCATGGTGGTGTTTTACTGCCGCTTTATGTGGGTTTCATGTATATTAATGTTTATATTATTTTTACACCTCTAAGTAATTTGTTTATGCTTACTTTTTTTCTTAATGAACAGCTTGAACATACAATTTGACTGCAAAAATTTGTACCTATATTCGAAGAAAATAAAATTTTTAAACATTTTACATTTACTTAAGAAGTAATTATTAGCTTGAAGTTTTTAAATGTTGAAAGCAGACGTGGAATTTTTAGTAATAAAAATTTATTAATTACTTTCAGGCTATTATAAGGTCAGGAACTATAATAATTTCTTTATTCTTGAAATAATCGCAAATGTTAACAGTGTTATACTATGAATTCACAAGCACTAGGACCCCAACAGATGGCGGAAATAACTCAAAGCACATTTAATAGGAGAGAACTTACCACATGAAAGTTTCGTTTTTCACTTCTAAATTTAAAGTTAATTTTGAGTGGGCAACCAACTAGTGGGCAGGCGGTCACTTACCTAAACTAAGTAACGGTTTTTCTAGAGAGTCTCATAGAGTTCTAGCTCAAAATATAGATAGATTTTATTAGGACAGGACTAAACTCATAAAAGATTCGTATTTAAGTTGGAGTCATTTTTAAATTTAAAGTCAATTGTGTGAGTGTCTTATTTAAGCTTAGTATGCGTTTTTCCAATTTGTAGTTGAAATATTTTCGTACCTTTCATTCGCTGATGTTACTCTCAGGATTTGCTAAAGAATAATAGTAGCAAAAGGCACTTGTAATGCTTGATATTGTTCGCAAAGAAAATCACTAAAAATTGACAAAATTAAATGGTAATTGAATGGTAACACTTCGCTCATGTTTGATTTGGCAGATAATTAGTTTTATCCTTCCCCTGAACGAATATGGTTGTGCATACGCTTGAACAACGCTGGGAAATATTGCGACATTACTTTGAAAATCATGGTAATGTTGCAGAATGTGTGCGAAAATTGCGTACGGATTTTGGAAGAAGAGAAGTACCGTCAGCTCCGTATGTTCATTATTTTGTGAAAAAACTGAAAAAAACTGGCATCATCATCGATAAACCAAAGCGTGAAAAGCCAAAAACAGTGCGTACACCCGAGAATATTGGTGCTGTGACAGAAAGTGTGCGTGAAGCACCATCAACATCAATTCACCGTCGTTCTCAACAATTGAACATTCCAGAGACATCATTGAGACGAATTTTGCATAAAGACCTTGGTTTGACGCCATACAAGTCCCAATTGGTTCAGGAGTTGAAGCCAAGTGACCATCCAATGCTTTTTCGCTTCGCAAAGTGGGCCTGCGTTCGACTTATAGAAGATGCCGATTTTGCAAAAAAAATCAAACGAAGCTCATTTTGATCTTGGCCGGTATGTAAACAAGCAAAATTGTCGCTTTTGGGGCACAGAAACCCGTACGCATGCATTGAAAAGCCGACGCACCCTAAACGAGTCACTGTTTGGTGTGGTTTTTGGTCCAGAGGCATAATTGGGCTATTTTTCTTCGAAAATGAGCAAGGAGTGGCCATTACAGTCAATGGCGATCGTTATCGGGCAATTTTTGTTCACAAAAATTGATGAGGAGGAATCCAGTGTCAACATTTGGTGGCAACCGGACGGCGTTACATGCCACACATCCGAAGCTACACTCGATGTTTTGCGTTCTATTTTTGAAGATCGCATTATAAACCGCAGATCTGATGTTGTTTGGCCACCTCGATTTGATTTCTTATTTAACAGTCGCCTTATGCCTTATTATTACTAAAGCTTAGTAGGAAATCTATAACTGAATTTTTAGAGAAGCCAAAATATTTATGTTAAAGTCACAGAAGCTTCATACACAACACTAGGACTGTTTAAAAAATACATACAAAAATGTTAACGCTTTAAGAAAAATTACCAACCAATTTAAAATGTTTTTCTTCTGAAGGTTCTCCAATAAAATTTTGAACTTAAAGATTAGCTATTTACTAGCTAAACCTAAGTAATTTCCATAATACTGTTGTCATTCCTTTTGGTTGGAATCGTCCAAAGAACGTTATACTTGCTGTAACGCTATAACCTTAACTATATGATTTTAATATACGTTAATATCTGCTAGATTCCTTTCATAAATATGTTATGCTATTCTCGTATAATATTTATTATTCAAAAAATATATTTGAAATATATTACTGTGGGAGTTATATGGCTGCTCATATAACTCAGCAATGGATTTTACAACAAATTTTGTATAGAGAATTCGTTTTATATCTAAAGCTAAAATGATTAAATAAGAGTTTTCATTAAACCAACACAGCAAAAAGACAATTAAACTCAAAAACCCTACTATACAAAAACACAGAAAACATTTTGCCACTGCAAATATCAATACTGTGTTCCAAAAAAATATGATGTCTAAACCATTAGATCAAGAGTTTGCATCCTTTTGAGACGGTTATTACCTTCAAATAGGAGCAAGTTTCTAGCCAGGGGATTGGGATGAGTTGTCAGGTTTACCGTATAAGAAAATGTTGCATTATATATTTCCTGCCAGATAGTGGGAACATTGAGGTCGCTATGGATGTTTTTTTATATACCATGGTGCCCGCGTTATTAATCTTAAACTTTCGACTGCCTTCTTTGTAAGTTTTGAATACTAGATGGCTTCGCTGTTTCTCATATCTGGATGCCATATGCCCATATTCGTTTTATGACTGCAGGAGCACCTTCAGGTCTAAGTCTAAAGATGACCGTGGCCCAAAAAGCCAGTGTAGTGGGACTGCTTTTAATTAAAGCTGGGTTATTTTTGCAGCGATATGATGACTCCACTTGTTCAGGAATTTTTACGCCGTTTATGGTTAAAGCTGAATAATTTTTACTCCTTAAAGTAAAAGTAATATGAACACATTTACTAGCATTAACTGCAACCCTCCATTTTTCTAACCATTTCTCCATCTCCACGATATACAACTGGATGCGAGTTGATGCGGCTACAGGTTTCCGTAAAAACTGTTCAACTATTACCAACTTATTGCATTTTACTTCAATAATTAATCAGGGTTTCGTCAAAGGTGAACAAACTGATAGTGTTAACACGGACTTTAGTTAAGCATTCGACAAAGTTAATCATAAACTTTGTTTGCGTAAATTGAGCTTGCTAGGTTTCACTACGAATGCCCTTAAATGGATTTCATCATATCTGTTTAATCGAAAACAAAATGTCTTATTCAAAAATAATACTATGAGAGATATTCCAGTTTTATTTGAAGTACCTCAAGGCCAATTTTATTTTCCCTTTTTATTAGTGATCTTCCAAACGTTATCCAATTCTTCAACATTCTGATGTACGCAGATGTCCAAATTTTCTTCAGTTACGTTAATGTACTGGATCAATCTGACAAATATGGTGCGATATAAACTTAATTAAATTATATCTATTGAAATGCAAGTGTATTTGATACTCACAGCTTTTCAGGAAGATCTCAGTTGCAATTTGTGAATAATATTTTGGGATGGGAACTTTAATAAACACCAAATTAACTGTTATATCTCACATTCACATGACCGTTAATAAGGCTAAAGATGTACTTGTGTTCATTAAAAGGCGGGCTAAACAGTTCACTGTTCACATAACAAAACAATTATACACATCACTAGTGAGATTTATTTTAAAATATGGTTTAGTAATATGGAACCCATAATATAATGTGGATTATAATCATGTTGATATTAATCAGATTATGTACATATGTATCTTTTGATATTAGTTTCATTAATGGAAAAATTGCTGTCGAATTCCTAATTTCTAATATCAGTTTTAATGTTCCGGTTCATTTAACTCGATGTTATCAGCTTTTGTTCTTACAGTTCTTTCGAAACAATTATTCAAATGCGGATCCATTTCATATTTGTATTTTGTAAGGATTTTAATAGTTTATATAAATTTATTGATCATTGGTATTGAGTTATTTGGATTTGCTCCGCCAGTAAATGAAATGTTCTCTTTCTTTTTCGGCTGTACTGGCTGTTTGTTCGGTATGAACGGCAAGCACTTTCGAAGTGATGACAATATTCTCAATGGATTGATTATTCTTTATACTCTTTATCACTAGATGCTGTAAAGTGACAAATAATTGTGTATTTGAAGGACTAGTTTAAGTTTTAAGTAAAATATACATGTTATAGTCTGTACAGATTACATCTTTAGAAAAAATCAATCAATAAATAAAAAAAGAATACGCCTGCAATAGACATTAAAAGTATGAAATCGCGCGTTCTTTCCATTTTTTCTGCATATCACCTAACTGAAGGTTGTCGTAAAATTCTCCAAATGTTTTGACTTGCACATTCTTCTTAGAACAACTTGAAATCCAGACTGAACTCAATATTCGCTTTAAGAAACCTGATTGCCGAAAATATTAAAAACATAAATTTTACTTGCCTGTTGTATCACACATAAGACACGTACTATTTTCGTGAGTTAATTAAATAAAATGTATATTTTGTGATAAAAATTTAACCCCATTATTCAAGCACTTTACAGACAAGTGATTTTAGGGGAAGCCTGTGATCGTTCTTAAAATCTTTTGTTGTTGCCATTGGATTTTTTCGAAGCTAAAAATTTGTTAATCCTATTACATCATAATAACACTGAACAACAAAGTTTTTGTTTCGGGGTTG
This sequence comes from Trichopoda pennipes, assembly GCA_030448955.1. Taxonomy (NCBI): domain Eukaryota; kingdom Metazoa; phylum Arthropoda; class Insecta; order Diptera; family Tachinidae; genus Trichopoda; species Trichopoda pennipes. The sequence continues at coordinate 7,116,987 of JASKUP010000067.1, forward strand.
AAATAAGCTAATTTTAATGTATTTCCACGTGTTAGAACCGAAAATGAACATACAAATTATATATTAGCTCTTGTTTTCAATATATATATATATATATGTATATATATTGAGTTTTCAACAAATGAAATATTTCATCACCAACAGTTGGTACACATGTTTGTTTACATAATTTCCCTCTCTTCAGCTGTTAAGACTGCCTATGAACATTATTTTGGTGTGAAAGTTGGGGACCAAGATAAATCATGGGCTCCTCATATATGTTGTAAATCTTGTTCCGTCATATTGCGAGAGTGGCTGAAAAATAAAAACCGGGCAATGGCTTTTGCAGTACCTATGGTTTGGCGTGAGCCTACCAATCATACAGACGACTGTTATTTCTGCTTAACTCCTCCCATTAAGCATGGTTTATCTATGAAGAAAAGAGGAACGGTTAAATACTCTAATCTCTCATCTGCTCTTCGGCCTGTACCATACTCAGACACTTTGCCAGTCCCTTCTCCACCTCAAAACTATGAAATTTTAGAGGAAGGTGATAAAGACTGTGTAGAAGGAGCAGCCCATCCTTCTACATCTTATGACCCTGATTTTGAGGTAAGCGATAGGTCTAGTGATCCGCACAGAATTAGTCAAGCAGAGTTGAGTAACCTTATAAGAAATCTTGGCTTGTCTAAGGAAAAGGCTGAGCTTTTAGGGCCAAAACTACAACAGTGGAATCTTTTAAAACATGATGTGAAAATATCTCAGTACAGACAGCGTCAAAAAGATTTGCTTCCTTTTTTGAGAAGAAAGACTCTTCAAAACTAAGCGTAAAAGCTGTACTTTTGCATAATGGAAATCAGTTACCTTCTATTGCTATAGGTTATGCAGTTCACATGAAGGAAACTTATATAAATATGAAAACACTTCTGCAATCAATCAACTATGAACAACACAAGTGGCAAGTCTGTGGTGATCTGAAAGTCATTGATATACTCCTAGGAATTCAATTAGGGTTCACCAAGTACTGTTGTTTTTTGTGTCTGTGGGACAGCCGGGATAGAAAATCTCACTACAAAAAAGTGAACTGGCCTAAACGGGACCTAAACCCTAATGAAAAAAATGTAGTTGACGAGCCTCTTGGAGGATGTTCTCCTTACCCCATTACATATTAAGTTGGAACTAATGAAAAACTTTGTCCAGAGCTAATAAACATTTTTCATTGTCATTTTCGCTTTTATCACCCCAAAATTAGCAGAAGTTGACTATCTTAATGTAGGAAACATTCCAAAAATATTTTTTTGTTGTGCAGTGTAATCGATGTTTTTCTCATTTGTAAGCTTCCGCAGGTCCCTAAGAAGAGAAGTAACTGACTTTGAAGCCGATTTTCGCCTACAAAAGTGAAAAAATACTGACAACTCACAAACCGTTATTGTTTGGAACGCCGTTAATATAACTTTAATTTAACTAACCAAAATTTATATGAAAGTATCACATTAACGGAAAAACTGCAAACAAATTCCCGATTTATAATATCTGTTTCAATATTCTATTTCATTTAATTTGATGTTATCAGTCATTGTTCTTACAGTTCTTCCGAAATAATTATTCAAATGTAAATCCGCATTCGAAGAATTTGTAAGGATTTTAATAATCTTAATAAATTTATTGATTATTCTTCAATTATAGATGTTTTAAAGCGAAATATTATTATTTATTTAAACGAGTACAACTGTTTTCAGTAAAAGATGCATGCTATGATCTATAACGTTTACATCTATAGACTAAATCAATAAATAAAAAAATAAATAGTTTTAATTAGTTTTTTTCAACAGCATGATGCTTCATCCTCCTTTGATCTTACTACATGGATAAATATAATATATAATATAAACTAAAAAAAATAATTATAAAAAAGCTAGTACATATTTTAAATTAATTTTCTTTTAAAACTCAACCGGCAAAAGGAGTTAACAAATAAGTCAAAACTTGAAAGCAACACAAGCAGCACCAACAGGTGTTTAGAGAAAATTTTACCTCTTGTTTGCAAAAAGATATGTAATCATTATTATATTAATGGCGATGTACGAAATATACTAGAATATGATTAACTACACCAAAAAATATAAGTAGAATATGTAAAACAACAACTAAGAACTTGTATTTCTTATTAAATTTGCTTAAGATACAAATCATTTTGCAATACACACAATTTTCTTTTTTTTTTTTTGCAACAATATTTTTTTGTTAAGTCGTTAATTCGTTGCAAAGTTGTGAAATTTGTTTATTATCTGTGGTAATTTTTGTACATACCACGGAATTGATAAATACAAAAAAAAAACAGAAATATCAAAAGCTATTTAGTTTCCTTGCCAAACTAAATCTCTCTTGGCTTCTTTAATGTTCAAGTAGACAGTGCCACAGTGTTTTAAAACAAGGACACTTAAGTTGTAATTTAAAAATAAATATATATATATTTCTATGATTGCATTTTCTATTTAGTTTTTTTCTTAATTAATCTTTTAACAGATGTTGTTTTTAATATTCAACTAAAAAGAATATGTCGACTTAAAAGTGGTGAAATTTCTTTTATGAAAGTCCTCGTTCTAGTTTCTAGATTCCGTAATTGTTATCATTTTTTATTTTGTACGGAAACACTGTGATTTTGTTATACATCTTTAATAGGAAGTTTGATTATTTGAAAATTACAATGAGTACAACATGAACGAACAACATCTTAGAAACGTGAACAAAACAAAAAAAAAACGAGCAGCAAAAAAAACTGTCGAAATAACTGGGGAGGCAAACAAATGGCACGGACTGATATAAGTTTTTTTTTTAATATAGAGAAGTAGCACTTTAGGCAACAATGCCTACTTAGTCAAGTACCGTGCTATATTCTTTAGGAACGTGATAGAGAAGAGATGAAATAGGTGATGAAAGTAGAAGGATAGTCGGAAATTAACTGCCGTATAAAGACAGCACAGCGACCAGTGACTATGCCTTCATTGCTGAGCAGCCCCACCCACCGACAGTCAATTTTAAATTTTGTAATGAAAAAAAACCAAGGTCTTCGCTGGGAATCGAACCCACAACCCCTATACTGACAAGCTAGTACACTGCTTACTAGCCTACAGGGGCACCTTCTCGTTTAAACAGTTTTGTTTAAAGTTTAAATAAATGTAATTTTCTAAACGGCAAAGTTAGGATTAGAATCACAGACGAGCTATTCGATCGATATCACTACAGTGGGGCCTTTTGCAATTTTTCGTTGCAAAAATTATGTTTTAAAGTAATAAAGATATTTAAAAATTTTTAAAAGTATTTAATAGAAGACTTTTCAAGGTTCAATATACATGATTTGCGGTGGCACTGTGCACAGTGTCGGCTTTTGCATGTTTTCGTTACAAACATCATAACTTGTAAATTATTAAAGATATTTTAAAAATATATAAACTATTAAAAAGATAACATCTTCCGCTTAAAAATAACTAACCTGCATGGCCATAACCCTGCAGAGGCACTATGCACAGCGAATTTTTCGTTACAAATATCATAACTTTTAAAGCTACCAAGGTATTTATAATGGTTAAAAATTACTTAATTTCTAAATCCTTTCGATTTATAATAGGTGCTCCCGCATTTTGATAGGTACTGTGAATGGTGACACATTTCGAACTTTTTTGTCACAAAATCATATCTTTTGAACTAATGATATTTTTAGAATTTAAAAAGCATTTAACTTCTTGTGCTTTAAATGATATTTTCATAAGGAAGTCTAGAAAAAAACTACTCTAATATAACATGTTTAAACAATATTATATTTCTTATTGGAGTGGCCTCCATAGGAAACCCCTATGTAAAAATGTTGGAAATGAAATTGTTTTTTGTTTTTTTTTTGTTTGATTTTTTTTGTTTTATGGAAGAAATATTCTTAGTCATAGATAAAAAAATATACTGTGATATAAATATCTATGACTAAGAATATTTCTTCCATAAATGTTGGAAATGTTTTTTATTTTCAAAATATTTGCTGTGTTTTTGTAAAGAAGAATTTTTGAGTTTAGCTTTTTTGTTTGCTGTGTTGGTTCAATAAAAACTCTCATTTAATATATTTGTTTTGAAATGTAAGACTCATGAATTGTTTTTAAAAAATTTGAGAGGGAGGAGTCGTGTTTGTGCAGTCAACCAGATAACACGTGTTTTTATAGAGCGGAACAAAAATTATTAAACATTAAAGTTTTGTTTCAATCGTTCTATTTTTTGACTCTTATTACATTTTTTGAGAAGCCTATAGAAGGCAAACAAGTGTTTTTTTTACGAGTGCTGTAGAATAAAATTTATATATATATATATTTTTTTAATAAATCTTTGAGCCGATTGGCCCTTTGGGCGTTAACAAGAATGGACTTGTCAGTTATGAACGAGCAGGAAGAGCATACCTCTGGCAAGAAGAGGAAAATTCCAGACAGGAATTCAACTTCCGATGACAAGTTGGATTTTGACGCATTAGTCCAGCTTAATGCGAAACTGATGGAAAAGCTGGATGATGCGGGGCGAAAGATTGGCTTACTCGTCCATGAGAACGAGTCTCTAAAGAAGAAATTGGAATGCGTCATCAATATGCATTCTGTTGATGCCAATAGTATTGAGTCGCTTGAGTTGGTCGAGGAGTCCCAAGCGGCTTTTGCAACACCGGCGCCAAGTGAAGAAGAGCAGAAAAGAAGAGAAAAGAGTGCAGTAGCAGGCAAGAAGGCAGCAGCAGGCAAGAGGGCAGCTATGCGGCCACAGCAGGCAAGTAGCAAAGCTCAAGTAGAAAAGAAGGTGAGCAATTCTGTTCCGGTGCTGACGACTTATGACATTAATGTAAAAAATATTGTAGGTCAAATTGACAAACTGTTAGGTCACAAGAATTATAGTGTTAAGGTTTTAGGAAAGAACGTAGCAAATATAGAGGTCTGCATTCTTGAGGATTTTCTGAAGGTCAAGGTCTTTTTGGAAGCGGAGAAAGTTAAATTTTATACTTATACTCCTAAGAGTTTACGTCCGTATACGTTGGTGATAGAGGGCCTTCCCGACTCTTTTGAGTCGGAGGAGATTACTGAGTATTTTGGCAGTCTTCAAATTAATTGCAAGATCATTGGTTTAGTTCGATTAGGAGGTGATAAATGGGTTGTCAGATTGACAAGAGACTCGGACATAGATAAATTTTACGCGGTCCGATATGTCCTCCGTTGTAAGATAAGCATCAGAAAATTTAGACGGACAGGTATTACACAGTGCTTCAACTGCCAGCGGTATGGGCACGTTTCCTCTAACTGCCGTATGCCTTATAGGTGTGTTAAGTGTGCGGGGTCTCATGGTCCTGGAAAGTGTGAAGTTCCTCCTCGAGACCAGAATGTGCAGGAAACTTTGATTACCAATCCAGTTACTGGTCAGGTGTCAAAGCGAATAGGGCTTCCTGTTAAGTGCTGTAATTGTGGTAGTGAGGGCCATGCGGCTAGCTCGCGGGAGTGCCCGCGAAGACTAGAACTGCTTCGTAGAAAAGAGGAGAGGAAGCTATCCAGGGCTGGGCCTCCTACACGTGTTCCATACGCTATTAGGAGCGGTGTTAAATCAGGAGTTAGTTATGCCGCTGCGGCTGGAGCAGCATTGACTCGTGACCTTCCGGCGGCTGTACCGACATCCAACACTACTGGACAGGGACATTCGGACAGATCGGAAATTTCTATGGAAGTGGCTATGGCTCAATTTGACATGATGGACAAAGACTGTAAGCGTTTGTTTGGCGGCGGACTTTTAAATTGTTTGGGCAAAATTGGTGGATTTGGACTTAAATATCGCAATTTGGACAACGACGAGGACAGATCCCGAGCGTTGCTTGGCATGCTTTTGACGCTTAGGCATGGATAATTTATTTAAAATTATATTTATTAATGTCAACTCAATTGTCTCAAGACACAAGAGACACTATTTGAGTTTGTTCCTGACGCGACATAAACCTGACGTACTCCTTATGGTTGAACACCATTTAAGTGCTCGCCATATATTCGACATGACTGGATACAGAACTTTTAGACATGACCGCCAGAACGGAAGAGGGGGAGGCACAGCTGTCCTCGTTAGGGATGAGTTGCACTGTGAGGAGATCGTACTACACAGTGGATCTGTTGAGAATACGGCGGCCCGTATTCGAAGGCAGGCCAATGTGGATTTGATTGCCATTGCAATGTACCTTAAACCCAGTGAGACTTTCACTGCGGAATGCTTTGATGAAATGCAGCCACTGGTACGTAATTGTAGTGTGGTCATTGGTGCTGACCTCAATGCAAAGCATCCTTACTGGGGGGATCGACTTACGAACGCGAGTGGGCGTAACCTCCGAGAATTTCTTCTCTCAAGCCCTGATGTTGAAATTCGCCAAACTGACGGGCCGACCAGAATAAATGACGTGTCCTCTTCCTTCATTGACTTTTTTCTCACATCAGTAGACATCACTACAGAAAGTACGAACTACCTAAGGACATTGGACTATGAATCGGATCACAAGGCTGTAGTGATAGAATTCTTCACGAGTGACTTTCTGGTGCGAGAACGGTCCACCAGGTTTGACTTTGACCATATGAACAGACGCAGTTTTACGCGCAGACTGTCTTTAAATCTTGATACGTGTGGACTACCTTTGGACAGAAACGTGACTGAGACCGAAATTGATGAATGTGTTGCCGCGATGGAAAGAGCCTTCCAAGATGCTATGGAATATTCCATACCGAAAGTCTCCACGGGAGGCAGAGGGTTGCGGAAGCTGCCTCGACACATTCTTCATTTCATCGACCAGAAAAAGCGACTAAGGCGGGTATCACATAGGTGTGAGGACCCTGGTAGACGGAATATTTTGAAAGCGGAAATTAGAAATTTGGACAGAATAATACAGGGGGCCATAGCTGCTTTTGAACGTGACCACTGGACAAATTTTCTTAGAAAAATTCGACTTAACGACAGGACTTTTCGGAATGTAAAGTCGGCTGTTGGACTCAACAAACGACCCGTAATTCGAAACTTGGTGGATGCAAATGGCGCTGTTGTTTCTGATAGTGCTGGAGTGGCTAACCTGTTAGCAACCCGTTTCTTTCAGGTTGGTCCTTCTGGTCCAAGTGCACATTTGGATCCATTTGGTGCGAATGTGCGGGCAGTTGTGTCGACTTTAGACAGGACGTCACCTTTGATTTTTTTTGGTAGGACTTTTACGGCGGACGGTAGCTTAATTGATCCAGACACAAGCGAAGACAATATAGGGTTCATTAACTCTACATCTGTGGGCAATGCGTTGAGGCGTAGACCAAATAAAAGATCTTGTGGTATGGACGGGATTTCTGATGTTGTTTTGAAAAGAACCAATGTTATAGCTTGGAGATTTCTAGCAATAGTTTTCAATCATTGCTATAATATTGGCTATTTTCCAAAATCGTGGAAATCGGCCCTAGTCGTTCCGGTACTGAAACCCAGATCGGATCCTGTGGTATGTGGAAGCTATAGACCCATTTCCCTTCTATCTGCTTTTGGAAAGTTGTTTGAATTCATTCTCCTGGCAAAGATAAATGACGTTATAATTGACAAGGACATTTTAAAAGACTTCCAATTTGGATTTAGAACTGGACTTTCGACAACGCATGCGCTGACGGTGCTAACGGACTTCATTGCCAGGGGACTGAATAGAAGATGCCCAACAATAGCTGTAAGTCTGGACTTTGCCAAGGCGTTCGACACGGTCTGGCATGACGGGCTTATATTTAAGATGGTGAATATGGGATTTGGTGTGGGCCTTTGCCGCATAGTGGACAACTTTTTAGGAAACCGATCATTTCGAGTGCGCGTGGGTGATGTTCGGTCGGACGAGGGTACGATTTCTGCTGGAGTGCCACAGGGCTCGTTACTGGGGCCTGTGCTTTACAATATCTTTGTCTCTGACATACCACAACCGCCGCGGGAGATTCTTTTAATTGTGTATGCCGATGATATCCTCATTGCCTCTTCAGGTGCTAGAGCAAAAGCCACTAATGACCGACTAAATTACTATTTGACGACACTGACGGACTATTTTAGAAAATGGGGTCTAACTTTGAACATTGCGAAGACCGTGGCCGTAATGTTTAAGGGAAGGCGGAAATATATTTACCCAAATTGTAGATCGTACAGACTTTGTTTGACTCTCGGACGAGAACAGATTGCGACTTCGGACAGGCTTAAATACCTGGGTGTCACCCTTCATGAGAATTTTGAAAGTTATCGGCACATTGACGATATTTTGCAGCGAAGCAAGAGAATTTATTCCGCGTACCAGGGAGCTCTGAAACGTAGTGGCGGCCTTGATAGGAGGGTGCGTCTTCTTGTGTATCGCCAAATAATTCGCCCTGTCATCTCCTACGCCTTTCCGGCTTGGTTTGGGATTTCTTCTCACCAGATGGAGAGACTTAGGAGATGGGAGAGACGGGTGTTGGTTGCTTGCCTTGGACTAAGGCCTTATAGAGGACCAAGTGGCGAGTTCCGCAGGCCATCATGTAGATCAATCTACAACGCAATTGATTTTGCGCGGGTGGATGTCTATATGATGGAAATGGCTGTGAAGTTCCTGGAGGGCGCACGTTCTTTAGGTAACTCCCTGGTTGCGGGGTGCTTTTCTGCGTCGCGTGATTTGGAGAGTGTTCGGATGTCCCGGTATCTCTGCCCGGTGGACTTATTAACTTTGAAAGAGGCTGGCATTCTTTATGAGAATGCAGACCTCTTATTTTATCATAGAAGGCTGCGTTCTTTAAGCACTCAGAACATTGTGTATAATACCGCTCAATAGTTAATTTTAGTATAATTTTTCTCAATTGTTAATTCATTTTTGTTTTGTTTACTTTGAATTTGTTATTATTGTTTTTTTTTTGTTATTTCTTGTTTTTTACATTGTTCTTGTTTTGTTTTTGTTATTTCTTGTTTTCTATTGTTCTTGTTTTGTTTTTAGTTATAAGTTATTAGTGTTTCTTATTTTTAAGTAGATTCTAAGAGCGTTCCTTTTTTTATTCCTTTTTTTTGGAAATTAGTTTATAATTTTTAATAAGTTTTTTGCAAGAGATGACCCCAAAAATGTGTCAACTGTGTTAATAATAAGGAAGTCTTTGAAAAATAATTTTTTTTATGTAAAGAATAATTTGTAAAATTTTGTAATATTTTTGTTAATTTTTAATAATCTTTTGTAAAAGTTTTGGAAAATAAATTAACCTTTGAAATCTGAAATCTTTAAAAAATTTGAGATAAAATCCACCGATAAGCTATATGAGCAGTAGTAAATGACTATATGGATATGCTTTCATCCACAGTAATATATTTAATATATTTTTTAAGTAATGAATATGATATGAGAATATCATAAAAAAATTATTTTTTTTAGGAACTTAGCACAGATTAACGTAGATTAAATTATATTTTGCATTTATGTTACAGATACACATTTTTGAAATATTTATATATATTAAGTTATTTATAACATTTTTTTTATTAGCCAGTTCTTTTTAAAATAGTCGTTAACATTGAGAGCGATATCTACCAGCCTTAATATTTTGGAGCTATAATTATGTTCTTCTAAATACTTTCGGAATCTTATGTGCCTTCGTGATGAAATTAGTTGGTCTGGAGACGCCAGCATATTGAAAAGACCCTCATTCTGTATAATCCGTGAAATCATGCAAGTATTCTAGTGTTTGCTTTTGCCTTCCTGGGCGTTTTCTGATAACTCTAAAATTGGTAAGCAGTGCTATTCAATGAAATTTTTACCATGAGCCAAAATCTTATGTACTGTAGGAGTAAGTTTCTTCTGAGGCTACATTTGAGCCAAAAAGTCAGTTTTTGATGCATAATAAACTTTGGGCCATTTACCATATCTTTAGAGCTTATAACATTTAGGATAACTGCTAACCTTTTTATAATTTCATAGTAGAGCCCAGTAATTCGGGCTTTTGCCTCGTCATTTAAAAAGAAAAGGCTCTGGACATAATACCTTTGTTAGTACTTATATACCCCTGCTTTGGACAGTCTGCTCTCAGGCCAAACTTCTTAAGAAATTCATTTTTTATAACTATTTTTCGAGGAAAAACTTTTACTTTTGGTGTTGCCTTCTTATCACTATGTTAACATTAGCCTTCTCGCGGAATTGTATAAGCGAGTTTTCAAATAAACGCCATGCTTCTAATTCGCGACGTTCATTGTGACTTTTGTTGTGATAATATCACAAAATTGTATGTTTGTTAGAAAATATATAATTTAAAGAACGCTTAAGATATAGTCGCATATTATATAAAAGTTAGCTAGTTTTAAAATGCTTTCCTGCCTCCTTCAATTATTGTCCATCGCTGCAGATATTGAAATTGACTACCGTGTTGGTCTGTAGTTGGGCGTTTTGTTATTATTATAGTATATTGTTTTTCTTTTAGTTGTTGTTTTGTTTGTAAGTCGGCTTATTGAGTAGGCAGCGGTAAAACAACAAAAATTCTTGTTGTATTAGATATTATTTGTAAGTGGTAGGTTGTGGTTTTGTTCATAGATTATTATTATTGTTTTTGCGTTGCTAACTTTCGTTGTCTGTTGTTTTGTTAAGTTACATGATTGTTGCAACAAATTTTTTGTTGGTTGTTGCAACTTTAACAAATAACATTGAATTATTACAAGTTCTTGTAAGTTATGATGACTTGCATTTTTCTTATTTTTTCGTACATTTAGAAAAATTTTGCTAAAACCTTCGAAATAAATTTATTTCAATAAAAATATATATTATAAATATATAAGTATTAATCTTAATAGTGGTCTTTTTAAATAAATTTATCTTATATATTTTCAATATTTCGCTTTCCTATGGAAAGCTTCTTCAGGAAATTATTTTTTTAATTAAAAAAAAAATATTAACAAATTGAAAAACAATTTTGAAAACAATTGGCAAAAACATATAAAATAATTTTCTTCATACATACATACATACAAAATTAAAATTTCAAATATTTAAACATACAAAAACAAGGAAACAGAAATTAAATAATAAATTCTCTGTTATAAAATAATTATCACAAATTGTGTCTTTTGATTTAAGTACCTATAATTCTAATTCTATTAAGATTAATTCTTATATATTTAAGAAAAAAAAAGTTGAATTATAATAATAATCAAAAAATATTTATTATATTTATTTATTTGATTTTTATTTGAAAGAGTTGTTAAATACGTATTTTGTTATTAATTACATAAAGATATTAAGATTATATCCTTTACTACTTAAATATAGAAAAAAATATTTTTATAAAGTAGTAGATTGAGTAACATATCCGGTTTTTTAACAATAAGTTTGTTTTTCAATTGTAACAATACCAACAACATGATAGTTTTGACATTTGCTTTTTAACGTATTCGTAGTAGTGGCACTGAAAACTATTACAATGAATTCAATTTCGCACGAAAAGATAATTAAGATAATTAAAATCCACTATGAAAATTGTGGTTCTGTTAAAATCACATTTCGTAAAATCCGTGATATTTTCAGAAAACTGTAGGTGCCCCTGTAGGCTAGTAGGTAGCGTACTAGATTGTATGTATGGAGGTTGTGGGTTCGATTTCCAAGAAAGACCTTGGTTTTTTTTACTACAAAAATAAAAATTGACTGTCGGTGGGGCTGCTCAGCGATGAAGGCATAGTCACTGGTCGCTGTGCTGTCTTATATACGGCACTTAATTTCCGACTATCCTTCTACTTTCACCATTTGTTTCATCTCTTCTCTATCCCTTTCCTAAAGAATGTAGCACGGTACTTGACTAAATAGGCATTGTGGCCTGAAGTGCTACTTCTCTTACAAAAAACAAAAAAAAAAACATGATACCGCTATTAAGAATTTGTATTGACAGGCGTGTTCGACCGGGTCGTTAAACTAAAAACATTCGAGCCATGAGCCACAGTGTTTAGGCAGATCCACATTTGTCAATTCTTCGACGTTCTCAACAATTGGATTACCCAGAACCACCACATGGCAAATTTGGCATAATCATTTGATTTTGAAGCCTTACAAGGTGCAACTGGTGCAGAAATTAATTCCGACCGACCTTTCATATTGAGACTACCGGCTGGTTTTTTTGAAAAAAATTATTTTTTCAGATGTAGCCCATTTTCACTTGTCAGGGTATGTCAAGAAGTAAAATTGCTGCATATGGACTTCTGAAAATCCTAGAGCAATTACTGACATTGAATTTGTGGGGCTAAGTTAAGGAAGATATTATACAGAGCCAATTGAAGCGATTTTAGCCTTAAGACTATGATATGATTAACGAAATAAGACCGCAATGGTGCGAAAAAAAGTGATTAAAAACTTTGATGAAAGAATCGACATCTATCAACGTGGTCGTGGTAGATAATTTTTTATTCATAATTGCCAAACTTTTTACTTCGTAATGTAGTAAATATGTGAATCATCTTAATCTTAATTTTTTTGTTTTATTTTGTTAAGAAAGATTTTGGGAAAAAACCCTTTATGCACATTTTCAAAGGATATAGATTAAAACAAAACTACAACTAAGGATAATATTATAAAGAAGCGAGCTAATTGATGTGTGTATACCTAGAAAGCATACACCTGAAATTGAAATTGAAACACTGCAAGTTGGTCAAAATAAATTGTTTAAAATGTTTTAATTTAAATTTTCCAAACTGGGGGTGAGAGAAAAAGAATCTGAAAAAAATGGCCCTATAGCTAAGGATCACCCTAGAATATATAGCGAACTCCTTGACCACTCTTAGTCAATGCATACATTTTGGTATGGATTTCTGAAATACATATATCTCTTAAAATATTCCTTTGGAGCTTTGATGATGATTACTTTGACTTAAGACTAAAACTTAAATTTGCTGCATAACTTTTTAAGTGCATTTGCTGTTTTTGTTAAGCTTGGATAACTATGTTGCAAGTGGTTGGAAGGTAATTATTTTATGCTGTTTTTTATTTGTATCTTTTTCTTATTTTGTTTTTTGTGTTTCTTTTTGTTCAATGCGTTCTTTACACAATTTCAATTTCCTTTTAGTTCGCAGTATAGATGTATACATTAAATCAATAAACTTGGTTCAATTGAATTGTGCAAAAATTAAAAACGAGAATATAAAATGGTTGCATAGTTATTTATACTTTGCGTAGTTAACAGTCATAATTTAAGGTTTGGTTTGTTATTTCGTTAGTTTTTCTTTTTTTTGTGAAATAAAAAAGATTTCATTATTTTTTCGGCATAGTTTTTCAAAAATCGTCATATTGTTGCCAAACCAAAACGAATCAATTTTAGTATTCGTTCTACTAAACTAATAATGCCAGAAGTTGACCCAGTTTAGATTTTTGAGTTGAATATTGGTTTTATAGATTGCTGTGTGTTTGTATGCTTCAATTTAAAATTGTTACAAACTCTCTTATTTGGCCAACTTCTTGATTATGATTTCCATTATCAGGTTAATAACAACTTTTGCGACGTACAGCTTACTAGATTTTATTTTTGTTTTTCATTTTTCCATCTTTTATATGGCAAATATTATTATTATCATTATATAGCACTTGACTTTTCGTCTGTAAGCCACGGTTTGTATAAGAGATTAAAAAAACAATTTTTTACGGAGATTTAAAATCCACATGTTGTTTTAAACAACATAATTATTGCGGAAATAAAATGTTATGTTTTAATTACAGTTTAAAAAACTAAGATTTGAAAAAGTATTTCTTTTTATTTAACACGAAATATATAATTATCACTTGTTGGTGTTGTTGCTCGTTAAAAGCTAACCCTAGGATATTATTTGCACCTGTACGTTAAATTTGAAGTGAAAGAACTATTTGTTATATATGGAAAGGAAAGTTATTTCTTTTATGAGCTTTTTTATGCATATGAAATTTCTTTCTTTTGGATTTACTGCAAATAGCTTAAAACTAATACACCACTACCTCACTTTGCGTCATTTCGTTTTGCACTTTTTCGAAGTTGGGTCACTGCTTATTTAATACTAAATTTCACTGTGCTTCATTAGTTTTCAAGGTTGCGTTGTTTTGCGTTATTTTGACAAAGTCTTTCATGTCTAAAACAGAAAAATCTGCGCCAGGATTATAAAACTAGAAAGGGCATACTGACTGTTCTTCTTGGTGCTAATGCTGATTTAACGGTTTCTTATTTATCAATCAGAAAGAAAATCCAAGAGCTATGAAAGGTTGTTCAAAGAATTTGATTCTGCTTCCTGTCCATGGGTGAGTAACCAAAAAGCATGGATGACAACATAATTATGTCAAAATTAAATCTTATTGCAAGAAGGAAAACTTAAACTTCAAGGCTTTCATTCTAGTAGACAATGGTCTTCGCCACCCAGTTTATGACGGAAAATGAGAAAATTGTATTTTTGCCACCTAATACTACACCAGCTATTCAGCCGACGGTTAACTTTTAAAAGTTATTACCTTCAACGAACTTTGAAGCTTTTTTTCAGTAAGACTGATAAGACAAGATAAGCCTACTATGGAGGAATTTTGGGAAAAGTTCAGCATTATGAAAGCCATAGATTCGTAGGAGTAGCTTAAACCAAGTAGCATTAATGGTGTTTGGTGCAAAATATGGTCGGAGTTCACCGAATATGCGCTACAGAAGTTGATGGTCCACCAGCTGTTCGTCTTAAAATTTCTAATTTAGATAGAGAGTCTGATTTTGAAGGTATGGGAGATTAACAGAAATGATTCTCGCACAACCAAGAATTCTCTAATCAAGAACTATTGCAACTACAATTCCAATTTGCTAATGAAAACAATGACAGTGGCCGTTTAATAAAAATCGCCGAAAGACAAACTTAAGTTCCAAAAAAAAAAAAATTCCAAAGCGATATGTTTGATTGACAAAGCTATGGAGATTTTTTAGAAAATCGATCCTGACAGCGGAAGTAGTTTTAAAGTGTCCCAGGCACTATTTATTATTATTATTTTATGTTAACAAAAAGCCGTTTAGCAAACATTGGACCAATGTTTGGTGAAAGAAAGCTGTCATTAATTTGTAATTTCTCTATAATTTCAAATATCAGACTTGCTACCAAATTTAAAAAGTGGTATAGTATATGATTCTCTCCAAAATTTAAGGTGCCCCTGTAGACTAGTAGGTAGTGTACTCGCTTGTGAGTATGCGGGTTGTGGGTTCGATTCCCAACGAAGACCTTTGTTTTTTTCACTACACAAACAATAATTGACTGTCGGTGGGGTTGCTCAGCGATGAAAGCTTAGTCACTGGTCGCTATGCTGTCTTATACGGCAGTTAATTTCCGACTATCCTTCTACTTTTCCCACCTATTTCTTCTCTTCTCTATCCCTTTCCTAAAGAATGTAGCACGGTACTTGACTAAATAGGAATTGTTGCTTGAAGTGCTACTTCTCTTAAAAAAAAAAATTAAGAAAATATCCATGTTTTAGGGAAATATTGTACAAAGCTGCTAATGTAGTTGATAAGCTTTCGATGCAAATAATTAATATATAGCTGGGAACGCCACCATGTCCATGATTTACGAAATGTTTTGGAAATAAAGGGTTGGAAGGTTTGTAGTTCATCGTATGTATGTCAAACCGGATTCAAAAATAATAATGTTTTTATCCAAATTTGTTCAATAAAAGTTCCATAAACCAAAATTGTCTGTTCAAAATTAAAAATTAAAATTTACTGATTCATTATCTTTCAACAATTTTTATTTCCTCCACATATTCCCACAATGCTATCATACTCTTTCTCGCTTCTCTCCAAAGGCGTTTAAAACGCTGTTAAAAATAGTTTGACCAAAATACCTGTTTTGTTAAGAGAAACAAATACACACATAAAATATATGAAATTAAACGCATTTCCTACAATGCGTTAAAGAGATAATTCCAATCGATAAACAATAAAAAAACAACAGCAAACATTAGCATATATTTCTTTGCAACTTAAAATCGAATTGACGATGCATTTTCTTCAGCCAAAATAAAGAAAAACCAAACACGTACATTAAGTTTACAGCGCTTATGAGACACATGCATTTAAAATAGTGAGTCTAGGACAAGCAATGAAACTCTATACATCTAATGGTTATTCTAGTAATTTATCTATAACTTTGACACATTTGGCGGATGTTGTATGCAACAAACTTCTCATATAAAGTTTAAGTGTTGTACTGGAAAAACAAAATCGAAAAATTGGCCAAATTTTCACACCATTTATAACAAAATTTGTTTAAGTTCAATTTATAGACATTATCAATATTTTTATACAAGTACTACGACATTTAAATATGTTTTTCATTTGTTAAATGTAAGCTATTCTACATAGAACATCTGAACTTTTAATTAGAAAATACAAATACCACATAATATATACAATGTTTCTAAGATCTGATATGATGCAATCAAATGGGTTATGCATTACAAAATCCTACAAACAAAATGCTGTAATAATTTTCTGTTGTTTTCTAAAAATCTTACTCTTGGAGCTGTATCTTATAGTCGTAATTATTATTTAATGTTTGGGTGGGCCTTAATTTTTTTCCTTTAGTATAGAATGTAGTTTTTGTTAACATGACACTAATGGCTTGAAATGCTTAAAGAAAGATCGAATTATATCAAATATATAAAAAGAAATTTCAAAACTGTTAATAATAACAATGAATACGATCCGGAGTTAGAAAACAATTGTGAGAGTCAAGTGACACAACATTTCCATGTATACGCGAAGGCCTCCAAAAAACATTTCAGTGTACGAGTATAAGTAGCATCTCATAGACATAAATTAATTTTTTTTTTAAACGAATGAAAGAATGAAGAGAACTATTTGTAATAAATAATATGTCAACTAATATCGGTATATTTCTTGATAGGTGCTTAACTTAGAAAATCCATATTTGGGTGAAATTGATAAGATGAAATAAAAACGAAACAAAGCAAAAACTCTTTAAAGATGCAGTCGATTTCATTCTACATTTCGATATTTTTTATTGTAATTTTTTGTGTGCTATTTCATATAGAATATAAACATCATCTGAAAGAATTTCGTAGCGAAAAACATATAAAATAAATATAGAAAAATCGCCTAAAAATTTAAGTAATGGCATTTCTTATTCTGCTTAGTTCTCTACACGTCTTATTTACAAAAAGGAAATTTCATGCAAATTGCTTGACGACAAATTTCACCGTATAAGTGGACTCTTAGGAAAAATAAAATACTACGAATAAACATAACATATCAGGATGTAAAAACTTTTAGATTTTGAAAGACTGGAAAATATATTGCATAGTATATGCCAATCAACTTGCAGTAAATACTAATAATAAATAATAAAAAGGACTAATGGAGACTGTAGGCGGTTTTAACTGCTGCTCGTCAGCAATTTCTATATATTCATTGAGCTGATAGAAGTTGCAAATGTGGCGCCTGACCTTCTGCTTTACAACAAACAGACAAGCTCTAAACGCATCATCTCACAAGTGTTTTATCTTATCCAAGACACAATCAAACTTTTTTACCTGACAATTGTAGTTTGGTTTGCCAAATCTTATTTTTCATAAATATGTTACTTTCAGATTACACTTATCTCAAATAGGCTTCTTTTTTTTGTATGCTAACAATCCTTTTTTCATGGGCAATCCATTTTTAATTTATGAATTCTTTGAAAGGATCTAAAGGCTTGACCACGCATCAGCGAACAATTAGGGATTCGAAAAGTGATGCAGTAAAAAATATGTTTGGATATAACGACAAATTTCAATATTTCAGATTGACTTTATATTGGAATTAGAACAGCGCCAATAACTAGCGTACGTTCAGGACCTTTAATGGCTTTAAGCATTGGCTGGCCAAACTAATACTTATGGCTTTCACCAAAAAGTAATAAATAACTAAAATTAAATTGATTTGATCATGTGTTTGAAGATTTTCATGGATATCAGCAGAAACATTCAAATTTATGAAAAATAAATTTTAAGAAAATTGTTAGACAATAGTACTGCTTTTACTGCATCAATAATTGAATTAAATAAAAAATAAATCTACATTTTATTATTTGGTATTTCATCTAGTTTTTTGACATATTCGTAGTAGATGCATTCGCAATTGTTACAGTGAATTCAATTTCGCATTAAAATAATGAAAATCCACTATAAAAAGGACCGCATAATCATCCTTCTAAGACGGCTATTAACAATTTGGTCGTTAAATTTAAGTCGACAGGCTCGATGCAAAATGAGTGAATACCAGCGCGTGTTCGACCAGGCCGTTCAACTGAAAACATTGCACCCGTGATCCAGAGTGTTGAAGCAGATCCAAATTTGTCAATTCCTCCACGTTGTCAACAATTGGGATTATCCGAAACCACAATATGGCGAATTTTACATAATCATTTGATTTTGAAGCCTTACTATCCTATGTTCAACTGGTGCAGGAATTGAAGCTGACCGACCATTTAAGAACAACCGCCTGGTTTTTCTGAAAAAAATCATTTTTTTAGACAAAGTCAATTATTACTTATGAGGGTATGTGAGCAAGCAAAATTGCCGCTTTTGGGCTTCTGAAAATCCTAGAATGATTATTGAGAAGCCTTTACGGCTGGAAAAGAGGTAACGGTCAATGTTTTACGCTAACGCGAAGTGCTAACAACTCAATTTTAGCCTATTATTGACGACGTGGATATCACTGACATATAATTCAACAGGACGGTGCCACATGTCACACAGCCAATGAAACAATCAATTTGTTGCAAACCAAATTTCGCTATTGCATAATTTCACGACAATCAACAGTTAAGTGGCCAGCCAGATCGTGTGATTTAACACCGTTGGATTATTTTTTGTGGGACAGAGTATATACGGATTTCAGCCTTAAAACTCAAAGTCTGTGTTGTGATTAATGAAACAGTGCCATCATTTTGATTAAAAACTTTAATTAAAAATTCAGCATCTGCCAGCGTGATTATGGTGGACATTTTCCAGATATCATTTTTCACTCATAATTATCGAAATTTGAATCATCATCTTAAATTAATATTTTCTTTTATATTGTTTAAAAAATCAACTTCTTGTTGAAAAAACCCTTTATAAACAGCAATAACAGCTACAGTTTTTCATAATTTAAAATATTAAATCACTTTTTGAGCAAATTTGTTTGAAATTTTGAATTTTGTTAATTGCCCATTTGACGCTTGACTTGTTTAGATTTCTTATATAAAAATGTTATCAATAATCGCAACCAATAGAAGACTTCTGTTTCGAGTTTGTAATGTTTTTTACAAACTGTACTTGCAAACAAAAAAAATACAAAATTGATTTCTGTATTTCGACTTATATATTTGCCTATAATTTTAGGACTGACTTAAACAATATTAAAAATGTTTGTTAAAGCAAAATACCAGAATTAAAGGAATTTATTACAGTTATCGGTTATAATCTAATATACAAAAAATTTGCATATAAAATTATATATTAGATTATACAAACGTATGTAAAAACATCTCTTGAACGAAAGAGAGCAAAGCAAAGATACGATGTATTGTATTGTAATATATGTATACATAATTACTGAAGGGTCGGACTGTAGTTAACAACTTCCTAATTTTTATAGCGTAATCTTATCTTGAACTGTCGAAGGATTTCATATAACAACTTATAAGGAATGTTCCTAACGAAAATGTGAAAGATGTGTTTTGTTTTCGCGTTCTATCCTTCTATTACGTGGAAATTTCTGGACAAACATGTTTCCTAAACTCTTAAAAGATACAATTGGTCTGGAAAATAAATCCATGATTCTTTTGCTCTTTTGCCGATTGAACTCTATTTCACTTAAAATTGATTCGAAGACTTATTAAATATTACTAAACCAGAAACTGTAATTATTGCACCAATTGAGACTGTAATTGGTTATGGACTATAATCAACGAAATGTAAAGGTGATGTTAAGGTGTTGAGATTAATTTATTTTTCAAGAATATAAAGTTCTAAGAATAGCGAAAACATATGATTGAATAATAGCCACTGCTGATTCTAAAATAAGTAAAGCAATTTGTGTAAGCAATTGTGCTTTGCTATACAGCTTAAGATTCTTACCAAAAAGGTAAAATTAAATATTCGTTTACATGCAAAAACAAAAAATCAATGTGGGTACAGTTTACAAGTTGGTTGTGAAAAGCGGAACCTATTTCAGCAAAATTGAATCTGGTGATAGCGTAAAAGTTGATGGACCTTTATGGTGGCTTCTTACTGAAAAATGGATGTCATTGATCCGAAAGAGATACGGTTTTGACAAGATGCGATATGGCAACCACAAACATTGACTTATTGAAATAAAAATTTGGTGACAAGTTGAAGTTTGTGCGATTTTTGACCTCACGACTATCTTCTGTGTCATTGTTTATGGCTTATACTAATAAGCCATCTACAAATAATGTTGTGCCTGCCAACAATGTTCCTGTTATTTGCGACGTACAGACAAAATTCCAAAATTCAATGCCCAAAATACACTTCGTCAGCAGCAACCATTGTATTCATATGACCTAAATAATTTTCAAATATTTGTGCTGTGCATTGATTTTTTAATTAATTTTATTTTAATTAAAACTACAAATAATTTGTTATTTTATACAAATTTTTACAAAAAAAATACAAAGATAAAATTAGTTAGAAAACAAAAGTTTACATGTAAAAGAATGATTTGTTTATATATTATTACTTGCTATTTTAAAGACTATGTTATATGTCTTTTTAAAATACAGTTCTTTACCCTCTTCATTATTTTTAGATACTGATTATTTATACAGCAGCCGCAATAGTTAAATGACAAACTGCTTTTGCCTTCGATACGTCTATGAATTAACATATTTTTGTAAAATATCCAATGAACAGCTTCTTCACCCAATATAATGCGAACTTTATCAAAACAATAACTATTTATTGTAAATAAATTTCTATTGCCCGTTTTTATATCCCACTCGTAATAATCCACAGTTAAATTAGCAGCAACTTTTGATTTTTCAATAACCATAATACGATTAAACTTGAACAAAAAATAAAATGTATTTAATTATTAAATATTGTGACTGTAACTAATTTTTTTATTTAACTTACCCAATCTCTAACTTGAGACATGGGGGCGCTCGGAGAATGCTTTCTGCGTGTAAACCTAATTTTTGGATTTTGTGGATGGCTTAAATTAAATATTTTTAAATTAAAAAAATATACATTAAATATTAAGTTTAATTTTCCAACTCACAGAAATGGTAAAAATGTCAGTTTTAAAACTACAAATTCAACTTTCTTTTGTGGTGCCATTTAAAAAATTAAATAAAATAAAATGCAATCTTAGATTTTAAGTAATAACGATGCTAAGCACGTAGTGTTTCTTCTGCCTTAAAATTTCTTTAGCAATGCCTTTTATACTATGATAACTTAGCATAAAATAACATTTCTGTTCAGCTTAATTTTATGAGTTTATGATTTTTGGGAAAAATGATTTAGTGGAAAATTTTTTGTAATTAGTTGTAATTATAGTCGTTGTAATACGCACAGATCGTTGTAATACCATATCATACCTGTTGCATTTTTTCTTCTACCTCCTCTTCTACATAATTTTCAGGTAAACACATTAATGTATATTTCAATTGCCCTAAATGTAAGTTATAAATGTAGTTTTAATAATAAGGACAAAACGAGATTGTGTTATAGTTAATATCTAGGCTGGATGTATTTGATAAAAACATGAAAAAGGATCACATTTGAAAGTATGTACAAATTTCCGTTACAATATTGTACCTCCTCGTATTCTTTCTCTTTCTTACTTACCAGACAACGTGGAGAAATCAGAAAACTTTATTGCTTAGATAACTATCCTTCTGATGCAGGGCTGCTCGTATGCAAATAAATCATCCAAAAGGGGTCAAAAAACAGTAAAATTCATTATGCGGGAGATGACGCGATAGCCAATTTAAATCCATGCACAAGCACTAGTCAGTTTAAGAAAATTAATTTGAATGTTCCGTGTCATAAAACTTATGACATCTATTTTAAATAAAAGTAATTTTTTATTGCGCGTACTGTACAAGGCGAGGTATTAAGTAAACGCAATGTTAATTTCCTTAATCGATACAGATTTTTTTATTGCCAATATTTGGAATTTCTGGGTGAATAATCCCCGGCAGATGTCATAAATATAAACTGAATGTTCCGTATCGTAAAACTTACGATAACTATTTTTAAATAAAAGTAAGACCCTGCAAATTATTTTCCGCACTGTACAAAGCGAGGAATTTAAATTTGCTTAACTGACGCAGATTTTTCTTACTGCTCAATATTTGCAATTTCTGGGCGAATCATATGTTTTAATACAATCCTGATCACCTACAATACTTTAGACAAGATGGTATTTGGAGAGGAAATATATTGTGTGGTAGCATATTACGGCTGCGAAAGAGAGCTTTGCCTTTTTTAGGGTACCTACTAGGTGTAACGATATGTTAACTTTAATGTCAGCGCTTGGTCGTTTGGTTTTAATCTGACGATGATTTTACCACTGGGTGGAGAAAAAGCGGCCACCTGAGCCCTAAAACGCATATACGCCTTACTTGCAATTGTTGAGTGCATGGTAGCAGGGCCATGCCCCCACTCCTTGCTGATGAGTTATAGACTACCCAACCCCTTGTCCTGTTGCTTGTGGTAGCAGGACAGTATATGGACAACTCTTCAAATGCTTTCTTCAAAGCACCGATTAAATTAACAACCATCACGTAACTTCCCTAGGGGGTTCACCAATAACCAGAACAGAGCTGTGGCCCTGCGGGCAAGTGGTTGCCGTGATATAAGTGAGAGTGCATTAAGTTCACTAGTGAGATTTCGAAAGTCTTATGTCTTTTCCAGTTTGGGGCTCCTGCTAGCCCAGACGACTGGTGCCGCTTTTTACCCCTGAAAGCACATGCTAAGATGGGGAAGAGTTCCATCCAGGCTGCGTGCCCCCTTGAAGACTGATCTAAGATAAAAAAACCTTTTAGCCGTCATTTTCCATATGAAAATTTTTACGTTCATGCAACAACGCGCTATGAAAATTTCAAAGTTCTGTCTCTGTGGCAGCAATCTACAATTTTTAATTTTATCGCATTATTACTTGTTATCGTAGTGGATTAAGTTATACACACTCAATTTATACAGGGTGTTCGCCAGGAGAGTATACTGCTTTGTTTGCTTAAAATTTTTGATTAAGTGAAAGTGAATGGTTTTTATATTGATAAATGTTTTATTTAATGTCGGCAAATACGTATGGAATACAATGACAGATAAATGTCCGCCCTTTTAGCCTGACAAATGCGAAGATTCTTACACATTTCACGCGGTATTTCATTAATTTCATTGCAATTTTTTTTTAGTTACTCAAGCTTTTCTGGTTTGTTTGCATAAATTTTAATTTCAGATATCCCCACAAAAAGAAGTCCAGAGCGGTCAAATCAGGCGACCGTGGAGGTCAATCAACATTAGCATTACTTGAAATAACTTGTTGTGGAAAGGTCTCGCAGTAATTCCATTGTAATCCTGACTGTATGCCACACCTTAATCAATCCCAAAGCACGCAGTTGTGGCGGTTAAAAGATTTTAATCATATCACAATATCGCTTCCCATTCATTGTTACCTCTTACGCCGTTTTCATTTCATGCTAAATATTGACTGTCAACACTAATGTTTACGCAAAATGGCGGAAAACACTCTGCATTTTATATTTCTGTGTGAGACTCTTCAAGGAACACTTATACTTTAACATTATTTTCAAATCTCGCTGTTATCACAGATTTCATAATGCACCCTAGGTGATCGACAAGCAATAAAAAGCCTTAAGTCTCTTAATTTATTTTTTATAGTCCTTTTGTTATTAGTAGCCATTATAATACAATTTACGCAACACCTTTTGTTTTTAGCCTTGTAAACCTTTCAATAAAAAACAAATTTTATAAATGGCTCCCCAAACAGCAGAGCTCAATGCTTTAAAAACTGCAAAATGTTGTGTAAAATGATATATGTACATACATATTTCAAACATATTTTTTGTTGCTGTTTATCAACAAACAATATGTGCTGCTGTACCATCTATCGACAAATAATTACAGTATTGCAAGTTAGTGTCTCAACTAGATAAATTCGCTTTTTGGAATTCGCAACTATGCCAGTAAAGAAAAAAATTTTCACATCTACATTCCGCTTTACAGCTATCTAGCGAGTTGTGCCTATAAGTATCGCAGGTAGGCGTCTCAACTAGATCAAATTATTCTGGAATTCCTAACTATCCTTCAGATACAATGTTTTGCTTCTATTCTGTTTGCTGCCATCTAGCAAGACATGTAGAGTAGATAAGTGTCTTAACTATATTAAAACATTTTGGAACTACCTGCTATGCCAGCAGAGACAAATATTATCATACTGTTATGTAAATTCACCACCATCTAGCGGAGAGTAGCATAGGCAGTTAGGTTGATGTTTCAACTGTACCGCCTCATTTTATTATACTCAACTAAACTGGTAAAAGCAAAATGGTTCGTACCAGGTTGAGAGCGACCGCTTTAAACATCTCAACACAGGCAATAAATATTTAAGAATTATTTACAATGCCAACAAAGAAAAAAGAACATGAATAAAAAAAAACATATTTGGCATTAAAAATATATTTGTTTAAATTTTTGCGTTTTGATTTATAAGCACAAATTTCACCTGTGTTTATGAAAATTTTTTTTCAGACTCTTTTAAAACAAAGGTCGTGCATTAGTAGAATTTTTTTCTTATGTGGTTTGTCATTATTTTATTTTATCATGTAGCATAGTTTAGGGAAGCTTAATAAATACATAAGAAGGGGTTACGTAGGTAATGATTTTTTGGAGTATCATTATCCTGCCAATTAATCTTTAAGCTTAAAAGGCTTTTCCAACAACCCCGCGCCAAATCTCATGCAGTGGAAGAGGAATTTTAACATTGCATTCGTTATAGCGGGTTTTTATAGAGGTATAGAAACTTGCAACAGACTACAACAAAGATGAATTTCTTAAATTGACATGAAGTTTGCTCTATTCGAAAGATAATCTTCTGGCATTATTATCTAAATAAAACTTCTGGCATCTGTCCGTCACGGCTGGCTCGGACGGAATCTAATCTGAAGTGCCAATATTTGGTGACTTTTTCCAACATTTGTGGCCGTATATACAAGTAGTCGGTTGTTTCGGTCTTATCGGTGTAGAAAATAGTCTAGCGGCGTTAAATCACACGATCTTAGAGGCGAATTAGAGGGTGTGAGATGTGAAACTACGCATTTACCAATAGTTTCTTTCAATAAATTAACTGTGGGATCAGCTATGTGACATGTTGCGCCATATTGTTGAAACCATAGTTCCTTCATGGTTGTTTAATTGCTGAACGATAAAGTTAGTAAAAATTACTCTATAGCTGTCAGCATTGACTGTAACGCTTCGACCTGCATCGTTTTAAAGAAGTATGGGTCATTGGTTCCGTTGCCAAATATCTCAGTTTTTCTGGATAAAACGGTGTGTTAACACATACTTGAGGATTATCATCACTCCAAATACGGCAGTTTTTTTTAAATGACGTATTCATTTAAACTATAGTAAGCTTCATCGCTAAACAAAATTTACGTACTTAAGCGGTAGATCACTCTATCATGTTAATAAAACTGTGTAAGTTATTTTATTTCTCAAGCTCGGCCTGCAGTCTAATATCCTGCTATCTGATTAACAGATGTCAAATAGTGAGTGTTGTTGATAGGAGATCTAATCCGCTTGTAATTAGTAGAGGAATACCACAGGGCTCTATATTGAGTAGACTTCTTTTCTGTCTCTGAGTTTGAGTTTACAGTAAACTTCGCACCCTATGGTCGTCAAAGGACTTTATGCCGTTTGCTATTCGCATGCTTTTGGCAAAGACTTATCTAATCCCTTCACTTCTTTACGGCTGTGAAATCTATACCAATTGTGACAGTACGGATCAGCGTAGACTGAAAGTCGCATATAACAATATTGCCCATTATATATTTCAGAACGACCGCCGTGATCATATCTTACCATACTCTAATTTAATTTTTGGAATGACATTTTCTTCTAAAATATAGATGTCTAATTTTTTTGCACAGGATCATCATCTCGAAACGACCATCATATCTATTTGATAGCATAGTTTTTGCAAGATCTCATCGTTGTAGGAATATTATCCAGCAGAAATACAAGAGTCTGTTTCCTCAACGCCAGTTTTTCATAAATGCTACCAGTCTTTGGAACTCTGTGCCAAATTCTGTACAGAAAATAGGCAACGCAATTTATTTAAAAAGGAGCTTTATAAATCATTTAGTTCTACCCAACTTTGACTTAATTTTAACACTTTTTACACTTCTTTCGATTTAATTAGTTATAACTTTATTATTTCTTAACATTTATTTCATTGTATACGTGTGTATTGCTAATGCTTTGTTTCTAGATTTAAGTTTTATAATAACTCAATTTGTATATGTTAAGGACCAATAGCGCTGTCACTTATAAGATGTTATCATCTTGTTGTGCTAGTTGTCTAAAGAATAAAGAATAATAATAAGAAATCGGGGTCAACGGCAATTTTGTTTTGGGATCAACTTGTGCAATTTGGAAGCATTGGAAGCTGACAAAATAGCCGCCAATTAAAGTTGCGTTGTCAGCTTCTATAAACACCAGATACTTGTATATTCAGGAGGGCCATGTATGCAAAAATGCTGTGAAGAATTTTAAGCTTTCGTATGCTATGGAGAAGTAAATAATAAGTTTAAAACGAAATAATAGTGTGCTTGAAATTGTTTACTTATCACAAAAATTCGAACTGCTCATTAATTATAACAATTTTTTATTGAATCTTAAGATAATAATTTAATTTTGTGAGAGGAGCGAGCACCCTTTGCGTGAACTGTAAAACAATATCAAAATCATTATTAATAGTACGATAATGTTAAAAAGAAGAAAAAGAGATTATCATTAATTAGTTTAAATGTTACTTTAACTCTATTCAAGTTATAATCTTTCCATTTCCATGTATAACATTATGATTGATAAATGAATCTATTATTTTTGTTATGAAAGTAGAAAAATGACAATTGAAATTTAGCAACAAATATATGACTCTATAAGATCAGAGCAACAGAGTAAGAGTTACTATACCTACTGAATATTAAAATAAAACATCATGTTAGACATACTAATACTTAAGCTAGCACATATACATACATATATATCTACAAATTTAAATAACAACGCACAAACGTTGTAATGATTGACTGATGGATGAATGTTGGTAGATGAATGACTAGAAGTTAAGACGGATAGATGGATAAATGGATGATTACTTTTGGCTGGAATAGATTAATAAAACTGAGGAAAAAATATTAAACAAACATGACTGCAGCAGTATTAAAAGTAAATTTTTATTGTACGAGGTTAAATTGTAAATTAAATAAAATTTTAATCTTTTAGAAAAAAATGGGCTTTAAGAGTTTCATACTCAAAGGGCAAATTCTAACGTTGTTTTTTTCTATTTTTGCTATAATTACTTTTCGGTTAAACATCTGTCAAGAATCTCTATCTCTGGAACTGCAATAGAATTTGCAGCATAGCCTCTACAACTGCAAATACTAAAATGAGATTAAGTTATAAAAGGGTGTTCCTATAGAGACATTATTGTTAAGCCTTTTTTCAATTGTTATAGACAGAAGCAGTGGGACTACTATAACTATTATTAAAAAATCACATTGAATTTTCACGTTTTAGGCCTTATTTACATTAAGACATCACCAACCAAAAAATTCTACAATTACATCATTTCATAAAAATGATAAATTATAACAATTTTTTATAATTTATTATTGTGAATAAAAATTAAATAAAAAATATTTAAAGCTTTTTGCATTGCTATAAAGATGTTGTGCTTGAGGAAGGACATTCCAGAGAAGCGATGCATGTATGAAAAACTGCCATTCAGATACAAGAGAGGAATATAAAGAAATTATAATCTTTTTTCCTTTAACTGATTTGGCAAATCTGATTTTATCAATAAAATATTGTGATATTACTTAAAAAATGATTTAAGAAATAAAAACACACGTATATTACGAAAGCTATTGAATGAAAATCCATTTGGGAAACATAGTAATATCTTCTCAATCCGTAAACATATTGTTATGAAAATGATTTGTTAAATTTTAAAAGAAAATAAATATCAGTAAAAAAAGTAAACGACACACTGTGCATCTTACAAACTGCGTAGTTTCTTTTTTAAGAAATCTTATACACACCAGAGAACAGCAACATGCTTATTAGAAATTCTACCAACTAAGTTAACAACAGAAAACAAAAAGAATTAACACAAATCTAAACAAAACACTCAACCAAGCAGGCGCCTAAACTGAATGATTATAACAACAACAGTATGGAGTGATGTTAAAGTAGAATTATCCTATATATGCGAGCACCGCTTGTAACAGCTATATAAGCAGCACTTACTGGGCAAATGAATGAATTCAAATTGAGTCATCACTGAGTAAAGACAACAAAGTTACCATCGTGTTTATTTTGTATGAATTGAAAGTAAATAAATCGCTTAACTATATTTAAAACTCCAAAGTAATGTGTTACTGTTTTGCAATGAAAAAATTCAAAATAACAAAATGTTTATGAAGAGGAATAAATGTAACAATATCTAATAATATTGGTGTATAAAATATTTATCTTTCTTTTACTAGTAGACTTACATCCTGCAAAAATTACACAATCGCAGATTAACCCAGGAACAAGATACGAATTTGCGAGATGTTGTATTATATTAAAAGGTGTATGGTGATGTGAGGACCAAAGACACTTCAGCACGGTGTAAGTACGAACCATAAGTGAGCTAAAATAATTTGTGCATATAAGACTGTTATTGATAGTGATTTTTTCTCCATTTATTAAAAAATCCACGTCAGTAATATCATTAATTGTAGTTTTCTTACGAATTTTAATACACTTTGATTTATGAGGATTTAAGCCATTTTATTCAGATCCTTATTCCGTTTTGAAATATTTTCAGCAATGCAGATGACTAGACTATTCAAATACAGCTGCACATCGTCTGCGTTCGTATGGATTTAGAAGTACAAAAGCTGCTTAGGAAAATCATTAGCATAAGTATGAAAAAGGAGTGGTCCAAGGATTGATCCTTGAGTACCGGAGTACCGCTAGATAAATTGCTTGACAATACAAACTGCGAGTAACTACAGAGGTATGATGATAGTAGTCGTATGGAAGTTAAAAAAGTGCCGAAGTTTCATGCCGAGAGTGCTTTGATCAACCGTATCAAAGGCCTTAGAGTGATCAACAGATACCAGGAAATTTAATTTTCCTATATCAAGTTTACGTCGTATGTTCTCAGTTACATCCAACCACAGCCGTGATTTTAACGAAATCCTGACTGCCTGTCAGACAATCTTTCTTAAAATCCTTAAATGTGCTTAGGTTGGTCCTCGTAATTAATGTAGATTTGGAGTCAATGGTTTTCTCATTGTAAAATGTGAATGAATGTTTAGTAACTTTCAGTAACATTCAATGAAAAATAATCACCATCATCATTTATTTTACGTTAAAACATCAATCTTAGTTGGTTGCTTGCTTCATAGCTGCTGCTGCTTTAACAATGTATATGGTAGGAATATTGTAAAGTTGTATATGATAGCGTGATTGTTTTAAGTACATTGGTTGGGGATGATGTTGCTGCTGCTGCTGTTGTTGTTGTTCTTGTTATTTACTTGTTTGATTTCAAAATGTTGACTACACAACCAACAGTTGGCAGCTAAACTGTCAGTTTACAAACGCATTTTGTATAACTTGACT
This sequence comes from Trichopoda pennipes, assembly GCA_030448955.1. Classification (NCBI taxonomy): domain Eukaryota; kingdom Metazoa; phylum Arthropoda; class Insecta; order Diptera; family Tachinidae; genus Trichopoda; species Trichopoda pennipes. Next base: position 7,146,913 of record JASKUP010000067.1, read on the forward strand.
GATGCTGTTGTTCAGTTTTCGTCTTTTTTCTAAAGTTTAGTTAGATGGCATCAACAACATAAACATCATTATCAACATCATTATCGTGATAATCAGCAGCAGCAACAGTATTAACATCATGACAATCGTGTGTTTTATATCAATGATGTGGTCGTTTTTTATGTAATTTTCTCATGATATTTATTTTTTGTTTTTGTATTTCGATGCTTTTGGTTTGTTGGTTGAGTTTTGGTTTTTCCTTCATTTTGTATTGTAGTTAAAAAACATATCTTCGTTCGTCATTGCCATCATTATCAACATCATCAAGAGAACCATCAACATCATGTCAGTCAGCCATTCTACACTGTCGACTTTTGACGTTTGCTGCAATTAACACGCAAGTTAAGGATAACAAATCACATACATTCAACATAAGCACACACAAACACCAACACACAGATATTCCAAATATATATATATTTATAGCAAAATTCAGATCTTAAGATAATGAATTCAATAAAATATTTTTAGCCAGAAGGTGTGTTGATTTTGATCAATATGAAGGACATATTTAAAGAGTATAATTGACATATTCAAGCTTTTTATAATTAAAAAATTTCTTTCATATTTCATAGTAGTCAAAGTTTTGTCGATAGAAGTGCAGGCTTTTTTAAAAATTAAACCATTCACCACTTTGAGACTCTTGGATCTTAAGTTTAATTTAAGACTGCAAATATTCTCAAAAATAGCTTGGAATTGTTATCTACCATTCACAAAATTAAAATTTGTTGCACGAAATCTTTAAAATAGTTTGACACACAAAAACTTTTTCGCTAAAACATACTTATTTACAATTAAAGGAAACAATGATACTCGTCAAAAGTAAGACAAACAGCTTATTAGAATGATTTATTGGGTATTCCATGTAAAAGCGGGTTCTTTATAATATAATTTTTGAAAATTATATTTCATTTTACTTTGAGAGGAATGTTTTAAAGACTTACTAAAACTATGGTCTGGTTATTCCTTTGTTAATGTGCTTGCATAAATTTGTGTTAGAGCACTCAGTTTAGACTGCATCATTAAATGAAACTATAAAATTATCAATGCCCTCATGTAATACGTAAATATAACTTAAGGCCTTATGGCTATCAAAACATTGTTATTGGCTCCTTTTAATAAGTTGGAACGACGTTTGGCCCGACCATTTCTTCTATCATAAACTAAGGCTTATCAAATGTTTAATTTTTAAACTAATTTATGTTAATGCAGCTTCTTTCCAATGGACCTGTTTATGTAGAAAAATGAAAAAAAAAATTAAAAATTATGCTTTTTCATAATACTTGTATAAATTATTACATTTTTGCTTTGTTGACTAAAAGCATTTCATAAAAGTCAAGCTAAACTCCTCTGATTAGCATTTAAAGAGTTACTGAAGTGGCCATTTGTTCATGGAATACAGAAGTTAAAGGATATTGAAACCATACTGTGCATTTTACAAACTGCATAGTTTTCTAACAGAAGACATCGACAACGTGCTTATAAAAAATTCTACCAAATAATATAAACAACTAACACAGAACAAAACAAAACACACAGCCAAGTAGGCTGTGAATGATTATAACAACAATATGCGGTAATGCTAAAGTAGATATTGTTGTAACGGGTTTTTCAATTGTGGCAGTAGTATCCATAGTAGATGCATTGGCAATTGTTATAATGAGTTCAATTTCGCACGAAACTCGCATTAAAATACTTAAAATGCATTATGGAAATGGTGCTTCTGTTAAAGCTGCATTTCGCAAAATTCGTGATATTGAGAATTTAGTCATTAAATGTGATTCGATTGTTAAACTGAAAACATCGCAGTCGTTAGCCACAGTGCTTCAACAACAGATTCAAATTTGTCACTTCCTGGATGTTCTCAATATTTGGGGTTATCCAAAACCACCGCATGGCGAATTTCGCGTAAGGATTTAATTTTGAAGACAACCGACCATTCACATCACCGTAGATTCGCTGGTATTTCTGAAAAAAAAAATCAGTTTTTCAGACAAAGCCCATTTTCACTTGTCAGAGTATGCCAATAAGCAAAATTTGCTGCATTTGAGCACTGTATGACGTAACAGCGTCATGTGGTCTAGAGGAGTGATTGAACCATTTTTTTTCCAAGATAAGGCTCGAAATTCGGCAACAGCCAATGGATCACACTATCGCGAGATGCTAACAAATAAATTTTAGCCTATAACTGACGACATGAATATCACTGTCATGTGAACGAAGCCAGATAGTATGATCTAACACCACCGGTATATTTTTATGGGGATATGTTAAGGACAGAACCTATACGAAGCCAATCGATTTCAGCCGTAAAACTCAGAGACCGTGATGTGATTAACGAAATAAGACCGCTATATTGCAAAAAACTGATTAATAACTTTGTGAAAGAATCGATATATGTGTGTGGTCATTATCGAACTTTTCTCTTCGTAATACAATAAAAATTTGAATCATTGTAATCTAAATTTTACGTTTTTTTATTTTTTTTATTTTAGAATTCATGTTGAAAAACCTTTTATATGCGAGAACCGCCTAAAACAACTAAATAAGCAAAACTTTCTGGGCAAATGAATTAATTCAAGCTGAGTCATCAATGAGTAAAGACCGTCGTCTTTATTTTTTATTTATTGAAAGTAAATAAATCGTTTAATTGAATTTAAAACTCTTAAGTACTGTGATATTATTTTGCAATAAAAGAACTCAAAAGAAATAAACGTAACAATATAAAATGCATTCTTTTAAATACATGCGTTGAAAAAAGGGCCAAATGTGTATGAGTATTTTAATATTTTTTTATTCTCTTCTCAACTGTCATTTTTTGGTTGTAGTTCGCCGTGCTGCCAAATGATGGTGATGATGATGGGTGTTATTTTTTTTGTAGTTGTTGCTCTTTACTGTGCTTCATCATTTCATTCGCAAGTCATTCAAGTCATTAATTTTCGTGACCCCACACGTTTTTTCATATTTTTTTTTTGTTCTGGTTAATACAATTGTTTTGGTTGCTTGTGTCGAGTTCTTAAACTTTCCTGTTTTATTTTTCTTTAATTCTTTATTTTCTTAATCTGAGCTCTTTCTCTTATGGTATGTCAAGCATGTTTTAGTGACTTGAGGTCGTATGTTATTCCTAATTTTACTTCTTAAGTGTATAAACTTTACTCTTCTTCGATTTATTCTCATTTCTTTAATGCAGTTGTTTTGCTGTTTTTTTATATGGCGCTTTAGTTTAAGATAAATGTTGGTTTCTATATATGTATAAAAATGAATTTTCTTATGTGTGTAAACACATGTTCGAGTATGTGTTTGTACATAAAATGTTGAATTATTTTTCTGGCAAGTCACTTGAAAAGTCATTAATCATTTTGTATTGTTTCTTTCTTTTAGTCTTTGCTTTGGCGCTTTAACATGATCTATGGGTTTAAGACAACTTTCTTTAATTCATTTTGCTGTTTTTTGGTATCTGAAAGCGGGAAGACTGAAAGCAATTTGATTTTATTATTCAATTCGTTACACATTGGGTTTTGTATGTTTTAAATGGCTTTTAGTAATTATTATGTCGGCTAGAAAATTAGCAACAAAGTCTTCTAAATGAAAGCTTAATGATCATTTGTTAAACATAATATTTCAGCCGATATTTAAATCGTTTCAATTTCATTCTCTTATTCTTTAGTTCGTAATTGCTTTACCAGATATCTTGCTTTTATAAATAAATTTAATTTCGTGAATATAATTTCTCAATTAGGGATACTTAACAGTCATTATTGCCGAAGGAAATTTTCCATTTCATTTCTTCGACCAAAATCTTTGTACTACCACTTGATATCATATATCATGCATCTTGGTTGATATTAATACTTGCCACTTGTATCTGCTAAATCCCCCATGAGTGTTCTTGTTATTTGTTTGAACATTTAATGTTGCCCTGTTTTACTCCATTTTGTTATTTATGTAAAAACTTTGAGTGAAAGTTTTATAAATGTGTCTGTAAATTAATCAGCTGAAATTGATGATACAATTGCTACAAATGTATTCGATAATAATTAATTATAAGGTTATAAGTTTATTTTGATTATTTGCAAGGATTTCATCGCTATAGGTAATGATTTATGATTTATTTATGATTACACTGCATCTCTAACTGCTATACCTTCGCTTTTTTAAACGAAATATTTCAATAAACGTTTAATTAATCTTTTCTAAAATATATAAAAGAATTCTTATCAATATCGGCATAACAAATAATAAATATCTTAAATGTACAATTAAGAGAAAATAATAGTAATTTCGGCTACCTTAGTAGCTATATGCCAAATTATTTATTTCCATAAATTCAAAACGTTAAAATAGAAATGAATTAATTCTTCAACAGAAATTGGGTAAAATTTGTTGTATAGCTGAACTACCTGTTACTACCTGAACTATAGTTTAACTTGCCTATTAAGTAGTAAGCAAAGTTGAAAGCTGCAGTAAAGAAAATATTTAATGTTTAGTAAATTATAATATTACCATCTTTTGCTTATTATTTATGCGGTTATAAAAACCCACTCAATAAGCGTAAGTAGAGTATTTTCTGAAAGAAGGAATATGTGAAAAATACGAGAACTTCACCGGTAATACGTTTGCATACATAAGGTACCCTAGAAAGTACAATTATAGTTGTACTACAGTTTTGAAGCACAATTTCAACGGTGAACGTCTTAACCGCAACAACTTTGATATATGCTATTGGCGCTACGCTACCGCAGCTGCTGGCACCAAACTTACCCTCCAATAGAATGGCCCTCCTTGGTAAATTAAATAAAAGTATACTCATTCCAATTACAGGCTCTCTTATATGAGTCCTGTATTCTTATTTTTGGGTACTACCTCCCTGGCTTAAAGTGGGTAATTAACGCGACCTCTGCCTTCCTTAGATGTGGTAGCCGTTTCTCAGGCTTCCTCTTCGGAGTCGAACTCTCATTTCCTGTTACCCATAGCAACCATTATACATCGAAAAGAACAATTTTTTCAGTGTTAAAAATTTCATAAAAAACAAGACAACAATAGGAGAGAGGGCGGTCTTAAATTTTCTGGGGATAGTAAAACCATTACTTATAACTCTACATTGCGCAGTAGCGTAGAAGCACTGGTATCGTGTTTTTCAATAATAAGTTTGTTTTTTATTTGTGGCAACACCAACAATATGACATTTGACAAAGTTTTTTTTACGTATTCCTAGTAGATGCATAGACAATTAAAGTAATTAAAATCCATGATGACAATTGTGGTTACATTTCGTAAAACTCGTGATATTTTATGACAACGTAACATCCTTCTGAGACCGCTATTAAAAATTTGGTGATTGAATTTGAGTCGACAGTATTGATATGAAATGTGCGAACACCAACGCGTGTTCGACTGTGTCCTTCAACTGTAAACATCGCAGCAGTGTGTTGAAGCAGAATTTATCAATTCCTCGACGTTCTCAAAAATTGGGGTTATCCAAAATGACCAAATGGCGAATTTCGCATAACGATTTGACTTTGAAGCCTTACAAGGTTCAACTGGTACAGGAATTGAAGCAGACCGATTATTCACATCGCCGTAGATACGCTCAATAGGTCACGCTATCGCGAGATGCTCAATTTTGGCATATTATTGACGACGTGGATATCACTGAGCATCCTGTTGCTCAGTGCCACATGTCCCACAGCCAATGGAACGATCATTTATTGTAAACAAAATTTCCCAATCGCATAATTTCACGACAATCAGCAACTGTGTCCAGCCAGATCATGTAATTTAAAACGACTGCATTATTTTTAGTGGGGCTATGTTAAGGACAGAGATTATAAGGAGCCAATCGAATAGATTTCAGTAGGACCGCCATTTTGGCAAAAAGTGATTAAAAACTTTGATGAAAGAAACGACGTCTGTCAGCGAGGTGGTGGTGGACATATGCCAGATACCATTTTTCAATCATAATTGCCGAAATTTTCCCTTCGTAATACAATTAAAATTTGAATCATCTTGAGCCTCTTGGCCCGCGGTCGAGACTTTGGTGCACCGGCCCATACCTGAGAGTTGTATTCCATCTTTGGAATGATATAGGTGGTATACATAGTACGGACATCAGATGGAGTGAAGTATCTCTTACACCGTTTTAAAAAACTGAGGCACTTAAAAGCTTCTTTAGAAGCCTAAAAAATGCTTTTAGTCCATCGAACATCACACTGAATTTTCATGCCGAGAACATCAAGAGCTTCCGATTCCGTAATACCTGTATCACCCATAGTAACAGATGCAGCAGCATTTCCGAACACAGATCTATGCGTACGCATGCAACATTGTGTCTTAGGGGCATTAAAATCAACTCTATTTGCGCGAACCCATTCGAAGATTGTTGCGAGATAGTGGTTGAGCGTAACATTCATGTTCCGCCTTTTAGAACATACCTCCAACTGGTTCGATCTAGTACTAAATGAATACGATTGACAAATGGTGCTGTCATCTGCGAAATAGTATATAAGGTTAAAAGTTTGACAAGAAGGTTGTTTAGAATAATAAGAAATAGAGTAGAAGAAAGAATGTAGTCTTGCGGTACCCCTGAATTAATATTAAACTCGTCGGATGAAATGCCATCTATAACAACTCGTATAGTGCGATTCCTAAAAAAACTTGTTATAAATCAGTAAAAATTATTACCGACCTCAAGCGTAACTATTTAGTTTTGACAGAAGTGTATCATGCCCCACTTTATCAAACGCCTTGGAATTTACATATACATAGTTACATAAGTTATATGGAAGTTTACTCTTGCAAAAAGATAATGGAATATATATTCCATTTAATTTATTATATTATGAGACCTTGCCAAGAATATACATTTTTTATTTATTACAAAAAAAAAAAAAAATTATGTAACGAAGCTTTTAAATACATCATTTGTTAGGCCTGTACTCAATTATGGTTCAGTTGTTTGAGATCCGTTATATATAATGTTCATAGCGACTATATTGTTTCTATTTAAAAACAGTTTCTTCTATTCTGTCTGAGAAGCTTAAGTTGGTATCAAACATTAAATTTATCTTCTTAACATCAAAGATTAAGTTGCCTTCTATTAAGAGCCGAAGGACTATGCTGAATGTAGCGTTTTTGTTAAGTATTAGTTATGGAGATATAAAGTCTGAATTTATTCTATGCAGTATATGCGTGATAAGATGTACCTAGCTATGTAGCGTCACTCACGCCCTAGGAAGCCGTTGAATATCTCTATCCTCTAGTCACTCCTAGTTGCAACTTCGGGAGCTGGGATCAGGGCCGCTACCCCCAACTCCTTGCTGAAGAGTCGATGTTCACACCTCTGGTCCAGAACACATGACATAGCGTGCTCACTGAACCTGGATCATGTGGTTTTGGTCAAAAGTAAATGATCCTGGCCCCTTAATCATTTCATGAAGGCCTGGGATAACACAACCACCACGATACTCCCCAAGGGGCCAATCTTAATAAGCGGACAGAGAACAATAACAGCTGAACTCTGGGACTTACTAAATAAAGTGGAATTGCCCAGTTGGCTCCTACTAGCCTTTAGGGGACTGGATTCCCTTCTACTTCCAGATGACACATATCTTAATGGAGAGAGACATATCAATGTGCCCCCAGAGATCTATGTATTGTGTCATTTTATGTTTTACACCGACCGACACGTTACCTTCATCCTCTGAAAATTGAATGTTTCCGTATGAACTATGTCTATGCTATTTCGCCGAGAAGAATATGTGCCAAATTTAATGAATTATATCAATTTATTGAATATTCTTTAAGTTTAAATGTTATTAAACAAAATGTAATTTCTCTAAATTAAAAAATTTATTTTTGTTTTGTAAATTATTGCTTAATTGTGTTACTCAAGATATATATTATTATAAATCTCCAAAAAATTGTGTCTATTTTTCGATCTTTGTCCTTAAAATAATTACAAAATTTTATTTCATTTTTAGTTCAAATCGACTTTTGTTTTATATTTTTGACACAAACTTAACCCACAAAACTATTGACAACTCTTATTTATTTGCATTGTTCTCTAAATATTACTCCAACTATCTATCATATCGTAAATTAAAATTCCATTTTAGTTCGAAGTAACAAATAGTGCTGAAATGGTACAAATAAAAGGATGCATTCTCTTGCAACTTTGGACTTTGAACTTTGGCACATTTTATATACAAATGACTTCTGCCACTACTACTACAACAGATTTTAAATGACAGTGCTAGAGAACCAGCACAAAAATACATGAAACAAACTCATACACACTAGCAAAATTTAAACATTATACATTTGCATGTCATGCACAAGCACATACATACACACTTGTTTATAGTTCAAGGCACAACCAAACCAACCAACTGGAAATGAAAGCTTTACTCCTATAAATTATTTGTGTACGAAAAGAAAATGTGTATGTATATGTGTTGTTGGTATAATATTGGGTTTTGATAAAATTTTCGATTGTTATGCATTTGTTAGTATTGTCTCTAACTCACATTTTTTCCATTATTATTTATAATTATATGTGAGGTAGTTAGAAAAGTCTTTTCGAAATCTAGGAAAGAAAATACGAATTACTTTAAATAAGCATGCAACCAGCTAAAAAATTGGATATTTTGTTGTTTACTGCGAAAAAAGCATAAATTCGCGATGCCTTTTGTCTTATTAATTTTTTGTTGGAAATTGTTAGTAAAAATATTTTAGAATTAAAACCCAGGCACAGTGTTAGTTGTGATTAATTTCAAGAAAATTTTTATTTGAAAATTTATTAAGATGGAAAAATGGTTCACAAATTTTTTTGTTACAACGTTCATTTAGAATAACAGGAATAATTGTGGTGCATTATAATATTTAAGTTATATCATTTCAGTATAACTTTTACCTGCAGGGTATATATACGAGGTCTGTTCAAAAAAAAGATGAATTTTAATATTTAATATTTTAATATACCGGCAAGAGCTGATAGATCATATTTTTGTCTAACTTTAACATGTTGTAGGTATCGTGCTTCGGCTTCAAAATTTTTGGAGTAGAGTAGCGAAGCATTGCTCAAACATATACACAACCATATTCGTTCAGCGGAAGGATAAAACTAATTATCTATCAAATCAAACATGAGCTAAGTGTTATCATTCACGAAATAAGCACTAGTTGAAAAAAAACGTTAGATTGCGGACCCTATATAAATCAACAGTTAGAGAATTATACCATCTGATAATGAAAATTATTTTATCTTAAGCTTTTTGGTGTAAATATATTGAATATTCAAGTGAAATATTAAAATTGAATTTAATAAATTTTCTAAAAATTAAATTACAAGCTTTGTTTTGAAAGACTTTTCATTCTCACCTCATACTCCCTTAGCAAGAAATATGAACTAGATGTTTGTGAAAAAACAAATCGATAGCACTGTAATACAGAAGTTTGATAACCAACTAGACATTCAAACATAAAAACCGACAGTCAGAAGACAAAACGAATAGACAGACAGACAAACAAACAAGCCATCATACTTTATAACTGCTGCAGTATAACACTGTTGACACTTAACATCCGTATTGTTAAGCAGTTTAGTATTTCTGCTTGGGGTGTTGAATACAACTTTAACATTTCAAAATTCTATAGAAAAATGCACAAATCATTGCCAGCATAAGAATGCATTTTTTTATTTACTGATATCCAATACACTACTGCTCATGAAAGTGTATGCATGTGCATAAAGATTTTGTAGAAAAATTAACAATTCTTCCAGTTGCTGCCAAGTAGCGTTTATACTAATGCCAGTGATGGTGATGTTTCTGTTACTGCCATTGCTGCGGATACTGTTCTTGAAGTTCATGTTGTTCGTATTGCTCCTGCTGCCTTTCTACTATTCCTATCGCAATTGATATTTGTGCTATTGCTGATGCCAAACCAGTGAATGAAAAAGCACAGCGGGCGGTACCATTTACTAAGTGTCAAAAGCAAAGCCAAAGCTATTGTCAACATGACTTAAGTCAACATATACCAACATAACAACAATAACATTTTGTTTGTGTCTTTCACTGTTGGCAATTCCTAAGAAGTTTTGTTGCATTTATCCAATAGTATAATAATAATAATAACAGGAATAACAAAAATTATGGGGTTACAACCCATCATGTCATCTAGGAAATTTTACTTTACAACATAACAACAGCAAAGATCTAAGCAAAACTAAATATAAAATGTGCGTGTGCATGTTGACAGGCATTTCCATTTTTCTAGGATTTAACTAACATTGCATTGCACACAAAATGACAAGTAACCGGAAAATGTAGTTTATTGTTTGTTTCCGTTTACAAAAAATAAATAAAAACATAAGAGTACAAATTGAAAGAAAGACGTATTTTAAATATTTGTTTTGTAAATCTTAATTTAAAAGAATTGGTAGAATTTAACTTATACTATGTTGCAACATTTGGAATTTTCATATAAAGCGAAATTGAATTCCTTTCAAAATTTGTGACCAAAAGGAATGCAAAATCCATTAAATAAATTTTACTACCATTTAGTAAGTTTTACAATCGAAATTTGATTAAAAAGATAGTTTTGATATTTTTCCATTAGTAACAAGAGTTATTGTCAGAGACTAAACACATATTAGAGTTGAGTTTTTTGCTATGCTCCTTGTATTCCCTTCTGGTGATCGCTGTTCTTTTTGCTGCCATACCATGTGAAGAAATCTATGCTAAAATTTCAAATAAGCTTACGAATTCAATTTTGAATTCTTCTGCAACTCTTTGTTATACAGACAGTGGACAAATTTAAGCTAAGTTACTTTAACGAGGCGATGAAATAGTGAGTAATGACTAGGTGGAGGTTGGATGATTCGGCCAATGCTATTGGAACTCGTGAAGCAGATTTTGATTTCGAAAAAGTATTTTACTATGCAAATTTTTGGTCATAACTCAAGCTCTTACGGTGAATCCATTTAAACATTTGTTTTCTTTAGAGCCAAGAAGTTAATATTTTCTTCATTTAGTAAACTTATATCAGTAGCGGAAGAATAAGGAGACATAAAAAAAACACAAAAGACTTCTATGCTTGCGACTGAAATTGGTATGTAAAAAATTTTTAATATACCCAATTGTACTAATGACAATCTTCAGTTTATCAAAAAAATTTTAAGAATGAAGTATCGTAGTTTTATAGAAATGAATAAATTTATAGGTTTTTTGGGTTTATTTATTATTTTTTCCATTATTAATTTATTACACCATGGGTTTTGTATATTTAATATATTGTTACGATTATTCCCTTTAATAAACCTTTTGTTATTTTCAATTATTTTATTGCAAAATAATAACACAGCACTTTAGAGTTTTTAACCAAGTTAAACGATTTATTTATTGTTTATTTCAAGACACAAAAAATAAACATGATTGTAACTTTATTGTCTTTATTCACTCATGACTATACTTTAATTAATTAATTGTTCTAGCAAGTAGTACTTATAATGGTGTTATCAGCAGCTCTCGTATATACAAGAATATTCTACTTTAACATCACTCCATATTGTTGTTGTTACTATCATTCGATTTAGGCGCCTGCTTGGCTGTATGTTTTGTTTTGCTCAGTGTTAGTTGTTTTTGTTTTTTGTTGTTTCGTGTGTATAAGATTTCTCAGAAAACTCCGCAGTTTGTAAAATATACAGTAGGTCGTTTCGTTTACTTTCTTGCTGATAATTATTTTCTTTTAAAGCTTAATAAATCAAATTGGTTACAATATATAATTGGAGTATATATAGGAGTGAAATTTTCAGACATACGTCTATCTTTTAAGTTTATTTAGTATTACGCAGGAGTTAATGAAAATGTTGAAAATTAGCCAAACGGATGAGGCGTGCTCCATATGTAACAAATAGTCGATTTGCTTATTTTCTTTATAATTGGTGTTTTTTGTTGTTATTTCATTTTTTTTTTGTTTTTTTGTGCCGAAAGAGTACAGTATCTACAAAAACTAGGTTACCTTTTATAGTTTGGTATAGCGGTGTGTGCTTGTTTATGTTCGGATTATTATTCTAAGATATTGGATACATTCTTGATAAAATTTGTAAAAAAAACAGTAGTAGTTTCAGATTCGATAGAATGTTTTGTTTAAAAGTTACAAGCCTCTGAATTGGGAAAATGTTTTTACATTTTCTTACTACTGTTTTTTTTAAAGATTTTTCTCCAAAAAAGCGGTATAGTTTTTTGCTTATATAATTGAAACTTTCTACGGTGGTAATCAGTTTTTTTTTACTATTTCAAAGATAACCTATAGCAATTGTTAATAAAAGAAAAATTTGCGTCAAAAATTTATTAGAGTTCATCCCCCTGCCCTATCCAAACATAGCCAATTTTGAAACAAAATTTATGAATTACATCAAAATCCCTCGCACTCTAAAGCACTAGGTGAAAAAGGGTAAAAAAATTATTAAAGCTCCATCTCTTAACTTCATATTTCAAAAAGGATTTGACAGCTCCGAGGTTAACAAAGCCTCTATTATAAACTGCATATTATATGAAATGCAGGCAAAATAGTTGTATATACGTTCTTGTTATTTCTAATGTTAAACCACTAAAAATTTAAATAAAAACACTAACATTTAAAAATGTCTAAAATAATTAAAAAAAAAAACGACAATTAAATAGAAAAGGGGAATTATTTTTTCCCCCAGGTAACTTCATTTTCTGTTGACGACATTGTAAATCCACGAAAAATTAGAAATTGGCGACAACAATTATAGGAAACGGAGGATTTAGCATGTTTAAATAGATTGTGAAGTGAAAAATAAATTTATTTTAAAAATTTTTTATGGAAAATAAAAGATCATAAAGATTAACATTTAATCAATTCAATAAAGCACATTTTGCCTTCAAAAGTCAACATTTGTTTGTATGCTTTTCAGACCGCATTCATTATTGAAATATGAAAATATGGCATGTCAAAATGGCATGTTTTATAAAAATCGGTCTATGAATACCAAATTAAAAACGCATAAGTTTTGATTGAACTTCACATATTTCTCCGCCTTAAAATCAATGATCAATTTTCGGGCCCCTAATTTTTTTTTTTCAATTAAATCACCAAATCCTGATTTTATTTTTAAAAAAGTTAACAATAAAAAATTTTGTAGGAAAAGAAAACTTTTAATGAAGAATACACGAAATGTATATATGTTGCGGCTTGATTAGCAACTTTTTCGCTATAAATATTAAATTTTACTTTGAAATTGCTAATCATTTTACATAAATCTCTTCTAACTATACAGGATTATGAATGCAATCCAGTAAATTTTCATTTCTGTCTTCACACCTTTCAACACATTTCGCACACTTAGCAAAGAAAATCTTACGATGTTGCTTTTTTAAGTTTCATTTTGCTGGACTAAAATTTACTGCATATTGAAAAGACAAGAAGAAAACACTTTGAAATGACAGCAGCAAGAATATTTCATTGTCAAAAAGTTACAACAGCATGACAGTTACAAAACTGACACATAAACACGTTGTTCCCATTTTAACTAACGCTTAAGAGGAGTTCAACGTTAGTGTTAGTAATTTAAAATGAAATAAAGTTACAACTTTTAAATAGATAGTCAATGAATATATGTTAGTAAAAAGTAAATTGTGCTTCGAGAAGATTGGTGTCAAGAAAGAAAAGCTCACAACGGGGAAAAGTATAATTTGGAAATTAACTAAGAAAATTTAATAATGTCCACAAACAGTAGTTCCTCTCTTCTCCTTCCCGCAACCTAATTTCCTAGCCTTCCATTAGTATAGCTCATCCTCTGGTCACGTTATAAAAAAAGCTAAGTTTTTTCTGTCCTTCTTGATCACTCTTAGGCCTTTGAACTGGTTGATCATGACACTCTCTCCATGAAGCTTCGGCACTTTTTTCAGCACTCCTTTACTTCTAAATGGCTGCTATCTTAATACTTCTTTACTCGTTCGCTGTTTGTGTTGTCAAATAATCTTAAATTTTCGGTATTACATTTCTCTAGGGGAGTGCCTCGACGATCAATCCTTGGACCACTTCTTTTTTCTATTTATGCTAATGACTTACCTAGTCAGATTTTACACTATAAAATCCATATTTACACAAATAATGTGCAGCTATATTTGAGCAATACAGTCCTCTCTATTGCTGAAAAAATTTCAAAACTCAGTGAGGAATTGAATAAAATTTATTGCTGAGTAACTGATAAAGGATTTTGTTTGAATCCTCATAAGTTAAAGGGTATTATAATTCGTAAGAAAACTATTAATCATATTACCGATATTGATGTTTCAATAAATAAAGAGAAAATCAGTATTATTAATGCTACCAAAAACCCCGGAATAGTAATCAACAACAGGACGAACCATGTTAACTCACTTGCGGATCGGACTTACACTAAGCTGAGCTGCAACTATCTATCGCTATAAAACACTATAACTTTATCTTCATTATCGAAATGTCCTCCAAAAACTTCAATAGAAATTAAAAATAATAAACTCACACATTTGAAAAGTTTTTACATCTTATTCGGCCTTCACTCTCAGGGCGATCCGGAGACTAACTCTTTAGTTGAATTGTGTTGAGTTTTTAAATTCACCTTACTTAATAATTTCTTTAATAATTATGATGACATATTTAAAGTCATTAAATCACCTGAGACAAATCATCATTTCGAGTGTAATTTACTTTCTCCGACTATCTCTACTCTGCAACAAAAAATGATGCAAATTAGTTTGCAGGCAAATGATCCAAAATTTTTGTTACAACAAAAGGAGGTATAAATAAGCCAGGGCAGATGGACGGCCAGACTCATTTTTGACGTACGAAAATGGATGCAAATGAAACACGGAGATGTTAATTACTACTTGGCACAGTTGGTTTCTGGACATGGATACTACAGGAGCTATCTTCACAAGGTGCACAAGTGCACAACGCCATTTTGCCTGTACTAGGAGGTGAAAACCATAGATACGCGGACCATACGTTTTTTGCGTGCCGACGTTTTCCGCCTGTCGTGTGCGACTAGAGTCGCAAATTGGCGCGGAGCGGAGCTGGATCGGCTTCGGGCATATACCTCGAACAGGGAGAGTATCGAAGGCTGCAATATGCGGCGTGAAATGGGTGCCTGGACTCAGACATACGGAGGTTATGGTGTCTAGGCACTGAGAACGCGATCCACCTCGAGGTAAGGAGAACGCGGTGCCGGGGTGGTCAACACATCCCGCACGAGTAAGGAAGTTTTCTACTCAGTATGAAGACCTACTGTTAATGCATAAGTGCATCTTGCCTCCTTCCCTCGAAAAAAAAATTAGCTTGCAGACAATATGTATCGCAACTTAATTGGTTCTAGAAACTGTCATTCTCGTATATTAGTGCGTATTTAGATAAAACGGTACATAATAGAACCTGTAGATACTTGATTATTTATTATCCAAGCTTTTTCATCGAAAGCGTACCAGGCCTTCACACGAAGACGATATTATTTTTAAGCTTGGGAAGAGTTCCATAAACTTTATAAGAGAATTTAATATCTAGTCATCAAACCTTGAGCTAAGACCGCGAACTTTTTATTACTTCTCTGGAGGGAATATAATTCTTTCCTACGAAATCAAATTTTAATACTTTTTACTTTAAGAGCTCTACTAAGCATAAAAGCAAAGAAATTATAACTTGATACTCCAATAAAAATCTCTCTTCTTCTTTTTAATATAAATTTCTTCAACATCTCTGTGTTAATTTAATTCACATAGACGCAATATTGCTACAGTGGTGTGAAGAGAAAATTGCATGTCTTTGAACAAAGTTAGTGGCACCTTTGATTTATTTTTCGAGCTAAAAGAAATCTCTCTATTTTCATTGCCTTTACTCGACTCCAAATAAATGAACACATAAATTTATATGTTAAAAAATAAAAATGTTTGAAAGATTTTAGTTGCTGCTGTTGTTGTTGTTGCTGCTGCTGTTATATAAAAATAAATTGAGACAGCAGAAAACAACACTTAAAGGATTTGTGTTTTTACCAACACAAACAAGCATGCACCGAATTGGGGCAGCAAAAATAAAAAAAAAATTTTAAATAAACAAACAACATAATCATCGCCAGCAATACCAAGTTGTGAAAAAATGTTGAAAGTTCAACTTGTAACACCTTCTCTATGTTGGTTGCCTTGGATCTGAGACTATATGTATAAATAAAAAGTTTATATGTACAAGTTTGCTTGAATGAGGGAGTTGTAGGTATATTGTTTTGCAGATCCTTTGGTTATATATATATATATATATATATATATATATATATTTACATTCATCCTGTAATATCCTTTGGCCGGAAGGTAAGTAATATTTATTAGTTTGTTAAAATGTGAATTGTGCAAAATGGTTTTTCAACTAAGTGTAGTTTACAATTTTCTTTTTACTTTTAAAATAAATTTGTACTTTCTTAAGTATGAGAAGCAAAAGGGCAAAATACAGCTTTTAATAAATTTTTTTTTTGTTAAATTACATAAATATTTTATATTGTAAACGAATCAATGACTAAAAATTCTTAAGAAGGGCAAAAGTTTTTTTGGACTTAGCATACGTGAAGGGTATAATGAAATTAAACAGACCAAATCTTATTTAAAGTATTCATATATTTTTTTTTATTTAATTTAGTCTAGAGATTTAATATCCTTATAGACTATACTAACATTTAATACATTTTTACAACATTAATTATTAAAAAAGAAAATATTTAATGTTCTGATAATAATAAATAAATATTTAATCTACGCTAATTTGTGCTTGGTTACTTGAATTAATATTTTAGGATATTCTTATAAAATATTTATTATTAAAATAATATATTTGAAATGTATTACTGCGGGGGAAATTTTGTATAGAAAATTCAAGAGTCTTATATCGTAAGCCAAATCGATTAAATGAGAATTCTCATTTAAACAACACAGCGAACAAAAAAACTCAAAAACACTTCTATACAAACACAAATATATAATATATATTTAATTCAGAAAAAATCTTTAGTATCGGATCCCAATTACCATAGTGTGCTCTGCAAACTTGCATGGATATTGAGTGTACACTACTTATAAATTTTTCTTTTGTATTTAGTTTATGGATTGAAGATTCCCTAGAGACAGTGAAACAGTCAATAATAATCGAACTGTAAACATTAATTTAGTTATTGAAATATAAAAAATCAATATGCTTATAAAATTAATCTCGGTACAAATTCTTAAAAATAGGTCAGAGTTGTTTGGGTACGGTTTTACGAGAGTCGTCAAATTCGGTGAACAACCGGTTTTGGCTGTTTGCCATCTTCAGTGTTTTCTTTACTCTTTTTGAAGATGGTAAACAGCCGAAACCGATGGCAAATAGTCAAACCAAATTTGACGAAGGCCGTACCCAAAAAAGAATAAAATAAACCCCGCCGGAAAGTATACGCACATATCGAAATATAATTCCTTTAATATTAAACAACGGAATCCTGCGGCACATCAGATGAAATAATAATTTCTTTGGAAGTAAGCGAGAGTAAAATGTTTGTCAATTTCATAAGTCCAGTTTCCTTGTCATAGGTTTATGGGTGATCTTATCAAATGCCTTACTAAAGTCGGTATAAATAATATTAGTTTGTTTACGTTATACAAATCCCTCATTGACTAGCGTTGTCAATTCTAAAAGATTAATAATGTTTGAGCAACCCCATCTAAAACCATGCTGAGCAGGAACCAATATAGACAATACTTGATGGGAAAAGTGATTAGTAACAATTTTCTTAAAAACTTTAGGAATAGTGCTAAGTTTAGCAACACCTCCATATTTTAGGAAAATAGATATTACTTATCAATTATTACTTATAAAAAAATTACAATACTAACATTCAACACTGTACTACCATTTTTAAGTGTCGGAAGTTTAATTAAAATAAGTCTATTATTATAAGATGGGGTAAATTTTGCATATTCCACTGCAAGCTACGGAGACAAAAAAGAGCAAAAATAGTTTCTAAACAGATTTGACAGTATTAATATGGACATTGTAGATTGGGTCCCAAACTATAGACCCACATTTCAATTGCAAAAAGTGCAGCACATACTTTATTTTCTTTAATTGAGCTGCAGAATTAATTAATTTTAATTTTTAATTTTAATTTAATTGATTAATTTTACGCCAGAAACTAATCGCATTGGAATCATGTTGTTAACATCATCGGCATACATGAAGATATTCGGAAGCTTTGTTACTGTTGGTAAATCATTAATGAACAAAACAAAAAACAACTACGGACCGAGTTAGTTTCCTTGTGGTATAAAACATTTAACATTTATCGGCTTAGACGTCAATTTCTTTACGCAAACTTTCTATATTCTGTTCAATAAATAAGAAGAATTCCATCCAACGAGTCAAGTGTGAGTCCCATGCAATTAAGCTTGTGTAATATAAGGTTATGAGTGACCTTGTCAAAGGCTTAACTAATGCCAGTCTGTTTTTGCTGACCAATTTCATGACTAATAATAGTTGTGAAATATAAGAGATTTGTAACTGTTGAGCAACCCACGCAATTGATGACAAGGTTGATTAGCAATAACTTTTTCAAAATGTTTAGGCAGATGTTATCAATGCCCCAATAATTTGCGATATTACCTTTACAGCCAGATTTGAGCAATGGAATTATAAATGAATCTTTCTTTTAACTAAAATAAAAGTGGTGTGATCAGAATGTGTACAAAGTGTCTTAAAAAGTTCTCAGGACTTTCAATTTAAATATGCAAATCTAGTGCTATTTTGTTCCATGATATAAAAAGCCACTTCTAAATTTTCCACCACGATATGCCTTTGGCGTGGCCATTAAAAATTCAATGAGACATGATACAGCAGAACTGGCATCCCAATGTTAAATTGGTCTTTTAAATAAATTTTATTTCAAGTGCAGTAATTGTAATAATTAACGAAGTTAACATGGAGGTCCAGTGTAACAAAAATAACACTTCTTGAATTTAATTTCATTGGCTGAGGCAACCAATTACTAAGGGGCATTTAAGACAAATTTTTTTAACAAAAGTGGAAACATTTTTAAAAAAATTTAAATGACGATTCTCTCCAGAATTGAGAGCTTAGTCTCGCTTGTGTTTATAAGGTGACCAAAATTTAAATTTTCTAGGTGAGTATTTGATTTATATAGTTGTTCCTCTTATTGTTATGGTATTAAGTTGTTTGGATTTGTTCGGCCAGTAAATGAAATAATGTTGTCTTTCCATTCGGTGTAAACCGTCATTGCTGGCTATTTGTCCGGTATGTTCCGCCGGAGCTTTGATAATGATGTTATCAATAATTTTATTATGCCTTAGCGAACGTAGTTATATAGCGTTATTCACTTGAATAACATATTAATATAACCTTTGATACTTAATTCAACATTCAGCAACTGGGATCAGAAATATAAATAAAATGGGTTGCTTTAAAAAGCGTGTGCCTTTTCTTATAGACCTTTCGTTATAAACATCAACTTAACCACATTTTGAACACTATAAGTACATATGTCGTTCAGGAAAAAATTATTTACTTACAAAGTGTGACTGTTCCACTTTTCGAGTGGTTAATGATGATATGATATCGAAGCTTTAATAAATACGAACACATAGATTTGAACGATATATGGCTTCAAATGGACTTTGCTACAAATGGGGAATAAAGTAAAATAAACGTAGAAAAGAGCTGATTTTGTAGCTAATCGAGGAAAAGTAAACGAATAATCGAATAACTGATAAATGATTAAATGCACTATTAATAACTCGTCTACTAGAACTTAAAAAAAAAACTTAAAACAAACAAATTCTAAATTAATTTTAAATGCTGTGGCCATATAAAAAATAACAGCAACAATGCTAACAGTAGATTTTAACCATAGTCACTGCTATTGCAACACAATTTACACGGTATGCAGAAACAATAAAAAATACATTTAAAGTAATTCATTCACATGTCAACAACATACTCAGGGGCATTTAATAAAATAAAAGACACAAACACATACATTCACATTTGAAATTTACAAAATTACACTACAGATACAATAGACATCAGCAATAGGATTTAACAAATTTCTACAAAAAAAAAGGGACAAAACAAACCATATCCATTCACTACAGCTAGTATGAACATATGAAGCAAACGAATGTGACAAATTAAAATAAAAAAGTTGAAAGCAAGGCAACTAACAACAAATGCAGTAACACCAGCAACATAACACAAATATGTGTTCGGCAAGAAAGAAAAAGAAATGTTAAATGGTAGCAATCGCAAACAGAAAACAATAACATCAAAAACGAAATGATGGTGATATATTTAGTGTTCTCTTGCAGGATGTTAGTAGTGGAGGTGTTAAAGAAAACTACTCACTCTACACATAAGACTGTCACATAACTCAACGTGATTAACGTCTTGCTGTCTTTTACAAAATAAATTCATTCTCATTCGTTCTTTCATGTCTTAGATGCAGAAGACGCAGTGTGCCATTAGTTATTCATGCTACTCTTCGTTGAGAAAATAAAAATGATTTTAGAAACGAATTTCTAAAAAACTGAAAACGAAAAAAGAGCGACGGTTAGGAAAAGATAAACGTTAAGATGCGAAGCTGTTGTTAAAATAATAAATTCTAAAACTTTTTTAAATGCAAATGACTTTTAATAGAAATTTCTATTTTAAAAAATACAATAAGTCCATTTTTTATCTATTTAGTACCACTATTTGTAATAGACCTTTCCTACTCTCGTTTTGTACACAAACTAAATAAAATATTAATTTTTTCTGTGTACAATATCATAAAATTGAAGGTTGCAATGCTTTTCTGCTAATATTTTTAAAACTCTTTAAATTATAATTTTCTCTATTTGGTTTTCGCCCTTACACGTATTAATTACAGCAAAAAAAATAAAACGGAACACAAATCGTAAAGGGAAATTTACTCAAAGATTTACTCGATTTTCTAACTCTCATACAGTAAAATGTTTATACGTGTAGATATTCAAATAAAATTTTGCGCATATATTTAGTTGACTAGGTTAAGATAACCCAAATCTAAATCTCGATACACCAAAATCAGCCCTCATATTTAAAAATTATAATTCAGGCCAACTGCCATTTTGTGCTTTTAATCTAAGGCTTTTGAAAAAATTTCTCCCAATCAAATATCAGGTTATATTAAAAATAACGCTTTGTTATTTGACGGCATTTAGGATTTCACCGAAATCACGGTTATGTTTCTGCTCCATTGAATGCAACTGAGAACATATGATGTAAAGTTGAAGAAGGAAAAATAAGTTTCCTGGCACTTTTTGATCACGGTAAGGTCTTTGACATGGTTGATCATGACACTCTCTGCATAAAACATCCAAACTTTTTTTACACCTCGTTTACACGACTGTTATCTTCATACAATCTTTAATCTTCGGTGTTACATTTATATATGGGTGTGCTTCGAGGATCAATCCCTAGACTAATTCTTTTTTCTATTTTTGCTAATGATTTACCTAAGCAGCTTTTATACTGCAAAATCCAAATATGTAGATGATGTGCAGCTATATTTTTAATCATACTACCGATGTTGTTGTTTTAATAAATATAGAAAAAATAACTATTGTAAATGCTGCCACAAACCTTGGAATAATAATCAATAACAGTCCTACTTGCACAAACCATGTCAACTGACTTTTGACATGGACTTATACTAACCAGAGGTGTCTTTTGTCGTCGCATCACTATACACCATTTAATATAAGGCAACTTCTCATAAAATTGTATTTAAGCTCCTGGGTTAATCTACAGTTGTGAACTTTTCGCAAAACAACAACATCATTAGATATGTTTTTGTTCATTTTTTTTTCGAAGCCAGATGGATGGAAAATACGTTTTGCCAGATCAGTTAGGGGAAAAAGGATTATAATACCTTTACACCGTTTTCATATATCTAAATAGCATGCAACGCGTCTCTGGAATGTCCTTCCTGAAGCACAACAACTTAATGTCAATGTAAGGAGCTCTGATCAATTTTTATTTAATTTTTATTCTCAATAACAGATTATAAGTACTTGTAACATTATATGAGTATATTTAATTTATAGCTAATTTTGACTGAATATGCATAGTATTTAGATGACATTTGCCACCACACCGATTTTAATAAAATGTTTAACATATTTCTAGGTTTATTCCCAAAAGACGGAAAAGAAGGGAGAAGTGAGTGGAGAGAAAAGACATCCAATATTTAATAAAAGTATTGTAACGATAATTTGTTTTTAAAAGAATATAATTATCAATAAAGAAAGTAACTGAAACGACCTACTGTGCATTTTACATTTTTTTCTAAAAAATCTTATACACACAAGACAACAACAACATGCTTATAGGAAATTTCACGAAATAATATAAACAACAGAAACAAAAACAAGTAACACAGAATAAAAGCAAAATACAGAGCCAAGCAGGCTCTTAAACTGAATGATTATAACAACAACAATAAGGGGTGATGTTAAAGTAGAATATTCCTGTATGTGCGAGAACCTCTTAAGACATGGTTGCAATATTTTTATTAAATATTGGATGTCTTTTCTCTCCACCCACTTCCCTCTGTTTTTCGTCTTTTGAAAATAAATGTAGAAATATGTTAAACATTTTTATTAAAATCGGTGTGGTGCAAATGCCAGTTTTTCTTCTTTTGCTATCATTTTTGTTCCTTGCTTTGCAGAAATTGGACATATCTATGTTTCAAATTTCACTAAATTCAGTTAATTCAGGATTATTACAACTGGCTGGGAGGCGTACAATCTCCAGCTTCCTTTTTTTTCCACTTCTATCCAAATAATTTTATATAAATCGGTTCTTCCATTGGAATAATATACCGGTCATTTTTAAATGTGCTTTCGGAGGTAAAAGGCGGCACCAGTTGCCTTAGCTAGCAGGAGCGCCTAACTGAAAGCAACATAGAACTCGCGGAGTCCGATTAGGTAACTTATACACATACACTGCTACCACCGGGAACCAGTTGCCCGCAGGGTTTCTGGGCTATTCTCGATATTGGTGAGAACCCGAGCGGAGTTATGTGATGCCTGTTGAATTAAAAAGCTTCCAAAGAGATGTTAACGCAGACTTTACATCCAATGCCCTAGCTTGCGCATGCAACAGGACACGAAGTTGGATAGTCTCCAACTCTTCAGAAAGGAGTGAGACCACGGCCCTGCTATTAAAGCGTGTATGCGTCTTAGGGCGCGGTGTACGATCTTCCTAAGCCCAGTGGCTAAACGGCCAGATGCTGACGTGAAACTTATCCTGTACATATGAGTGAGCAAGAGACAAATATATAGAGAATAATAGATATGACAGCTCTCTGTAGAAAATTATTTTGCAATATGCAGTCAATTTCAAATTATTTAGTTAAGTTGGGGAAAAATATGTTTTCAAATAATTTCTTATTTATTTAAAATTTTCAAGTATGTCAGAATATTTTCGAAAAAAATTTTTCCCACTCCTTAAAACAAGAACAAACAAATTTATCTTCAGAATATAACTGCTTAAATATGTATGCTGTTGATATGACTTGAAAATATAAACTTCAAACATTTCAAATTTGCAAAAAAAAAAAAACAAATACCACTCACTCACCATGAGTTTAACAAATTTCAGTTTTTTGGTGAGACAGCTTAATTCATTCATGTTCATTATTTCCAACAGAATAGAAGATGATGGAGAAGCAATAGCACCATGTACCACACTAAATTTGTAAATATCAAAATAAGAACGTTCATCAAAAGTTATTATTAAAGCACTGAGAGAAAAGACTTGGGGTAAATTGTAATAATAGAATAATTGTTTTATTTTAACGGAAATAATTTAAAGCTGTGTATGTATTTGATTTTTCTAAAATTGTTGTGAATGGGATATTTGTATAGTGTTCGAAAGGATTTAAAATCCAATTTTAAAATGATTTGATTTTGTTCGCTTAAATCTACAATACTATTTTTTCTGTTTATTTTGATTAAATACGATTTATGTCATCTGTCCATCCATCTACCAAAGTATAATAGAAAATAGAGCCACATACAGAATGATGTTGTGATATGAAAAGAAAATCTTGAATTTGTGCGGTCAAATATATTTTGCCATTTGCTTCAAGTATTTGCAGTTGTTCGGATAATAATCAAATTTTGTTCATGAGAACTAGTAAACTAAATGAACGCATGTCCTATAATAAACCAAAAGAGAAATTAATTCATAGTAGATTTTGTACTATAAAAACAACAAGAAATTTTAACATTTCGTATGTTTTGACTGGCTGACAGACAAGTAGACAGGAAAATAGTTTAGTCTTCCACAGACGGAAAACAAAAAATGATAGGAAATTATCCATTACGAGGAGGAGGCCAACAGTCCAGCCTGTCAGTTAGTTATAAAGACAAACTGACATACAATACTTAACCAAAACTGTTGCATATGATAGCAACAAAAAAAACCTATTTATTTACACTCAACAACTTGAATATCATTCTGTATTTGAATAACAAATTCAAATTTAAAAATCCTAAAATTAACATGTGTAGTATTAGTATTTAGCTTTGGGTGGTTTTTGAATCTAAGCTATTAGTTATTAATTTTTAATTTGTATTTAAGCCATTGGCAGTTAACAGACTAGAACTTCCTTTGGCTTAGTTTTTTTTTTAACTTGTCCTTTTTTGGCTTGTGTTTGTTTGTATAAAGTAAAACTGTTGTTTGAACTGTGTTTACATTTTTTACATGCCACTTTTTACAAAAAATAATTATTTTGCTTGAATAACCCCTCCATCATGTTTTATGTTATCATCAGATAACGTTAAATAATTTGGTTTTTGAAATCTTTTAAACTCTCTTAAAATGGCAAATTGTTAGTCAGACTGTATAAATTGTTATTTTTTATTTAGAATTAGTTCGATGTGCCCTTATTTTAGCATGTTAATTTCCGCTTTGAATAGACTGACTTAGAGTGTAAGTTAAATTTTTGAAACTTTAAATTGCTAAAATCTTTTCCTAGAAGTTGAGACAACCAAAAAAAATTAATACAAGGCTTAACTTATTTAAAAAGGACTTCTTCGAGCAGCTGCTGTTCTTGAAAATAGAGAAATATAATTAGAAAAACCAGGGAAGGCAGCTGACATTCCATTTCTCAAAATTAACTCGTCATAAAATTTTGATTGCATTAAATCAATGTTTGCAGTCTCTGTATAGCATATAACGTTAAAGTCACCCCTTTCCACATGTATAGGACCTCTAAACAAAATTTTTACGAAATATTGCAACTTTCACAAAAAAAATTTCAGAAACTTAAGGTTTATTTCTGTTTAAAGGTTATTTAGTTTTTATTGCAGACTGCAATAATGTATTCAATATATGCACATGTTTTTTTTATAAACAATTTTGTAAATCCAGAAAAAATAATCCATTCACAATATGAGTCATACGAATAGGATCTTACTATAAAATTAAGCGAAATGGTCGACCAAGCCACTTTGTTACTTTCCAGAAGCAACGACTTTACGAGGTAGCTATTCTCACGCGTTTTTATTGATATTAAGATTCGGTGCGTAAGGGCTCGATTGGCCCGAGCACTTTTATATATTGATCATGTACCTATGTATTTGCCGTTAGGGATGTAGGAATTGGTGCATTGTCATACAGGAATCACCACTTTAAGCCTCCAAAATGTTCGGCAAGTCCTAAGAATTTGATGGTACTTTGAGAATAGCACGTTTAACAGTTGCCAAAAGTACACTTTTAGTAACGCCTGTCATATTTATAGCTTAACTCATTCCATAAAAATTTAGATACCACACTTCAACTCCTTTATTTCGTTCAGCAATTTTGTGAATCGATTCTCTAGATTCCTCATAAATTTTGATTTTAATTATTTCCGTTTCTCTTAATTCTTTTCGTCTTTTCATTAAAATAACTCATTTTTTTTAAAAAATAATTTTTATAATCTGCACGGTTCACTTGCTTTAGAAAACTAACGTTAATGCGGAGGTTCTAATAAAGTGACGCCAAAAATGCAGTCAATTTTGTTTAATCACAAAACAAAATGTGGAAAAATATTATAACGAGACTTTTCCAGAACATAAATTTGTTTTCAAAGCAAGTAAAAAGAGACATCTTAAAAATCAAACCGTCGATACTTGCTGAAACTATCAAAGAGAATTGCAGTTGTGAAAAATACAAAGGGGGGTTTCTGTTCGTGTGGCAAGCGGTGTATATGTTCAAGTATAAAATCATTGATAATGATGCAGCAAGCCTGTTCATTACTGAATTAACAAGGCCATCAGCGTAAAAAATTATCAAATGTTTTAAATTTTCTAGATGTAATATAATATTATGTAGGATCTATTGTTAAAGTGTGTTTACTCCATATGCCGCAATTAAGTTCATTGATTAATACTTTAAGCCAAAAATAAACGTTATCGCTGAACAAAATTTTTCTTCGAAGAAGAATTTCATAATTCAAACTCTGAAAATGAATGCACGCGTCAATATTTTAGTCACTTCGGTCCCAGAGACTATTACTGCTGTTTAAAGAGAAAATAAATTTCGCTACATGAAAACAAAGATCACAAACAATTACAATCGAAATGAAACACTAAAAAAAAGAAAAAATAACACAGTTGCGTAATACAAGTGGCAAGTTATAAGACATACAGGCAATAAGATAAATACAAAAACTGTCCGCAGCAACGCCAATACTGTAATGTCAACACGAAACATTAACTAATCAGATGGCTGCCGTTCGTTTTGGTCAAATACATTATTTTGCTTATAAAAGCGTAACACCAAAAAAAAGAAAAAAACTCTACAACAATTTGTTAAAGACATCAACGCTGCAGGCAACATTTATAACGACCCAGATCAAAATGATGACTTGTCATGACAGCTTGTCTTATGGTTATGGAAGAAAAACAAAGAATAAAGAAATAAAAAATGATGCCGGTGTGACTAATACGTTTAAATGAATTTGAACTCAAAATTAGGATATTACAAAAACAAAAACAAAAAACACAACGCAAACTTAAATTGATGTGTTGGAAAAGGTAAAACAAATTCAATTAGATATACAAACGATCAATTATTTGGTGTCTGAAGGCACACAGAATACGTAATTGCTTTGATTATTAATGACGTCTAAAGATTTTCAACAAAACATGCCATTCATTTAAAAAGCCAACCGAAAAAATCATAAACACGAAAACTCAAATGAACCCCTATAACGTTTTGTATTTATTATAATTTTTTTTTTAGTTGATATTAATTAATTTATGATCGATTTTATGAAAATTATAAAAATGTTCAGTACAATATTAACTTTAAACTGTTTTCATTATATCGGAGTTTTAAAGTTTATTAACTGTTTGCACGCAGTGTATTTAAGATACAGTTGTTGTCTCAGTTAAGCAAAACTATTAGTTCGGTTTAACTATAAATTTCAAAATGATTTACACGAAAGGTAATTTCTGCTATAAAAACAGGCTTTATTTAGTGTTGCTGTTGGTTGACGATTTAGTATAGTAATTGGAAACCATAGATGGGCAGTTTATAGTCCCAGTAAAAATATACTTAAATTTAGTTTTACTGATGCGGTAGTTTAATTTTCAAAACCATTTCATTTTTACTAAAACTGCAATGAAAACTTAGTACTACAATAATAAACTGCAAAAAGATGCAGTAATCAGTAAATGTGATGTAAATGTGATTGAAATTTCTTTTGTACTATCGCAATTAAATGTAACTAATAGTCCACTTTAATCTTTTGACCTTCTCTCTTGATGTGCAACTAAATATTTTTTAATTATCTTATAAAACAAAACAATACAGCAACTTGTCCACCCGTGTTCTATATTTCATCTTACGCAGATCTTTCCTAAAAGGCTTTAAACGACTTGTTTCAATGCGTCCCATATACATAGATGATTATATTTGTTCGAAAGTTGGTGCCCCTGTAGGCTAGTAGGTAGTGTACTAGCTTACAAGACTGGGGGTTGTGGGTTCGATTCCCAACAAAGACCTCGGTTTTTTTCCCTACAAATAAAAATTGACTGTCGGTGGGGCTGTTCAGTGATGAGAGCATAGTCTTCGCTGGTCATTGTGCTATCTTATACGACACTTAATTTCCGTAACTATCCTTCTACTTTCACCACCTGCCTCATTTCTTCTCTATCCCTTTCCAAAAGAATGTAGCTCTTGACTAAATAGGCATTGTTGCCTGAAGTGCTACTTCTGTTAAAAAAAAAGAAAGTATATTTGTGAAAGATTCGCTCTTCATTAATTGTCGTATATTCAGAGTACATGTTAAAAAAAAGCCTTCAAAATAGTGTCTATAATTAAATACAGAAAAAGATACGTCCCTTTTCTCATTTCAACGTTAAATTTGCACCACTTAAATCTGTTTCATCAAAATAATGACAACACGCCTTTTTAAACTCCTCGGTAAACAAGTTTTTATCATCCTTTTTGTCTATTTTTCGGACGACATGACCTCATGCCGAATCATACAATTTTGAGCACTTGTTATTTTACGTATTGAAATATGCAATGCTCTTCTGGTTTTACAATGTAATTCACTCTGAAGAAAAGGGCTGCTATTTCACAGCCATTAAATTATTAATGTAGCAAATGACAAAATTAAAGATGCAACATTTTTTATTTTTGGGACTACTTTTACATGTTATTCTCAGAATTGAGTCTTAAATCAATGAGCTGAAAAATATTGTACTGTGTTGTTTGCTGTAAATATACTTTCATTACCAGTAAATTTTTACCGACTATTGTAAAAACATTAATAATTTTTATACAAATAAAATTTCACTAAAAATTTTCCTTGTTGCAGTGAACAAATTATGATCGTTTTTAACAGTGCCTAACATGTTTTCATTGAGATATGATCATTTAATGGTTTTATAACTTAAAAAAAAATAATATGATATTTACAACCATGGAATATTAATAATAAACACAGAACATTAAGTTTCTTCAAATATAATCATTATTCAGTAGCTTCTTTATTTGTCGATTCATTTGGAAGTGCTATGCATTATTAAAAATACTAACAGGTATTTTCTTTTCAAAAAGGAATAAAAGTTATACAAGATTATATCAAAATAAATAGAAGGGGAAGCAAAATATATATCAAGATAAGTTTCAATAAATTATAAATATTTAAGTATTTTTCGATGTACTGCATATACGTAGAAATTGTGGAATCATTACAATTACACGGATAACCATATACACGTTTGACAAGAAAGCGTTTTGTCTTTCAGATATAAAACATTTAAAATAATACCTGTTTATTTTAATATGAATTGGATATAATAATAATAATGGTATATACTTTACTTTTAAATTCGATTTCAGAATATCTATATTATTTAAGATATATGTAGCAAAATTATGAAAATATTTTGTTTACGTTTTAACAGAAACTAATTATCAGTAAAAATATATTGTGTCTTTTACAAACTGCACAGTTTTCTAAGAAATTTTATATACACAAGACAACAACAACAGGCTTATAAGAAATTCCACGCAATAAATTAAACAACACCAAAAACAATTAACACGGAAGAAAAAAACACACAGCCAAACAGGCGCCTACAGTGAATGATGATAACAACAACAATATGGGGTGATATGAAAGTAGAATATTCTGATATATGCGAGAACCGCTTAAAACAGATTTACAAGCACTACTTGAAGGGCAAATCAATTAATTCAAGTTGAAAAGAAAAAAGACAACAAAATAAAAAAGCCTCTGTTAGGCATTATAGTGCTGAAGTTACCATCATTTTTATTTTGTATGTATAGGGAAGTAATTTGGACAAAAAGCCAACTCATCCACCTTTAACCAATATGCCTTTCTTAAAAACACATAAGTGATATGGTGAAATCCTTCACTAGTTAATAATTTAAGTTGCACGGATTAGTGTTTAAATTGCCTGAATTCATTACGCCCCTCTACTGATTAAAATTGACCTGACAACTTGATTTTACTTACTTTTCGTTAACCATAAATACATATGTGGGTTTAGAAAAGTTCCAAAATATTTTTATTTTATATCTTCAATTTTTAATTTTATTCGAATTCATGCTTTTATTACATTCCCTTCAATTCTATTGCTTTAAAGTTCCAGCAACCAGGGAATGACCCGTACTCACACAATACATTATGCCAAAACTAGAAAATTAGTTTAATGGGAGAAGGGAAGAAAGTGACAGCAAAGACATCTGGTGAGAGGTTATTTTACATACGAAATGTTCTGCTAAAAAACGATGTTTCCCTCTAATGCGATTCCCTCTAGTACGATTCACCGTCGAATCAACCACAAATGGATGTGCCCTCAACGAAAAGTGTTATAAACGCAAATATGTGCGAGTAACGGGAACAAATTCATTAAAGCATTTACCATCATAGTAATTAATAATGTTGGATACTCGACTGTCCCGAATGAGCCTCTTGGCCCTCACTCGTACGCGGTCGAGTATCTTCGAAATAGACTTTGGGGCTCCGGCACATACATGAGAGTTTTATTCCATTTTTGGATAGATGCAGATGAAGTGAAATATCTCTTACACCGTTTTAGAAAACCGAGGAGGCACTTTAAAGGTTAATTGGGTATGATTTTAAGTCATCCCGCGTTAAATTTAGTTTGTAAACAGCTATAGAGAAAAAAGAGTACTGAAGATGTCACATAGCCGAAATCGGCCTGCTTACAAACCAAATTTGACGTGGGATGACGTAAAATCATACCCAATTAATTCAAAGCCTGTCGGAAAATATACGCACATATCACTTTAAAGGTTCTTTAGAAACCTTAAAAAAGTGCTTACTCCATCGAACATCGCTCTGTATGTTTAAGAGCATCCCATTCCTTAATATTTATATCACCCATAATAACAGATGCAGCATTATTTCCGAACACACATCTATGCGCAAGCATGCAACATTGAGTCTGACGGGCATTAAAATCGACTTTATTTATATCAGATTGTTGCGAGATAGTAATTGAGCGAATAAACGAACGAATGGCAAATGGTGCTGTCATTTGAGAAAGAGTATTTAGGATTAAAAATTTGACAAAGAAGATCATTTAGAAAGATAAGTAATGGAGTAAGAGAAAGAACTTTCATTTGTCGAATTGTAATTTAAAGCATACCGTTTCAGTAAGGTCACTTGATTTTGATGCATCACATTTATTTTAATATATAAAATTTTCAATTAATTCTTGTAAGTAAAATTCATGTCTCGACAGAAAACTACTTAAAGTTAATGTGACGTGAGTTGACATAACTTCCCTACATAACTATTGTATATCATTTGTAGACGTTGTTTCATTGGTAAACGTCAATAAATCAATATTGTCCCCCTGTTTTATTTATTGGACATATCTGACGTATTTTAGATAAGTTGTTTTAAGTTTATAGTGCCACTTAAATGCAAGTATTGTTTAAAATTAATACTTAGAATCAGTATTGCAAAATACAATTCTCCTTTATATCAAAAGCTTGTTATGCCTCCATCCGTAAAATTGGTGTAAACGAATTTAGAGGGAAGTAAAATATATAAAGCAAAAATATAAATAAAAAAACGATATGAAATGTCTGTTATTTGGACAAATTGATGAATGGTTATTTGCCACGAGATGCCAAAGTGGTCATTATTCTTATTCTTCTAAAGCTAAATAATTTTTTAACATACAAACACATAAAGAACATACGCTCATGTGTATTTCAATTAAATTCACCCAAATGTAGATTTTGTTTTATTTCACTTATGAATGCTTATATGCATGACGCTGACGCTGATGATGACGATGATTATATGTTTTTATTTTCATTTATGAGGATTCGTTATAGTTTCTGTTGTATTTTGCGTTAACCACACTGCTAAATGATTAGTAAGGATACTACTATGTGTTGATTATTTTCTTGCTAAATTTATACTCGCAGGTAAAAGCAAGAATAAAAGGGAAATATAACCATATTTTTAAAAAATTAAGTTAAGCTCTATTTGGAAGCAATACAGCATTTACAATTCTCAGGAATCATGAAGGCTTAAATGCATTTTAGTAAAATTATACTTAAATCATAAAAAATTGTATTTATCGTTAATGTAAAGACTAGAGTGAATTCAAAATAATAGTTTAATCATGCAAATTGCTAATGGCAGAAATCGTTTAGAATGTTTTCAGTAACAAGCTGAACAAAGGGTTATTAATTATTTTGGCTAGAGCAAGCAAAACAAGACTTGGTTTTCCAGTTTCTAAAATATGAAATTTTTAAAAGCATTAAAGATTTGACGATTTTAACAATTACATGCTATTTGTTGTTATATTAATAAAAAGCCCGACTAGCATTGATACTGACGTTCAAAATATAATATTAGCATCCATATTGTAGGTAATTATAATAGCAAATTGAGTTAGAGCAAAATTAATTTTACTGTTAAGTCCTAGAGAAAATACCTTACTTGATGGTTTAATCAGTAATAGTTCTAATCACTTGATGTCAATTATTATTGAAGTTATTTGGAGAACACTTCAGGACGCTATTTGACAGTTTTTTGTATTCTTAGATATGCATTTTAATAATTTACTCCTACTTACTTACACAAAAATTTCAATAATTTTATTTTTTGAAATAAAAAAAACGATTCAAAATTAATGTTTTGTTTACAGCTTCAATCCATAATCCATTAAATACTTTGAATTAAAAAAGAGACAGAAGAAAAGAATAGTAGTCCACCATCAGAAGTCGGTAAAGCAAAGCAAATTACTCTTATCATATTTGACGATGTTTTTTGCGAAACGTAGCCAAAGAATAGGAAAATGTATTCAGATCTATACGCAAATTATTCCATAAATGAGCAACTGACCACGACTTCTGACCAACGACTTCTGAAAGACCAAAATATTGATCAAGAAGATAAATGTCTCAACATTCCTAGGAGAGAGCAAGAATTTGAACTTCTGTGCTAGAAATTGTAGTACACCCTTCTTGATAATATTATAGAAATTCAAAAGACATCTTATGGTCAAGAACTGCCTAAACAAACATCAAACATCAAAAATCTGTCGACATAAGGCGGTATGTTGTCATAGTGATATTTCGTGATAAGATTTACATCTGCACCTGGCCGTAAGCCTTAATCAGATGGCGGTCAAACCACTGGGATGAAAAGCAATGTCATTCACACCCTAGGAAGCCGAGGACTAATTCTAGGAAAAGGTCATTCCTAGTTGCAATGTCAGCAGTTCCAAAGCAGGGTTGCAAACCACTACTCCTTGCTGAAGAGTTAGAGACTATCCAACTCCTGGTCCAAAACACATTACTAGCATGCTCACTGGATCCGGATCATTCACCCGTTGGTGTTATTAATCGCGATATGATCCTGGCCCACTAAATCAGTTCATCGGGGGACGAAAAACTACAACCACCACGATACTCTCGAAGGTCCAACCTCAATAATCAGTCAGAGAAATAGCTAAAAGGATAAAGAGACAATTAGCGGAACTCTGGGGCTTACTGATTCCCGTGGAAATACCGTGGAGCTTCCAATTGACACCCTGCTTGCCTTCAGGGGACTATCTTCGATGTCTTATACCAAACGCAAACCTTACAGCTTTATTAACCAGAAGTTTTATTCTATTAACATTTCTAGCCGCCGAACAAAGATATACTTCCGTGCAGTAGGATATCCAAGACATCATCAATGCGTGGGCTACTTTACATAGCATATGTTGAGCAAGGTACATATTAAGGCAGATTCTAGATCACTTTGTTCCGTGTAAATTTTCAAATCCGTAGAATTTTAGATTTCGAGGTATTCAAGTTTAAAGAATTTGACTTCAACCAATATTCAACTCGCCGTAACTTGTCATTAATTATTGTACGTTACAACAGTGCCGTGAAATAATAATTTAACGTCGTCAGCAAAAGCATATGCTGAGCATGTCACTCACTCAACTACATTAAAAAAAGTTATTTAAGTTAATAGAGAAAAATAATGGACAGGAACGGATACTTGGGCTTTCACCTGCCTTACATGTGGTTCTTTACCATTGAAATAAACAAATTGTCTTCGTCCTGAAAGGTACGAATTTAAAAGATGTATTTAAAAACCTAAATTCATTATTAAGTTTCTCCAACATTTTTACATGGTTAATTCGATCAAAGGCAGTAAATTAGGTCTTAAGTTCTCATCATTGAGCGAATTTCCAGTTTTAGGTATTGGCATAACTTTTGCAAGCTTCCAATTATCCGGACAGAATGATGTTGTAATACAACTAAAAACATGTAATAAATTGTTGCTTAGTTAAGGAAATAAAATTTTCAAAAATCTCAACAGTATGCCACCAACACCGCAAGCATTTTGATTTTACCAAGGGTAATATATAAATCGGGAATATGAATACACGTGGAGAAAAATAAACCAAGAGAGTTCTCAAAACGCATTGGCTAAGACACACATTCAGACACTATCCAGCTCCGCACTAGCATTGTTTCGGTCAACACTTCATGCTTTTCTTAATTTATTCCACATTCCCTTAGAATCAATATTATTAAATACATTACTAAACTATCGTTTCTTGATTCTGTGTGAGGTTTGTTTTGCTTTATTTCTATACTTGTAAAAAACACTCCATTTATTAATTATCAAATCGGCAACTTCATCCGCGTCGGGTTCCTACTCTTCACTTAACGAAGCTGCTACAACTGCTATCGACATCGAAAAACATAAGATCCAAGTGGGAATGGACAGATACCTAACGGTTACCAAACGTGGGCGAAGTCCTAAATCGTCCCAGGTCGCATCATTTCGAAAGTTATCGAGAAATAGTGATGGCGCCTCAGTAATTTCCCAAAATCGATTTTCCACCGATCTATTGGAGGGAAAAAAATTCAAACGCCCTTGTTAAGAAATTAATTTCGACTATTGGTAATAAAGCGTTTTATGTCATGCCAATAAAACGTGGCAAAATTGATGAAACCAAAATACAAGTTCACGAGGAGGCGAATTTCCGTAAAGTGGTTTACGAACTTGAAAAGAGTAAATTAAGCTTTTACACATATCAGCTAAAAAGTGCAAAAGGTTTGCAAGTTGTAGTAAAGGGTGTAGACCCAAGTGTTGAACCAGACGAAATAAAAGGTGCCCTCATTGATCAAGGTTTCAAAATTAAAAATGTCGTAAACATAATTAATAGGGAGAAAATACCACAACCTCTGTTCCGAGTGGAATTGGAGCCCAACGACGTAAAACTGAAGAAAAATGAAACGCACCCAATTTACAATTTGCAATATCTTCTCCATAGAAAAATCACGGTAGAAGAACCACGCAAACATTCAGGGCCCGCACAGTGTCACAACTGTCAAGAGTTTGGGCACACAAAAACATATTGCAACCTGCCATCTGTTTGCGTTATTTGCGGCGAATTGCATGCTACTGCTAGTTGCAATAAACCTAAAGGGGAAACAAGCCTTAAAAAATGCAGTAATTGTGGCGGTAATCACACAGCAAACTACAGAGGTTGCCCCGTTTATTCTTTCGTAAGACAGGGTGCAACCCCGGCACCTAAAATTACATCAGTTCAAAATCAGCATATTTTATCTACTTCGTATCCCCAAATGGCCCGACCAATCAATACTCATGTATTGTATGCCGACGCCGTAAAAATCAGCACTGTTCCACAAAAGAAATGTTCCATCACCAAATACCATAGCAGATGCTAACTCAAGCTTCAATTTTACTCGTCTTGAAGCTACTATTGACAACCTTGTGCAAACAATAAACAATTTTACAACTAGTATGACTAGCATGATGCAAAAAATGCTGCAAATGCAGAATACTTTGCTTTAAGCAATTGTGAAAAGAAAATGAATTCGTTGAAAATATGTTTCTGGAATGCAAATGGCATTCGCCAACATAAAAACGAACTCGAACAATTCCTCACGGAAAATAACATTGACATCATGCTGGTCTCTGAAACGCATTTGACTACAAGAGGTATTTTTAAAATTAATGGATTCACATTTGATGATACCAAGGATCTGAGAGGAAGAGCATGAAACACCATTTTTTAGACAGCAAGCGTGAAGACTATTTGCAAGCCACAACTATTTGTGTTGAAAATCTTTTTAATGATATAGTAATATCATCTGTCTACTCTCTTCCCAGGTTTTCAATAACTGAGGAGCAGTATTAACAATTTTTTAAAGGTCTTGGACCACGTTTTTTGGCAGCTGGGGTTCGCGCTTAATTACACCTAGGAGCCGAGCATTGTACAACGCTATTAGCAGCAATGATTTGGATGTTGCTTCGAGTGGTCAGCCTACATACTGGCCTACTGACAGACAAAAAATTCCGGATGTAATAGATTTTGCTGTCACAAAAAATATTTCAAGAGATTTAGTGACAGTAGAAGCTTCCATGAATTTATCTTCGGATAATTCTCCAACCATTGTAACTATTTGTAACCCGCTTAGAAGACATTTGTTTTTTCCTGATTCAAATATGATTAGTCGCATCAACTAGTTGAGTTTTAAAAAATATCTCAGCAGCCATTGTTCGGAAAATATTTTGCTAGGAACACCGGAGGACGCGGAGTATAGCCTTGCAACTTTAAGTGAAAATATTAAACAAGCAGCTCAGCTTGCAACAACTAAACATCCGCAGATTTAGCGGAAAAACGAAGAGCTAGAAGAGATTGGCAACAACATAGATCGCCCCTGCAGAGGCAGAGACTTAGAGACTGCACAAAGCGGCGTAGAGACTTGCTAGCATTTGAAAAAACTACATCGTTTGAGAAATATCTGGAGGGCCTCGATGTTACACCTAACACCAATTATTCTTTATGGCGTGCTACAAAAAACTTTAAAAGACCCGTTGAGTACAAGCCACCTCTACGTAATATCAGTGGAGATTGGGCAAGAAGGGACGCTGAAAAAGGCGACTTGTTTGCCGAATACTTGAAAGATGTATTCACCCCACACAAATGTACTGATGATGTTAATTTGCCGAGCGTAGTTGCATTACCCCCTCGACCCTTAAAGTTTAAGTTGCTGAGGTTCAAAAGTTAATTTCTGAGATAAACCCGAAAAAATCTCCTGGTATGGACGGTATAAGTAACAGAATGTTGAAAGAGCTCCCCAGTATTGGAGTCAGAATCATGCTACTTATTTTTAATGCCATTTTACGGCTTGAATACTATCCTGACTACTGGAAGATTTCCAAAGTTAAAATGATTCCAAAACCAGGTAAAGACCTAACCAAAACCGAGTCATATAGGCCCATAAGCCTATTACCGACTATTTTAAAGGTTTTTGAAAAGTTGCTTATGAATAAATTGCCTCCAATGCTAAGGAATAGTGAGTGTATCTCAGACCATCAATTTGGTTTTAGAAGTAGACATAGCACAATTGAGCAAACCCATAAATTGGTTCAGGTGATAAGAAGGACTTTTGAAGAGAAGAAGTATTGTTCAGCTATTTTTATTGATGTTTCTCAGGCTTTTGACAAAGTTTGGCATGAAGGTCTATTTCTGAAACTGACCGCTCACTTGCCTTGTAATATAAGCAACCTACTGAAAAGCTACATAATTGAACACATATTTTCTGTTGTTGAAGGAGACTTCGTTAGTTTATCCAAACCAATTTCCTCAGGCGTACCACAAGGTAGCATTCTTGGACCAGTTTTATATTTGATATATACCTGCGATATGCCTGTCCACACTTCTACGTTTGCTGATGATACAGCGTGTCTAAGTTCGCACGAAAACTCCTATCAAGCCTCCATAAATCTTCAGCAACATATAACTCAGTTGGAGTTGTGGTTAAAATTATGGAGAATTAAAGTGAACGTTCAAAAGTGCATTCATGTGACCTTCACCCTGCGAAGAGATAATTGTTCACCCGTTCGAATCAATAATCAATGTTATTATTATGTGAGATATCTTGGTATACATCTTGATCGTCGCCTTACATGGAAACATCATATTGACTCAAAGCTAACATAAATGAAACTTAAGCTAACACAATTACATTGGCTCATTGGCAGGAACTCAAAACTTAGCCTAGATTGTAAACTTCTAATATACAAGAGTATTTTGAAACCAATATGGTCTTACGGAATCCAACTTTGGGGCACTGCCTCAGCTTCAAATGTGGATAGAATTCAACGTGGACAGAATAAAATTTTACGGTTAATAACTTCCGCTCCGTGGTACATCAGAATTTCAAACATACATTGTGATTTAGACATACCGCTGGTGACTACAGAAATCATCAAATACGCAGGCAAATACTTGATGAAGCTTGAAGGCTATCCTAATCCCCTTGCTCACAATATCTTGGATTATAGTGGACATAGCCGATTAAAAAAGAGGGATACCGCAGCTTTAATCCTCAATGCTACAGATGACACATCTTAGAAATATTGTTTTGTTTTTTTTAATGTCAATTTTTTTTACCCAAAAGATTAGTTCTGACATGGCCGGGACTAATGTAACTTTTTTTTAGAATTTAAGATTTTAAAACTTATTATTAGTTCCGTTTCTTGAAGATACAATAAATAATTATTGAAATAAAAATTTATTAAGCGTTTGGCCATTTATATAAACCCTATATGCAAGATCTCTAAGAGACCTTATCCACTCTGTCGATTGTTTCTTAACTTGAAATCACCTTATTAGGAACCACTAAAAACATTTTGGACATTAGATATTCTAGTACAGAGAGTTAAGAGTTCACGTCGTTCGTATTGTAAAATGAAGAAAAATCATGTTTAAACACATTTTCTAAGACACCAAAATCAGCCAGAGAGTAATTACGGTTTTCAGTGTAATCATCCAAATCTCTATTAATAGTTAAGGGTAACTCAAATGAAGCACAAATAAATGCACGGTGAGATGATAAAAACGGGCATTGAAATTGAACTCTTATACATGAAATAGTTTTATCAATTAAAAGAAAATTATCTAAAAGTGAAGTTGTGTTATTACGTACATCGTAATACGTCGGCAATAGGTTGTGTCTTACTGTTATAATTAAGGGATTACATAAAGAGCGAATTCTAGATGATTTTATCGGATTAACTATAATTTTTCTGCCATATCTTTCAAAAACGTTACCAACACGCGATTCAAAAATATCAAGATTTCCATTTGGCAAGCAAACAACTCCCGCTAGTATACATGTTCTGTTTAAATTTACTTCCCCATAATGGCAATACTATACGTTTATAATACAGTATACAATACTATATTTAACATACCTACTCCTCCACCACATTCATGCAGACGATCATTCCGACAAAAGGATACCATAGATCTTAACTTATCTGGTACAATAGGCTTTATCCGTCTCAGTTTTTAAAAGAATTCGCAAACTCGTAAAAGTTTACAAAGTATATTGCAGCCTTAATGCACCGAACGCTGCAATGGTCAATTTTAAAATTAGAATATTTACCAGCTACAGTTGAGTAGGTAACTATTAAAAATTTAAACTGTATATGGTATGTTACGATTCCACTCTACTGTACTCTCTCCAGCTTATTTGGTAAAAAAAATTGCAAAACTCTTACTACTTCAGTTCTTTATCAAATGCTAAATTTGCTTGAATGAATTTTATTATTTTTTTAAGACTTAACAGATACTTTTGTTTATTATGAAATTATGTAGTACCAGTGATTTTATATTCCTATTAAATTGTAGTTCCCTTTGGTTGTAACTAAATACGCAATATTGCACCCAACTGTTATTACAATTCAGAAACCCATTTTCTTGTTTTTCTCCTTTTTTTCATTAATTTTATTTTTCAAAAAGTAAGAAATGAAGTGTTCTAAAATAGATTTATAACCTTATATTTTACACACTTTTTTCCTTGTTCTTATTTTATGGTCTCTTACAAGTTCATAAGTCTTTTAATACTTGCTACTGCTGTTATATTATTTTGGCATACTACCATAATGCTTACTACAAATCTTTTCCATCGTTCGTGTTCAATACATACAAAAATAAATGGCTTGTATTCTTTCGGTTTTCATTAAGTTTCTTACAAGAAAATATTATATGCTTTTCGATTAAAGCTGCAAATGAATACTTACAAAAACAAAATACTTAGCTGGCCAACAGCACAAGCATTGGACTTAACTAACTAACAAGCAGGCCAGCAAAAACAAAATGAATTATGTCCTTGATATGCCGGTATTGAAATATATGAGTGTAATTCAACAACAACATGGATTGTTCTACTCTCCATTTTCAACACTCACTATGGTACAATTCCTATTCGGCTTTCTTCTTCCTTCTAGAGTACTTGTATATTACTCTAGCTGGTCATATACGAGCACAATAAACATTAAATAAAAATTTATTTAGCTTTTTACGTTTATAAGTTCTTGTTTAATTTCCAACAATGACCATTAATCTTGACTATTACGAGGTCACTTTTTTTTTGCACAATTTTTGTGTGAAATATGAGACTTGCATAGGTTTGAAATATTACCTTTAACTGCAATATGTACATGAAAAGATTTATATGCGCTATACTCGAAATTTGTTGTAAAACTACAAATTTATTTTCAAGAGATAATACACATTTGTTTGGGAATGGGAAATTGACATGTATCTAAAAATATTGTGTGCTAGCGAAAATTAAGAAATCGCTGAGAAACAGGGTTTAAAGCAATAAAATTTAAAAACTCCTCTTCTCCTTTTGTTTCGAAGTTCGGCAGGAGTGTAGTTATAACACTAAGTGCATTTAAAAAAGAAGTGGTAAATATCATCTATTAATATTCCAAAAAACTATACTTCAAATAGAGAAGTAACTTCCACATTCCCCTATTCGAACCTTTATTTACTGTCCTAAAACTCCAAGAAAAATCAGCAAAATAGTCAAATAAATAAGTATTTCTTTAGATTATATCAGAAGAAGGAACTCCCTGAAAATAATAGCTATCAACTACTAAGATAAAAATAAGTGAAAAATTATAATTCTAAATTCTAGGTTAATAATACTGAAGAGGGATATTCAAATGACTACCCGACAAAAGCATGCTAATATAAAGGGTTTGAAATTTTTATTGTATTACGAATAGAAAGGTCTGGCAATTATGAATGAAAAATGATTTCTGGCAAATGTCCACCACGACCACGCTGACAGATGTCGATTCCTTATTTAAAGTTCTTAATCACTTTTGGGCAAAATGGCGGTCCTATTTAATTAAACACATCACGGAATTTGAGTTTTTTGTATAAACACTGTCCTTAACATAACCCCACAAAAAATAGTCCAGGTGTGTTAAATAACACGAGCTGGCTGGTACCTTAACTGCTGCAAGACAACAACAATACGTTTATAAGAAATTATAGGAAATAAGATAAACAACAGAAACTAAAAGCAACTAACACAAAGCAAAGCAAAACACACAACCATGCAGGCGCCTAAACTGAATGATGATAACAACAACAATATGGGGTGTTGTTCAAGTAGAATTTTCTTGTATGTGCGAGAACCGCTTAAAACAACACTTGCTGGACAAAAAAAATAATTCAAGTTGAGTTAGGAGTGAGTGTATTGAAAAGCAATAAATCGTTTAATTTAATTTAAAAATCTAACGTACTGTGTTATTATTTTGCAATAAAATAATTCAATAATAAAACGTGTATTAAAATGAATAAACGTAACAATATATTATCATGTACAGCCAAGTGAACACTTATTATGGGATATACTTTAGAGAAAAAGTTCTTAAAAACTAAAAGTTAGCTTTGCAGCGTGCTTGTTTTTAAAAGTATAATTCACTGTATTTTTTTTACTGTACACTACTGTAATAAATTCCCATACTTTAAACATACTTTACTATATTTCGCTAAAAAAAAAATTTTATTTTTGGATTGTTTTTTCGGAGATTTACAATAAATTTAAAACGATAACATATATTGACAGGTCTGTGTATGACAACAAATTATTTCCTCATTTATAAATCAATTAAACGTAGACACATATAAATAAATTTTTCTCTATGATAACCATCATAATCGATATAAATTAATTACAATTCATAACTTAATCAATAGCCAAAAGCATGCAATATAACATGTCTAGTATTGTAAATAATAGCATAATGGTGTAGACAATTTTGGTGATGGTTAAAATCGAACCACGCCAAAATTTTGTATATAAAGTTTTGCATTAAGTTTAAGAGGAATTAACATTTCAGATTTCGGCATACACACACACTTAAATAAAGCCTACAGTTAATACACTGATCCACATATGATAGAAAAAACTGCAGACATACAGAGAAAACAATTTTTTATTATAATTTATGATGCGACATTTTCATCATTTTTCATTACCACACAACACTGAAGGGGCATATAAATAGCAATCATAATGCCCAATGGCCAAAAATATTTACTTATGTGTGTAAGTGTATATATGCTAACATGCCAACAAATTTTAATTTAAAACAAAAAAGGAAACAACAAACTCTACCACTTTTGCAGTGGCAGCTATAAAAAGAGAGTAAAATTGTTTGCATGTACTGATTACATCTCTATGCAAATGTGTTGTTGGCTAAAGAACTGAAATCTGAATAACTAAAAGATGCAAGGGTGTATTTTGTAAGCGACATACATAAGTCTTATCGCAACTACAACTACTTACTCCTTCTGGTTGTAAATTTTTGCATTGCGTTTTTTTTTGTTGTCGTTTTTTTTTCTTTCATGATCATGATGTTGTTGATAAGATGTATACACGTGAGTTTTAAAAATATGATAATAAATCAATTTGGATTTTTTGTATCTCTCTAAATTTTATTTTAACGATAACTTCAGTTTTTCAACGATAAAAATAAGTTGTTTGTAAAATTATCACATGATATTGAACTGCTAGCACGTATGAATATTTGATGTCATTCCAAACACAAGGTGTTTCTTGGTATTGCGTTTTTGGTGAATAAATTATTGCTAAGTTTGGTTAAAGTCATGCCATAAGGGTTATGTGAAAATTATTTAAAATACAATTTGAAACGATGCAAATGTAAATGGTGACGTTACTTGGAGAATAAGTTTTATTGTTTTAGCTAATAGATCAAAATTATCATATCATAGTTATGTTCTACCCGATTTTATTCAAATGAGCTCTTCAGATTTTCAAAATATACCAAAGGTTTTTAAACAAGAAGTTTGTTTTCTAAAACAAAATAAAACCAAAAATTTAGATCAAATTTTTATTGTCTTCCGAAGAGAATAGTTCGGCAATTATGAATGAAAAATGATAACTGGCAAATTTCACCA
The DNA here is from genome assembly GCA_030448955.1 of Trichopoda pennipes. Lineage (NCBI taxonomy): Eukaryota > Metazoa > Arthropoda > Insecta > Diptera > Tachinidae > Trichopoda > Trichopoda pennipes. Next base: position 7,190,349 of record JASKUP010000067.1, read on the forward strand.
CGACCACGCTGACAGATGTCGATTTTTTAATCAATGTATTTATTCACTTTTTGGCAAAAAGGGGGTCCTATTTCGTTAATCACATCAAGGATTTTGAGTTTTAAGGCCAAAATCAATTCGATTGGCTGCATAGCCCCACAGAAAATAATCCAGTAGTGTTTGATCACACGTTTTGGCCACTTAATAGCTGATTGTCGTGAAATTATGCAATAGCGAAATTTTGTTGGCAATAAATTGATCGTTTCTTTGGTTATATGGTATATGGCACCATCCTGTTGAATACACATGTTAGTAATATACGCGTCGTCAATATTTAGCATTTCGCGGTAACGTGATCCATTGACCGTTACTGCATTTCTAGCCTCATCTTCGAAAAAAAAACAGTGCAATCACGCCTCCAGACCGCGTAGCGCACTATACTATGAAATGTTGAGAATGCAAAGGCTTCTCAATAATTGCTTCTAGGATTTTCAGAAGCCCAAATGCGACAATTTTGCTTGTCGACATATCCTGACAAGTGCAAATGGGCTTCGTCTGAAAAAAAATTATTTTTTCAGAAAAACCAACCGGTTCTGAGTGAATTGGCCAAATCTACGACGATATGAATGGTCGCTCGGCTTCAATTTCTGCACCAGTTGAGCCCTTGAAGGCTTCAAAGTCAAATCCTTACGCAAATTTCGGCACGTATTGGTTTTGGGTAATCCCAATTGTTGAGAACGTCGACGAATTGACAAATTTGGATCTGCTTTAACACTGTGACTGATGATTGCGATGTATTTATTTGAACGGCCCAGTTCAACACGCATTGGTATTCGCACAATTTGTATCGGCTGTTAACTCAAATTTAACGACCAAATTGTTAATAGCGGATTGTAATTGTTTTAATGCGATTTTCCTGCGAAATTGAGTCCACTGTGAATCGCTTATGTCAAAACTATCGTATTGTTGGTGTTGCCACAATTGAAAAACAAAGTTCTTCTTGAAAAATCCGATAAAAGCCTAAATTCCAATTAAATACAAAATTAAACTCAGTATACGTATGCATATATATTTCTTGTATCGTTATCATTAATTTTATAAAATGCTTTTGTGAACATACAAGTTAATTGCCTTTAAATATTTATACTTATCAACTGTTTAAATTATACTCATTCATGCATGATATGTTTCCCATACTTTAACGAATAAATTTTATTCAATTTTCTTCACTCCCATTTAAGGTTTAAATACATTAATCGTATTTTCGGTCTTTTCTGCAGTTAATCAAAATATCAAATTAACTGTCGTGTCTGCTGCACATAAATCATACAAAAAAAAGTAGCAACAGTAACAGCTAAAAAAGCAACTGCAACAACAACATGCTTAAATGTTACAACAAAATAAAAATGAATGTTTTAACATTATGAGACCGGAATGAATTATATGTTGCCGTTTTTTGGCTTGTTCAGTTTATTTTTTATTTTACGAAAATTTATGCACATGTCAAAAAATTCAAGTTTATTATTTTTTTTTTATTTTAGTTATAATACAATCATATGAAGACATTAAGATAGGTTATATCATAATACGTTACAGGAATTACTTTGATATGTACAATAAATGTTGGAAAATAGTGCAAGTAAAATTCTAAAGTGATAGTATATTATGTTACTATAGTGGTTTCTATGAAAATATCTCTCTTCTAAAGAATTAATTTATAAAATTTTACAATTTCTCAAATACCTTTAATATAAAGAACTCTTGTGTATTCTCTCCTATTTTCTGTTATCAAAATCGTATTACTCTAAATATTTTCATGATTTCAAAGCTCTATGTAGTAGTAGTAATATTAGTAGTAGTAACAGTGGTAGTAGTAGTAGTAGTAGTGGTAGTAGTAGCGCTAGTATTCCCTTCATCATGTTCCATTTAAGGCTATTAAATTTGGCAGCAACAAAAGTGATGCAAATTTAGATACCGATATATTTTTTATGTTTCTCCAAAACTTCTAATTTTTTTACTAAAATTCCGTTAGTAACCAATTATGACCAATAAGGAAGGCAGTTTGTGGTTGGTTAGTTGTTAATGAGGCAGTAGAAACTACCACTTTTTTCGATGAATCTAAATCTCAATGCGTCTGGATTTTGGCAAATAATCCTTGGTCTATCGTTTCGTATTAAAGTATCTAATTTCATCTCTGAAACTGACCCCTGGGTTCTCTTATGTAGGTTGTCTATTACTTTGTTCAAAAATTTTTATCTCAAAGAACAGAATGTGCAACACCACTAGCTCTACACAATATAATTAGCCGATAACACAATTAAGTTTGTAACACGACAGCTTTCCTCTTAATATATGACGAAATCTTATCTCCTTAACACAGAATCATTTCCAAAATGTCTATGCTTTTTGAATGAAATCTTTCACATACTGGCAAAGCAATAGAAAAGATATAGTCCGCACGATCTCAAATGCATGTTTGCTGTCATCTACAGCAGAAGGGGGCACTATTTTCCCCAATTTTACATAATCTAAAAGGCCTCTCTAATCGCCACAATAATACTTGTCAAGTGAAGACAATATGGCACTAAGTTGTTAATTATTATTCTTGGAAATGATTTCTAGATTTTTTATTATGAAACAAGTTATCATCTGCAGGAAATCAATTTTATTAAAATAAAACTGTGGACAGTTTTTACTGTTCAGATTGTAAATTAATAAATATTTGGAATGGTTAATCCTTAACGACTCCTGTTTTCACAAAATTCAAATTGGTTTTTCGTACTTCCTAAAAAGTAATCAAATATCCGTTTACATTGTTTACAAAATCTGCAAGCATAGAAAAAATATTTAGTTTTTAAATGAAACTGTGAAAATATTATAAATTCATATCGGATCGCCCAAAAATCTTTACTAAAATTTATGTTCAAACATTTTTTAACCAAAGGCAAATATTACTTAACTGCTCATTTTAGAGTAAAGTTGGATATAAATGTATACTTTTTCTACTGTTATCTAATATCCAGAGCTGTTAAATTTGGATTGCGATTAGTAATCAATTAGATTACATTTGAAAAGGAATGGTATTGATTACATAATTCTCTTTTGAACAATTCCTGATTGTTAATTAATTATGATTAATGAATTATGATTAATTAAAAATAATCAAAAGTACTCAAAAAAGTAATTGACTACTTTTAAGGATACTTTTGATTATTTTTAATTATAAAATAAATGCATCCCTTAGTAAATCATATTTTTGCCAAATCTCGTCAGCACTTGCATTATCATTTAAATAGCTGAAGAGCTGATGTTTTATTGCAGATCAATTATTGGTCAACTTGAATTCACATAGCTTTTTTTTAGGGCCGGTCCTGATTCCTCAACGTCCTGATCTTCAATACTATCGTCTACGGAAAAATCGGGTTTACAACAACAGCAAAAAAATATCCGTAAAAGAAATATATACTTTATAGTATAAAGTATAAGTATAAACGGTTATTAATTATCAAATCGATGAACAACAATAATAGTAACAAAAACTGAAAAAAACAACTAATTAAATAATGGTAGAATTTCATGTAGAAAAATGTATTTGCGTCAGTATTGCTATAATTTCGCCAAATAAAAAAAAATAATCAAAAATAATCGAAAATAATCCTTGAAAGTAGTCGAAATATTTTTTGATTACTTTTTATTATTTTTAATTACTTTCTCGTAATTTTTATTAATCTTGATTGTTTTTGGATTATCTGTAATCGTAATCAATTAGTAATCGTGCGAATCTGAAAATAATCGTAATATAATCATTACTTCATTTTTAAAAAAAAGTAATCTAATTACTAATTATTACGATTAGTAATCATTACTTAACAGCTATGCTAATATCATACTTAATCAAAAATAATATCGGGTTTTTTAACAAGAAGTTTTTTTTTCAAGTGTGGCAACACCAACAATATGATAGATTTGACATTTAGTTTTTTGACGTATTCGCAGTAAGTGCATTGGCAATTGTTACAATGAAATCAATTTCACACGAAAATCGCATTAAAATAATTAAAATTCACTATGAAAATGGTGGTTGTGTTAAAGATATTTTATTTTTGAACCACGATCTTACAAATATAATTATCCAAAACCACGATACGAATTGCATAAGGATTTAACTTTAAAGCCTTACAATGTGCAACTGATGCTAGAATAGAAGCCGTTCGACCATTCACATCTCCGTAGATTCGCTCAATCTATTGAGAAACAACCGGCTGGTTTTTCTGAAAAGAACATTTTTTTAGAAGCCCATTTTTACCCAGACAGTCATAAAGATGAACTTGTTAGGAAGCAGAACATCGAGGTGATCAGCTCCTTTATATTGTCGTTAAACAGAAAAGTATGCAATACAAAACAAGAGTTGGAATGTATTTAAAATATTAGCTTTAAATAGATCTATGCGATCAAAAGAAAATAATAATAATGCAAAACACTTCCAGTTGTACTCCAAAACTGAGAGAGTTAATTGTGCTAAGTTATCACAATGACTCCCAATGTTTGCTATTGCGCAAAATTTTTCTTGTTCAATTGTACAACAACTTAAAACTGTTTGAAACCTTAGCTAGAAAGCCAAGGACTCGAATAACCCCACCAATAGAAAGAGTCATATGTACGCTAGCAAGAAAAAGCCATTCGTATCTTCGCTGAAGTTGGGCAGCACACTAATATCCATACGTACAAGCGAAATATTAATTAACGGTTGCAGTAAAGCGAAAAACATGCATGTTACTGGAATATAGTTCCTTGGAGTGACTAAATGAAGTTTAACATGGAGAAGCGTAACACGGTGGTAGATCGTTATGATCTGCAGTTCTTTTTTGTCTTGGTATAGATCCGATTGTGAAAATACAGAACATAACTGATCAACATTAATATAAGAGCATTTTCCTTTGAGAATATGCCTTTATTACGTTTTCGAATATAATAATAATCAAAAGCGTACTTTAAGGTTACTAAAGTTGGCTCTTGGATCAAAATATTGGGTAAAATGAAATTTTGACAATGATATTACCAAAACCGCCATAAAGCGGGACTTGCTGGGAAGCACAGTCCAGTGATCAGTTCCTTCGTATTGGCGTTAAACAGCGGAAAACTATGCAATACAAAACAAGAGTTGGAATCTATTTAAAGTTTTAGACTGAATTTAAGTATTTAAGGTAATTTGTTCGAACAAATGGAGAGAAAGTTTACTGCCACAATGTTATTTCTAATTATAATAGATAATACTGTACAAAGTTAATTTTAATTACCGTATACCAACTTTTACAATAACATCCATTTTGCAATAAAAGTTGGGTGGTATAGGAATATGAGTTAAGGAATTGTGTAATGAGTACTCTCCATACAATATAGTTATAAATTTTCCGCAATGTGGAGTATATGAATATTCATGTATTTGCATTTATGCTTCGACTTTCAAATGAATATTATTTTCTATTGATGATAACGTTTGGCTAGTTTAACAAGAAATTATTCAGTTTCAAAATCTATGGAAACCACCACAAATGTTGATAGATTTTCTCAATATTATTACAATATTGTCTGCTTCGACGTACAGTATAAGCGTTATAACAAAAGTTATAACTCTCACACGTACATGGGCCAAAACACTTGTTGTAAATGATGATAGATGACCCCCATAAAATTGGCATAACATGCCGTTCATGACTGCCACACACAAACACAAGCACACACACTCATACATACTTATTCATATTTGATTGATAATAAATTATTTTGCATAAAAACATAAATAGAAGTAAAGAAAAAAATTAATATACAGCAGCTGTTTGAATTTGAATTGATAAGACAAACTCATAAATAATTATTTAAATTATTAAAACGTAATCAAAGGTTATTTATAATAAATGAATTAAAAACGAAAAAAAACTCATTCTCTACAACTTTATTAATAATAAACAGAAAAACAAACAGTGGTTTACACTACCATCGTACACACTATCTGTTTTAAATGAACAGACTTTTAAGTTGAACTCTGTTCATTTTTTTCGAAAATCTTCATCATTAATTATTTTTTATATCAATTTTTCTTTTTGCTTATTGTAATAATCTTAATTAAAATGTATAAAAAATATAAACCAATGACTTTTAACTTGTTGTTAAATTTTCTGTTTAAAATCATTTTTTAAAACTGTCGGCACAAATGGCTACAAAGTGCATAATTAATTACCTGTGGGCAAACAAAACTAATGATCAGCAACAACATGTACAAGACAAACAACACTCAGTTACTTATTTGCCGGCTCTCTAGAAACTTGCAATTTACTTCAGTTGTTCCGTATAAACTGTTCACAGAAATCAAGGGAGCATCTTTTATACACAATGACCGATGACTAATGAATAGCTATCATAAGGCATGATATGAAAAATGTTATAGCATTTCAGTATTTCAAGTAAAGTTACCTTGTTCTATTGCTTCTCTTAGACATTATTATTATACTCGTATTATATTACAAATTCATTGTGTAGCAGTTTAGAACTGACAAAAATTGAGAGAATAAAAATGCATGACGTAAAAACATGTCTTTGAAATTTGGTCCTAAATAGCTTCTGATTAAATAAAAGAAAGAACAAATATTTTCGCTTCAAAAATACCACATATTTTGAAATAAAATTTATTTAAAAATATACAAATATATATGTATAACTTAAAAAGTTAAAAGTGATAAATTTAAAGCCAAAAAATTATGTCAGTCTAGAATTTTATAACTTTGAATTAAAGTTTTTCCAGATAATGTTTCAACAACGCAGTGCTTAATTTTTAATATCAAGTCTTCAATACAATTTGAAAGGAGTAAAATTGCCAGAAATAATTATAAAATCAAATCCTAAATTAAATACTGTTGGCATTCCCCTCGGTATGATTGGCGAGCTAATATGCGATGATATCATTGTCAAGCCGCATTTCTAGATATCTAGTACTGGAGAGTTAGTATTATGTCTGTTAGTATAAAAAGTTTTGGGTTATGTCGTACTATCAAGAAAATGATGTTATCGCATCGAAAGTGCTCGCCGATCATATTGAACAAAAGACCAGTAACGATGGTTTTTACAGAAGAAAATGATAACAGTATTCCATCTAAAGGCGAAACAAATTCAAAATAGCTAAATTAAATGTCGACAAACTCCGGCTGATTTACTTACAATTTTCTGCTGGTATTCTTCTCTTAAAATACATTTTTAATGAGGGCAATTTCTATATTTATCCTATAGGTCGGTCGTTTAACGTATAAACATAAAAAATAAATACTGAAGAGGTACTTAAAAATCCCTAGGAGTTATATGATGGCCTGTTTTGCTTTATTGGAAGGCGTAAGAATTTTAGAAAATAAGGATTCGCTGAAAGCTATTCGATATTATAAGATGCACAAACTAGTAGATTTATAAAGGAAATCTCTCAGAAGAACAAGACTCCTAATTTATATTAGCAGAAATGAGCTGAAATCTGCTTATATTGTATTAAGAAAAATTTACAAATAACAAAAATTGGTTGAAGTGACTTAACAGCGTTATTGACAAACCTTTTTTTTATTTTAGTTATAGCCTGTCTAATGAAAGGTATCAGGTAATGCTACAATTCCTTTTCATTCACTATTTTTGCATTAAATGCATTTGCTTAATTAATAGCCGCATCTACAAAAGAAACTAAGAAAAAGCTGCCTATTTATCCCTGCTATGCCAAATAATAAACAATAAATAATGGTGTTAATAACAAATAAACATAAAGTCATCTTATTGTTCAGAAATCTAACAAGGAATTTGCTCGTTTTCGCCTACAAAGAATGATATAATCACATATCCGACCAGCTGATCGATTGATTGACAGCAATCGAATTATATTGTATTTATTGGGAACACCAAACTATTTACTTTCGATCTAAAATGATCAGTACTATTAGATTTTGGAAGAAAAAATTGTATTTTGGAACAAAATTCGATATTACATATCGAATCAATAAGAAAGAAATAATTACATGCACTGTAAATTATAAGTACCAATATTCGACAAGTTAACAATCAATATCCTTATCGATCCAAAGAACTTCGAGTTGACTTCTCAAATAGGCAAAACTGTATTCCAAAACTGAGGGAGTTAATTGTGCTGTTATCAAAATGACTTCCAATGTTCGCTATTGCACTAAAGTTTTCAATTGTTCAAGAACTCAAAACAATTTAAAACTCTAGCCAGAAAGCCTAGAACTCGAATAACCCCAGAGAAAGGGTGAAAGAGTTATATGTAGGTCAGTAAGAAAAATTTATTCGTGTCTTCGTACAAAATAAAAGCTGAAATTGGACAGCAAACAAACATTCACAAGGACAAATAAAATATTTATTAACGGTTGCAGTATACCGAAAAATATCCACCTTACAGGAATAGAGTTTTATAGAGTAACTAAACGAAGTTCAACTTGTTCTAATCTGATGATAAAACGTAACATGGTGGTGGATCTATTTTAGTCGGAAGTGCTTTTTTGGCATGATGTAGGTCCGATTGTGAGAATGCAGGACATAATGTATCAACATTAGTATAAAATCATTTTCTTTAGAGACTACGCCCGTTCATTACGTTTTCGAATATGACAATGATGTGACACATACTCCAGGGTTAGTGAGGTGTTAGCTCTTGGCTGGCAAAATGTCAGGATCTTAATCCAAATAAAAACTTTTAAGCAATTGTCAAAAAACAAAATCTACGAAATAATAATAAATTGTTTCACTTATTGCTGATTGCTGTCAATCGATCGCTTTAACATGATCCCAGTAATTTCATAAATAGGCTTTATTAAGCAAAATTATTGCTCGATGTTATTTCTATTATTTAGAAAATGGATTTGGTAGGGTGATTATATTTTTACCTATATTGAAAAAGGGCTGTCTGTTTAATGTTCAAAATAGGTTTTCTGCAATTTTCCCTACTCATTAAAAAAAAACAGGCTTTAAATTTTTTATCCTATATAAAATTTCCTTCCATGTATAAATGGTAAGGGTCACTACATTAGAACTTTGTTTTGAAATAACCCACAGAAAGTTGGTTTCAAGATACACGATCTCTTTGTATTCGTAGAAGTTTGAAGTTACTCAACCAGAATATGTTGACTGACTTATTTGAAACACTGTATGATACATTACTCCGTCTTATCAAAAACACTACGACGCCTAGGACAAATCGCTAGTTAAATTTGATAAGAAGTATGCTCCACTACGACTTCAACTCATTGCCCGCACCTTTCAGGAGTTCTCTGATTTATAAATGTGAAAGTTGTGAAGATAAACAGCGCAATTGAAGTAAAATGTGTTTAAATTTAACAATTTAAAACATGCCAAACCTTAAGCATCACCAAACTTAAATGTAACCTAAATTTAGGAACACCCTTTATAATTTGAAGAATTCAAGCTATTTTTAAACCAAGAAACCATGAGATTATATAGAGTATCTCAATGTCAGTATTTTGCTGTGTAGCCTTTTACGTCTGTCGCTTTAAAACCTTCTTTCGTACCCTTTTGCTCAAACTGTTCATTTTTATGATTTGTGTGACTAGATATTATTAATTTTTCCTGTTATGACGATGCTTTAGCTACCATCGCCGTACTTCTGATATTGATATTTTTATGCCATTATAATAATATAAGAAAAACGAAAAATTAAAACAGCAAAAAATTAATATAAATGATGTTTTATATTTTGATTAATGATATTGATGAGTTAGTTGAGTTGTTGCTGTTGCCTATTGCCTGTTGCCAGTTTTTTTTACCGCACACTTTCAAAAAATTAGTTTGGTTGGCCATTTAAAAAAAGTAATCATTTTTATCATTTATAATTTTTCAAGTTATACGTCAGATGAATAACATAATTATTGTGATAATTTTAAAAATTTTGAAAGCATTTGTTAATTTTAAACTGGTTTGTGATAGATATTTTTATGTTATTTAAAAATGATTTTAAGAAATATAATTTTAAGGTTTCTTTTTTAAAAGCATATTTATAACTAACCAAGGGAACACTTCGAAAATCTCTTTAGAGCTTGACTTAAATAAAGTGTAGTATAAACAGGCAATTTAAAAGGTTCATTAAGATGAACGTCTTTAATTGCCGGGAAAAACACATTTTCAAGTATAATGGAAGGAAAAATAGAGTTGAAGAAAAAATAAGTAAGAGGAATACGAAAGTATGGTGGCCAAAAAAGCTAAGTTAGAGAAGAGAAACTCATTCAAATGGTTTGTGTAAGCTTCATTGTTAATAAAACAGCTTAGTCTCTAAAGGACCTTAAATAAAGAATGTACGAAAAATATATTTATATTTACGTCTACTATTTTAATTTTTGAATGCTGTAAATTTTTCTTTTTTCCGGTTTGCTTTCCAGTGCCATAAATATTAAAATGCCAGACTGTATTTAAATTTCTCTTCATTTCAGGTTTAAATTCTGGCTAACGAAAAGAACACATAATTATTGCAAATATCTGTAGAAAAGAAAATCAATTAATTTGAAATAAAAGAGCTGCGGCTGAAAGATTGCCTTTACATACAATGTCAATAGCTGGAACCAGTTTCCCCTTGTCATAAATAGGTATAAATCGACAAATTTCATTACAGTTAGTATGGAGAGGCTTTGAAGGAAACGCGATGTTAATAGAGCTTTCACGATAAGTTATACTGAAAGTTATAAAGTCTTGGAATATGAGAAGTTGTGGAAGCTTATATAGCTACAGGGATTCAAAAAACTTCTGTGCTTTTGCTTCAGCGCAGACGAACAGTCTAATATTTTTAGTCTCAAAACAATTTATATAATAATTCTCAACATTTTTTGAATTACTCAAATAATATTTTTAATCCACTGTGTCGCCTTACTTAAATTGCTAAAACTGATGCTTGTTTAGATCTCACTATATCTTTCATAAAACAAATAATTATTACAATTAATCCTGCCCTGGTTTGGGTAATGGGTACTGGCCTTATTCTAAGCTTTGGTCCCACTACAATACAGGGGAATAAAATATTGTTATATTTATTCCTTTTAATAAACGTTTTGTTAAATAAAATTTTATATTGCAAAATAATAATATAGCACTTTAGAGTTTTTAATTAAATTAAACAACTTATTCACTTTCAATACATACAAAATAAACACGATGGCAGCTTCACTAGTGTAATACCTTAAAAGAAGTTTTGTTATTTTGTTGTCTTTTCTCAACGATGTATCAACTAGAATTTATGCATTTACCCAGCAGTTGGTGCTTATTATATAGGCGCTTCTTGCATATACAAGAATATTGTACTTTAACATCACCCCAAATTGTTGTTGTTGTTATTATATATTATAATTCAGGGTAGGCGCCTGTTAGGCTGTGTGTTTTGTTTTTATTCTATGTTATTGTCTTGTGCTTGTAATATTTCTCAGAAAAGTATCCAGTTTGTAAAACATACAATAGGTCATTTCGTTTACTTCGTTACTGATAATTATTTAAACAATTCAATTTCGTAACAATATAAATTCTTAAGCATGAAAAATTCTTTAAATTAAGCATTTATTCTTTATTTTGTCAATTTTATCTGAATAATGTATGTAGGAACCGTATTTTAGGTTAAAAAAAACTAAGCCGTTTTCGAGGTCTAATGATATATACAAGAGTGTCCGCTCTTTTAAGATGGTTGCACCAATACAAAATAAAAAAAGAAGGTGTCTGCCCTTCATCTAATTTTTTTTAAGAAGAAACAATTTCTGTCTTTCGCAGAACATAATAAAATAATATTTATTATTGTAGTTATTTCTGGACAACCATTCTCAAATAAAACAACTTAACCCCTTAGGGTTCTAGCAGTTTGTAGAATAAATTTAACATTTAATTACGCCCATTAAATAATATGTTAACTTCTTTATATAAATGTATGCAAAATCCAATTTCAGACTGTATTAATGCAATAAATTATTAAAATTCATAAATTCAAATATAAATAAGTAAAATAAACCAATTAGTCTCAGTTGGAAAATATGTTAAGTGGATTTTAGAAAACTGATAAATTAAATAAATATATAAAGCCTGGTACAACATACACTCATATATATATATATATATATATATATATATATATATATATATATATATATATATATATATATATATATATATATATATACATGCAAATGCATAAATTTATTTAACTTAATCAATTAGGAAGTGATGCCAATATAAATATCAGAAAGTTAAAATATTTGCTTTCAGAAGGAAGGAAATTTCTATTAAGGCAGCTGACAGAAAAACAAAAATTTTAAAGTTTATTTAGTATTGATGTGTAGCTGATATTATATATAATTAAGAATAAATTGTGAATTCAATAAATATAATTAATTCATTAATAATAATATCCCAAGAATTTTCCATGGAAAATAAATAACAAGTGAATTGCAGCAAAAAGATATTGAATGTGACAAGTAAATACTACTTCGTTCGAACTTTGACTACAGATGTTTATGTACCGAGAATTCAAAGTGTAAGCTTGACCGATCTTAAAGCAATTAAAAGATAAAATTTAATTTCGATATGGTCATTATATTTTGAACTTTAACCGTGCCTGTTCTGTTATCTAGCGATATAAAGCAAGAAAAAAATTAATGGAATATGCTTGCAAAGAGCCATTGTTCGTAGGAAATTTTATGATATTCGCGTACCAAAAAAATTTATATGATGAAATGGGAAATCCTTCTAAAGGGTTTTTTAACAAGCAGTTTGTTTTCTAAAACAAAATAAAACAAAAAATTTAGATTAAGATGATTCAAATTTTTATTGTATTACGAAGAGAAAAGTTTGGCAATTATGAATGACAAATTATATCTCTCAAATATCCAGCACGACCACGCTGACAGATGTCGGTTCTTTCATGAAAGTTTGTAATTACTTTCTGGGAAAATGGCGGTCCAATTTTGTTAATCGAATCACGAATTTTGAGTTTTAAGGCTGAAATCTATTCGATGGGCTCCGTATAGACTCTGTTCTTAACATAGTTCCACAAAAATTAATCCAGTGGTGTTAAATCACACGACCTGGCTGGCCACTTAACTACTGATTGTCATGAAATTATGTGTGCAATAAATTAATTGTTTCATTGGCTGTATCAGTGATTGGCACACGTCAGTGATATCCTCGGCGTCAATAATAGGCCAAAATAGAGTTGTTAGCATCTCGCCATAGCATGATCCATGGAAAAAAAACGACCCAATCACGCCTCCAGATCACATACCGCACTACACACTGACACGTTGAGTATGTAAGAGCTTCTCAATGATCTCTTTTTCAGAAGCCCGAATGTGGCATTTTTCCTTGTTGACATACCTTGACAAGTGAACAAGGACTTCGTCTGAAGATGTGATTTTTCCCAGAAATACAAGCCGGTTGTTCCTGAATGAATTGAGCAAATTAACGGCGGTGTGAATGGTCAGTCAGCTTCAATTCCTACACCAGTTGCACCTTGTAAGGTTTCAAAGTGAAATCTTGACGCAAAATTCGCCATGTGGTGGTTTTGGATAATCTAAATTGTTGAGAACGTCGAGAAATTGACAAATTTGGATCTGCTTTTACGAAATTTAACTGTAATAGTTATTTAATTATTTTAATGCGATTTTCGTGCGAAATTTAATTCATTATAACAATTGCTAATGTATCTACTACGAATATGCGTCAAAGAAATTATCATGTTATTGGTGTCGGCACAATTTGAAAACAAACTTCTTGTTGAAAAACCCATATATTGCTAAATATATCTTAATATTCAGCTTAATTAACTTATAATTTAATAAGACGCGATTGGGAGGTTCGTGCAAAATTTTTATCCACGAAGGGCATTTGGTTCGAAAAGAAAATATTTCTAACAACTCTTCAGCATAAAAGTAAATTTTCGTGATTAGCAATGCAAAGTTATAAGAAAGAATCTTTATTGTTCCACAAATATTAGAGCTCAATATAGGCCGTAAGAGTTTTTTATTAGGAAGTCCTTGATATTCATTCTTTAGATAAGTATTTTTTTTAAAGCAGGAAAAGCAGTGTTAGAAGTAAAGGACAAATTAATGAAAAAATATCACAAATATAGTTAAATGCAAAATTTCATATCATTTAAAATAATGTTTCTTCTGTGAGAATACCATCCCGAATTTGTTTTTACATTGCAACACAAAATAAATAACAACACCAACTTACAAATATAAATTATGAACCCTCAATTGCCTCTAAGATATAAACTAGTACACTGTAAACATGTAGAATAATGAAAGATAATTGAATATTTAATAAACGTACTCGTACCTAAGATGAGCTTGGAGAGTAAAGAAAATGAAATTAACTGCAATTAGGGTCAGAAAATATTATGATTAATATGCAAAACTGTACATAGCTAACTAACTGACTGGCTGAAAGAATAGCTAAGTGGCATAGAATAATACAATAGCATAAGGATTTTGCGCAAGTGCGAGGTAACTCATACTTAAATATTGTAGACACAAGTATTTGAAGTATATCACACAAATGTTTTACGTAGTATTGCTACTAAGCCAAAATGGTATAAATTTTTAAAACAAAAGTACCATGCAGGGAGTTCTAAATCAGAGATATACATTTTTTACAGATGAAAATGTTAAGGTGTAGAAGTAAAAATTATTTATTAGTTTATGACACAATGCATTTGCTGCTGTATTACTTAGCACATTTTGTTTTAGAAAGCACGGTTTGAAACGCAACTCTCACACTTAGAAAAGTCAAATTAACATCAAATCATCTTACTCTTTGTGTAGAGACAATCACTTGCACTCACACCTTTGGCCAGCCTTCGAAAACAAGACATAAAAAACACATGCATATCAAAAATGCCGTCACCGTCATCATCGTCGTCATCATAATTATCATCACCCACCTTCTGATTGTACTCAACAAAGAATATCAACTTGGGGCATATTTGATATGGCACGTCAACGCATTGTATGCAATTTCCGTTTTAGTATGTGTTATTTAGCTGAAAGGCATCATACTGTGTGAGCCAAAGTCTAAGTGCAAAACAAAACAATAACGATAATAAAGTTTATGTTGTGAGTGTTCACAATCGTTGTAAATGACTGGCTGAATGACTGATATGTGAGTAGGAAAAAAAGTGATTGAATATTAAAGGTGTTTTGAGTGGAATAAAAATGTGGCACAGTGGTTTGAATCTATGTAACTTTTAGTTGCTTTAAAGCAAGCCTTATGATTGAAATGATTATTCTAAATGTCACCAGAATGACACATCACTACGGAAATACAAAAAATTAATTTGTTAAAAATAAAGTGGAAAGGCATGAATAGAAATTCTGATCTTTTTGTGTTTTAAAATTTAAATCCACAGCGAATGTCAGATTATTTCTCTAAATATTACAAAAAAAAATATTAAATTTTTATTGTATTACGAAGAGAAAATTCGGCAATTTTGAATGGAAAGTGATATTTGAGAAATGTTCACCACGACCACGCTTGCAGATGTCGTTCCTTTCAGCAATGTGTTTAACCACTTTTTGGCAAAACGGCATTCTTATTTCGTTAATCACATCACGGATTTTCAGTTTTAAGGCTGGAATCGATTCGATCGGCTCCGTATAGACTCTGTCCTAACATAGCCCATGAAAAATAATCCAATGGCGTTAAATCAAACGACCTGGCTGGACACTGAATGTCATGAAATTGACTCAGTGACATGTGGCACCGTCCTCTTAAAACCACATGTTACAATAGGCTAAAATTGAGTTGTTGATTTATTAACCTTTACCGTATTTCCAGCCTCATCTTTGAAAAAAAAACGAACCAATCACGCTTCCAGACCAGATAGCGCACTATGCAGTGACACGTTGAGAATTGTTGAAAATGTCAAGGAATTGAAAAATTTGGATCTGCAGCTGAAGGACCCGGTCGAACATGCATTGGTGTTCTCACATTTTGTTTCGAGCCTGTTGACTCAAATTTAACAACCATAATCTTAATACCCTTTTAAGAAGCACATTTATGTTGTGCGAAAATATCACGAATTTTACGACATGTAACATTAACAGAACCTCCATTTTCATAGTGAATTTGAATTATTTTAATGAGACTTTCGTGCGAAATTGAATTCATTGTAACAATTGCCAAGACATCTACTACGTATACGTCAAAAAACTAAATGTCAAAACCATCGTGTTGTTGGTGTTGCCACATGTGTTTGGTGTTGCCAACAAAATTTTCAATTGCTAATTAAATTATTATGTTTTTAATACTTTTAAAATAATCGCTTTACATTAAAAATCGATAAACAAGCAAACCACTGCTCATTGGCTTGAGTGATGAAGTAAGTGTGGCGCAATCAAATGTCAACTTATAATAAGTACAACGTACGTGATGCATAAGCAAACAAATGCATGTATATGTATGATGTATATATGATGGCATATATTTTATATTGCTGCAAGTCAAAGTGTCTACATGTGCATAAATATTTTTAAGAAAAATAAACAGCAACGAGTGCCACCATTAAACCAACCCCATAAAAATCTACTTGCATATAAAATCACAGTATTGAGCAAAAAGATTATATTAATCCCACTACATATACTTTCTTGTTTATCGTTTTCTTATTAGCGTAAATAAAGGATAATGAATGATGTTTGTATACTACTTTTAGTACTGCATTTATATATTCATAATTTTAATTGCATTTTTATCATCACTGTATATGCATAAATTTCAAAGAAACAGAAACTGCCAACAGTTAGTTGCCACTGCCACCGTCAACATGAGTGCATTTATAAACATTTATACAAATTTGCATGTACACATTAATTCATATGTGTACATTTATTCATTCATAAAATATACATGCATTTGTCGTCACCATCACACAGTTAGATAGATGTCTTTTATTTTATACAAAGAGTCAATAAAACAAAAAAGGTGTCTCTTCCAGTTTCTAAATTATTACCCATCGTTCTGTTTTCTAATGTGTGTGTGTAAATATGTTGTTTGTTTGATGTTGCATTTAACTATTCTACACTTTGATTGTGACTGCACTTTGTACCATTATTGTATTTCATATTGCTGTTTGAGCTGTTTGGTATATTGTTGTGTGCCTTTCTGCAGCGAAGTGCACTTGTAAACCTGCTGTTGCATTTTATTGCCTTGTTTTCAATTGAAAATCATGTTTCCTTTCAGCTCGTTTTGCTTATCACTTCTCTTCACTTTCCGTAATATCTTCGTTCTTTTTAAGTGGCTGTAAATTACGGATACTTTATGCAGAGGGGAATGAATAGAAGATGAAATTGTTCTATGCTAATAAAACCTTTTTTTTGTGAGTTAAAAATGCTTCATCAATATTAATTGATAGCCACGTACAAAAAAGGCTCTGTATGTGTGTGAAGTATCCAGTTGCCTTTTCATTACATTTTACTTTGATCATGAATAATTGAGTGAATAATCATTTGAAATATTGTATTTGAGAAGGCAAATGACATGTTTGCATATAAATTAACTAACCTAATCAAAATAGTTTTAAAACAAGCTGCAACTTATCTACACCGCTTGAGTTAAGTAAAAGTCCTTTACAAGGAGTCATTTTAAATAAAAATTTAAGTAATTATTTTTAATAGTTTACTTAACGATAAATTTTATTTTTTCGCTAAGTTAAACCGTAAAATAAATGGCTTTTTGTATTGCCATAAGCTATCAAATGGGTGTCATATTAGAAAACAATGTTTTTCAATGCGTCACTACAAAAGCATTGTTAACTGTCTCGCATTTCTTTTTGTCTAGTTAAATAAAATTTGATACACTTTAAGTTTAAAGTTTCTTTGTTTATTTATTTAATTAACCCATGAATTTATCTTCAACTTTTATGAGCAGAGTAGGCAACCCAGGTATAAAATATTGGTACCTATGCTATCCAAGTGCATGTGCAAAGTTTTACTCAATGGATTAATGGTGACAGCGTGTTATGGTTCTATTATCAATACATGTTAATTTTAAGGCTATTTTACAGGCAGGATATAAATAAGATGGTGGAAGTATATCCTTGTTCCAAACTGCTGTCAAACTAAATTTACTTCAAAAAATCTTTCGTCTTGGATAGTATATCTTACGACACATGCATTGATTCTAGTGTTGCATAAAGTTTAGAACGAGTTGGTCAGCCGGTGGGCTCTGCAAAAAAATGTTAATAACATTTTTACTACCCTCCTGAAATAAATGATTAAATATAACATATTAAACATATAACATAGTGCAACGCATGATTTTGGGTTTTTGATAATAAAAATTTCATTTTATACCACAGCTATTCCTACACCGAAAGTATGCGATTCTTATTTTCTATCCATGCATGGAAACAAAATTTAAGAAATCTTCAATTGTTGTCAAAATCCATCCTCCTTGAAGTTGACGCTTGTGGTGCTGATGATCTTGTTTTCATCGAAGGTTATTCATATTCATGTTTTGAGTCTGCAGCATCATTCTGAGTTAGACATAATATTCAAGCGCATGCCTTCTTAATGTGTGTCCACCAATTTTAGTGATTGTATATTCAATATTCCACAGCCATTTAGTTATTAATGCCGCTAACTTGACAAAAATTATAATGCAGAAATTCTAATTTTTGGAACTCCTTTCACGTGCAGTTCCACAGTGGTTTGAAAACGTTTTATTTTGGAAATAATTCAATAGCTCAAGAACCTTTTAACATATCATAATGAAATTGCGCAGAGGCCAAGGAGAGATATCTATGAGTGAGTATACTTATTTATGTTCGAATTATTATTCTAAAATATTTACTGCATTCTTAATTAAATTTATAAAAAAATAGTAGCAAGTTTGGTTCTGGCCGCATATTTCGTCAAAAAGTTACAAGCCTCTGAATGGGGAAAATGTTAAAACTACCGTGTTTTTAAGGATTTTCCCCAAAATAGTGGTATGATTTTTTTGCTTATATAATTAAAACCTACTGCGGTGCAGTAAATTTATTTAAAAGACAACCTATAGCAAATGCAAACCTAAAAAAAATTGCGTCAGAAATTGTAAAGGTTCACCCTCCAGCCCTATCTACACACTTCGAAACAAAAATTATGAATTACATCAAAATTTCCAGCAGTGCAAAGCATTTATTGGTGATGGCAGCTCCGTTATTACCAAAACCAGGGTGGCCAATTATATAAAAACAATATTTTTTTTCGAAACGATTTCTCTCCGTTTTAGGAATTTATGTGTTAAAAGCTTCGCAAATCTGGCTTTCTAATAAAATTTTTATATATAAATATGAAAAATGTATATAAACACATTATTTGTAAAACTTAAAAATGGAACATTTTATGAATAATAGATGTTATAAATATGTAAGATGATAATGAAAAAACATTACAAGATGTATAATTTCGCTTCATGAAAATCACTCATATCGTTTTATTTTAATAATGGCACAATCTTGCAAGCAATTTCATTACAGATCATAAAATATAAGCTTCTAACTGCTAAAAACGATAAAAATAGCACATTAAAAGAAAAACAGTTTATGAGAATATTTTTAACCGCAGAAGTTCTAAGGCGGCAAATTTCTATAAAGAACTAAATTGCTTTGAGAATTTAGTGTACGAGTTTAAGAATGTTAAGTTATTGCGACAAAGAGCTTTTTTCCTTAATTTAACAAAATTATAAGTAAATTTTTAAAAAAATATTTTTCCACAAATGTTTTATGTTACGAATATTTTCCAATTTATTCGCTTAGAATTCTCTTTGGCTGCTAGCAAAACTAATTTATTTGGTATGTCACCAAATACGTTGAAAAATATTTGCACATTAAAAATTTTGAAATGCTTTGCTACATGCTTTTAAATAAATATATGTTCAGTCACAAATCATTTCCATATTTAAGTCGTTTTTCACCAAAACAAAACCAAAAAATATTTTTCAAAAGCATTAGCAAATAAAAATAAAAGGAATTGAAAAAAACGAAACGATTAACTGGCTGATACCTAAAACTCTCGTTATGTCTTTTGCAAATACATCCCATATTTTAGGTTGTTGTTTTTGTTGTTGTTGTTGCTGCACACTTGATTGATGTCTGCTTGTCAGTCAGTTATTCAGTCATTTTTGTTGTGGTTGTTTGTTTGTCTTGTTCATATGGTCTTAGTCCAGCCAGCTAGTAATCATTCTCTCACCCATCTTTAGGGAAAAAAATGAAACACAAACAACCAGTCATCCATCCATCCATCCATCAGTCTCTGTAAGTAATCATTTTTCTTTTAGCATTTTATAAATTGCCATTTCCTTTGGCACATGACTTCTTTGTCTTTGCATGAATTAAGTTTTCGTTTATGTTTTTTTAAAGATTCATATGGATCACAGTATTACACATATACCTAGCTGCATATAGCGCTCGTACTTTTCATACAGGCACACAATTATAATTGATGGATGTTTGGAAATTTGTAACTAGAACATGCATTCAAATTAAAAATAAAATTATGGTTGTGTTCAAAGGTTTGTTTTAAAGGTATTTTCGTTATATGCCTTCTTGATAGTTATTTCTATGATACAACGGGGAAAGAAAAACATGATAAATCACCGGGTAATCATTTAGAAATCACTAGTAAGAAAACAATATTAGTTTGTATGTATGTAGTGCAATATACTTTTTACCTAATTGTCATTTTTGTACGAATAAAAATTCTATGAATAATTATATTTGTTCATTCATAAAAGTAATTATTTTTCTTTTATGGTTTCGAAAATAATTTTATTAATTTAAAATAATTTGCTTAATTGTGATACAAGAGAATTATTATAATTAATTTCCCAAGTTATAAAGCACAAGCAATTACTTGTTAAAAATTATCACTCATCAGAGATTCCTAGTGTATTATATCAAAAATTAAAAGTACACTGCCCTATTTGTAACAAATATTTCAAGCAAATTGAATTATATCCGAATCCGCCAGTCCAAAAATATTGAGGCTATATTTTTCTTTTCTTTTGTAAGCAGAGATATTATTCTGCATATTTTTATTTAGTCTACCCTATGGCATAAGAAATATTTTTCTTAAGCATGCTCAGTCGTTTAAAACATAAGATTTAGAATAAATCAGTCTCACTTACCTGAGAAGTGCGACAAATGGATTTTCCCCCTTAGGTCGGTGGAGGGATCGAAATCTAATTTTTTATATATCCTCTGTTAAACAATTTACTGAGACTGATCAAATATATATACAGTTAAACCTCGATTAACCGGCTCGCGCGGGACCGGGACTAGCACGGATAATCGAAATACACGGTTAATAGAGGTTTTATTAAAACGTATAAAATTTCATTTTTTTAAATTGTTTTTATTCAAGAATTCAATTTATGTATATATTTATAGATTCAAATATACCACATATTTTAATTTAAAACATACAACTATTCGTTTATTTAAAATATTCTTTTATATTAGTTTGTTTCATTGTTTTTAATTGTTCCGTAAATAAATGGTTTTGAATACGATGCATCTGAAGTTTATCTGTTTCTGATATAGCTGGAGAATTTTCTACGAACTTTAACAAAACATTACAGGCCTCTATTGCCTGTGATTAAGTTGGAGTTTCAATTTCAGTCTCTTCATCTTCGGAATTTGAGCTATGATCTCTCTCCTGAGCTTGATTGACCATGTCAATGATTTCATTGTCTGATAAAATAGCAAACGGCATAACATCAGTATCGCACTCCATCCACTCCGATAAATTATCAATGGAACAACCAGCCGGTATTTCTATATCTGATTGTATTTCAGGACGGCCACTTAGTTCATTTTCAAAAGCTAGTAAATTAGACCAAACATTGATCAAAACCTTGGCGGATACTGCATCCCAAGAAGCAGCTGCTGTCCACATTGCTATTTTTATATTTAATGATTTTACGAATTCATGTCTGCTGTTTGCACATAAGAGTTTCTGCACAATTGACTTGCGATAATTGCATTTAAAACTTCGAATCACTCCTTGGTCCATGGGCTGAATCAAAGATGTGCAGTTGGGAGGAATATATTTTACTACAACGTTTTCAGACATCATTGCGTCCAAATCTGGGTGAGCTGGGCAGTTGTCCAGAAGTAAAAGAATTTTACAATTTCTTTCGAAACCACTTTGTTTCATATGTTCTCTAACTTCTGGTACGAAATTATTATTGAACCACTCCAAAAAAATTTGTTGGGTTACCCAAGCTCTTTTATTGGATTTGTAAATTACAGGAAGCTCTTGGCTTCGCACTTCTTCCAATAATCATTAATTTACACTTATGAGTCCCAGCTGCATTGGCACATAACAAGGCTGTGATTCTTTCCTTAGACTCTTTGTATCCCTCAATGGAACGTTCACTTCCACAGGCTAAGGAATATTGAGGTAAACATTTCCAAAATAGGCTGGTTTCATCCGCGTTGTAAATCTGCTCGCTTGTAAGTTTTTCCTTCTGAATATATTCCTTTAAATCCTCCACGAACATTGTAGCAGAAACATAGTCAGCACACTCTTTTTCTCCCGATGACTTCAGCCTTCGAATTCCGTTCCTCTTTTTGAATTTCTCCAGCCATCCAGATGAATAACGACACTCGGAATTAATGTTTAACTCAGCATGGAAAAATTTTGCTTTTTCAATAATCATTTCTCCTAAAGTTTAAAAAAGTTGTTGCTGATTCCATACTACACCATTTTAAATTGTAAATGAGAAATTTAAAGTTGAAATAGAAAATTTTAAGTTGAAAATGAGAAATTTTTAATTGAAAATGAGGATTTTTCAATGTAAAATTTCCCATTTACAATTTTAAATTTCTCAATTAAAACTTAAAATTTCCCTTTTACAATTGAAAAAGGTATATGTGCGCCCTGCTTTGAAGTAAACTTACCTGAAACTGGTGTTCCCTTAAATCTTTCTTGTCGAAACCATTCACTTAATGCCAAATCTACTTCCGGATTTTTTAGAATTTTTGAGCGTATATCTATTTTTTAAGCCATCTATTGAATCACTTTTAGAACCATAAAGCAAAATTTCTTCTTTCTTTTTCACTAAATGGCGCACAGTTTGCTTACCAACTCCATACTGTTCAGATAGTGACCTTACAGGTATGTTCTTATCGTAATCGTTAATCAAAGCAATTTTGTCTTTAATTGAACGAACTTTTCTCGCTCTCTTTGGCAATTTGCTATTTGAAGGAGCCATCGTTCCAAAACAAGTGCTAACAGATCAAATTTCACTTACATAATGAATTAAAATAGAAGCACGTAGTACAATTGTGTCCACATATTAAAAAGGGGAATCACCGGATTCAAATTAATATATGTAATAAAAACTCATTTGAATGCTGCACGGATAATAGAGGTAAA
This sequence comes from Trichopoda pennipes, assembly GCA_030448955.1. Taxonomy (NCBI): domain Eukaryota; kingdom Metazoa; phylum Arthropoda; class Insecta; order Diptera; family Tachinidae; genus Trichopoda; species Trichopoda pennipes. Next base: position 7,213,772 of record JASKUP010000067.1, read on the forward strand.
GCGCGGATAGTAGAGGTAAAAAATCAAAAAGATCTGCATGCCGGTTAATAGATGTAGCCGGTTAATAGAGGCCCGGTTACTAGAGGTTTAACTGTATATATTTATAGCTATTTAGGATTTGACCTTATGTTTTACATACAAAGATGATATATTAAGTTAAAAAATAAATAATTATTAGTAATAAAGAAACGAAACAACCCCCTATGCATTTTACAAACTGCATAGTTTTCTAAGAAATCTTATACACACAATACAACAACAACATGATTACAAGAAATTCTACCAAATAAGATAAACATCAGAAAACAAAAACAAATATCACAGAGCAAAACAAAATACACAGCCAAGCTGGCGCCCAAACTGAATGCTAATGTAGAATATTCTTGTATATGCGAAAACAACTGAAAACAATTATATAAGCACCACTTGCTGGGTAAATGGAGGAATTTAAGTTAAGTCATCAGTGAGTCAAGACAACAAAGTTACCATCGTATTTATTTTGTATATATTGAAGGTAAATAAATCGTTTAATTTAATTTAAAACCCCTAAACTGATGTGTTATTATTTTGCAATAAAAGAACTCAAAATAACAAAACGTTTAAAAGGAATAAACTTAAACAATATTTACCCAAAACCTAAATACCTCTACTTACACAAATTTCACGTCTGCTCAATATATATTTTAATTGAATATTATTTTAGCACACACTTATGTGTTTTAAAAGAAATAATTGTGTACTGAATCAAGCGATTTCCCATTGCATATCGAGGAAAAACTAATTTCCTGTATCTCTAGAATTCTAGTAGTATAATTGCAGTAAAGTTGAATGTACCATAAAAAATTCTTATTATTTTCAGTGCTCTTTATATAATGGTATTTTGCAATAGTCGATAGTTCATAGCGCCTTCTGCTTACACAATATTTTGATTGCTACAGTAACCGCAGTTAAGATTTCTTCAATTTTGCTAAAAAAAAAAAACAAAACAAGCTGCCCTTTAATCTTGGCACTGAGTCTTTTACCCATTAAAATATAAATGTTTTAATAGCTTTGGAAAATATTGTTACAACACTGTATTATTTCATACCATTATTTTAAAACTTTCCTTCTATTACTCCGTGTCGTTGTAACTCTTCATTGGTTACAAATAATCAGAAAGAAAAATATACTTCACAACTTTTTATTGGAAGTCTATTTACAATTCCAACACAATGCATTTATGCGCTCTGTCAGTGAGTGACTGACACTGTGTGATTGCGCTAATAAACACGTTTCATTACAATCGAGTGTTAAATCAACAAGAAATTTCTAAACGTGTTCATGTATTAAGGTGTCTCTCTGATATATGGACACTTTAATTTATGAAAAACTTAAAGAACTGCTGCAACAACTTTAACAATTATTGCACTTAACAAGGAAAAAAAGTTTTACAAATTAATATTAAAATGTCGTTTGTTTTTAAAATAGTCGTTGCATTTACCAATAAAAGTATCTAGCTACGAGTACTTTGCTATGACAATTTATCGTTATGCCCTTTAGAAAACAGCTTTTATTTCTGGCTTCTTATTAATTAAATACCCCAGTTGCAAGTTGCAGTTGTTGTTTTTTTCCAAGCCATTAACACACGTTTGGAATGTACAATTATGTGAGGAGACATTAAAATAAATCACGTTTATTTAGTGATTTAATGCACGCGTACTAAAATGTTAAGTGACAAAGGGACGACAAATTTATTTTAGTGAAATTTAAAATAATTACGCTACGTCTTATTAGGGAATTTAAAAAAGGGTTAATTGTTTTTAGAAGCATATGAAAAATTTCGCGATAGAGGAAAATTCTTAATTGTGGTTTAAGGTTTTCTTGTCAGTTGGTTGCCCTTCATTAATTAAAGCAATTTAAAAAAGCTGTTTTCTCTTTTTATATTTCGTAAACAATATTAACACCGAGGTTATATTTAAAACTCAGAAAAGTAACGTACTTATCAATTACACTTTAGTGCTTGGCCGTTTGGCCTAAATCTGACGGTGGTCTTACTTTAATAGCAATTTTCGAGCACACGGTAGCAAGGCTGTACCCCCGCTGTTTGCTGAAGTGTTTGACAGCAACTCCTTGTCTTGCTGCATGTGCAAGCTAGGAGGCTTTTAAAATCAACCGATTAGGCCACCACGTTACTCCTCAAACAATAACCAGACCAGCCCTGCAGTCCTATGGACAATTGGTTCCCGTGGTGCAAAGTTTTGTGTTATATCACTGGTCGGGCCCCCCTTCCCCCTTGGGGAATATTTATATGTCTTGACGCAATCTCACCGTCATTACATGTGTCACCGGGGGAAAAAGAGAGCCCAGTCATCTGAAGGCTAGCAGGGAGTCAACTAGAAGCTCAAAGTTATTTTCGCGGGAATCAATAAGTCCCAGACTTCAGCTTTTTGGCTTTTTAGCCTTTTAGCTGTTCTCTGTCTGATTATTGAGGTTGGCCCTTCGGGAGTATCGTGGTGGTTGTGGTTTCGCGGCCCTCATCAATTTGATTAAGGGCCTAGGATCATCTCACCTCATGTTCACCTTTACTTAGAGCATTGGATAAATGATCCGGATCCAGTAAGCATGGCTGTTCTGTGTTCTGGCCCAGGGGTTGGATAGTCTCCAACTCTTCAACAAGGAGTGTGGGCTGGTGGCTCCGAAACCTCCGAAATTGTAGCTGGGAATGAGCTGTTGCTAGAATTGTCTTCGGCTTCGTAGGGCGCGGCGCACGCATTATATCACCCCAATCCTTTGACCACCGTTGATTATGGCTTACACACGCTAGGTACCGACGTAAATCTTACCACGCATCACTGGTCGGTCCGTGAGTCCTATGTCTCTTTCAGTTTGAAGCTCCTGCCAGCCCAAGCAACTGGTGCCGCTTTTTACCCCCGAAAGGACATGTCAAAATGGGGAAGACATCTATCCATCAACACGGCGTTTCGCCACGGGGGGGGGGGGGGGGGGTTGTCTCAGGAAAGTAATATATGGAAAGGGGCATTTTATAGCAGTTGTACAAAAATAATTTCATATCTAAAATCGGTCTATGGATCACATTAAATCTCCTGTAAAAACATATACAATGAAATATAGCAAATATAGGTCTAAAGAACTAATTAGCCAGAATATAAATTAAATCTTAAGTTCATTAAGAGCTTTCCTGACCCTAAATGAATATATCAGTTCCAACTCTATTGCACGGTATATAGAGCGGCGTACGAAGCTCTCTGTTGCACACTATATATGGTCTCAAACCAAGGCACGCAACTAAGATCCTTCTCTCCCATTTTCTAAGCCTCTCCATCTGGTCAAAAGAAGTTCCAAACCAAGCCGGAAAAGCATAGAAAATAAGAGGATGTACGATCTGGCGGTACACCAAAAGGCGTACTTTTTTATCGAGTCCACTTTTGCGCCTCAGTACGCTTTGATATGCTCAATAGACCCTCTTATACATTGATATTCCCGATAGACCTTCTTGTACATTGTCGATGTCCCCATAAGAGTTAATATTTTTATGGAAGGTGACAGTGACAGTGGACCAAAATAATATGTTCGTAGTGGGCGTAGTAATGTTAACGCCGCAATATATTGAGAACGAACTTGAAACATCAACTCTTCGATGTTTGCAAAAATTGAGCGTTACTAGAGGGTCTATGCGCAACATTTTGCATAAACATTTTTACCTTCACGATCAAAACTTAAAGTTAAAAAACTGAAGTTTGAAAAACTAAACGTTACAACGTATTTTCCAACAAAATGATCTTATTTTCAATTATGAGGTTATGTAAAAAGAAAAAAAAAAACAAAATTGTAACATATAAGATTCGAAAAAATCCACAAACAGTCCTCGAAAAACCACTACATCCAAGGAAAGTGGTCGTATGGTGCGATTTGTAGTCAGGTAACATTATTGCAAAGAAGTTTTATTTTGTATGGGACTATTTAAAAAACCGGGCTATCGTAAACAACCCACTAACAACTGACGCTCTCAAAGATGGAATTCGGCGCTGCATTGACGAGATAAGCGAAGCTTTGTTACAAAATGTGCTTCAAAATTTTGTGAAAAGAGCGACCGTCTGCCGACGTGCTGAGGAGAATATATGCTCACATATATTCCATTATTAATTCCCATATTTTGACTTTACATGGCTATCAATCAACCTGAATTTATCAAAAAAAGTCTGTGTTTTAAGTCAATTTACTTCCTAACATCAATGATTTTTGTAGCAGCAACTTTATCTAATATTATGCACATTAATTTATTTCAAAAGATATATGTTAATTTATATAAAGTTGATGTACTAAACTTCTACAAGTTAATATTTCCATTTATTTTAAACAAGTTTTTCAGTTTATCATCTTCAACAATTTGTTTTAATATCAATTGCCTTTTGAGTGCATAATAACAGACATTTTGAACTTGTAGTTTCTAACAAGGAATCAATAGATGAAGATATTATGTTGATACTTAGACTTGTACCTTATCAACGAAAATTCATCTACGGATTTGATGAAATGCGAAATAACACTTTAGCGATTTTGTGCTGTGTTTTGTATGATTTTTTGTGACAAGCAGATAACTGAAACAAATGAAACTCTTAAAAATTTGGTGTGGTACTTGCTGGCTTCTGCAAATGATCGCTAAAACACGTTAAAAAGAGAGTATCAAATCAAATTATTCATGAATTACTAGAAAGCTTTTAAAATACTTAATGTTAGTTGTTGCAATAAGCTTTTTTGATCTGGGGATTACTCTGATTTCAATGCGACAGGTTTATGCGATACAAATACACTTTGATATTCTTCATCGCTTACGAAAATAGTTTCGCAAATTAAGTTAAAAAGGAAGTAACATAGACACCAAAAATGTGCAATAGAGAAGAATGACAAAATATAATGTCAACACTTTTAACCAAATATTTGTTCAGTTCGTATTTTTTGTTAAAAATAAAATAATATAAAATAAATAACGATAATTTCCATGGCGTTACGGTTTAAGGAAGAAAAGGAACATGTTAAAAAGGTAATTCTAAGTCGACGGAAAACCGTACCCAAATAATATTAGTAATTCTAAAAGTTCTTCAATGAGTTCCATCATAAACCACAGACCCGCACCCGCATATCACCAAGCAAACCACTTAACCACCCTACTCAATGAAAACATAAACTTACAAAATACATAAACGGTACGGAATACACAGGACCTTATGGAAAAACTTAAAGACAGTAAGATAACTCCTTTGACATCAAGGATCTATATACCTCAATACCAACACAAGAAACTTTAATTATCCTACGCAATAAACTAGACACTTTAAATGCAACCAATACGTTACCGAAATTATAGATATTGCAAAGACGATACTAAAACAAAACTACTTTAGATTTAATAACCACTTCTACAAATTATCTGACCGACACGGCATGGAAAACCCAACTTCATCAATCTTCACCAAAATTTTCATGCAACATCTCGAATACAAAATAACCCATTACTATAGATACGTGGACGACATCATATACTTCCTCGAAAAAGACAACGACGAAGAAATTTTAACAGACTTAAACAAAATCCACAATAACATAACATACACAATGAAAAAAGAACAAGGCAGAAGTTTACATTATATTGACATCAAAATAACAGGAGGATCTGAATATTTAATACTTGACATTTATAGAAAACCAACTACGACGGACACCACTATCGACAGTACTTCGAATCACCCTACCCAATATAAACTAGCAGCATTCTGATTTAAGATAATCCACTTACTCCGGACACAATTTACACCATAGCTAAAACCAATGGCTACAAACCAACTACTATCAAAAAACTCCTTAGACAATATAACACCAAAAACAGGAATAAAGAAGAAAAAGAATCAACCGATAAAACACGATGGCACACTTTTATTTACACAGGACCAGAAATATATAAATTAACGAACCTTTTTTACTAAAAACCAGCAAGACTCTGAGACACAATATTAGGACATCAACAGAAATAGCTAACAAATTTAATTCCATACCTGCAAACATATTTTAATAGGACAAACTGGACGAAAACTGAAAACAAAATTTATAGAGCACATGCGCTTATACAAATAAAAAACAGACTCCAACTTTGCATTACACCTTGAGAATCACGGACACTTACCGAGGGAAATAGATGAGTGTATGACTTTACTGCATCCTAACAAAAAAGGACGAAGACTAGACATACTTGAAAACATGGAAATCTATAAAACAAACATTTTTGACAGCGACATTATTAACGAACAGGTAAACACAACCTGAGATTTAATTTTCACACCACTTAAACTTATCAAAACTCAAACGGAAAATACCCTCAGACGGTACACGTTCCTGGACAATAACAAAAGACGAGAATATTAAAATAAACCGCCACATAAAATACCAGATGACCGACATTCTGATTACGTAGGTAGATATGATGATTATGGGATAAATACCTGGTCCAGACATACTGACTCACCAGGACATGATACAACGTTGACTGAGGATGATGTGATAAGGTTTACATCTGCACCGGCAGTGAGTCATATCAGATGATGGCCATTACCACTGTGAATAAAAAGCAACGCCATTCACGCCCTAGAAGGCCTTCGAATCCGTAGATCCTCTGGTCATTACTAGTAGCAATTTCAAAAGCTCGAAGTAGGTCGCAGCCTTTACTCCTTGCTAAAGAGTTGGAGACAATCCAACTCCTGGTCCAGAACGCATGAAGCTTAATATAATTAAGAACACGACGGCATTCATACTCACTGGACCTGAACCATTCATTGTGTTCATTTTTAATGATCCGACCCACAAACTCTCACGAGGGCCTCGAAACCACAACCACCACGATACTCCCATATAGGGGCCAACCTCAATGATCAGCCAGAGAACAGCTAAATGTCCAAAGAGACAAATAGTGAACTCTGCGAGCCTACTTATTCCCGTGGAAATATGTGGATTGGCCAGATGGCTCCTACTAGCCTTTAAAGGGCCTGGGTTCCCTTTTACCCCGCAAGACACCAGTCTAGATGGAATAGTAGGTTCCAAAAAGACTATCATGTGCCCCCGGGGGGATGACTGAGGATGATGTATTCACATCGAAAATGCTCGCCATTTGCGAACAAACAGCCAGGAAAGACATTAAAAGGAGAAATTTAAAACATTAGTTCATTCGCCGGCGGAACAAACCCAAACAATTTAGTACGAAAGAAATTACAATTTCCTGATTTGTGATTACACAACCCTCCCTCGGGGCACATTATATCTTTATGGATCACAAAACCATCTAGACTTGTGTCTTGCGAGGGTAAAAGGGAGCCCAGTTCCTTAGGCTAGTAGGAGCCAACTGGAAAATCCACCATATTTCCACAGGAATCCGTAAAGCCCCAGAGTTCCGTTATTTGTCTCTTTAGGCATTTAGCCGTTCTCTGACAGATTATTGAGGTAGGCCCTTCGGGAGTATCGTGGTGGCTGTGTGTTTCGAGGCCCTCGTTTGACTTTGTGGGTCGAATCATTCACAATGAACACAATGAATGGTCCAAGTCCAGTGATTATGAATGCCGTCGTGTTCTTAATTATATTAAGCTTCATGCGTTCTAGACCAGGAGTTGGATAGTCTACTCTTCAGCAAGGAGTGAAGGCTGCGGCCTACTCTGGGCTTTTGAAGTTGCAACTAGGAGTGACCGTATCCGAAGGCCTTCTAGGGCGAGGATGACGCTACATATCATCCAACAGTGGTAATGATCCACCATCTGATTAAGGCCCACAGCCAGGTGCAGATGTAAATCTTATCACGTCATTCATTATAGAAAGACATATACATTTTGTGAACTTTTTAGGTGCTACGCGGACACAGTTTCTTTTTAGTTTTAAATAAAATGAAGCAAGCTATTTTGTGTAGTAAAAGAATTGTACGGAACATATTTTTTTTCTTTTCAGGGGATTTTGATAATAACTAAGGGACTAAAGCAGATTTCAAAAACTTTGAAATAAGTTCTTTTTATTTCTGCTCGCATGAACTTATTTAAATTCACTAACTCAAATCAATAACTTAAAGTGCAGTAGGAAGAAGTTGGAAAATTTTAAACGTGGACCATTAGACACCAGCAAAAAGATTTGAATGTAAATATTTACTATGAAAGTCATGAAAATTTTGCTGTGTTCCTTCCTTTGTTGGTGAGAGTGGACTAAAATAATACGCTCGCATTAGAATTTTCAAAATTCTAGTCAAGTAGTTCAAATTGACTTTTGGAATTTATTTCTGAGGTAACACATTTGTATACAAAACAATAAAACACAATGCAAAGCACATGACGTGTTTCTTAATATCAGTTTTCAGACTATTATTACATTTAATCTTATGTGAATTACTGCCTAACTTAACAAATTGAAACGTATACTTAGGGTGTTCTCCAAAATGTAAGTTGTATAGCTTTAAACGTTACAAACTTTTTAGTAATTCGAATCCTTAACGCATTCTTTTATGTTGTGCAACAACTTCTATCCTTTTAAATCAAGTGTACATTGCCATAAAAAATGGATATTTTAATCATTTTAACATGATACCAAGCAAGCAAATTGACAGGCAGATAACTCATCAATCAGTAACACTTTACCAAATCAGAGACAATCTGCAACGTTGACGTTAAAGTTTTTATTATGAAAGAAAAACAAGGTACGATATGTTGTTTAACTTAAGAAGTGTAATTTCATTTACAATTTCTTATTATGACCATCTTTTAAATTTTCTTTTATAGTTATTTGTGTTTTATAAAAGCAAAATGTTAGCTTAGATGAATATTGTTAAAAGATAAGACATTAAATTTATTTCTTAAATCTCCAGAATAAATATTATTATCTTATTATGCGATATGTTGTCAAGAATATAACTACCCGGTTGTTTTTATAATATCGTTTTTATTCCTTGTCTGGGAATACCCCTAAGAAATACAAAATTAACAATGGCAGCTAATTAGTTCTGGTTAATAGGTCCCTAACTTTGTTTCCTACTTATTATCCATATTTAAACCATCTTAAGAAATAACACCGTCGAGGAAATAAGTGTTTTATAATGAAATCACAAGCCACTTTTGATCCTAATATATGTACAATTGGAAGAAAGTTAAGCATATAATATACAGGGTGGCTGATGAAAGCTGCTACCAAACAAACTGTAATAACTTATTTACTCTGTAACTAACCTGTTCTATTTAATTTTATTTTATAGATTGATCTTTAAATTTATCTAAAATGGAGAATTGAGATAATGAAACAAGAATTTGGATAGTGCAAGGCTTTCACGCTTTAGAGTCCGTAGTTTCCGTCCAAAGAGAATATAGGCGCACGTTTGGTGGCACTCCTCCTAGCAGATGGAATATAATGGGGCTCGTGAAGAATTTTGCTGAGCGTGGCACAATCGCAAGAAGGCCTTATCATCGAGATCCCTCAGTTCACACGCAGGAAACTATCGGTGCTGCAGCTGCTGCCATACAATCCAACCCTCGAGTTTTAACAAGGAGCTTATCTGCTCAAAAGGGTGTCAGCAGACAGTCACTTCAAACAATTTTGCACCAAGATTTAAACTTATTTCCATATAAGATTCAAATAACAAACAAACTGAACCCAAAAGACTTCCCGGTTCGCTTAGAATTTTGTGAGAAGATCATTCAAATGGCGTCAGAGAATGAAAACTTCTTGAACTGCATTTTTATATCTAACGAGGCACATTTTATTTTAAGCGGCAATGTTAACAAACAAAATTGTCGAATATGGAGTAATTCTAACCCACAGATACTCCATCAGATGCAATTACATCCACTACGCATCACAGTGTGGTGTGCACTTTCTTCAAGGTTCATTGTGTGGCCTTACTTTTTATAAGAAAACTGTCTAACTGTTACGGTCATTGGAGACCGTTACTTAAAGATGTTGAAAGAATTTTTCGTTCCAGAATTACGCCGTAAAAGAATCCCTTTCAACTCTATTTGGCTTCAACAAGATGGAGGAACTTGGCATATAGCCAAGCCTGTTATGACAGAATTGCAGAAAAAATTCCCCAGGTCTCCTGACCCCACTGCACCTGATTTTTTTTTTGTGGGGTTATTGCAAAGAAGAAGTTTACAAAAGAAACCCAACAAATTTGGATGATTTAAAGCTATTCATTCGAAAGGTAATTGAGGCAATTCCCGCTGCAACACTCCAGACAGTAATGAATAACTTTTTGATAAGATGTAACACATGTGCCACCGATAGTGGAGGCCATCTGAATTCAGTTATTTTCAAAACTTCATGAATTACTTTATTTTTCAAATGAATTACTAAAAAATAAATTACACAAACTTTACAAAAGTTATTAGAGTTTCTTAATGATTTCTTAATTGATCAGCCACCCGATTTATTAATCGTAACAAGGCCTATATGGAATTTAGATTTTATAAGAATGTAGATTTTACTAAGTAACAAACTTTCAAAATTACGAACCTTATAATAATAATGGAAATGAAAAGAAATGATATTATTCTTGCAATATATTACAAAACTTTTAATTAATATAATATGTCCATATCTCCTTCATTTATTCAATAGATTTATCAAATATGTATTTCTATGTAAATATACAAAAAGATAAATACTTATTTTACTTATTACTCCTGCTGAAAATAATTGTATGCCTTAAGCCTATGTGTGTATGCCTAAAGTGAACTCACTTCTCTAAATACAAATGTTAATTTTAAATTTATTTGACAGTTGTCATTATTCATTTTATTTATTCGAATAGAGTATAAAATGATTAAAAGAAAGTTGCAATTATAGATAAATGTTGAAGTACAACAACAATTTACTAAGATTATTTGTTATTATAGCAACATTTTACAATTAATTATTGTTATGTTGACATAACAATGTGTCATGCTATGAAATCTGTCAAAAATTTTGACATTAATCTATTTTAAATGTACAAAGAAATATGATGGCAACAATAGCAACAATAACTATAACAATTCAAAAATAATAATCATAACTTTAACACTGGCATAAAGCTGACAACTGTGCGTGACTGAAATTTAACTTGACACATTTTTATTATAATAGTTTCATTTCACACACCTAAGTATGTTTATTTAAAAAGTTATACAGAAGTATAAACATTCTTATTGTATGTATGTTTTTGTGTGCATATGCAAATTTATTTTACAAAGAAGAACAATCACTTATAACATTTTCCTTTTTTTATGTATGTATATGTAAATAAACAGAATTATGCTTTATGTACATTAAATGCAGAACTGCTTGTGCGTTTATTTTACATTATCTACTAATCGCAAAAGGGGCTTAGATGACTTAACATAATAATTTCTGCTCAGACAGCTTGACGCATTACAATGTGGTCACAACCTCATTTAAGTTCGTAGTAGATTAAAAAATTCTGTTGTAAAAATCAATAATCATGATGATGCAATTAAATTATGGATGCATTAAGAACTGTTTTCATTTAATTCATAAAAGTGGAAGAGTTTTAATACCCTACACATACCCTGCTGCATATTGGAAGTAGAATTTTCTAACGAAATATTCTCTGAAATATTCATCATTTAATACGGTGAAAAAATTTTAAAGTTTTTTTTATAGCTTATTTTAAGCTTATTTTTTCTATAGAACATATCCAGAAAATAATATTTACACCGTATATCAATGCAGGACGCTAATATAATTTATTAATCCTTTGCTGGCATCAACAGCCTATCATTAAATGCAGAGCCTTGAAAATTATTTTTACGATAGTAGTTCACGTGTATTCGAGTATTAAATATTCTCGGTCAAATTATTAGAAACCTTTTAATTTTCATTTTTACATCTTCCAAAATTTTTATCGGCACTTAAAATTTGAGTAAAAAGGTAAAAGGCAAGTTTAATGCAAAAATAGTTTAATAGCCTTATTTGAAAAAACAGTTGCTTTAATCTATGAATTAAACTCTTAGTAGAAGAAAAATATTACTTTCTAATAAACAGCAGTGAAAAATGGACAGGCTGTGTTTAATATAGATTTCTGGTCGTTGCCATTAAGCATCAGATATTTAACCGGACAGAGTTTTGAACTATTTCGATTCATAGACAGAATCAACTCCAGCACATTTTTCTAAAGAAATTTAAAAAAAATTTTAAATACATGTAAGTATATATAAAACTATAGGGCTTTTCAACAAAAAGTTTGTTTTCCAAAACATATTAAAACACGAATTTTGTATTAAGATAATTCAAATTTTCATTGTACTACGGAAAGAAAAGTTTGACAATTATGAATGAAAAATGACATCTGGCAAATGCCCACTATGACCACCCCGACAGTTGTCGATTCTTTCATTAAAGTTTTTAATCACTATTTGGCAAAATGGCGGTCCTATTACGTTAACCACATCATGGATTATGAATTCTAAGGCTGAAATCGATTCGCTTCGCATATACTCTGTCCTTAGCGTAGCCCCACAAAAAATAATCCAGTAGTGTTAAATCACACGACCTGGCTGGTCATTTAGCTGATGATTGTCGTGAAATGAGACGATCGGAAAATTTTATTTGCAAAAAATTTATCGTTTCATTGGCTGTATGACATGTGGTACCATCCTGTTAAAACCACATATCAGCGATATCCACGTCATCAATAATAGGCCAAAATTGAGTTGTAAGCATATAGCGATAGCGTGATCCATTGACAGTTACCGCATTTCCCGCCTCATCTTCGAAATCACGCCTCAAGACCATATATAGCGACAGGTTGGCCATGCCAGACTTCTCTACAATTATTAATATTGTTCCCGTCTCATTAAAAATGAAAATTTAAATTTCATATAAACAAATTTTAATTAAGAAAATCAAACAACTCATTTCCAAGAGGAAATATAAAAACCCAATCAGTTTATAAGTTAATGAAAAATTATTGTTGAAAAATAGAAAATAGAAAAAAGAAACAAATAAATTAAAAACAAATTTAATTTTTGGAATCATTTTTTAACTTAATATACGTTAATTTGTAAATTAATGTAATTAATTTGTAAATTAACGTATATTATATTAAATTAAAAATATGTATAAGAGAAATAAAAATATATTAAATTTTCTATTTTAATTGCATTTTAAATACAGCGGAAGGTGCCAAAATCAATTGTTGTAATTCACTACATCATCGCTAACTCCAACCGGAATAAATACGCAAGTATTTCTGAAACAAAAAGTAAAACTGCAAGCTGTGATTAGGTAAAAATTAAAAGAAAAAGAAATGAAGAAACCGCCTCTGAATTATGTCCACAAATATGTTGAAGCTGCACATCATGGTAATAATTGGTAAACTATGATTTTTAAAACTAAACTATTTTCAAGCTGACAGCAACACAATAAGTTTGGGGTTATGCTTTGTTAAGTAATTTCAGGTACATGTGAGTATAAACCCACACAACAAAATTCGATTGGCAACAAATTCAATTGACAAAACGAATATCTTTTCTCTGTTGATAATTATAAATATTAATTTTAGCATGTTAAATTTCAGCATTAATTTTGCACAGAAAACAAATAAAAGAAATCAACTGTTAAACGTATTCTTACAGTTAAAGATGATTAACGAGGTTATTCAATCTTCTCTGTCTTTGCATATTTCTTTGTTCCTTTTTTTTTGAAAAATAAAACTAAAATAAATGTTTCATCATTTTTTATGTTTTAATAGCAAAATTCATTATTTTTCATTGTCTTGCACAAGCATTTCTTAAGAAAAATGAAATGTGCTAATAGTTATTTGATGTGGGCAAGCTTTTAATAGTTGTGTGAAACGTGTCGAAACTACAAGTCAATTTTGTAAGAATTTTACTGTTTTAATTGAATTCAATAAAAGTATCTACCAGATCTAGGCAGTAATGTTGGAGATAAATCTTTAATATCTAAGTTCAATTTATCAAGTTCAAGTTGAGTTTAATCAAGTTTAATTTTTACGTTCAAGATAAAAATATTAAAACAAATGTGATAAAAATGTTCTATTTACTTACACAGTTTAAAAAATGTATTTATTTAAACTGTACATTTTTCTTGTAGGGCACGTGACCAAAGGCCACATTTTGAAATGGCTTCAAACTGACTGTATCCGATTCTGTGCTTTAAAATCGTGATATTGAATATGGGTTGATAACAAACTGGCTTTTTAATTGATTTCCACGTTGATTACACGAACTAATAACACTATCCCGAAAATATGTCCATTATTACAGTATATTTCATCGTCACCTAAAAATGATTATCCTGCCTAATATGTTTAAATATATTTATAATTAATTTAATTTTATGTGACCTTGATGATTCTATACAAAAATTATTTTGTAAAATTTTTAAAGTTTTAAAACAAAATAATAATTGTTTATAGAGGACTCCTGGCGAGGGAGACTACAGAAAACAGCAAAATAGAAAAAAAATATAGATATTCTTTCTGGTTGCCGCGGGGTATGCTTACCATATCAACTACTGTAGCATGTGTCTTACATTATTTAAGAGCTCTATGTTAACGCCAAAACTTACGTCCGTGGCATTTACCTTTCAAAATGACTGAGCGTATGGCTTCCGCAGCTTTTCTTAACATAGCTCAGTCTGTTTAGGTTTAACTTTTAAGGCATTGCTGACCAAATGTTGGCCTCCAAGACATCAATCATTATTGGTTTATTTGTATAAGATAGCTAATCGAGGGATGGATAGACGCTTGACCTTAAGAAAAATTTCGTATATACATTTCTTGATGCAATTAATAACTAATTTTGATATCATTTAGTCGGTGGTTACGATTGCTGTATGCCACTTAGCGCCATTATATTATAATCAAATCTCATTCGGATCAATATCATCCACATTTTCTAGCAAAAAAATCATTTAACGACAATGATCTCTATCGATCATAAGATGTATTCTGGTATGTTAGCGAAAATAGGGTCCACAATGCCAGCAGTTCTTAAAGTAATGTATGTGATAAGTTTAACGTCAGCACCTGAACGTTTCTCCCTAATCTAAAGGTGGTCTTACCTAAATTTTTGAGTGCATGGCAACAGGGCCCACTCCTTGGTGAAGGAGTGGGGGTGTGATAAAATAGTTCTCTATAAGTTGAGCTAAGAGATCATGATAATTTGGCAGCATCGTTTAATTGTCAGCCTATTTATGTCAATTTGCCAGCGTATACTACCACTTTTCATAAATCTGCAGTTTGACAGTTCGGTTGAAAGTTACTCCCTTCATAAGTTCTTTGCTGCTTAAAAAGCACCCATAGTGTTGTGTCTTGATTTTATTTTTTGATTTACCTTGTCTTAATTCTGTTTCATAATTTGAGATATAATTTCGTTTAAGAATTATGTCTTTAAAGTAATAGAAGGTTGGACATTTCCTTTTCAGTGAAAAAAACTTTCTATTTTATTTATTACTTTGGGAGTTAAGGATCCAGCAAATTTGTTTTGTTTAGTTTTGTAAACAGGAAAAGTTCTAACACGAAAAACATGATTGTAAGTTTCTTTGTTTGTACCTTTTAAAAATGAAATACATGACAATTGCAATTTATTTAATTTCAGGTTCAGTAGTAAATTTACTCTTTATGTTATAACTACTAAAACCTTCGTTGTTAACTTGCAATCAGCACGATTTTCCTTATTTTTGTTATACATTTTAACGTTTTCATGCTAAACTTTGTTTTATAATTTTAAAATACAAATTTGTTTTTGCCCTATTATTTATACTTTCAAATATATTTCTTAAGATTAAGTTGAGTTCATTTGTTATAACCCTATTTTAGCTTAACGTCATTCGTTTTTGTGATTTTTATCATTTTTATGTTTTGCAATACGTCTTTCTCACTTTTCTTTAAAACAAAAATAAAAAAATATTTTTTCTTGTAGATTGTGTGCATTTTTCATGACAGCTACGTGTTGACAGCTGTCATCGTATCATATGATTAATGTTTGTCAAAAACAAATGTAACATTTTGCCAAAAAATAAAGAAAATTAAAATGACTAATGACTGTAGAATTACCCGACAAATTATATTTATGCATGTGTGTATACATTGGAAAAAAGCCGAAAGTATAATTTATTATGTCATAATTATTTAAGTCTTTTTTTTATTGTTGTTATTAATAGCAGTTATGAAAAATGATGTTTCAAGATATTAATGATGTGCAGAGATAATAATCTTTTGTTTTTACTATCGAAATAAAATTTGGAAAGTTTAATAGTAAATACAACGAAAATGATTTCAGTAACAAAAACCCTTTTGATTATTTTCAATAACTTGTATACAGATTTAAGCAAATGTTGGTATTGTTTGGGTAACAAGTTTAAACTTTCTCTACATGCGATGACATTAATTAGTTCAATATCATGGTTAATAATTAGAAGCAAACAAAAGACTCTAATTTCATTCCTATTTCGAACACCTGCTTACGATAATCGGAATTAGTCTGTTACAAAAAATGTCTACAAATATTTGTTAATCCATAAGACGTAAGCAATATTAAGGCTTTAGTGCATTATTGAACCCATTTAGTTTTGGTTGATAAGTTTGTCTAAATATAAGAGCCTTTGCCCTATTGTATAGAACACGAAGATAGAACGGTTAAATGTATAATTTTTAAAATTTGTAGGGGAATGTTAAATCATTACTTTTTTATTAGCAAAAATCAAGCTTTGCAATTCTTATTTAGTTTGAAGAAAAATTTCATACTTCCCTCAAATTATGGAATTTGATTTTTTGATGTACTGTCTAAAAATATTTGATTGCATAATCAAATAATTTACATAACCGATACATTTTAAGGGGGTATAATTGGTGTGTTAACCATAATATCTCATTAAATATCCGAATCGTCGATGATCCTTAATATGAACTGGATAACAAGTTGATGTTTAAGCCCATAGCCCCGGTTCCAAGTTCGAAAAGTAATTCCCAATTACCATTCCATCTTGAAGTTATTTTAGTGTGAAATCAACAACAATACACACCAAATTTATCAAACATCACCAAAAACTTAACCACTTATTTGCTTAAATAGGACTATTTAAATTCTTCAGTTAATTATTATTTTTCAAACACTTTCCCGTATATATATTTAACCACTGCAAGTTTCAGCCTTTCCAAAAATAATAACCAGATAAATAATAGGACACTAACCATTAATTTTTAATAAATATGATATCATATTGTTACGATGATATATTAAGTTTTAAAAGAAAATAATTATCAATAAAAAAAGTACACGAAACGGCATGCGTGCATTTTATAAACTACGTAGAGGGGAGAAAAGAGGAAACTGGAGATTGTAACCGAAGCAGCCAGTTAAAATCTGAAACATAGATATGTCCAATTTTTTCAAAGCAAGAAGCCAAATGATATCAAAAGAAGAAAAACGGGTATTTGTCACCACACCGATTTCAATAAAAATTTCTTAGTTCATTGTGAAGAGATTTATAGGAAGGGAGAAGTGGGGGGAGAGAAAAGACATTCAATATGTAATAAAAATATTGTAACGATGATTTCTTTTTAAGAGAAAATTATTATCAGTAAAACACAATAGATGAAACGACCTACTGTGAAATTTACAAACTGTGTAGTTTTCTAAGAAATATTTTACACATAAGATAACAACGAAATGCTTATAAGAAATTCTACTAAATAAGATAAACAACAGAAAACAAAAGCAACTTAAACAAAACACACGGCCAAGCTAGCGACCAAAACTGAATGATAATAAAAACAACAATATGGGATGATCTTAAAGTAGAATATTTTTGTATATATATACGATAACCGCTTAAAAAGACTATATAAGCACCACTTGCTGGGAAAAATGATTTAATTCAAGTTGAGCTATCGGCAAGTAAAAACAACAAAGTGACTATCGTGTTTATTTTGCGTGTAATGAAAGTAAATAAATCGTTTAATTTAAAATTCTAACGTACTGTGTTTATTATTTTGTATAAAAGAACTCAATATAACAAAACGTTTATTAAAAGGAATAAACATAAATATTTTATATTTTCTTTTTTTACATTCCAGCAAAATTTTAACGATAAAGATTGGTTTAGAAATTCTAATATTATGCATTCAGTAATTATTATTTAAAATTATCTACTCATTGAAGTTATAACATTAAACATATTTACTACCGCAGCTTAATTAAACCTAAACTACAAAATCAGCATGATGCATAACCTACTGTCGTGTTGCCTCGCTATTATTACAATAATTATTTTCCCATACACACATGTGTTTGATTTTTGACAGATTGCAGTTGGTAGCTTATTGTGAGGAAAGTGTTTAATACATAACATGAAGCGAACAGGCTTAGCCTTTCAGAAAAATCTTATCATAGCGAACACATGTGTGTCTACTATTTTCCAAACTATAATATGTAAAGGCTACACTTATCTTTAATTACCTATATATAGCCATACAAGTAATGAATTAATATCCTATAAACAAATCTTAAGATAACAAACAACAAACAAATTAAATATGTTAAATACCATTTAAAACCATGAAAGAGTATACTAATTTTCATAACTCTTAATCGAGCAACTAAAAAGTTTCTTTTTTAGAGCTACAAATATTTGTTTGTAATTTAAATATTTCTTTTTGTGTGTAACAATCAACATTTGTTAAGTTACTTTACATGTGTAAGAAATGTAAATAAGTTTTTGTCGTCCAGCATATATATATATATAGATGTTATGTATTCCCTGGTTAGTGGTGGTTATAATTTTACTTGCATAAATTTTGGCATTATGTCGTTGTAGAAATTGTAGTAGTTATTAGACTTTTTATTGGTTCAATGAATAGAGCACACTTTTCTATATGAATTTTTTTTTTAAAGTATTCACATGTTAAGAAACTATTTTTACACATAACGATTTGCACACTCACTGGTATTTAAACTTTGATTTCTTTGGCATTTATTGCCAACCTACAGCAACACAAATATTTCAACACATTCCATTTTATAACCGACAAAAAGATAAAAAGATAAAAACAAATATGATTATTGTCTGGGATGACTCTATTTAGCTGTAAGGTTAACAAAAATGTATTTTAGCTTCAATGCCACATAGTAAAACTTTATTATTGCAGTTCGGCAGCAGTTGAGTAAACAAATATAGCATTTAAATTTATGATGTCATAAATGATTGTTTCATTGTAGATTTTGTATATTAAAATTGAATTCATTGCTTTGAAAGTTCATTTCATTTCCTCTAAATAATTAATGGTGCGTTTTAGTGCTAGAAAACTTTATTACTTTTACTTATTTCTTCCCACTTAATATATTTTATTTAATGGGATTTCTCACTTAACAATAGGAAAGGTGGTTAAAAAATTAATAATATCGATTTTTTTTTTAAAAACTTCAAACTTCATACATAAAGGTTTTCCAGCAAGATGTTTGTTTTCTAAAGCAAAATAAAACCAAAAATTTAGATTAAGAATTTTCAAATTTTTATTATATTACGATGAGAAAAGTTCGGCAAGTATAAATGAAAAATTATATCTGGCAAATGTCTACCACGACCACGCTGACAGATAGCGATTCTTTTATCAAAGTTTTTAATCACTTGTTGCAAAATGGCAGTTCTATTTCTTTAATCACATTAGGGATTTTTAGTTTTACAGCTGAGCTGCTCCTTAACATAGCCCCACAAACAATAATCCAGTGGTGTTAAATTACACGACCTGGCTGGCCACTTAACTGCAATTGCATGAAACATTTACGTCAGTACCTAGCTGTATAAACCATAACCTGACGGTAGATCAAACCACTGTGGATTTTATGTAGCGTCACCTACATCCTAGGAAGCTTTCGGATATCTCTATATCCCAGTCACTCCTATTCGAGTTCGGAGCAGGACAACGCCCTCTCCCCTTGCTGAAGAGTTAGAGACTATCCAACTCCCGGTCCGGAATACATGCAAGCTTAATAAACTTTCAGAACACAACCGCAAGCATGCTCTCTGAACCAGGACCTTTCATTGTGTTCATAGTGAATGATCCGACCCACACAATTCAAACGACGGCCTTGAAACGGCTACGACCACGATGCTCTTGAAGGGTCAACCTCAATAATCGGTCAGATAACAACTAAAAAGTCAAAAAGCTGTGTCTTCCTTCGGGGGTATTTAACCGCTGCTTATCTGAAGAAATGATTTTTTCAGAAAAACCAGCCGGTTGTTCCTGCACGAATTGAACGATTCTACGGCGATGTGAATGGTCGGTCGCCTACAATTCCTGCACTAGTGGAACTTTATAAGGCTTCAAAGTCAAATCCTTATGCAAACTTCGCCAACTGGTGGAGATGGATAACCTAAATTGTTGAGAACGTTTAATAATTGAAAAATTTGGATTTACTTCAACATTGTGCCACACGGTAGCAATGTTTTCAGTTTTGAATCGAATCAGAAAGACGATTATATCGTCCGAAAATATCATAAATTTTACGAAATGTAACTTTAACAGAACCACCATTTTTACAGTGGATTTTAATTATTTTAATGCGATTTTTGTACGAAATTAAATTCAATGTAACAAATGTCAATGCATCTACTATGAATACGTCAAAAAACTAAATGTCAAAACTATCACCTTGTGGTGTTGCCACAATTTAAGCTTTCTGTTGAAAAACCCGATATATACTGATACCACCACTACTTAACCAGTCGGAAGGGTTACTAAAACAGACCACTAATTTTCTGCAAATATTGTCTTTTCTCAGCAAACCACTTTTAAGAGAAACTGGTAATTTTTCAGTTATGCTGTCAACCATAATCTTTTTTTAATGCGAGCCTATTAAACCTGGCGGTACAAATCCACTACTATGCACAAATTCTTAGACAATATAACTTTAAAAAAATGAATAAAAAGACTTAGAGACAACCGATACACTTCTACTTACACCGGTTCAGAATAAATTAATAAATTAACTAAACTCTTTCATAAAAGTTTACACACAGTATTAAAAACCAGCGACACTCTGAGACCTAATTTTCATCACCTTCAAACATACTTATATAGGACAAAGTGGACGAACACCAAAAACAAGATTTACAAAACAAATACGCTCATATAAGATGTCCGCTGGGAAGGTATACTTATTTGGGAAGATATTTCGTATTTGGCAGTAGTGAAGTAGACACCTGGCACATTTATTATGGAAAAATATTCGATTAACCAACGTATTTTAATCGTTAAAACATTTTATAAAAATCAGTCATCGATTACTGTAACGATGAAATTTTTGCGAGAAATAACATGCTAACAAACGCACTATTTATCGTGTAGTGAATGATTTCAAACAAAGAGGGTCTGTGGCTAATAGGCTCAAGCAGGAATCATAACGTACTGCAAGATTGGCTGAAAAAATTACTGCTGCTCAAGAAAGTCTTCAAAATAATTCATCAACCTCAATTCGACGCCGTTTTCTGGAGCTTGGTCTTCAAAGAACAATCCTTATGCCACCATACACATGCCAATAGGATGTTACAGGTCGCCCATAACAACCCCGATTTTGATGAAAAAATCAAATATGACAATAACGGTGCCACATCGCATACAGGCAGGATTACAAAGGAATTACTTCGAGACCTCTTTCCACAACAAGTTATTCCAAGAAATGTAATGTTGATTGGACCCCACGGTCGCCTGATTTGATTGCTCTAGGTTTATTTTTATGGGAATATCTAACACGCAAGGTTAATTCAAACAAACCAGAAACGTTTGAGCAATTCAAACAAAATATTCGTGATGAAATTAATGAAATATCGCAAAAATAGGTGAGAATGTAATAAAAAATGTGTTTAAAAGCTCTCGCGTTTGTAAGGCTAACAGAAGCGAACATTTATCTGATATTGTATTCCATACATAATTGCTGATATTTTGTAAAACATTTATCAATATAAGATCTATTCTCCTTCATTTAATTAAAAATTTTAAACAAACAAAGTACAAACGAAAAAGAGAAGACTCCAACTTTGAATTACACCTTGACACTCACGGAAACCCACCAAAGTAAATAAATGAATGTATGGCATTACTACATTCTAGTAAAATAGCACAAAGACTAGACATTCTTGAAAATATCTACAAACTAAAACTTTCAACAGTGACATTATAAACGAACAGGTGAGCCCGCTCTCAGATACAATTTTCTAAAACTACTGATATACTCTAACAAACGAAAAACATCTTCGAACTAACACACTTACCTGTATGATAATAGGAGACAAAAAAATATAGGGTTATCCAAAATTATGCGTAAGGATTTTACTTTGCAGCCTTACAAGGTTCAAATGGTGCAGGAATTGAAGCCGACCAACCATTTACATCGCCGTAGATATGCTTCATTCATTCAAGAAAAACTGAATGGTTTTTCTGAAAAAATCGTTCTTTCAAAATTGCCACATATGAGCTGCTGAAAATCCTAGAGCGATATTGAGAAGCCTTTGCATGCTCAACGTGTCACATTATGGTGCGGTATGTGCTCTGGAGGTGTGATTGGGTCGTTTTTGTTTTAAGATGAGGTGCCCCTGTTGGCTAGTAGGTAGTGTTCTAGCTTGTCAGTATGGGGGTTGTGGGTTCCATTCCCAACGAAGACCTTGGTTTTTTTCACGACAAAAATAAAAATTTAGTGTCGGTGGGGCTGATCAGCGATGAAGGCATAGTCACTGGTCGCTGTACTGTCTTATACGGCAGTTAATTTCCGTCTATCCTTATACTTTCACCACCTTTTTCATCTCTTCTCTCTCCCTTTCCTAAAAGAATGTAGCACGGTACTTGACTAAATAGGCATTGTGGCCTGAAGTGCTACTTCTCTTAAAAAAAACAAAAAGATGAGGGTGGAAATGCGGTAACGGTCACTCAATTTTGGTCGATTACTGACGATATCACTGCCATCTGGTTTCAGGACGGTGCCTACATGTCACACGGCCAATGAAACCACCAATTAATTGCAAACCAAATTTTCCGATCACATAATTTTACGACAATCAGCAGGTAAGTGGCCAGAAACATCACTGGATTATTTTTCGTGGGGTTAAGGACACAGTCTATACCGAGCCAATCGAATCGATTTCAGCCTTAAAACTTTAAAGCCGTTATGAGATTAGCGAAATAGGACCGCCTACAAATTTTGATGAAAAAGCGACATCTGTCAACGTGGTCGTACTCGACATTTACTAGATATCATTATTTATTAATAATTGCTGAACTTTTCAATAAAAATAAATAAAAATTTCAAACGAAATTTTTTATTTGATGGTGTTTCAGAAAGAAGACTTCTTGTTGAAAAACATTTTATTAGATTAGCCCCGCCTAAAATGCTAGATGGTGGGAAATCTACTTACATGAGTAGACACCAGCCTAATGAGAGAACTACCTAAACCCGAAGGAACACTGACTTAAAACTGCTAGAAGCAGTTGTCCTTAAGCAACAAGGCGAAAAAAATTATTAGCTATAGCTGAAATATTTTCACCAACTGAAGAAGAAAGAAATGTAGGAAAAGTGACAACCGGGAAGCAACTAGTTAAATGTGGATGCTGTAAAGGTTTATAAAAATACTGGTGATTAAAAAAGAAAAAAACAGTTATGAGAACATAAAACATAATTTGTTAAAAGACATATAAAAACACCATAGTACCGTGCGTGCCATTGCCATGAACCATTCGGATTTGTTATTTATGTGGTGGTGTCATTAAGAAATCTATTCTTATAGTCGCTACTTTTGAGCTACAACTAAAAATGGATTACATGAGTTTCAAACTTAGATTTTAGGGATTTTGACACAAACTGCAGTCATAAAAACACTTAAGCGCAATGTTTTCAGAAATTAAATTTATATATTAAATTAAAGATAAGTGCTCCTTAACTGTACATCTCTTTTGGTACAAAACATAAGAAGAGGTTTGTTTGCTTTAACAGATTTGTCGTGTTGTGGCCTTTGTAACATTTTTACCAATATACACTAATTTACATATGCAAGAAAGCAAATTGGACTCTATTTAACTTCTACATTTTTCAGTAGTTTTTATTGAACTATTTACTATAAAAACACTAGCACACATACATAAACTTTTAAGCGATTATACGCATAAGCAAATATTTTCTTACTTCAACTGCTTCAACTACTTCTATGGTGCTGATGTTACTGATGTTATTGGTTTTGTATTCATAGTTATTTGCAACATTGTATAACTGCTGGCAACAAGGAATATACGTTTTTATTATCCTGTTCATTTATGTAAATACATACGTACAGTAAATATGAATATTGTATTTAAGTTGTTATAGTATGTGTAACAGCAAATGATAATATGAATATGAACTTTGTATACTTATGTTATGTTTTTGTTTTTCTTTAACCACAATGTGTGTTTATTGAAGTATGTAAAAATTTAGAAAATTTACTCATGTGGAATGTTGCAAATTGAGATTGCAATCATTGTTTGAATGCTTAAACAGATTATGGTAATGCTTTGTCTTGTGTCTCTCTCTCTCTCTCTCTATCTCTCTCCTAAGATTTAGTTCTTTCCTTGTATTAATAATACATTGTATGTAGGTGCAACTAACTTTTTAGTTTACTTTTAACGATAAAACTTCTTCTTGCAGAGTTTGAGCAATAAAAGTACAGATTTGATTAGAAAGTGTTTAGCAACTACTAGTTTGTATACACATTGTAATATTAAAACATAATGTAATGAAAAGTTGTTTAAAAGAACTAGAATTCCTTAAGACTTTTGGTACTTAAAAATTAAAGTTGTTAATATATAAAGTTATTATAGTAAACATTTTATATTTAATTTCAAAAAAAATTTCAATATTCTGAGACGCTTTGAAAATTGATTGAGATGTAGAAATTGGTAGGGTTTGCAATATCTTGGCGCCTAGATACTTCACTCGCAGCCATACAATGTATAAGAACAACGATAAGCAAAATAAAAGTTACAAAAATGTTTATAATTTTCCTTTAAAATTTATGGCTTTGAAAGTCACACAAGACTAAAACTGCTTAACCGACCATTAACTCCTTATAATTGGGAGAAAATTTAGTTTTTAGAATTTTAGTTTTGTGTGTATGTTGTGTTTTTAGTTCTGGCCCTGCATTGCCTTTAAAAAAGTTGTCCCACAAATGCTATATTCGAAATAATTCTTAATACTTTCTTATAAAATTAATGCATCTGTAGTCTTTCAAAATAACTCATAAGGCACCAGATGACAAATAAAAGAGGAGAATAATATTACATATTCATAGCTTAAAGCTATTAATTATATTAATTAAATCCAGTCTCTCTGGCAGCAAAGCAATAACACCATTTCTAAGTCAAGTGTAGTAACTATCTTTAAGTTATTGAGGGCTAGCGTGTTTAAAGAATGTGTTATGATAATTCATTGAGTTTTATAGTTGCACCTTAGAATATTTTTTAAGCTAGAAAAAGGTTTTACACTCTAATTAAATTCTCTGACAAGAACTTTCATGAAAACTGTAAAAACATCGATTTTTCGATATTTATCGAGAACGGGTTTTTGCATAGTTTAAATATTAGAAAATTGTTAAAAAAAAACGTTATTAATTATTATAACTCCAAAAAACTTTTTTTAGATTTCTTAATTTCTACGACCGAAAGAATAGTAAACCATAATAAAATATTTATAACTTAAAATATTTATAAATAATTAAAAGATTTATAACTAAAACTAGTGGACGTTAAATGCTTTACTGCGCGGTATGCATTGCAATATATTTAAAAGGCTTTTTAGTTTATTTTCAATTCCTTGCATTACAGCTTCCCAATTAAAGCTCCTAAGACTTTTGTAATTTGTTCTGCCATAATTGTTCTGCCACAATTTTTCTGCTTATATGCTATTATATTAAGTGTTTTTTCTATATGTGCTTGGCTTTTTTTTTCTATATTAAACTCAACCTCTTATTTCTAGTCTAATTAAAATGTCTAATTAAAAATGATTATAAAGCGTTAAATCTACGGAAACCATATGGAAATATGATCCAATTCATATTGTTGTCAATTTAATAAATTTATTTAAAATTATAATTATTTAATATAAATATTTTAGGCCAAATATGAAACGTGCTGATCAATGCACTATTTTGCAGACAACTTGTCTGTGGGTTATTTCAACTGTATATGAGAAATGTAACATGAACTTATTGTTATTAATTCAAGTGTGTCTGCAATTACGACTGTTTTATTACAGTACTTAAGCAATGGTAACATTAAGAGTGTCGCTACAGCATATTCATATCACTAATTTTATACTGTCCATAAGGGTCATCAGTAGTTTCTACTAAAATTTTGTTTCATATCATTTACACACGTTTCCTTACATTTTTTTATTGTACATTTTTGTTAATGTACTTTTGAAAAACTAATTTACACTTTATTTTTTCACGGCATCATTCTGCCGAAAGCAAATGGCGAATACATGTCAATTGCGATTCTTTGTTTTCTATCAAAAGGCAATAAATTACTTTCTAGTATGCAATCTAGTTTCCGGCTGAACCATAGCTGCGTTACTGCTCTTGCAGAATTAATTGAAAAAATACGACAGGAAAATGGAAAACGGGGACATAAGTTTGTTAGTGCTTCTAGGCCACTTTAAAGCATTTGACACGATGGATCAAGCTTATTAATTCATATATATCGAATCGTACACAGTGTGTTTTCTTAAAATAATATATGGTCTGACAAATGGTCACTTATCTGGTATGTTACAGTGGTCTATTCAAGGCCCACTATTAAATGTATAGGTATTATATATTATGTATATATATATATATATATATATATATATATATATATATATATATATTTATATAAACGTATATGTATGCGAATGATTTGCCAGACGTGCTTTTAAAATGCAACAGCTACCTATACGCAGGCGATATGCAATTTACACCAGCTGAAAATGCTGCCACTTGACTATTGCATTTAAATAATGAATGAAGGAAAGTTTATCACTGGACTTTAGTTGAACTCTTATAAATCTAAGTGTATTGTAATGAGCAAAAAACAACTTTTTCAGGGGACATTGTTCTGAATGACGAAAATATCGATATTGCTAATAAGGCAAAAAATCTTGGCATAATTTTTAACAACTGGTTGACATTGTCGGATCACGTTAACGATTTAGTTAGTCAGGTGTTTTTGAAATTACGGAGGATTTTGACCACGCTATATATCACTCCGTTACGGCTAAGAACTTTTGCTCGCCAAAGTATACTCGATTCTAACTTTAATTTATGGATGTGAATTATATGACAATTGTGTTAATAAAAAAAAATTGAATGTTCTAAATAATAATATTATTAGCTATGTTAATGGTTTGCATAGATTTAAATACGTCTCATCTGTTCCAAACAATCTTTACAAGATTAGCTTCGAAAGTCTTATAAGGGTCTGTATTCTGGCTTTTTTACACAAAATAATATATACACAGAGTACAAAGAGAACACTAAAGATGGTAAATAGCCGAAACCGGTTTGTTCACCAACCAAATTTGACGAGGGTCGACGGAAAACCGTACCCAAATAAAAATATACACAAACCCCCGATATTTGTTTAATAAAATACGTTTTTCTGGAAACCGAAACATTATAATACCTCGACATTAACATCTAGTGTCTGAGTGGCAGTTTATTTGCAAGCTGCTCGCACATCAACAACTTAATGGCTATGCTAATAGGTCCAATAAATTTTTATTTACTTTTTTGATATAACTTATTTTACATTTTTAAAATAATTTATTTAACTTTAAAAGAAAAATTAATTAATTTTGAGTATAATGCAATGCGTTCCTGTACTTTAAAAATAAAATTTAGTCTTGGTGTAGATGAAATGAGCAAATAAATAAATAAATAAACAAACAAAAAAAAACGCAAAAAAATTTAAAACACTTTTTTTTCTCAATTTCATCTAAAATTATTAACTTAAAATGTCCTTAGCGAGATGTTCTAAAAAGTTATTAAATATGTATCTTTCGCAAACTTTATATTAAAAATGAGAGATCAGATAATTATTTACGACACGGGCTCTGCAAAAGTTGTCAGGGCAACAGCAAAAGACAGATGTATCTCTACGATGGCCTAAGTCTCTCCATTAGATAAGAAGATATTCCAAACAAAATAAGTAATTCTAAAATATAAAAGGTCTTATAATTGGCCGCTAAATAAGGGTATATTTCAAGGATCAAATAAATCTTTGTTTATTTTAGTGCGCTATAATACCGTATGGTAACTGAGATGCGGTTTATAGTTTTTTTATAAATATAAATTCGTGGACTTTATTTTAATTTTTCTTTAATTTGGAGTAACAAAGTCTTCATTATTCGGCATGAATTCTATTGGCACTTTTGCCAATAATAAGTTTCTGGGACTTCATAATAATATCAACGCTATTAACTCTTTTTTAATCCATTTCTAAAACAATGTTCTTCTAGGTGAATTTGAAACATTCGTAGCGCTAAATTTATTCCTAAGCAATGACGTGTATTCAATATATTCAATGACGTGTATATACATTGGTTTCAACAAAGGTTTATTAAATATACAGCATATAAATCGAATTGTGCATATTCTTAAATGAATTCAATAATTTTAAGAGTTGTTTGTACTTATACTCATGGCATATTTATGCATTCATGTTTCTGCGTATTTCTTTAGGCTTGCAAAATGAAACAATATGAAAAAAATATTGCAGTTGCACTATTTGCAAAAGGATTTTTTTTAGTTGCTTGTTTACTGAGTTTACAGAGCTTAAAGCTGTTCCTTTCAATAACATTGTAACACACAACGCAAATTTTAAATAAAGACAACATTTTTTGATTACACAAAACAAACATATATTTACCCAGAATTGGGTTAGATAATCATTTCGGAATGCGGATCAAACACTTCACAATAATGAGAACTATTTTGAAAATATGCAATTCTCATTATGCTACTAATTAATGTGTGTTAATGATAAATGTTTTTGACCCATTGTCTCATAATCGATTAACCCTTGGTTTTTTAATGGAACCATATATTTGCAGAAGCTTGTATTCTTAAGAAAAAGAGATTCAATTATCATTACCAAGCTGTAAATAAACTGTCCCGCCAACTGGCATTTTTTATAAGGCGCTTTTGCCTTTTCCCCCTCGGTGGGCTCATTTATATGTCTTGACGGAATTTCACCGTCATTACATGTGTCACCGGGGAAAAACGGGAGCCAAGTCTCCTGAAGGCTAGTCAACTGGAAGCTCCACGTTGTTTCCACAGGAATCAGTAAGTCCTAGAGTTCAGCTTTTTGGTATTTTAGTCTTTTAGCTTTTCTCTATCTGATTATTGAGGTTGGCCCTCAGGTTGAGTTTGCTGTTAGTTTACGTTGGGTAGTGTGGTTCCAAGTAATGTGCCGTTCACAGCTGGTTTTCTACAAATATTAAAGTAACGACTCAAGCCTACGCTTCTCAACATTATAAAATATCTATAATAATTACAAATACTAATTATGAAAAATTTGCAAAAATTTTAAAAATATCGAAAAATAAAATTTCATCTAAAATACCCGATAATGACACTAAAAAAATTCCTCAATCCCCATACGGAAATTTGTTAACTAATTTGTTAAAAAAAATCTTAATTTTGAAGATAAAAAATCCTGTCCTGACAAGACTCTTCTTTTTCCGTTTTTGCCTTTCTATTAATAGCAATTGATTATAAAATAGCACGAAAAATACTAAGCTGGCAGATCTAGTGATCGCCGGTAGTCGAAGCTCTGAAGAGTTAGTTATCATGTCATGTTGAATCTTTGAATCTGAGGTATTTTGTTTGTGAGCCAATGTACCATTGAAGTGGTCGTCCACTGCTGTTAGAATGTTTATGTGGAAATTGTGCTATATTCCTATTAATGTGTTCAGACATACACAATTATTGAGATTATCGCAATAATGCCATTATTGAGCGCAATATTCCATATAAAACTAGACTTCAAATATTGTTCAATAGGTACGAAATTGTTATAAATATTGAGTAAACCTTGATATGCAACACTGTTAACAGGTGTGTTCAGTGAGAAAAAATTAACTACTACTTATCTACACTTACATACGCCATCAATGTAAAACAAAACATTAAAAATGGTATAATTGATTTTAACAAAATTGTTCATATTTTACATACCAATTTTGATAAAGATCTTTGATTTGCATTTTTCTCCAATAATACAAGAAGCTCGAGTTGGTGGTTTCTTAAACTCTGGAGAATTTTCAAATTTTTCTTTTGTTTTTTTATTGTTAAGTACCGCCAACTTTGAATCAAAACACGAACGCACTAACCGTTAAAACAGCATTTCTATTATACAATAGTAATTGCCTTTTAATAAATGAATTTATTTCCATTTTTATATAATAAAACTTATGACTGAAATAAAAACAAAGTTGGTTTCCAGCTGTCAAATGTTTATTGAGTTAGCTAAATTTGGTATGTCTGAACACTAAAATAATATTGACAATAAACCGTATATTGAGTCAATTAAAAATGTATGTCTGAACATGCTATATGACTTCCTGACGCTCAAAATTCTTTCGATAACATATAATAAGTGCTGTAAGCCCTTTTTTAATAGCTTTACTTTAAGGTTTGCGATAAAACTGGCAGTTATTTGTAATTCTTGGAATAATTTGTTTACCTGCTCACAGTGGAAAATAATATCATTATTATTAAACTTAAATAAAAATTTGTATTATTTGATATGTTGTAATACTATTAAACGCAACAAAAAATATCTACGAAGACGTTTTGGTTAAATTTTTAAAGAAAATAATTATCAGGAAAAAAATAAACGAAATGACCTATTGAGCCTTTTACAAACTGCGTAGTTTTTGAAGAAATATTATGCACACAAGACAACAACAACATGCTTTTTTACTTTAAGTTATTCCACGAAATAACAGAAAACAAAAAACCCAGAACAAAAATAAAACACACAGCCAACAATATGGGCGATAATAAAATAGAATATTATTGTATATGCGGCAACTGTGTAAAATGGCTATATAAGCACCACTTGCTGGGTAAATGAATTAAATCAAGTATCATTGAGAATATACAACAAAATAGTAAAGCATATTTTAAGGCGCTACAGTGGTGAAATTACCATGGTGTTTATTTTGTGTATATTAAGAGTAAATAAATCGTTTAATTTAACTTCAAACTCTAAAGTGCTGTGTTATTATTTTGTAATAAAATAACAAAATGTTTATTAAAAGTGAATGAACGTAACAATGTATAAAAACACATTTTTAAGAAAATGTTATCATGCATTTCAAATCGGAAATATGGAAAACCAACTTAACTAATGATAAAGTAAAAACTTTTTAAGACAGTTAAAAACAAATTTAGTGTATCAAATCATAACATTATATTCATCCATTAAATATGTCATTCACTGTATGGCTTTTTTACTCTTAATCAAAAGAAATAAACACAATTTCAAACAGTCAGTTCCTTTCAAAACGTTAACTTAATAATCCTTTTAAAGTAATTTCACCAGAAATTTGTTTCTCATCACAATAGCAACAAAAACAAGAACAAAATATACACTTCCCAAATGATTTCAGAAATAAAAGTTCTGAAAGTCTTTTGATACATGTGCGGCCGCATCGTATTTAAAGACAAATTGTTTTTGGGGCAGATAAAAGGAACATGAAATTTATTTCTGTAAAGGGAGGTATGTATGATTATGTACCATCATATTTCTACTTGTTTGTTTATATAAAACAAATTTAAAAATGAAGAAATAAAAATTATAAATGGGCTTTTTATAGTTACTTTGAATGCCCTATTTTATGAAAAAGGTAGTTGAAGAGCATAAAACACCGTAAAAATATTTTAAATTTAACTTAGAAGCATTAAAAATTTAATACGAACTTAAGTAAACAACAAAGTCTAATTCAAATTTTGGTTAAATTGATTAAAATAATTTGTTATAATACAGGAGAGGATATTAATAAATCTTTAGAGGAAGTTGTTCGATGCATCTAGTAGACATGACTTAAAAATGGTTAAATTTAAAATGGTGTTTTTTAAGACCGATAAAGCTTACGAAAGCGTTAGGTGTGAAACACCTTGCTATAGTATATTCAGTTTTTGATATACTAAAATACATTAAAATATATTAAAAATATCAAAATATACTAGAATATATAATAGAACATGCTAAATAAATATATATAAATAAGTAATAAAATATGCTAATATATATTATAATATACTAAACCATATACTAAAATATATTGTAAAAATAACTTAAATGTATTTAAATATATTAAAATATATTAAAATATATTAAAATATATTAAAATATACTAAAATATATTATTTAAAATATATTACAATGTAGTAAAATATATGAAAATATACTAAAATGTATATAAATATACTAAAATTTATCAAAATATACTAAACTATATATTTAAATATACTTAAATTTGCTAAAATATATTAAAATACATGAAAATATGCTAAAATTTATTAAAATAAATTAAAACATACTAAAATACATTTATTAAAATATACCAAAAATATACTAAAGTATATAAACATATACTAAAATGTATTAAAATATACTGAAATATACTAAACTATACTAAAATATATAAAAATATATTAAAATTTACTAAAATCTATTTAAATATACGGAAATATATTAAAATATACTACAAAATATCAAAATATACTAAGCTATATATTAAATTATGCTAAAATACATTAAAATATATTCAAATATACCAAACAATATACCAAAATATAATAAAATAACTAAAATCTATTTAAATATACTAAAATATATTAAAATATACTAAAATATACTAAACTGTATTAAAATGTAGTAAATATATTAAAATATACTAAAACGTATTTAAATGTACTAGAATTTATCAAAATATACTAAATTATACTAAAGAATATTTAAATATACTAAACTATATATTGAAATATACTTAAGTATGCTAAAATATATAAAAATGTACTAAAATATATTAAAATATACTAAAAGATATCAAAATATACTCAATTATATATCAAAATATACTAAAATATTATAGTATACTCCAATATATTTAAATACCCTAAAATTTATCCTTAAATATGATAAAATATTGTTACGTTTATACCTTTTAGAAACGTTTTGTTGTGAGTTCTTAATTGCAAAATAAAGGACACCAGTTTTTATATTAATAACAAGTTTATTTACTTCAACTACACACAGTTGACACTACAGAGCAATTCACGTCTCTACTGCACGAGATGCATTTCTACAGTTACTGACTATTCACTCAGACGCTGCCCTTTTATATTTGGCCATTAAAGGTTTAGAAAAATTAAGAATCTTGTACTCCCTTTGTATCACATGTTGTTCATTCAATGTATAGGCGGCTGTATGTCCATGTGTATTTTTGCTTTTGTTTTTCTGATGATTAAGTTTCTTCTTGGAATTTATTTTAAAATATTTGTTGTTGTCTTGTGTAGATAAGATTTCTCAGCGAGCCACGTAGATAGTAAACAAAATACCCAGTAGTGTATTTTATTGCTTAATTATTTTCTTTGAAAAATACTTAATTATAATAAAATATATATATCCTTTCACTTGACGCATAATAGCGTTAAGTAAAATCCCTGATATGTGGATTATGATTTGTTAATTAGCAAATTTGCCACATATGAAGTGACATCTATCCACAGTATTCTCTGCAGATTCTATTACTTGTGAACTTCTTGATTAAAAAAATTTAGCTGCAGCCCGTTTTGCGGTCGATGGTTATTGTGAATGCACCGTGGCAAATTTTGTTTTTTTGTTTTCCAAGATGTGGGTTCAACACTATGATACTAAGAGCTATACAGCGACCTAACTATTGATTTATGCAAGTCAAAATTCGACAATAAGATGATTTTGATTGATCAATGCATCTCGCAGGTGACCTCCAAGGCTATGTCATTTGACTAACACCTTTCGACTATTTCTTCTGAGCCCATGCGAACTCATTATTTTCTGTTAACCAATAACAATTGGCGCTTTAGAGTTCAACTTTGTTCATGTTATTCGTGATGTAAGGGAAAATTATTAATATTAGACTGCGGCAGGCATTTCATTAAGAACAATGGCCACTTATATTTGTGATAATTTGCTAGCAAATGTATTTTGACTTGAAAAACAAAGTTTTGAATTGAAACTGAAGTTTTGCTATTTAAAATTTCATAGGGCTTAAGAAAGCACAGGGTTAGTTAGCTATTACAGGATTTGAAAGTAAAAATAAGATGCAGGAATATTTGTACAATAATTAATTAAAAATTGAAGATAATAACGTTTATATAGAGAAAATTTGAAATATCAAAATTTGTTAAATGTTACAATATTACAGTGTACAGCAATCATTATTCGTTGTTATCATCATATAAAAAATATTTACAAATTTAGTTTTCTTTAGACATGAAACTTAATTCAGCTGCTGCTTCTGTCACTGTTGATGATAATACTCGATTGCTTGGAGAATTAGCAACTCAAAGAAATGAAAATGAATGACATAATTATGGGCGACAACATAATTAAGAATGACATGCAAAAGTATGAATTATCACTGAAATGTCACTAAAAATGAAACGAATGCTTTAGTTCAAAATTAAACATGATGCAAAGAAAAACAAATATAAAATGATAAATTGAAAGAGTTAAAGCTGTTGGAATATGAGAGATACGCAGCATGGTAAAGCAGTCAATGCGCGAAGTCTCTACTTTCTGCGTATACCAGCAGACACGGCGTGTGGGATTAAGTGTGGCAAATTTATGATATGAAAAATTATTTTTTAGTTTTTTATTTTCTTGCACAGCCTGTTGATGTGTTTTCGTGATAATTTGAGGATTTTGAGAAATTTGTTGGCCTTAATAGAAAACAACAACGTCAAAAGTTTTATTAAATATTAACGAAAAAAGAAATGACAAATGAGTTTTGTATGTGACAAACCCTTTACGCACAGGATTATAAACTTGAATGAACAAACTTTGATGTGTTGCTTGATTAAGTAAGAAAAATGTTTGAAGGCTTTTAAAGTGATGATGAATATTTGCTGTCTTGAAATTCTTTTGACATTTAGGCGATATTTATCACAGTCCGATATTAGATGAATAATGCTTAAGTTTTGTTGTGTGTATAAACGAAAAATGGTAATAATCGAAGAGAAGGGAAAAATTTCTTAATTTCCTAGATAACGTGCTGTTTAAAGAGATCACTCAATATAACTCAAATGCAGCGAAATGTTTAGAAAATAAACAGGTTTTTCTATATATTGTTAAGGTTAATTTATTTCTCCAAATGTGACCACCTTATACTTTCTATAAGAATATCATTCGATTTTTATTGAATTATAAATTATATAGGTTTCGAAAAATTGTAAAACAAAATATTCGGGAAATGGGAAGTATTTCAATAAATATTCCATGATTTTAAGCCCCAGAAACACTTTCTATATTGACATCCATATTTGATGAGAATATTGGGACTGTAATGTTTTGCTGAAGTACATCCATTGCTTGATAAGTGGCATAGCAGATGGCGCTTTTCTGATGAAACTTATCTCCCAGCATAAGGCCATATATAAGATATTTTTTCTTATTATTTAGCAAGCGATTTTTCATTAAATATTCCACATAAGTGATTTAATTTTTTACTCATTGAACGAATTGCCAGATCTTTCTATTGTATGATAGCTTTGACGATCGGCAAAATTCAATGGATAAAGTAGTATTTAAATGAAGTAGAGAATGATGATGAATGAAATTTTTTGGCTTTGTTCGTTACAACAACAATACGCAACATAAGTTTAAGAGACCGACCAGGACGTTGCCGCATTTTTTATAAATTGCTAAGAGATTTGGTACACTTTCTCAACAGAAAATATGGCAAAATTGTTAGGATATGCGAAGTGTTCCCCACTTTCTCATTTTCCAATGATAATATGAAAAGCATGAAGCAAGTCCAAGTCAAAGAATACCCTTTAAAGTCCGTTTGAAATAGAAAAATGAATCGATAGATATGCATTATTTTTTCCTTTTATATTGCGGTCAATGGAGATGGCAAACGCCAAGTGAAAGTTTGCTAAAAAATATGGATAACATGGATTAACAGTTACCATCAACTATCAGCTTTCTATTATTTCCTGTGATAAACTACTAAAACGAAAACAATTAACACCGTAAAACTCAACAATACTCGTATTTTTCAATACATATGACCAGCAGTGCACGAGAAAGTGGCCAAAAAAGAGACATCCAGAGTGTACTTTAAGACGAATAACTGCAATTTTTATATACCAGATAATGATATTTCTTTAAAATTCAATTTATTGGAAGTTTCATTAAGATCACAAATTACAGCGTTCCTTATTATTGCCTTTTTAGAATGAGACGACGGCAGCTTTTCCTTCCATTAAAAATTTGCCACTTTTCTCAAACTGATTCGTAGTTGAACAGTTGAACAGTAAACACTTTAGTTCTTAGTTTCATATGCCACCACCCCACCCCCGGGGGCACATTTATATGTTTTAACGGAATCCAACCGCCATTACATGTGTCTGCGGAGATAAATGGGAGCCCAGTCCCCTTCAAGGCTAGTAGGAGCTAACTGAATAATTCCACTATATTTCCACGGGAATCGATAAAGCTCCAAAGTTCAGTTATTTTTTTTTTTTTAGCTTTTTAGCTGTTCTATGACAGATTATTGAGGTTGGCCTTTCGGGAGTATCGTGGTGGTTGTGATTTCGAGGCCCTCGTTTGAATTGTGTGTGTCGGATTATTCACAATGAACACAATTAATGGTCCAGGTCGAGTGAGCCTGATTGCGGTTGTGTTCTAAAATTTTATTAAGCTTCATGCGTTCTGGACTAGGAGTTGGATAGTCTCCAACTCTTCAGCAAGGAGTGACGGCTGCGGCCTGCCCCGGGCTTTTGAAGTTACAACTAAAATTGCCTGGAGGATATACGTATCTGAAGGCTTTCTATTGCGAGAATGACGCTGCATTTCATCCACAGTAATATGATCCACCGTCTGGTTACTGCTTAGACAGCTAGGTACCGACGTAAATCTTATCACGCATGTCTTATGTGGCAAGTGGGTTGTGGACATGAATACGCTTAATCATGATCTCGTAATAATTTCAGAATGGGGTGGTATGAACAGAAACGACTTTAAAGCCGGTAAGACGCAATGTTGCATTCTTACGCATAGATCTGTGCTCAGAAGTGGCATCTATTACTAAAGATGATATAAGTATTACGGAATCGGAAGCTATTGATGTACTTGGCATGAAAATTCAGTGTGATGTTCGATGGATAAAGCATATTTTTCAGGTTTCTAAAGATGCTTTCAAGTGCCTCGGTTCTTAAAACAATGTAATCCAACCGATCTCCGTACTTTTT
Organism: Trichopoda pennipes; assembly: GCA_030448955.1. Taxonomy (NCBI): domain Eukaryota; kingdom Metazoa; phylum Arthropoda; class Insecta; order Diptera; family Tachinidae; genus Trichopoda; species Trichopoda pennipes. The sequence goes on from JASKUP010000067.1 coordinate 7,251,332, forward strand.
ATAATACTATCCTAAAATGAAATACAATTGTCGTGCTTATGCCGGAGCCCCAAAGTATATTTTGCTCGACCGCGTACAGGAGAGAGCCAAGAGGCTCACTCTATTGATTCTCTAGAGCATCAACGCAATGTGAGATGTATTTCAATATTTTATCGTTACTGCAGTGGTAGGTGCTCTAGTGGAATTAGGGTGCTTGTTTCCATTACTCGCACGTTTATGCATTTAATTCGATTTTTTTTGAGAGCGCATCCATTTGTGATTGATTTCCCAGTGAATCGCTCTATGCATTACAGCGAAAATTCTTATTTTTTTAGCAGAACACTCTGTATGTAGAATAAACTCCCTCCTGTCACTTTCAATGTAGGAAAGTTCCCATCGAATGTCCACAAAAACTACTGCCTCTTTCCTCCTCCCCCTTGCATGTGTAGAGGTCATCCCCAGAATGCTGACAAAATTAAAAAAATATATTTTTTAGAAGCTTTTTGTGTCAGCTTAATTACTCTGCTGTGTATATAAGTTTTTCAATAATTTTAACTTCCAAACTGTGAGAAACAAAAAGCATAAGCTATCTAGTATGTGAAACAAATAACCAGCGTTTAGGAATCTTCATATATATATTTTATCTTAGCTAAAAACTTTGTCATAAATGCTCATTGAGTAAATTTGAAAATAAAATGCGAGCTTGGGCAGACTGTTTATGAGTAACTACATTTATTCTCCAAATAATGTGTATCACTTAAAGAATTTTCAATTTTTAATATTGTAAAAATAATTCGATTCACTTACAATTATGAAAATAAACCAGTTGTTATCGAATATTTTATAAAAACGATAAAGTCAAAATAAAATTATTTCCTTAATATTTTATCACAAAACTATATTTTTAAGAAGAAAAAATGTCATATGGACCATTGATTACATCGTATATATTTTGCTAAATAATTACAATTTAGAGAGGCAATATAAATTCAAATTTGAGTGCTTGCATATTACATATGCATGTAAGTTTAATAATTTTAATTACAAATGCCAATAATTAAGTAAACGCATAAAGCAACTTTGTAAATCTTAATATATTTTTCGGCTTACGCCATAACCATCATCATGGTCGCCACTGATTTTCCTCTGAAAAACAACACGTATTTAACAGTTGTCAACATTAATTTTAAATCTAATGTCTAATAAAGTGTCAACATCTATGTAAGCAAACAAATTTTCCCATTGGCATTGCAGTTAGACACTTAGATAAATTTCAGTGTCTGAACATATAAGTGCATGGATGTGCGCATTTCGACATCAATTTGCGAAAATGAATATGTATTTATGTTAATATTCATACGTTTCATTTCACATACATATTAAATTTAATTTAAATTTATCAATGCATTGCATTGCATTAACAAAATAATAATTTTATGAATTGTTTTTAATTTTTCGCATCATAAAAAATCCGAATAAATACAAAATTTTAAGATGTGCATTAAAGTGCATTTTTTTTACTTTTAAACTTTCTTAATTAAAAATTTCGAATAAATATGAAACTGTCTACACAATTGAGTAATAAACATTTGTTAAGGTTTAATGAAAATAGTTTTATAAAAATGAACAGGAATAGTGTGATGCAAAATTGTTTAAATGTTTAAAATGTAAAAATGTTGTCTTGTCTTCAAAGTCAATTTTTCCGAAATTAATGCTAAACAGTTTTATGTACTAAAACATATTTGTGGCTATTCTAAATAACAGTAGTCGATAACAAACCGTATATAGAAAACAAAATTAGTTTTAAAAATTTTAAAGGTTCCATCATTGTTGTTTTTTGATCTTTAAAAAAATATTTACATGTTAAGTATCACTTATCGATGGATATTTTAAACTATTTTAGAATGGACCGTGAACTTTTCCACTCCTATATCATTCCCCTTTAATTCTTCAGTGATGAATAAAGAGCTGGGCGCTAAACTCTCTTTTGTATTGATTACCAAATCATACAGACTCTACAAATATTTTCTCTACACGACTTATTTTTGGAAATCGTGTGATACTGTCAACCTTCCTTCCAGTTGCGTTTTATTGACGCCACTAATGGCTTTTGCCTGCTCTGAAATACTGAAGTCTTAATCAACTGCTGGCAACACTCTTCTTAACGCTGAGGATCATGTGCCATATTTTCGTTTGGACCAGTACTCAGGGGATGACTCCTACGCATTGCATTGTACCAGAACTAGGAAATTATATTATGGGGAGCAGGAAAGAGGGAGTAGTGTTTGTTCATATTCGATATGAATTTCCCTACATTGAAAGTGACAGGAAAGACCTCTGGAGGAGTTTATTCCACATACGAACTGTTTTACTAAAAGACGAATTTTCCCTGTAATGCGTAGTACGATTCACTAGTCAATTGACGACAAAGGGATGCAATGTCAACAAAAATTGGGTCAAATGCAAAAATGTACGGGTTTCGGGAACAAGTTCCGTAATTTCGTTAGAGCACTTATCATTGTAGTAACGATAAAACAGTGAAATACAAACAGCATTGCGTCGATGCTAGGAAATTAATAGAGCTGGATACCCTACCATCCTCAAGGAGCCTCTTGGCCCTCTCCTGGGCGCGGTGGAGCAACTCCAAAATAGACTTTGGGGCGCCGACCAACACATAAGAGTTTATTCCATCTTTGGACAAATATAGATGGTATAAATAATATAAAGATCTCTTACACCGATTTAGAAAACCGAGGCACTTGAAAGCTTCTTTAGAAACCTGAAAAATGTGTTTAGTCCATCGAACATCGCACTGAATTTGCATGCCAAGAACATCAAGAGCTTGCGATTCGGTAATACCTATATCAGCGATAGTAACAGGTGCAACACCATTTCTGAACACAGATCATTGCGTCTTATGGGCATTAAAATCGACTCTATTCGCACGACTCATGCGGAGATCGTTGTAAGATCGTGATTGAGCGTATCATTCATGTTCCTACTTTTGGAACTCACCTCCAACTAGTTCAGTCTATTACTAAGTGAATACGAATGACAAATGGTGCTATCATCAGCGAAAGAAAATATTGTCGTTTATTGTTTTTTGAACTGACAGACATTAGTGCGGACCATATTTTACTTAATAGTTTTTAGGGGTTTCTAGTTCATAGAACTGCCGTTCTTCTCGTAATGCATAAGCGAACATTCTAGCAGCATTCTTTTCATGCACATCCAGTACATACAATTATAACTTATCGTCTTTTCAGCTGAGAGACATTAGTCCGCACCATATCATCCTTAACAACTTTTCGGGGTTTTGGTCTATATAAATGCCTTTCTGCCGTTAATGCTTGAGCGAACATTCTTGCATGGACTTGGATTCAGAAATAACACTTTGCCTTCCACTGGCGTTCTTGTAAAATGCTAAATTTCCATTTATTCCTGGATTCTTGCTAGTAGTTCAGCACATGGAAGTGGCTTGATAAGCGGATATACACTTACTAAAACCTTAAGTCAAGTGAAGTTCAATTCTCTTAATTATAAATACATAAATTCTACATAGTCTTTCAAATATGCTACTCCTACGCTCATATGTTTCAGTAAATGTAAAGAACCGGCATAATTATATGACATCCCTATACAAGTATACATATATATCTTCCACAGTCTGAGAGTAGTCCCTATGATGTTGGTTACATCTACGCAAGGGATCTTATATATTGCATTTTAAAGGCATATAAATGATATTATTTGGGTACGGTTTTCCGTCGACCCTCGTCAAATTTGGTTTGTGAACAAACCGGTTTCGGCTGTTTGCCATCTTCAGTGTTCTTTTCGTACTAGTTGCGTTCTATTGTCAGTTGTGTTTATATAGTTCGTGTCTTCCTTCGTGTTATTGCGTTCGTCCCTTTCTGTCGTTTTTGCCTGCCTCTCTCCTTTTTCGTTTGTCCCTTTTTACCTAATTTGTCGATCCCTTTTCATTCGTCTTGTTTTTTTTTTTTTTTTTTTTTTTTTTTTTTTTTTTTGTTCTAACTAAATCCTTTTACTGTCATGCTTGCGGTCCGTTTTTGTTATGCGTGAACCTATTGGGTTTTTTTTTTTTTTTTTTTTTTTTTTTTTTTTTTTTTTTTTTTTTTTTTTATGTGACATAGTAATCTGTAATTGTACGTTTATGATGTTCTTTATTGCTTTCGTCTTGTGCACTTGCGTAACGTTTTTGTGTTGGTGTAATGTTTGTTTTCCTGTAAAAATGTTTCAACGGTTCAAATATTGTGTCCGAAGCAGTGTTTATTTGTTCATTTATAATTCGTCCGTCAAATGTTTTTTGTTTGTATATTTCCATGTTTTCTAATACATTTAGTCTCCTTCCTTTGTGCTGGGTATGAAGCAGTTTAACCGTTGTCTTTATATGTCCTGGTGTACATTTGTTGTTAAATATATGGTTCGCAAAGTTTGATTCTGGAGTTGATTTTGGTTCTCGTAGTTTTTTGTTATAGTCTCTAATGTGTTCCCTAAATCTGGTCTTAATTTTTCGTCCTGTTTGCCCGATGTAGCTATAATGGCATGTACAAGTTAATTTGTACACTCCTTGTTTGTCTAGTATATTTGCCTCGGTTGTTTTATTCCGTAGTATTCTGCCTAGGTTGTTTCTTGTTCTGAATGCGGTATTGATGTTGTGTTTTCCAAAGAATTTCGCCAGTTTGTACGTTGATTTTCCCATATATGTTAATGTAGCCCATTTTTTTCCTTCTTTCTCCTGTTTTTTGTTCGTTCCAATTTGTTTTTTGATGTTATCTACGAGGCGCTTTTTGTATCCGTTGTTTTCCGCTATGGTGTATATTGTTTCCATTTCCTTCATGTACATTTGCCGTGTTAGTGGTGTTCTCTCGAGTCTTGTTATTAACTGCCTGATCGCTGCGTTTTTGTGTTGCTGGGGATGATTTGATGAGTTGTGTATTATTGTGTCCGTTGCTGTTGGTTTCCTGTATATTTCATATTCGATTCTTTTCGAGATTATGTTCCTCTTGATCGTTAGGTCCAGATAATTAATTCTCCCCTCCTCTTCCTTTTCCATTGTAAATTTTATGTCCTTGTGTCTTCCATTCAAGTAATCTAGAATTTGCTCATCGTTATTTCCTTCTAGTATGCATATGATGTCGTCGACATATCTTGCGTAGAATATTACTCCGAAGTTGGTTTTTAATTCCTTTACGTATTCCTCTTCTAAGTTCTGCATAAATACTTCCATGAGGGTGGCAGATGTTGGATTTCCCATCCCTAGTCCTGCTATTTGTCTATATATATTATTGTTAAATTTAAAGTAATTCTGTTCTAGTGTCGCTTTTAGTGTACCTGTAATTTGTATTGCTAGTTCCTTGTTTTCCGTTTTGTTTTCTACTGTCCTATGAACAATGTTCAGTGTATCCATTACGGGAATTGATGGATACAAGTCCTTCACGTCAAAAGAGACCAGTTTTGTTTTCTCCGTTATTTTCACGTTCTCCAATTTATCGATCAGTTCTGTAGTGTTGGCTATTGTATGCCTATATTCCAGGTCTAAGGTGTCTTTTAATATTGTCTTCATATATTTCGAAAGTTTGTATCCTGGTGCAGATTTGTAATTAATTATGGGTCTCATTGGTGTGTTTGGTTTGTGTATTTTTGGTAGTGCTATCATAGATGGTGCGGCTGGATTCATCATTGTTAATGTGTGCGATATGTTTGGTTTTATTATCCTTGTTGCCTTTTTTATAATCTCCTTAATTTTCGTTTGGTATTCTTCTGTAGGATCTTTACCAATTCTCTTGCACTTAGAGTCTTTTATTAACTGTTCAGTCTTTTCGATGTAGTCATGTTTGCCGATGAGCACCGTTGTGTTTCCCTTGTCTGCTTTTGTGACTAAGATGTTGTTCGCTTCCAGTTTACGTTTTAGTTTCCTAATTGTATTGTGCTCTCCGTTTAAGTGTTTTGTAGACTTGGCCTCCTTCTCTATTATTTGTTTGCAGATGTGCCTGGCTTTCTCTTGTTCTTCGTTTGGGATCATCGCTATTGCGACTTCTGTGTCCACAATGGTTTGTTCTATTTCCTTTTTCTTGTTGTTTTCTGTGATGTTGTGTTTTAATCCCTTTTCCAATAATTGAGCCTCTTGCTTGCTGATGGTGACCTCTGTTAGATTCAAAAATCTAGGGTGGAAATTGCTGTTTTTGCGCGTTTTGTTGTTTGTTGAATGTGTTAGTGTCCCGAGTTTCTTGTTTAAAGTTGCGTATTTTCGTTCTATTGTTTTCGCGTTTTCTGCTCGTATTTGGTCTAATGTGTTCATGAGTACGTCGGTTGGGAGTAGTTCTGCTAGTTTAAGATGAATGTCTAGTAATTCCGAGTTCGTAATTTCTTTTTTGGCGTAAAGGTTTCTGATTTCGAATTTCACAAAGTCTTTTTGTGCTCTTTTTATTGTCTTCCTGCTTGCTGTGGTGTTGATTTTAATCTGTATTTTGGCATATTTTGGTGTAACATTGGATGCGAGGCATTGTTTGTTGAACCAAATGTTTGCCTTTGTCGTCATAACTTTTAATTGTCGTCGTTTGTAAATTGTTATCAGTCCAATTGTGTCCAGATTGTAGGCCTGACAGGCATTTTTCGATATGTGCTTGGTTTTTCTAGCAGCATTCTTTTCATGCACATCCAGTACATACAATTATAACTTATCGTCTTTTCAGCTGAGAGACATTAGTCCGCACCATATCATCCTTAACAACTTTTCGGGGTTTTGGTCTATATAAATGCCTTTCTGCCGTTAATGCTTGAGCGAACATTCTTGCATGGACTTGGATTCAGAAATAACACTTTGCCTTCCACTGGCGTTCTTGTAAAATGCTAAATTTCCATTTATTCCTGGATTCTTGCTAGTAGTTCAGCACATGGAAGTGGCTTGATAAGCGGATATACACTTACTAAAACCTTAAGTCAAGTGAAGTTCAATTCTCTTAATTATAAATACATAAATTCTACATAGTCTTTCAAATATGCTACTCCTACGCTCATATGTTTCAGTAAATGTAAAGAACCGGCATAATTATATGACATCCCTATACAAGTATACATATATATCTTCCACATTCTGAGAGTAGTCCCTATGATGTTGGTTACATCTACGCAAGGGATCTTATATATTGCATTTTAAAGGCATATAAATGCTTATTTATAATCCTAGAGTGCACACTATATTGAAATCTGTCATCTTTTACAATACAACACCTTACAGTAATGCAAAGTCATTTCTTCTTTTTTATTTTTAGCTTAATACTTGTACTGTGAAATGACACTTCTCTGCTGGGTGGCGGGGTAGGCTCAAACGGAGTCCGGGGTCGTAAAAAAAGTAACCACTCGATTAAACGTTATAGTCTTCTATATTAAGTAGGGTATTTCCCACATTACTTTCTACTAGTTCGGATGATAACCTCGTGTGGGAGCTGATACCGGATTCTCCAATAGATATTCACGACCACCATTATCCGGGCGACGGTAACTTGTGGCAGAGCAGGATCTTGTCCCGTAGATGCGTCCAATGAATAGAGCCGCTACTTCTAGTCTTCAGTTGCGAGTTGGCCCGAGGCAGTGGCCCTGGCCGTCACAGTTTTGCTTGTAATTTTTCAGGGCTTATTATATGCTGAAAACAAGCGTTAGACGAAAAGGTTTTTATGCTCTAGTGCAGATCAGTCATTAACACAACATCTATTCCTAACAACTTTTCTATTCAGTTTACTTTAGTTACGCAAAACGTTGTCTAAATTTATTTTACTATTTGTAAATTCTACATCTTCTCAATACCTCTAAGGGTGTATACCAATTGAGCTCAGTTTCCATAAATGACTGTTTTATTAAATCTTGCATGCATTAGTCCTATACTTCACGAGGATGCTGTTCAGTTTATTAAAAGAGCTCTTAATCAGGGCTGGACAATTTTACATTAAAAAATAATTTTTTTATTGGGCGACGAAACATTAATTTATTTTCGTCCGGTGCGGATTGCTAAAATTTATAATTGCTGCAATTAGAAAATTCTGTCGCAGCCTACGTTTTCTTTCTTAGCTCGCCAGTTTTTTGTCGGGTGACTGTTATCGGATAACTTAAAATTTTATTGTGCTCCTAAATTGTTGGATGAGATATAGTAAAGTTGTATATTGGCAAGCCACTAAATTAATTTTCTAACTCTCTTTGCAGAATGTTTGGCATCCGACATTTTTTTGCTACGGCTGTTTAGGAAACTGTGGAAAGAACTGTTTTGTACGATGTAGATGTTAGTTTTATTTCTATCACTGTCTTTTTAACTACAAACAATTAAACACTGAATGCTTTACCGCTAACGTCTTAGTTACGTGTTTTAGTAGTACCCATGTTCTTGTGAAATAGCAAAATTTTTTATGTATCTGGATGGTATTTGCTGATTTTGTACTAATCTGATGATAAAAACAATAAAACGAATTAGAAGTCATTTGCATGACAAAAAGGCCTAAATACTAGTATTATGTTTAAAAAACAAGGAGCTTGAATAATTGATACTGAGGAATTTAAAAAAGTTTTGTTTTTGTAAATAAAATTTCATATCCTATAGATATATTTCTCTAAAATTGCGAAATTTTGTACAACACTGTATACAAAATAAAATATTTATAGCAACAGGCACTGTCTATCAAATGTATATTTGCTGTGCTAAAGATTTTGACAAATGTGCAACAAGTGCTGCCAACAATTCATGTGCTCAAATATAAAATTAAAAATAAAGAAAAACTAAAAATGCCTAAGATCCATTATTGAATGAAATAATATTTCTAATTTATGCCAGATGAAATTTTCGCCTTTAAAGTTTATAAATTTATTAAGACTAATGATGCCATTTTTTTTTTTCTTTGATGTAATTACCAAAATGTAATGAATAAGTTGAAAAATTATAGGTGATTTGTATTATTTGATATAAACGAATGGAATTATTAATTGATTAAAAATTTTCCTAACGGGGTAGAGAAAGATTTATAAATTTTTGTTGAAAATTTCAAGAAAAAATTTATAAAATTTTAAGTGTTCTTTGAAAATATAAAGTTTTCTTTAATTTTTCCTATTAGATACACTGGTTTGTGTTATATGCAAATATCACTTAAACCCAAGCTGTATTGCTAAAACTTTAGATATGCTATAAACAATGTAAATTCATATACAGAAGCATTCCCTATTCAAAGTTGAGTACACCTATCTGCCGGTGAAAGTCAGAGATTGGCAAATTTGTATATCTGGCATATATTGGACTGACACAGAAATGTCAAATATTTAGAACTTGAACCATAAAACTCTCTTGCTGTTTTATCATTGATATTGCAGATTCCTATCATACAATATTAAATGACTTTCTTTGATTAGAGTAATGTTTTTAATTCTATTAATGATATTAATAATAAATTAATATTAGTAAAAACAGCTGAGTCTACTATATTAGGCTGTGCCGAATATTATAGAAATATCCGTTAGAGCAACTTTGCTGTTGGTTATTTCGAATGGGAAAATAACATCAATTATTTACTCTTGAAGCCAGATAGCTTTTACCTTCAGAGTTTTTAGTTTTAATAAGAAAAAATTACGCAATAAACGACTTATTGCTTTGTTTTGCGAAAGGAAACTTTTAACTATTAGAAGTTTTTCATTTTATTTTTATGAAATTTCTGTTTTAAAAGAGATTTAATTAAAGTTTTTAATTGCAAATTAATTTATGCAAATTAAATATATTTTTTTAAGAGAAATTTTAGTTAAGAAAATATTGTTATAAATTCGTGTTTATAACATTACAATAATTTGCTTAGTTATTCATTTAGCTTTTATAAAAGGCCTTTTTAATAATGCTATAAAATCAAAAATATACGTTTAAAGTTATTCACTTTCAAGATCTTTATAATTTTTAAAGTAGTGTAAAATAACTTTTGTAGTGTTAAAGAATACTTTAAAATTATGACTTGTGTTCAACAAGCTACTCAAAAGCTGCTTTAAAAATAATTCCATCTGCAACGGAATGGAAAAAATAAAATATTTTTCATAAAAAATGTCGTAATTCTTCAAAGTGTCAAATAGGCGACAATTTCTTTTGTCTGCATAAAGTGAAAGGGATAATAGACAAATAACAAATAAATAACTAACTGTAACTTTCAAATTCTATACAAATACTTAAGTCATGGCAAAATGACAACTGAACAAATATTTGTTGAAAATAAACTAACGAAAAACACACAAAGTCATGTAGAAAGTTTACGTGATTATATTTATACGAGGGCGAATTACAAAATTATTTTAAAGTTAAGATTAAGCAACTATATTTTTTCATAGCGGATAGATATGAGTTATTTTTGGGGAGCAAGTGCCAACTGAAGTAAACTTTAGTATTTTCATATGAATTAACGAAATATGTGTAACTTTCTGTACAACCAATATTATTCCGACAGGGCATGTTTTATTTTCTGTTATTCTCGAATTACTCTGAAATAGGCAGGGTACCTATCAAGGTCTCTTCAATTTAATTAGACTTATACTATACTTATGCCATACTTATACTATAGTTATACTTTACTTATACTATACTTATATTATACATATACTATACTATACTAAACTATACTATACTATACCATACTATACTATACTATACTATACTATACTATACTATACTATACTATACTATACTGTACTACACTATACTATGCTATGCTATAGTAGACTATATAAACGCCAAATAACTTTTTTTTTTGTTTAAATGCTATAAACAAAACTACTGAATATTTTCTCAAATTTCTTTTTCTTTTTGAAAGTATAATTATTCCGGCTAATAATGGAAAATAATTTAATTTAAATGGCCGCCTCGGCTGGCCATGCAGTAGCCTACACGATTGGTCCAATTTTTAAGCACATTATCGATTATGCGCAGCTGTATTTCACCAAGCGTCAATTGCCTCTGGCTTGTCGGCGTAACACTTATCTTTGAAGGCAGCCCCAGTTCTGCGGCTGATAATGCGATCTTCAAAAATAGGGCGCAAAACATTGAGTGTAGCTTCGGCTGTGTGGCACGTAGCGCCGTCCTGTTGAAACCAAATGTTGCCAATATGAGGAGGATATTCAAATATTTGTGAACAAAAATGCGTTCAACATGGCCCGATAACGATCGCCATTGACTGTAACGGTCACTCCTTGCTCATTTTCGAAGAAAAATGGCCCAATTATGCCTCTGGGCCAAAATCCGCACAGTGAATCGTTTTGGGTGCGTCGGCTTTTCAATGTATGCATGCTGGTTTTCTGTGCCCCAAATGCGACAATTTTGCTTGTTTACATACCCGCCAATACCAAATCGGCATCTTCTGTAAGTCGATCGCAGCGAAGCGAACACGCATTGGATGGTCACTTGGCTTCAACTCCTGAACCAATTGGACTTTGTGTGGCGTCATACCAAGGTCTTTATTCAAAATTCGTCTCAATGCTGCCTCTGAAATGTTCAATTGTTGAGAACGACGGTGAATTGATGTTGATGGCGCTTCACGCAAACTTTCTGCCACAGCAACAATATTCTTAGGTGTACGCACTGTTTTCAGCTTTTCACGCTTTGGTTTATGGATGAGGATGCCAGTTTCTTTCACTTTTGTTAAAAGATAACGAACATACGGAGCTGAAGGTACTTTTCTTCTTCCAAAATCCGTACGCAATTTTCGTACACATTCTGCAACATTATCATGATTTTCAAAGTAATGTCGCACTATTTTCCAGCATTATTCAAGCATATACACAACCATATTCATCCAGCGGAAGGATTAAAATAATTATCTGTCAAATCAAACATGAGCTAAGCGTTACCATTCACGAAATAAGCACTAGTTGAAAAGAAAAACGTTAGATGGCGGACCCTTTACTATAGCTATAGAGGAAAGTTGCAGGCTTTGTAAAGAATATCCACACATAAAAAAAACTTAAAAACGTTTTCACTGCCTTCGTATTCATATATAAATAAACTCATAAGAGTATTACAATAGTAATAAAAAAATATTGAATGACTTTTTAAAGAGTGCAATATATTTTAAACATGGAATGGGAAGATTATACTCGCCAAGGAAAAAGGTAAAAAACAATACATAATAAACGTAAAATAAACTGAATTAAACAAACAACAGGGTTTACAATGATTCAATGTAAGAAAGAGCATAGCATGAAAATAATAGAATGATTAATGAGCTTATTGAAATATAAACACACAGAGACGCCATTAAATAATTATAATGGATAAATCATAAAAAATATTAACCGAATACATGTGAAGTTATGATTATGACTTTTATATTTCGTTACTCGTTTACTTGTTTTCAGTGTGAATAATAAAAAAACGGAAAAAAACAATAAATCATTTATAAAATAAAATTAGTGGTAAAAAATTAACGGCTTATTAAAGCTAACAATACTTACACAGCAACAAAATGCTATTTAAGAAAACTCTAACACAGTTACAGAAACTAAATGATTAACAAACACACATTCATATAAATGTCTGTTCAATTTAACCCCTTACTATAGAGTCATCTTCAACTGCTGTTGAAGAAACAAAGTTTAATTTGAAAACAAAAATGGAAACAAATAAACTTCGGTAGCCAAATGTGCATGATTATGTCTGAAGGCTTTTTTATTAAAACAGAAAAAATTAAAACTCATAAATCAATTTATTTAAAAATGTCAAAAACTGTCAAATTGCACAGCTACTGATAGATTGAACGCCATAAAAGTGGACACATAAACTGTTGGCTCACAACAAAAATATCCCAGGAAAATATTGTTGAACTGTGGTTTCGTAAATGTAAAGAGAAGAAAATGGATGTTCACAAAGTAGGACGAAATTTTTGCGCTCACTTAAAATCTTTTTTGTTTTTAGATTACATTTTAATAAAAATTTTAATTTCCTCAGTTATCGGTCTATCTGCAAAATTAATTAATTATTAAAAATTAAATAATCAATTGAATCAATTAAATTTTTAAATAAAAAAATAACAATTTCTAAACAAATAAATATTTGAGTCAATTAAATTAATTAAATATGTATTAATCTTTTTTATCGGTCTTTTTAATTAAATTTTAACGATATATTTTTTTAATATTTCGCTTTCCTATGGAAAGCTTCTTCAGGAAAATTAATTTTTAATAACAAAAATAAATTTTCCTGTTAATAATATTTGTAATATTATTTGTTAATAATTTTTGTTATTAAAAATTAATTTTTCTGAAGAAGCTTTTCATAGGAAAGCGAAATATTGAAAAAATATATCGTTAAAATTTAATTAAAAAGACCGATAAAAAAGATTAATACATATTTAATTAAAATAAAAAAGGTCAAGTCAATTAAATTTTAATTTAACTGGTATTTAATTTAAATATGGAGAAAAATAACACATTTAAAAGGCACAAAAACATTTTTCTGTGTAGGTAGTTATGTAGAGCATCTAGGAATCTATTTTTGGCCATTCATTTTTAATATTTCATTTTTCAGCGTTTACTAAACAAATTTTTCGTTAGAGTTTAGTTCACCCTGTAAATATCTTATTACGGTTGCGATTCAGTTAGATAGTGAAGTGATGTCCCTTAAAAGTCTTAATTCGTTTATATTAATGAAGGTAAATATTATTTCAAGTAATAAAATTATTTAGTGCATATCTTTTTAGAATTTTAAATAATGTTGAGTTTTGAATCCAATTGCCTTTGCTATAGTAACCGCAATTGAGGAGTTTGGTTAACATGAGTAATTAAATTACATTCCATTGAAACATCGTAAGCAAAACAAGTGGCACTGACAAGGATTTCGCAAACAAAATACCGTAAATAATTTTAAAGTTCTATGCGGCACCATTCCAACACCTAAATCACAACCGAAAATACACAAGGAAAACTTAGCAATGAGACCCATTATAAACACCCCCCTACTTAAAGAAAAAGTAAATTTACAAAATATATATACGATACGTAAAACACAAGATCTTGTAGAAAAAATTAAAGACATCGACTCATTTCCGTTGATATCAAGGATCTATGTACCTATTTTGTGTTGGTATTAACAACACAAGAAACTTTAGCTATCCTACACAACACACTGAACAATTTATACGGCAAACAATACATCATCGACATTATAGATATTGCAAAGATGATAATAAAACAAATCTTATTCAGATTGCATATACACTTCTGCAAATTACCTGACGGATTCGGCATGGAAATCCTAACTTAATATTCATGGAAATTTTCATGCAACATCTCTAATTACTACATGATGTGATAAGATTTACATCTGCACCGGCAGTGAGCCATAATCAGATGATGGTCGAACCACTTTGGATGGTTTGTAGCGCCATCCTCGCCCTAGAAGGCATTTAGATACGTAAATCCTCCAGTCACTCCTAGTTGCAATTTTGAAAGCCCGGAGTAGGCCGCAGCCTTCTCTCCTTGCTAAAGAGTTGGAGACTATCCAACTACTGGTCCAGAACGTATGAAGCTTAATATAATTAAGAACACAACGGCATTCATACTCACTGGACGTGGACCACTCATTATATTCATTGTGAATGATCTGACCCACAAACTTAAACGAGGGCCTCGAAACACACAGCCACGACGATAATCCCGAAGGGCCTACCTCAATAATCTGGCAGAGAACAGCTAAATGCCTACAGAGACAAATAGCGGAACTCTGCGGGCCACTGATTCCCGTGGAAATATAGTGGATTGTCCAGATGGCTCCTACTAGCATTGAAGGGGTCTGGGCTCCCTTTTACCTAGCAAGACACCAGTCTAGATGGAAGTAGTAGGATCCATAAAGACTATCATGTGTCCCCGGGGGATCTAATTACTACATGTAAAAACACTGATGGATAAACACAGAATAACTCAATACTATTTCTACGAAGATGACATTATTTGCATCCTCGAATAAGACACCGCCAAAAAAATTGTAACAGACAAACACTATCCATAGCAATTTAGTTATACATTGGAAAAAGAACAAAGTTTTGTGCATTTAATTGACATCACAATAACACGAGGAACTGACTGTCTAACATTTGATGTTTATAGAAACCCAACTACGACGGACACTATTATGCATATTACCTCGAACCTCCCTACACAACATAAACTAGCAGCATTTAGACATATGACACACAGACTTAAGATAATCCCATTTACTTCAGATAAGTACAACAGAGAACTCGACAAAATTAATTTCACAAAGAAGCAATAGAAACCAGCAACACTTTGAGAGATAATCTCTAGACATCGACAGAAACAACTGAAAAATTTAACTCCAGCGTAGAATGCAGACTTAGTTTTACCTGTAAACTTACGTATATAGGACAAACTGGACGAACATTACAAATACGATTTACAGATTATATACGCTCGTACAAATGCACGGGGGAAGACTCCAACTTTGCGTTGCTCTTGCCACGCACGGGCACGCAAAAAAAAAATAGATGAAGGTATGACATTGCTTCATCTCAGCATAAAGGATGAGGACAAGACATTTTTAAAAACATAAAAATCTACAAAGCAAGAACTTTTAATAGTGACATTGTTAACGAACTGGTAAACACGATCTCAAGTACAATTTTCACAGCATTGAAACCACTCATACACTCTAACAAAAAAAAAAACACCCTCAGAAGGACACACTTATCTAACAAATAATAAAAGCCGAAAATATTTAATTAGCCCCGCCTATAATGTTAGTTGGTGAGATAGTTTACTTGCATAAATAGACCTGCATAAAGAACGACCTATACCCAACACTTTTGCGTTAATAGACCTAATACTAATTCTACAGTAGTATAAAAAATGTAGCTTGATAATGATGTCATCGCATTAAAAAACAAACAGCCTGTAATAATTGTTTTCAGCGAAAGGAATCACAGCGTTTAAAGTCACTGAGTTCATTACACCAAAGTTAAAAGTATTTTCGCAAAATAAACTAAATATTTTGAGCTAATTTCGTAAACTCATCTCCAACATACCAGAAATCAAAATAAAACAGAAAGGTTAAGGGAATTGAAATGTGAGATGTTAAAGATGGCTTTCGGGACAGATTTCCCCCACTTAAAGTTACTTTTTCTATAAGTATTTAATAAAAGATTTGAAGCAAATTGTTTTCTGTTCACCAAGATAAGTAATTCTTACGAATGCCTCCCTAAAGCTCCTTCTCTAGCACAGAAAAACATCTGCACAAAGTCGGTTAAACATTTTTAATGTGATTAAGCAAATCTTATTGCTATTGTTCTTTGCCTGGTATCAAAATACTATCCTTTAATAGCAAGAATTATTTCAGGTTCATAGTAGGGTAACGTCCTAAGATTTCACATATTTTTTATTTTTATTTTCAATGCCCTGAAGTCTTTTTAAAAATACTTTGCAACTTTTACTTTGCTGTTCTTTCCAATTGGGCTTGTTTAGTCTCTAACAGTAAAACATAATTTACAAAACTGAATTAATATTTTAGAAGAATTATTTTCCAAAGCCCGCTTGACTTAATTAGCTGGCAATCCTAGAAAAGATATCTCTTACAGGCAAGGAACATAAAGATGTGAAGGTGTAAAATTTCTAATATAAAGGGAAAATCAAACCACTGTTGAACATCATTAGCAACTGCGTCAAACATTGATTGACCACTATAATATTTTGTTAGCATTTTTTGCCGACTTATTTAAGATTTGTCACATGATTGACGACCTGAGGTGTCATTAAAAAAAGGCAAAAATTTATATGTGCCCAGTTTTAAACAAAAGGGTCTTTTGATTAAATTACTGGCTACTTGAAATGAAATTTGTTGTTTGTTTAAAAGGCTTTCAATCATTTATATTTTTTGTTTTAAGTATAAGAAAATTAAGCCGCAGGGGCCAGTTTTATATGACCATGATTAGTGGTAACTATAAAACAAAAGCAAAAACAAAAAATACAGTGAAAGTTTGTGGATTTTTTGTTTAACTTACAATAGTGTCGCGCCACAAATGACATTGATAATTTATGTCGAAAGATAAAGAAAGAAAAATCACATAAAAATCCATTCGAAATTCCTACCAAAAACAAACAAGCACGTCACACACAAACGCAAAGAAATCTAACTAAAGACACATGTATGTATAGTGGATTTTTGTTGTTTTGTTGTTTAGTATTCAGATAAACTTCAATTACATGTATTTCATTACATGTTAAAAAGATTGTTATTACTTTTGTAGTGTTTTTTAAACCCAAATTGACCAACATCTACTTTAAACATGTACGTATTTGTATAGGAAGAGTGTAAAATCTACGGTATTGAAGTTGTCAAACTTGTTGACGTCGCCATCGCTTTGGCTGTTGTCAACGTTGCTGTCTCTTTAGTGTCGCCAGTGTTAGTTTCTGTATTTATCTTTTGTATTTTAGTGGCAACATGATTGTAACTAAATACTTTGTTTAATCAAGCCTAAATTGCTATTTAAATATTGATTGACCGCTCATTGGTTGCATTTAAAACTTTTATCCTATTTGAAGTTTTTGTGTTTAGTGATGCCTGCTGTTTGATGCCTAGTTTGGCATTTTTAATAATTTTTAAAAATTTATTAACATTATCTTTAATGGTTATTACATTTTTATTTAAAATTATTTTTATTATTGCTTTTCATAAAATTTTGTAATTTTCCTGTAATTCTCAGATTTATTTACTGACAAAATTTTTAGGGGGGTTTTACAAGTGATTAAACACAAAATTTATAGTTTATTCAATTAATAATCGTTAATACTGTCCACATAATGGAGGTGTCAACACAGTGTGACATTTGACTTGGATTTAAGTAAAAATGCATTTTTATTTTAATACTTTTGAAAGTTGTTTAAAATGTTAGCTGACATCAAGATTTGAATATGCTGTCTAAAAATTTAGTTAATCAAATTTTAAAAAATATTGTCAGATTAAAAAAATATTTGAAGTAGCTTAAGCTTAGTAAATTTTTAGCAAAGTTTAAAAAAAAATTTATTTTCACAGAAGATGTTTTGTAGAGTAATAATTTGCTAAAAATAAGCGAAGGTGACATTAAAAAGAAAATTAACTACGCAGATGAAGATGTCGATTCTTTCATTCATTTTTTAAATCACTTGTTGGCAAAATGGCGGTTCTATTTCGTAAATCACGTCGCGGATTTTGAGTTTTAAGACTGAAATCTATTGGCTCGTAAAGACTCTGACATTAAATCACACGCACTAGATGGTAACCTTTGGTTTCCAAGAAATTGATAGTTTCATTGGCTGTGGGAGATGTGGCACCGTCCTTTTGAAACCATGTTTTAATGATATCTACGTCGTTAATAACAGTCCAAAATTGGGTTAGCATCTCGCGATAGCGTGTTTCATTGAACATTAACGCATTTCATCATCTTCGAAAAAAAAACGATCTAATCACGTCTCCAAACCACAAAGCGCACCATATAGTGACACGTTAAGCATGCAAAGACTTCTTAAAATTGCTCTGGCTCAAATTCGAGAATTTTGCTTGTTGAGGTGCCCTGAAACAAGTGAAAATGGATTTCGTCTGAAAAAATTACTTTTTCAGAAAAGCCAGCCGGTTGTTCCTGAGTGAATTAAGCGAAAGCGACGCGAATTTTTGATTGGTTTCAAATTCTTACGCGAAATTCGCCATGTGGCAGTTTTGGATGATGCCAATTATTGAGAACGTCGCGGAATTGTCAAATTTGGATCTGCTTCAACACTGTGGCTTACGGCTGCGATGTGTTCAATTGATTGCCCCGATTGGCGATGAGCCTATCGTCTCAAATTCTTAATAGCGGACGACCATGTTGTCCGAAAATATCACGAATTTAACGAAGTGTAACTTTAAAAGAACCTCCACCGTCATAGTGGATTTTAATTATTTTAATGCGATTTTCATGAATTCACTGAATTCATTGCCAATTACCAATGCATCTACTGAGAATATGTCAAAAAACGAAATGTTAGAACAATTATGTTGTTGGTTGTTGGCCATAACCTGATACTTAGATTCTAACAGAATTAAGTAATGTAACTCATAGTGTTATATCTATCAGTAGATTTTATGGCAACAAGCAAAAGAGTTAGAATGTGAGTTAATGAATTTCATTTACTGCCTGGTTTTAATTAAGTCCTTAATTGATGGTGGATAACATGGCTTTATATAAACCTTAAGAAAAGGTTCGTCTCCATTTTGGTTCTATTGACTCGTTCGTCACTCTGGAGAAACTATCGCATGATTTTTGTGCAAAATAGTAGGAAAGGAAATTATGTGAAAGAGTTAGGCTTCGTTAATAACATTATTGCTGTTGTAAAGCAGCTCGTTGATGACTTAATAGTGAGGTTAATATCAATGTCAGGTTCAACCAGGCCTTATTAAGAATTTGTTTGCATTGTCATCTCACCATGGGTTTTTGGGATTTTACCTAAAAGTGTATAGAAGAAATGATAATACTTTACACGGCCTAAAATGGCTCATGTTTCGTAAAGATTATTGCCTATTTTAATTTGAAGGTAGCAATATTTCTTTTTTCTATATTATAAGAGATTTAAAGCTTATATGGATACACTCTCCCAACTAAACAAATAAGAAGCTAATACATTATACTAGTTGAATCTACAAAGTTAATAATTGAAATTGCCATTTGCTGTAATTACCTGTGGCGACTGGATTTCATTGTTGAGAAAGTACAGGTAGGAAAATTGGCTGGAGAGGATACAACAGAGTGCCTTAAGCTGTTAAAATTTTTTCATTTTTATACTTGCACTTTATGAACGCAATGAAAAACCACCTTGTAATTTTTTCTCTGCTATGAGAGGTAAAATGTGGTTTTAATAAATTGAATAGTTAAAATTACCATTATAACACATTTTTAGGCAAAATAAAATATCAAACTAAACTTCTTAACAAGCACTTAAATAACGAACCAAAAAGAGAAACAGAAAACTAAACACTCACAGATACTGTGAACTCAAAATGTCAGTCAGTCAACTAAAATGTGGCTCGTTTGTTTTTCATCTTCTATTTCATTGTCAACATTGACATGTAGTCATGCAAACAATTTCAGGAAAGAAAATACTATGACCAACGCAAGAACAGTAGAAGCAAAAAATAAAAAAAACAGTATAAAGTGTAAAAAGTTCATGACTAAACTTTTTGTATTTTAAAGTACAAATGAGTGATATAAATATTTTTAAAAGAAAACATTGGCACACAAGTACAAAGGCATTTTTAACACTCAACACTGTCAGTCACTGCTTTTTTTCTAAAACATAAAATAAAATTAAAACAGATAAATGCAAAACGAACAGATAATACATAAGACGGAGACAAACGTAATAAAAATTTTAAGCAACACAACACCAGCAGCAGCAACAGCATAAGTAACTTCAAGAATTGATGTACAACATATTGGTATGACTGGGGCTGTTTACTTGATGTGACTGTCTGACTTGTTTTTGAAAAGAAACTCATCAATTTTGAAATCCCCTACAATTAAGACAACTTTTCAACATTTTTTGTGTACAACATTTTTCAAATAATTTAGTAAAATTGTTTAATTCCGTCTATGAGTGTATTTCACTGAATAATGAAAAATGTCAATTTAATGAAAAAGTAATGAATCTTATATGCATGTATGACAAAAAAATGTGAAATATGTTGAATGATGCATAGGGGACTTTAGATGTAAGCAAAGTGATACTGACAAATGTAATAAATTGTACACATTTCATATTAACCAGACTGTTACACTTGGTTTTTTTTTTGTAAGTCACTTAAGGTAACTGAAAGGCAACCCTAAAGGGCTTGCAGCATGTTAATTAATATATAATTCTCAAGTACATATAAAGAAATTTTTTATTGATTCAATTATAAAGTTAATTGGTTAAATACAAAAGAACTGTCGAATCAAATGAATAAATAAAGCAATTAAAAAATTTAATTGAGAAAACTATTGAGCAGAGAAGACATGCGGTAAGAAAGAGCAACATGTAGAGCAGCATTTCAGCTTAAGGCTATACCATAAATTAATCTATGAGTAGAATGTACATAATGCATATATGTCAAAAAAGTGATGAGAGCATATACACAAAGACTAAAGATAACGTCAGCACCTGGCCGCTTGGTCTAAATTTGACTGGATACAAACAAAGTATCCACCTTGGCCATAAGACGTATGCACTCGCTGTTTTTAAGTGCACGATAGCAGGGCCGTGCCCCACCCCTTGCTAAAGAGTTGGAGGCTATCCAACTCTAGCGCTGTTGCATGCATACATTGGACGTTAACTTTTTTGTTAACATAGTACCTCACAGAAATGTAAACGCCAGTGCATGCCTAATATTAACGAATTTAATATGTTAAGTAATAATTAAGTAATAAAGTAAACACCTGGGTATGCTGTTTACTAACTACGTAGCTAACTAAGAAAACCTATGCACGCAAGACAACAAAAACTTTCTAGTTTCAAACTGCGTAGAAATTTTATACACGCAAAACAACGGCAATTAGGTATGTTGTTTACTAACTGCATAGTTTGCTAAGAAAACTTATGTACAAAATACAACAACAGCTATCTTAAGAAGGAAGAAACTTTATTAGCATAAAAAGGCAGACCTACAGGCGCGCTTACATTGAATGAATATCATAACAAAATGTGAAACAAAGGAAGTAGAAAATTCTTAATTTTTAAGACATCTAGTGGACAAATATAAAAGGCAGCGTCTGAGTGGATAGTTAGTTAGTTAAAACATAAACCTCGTGAAGTAAAGACTTGGATCTTTATTAAATTGTTCTAAAGTGCTAAACGTACAAATCACTTCGTGTGTAGTTAAAGTAAATAAACTTGTAATTAGTTTAAAGACTCTAAAATCTGGTGTTATTTATTTTGCCATAAAGAACTCCATAACAACAAAATGTTTATAAAAGTTATAAACGTAACAATAAGTTAATATGAAAAAAGGCCAATAACATAAAAAAGACCAACTAGGAAATTCCCTATTGATATCGCAGCTATATCATAAAAATGGCGAACAGAGATCATAAATAATAAATAGTTTCCATAAATCTTAGACTTTGAAATCAATTTTGGTTTTATTTTTTGTATAATTTCTAAGGATTTCTGTCTGATCTAAATCAATAATAATGTGAGTTGAAGAATTCTATGTGGAAGTTATTGATCATAAGTTGTTTAAATAAATAACGTCGTTTGATTTATCGGAAAATATTTAAATATTTTGATTTGAAGAAGAAGAAAATTCTCACAAAAGTTACTTGTATACCGTTTACAAATGTATTTTGAAAATAAAAATAATACGATAACTTCTATTAATATGAATTACGTTTTATGCTTTACGCTAAAATCTTTATAACAAATGTTTTGTGACGGAAAAGTTAATCAAGGGCTAAAACTGATAATTGCTTAAGTTTATAGTTCAAATCAAAAAATACCTTAAAACGCTTAATGTTACAGGTTAATTAATGTTTTTCAACTGTCTTCTTCTTCTTCAGTTTCTTTAGATATTGACAAATTACAAATTCAGTCGGCTATATCAAAACATTTATTTTATTTTTCTTGGCAAATTATAAAATTTTTTAACACAATTTTTCATTATCATTTATATTGTGTATATCAGCTAAAGTAAGTCATTGCCCGTATTTTATATAGTATTGTGATGAATAGCTGAAATTTTATTTTGTTTTAAGATCAATGACATTTAGCAAATCTCTTAACAATTTCAACAATTAATAGAAACGTTGGCTTATTTCCTCTTTGAAATAGGGGCCAAAAACTAAAATTTATTTAAACACATACAACTGTACACTGTTGTTTATCAAACGGGCAAATTTTTTAAATTTCTTTAAAATAAAAGTGTGCCAGAAATTAAAAAAATTGAAATCTTGAAAAATTTGCATGCTTCGAAAGTAAGCAGTAAATAAAATGAATTGACAGTTAAAATTTAGTTTTTCGTTTCTTAACGTTCTCTTACTAAACAAATCATTTCTTATCAATATCTAATGCCACCACTCTTAAATTACAGTATTGTACAGTATTCCCTACCAAAAGTAGGGATGGCGATGATTTCACTTATATTTTTAAGATTCTATTTTCTGCATCTGGCCTGAATCTTCTGCTTCATCCTTTTATATAACTTTTAGTTTTGAACGTTTTTGGTATCTTATTTTCTGTCACGTAATAATTTCACGAAGCTACACCAATAGTATACTCTTAAGGCCTCTTCATCATCATAATTATATTCTTACATTGAGCCAGTTATACGGCTGAAGTTAATTCGGTCGTATTCATGAACTCTCTTCTCTTTCCAATCTAAAGCTGAATTAAGATTACATTCTTCAAATGTAGTGAAGCTAAAAGTAATAACATGCTAAAACTCATCACACAATCTACTTTATATATTTTATTCTCGCCTTGCTTTTATACTAACAAAGTTCAAACGATAGCATAAAAAAACAGAAGTACTAATAAGCCTGCCTGCATGTTGATAACTATCATCAACATTTGAACATTTGTGTTATGTTCTTGGTGAAATCCACAAGAAGCTCTTCCTCCTATTAAGATGTTGACCTAAAGTAAATTTTCTAATAACAGTTTTTAGAATATATTTCATTTTGGCATGCATAAATCTCTCTGCGCAGGCCGACGACGGAACATTTATTTTTAATAAATGTTTAAGTATGGCGAGCTTATATTTCTGTGCCAGCTGTAAAATTAGACGTTATATCCGTATCAGGTAAAAAATATAGCGTGGTCACTCACGCTATATTTTCTATATTGCTGTTCCTTAAAGATGGAAAAATTAGTTCCGCGTGTGACAAGTAGAGAACAGTAATATACCTTATATGTATTTTTAGCACCTCAACAGTATGTAACGTCGTAAAGCGGGGTTATCAAACTAGCCTATAGGAAAGGAGATTAAAAAGTATATAAGCAGATTATTAAGGCTTAAAGAGTAATATACGTGTTAAAAATATACAAGTTGCTGGGTACTTATGCAGAAAAACTTGATACTGCAGCTATAGTGGACATAGTGTTTACAACTAGAAGGAAGATGTGTAGAAAGTTCACGATGAGAAAATGTCTCAGTAACCCATGACCAGACCTATTATTTATTAGGAAGGACCAATGATCAAGATGTCGGGTGTGAAGCGATAAGCAATTCCGTCAAGCTTTCCATTAAGGATGGTTATACAAGGATTGTAATTGGATCTCAGTAGGAAAAACTAAACGTATCTCAGCTCTGACGTCATAAAGAAAGCCGCCTCAGCGATGTTGAACTATTCTTTTGTAGAGCGTTAGTTAGATATAAGATCACGTATACAGTCGTTGCAGTATATAAAAGATAAAACAAACCGATGAAAGCCATTTGCTTTTTATATTGTATTTATTTATATTCTTATTTATAATACTTTTTTACAAATTTTCATTTTATGTTATTTGCATAAAAATGTTTGCTTTTAAACACATTTTTTTTATACATCTCTCCTTGAGTCGTTTAATTTCAAATTCATTTATTTGAAATTTTAGACATTTTGTTGAACCGCTACGTGCTGATTGATAACAACTGTCAACAAGAAGTACAAGTGAATAAAACCCGCCAAATACTTTGTGTAACAAAAATAAAGTGGTAGTAGTTAAACAACGACACAAATAGTGGTGTTAATAAATATAGGTCTCGTAATAATATTTAATGAGTAAATTCAAGTCGTAGTTTTGGTGATATGTTGTATGGTGTTTTATGCTTGTCAATAAAAAATAGACTGAAAATTGCAAAATTGAAATGATAAATAAGATTTTCTTATTTACTTACTCGGTATTTTAGGTAAATAAATTACGTGGCTCAACTTCGACCATCTTAAAATTAAAAAACAAAAAAGGAATTATATGCTGCCTTTGCTTCTTATCTTTGTTTAGGTGCAATTTATTTTAAAAGATTGTGGAAACCAATATTTTATGTTGACTCGTTCTAATATTCAAATGGTGTTTTTAAATAAAATTACTAAAATTTGTTATTAATAATAAAGCTAGTTCCTATAACCATTACTTTAAGGCTTAACTCAGCGTATCAAAGAACTCTTAACCACATTTTAGATAAGCTAAAGCTGCTTAATATATTTAAAAATTTTTCTGACCAAATGAGAAGTGGATCAAAAAATCAATAAACACTCATATGAAGATAATTTATTTAGTTCTGAAAGAAAATAGTTATCAGTAAATAAGTAAACGAAATGACCCACTGTGCATAGTTTTCTTCCAAATTTTATACACACAAGACAACAACAACATGTTTTTTGAAGAAATTTCACGAAATAAGCTAAACAACAGAACAACAAAACACAGTCAAAAAGGCGCCAATACTGAATGATGATAACAACAAAAATATGGCATGATAATAAAATAGAATATTCTTGTATATACCAGAATCGCTTAAAACAGATTTATAATCACCAACTGCTGGGTGAATGAATTAAAAAGTTGAAAGGTCATTGAGTAAATAAATCGTTTAATTTAATTTATAACTCTAATATGCTGTGTTGTTATTATGCATAAAAGTAAATAACTTAAAAGTAATAAACGTAACAATATTAATTCTGTTAATCACTTTTTAAATGCCCCTCTAAAAGCCCCTGAACCCTGTTAGTGTTTTCAATAACATGAAGAATACACTTCGATTTAGGAGCGAGTTTTCTTATAAGAATCGCTATTTATAAAAATAACAACAAGAATTGTTGCTTTTTAAATCAGTAATGCGTCTCTGGATACAGAGTCCTCTTGTTAATATATTATATAACAAGGTCGTTGAAAAATCATAATACTTACATAATTATTACTAAAACATTTTTCTATTACAGAATGTGCATCCTTCATTTATAAGAATTAAATTTAAGTTGAATTGCAATAAAGTGTTTAGCGATGAAGGCATTTGCCTTAAGCATTCAGCGTACAGTGTATTAGTAAAAGTAGAATTGTCGTTTACAATCTAATGATTTAGTACGATTTTGTTTTAGAAAAATTTGGTACCAAATAAGTAAATGACAAAAAATAAGAAATCCCACTATGTCACACATTTCGCAGGCAGTTAAAATCTTCCACAGCTCAGAATGTTTAAAAATATAAATTCAATATGCTGCAAATCTAAAAAATTATGATAATGAAAAAATATTTTATGTCTTTTAAGTAACATCAAAAAGGTTTCAACCTGTGAATCTAAGAGATTTAATTAACCTTTCAATCAATAGCAGAAAGAAAAGGAATAAGTATTCAGCTATAAAACACTAAATTACTTTCTACAATTAAAAAGGTATTAAATTTTTAGGACGACACAATGTAAAAGAAAAATTTTTTTTTATTACCCTCATAAATTTTGTTATTTGTTGTGGCGCCTACTGGTATTACCCTTTAACAAAATTTTTTTATTGTAATCGAACTCATAAAACAATCGATCATTCAATAATATTGTGTTGTTTGTATTTAATAAGTAAAAATATAAGTGAATTGTTTACCCTAGAGTTGTTGCCAATGTCTGTGGAAAATAACACCGAAAGAAAACAAACAACTTTTTATTAATATTGCTTTTTTGGTGGAAAACATTGTAAAGTGATGTCATGGAGCTAAAGCACATGTTTCGTTCATGCTTGTATATGCCCAGAAAAAACTACTGTCGAAAATTATTGTACGCGAACGACCATACTTATTGCTATTGTAACGTAATAAATTATTTCTAAAATAATAAATCATATTGAAAAGCTATCAATCAAATAAATGTTTATAAATTTATAAGATAACAAAATAAATAGAACTGTTAGCTTACGAGTTTATGGCATATATTTGATACTGCAAATGCATTATAAATCATTTAGAATAACGATTTTGCGTAGTTCATTGGCTTATAACTTTTATAAGTTTTTGTTTAGGTTTTATGTTCAAGAAATTTTTCATATAAAATGGAATGTACATTCGAGAAAGTTAGCTAAGTTTTAGGAACGTAACTAGTTATGCACTATATAACGCTTATTCATTTAGCGCAAGAGATAAAAATTTGAAAAATTTCTCGGCTCTCAGTGATTCATATTAACCCTGTAAACAAAAGGTAGATTCAGATAGTAAATTGGTTTCTAATCAGGATTGAGAAAGAATGCAGTTCAGCTTCGACAATTCCGACATTTATAACTTTAGGGTCGTTTGCATTAGCGAGTTGTCCAGCCTATTGTAGGTAAAAATATTGAATAAATCTAAGTGAACTAAATTGTATGTACATACATGCATTGTACTATGATTTATTAAAAGGATTAAATTATTAAATTATGTTAAATTATTAAAACATGTAATCTAATCTATTTTGTGCTGACAAACTTCGTTGAGGTGGTAGGGCAAAAGCTCTAGTCTCTTTAATTATAGAATATCCTGCATATCCAAATTATTCTCTGCAGCCCATTGAACGGAAACTGAAAATATTTCTTTGAAGCTAAAATTGCTAAAAAGTCATTCTTAGTGTTCGTAAGCATTTCGTTTACCGTATTCTATTATTTCTTCATAGGCAAAATCCAATGAAAATTCATTTGCAACAGTTGCCCAATCCGTTCAGTTCATGACGCAGAACATGAAGCGGTATCATATCTTCATCGTCTTAGCACGATGAATCCTTTGGTCACAATGCAGACCAGCTTTTCTGAGTTTTTTTTCACTACTGCTTTGTCTTACTAAGTTCCAGAAATAAACGGCATTTTTAAGGTTAAATATTTTTAAGCTTTAACCACACCGACAATAACAGTTTCTAATAAAATATGTTGCAATAATTATTTTCTGTAAAAAACCTTTACGTTTTGTATTAAATTTTGAATAATTTGATGGTAAAACAAGAACTTTGAAGATTGGGCCAAAATTAATTTCATCCGCTTTAAGATGTGAAGTAGAATTATCTAATATCAGTAAAGCTATTGGTAATCCATCAATCTGTGTTAGAAACCTTTTTATTTCTGGAAGAAATGGTTTTTGAAGCAGTCCAAAACAAGGAACGTTGACATCCATCCTTTATTAGTTTCTTTATATACCTCTGCAGTCTTTATAACCTTTAAAGGCTGTCACACGATCTTTGTAAATTTTTCTTCCTGGCTTTGACTTTTCTGTTGCTTGCACCCATGTGTTACCAGGCAACACTCTCCAGAAACCCGTAGCTCCGCCTGCATTATTATCTAGCTCTTCACTCAAATCGATTTCAGCAAAAATGTCAGCAACCTTTTTTTCAAAGGCTTTACGACTCTGGAAAATTTTTCGCCACAAACTCTTAGATAACGAATACCATTTCGTAACATAAATTTCTCCAGCAAACCTGAGCCCGCTGAAAAATCATCCTTCCCCGTTATCTTAATATAGAAGAAATCGGGATATGATTGTTTCTTTGTTGTAAAAATCATCTGGATTTTCTGTTTTTTTTCATAACTTTTCTATTCCCTAAAAGTTATACCAAGAAAATGGATTATCATATTATTCTGATTCAAATGTTACCAGATCTATTATAGGTATTGGAAGTAATTTCTTTTATCTTCACCTTAGTTTTGTTTTTAATGTCTCAAATCGTTGATTTGGAAAGATGGAATTTTTCGGCAACGAGTCTAGTAGTTTTTCCCTCATCAAGACTGTAAAATATCACAATTTTTCTTTAAGATTAGTATTTTATGTTTCCGGTTATTATTTGAAAAACATGTGAATAAAAATCGGAAACCACTCTATTTTAATATTTATTCTTGCATAAAAAGCAATTTTAAATTGTCCAAAAAATAGAAGCGTCCAAAATATGGGAGTGACCGGAATGGTGCATGTTCAGACTGTCAAAGTTTTACTGTATTTTAATTGCGTGCTTAGCATAGCATAAATGAAAAAAAAAATATTCAGAAAAGCTGGTCTGCATTGTGGACAAGGATTGAGATGATAAAAATATGATACCGCTTCAGGTTCTGTGTCATGAACTGCTGTCTGCTGGTATCTTTTTTTTTTTTTTAGAGAAGTAGCGCTTCTGGCAACAATGCCTATTTAGTCAAGTACCGTGCTACATTCTTTAGGAAAGGGATATAGAATAGATTAAACTGGTGGTGAAAGTAGAAGGATAGTCGGAAATCTATGATGACATGAATACTATACACAGTATGATTGCAGCTATGAATTTCAGTAGTGGCATAACTGATGGAGATATCAATTATTGGGCATCTGGCGCAAATCAATAACCATTGGATTTTTCCGATGAAGAAATAATAGAACACGCTAAACGAAATGTTCTTTCAGGGTTGCTTACAAACTCTGAAGATGACTTTGTAGTAATGGATGCATAAACAAACACCTGTAATGATAAAGCAAAGAAATCATTTTTAATTTGCGTTCAGTGGGCTAAGGGTAACAATTTGGATATGCAAGTTAAAGAGACTAGAGCAAAAAGCGCAAATCAATCAAGTCAACAAAGTTGGTCAGAACAAATAACTTCGTTGTTTAATAAATTATAGTATGTGTAACACTTAATGTTGCATGCTTAGGCAATGATGCTGCATATGTAATTTTGGGTGAAATAGGTATTAAGGAATCTTGATGCTCCTATCATCAAAATGATGTTAGAGAGACCACATTTCTCAAGTTTCTAAAGAAACTTTCAAGTGCCTCGGTTTTTAAAAATGGTGTCAAGGATATTTACTCCACTTACTCACTTTTAATGTAGGAAATTTCAAGTCGAATGAACACTACTCTCTCTTTGCTCCTCCAAATAAACTCATTTCCTAGTTCTGGTACAATGCATTGCATGAGTAGGTATCATCCCCTGAGTGCTGGTCCAGAAAAAAAACAAACACAAGGTAGATAAACATAGTAAATTGGTTAATTGCGATAAGTTGCTTATTGGATTGTACTTTTTGAACTTACATTGTATAAAGCATACCGTTTGTGAGTTATTTATTTAATTCGCAATGTCTTGCAGATGTGATAAGTTGTTGGATATCAAAATAGTTGTAAACATCATTTGTACGAAAAGCAATAGCTTTTAAAAGTTATCAAATTATTTATAAACAAAATAATTTTTTTCCACCTTCAAAATACATACATATGTATGGATACGAGTGTATTTACACATGTGTACAATACATTCACATTTTAAAATGAATGAAATATAAAGAATGGTTTATGTTTTTTGCATTCATTATAAATTATAACTTAATAAATACGTAAAGCTGTCAATATTTTGTCGTTTACGCTGACAGCTGTCACGAAATACAAAAATGTTTTTGTATAAATAAACAAAATTTCAAAAATTTAGCATTAGAAAAAGTTAAACAAATATAATGTTTGTTAAGGTACATACATACATACATACATATGTACATATGTATGTACTATGAATGCATTTCAAACCAAATGTGGCAAAACCACAGTAATTTGTTACATATTATTATATACATACATACATAAGTATGAATATGTACATTTTTTAAAATAATATACATACATCTTATAGATAGACATAATATTGTCAATTTACCTACATGTTTTCGACCCAATTCATAGCGCGTGTACATGCATACATATTTATATGTATCTATCGTTACATTATTTCAATAGCAGTATAAAGTTAATTGTTGCCTAGTAACATTAGCTTTTATTTTCAGAAATATCACTTGGATAGATTTTGAATAAAAAAAAGTAGTCGAGCACTTCGCGATAGTAACAAAAAACGATGCTAGAGATACATATTAACGAAAAAGTTGTGTCTATTTTAAATACCTATCGAAGGCATAATAATAATGTGTGAAATATAAAATTATTCAGGTGGCTATTGCTGTATCATTGCTGACGTTACACATTCCAGTTTTCGATAACTTGCCGTTTTATTTTATATAAAATACATATATTATATACATACATATTTATATATATATATTAATGTCTGCTAGAAAGTAGCTAGTTTCTATTTGAGCCTTTTTCGAAAATGTTGTTGACGATACAACACTCTGACAAGAAAGATATAACAAGTTCGGTGACAAGATCAACGTTGTTATAAAATAGCCTAAGAGTTTAATTAACAATAAATTGTTTGCATTGTAATTCGGGGGTTCCCAAGAATGTTATTTTAAAATAAAAATTAAATATTTTGTACATAAGTACATACATACACTCGTACTTAATTTTTTTGCATTCGCATTGCCTTGTCGCTGTTGAGTATGGTTGAGTTTCATAGGTTTGGTTTGTTCTTTAATTGTCGCGCAAACATAATACACTTTTAACAAGCTAGAATGTGTCTCAATCATAATCCAATGATGTGGGTTTATCATCTGCAAGCAGCGCCAATATATGATATCGAAGTGTTTGAATGATATTCCATGGCCTAATTGTTATCTTAAAATCTCTTCCTATTCTTTGTTGAGTTGTTTGTTTTTTTTTCTTACTGTGCACTTTACGAAATTTGTTTAGATTAAGTGCAGAAGTTATTGATATTTTATATGTAGTAGAAGTAGAGGACGATATCACATTAAATCCCATTTTGAACACTAGTGTTTCCTGATTCAAATTGAGCTTCAGATATAGAAACGGAAATTAACTATGGCTGACGAGCAAGATTAAAATGAGGATTTGGAGTTACGTGACGTAGCTGCAACAGGAATAACCAAATGCAAGCAAACAAGTGCAACATAATCTCAAAATATTTAGGACAAAAAAAAGATAGGTGGCGCGTACAAAATTAAAATATTTTAGCTATGTAACACAGTGAATAACCCCCCTGGTGTCTAGCTGCAATGACAGGATATTTTTTTTAATTTGACAAAGAATCAAGAATTAATGCAAATTTTTTATATGATTTTCTCTATCTCATCGACTTTAAATGAGAGGAATAAGTCTAGTGGTACAGCTTTTACATTTCAAAAGAGGTACGGCCATAATATGGTCTCAGTAAGAAAGGTTTGTTTTTTGTCCACAATGAACTATATATGCGAAGAGACAGCTTTTAGCGGTAAGGAAGGGATAAGTGATTATTACAATAAAATAAAAGGCACAGTAGATGTGATGGACTAAATGATGTCGAAACTTGCCACTAAACGCAAAACAAAAAGATAGCCCTAGACCCTTTCTAACATGGTTGACGTTGCTGCGCTGGGTGCATTCAATCTCTAGCAAAAAAGCTCGAAGCTACTAACAAGGCTTTTTGCATCCCTTAGCTATAAATTTAAAAAAAAAATTGCCTATGACAATACTACAATAAGATAAGATAACGTCCGAGCAACTATCGAACTAATGACAAACGGAACCATTCATAAGGAAATTTTACAGGATGCTATAGGCCCATCGAATAGATCAAAGTAGAGTAACACTGGTCGGCTACTGCTAAGAGGGCATTGTTACCTTTGGTTGGAAATCGAATGGCAAAGCATGAAATATATGCGTAAACGGCTTATGTATGTATATAACACACATGGAAAAATAATTGCTTTATGCTGCATAAAATAGAAAATGTTCCAAAATTTATTTTTCTGCAATGATCCCTACAGAAAGTTAGACGTAGAAATTGTTAATTTTAATTAAAGTAAAAAACATAATTTGACGTTACGTTAACTTTTTCTGTACAGAAGGGTAAACACTCGGACTTTCGGTGGTTCTACAGCCAAACCAAAGAACATATGAAAGCTTTAAATAAAAAAAAAATTTGGGGTAAATGAATACCTGAAGGAACTTGTGGAACCACACCTTTGTAATTTTTACTGCTAAAGAGAAATTTGGCTTTAAAGTACATTCGAGTACTGTGGTATCCGTGTTTGGAGGGTAAGTGCTAGTTAATTTTCTTAATTTTCCTTACCATCAATTTTACTTAATAAAATGATTTTAAAAATGTATTTATAAAATTAGTATATCCAGAAGCGTTTATGGTCGTGTTCAAGTTGTAAGATTGTTTTCAGTAATTAACATTTTAATAAATAATGTTGTAAAACTAAAAAAGGGGTTTTCAAGCCAGTGATAAATTGGTAGCCCATCCATATATTTTATGTTTTCTAGTTTCTCTATCTTGTAGTTAAATCTATTAACGTTCACCATTATTTTTGCATTTTTTTTCTTTTGTTGTTGTTTTTAGTTTTTGAACAATTTATCAAAATTTTTGAGAGGAATAATTGCAAGTTACATTTTACAAGCAACATAAAATTATTGACTGCAAAATAAAACTCAATTAAAAATAATTTTCAACAAAGAAAAAATATCTTAATGTACTTCTAAATATGTTTTCAAAAATAATAACAAACTATTACCTAAATCACAAGTTTTCAAAACCGGTTAAACAAAAAATAAAAACTAAAAATTAAAAAGGAAACTTAAATGGCGACACTTCGCACCACAACCTTAATTACCTGTCATTAATCATGTTGATCAATATTCTTGCTAAAAGGCATCAATTTAATAAAACTCTACACCACTACTGCAACAGCATGTACTGGTTTTTTGTTGTGGACGCATACTTAATTAAACAACAGAACGTTTACTGCACACTGGTGTTGTATAACGTTCAACGAATTGTGCATCAAAATTTTTTAATAGAAAAAATATGATTAAGGAAACGTAAGAAAACGATCAAGCAAAGGGCGAGTCTATGTTATCGCTATGGCAATTTATTAGTTGTAAAAATGACCATCATTGGCAACTTAATGCATTTGTAAGACTCGACAATTCATAATTAATATTTAAGCACCTTTGGTGCACTTTATAATCATTTTCGGTCGTCGTCGTCGTCATCATCATCGTCATCAGCAGTAAAAATAATCAAGTATATCTCAAATACCTCCCCATGGTAAAATGAATGACTTGTTTGGCATATAAAATAATCATATTCATCATTATTCATTGTTTCAGACATTCTTCTTCTATTTTTAGGTGTATTATGAAGCATAATATGCATCGCATTACCTGACAATTAATCGGTTATTTATAAAAGCGATGGGTACTTCATAAAGAATAGAAGTGCTTAAAATTGAAAAAGTTAACAACAGGTTTAAGAAATATTTATGTGCACTCGATTAGTATTCTTGAAATGAGTGGTCGAAAAAACAAACAGTAACTAGCTAACTTTTCATAAAATCGTATTAAAGTCGGTGTAACATTAAAAACCCTGCCGCTTGATGCTGGTATACAGCAATATAATCCTGTTAAAGTAAATAATAAATAAATAGTTGTACGAGTTAAATGCGCTTGAACTGTTCTACACAAATATAAAATGGAATTGAAAGCTTATGAAAAATTTATTTTTCTACACATGGTACTTTTCTTACAAAAATCGGATGGTAGTTTAAGAGAAAAATATTTTCACATTATTATTAGCCGCCATTTCTTATATTAAATTCTCTGCAGTTAGCTTTAATTTAACGTTAAAGTGGTGAACTATATAAAGTCCTTTATCAACTATGACAAAGTATTTTCCTAAGGATGATCTGCTTCATAAACGCAGTATTAGGAGGGGGAGTTTCTATTTCTGGATTTTAAACAAGAATGATTTATTGAACTGGCAAGGCAGTCCAATCTGGGACTTATCGAGTTCCAAAGCGATAAACTTGCTGCATCAGAAACCTAAGACGTAGAGAAATAAATTCACTAGTTGTTGTCACATGAAGCTGTTCAGTGTACCTGCACAGCTACTAGTAAGCCCTCGACAGACAGATAGACGCAGTGGTGGCTTCCATTTCTGGATTTCAAACCAGATGATGGCTTGTTAAGCTATTTTTTATTGGACTGGCGAGACAGTTCAATCTGAAGTTCACTCAGTTCCATAGTAATGAACTTGCTACGCCATGACCTTAAGGTATTAGAGTTAAATACACTAGTTGTTATAACACGAAGCTCTTGTAAAGATAATTTTCTGTACGAATTGCTCAGTGTGTCCGCACAGCTACTAAGAAACCGTCGGCAGGTAGATGAACGCAGTAGTGGCTGTGCTGAGAGTTGACTATGCCATTGTGATCATGCTTGCAGATTTAATCTTAAACATAAAGAGTTTAGAAGTTATTAAAATGAGAAGGATTACATTTTTGATAATTTGTTGTTCCTCACGACTGACAAGACAATGTTAGCCCGCGATTTCATGGAGACAGAAACATTGTTACGTCATATGATTCTCATCACATGTCTCTTTTCATCATCATTAAAAAAACAATTAGTCCCGAGTTAATCGGTGATCTGTGTGAAAACAACTTAATGTAAGGTAGTTTCAAAATAGTTTCTATGTTTCAAATTTAGTTTCTTCTTATTATATTATTAAAACTGAAGTTATCAGTCAGTTTTGCTAAAAAGTTAAAAGTTTTATAATGAAAACTGTTTTCTATAGAAATCGTTTAATTGTTAATTGATTTCTTGCGAAAGCTTAGAAGACTTTTAAAGAAAGACTATTGGAGATATTCACTTTCACAGATGTCAAGCATTCTTATTTTGATTAGTCTTAAATGTTTTATCATTAATGGTATTGCAATAGGCAAATAAAATTTCATTGAGAAAAATTTTATATCAGCTAATACCAAGTATTTTACTATAAGAGTAGAGTTTACTCTTCTTCAGTGTGCACTACAGAAGCAAGAATGATTAAATAAAGATTACGCCATCCGAATAATTTACCGTTTGATGACGTAGTAGTCCCATCCCAAAGGTTA
The DNA here is from genome assembly GCA_030448955.1 of Trichopoda pennipes. Classification (NCBI taxonomy): domain Eukaryota; kingdom Metazoa; phylum Arthropoda; class Insecta; order Diptera; family Tachinidae; genus Trichopoda; species Trichopoda pennipes. Next base: position 7,287,043 of record JASKUP010000067.1, read on the forward strand.
CCAAGTGTGTTTCATTTGAGAAATTTATAATATCTTACAAAAAATTTATGTATTTTGTAATAATTGGCAGCCCTGAGATTAATTTACTCAGAGAGTTGTAAAAAAAATTATTACATCGGTGTTTAGTAAACAACGAATTTCGTGTCATATTTTTATAAAAAATATTAAAATAAGGCAAATTTTACTTTGACAAAGTTTTTTTAATTTTCTTTTAAACTTTCTTTGGTGTTCAAACACAAAAAGTTTTCTTTTACAAATTTTGTTTTAGTCAATGTAATCTGTAATGTAATCTGTGTATAAGTACAACTGTGTATGAGCGACGAAAGAAAAACAAAGCAACTTTGCGAGTATATCAAAGTCTGTACTCTCAATCATGCTTTCTCCCTCGCTCTCACATAAAATCAAAACTTTGCAAAGTAAAATTTGCCTGTCTGAAAGGGGTCTAATTAAAATTCTATAAAAAGTGTTTAAATTTGGTTATTTAAAAGTTGTAAAACTAAGAAAAAAACAAAAAACGAAATAAAGTGAAGAGAGAAGAAAAAGAGCAAATATGAAATGTGCAGTGGGCAAATGCAAACAAAGTAACAGCAAAAAAACAAGTGAGAAATTATGTTAAAACCTAATATTTTGCATATTTTTAATAAAACGTTTGTGTTTTTCAAAAGCTGTGTCGTTTTACAATTTTCCGAAAGATGAAGATCGAAGGAAGTTATGGGTATCATTTTGCAAAAGAGTGAAGCCTGTAAATGTGGATAAGGAAAAAATTTGTGCTTTACATATCAAGCAAGAGGATTTTGAAAGAAACTTGAAATTTGAAATGGGTAAGTTAAAACAAAATTGATTGTTGCAGTACATTACTGAGGCGTTTTGAGCAGGATTTCGCAAACGGCGTGCGAAAAAATTAAAATCCCATGCAGTTCCTTCTTTAGACAGTAGTGCTATTGAAAGTGACACGAAAACTGCTAATGAAACTGAAGTTGCGAATGTTGTTGAAGAAGTATGTGAAACTGAGAGGGAAAATGCTATTTCGAACACTTTTGAAGAAAAAGTGGTCCCAGAAAATGCTTTCAAACAATTTAGTTACAAAAATAACAATTTGTCCCACTGTCATGTATTTGCACAAACATAATAGTTCTCAACAATGATTTTATAAGCCAATGAAAAGACAGCATGAGTGACGTCACAGTTCCACAATGTTTTTTTATCCATGCGGGATGGCGTAATCTTTATTTAATCATTCTTGCTACAGAAGCGTTAAACATTTAACTCAGAACACCATTAGCTTTCTTTAAAAGCTGAAAACATGCAAATACAAATAATAACATTTTTGTTATCATACGAAGGAGGAATAAGTAAGTTTGCTTATATTGCTAACATTAGGTTCATTTCCTATTACTAAGAATATTTGTTTTATTAAAAGATTTAAAAATTAAATTCAAAAATTTGTAAATAAAAGATTAAAAATTCGCTAAAATATTCGAATATTGCCTAACACTACATAATAAATAAAATCGTCATACACAAGACGACTGGCCATCATGCTTCAGTTTCAATCCGATAACTTTTGCACGTCACGCAGAGCAAAATTAGTATTCATTGAATTTTTGATAAATGTGACAGCAACAATTTCAACACATATTTCTACTCCTTATGTTTCTTGGTAGACTACTTGCAACGTACCACCTCTTTGTGTATTATTGTAGCTCATAAGCTGGACAATCTGCTAGTTATATGCTTTCTGTTTTAGTTGTACATATATATATTTTTTTTTTTTTTATTATTGTTGTTGTGTTATTCATAAACAAAAAACAAAAAAAAAAAGCAAGGGTAACGAGCAGACTTAAATAGTGGTAGTAGTGTTGTGATATTGTTGATGTGTTGCTTTAAGCCTTTTTCTGTAGAGGTTTTCTACTTAGCTGTCAAAATTTTGTTGTTTGATAAGTTATTATCTTTATGCAACATGCATGCATGAATGCATCACTTTACTGTAGGCATATACTCATCAATAAAGCTGCTTAATGACCATGATCGATTGCACCTTTTTTTAAGAATTGTTTTTGTTGCTCTTTTGTAGGTTATTGTTGTTTTTCTTCAATTTCTTGTTTCACAACATCGTAACATTCACTTGGCCTACGGCATTTTAATTGAAGTTTTTTGCGCAGAAGGGTTTATAACCAATGTAAATGTTTTTTTAAGGGTTTTTAAATATTTTGCAAACTTAAATTCACTACATCGTCCGGTTGGTGTAGTGAGAAATTTGTTTGTAAAAAAATTTTATATCAACTGCTATAGAATAAAAAATAAACCTTGATTAATGTCATCGGGAATGTAAAATTATAATAACATGTTTAAACATTGATGTTATTTGTTGCGGTTTTATATCTAAAGTCTACTTTTCCACACCCATCTTTAAAGCAGAAACTAAGAGTGAATGTTAAAAATAAAAGAAAACAACAAAATATTACAGCGACATGCAACATTTACAATCACAGTTGTTTAACATTTAACCATTATAACAATCTAGATATACAAGCCTACAACTGCCACCAACCAAACCAACTAACTAGGCAATCAAGCATTCAGTTAAACAACCATCGTACATTCATCTGTAGTGTCTAACAAACAGACCTACTGATTGATGTGTTTAATAAATAAAATTGTATGTTTTGGCCAAAGTTGGATGTGTGTTTATGTATACATTTCAAATAATCTTCTGCTCTTTTGGAACTCACGCACATGTTGATTGAAGTCATCTGTCTTATAAGTAGAGATCTCAGTTGGTCTTCTTTTAACCAGTTTGTGGTTTTAAAACTGAAATCTTTACTTGTATTATTTGTTCTTCTTTGTTAAATTAATGTAATCAGTCATGTAAATGGAATTATAAAGATAGATTTATATTTTAGAAAATGAGAAAAATAAATTTTCTTTGGTTGTTACCATCCTTTTTATGTTTTTAAAGCGGCGGGGAAAAGTCTTAAGAAAAAGATATAAATGATATTTTGCATCAAAGCTTGTGTGTGTGTGTGTGTGTATTTGACATGTACATTATTTCTATAAAACAAATTTCTGTCATCACAAATGATAACTTCTCAAGCATCACATTTTTTCTGTTTTTTTTTTTTTATAAATCTGTCAATTAATATATTTTAAGAAGATTTATGGAATATGGAATGTATCAATATAGAATTGAACCAAGAGTTGGAACATAAAAATTTTCAGCCATGCTTTAAGCAAAGTTTTTTGTGGAAAGACTTGTAAATTATATTGTAAGCAGAAAAAAAGGCAGTCACATTAATAAAATCTATAATTTACTTACACAAATTTTATATTTTTAAAGAATCGAAACAAACTATTTATTATTCAAAATTAAATTTAAGGCAGATGGTGTTATCAGTAATACCTCCCCAACCAGTTAATGTAACTCTATTAAAGTCTTTTGTAAAAAATATTTTATTTTTAATCCTCATTACTAGCATGTAAATTACGTAAATTAGTAACAGATTAAAATTGATAGAACAACTTTCTGATACATTTACTACAAGTCATTGCAGCACAATCTATCTTTCAACACTTTTGAACATAAATATCAATAAATATTAATTCATTGTAAAGTTATAAAATATGTATATTAAGCAATTTAATTATACAATCGTTATTTGTTTTGTTTTTATATAAATTAATGTTGACTTTTATTACCATTTAGATAATAATTCGTGGATATGAAATGAAGGTCGCCTTAACAGCTTTCAACAGTTTTTTTGTAACACATTTTAACACATATTAAATTTAAACTGTCCGAAGTAATTTAAAATGATATTGACATGTCATAAATACACTTACATACTTACATTTTGAATTTAAAAATTATACAATATGTCTGTATGAAAATATTGTAAGTGCTACACTGTTTACCATAACAATTTTAATTGCAATAATTACTACTTACAGCCAGTTCCACAATTTCGATAGTTATCGTTTGCAAGCATTTTAAATGATAATCAGCTGATTTGCATCCAACTAACAATCATCAGCACGATAAGTGAAACGATAAATAATGCGAACGACAACGTAAACAGTTTAGTACAAATTTGTGTCCCATTAACTATTTTCGCTGCTATTTTTGCGAACAGAAATTTCAAAATTAGTCACTCACGTGTGCTTGGTCGTTTAATTATAGAGAAGAAGAAATTATTTTAAAAATTGAAAACAAATATTTATACTATACTAGCAAACTCGGCGAATCCCGCTTTTGGTAACATTTCGTCTGGGGATTAAAAGATGAAGAACAATTATTTTTTTTGTTTTATATTTGAAAAGGAAAAAAATTATATCATTGCACAACGGTAATGAAATCATTTCGATTACAAAAATGAAGTGGAATTTAGTTGAACTTCTCTAAGTAAAAAATGAAAGTGAATCCAAAGTAAATACTGAATCGAGGCGTTATACGTGTCCGCAAATTATGCATTTCGTTGAAGTGCTCTTTGGTTAACCATATTTTTTGTTTTTTGGTCTGACGTTAACACAAACAAAGTGGATGGTTTCCCATTTCGTAAACACGCAACGTATAGTTGCCCATGTGAAAAACAATGATTTTCCAAATTTATCCCGCAAACACTAAACGATTGGTCTTGCGACTTGTTAATTGTCATTGCGAACGCAAGCCGAACCAGAAATTCGAATCATTGGTATTCGAGGAATACATACACTTGCACCTGCGTACTTTCCGTTAATAATGGTTGCCTCAATCAAATTCGGCATAAGTCTCTTTACCGCAAGTCGAGTACCGTTGCAAAGTCGCGGTGGATTCAAATTACGCGATATCTTAATAACTGAACCAACTTCCAGTTGCAAGTTATGTGGTAGAAATCCTAGTAACTCCAGAGAGTTAAAAAACTCCGTTAGATAATTTACTGCATCATCGGGATTTTTAATAGAATCAACTGATTTGTATGTCACCAAATTCAGTGAAATTCTGTCCGTGCACATCATAATTCTTTGGGGGCGAGAATTGCTCGTTGACTTAACCAAGCATAATTCTGATACTTCTCACGAATGTTCGGAAAAAGATTTTCAATAAGAGCTAATTGAGAGTCCATAAATCGGCAAAAGTTGTTGGCAAGAGTAATTAATCCAGATGTCGCATCAACTGGGACTTTTCCATTCCCAACAGCTAACAGTTGTTTGGAAAATTGTACAGCACTTTGATCATTTTGAAGTTGAACTCTCATATTAGTGGTTAGCGACAATGTTTTTACGTTATTCCACAAAGGTGATGCCTTCAGGCAAGCATTAAATTCAGCTGCAGGCGTTGCACGGAGAATTACTGGCGACGTCTGCCTGAAATTGCCTGCCAACAATATCTTTCTTCGCTTAAGTTATGTGAATACACTTGTTGCTTGCTTGCATTTCTTGTCATTTTGGACTATGGACAGACTGGTGAATTTAATCTCAAACGCACGAATCACATAATTTACACAGTTCCACTTACCACCTTAAGGACAAATGCCGGCTGTTGAAGTTGAATAAAAATTTGCACAATACTCGTGATTGATTTGATGGTTTCCAATTGAACTGTTAGGAAACGAATAACTTTAACCTCAATTTCACGTGAATTATGTGTTAATAATTTTTTTAGAAATTAATTCCTTTAACGACTGCGCCAATTATGTGTTATTAAAATTTTTTATATGTATTTTTTATTAAACTTGAATCTTAAGACTCAAGTTAAAATAATTTCTTAATTCTAACTTAAGGTGAGTAATGACAGTCTTTTATGCTGACGTTACTGTCTGGCAAAATGTGGGAGCAAAAATAAAATGTAACTTAAAACTTATATATGCGTTTTCCTACACTTTGCCAGCCGATATTATTGGTGACGTGGTTTGTATTTAACTCGTGCGCATGAGTAGCTGTCAAACAATGTATCACGCATCGGCGCCATCTACTTAAAATGAAACGAAAAATTTTTCCTGAATTTTCTTTGCTATAAACCTCACGGAGCCTGAGACCTTTCCAACCGATGCAAAACCGTGTAGATCGGTTCGTGTGTTCTGGAGTTATAGCGTCAGGAAGGAAAACCCGACTCATTTTTATAAATTTAGAAGATTTATTTGTAACGGTATTTTAACAAGAACTCTGTTTTCTAAAAAGAAATAAAACAAAAAATTTTAATTCAGATGGTTCAAATTTTTATTGTATTAAGAAGCGAAAAGTTCGGCAATTACGAATGAAAAATGATATCTGGCAAAGGTTCACCACAACCACGCTGACAGATGTCGATTCTTTTATCAACGTTTTTAATCAGCTTTTGGCAAAATGGTGGTTCTAATTCGTAAATCACATCACGGATATTAAGTTTTAAAGCTGAAATCAATTCAATCGGGAAATTTGGCTTGCAACAAATTAATCGTTTCCTTGGCTGTGTCACATGAGGCACCGTCCTATTAAAACCACATGATTTCTTCAAAAAAACCAGCTGGTTGTTTCTGAATGAATTTATGGAATATACGGCGATGTGAATGGTCGGTCGGCTTCAATTCATGCACCAATTAAACCTTGTAAGGCTTTTAAGTCAAATCTTTACACAAAATTCGCCATGTAGTAGTAGTTATAACCCCAATTGTTGAAAACTTCGACTAACACTGTTGCTTTTAATTTCTTATAGTAAATGGTGTATACAGTATACCACCAAACAATACATGTATAGTAGGTAATGAATGAAACTTCAACGTATTACTAAAATTGCAAAAATTGAATGGATTTAAAAATAATAAAATGACTATCACTTTTCAATACTAAATTATAAATTAAACAAGAATTTACTTCAATACATAACAAAATATAGTTTAACTTCTTGTTGTCTCCTTCCTTTCATTTTAAAAGGTAGAAAACATGAATTTAGACATTTTCTCCACCTTCATGTGTACTCCTTTTTTTTCTGCTGCCAAACCAATCAATGATCATTAATATTCAACAAGGAGAAGAAAAGAAGAAAAAGAAATATTACCAAAGGAAAAAAGAAAATTTAAATAATAAAAAGCGAATATAAAAATAAGAGCCTCATAAGTTTAAATAACCATAGTTTGTAGGCATGAGTATCTTTAATAATATTGAATGTAGCATTGGTTTGTGGTCATAATAAAGGCAGTATTGAAATCGTTAAGCTTAAATGTTTAAAATAAAAAATAAACGAGGGTGGGCAAAATTAAATATACTACGATCATAACACTTATATAACTTGATCATTAAGAATACAATTTATTATCGGATAATGAAATTTTATACTTTTATCACCCTACGTGTTTATAATTGGCATTAAAATGTTCATGGAATTGTTAACTTACGAATGCCTCAATAAATATTAAAAATTTAGAGCTTCACTATTAAACTAGTAATTATTGAATAAGGCTTGCTTCCGAGGGTAGAATTATTTTTTAGAACTATATTTCAAACAACAAAAATTACTTTTAATAAGAAAAAAGGGTCATGTTAATTTTCTATAACCTTCTTGAACTACCGTTATACTTATCTACATGTAAGTATTTAAAAATAAAACATCTCAAATATTATTTTTGTCATATTATTTATTGAGTCTAAAATATTTGAGCTATCAATTAATTTGGAAATCTTAAATCAATCATACTTAATAATAATTAAGGTCATCTCATCATCGTATATAGTTTTGATTCCTCTAGTGTTTGACCATACGGAAAGGTCAATTTCTCCTCTTAACGTCTTTCCAGGCTGTTTCTTCGCAAATGGCGAGCGCTTTCGATGTGAACACATCGTTATCAAGCCACGTTCTTTCACGTACTGGTGAGACAGTATTTCTGGTCCAGGTTTTATCCTATAATCGTCGTGTCTACCTACGTAGTTAGAATGTCAGCCATCTGGCATTTTATGTTTAGAGTAATTTTAATATTTCCGCCTGTGAAAATTTCGTCTGAGGTTGCATTTACCTTGTCGTTTCTAATGTCCCTATCATTGGCGGAACAAACCTGAACAATTTAATACCCGACATTAATTGAAAACTATTTTTGAAAGTTGACATATCTGTTGTATACAAGTAGAAAACGGCTCACAGATTTTCACCTAAATGTTCTCCTTTTCTAAGTATAACATTTTTGTCAGTTAAATAAAACTCTTAGGTGCCCCTGTAGGCTAGTAGGTAGTGTACTAGCTAACATGACTAGGGGTTATGGGTTCGATTCTCAACAAAGACCTTTTTTTCACTACAAATAAAAATTGACTGTCAATGGGGCTGCTTAGTGATGAAGGCATAGTCACTGGCCACTGAGCTGTTTTATACCAGAGTTAATTTCCGTAACTATCCTTCTACTTTTACCACCTGTCGCATATCTTCTCTATCCCTTTCCTAACGCATGTAGCACGGTACTTGACTAAATAGGCATTGTTGCCTGAAGTGCTACTTCTCTTAAAAAAATAACACTCTAAAACTTAAAAGAAGCTTTAGTGTAACTTTGCCTTCAGGCTTCTTGCCACACGTAGTCAAACGTTTGTGATACGTCTATAATAAGGGCAGAATTTTTTTGCTTTCCTTAACATAAAACGACCATTGTTCGTAAGTTGCTGTCGAAAAACTCAAAATGTTTGTTGGAACCTAAAAAATGTTTTTACCTCAAATAAATTTAGTATCGTTAGTATAGTGGTAACTCTAAGATTTAAATTTTTAAATGTTGAAAGGGTATTATCTCATTTAAACATTTTGTTTATAAAATTAGGGAGCAAACAGGTGAAGCAAAAATATATTTTTGTAATTTTAATAACGTTTTACCCCTCGAATATTCTTCCCCTTTAACAACTATAATCAAAGAAACAAAAAAGCGTTTAATAAACTTGTAAATTCTAATAACTCGTAAGTAAAACTTAATTATAAGTGAGAAAAATATAATTAATTCTATTCAGACGAATAGAACATTTTAACCCATTGCGAATTTGAATAATTGCTTTCCAACTATTAAAATCTATATTCTATTCCACAAATGTTTACTTTAACGTTTGCTATTGAAGTAGCATCTTAAATATTCTTTTTATCAATATCGTAATTCTCTCTATTTGAAACGTGAATGGCCGGAATGCCAAATGCCAAACTTATGTGAACTAGTAGGTATAAATAAAAATAGAGCTGTATGTACATATGTATTAAATTACTATATTAACAGTTTGGGATTTTTTAATATATTTATTTAGACTAACTGGCAAATGTTTCATTAAGAATTTGTAATGCAGCTATTTATAACTTTTATAAACGCTATTACTTTTTTAGAGTAAATTTTACATAAATTTTGGTCCGTTAGTCACTCCCTACAGTGTTTCTAATGGTATCACGTAAATTACGTTAGTAATTTCTGATTTCACACAAACGAAACGAAGTCTAGACAGATATCGACCAGAACTTTTGGCTTCACAATGCTCCAAAGAAATAAAACATAAAATTTTCAAAAACAAAAAAAAAGTATCAATAAAGCACTAAGCAAAATCGCTGGATTGCTGGGATGCTATTACAGGTAAAAATATCCCTTAAAAATTTAGGCTTTGCGGAAATTTAGTTGGCTACGACATTCCGCCGTAGCCGCTATTACAACCAGAATACGCGCTTCACTCTGGGCTTAAAGTGCTCCACTCGGCCACGTTGTATCCAATAATTAAATCGAAAAGCCAATATGTGGATGGTATTGATAATATTGCGTTTGAAAAGTCAATCACACTAATTATCTTTTAATTTAGTCACGAACACCATTTCACATGGATCTTCTATTCTCTAATAATTTCAAAAAATTACAACATATTGTGGAAGAGAATTTATTTTAGTAAATGTTTCATTAAGAATCTGTTATGCAGTTATTTATAATTTTTATAAACTTGTTTATTTATTATTTTATTTATTTCGTATGGAAGTACAGGGTGTCTGCCGGGAAGGTATACTATTTTGTTTTGATGTCATTATGGTAAACAATATTCCTGACAGTTCATATTTGGCAGTCGTGAAGTAGACACGTGACAAATTTATTATGGAAAATATTCGATAAACCAACGTTAATCGTTAAAACAAAATCAATCATCGATTCCTTTGACGACGAGAAAATTACGTGAAATTTTTTCGAGAAACAACGTGCCAACAAAACTCACTATTTATCGTATTGTGAATGATTTCGAAAAAAGGTTGTCTGTGGGCAATTGCTTGGGCTACAACGTATTGCAAGGTCGGCTGAAAACATTACTGCTGCTCAAGAAAGTGTACAAAACAATTCACCAACCTCAATTCTACGCCGAGCTCATGAGCCTGATTTTCAAAAAACAACTTTGGCCGCAATTTTGCAAAAGGATTTGCATTTGTTTTATATGAGATTCAGTTGACACAAGAGCTTCACCCACATTATCATTTACGCCGCTGTACATATGTTAATAGAATGTTACAGCTCGCCCATGACAACCCCGATTTTCATGAAAAAATCATAATGAGTGGCGAGGCACATTTTCCTTTGAATGGATGTGTGAATAAACAGAGTAGTCGGTTCTGGGGAATGAGAAACCCACCAATTATTCAACAGTCACCTGCATTCATTAAAAGTGACAGTCTGGTGTGCAATTTGGTCAGGAGCGATCATTGGATCTTACTTCTGTGAAAAAGAAAACGGCGTAACGGTAACTGTAAGTGGAGAGGGATATCGTGATATGATTGAAAACTTTAATTTTACAATGGAATTACTGCGAGACCTCTTTCCACAACAAGTTATTTTAAGAAATGGTGATGCTGATTGATCTGACCGGTCACCTTTGACTGCTCCGGATTTCTTTATGTGGGTATATCTGAATAGCAAGGTATATACAAAAAAACCAGAAATGCTTTAGCAACAAAATATTCATGATAAAATTAATGAAATACCGCGTGAAATGTGTGAGAATGTAATGAAAAATGTGCTCAAAAGGGCTCGCATTTGTGAGGCCAACAAAGACGGACATTTATCTTATATTGTATTCCATACATAACTGCCGACATTAAATAAAACATTTATCAATATAAGATCCATTCTCTTTCATTTAATATCGATTGCAAAGAAATATTTGCAGTGCCGCAAAACAAGTTGATTATTTTTTAATCTTAATTAAATGTGGCAAATGTTAACTTTATTTTCAACGTCAAAAACGCAACGCAATTTTAATTTCACTGTTTTTATTTTACGCCTTTAAGAAACGTAAGCCATTTGTTTTACTTACCCAGCTGTTTTCAGATCAACTCTTTGTGCTTCCAATCTTAAAATATTACAGAAAGTATTCGCTTTTAAAACAATTACGAATATATCAAAAACTGTTAAAGCCAAATATGAAAACAAAGTTTTTGTGAAATAAGTATTTATTTTAAGTTATTTATTTAAGTCGTATTATTACGATTTATCTCGATTGTATATTAAAGGCGGGAGTCATATTATTACGATTTATCTCGACTGTAACTTAAAGGCGGGAGCCGTAGTACTACGATTTATCTCAACCGTACCTTAAAGGCGCGAGTTGTATTAGTATGGCTTGTAACCACATTGTGCAATTACTGTGCCACTATACATCTGTATTTATAATGTTTTGCGGTTTCAAGGTGTTCGACTGTTCAAATTTTACTTAAACTAAATTTCTAAAAGCTTCTATAGGGCTCACGCCAAAGTAAAAGAATATATGCAGATGATTTGTCTGACATTCATTGCGATAAAAGAGGGTGAGATATTGATAATAATGATATTGATATTGGCGAAAATGATTAAGAAAAGGAAATTACACATCAATGGACGGAAGGCGACATTCCACCTAATATAGAACCATTTTTGGAATGGGTGAATATTTTACCATAGAACGGTGTTAAAAGATCTTTGGATGTGTTCCTTGTTTATAATTTCTTAGAGATGTTGGTAAGAGAAACGAACCGATATCACCATCATAATGTTGGAAAATATGTTAAAAAGAAAAAAATAAAAAGGACGGATCTGAGTAATTAGAAAAATTTTTTAGGATTACTAATATCAAATGGGCCAAAGTCCACATCCATTATTAGAAACACCAATACTTCCAAAGATAATGAGTAGTAAAAGAATTAAAGAGATATGGAGATGAAGGCATTTTTGGACCAGTTTATGACAGTTTGGGCAAATAATTCAATACCGTATGTACACCAACACGAGAGACTTCACTGGACGCAAGCATCATACCATGGCGTGGAATATTGAGAGTTAAAGTTTACAATAACTCGAAAATGAAACAAAAAGCATTAATATGAAAATGCATTGTGGAGAAGAAAGGAGACTAGGGAGACAATATTAGATATTGTTACTCCTTACAAAGTTAAATATTACCATGTGTTAATGGTTAATTATTGTAACAGTGTAGATATAAACGAAAAGTTTGACTTAGTCCGTTATAGCTCTTTTCAAGTGAAATTTTGCAGAACTCGACTCGTTAAGTTATTACATAGCAATGTTCTCTAAGCAGTATTTGTGACTCTCGTTATTGAGAGAGTTATGGCGCATGACGTCCTTAGAATTATTTTTTCAACTTATTTTGCATTTCAATAACAAATTTATGTAGTTCTTTTAAACGTAATAATATTTTTGTGATCTGGCAACATTGCATCCTATCATTGCAAAGGGAGAGTAGATGAACAAAAGGTAAGAAATACCCACTGACAATATTTATTGCAAATACAGCAATAAATTTCAAAACACCATTCGCTAAGCACCACATGGGGTCTTTGAAATTGAAGATAAATTTTAAGGCGGCAATTTATGATTTGTGAGCATAAGTGTTGGTACAATGTCTATAGAGAGAAGTGAACAATTGGCATTGTGTATATTTTAATCTTGTTGTTAAATAATGAGTTTGGACAGTGGTGTAGGTGTGAATAAATTTTGTTTGTGACATTTTGTTTTGTATTGTGAAATTAACTTAAAATGTTTTTTATGGTTAAAATATTGATAAAGTTGGCAATTATATTTATAGCAAATTGCATTTTTCAACAGTTTGTTGATATTGCTTTAGATGTTTGCAAAAGTCTATTTCATTTGTAAAGAATATCTTTATGTTAATTGTTAGCAAAATACAGTTATTTTGCTGATAATTATTTTCCCCACCTATTAGAAGGATTTCAAAATTTTTTACCCGAAGTTATTTATAAGTTATTTGCCTGCATTTAGGGATTATAATAGGTTTAGCGGTTACCCATATATTTACTAGGCGTATTTAGGCTCAAAGTCGGTGCTAAACAGATGGAATAGCTTGTGGCATTAAGCAATAATTAATGGTCACTGAATGGCAGAGTTAGGATGTTATTAGCTGTTAAACTAATAAATTAGACGAATTTATTGCGTTTAACTGAAGAAGTTAAAATTCCAGAAGGCCAGCAACGGCCACACAATAATTTAAATATTTTAGTATTTCTCCGGTATGTAATGTAATGGTAGTTTAAATATAAATAGTTGACTCTACTCTGGAACCCCAACTCAACTAAGCATTTTCTAAAATCCCGTACCCTGGCTGGCTTGTAACAATTTAGGAGAATATAGCAATAGCTATTTTAAATTCGCATTCCCTAGAAATTATTGTAGATTCAGTTTAAAACAATTATACAATTATAATGGACCTTAAGTAAACTCTTCAAGTAACAGTAGGGCGAGTAATCAAATCATTTAACAGCTTTTGTTTATATACTATCAGCTGATCCATTTTGTAATTAACAAATAAAAATCTTAAAATAAAATTAGAACTTTTTTCATGATTCGACATAAACTTTTTAAAAATAAATTTAATCCAAATGTTAGTCCGTCAATAACTTCTTACAGTGTTTCTAACGGTATCATGCAAATTACCTAATTAATTTCTGATTTCCAACAACAGAAATGTTGACAGTTATCGATGAGAACTTCTTTTAAGAGAAAAATATAAATTCTCCAAAGTAAAATGTCAATAAAGCACTAAACAAATATCTATTTCAGGTAAAAATATCCCTTAAAAATTTTAGCTTCTTGGAAAATTAGTTCGACACGATATTCCGTCATGGAATAATATGTTCCACTTGGCCACATTTTATAAAATAACAAAATCTAAGAGCGAAATATGTGGATGGTATTGACAGTATTGCGTTTGATCATATCAATCAATACATATCAACTGTTAATTAAGCCACGGACACCATTTCGTATAGATACTATTTAATGAAGAATTAGTAGATCTTCTAAGTACGCATAATAGATACTTAGGGGATGCACAATGTATGCATTGTGCCAGAATTAGGTTGTGGGGAGGAGGAAAGTTGAAGTGGTGTGAATGTGACAAAAAACCTCTGGAGGGAGTTTATTCCATATATGAACTATATGAATATATATATGAATGGAGCTTCCCTGTAACGCGTAGTGAGATTTACTGGCCAATCAAGCACATACGGATGGGCTCTCAACTAAAAGCGTGCTAAATTCAAAAACTTGCGAGAAACGGGAACAAATTCCGTAATTTTATTAGAACACTTATGATTGTCGTAACTAAAACACAGGGAAATGCAATACACATTGCGTAGATGCTCTAGAGAATCAATAGAGTTGTATCCCTACTGTTCCCAATGAGCTTCTTAAGGATATCTTGTACGCGTTCGAAGAATTCCAAATTAGACCATGGGGCGCCGGCCCATATATGAGAGTTGTATTTCATTTTTGAACGGATATAAGTGGTATAAATAGTATGAAAATCGGATGGAGTAAAGTATTTTAAAAAAATACTATGTCCTAGTTTTGGATGAGTATTTGGACAGACGAACAAAAAAAAAATTTATTTAAGATTACAAAGATTCTTGGAAGAATCAAAATATTCGAAAATGTGTGACCATTTTACAATTTTGCCCATCATCCTTTTTACATATTTAACATTAAAAATAATACTTTAGAGGAAAATATAGCTTTGAAACAATTTTTTTATATATGTTTAAAGAGAACAATTTAAAGTTGTAATCCCCTTCTATGTAACTACAATTTAATTATAAGCAAAACCCTTAAGTTATGTTTTTTTTGTATTCTTTATATTTTGCCATATTTTTCTTAAGAAATCTTTACATATTTAATAAATAACACAACGGAAGAAAATCCTTTCATGGCGGCAGCGGCTTTGCTATAAAAATATTTTGTAACCCGTCATAAGACTACACTGTGAAAAATTAATATATATACATTATAACTGATTCGGTTTTTAAAAAGTCTTTATGATGATAATACACAGAACGATAACAGTTCAATTCTTATAGTGTAGAGTTATGTGTACGCTCGTAAATAAATAAATAAATTTTAGTCCTTTAGCACGTATGTATGTCTGTCTTTCTTCTGGAATTAAAATTTATGTTGTCGGTGAGCACAGGAAATTTTATGAATGCTCACATGAAATATGGAACATCGTTAAGGGCAATTCATAATAAAATATGAGTTTTAAGAGGCATACGTACATAAAAATATTAATATATAAATACAGTGGTGATGTTACCTATAAGCTTAACGTACAATGTTGTGATGCATCTGAAGGTAAAGTCAAACGGCGTAAATATTCAATAAAATAAAATTTATAAAACCGATATTTTTATAAAACACAATTAAAATTATTATGTTACATATAAAAATCTATCCACCATAACGAATTTTGGTTAAAAACAAAACAGAGATTTTTTACATACTTGTAATATTATTTGCCCCGTCTAACTGCAACCCAAGGTTAGAAAGTGTTGTAAATTGTCTGGGAAAAGTAAAATGCTGTGGAGAAGTAAAGTAAATTCTCCTCTGGCGCTGCTGATTCTATTAAAATGTGCACGTTTTAGCTGTGTGGCTGTTATTTTTATTTTTGATTTAGTGGAAGGAAAAATGTTTAAATTATTACCACAGGCAGGGTATTGGATTAAGAAAAGTTGCCGCTTATGAATAAAAAAAGACTAAATATTTTTTTCATATCTTTAAGGCAGCATTTGTTATACAAGCATAATATTTAATAAATAATAAAATGTTATGTAAGTTAATGAAATGAGAACTATTTTTGGTTTTTAACCCGCAGTTTGTAAAATCAAATTTACTCCAGAAGAACTACTGAAATTTTTAATCCACCAGCCTGCCGGAAAGAGCTGATATACAAAATAAGATATGCCGGTCTATAGATAATTAAAATGGTGCCCATAATGGGATCATCTACATTTTCGTAGGATTTTTTAAAATAGATTTTATTTGACTTTCATTTATCTTTTCGCTTTATTTGATTGAAAAACGAAATAAAACTTTGAGGGTACAAAAATTTTGGAATTCATTAAAAAATGGATATCAATTAAATGTCATTTTTCAAAGCAAAAAATTTCCAAAACAAGTTTGTATTTTTTATTTTATGCATAGAAGTATGCTTAAATAAATTATGAATAAAAAATAAAAAAAAATATTATTTGAAATTATTTTTAAATTAATTTACGTTGAAGGAAACATCCATTAAACATATTTTATTATTTATATTCTCATAAAATATTTATTATTAAAACCTATTAATTTAACCAAAAAATTAGCCAAAATTTAAATAATAAACAAAACATTTGTTATATAAACAACACTTGTTTTGGACCTGATTTCAAACACGGTCAACTTCGAAGGCGATTTCATTTTTGTAATTAGATAAATTTTTATTTATCTCTTATCTAATTTCTGGCTTTTGATAGCTAAAATAATAAAAAATTCAGTGTAAGCATAAAAATTGTTGTTTTTTGACATATGCTGCTGCACTCCTGCTGGTTTTTCTTGTCTTTTCATTTACATTAGGTTTGCGATTAGCCATAAATATAAGCGCAACTGCTCCAAACTAAAACTAATATTATGGTTTCTGGATTAACCCCTTTTAATTTTTCATAGTCTGGGATTTATATTCCGTTTAATTTATTAATTGTCATATGTAAAAGGAGATAATCGATAATTCAAATTTTTATTGTATTACGAAGAGAAAAACTCGGTAATTATGAATAAAAAATGATGTCTTGCAAATATCCCCCTCGACCACGCTGACAGAGGTCGATTATATCCATCAAAGTTTTTAATAAGTTTTTGGCAAAATGGCGGTCCTATTTCGTTAATCACATTTTGGATATTGAGTTTTAAGGCTGAAATCGATTCGATTAACTCCTTAACATAGTCCCACGATGTGGTTGGCACTTAACTGTTGATTATTGTGAATTACGCAATCGGAAAATTTGGTTTGCAATAAATTGGTCGTTTTATTGGCTGTGTGATATATGGTGCCGTTCTGTTGAAGCCACATGTTACTGATATACACGTCGTCAAGGCCAAAATTGAGTTGTTCGCATCTCGCGGAAGCGTGATCTATTAACCGTTACCGCATTTCCATGCGTGCAGACCACATAGCGCACCATACAGTGACACATTGAGCATGCAAAGGCTTCCAAATAATCGCTCTAGGATTTTCAGAAGACAAAATGCGACAATTTTGCTCGTTGATATACCCTGACAAGTCAAAATGGGCTTCGTCGGAAAACAAGATTTTTTCAGAAAAACTAGCCGGTTACTGCTGAATGAGTTAAATCTACGGCGATGTGTACGGTCGGTCGGCTTCAATTCCTGCACCAGTTTAACCTTGTAAGGCTTTAAAGTCAAATCCTTACGCAAATCCTGGATTTTCATAACACCAATTGTTGAGAACTCGAGGAATTGACAAATTTGGGTCTGCTTCAACAATATGGCTTACGACTGCGATGATTTCAGTTGAGCGACCCGGTCGACAATGCAATGGTGTTCGCGCATTTCGTAAAGAGCTGTCGACTCAAATTTAGCGACCATATTCTTATCGGCGGTCTCAGAAGGACGATTATGTTGTCCGAATATTATGAATAATAACAGAACCATTATTTTCATAGTAGGTTTTATTTATTTCAATGCGATTTTCGTGCGAAATTGTATTCATTGTAACAATTGCCAATGCATCTACTACAAACACGTCATAAAAACTAAATGTCAAAACTATCATGTTGTTGGTGTTGCCACAATTGAGAAACAAACTTCTTGCTGAAAACCCCTATATAAAAAAAGATGAAAAGATTATTAACAATTTTAAAAAACTAATATTCATATAAAATTTATTAAGCTCAGTATATAGTCTTAAAACGATTAACACTTAGCATAATTTCATCTGAATATTTTAATTACCATTGGATTAAAATGGATCGTAGGATGAAATGGAACGTTAAATGAAATATTATTGATTAAAAATCTGAAATTGAGATTTTTCTCACAAAAATACTAAACAAATTAAATACAAAAAATCACTTAGTAAAGTGATCGTGAAATTGTGAGGATGAAATATTTTCACAGTTGCATAATTGGAACAAAAGTATAGAATAAAAATTCTATTCAATATGAAGCGGGTTAAAGCTACTGTAAATATTTACAATTATTACAAAGCTTAGTTAACTAAAGGGTGTTTATTTCGTGAATGGTAACACTTAGCTCATGTTTGATTTGACAGATGCTTAGTTTTCTCCTTCCGCTAAACAAATATGGTTGTGTATACGCTTGAACAACGCTGGGAAATATTGCGACATTACTTTGAAAATCATAGTAATGTTGCAGAATATGTGCGCAAATCGCGTACGGATTTTGGAGAGAAGCACCGTCAGCTCCGTATTTCGTTATCTTGTAAAAAAGTGAAAGAAACTGGCATCCTCATCGACAAACCAAATTGTGAATAGCCAAAAACAATGCGTACACTCGAGAATATTGCTGCTGTGACAGAAAGTGTGCTTGAAGTGCCATCAACATCAATTCACCGTCATTCTCAACAATTGAACATTTCAGAGGCATCATTGAGACGAATTTTGAATAAAGACCTTGGTATGACGCCACACAAAGTCCTATTGGTTCAAGAGTTGTAGCCAAGTGACCATCCGATGCGTTTTCGCTTCGCTAAGTGGGCCTGCGATCGACTTACAGAAGATGCAGATTTTGCAAAAAAAAAAAAAAATCTTTTCAGAGGAAGCTCATTTTAATCTTGGCGGATATGTAAACAAGCAAAATTGTCGCATTTGGGGCACAGAAAACCCTCACGCATACATTGAAAAGCCGACACAACCAAAACCAGTCACAGCTTGGTGCGGATTTTGGTCCAGAGACATAATTGGGGCATTTTTTTCGAATATTTGTAAGGAGTGGCCATTACAGTCAATGGCGATTTTTATCG
This sequence comes from Trichopoda pennipes, assembly GCA_030448955.1. Classification (NCBI taxonomy): domain Eukaryota; kingdom Metazoa; phylum Arthropoda; class Insecta; order Diptera; family Tachinidae; genus Trichopoda; species Trichopoda pennipes. Next base: position 7,306,294 of record JASKUP010000067.1, read on the forward strand.
GGCCATCTTAGACAAATTTTTGTTCACAAAAATGGAAGAGGAGGATATTGGCAACATTTGGTTTCAACAGCACACAGCCGAAGCTATACTCGATGTTTTGCGCCCTATTTTTGAAGATCGCATTATCAGCCGAAGAGCTGATGTCGTTTGGCCACCTCGGAGCTGGGACTTGACACTGTTGGACTATTATTTGTGGGGTGCTGTCAAAGATAAGTGTTTCGCCGACAAGCTAGAGACAATTGACGCTTTAAAGGACAATATTTGTGAAGCCATTGGTGAAATACAGCTGCACAAAATCGATAATGTGCTTAAAAATTTGGCCGATCGTGTAGTCTACTGCATGGCCAGCCGAGGCAGCCATTTGAATGAAATAAAAAGAAGAAAAAATAAAAAGAGAAATTTGGGAAAATATTCAGTAGTTTTGTTTATAGCATTTAAAACAAAATAAAAAGTTATTTATGTCGGACCCTTTACTTGCTTAACTGAAATTTCTGCAATTTTTTACCAATGTAATAATTTGTATATGGAGTGTTTTTTATAGAGGTATAGAACTTTTCAACTGGCTGTCAAGTGATTTACCTTTAGTTTGGTAGTTTGACATGAATAGGCTAACTCCAGAACAACGCTTTCAAATTATGAAAATTAAGCCCAAAATAATAATGCCGTTAATCCCGACTTTCATAAGAGAATTATGTTTAGCGATAAAGCTCACTTTTGTGTGAATGATTATGGCAATAAACAAAACAGTCATATCTGGAGTGATAAGAATCCTAAAAACTATGTTGAGACACGGTTATATTCAGAAAAAAATGACTGTCGTGTTCCTTATGGGATCACAGGGTCATTATTCCATACTTCTTTAAAAATAATGCTGCTCAGTGGTCAATGCTGACCATTATAACTAACATTTTCTTTCATCAATTCAACAATCATGATGTGCACGAGCTGTTATTTCAACAAGATAGCACAATCTGTCACCCAACTGGTGCCACAATGGATTTATTGAGGGAAAGGTTTGGTAATCGCATATTATAAATGCAACAGGATTTTTTGCATATATTTTTATTAAATACTAACAGTTCATAATAGAAGAAATAAGTGCTTTAAACAGTTCTCTAATGTAGTAAAGTTTACCTAAGCATACATCTAAAAACTACTAAAGTAAATATGTCATTGAAGTCACCAGAATATTTTATCAAAATTACATGAGTAAAACTAAAAGTTTAGTACTTTTTCTCAACGAAATCGTGATAATTCCGCCTTTTTGTTGATAGTCTATAAATGCTCCTAATAATTGGCAGAACGAACAGTTAGAATCAAAAACGTAACGCTTTCTGTAAATATAATAATTGTGGTTGAATGTTAAGTTTTTGGAATTTTCGAAAACTATGAGCTTGATCTCATTTATTTAACATCTTTCCGGATTCATTTATTCACCGAATCATATCTGATACAGCAGAATGTAGGTTCATTGTTAACCGACTCAAAAAAAAGTACGTGAGTAAGAAGCATACGCTTGCAGTCAGTTCGTTAACTTAAATGTTGAGGGTCCTTACCCTGAGTGAGTGTCATGAATAACTACAAAGCTTAATAGTTAAATGTTTTAAAATAACCGGGTGACTATCGAGATTATTATATTATATTTATTTATCTTTTGTCTATAACTTTAAAACTGAGAGTACAATTTATACATTTTTTCTTTTAATTTGTGCGGACTACAAAACTGTTAATTTAAACTAAAATTGAAAGCAAAAATGTATATAAATTACAACCGTTTAGAGCACAACCTTTAAATTTCTTACCATTTAAAATAATTTTTATTTTCTTATACAGAACCTTTGCACTTTAAAACCGTTTTATTCTGTTTTTTTAAATTTCACATTTACTTTCTTAGCCTCGCTACTAAAATTTGCTGTGGTTAAGAAGCTAAGCGCTTATATTATATTAGTTCTCATATATTTATTCATTTTTAACATTATTTTTGCCATAGCCATCCATATATTTACAACACTAAATTGTTATATATGTATGTTGCCTGTTTGCCACGTCGGGTACCGCACACCATCTTTTTGTGTTATTTTTTTAAACACAAATAATAATAAAGTTGTTGGTCTTGCCTTAAGCAGGAAAGAATAGCAAAAAAGAATAAAAAGAGTTTCAAAAATGTAGAGAAAAATATGGTTGGGCATTATTTATGATTACATATTTTATGTTGCCATTATTGTTATTGTATTGATATTCGTGAATAATGCGTTGATTATAAACAATTGGTAAACGAGACAATTTGACAGAGTGTTGTTTTGTACCGCTAATTTAAGTTGATGGGCCAATATATAACAGTGGGACTGAGCAGTATTATTATTGTGAGGTACGCTAAAAAAATACGGCATGTTCCGAAAATTAAGTTTAAAGTTTGCTCAGTTAACAAAGAGTTTAAAAATGTGTAGTTTACGTTTTGAACGCTACTTACTAGAATATATATTTTATTTGTAAAAAGTGTGTGTGAGCATGTTATTCCTAAAGATACTGACATGTAATTTCCTTTTTCTCGCTATTTTATCTGCGGTTTTAGTCATCATAAAATCAAAGTTATATTTTTTTAAACACCTGATATTATTGTCACTTGTTACATTAGGCTACCTTGGCAGAACATCAAAATCTGTGCCTTATCATCCGATATACAGAATTATTATTTCATAATGTTGTCCGCGTAGTCAGTACAATATGTATACCCTCCTGGGGGCACATTTATCGGCCTTTACAGAATACTTGACTAACTAGAACTGTGCTGCTGGGGGTATAAGGGAGCCCAGTCCCCTGAAGGCAAGCAGGGAGTCAACTGGAACCTCCACGTTATTTCAAAGGGAATCAGTAGGCCCCAGACTTCCGCTAGTAGTCTTTTTAGACTTTTAGCTGTTCTCTGACTGAATATTGAGGTTGGCCCTTCGAGAGTATCATGGTGGTTGTGATTTTGCGGCCCCAAGCATGAACTGATTATGGTGGCCAGGATCATCTCGCCTTTAATAACACCAACAGGTGAATTATCCGAATACAGTGAGTATGCTAGTCATGTGTTCTGGAGCAGGAGTTGGATAGTCTTCAGCTCTTCAGCAAGAAGTAGTGGTTTGCAACCCTGCTTTGGAACCGCTGAAATTGCAACTAGGAAAGACCTGTTGCTAGAATTAGTCTTCGGCTTCCTAGGGCGTGAATGACGTTGTTTTTCATTCCCAGTGGTTTGACCACCATCTGATTAAGGCTTACGGCCAGGTGCAGATATAAATCTTATCACGAAATAACTTAAATATTCGGTTTTTCAACACCAACAAAATTATAGTTTTGCCATTTAGGATTTTGACATATTCGTAGTAGATGCATTGGAAATTGTTACAATGAATTCCATTTCGCACGTAATTCCTTCCTGAGCGTGACACATCCCATGCATCATGGAACCGGAGTAACACTTTCTGTTTTTCAAGAGTGGATAGTAAGCTGTGATTACAATGCTGCAAATTAAGCCAATGGCCTAAAGATTCGAGTTCTATGAAATAAAACTTTTCTTCTCCAGAAATAAATTTATTATAAAGAGATGATGAATTAATGAAAAGATTAATAATTTAAACAGAAAAGTTTCTCGTTATGTAAATGTGCGCTATAAACAAATAAATTGTACAAAAAGAAAAGAAAGATGTAAAGAAGGGTGTATCATATTAGAAAAACTAAAAATCGGAGATAAAAAATAAAAACTCTACTTTCCATACAACAACCCTTTTTTTTGTTATAATGGGACCTGCATTTGTATGACCCCTATTTATGAAATGCATTGTGCTGGAACTAACACATTTATTTGCCAGAATAAGTATCATAAGGAATAATGAAAACAATAGGAAAGATCCCTGTTTGTAGTTTTTATTTCTGTATGTGGTCCAATAACTCTAAAAAAGGTATGGCAGCACAAACAAACGAATTGTATTTGATATTCGTTCTGACAAAGGTGGCATAGATAATAGGGAAATCAAAATGTGAAGGCATTTCAATAATTCCTTTGCAGCCTGAAAGATATGCTTGTGTCATCCATAGTTCTTTAATATTCTTTGATATCTATAACAAACATTATTACAGATACATCCGACCGTATACCTATGTGAAACCATTCTTAACTGTAATAAAAGTAACGGCACAGCCAGAGTAGCAGCATCATCTCTACGACTGCTCTGGAAGTACTTTTTAGCAGACAATAAATAGAATTAAGGGCACCTGGGGACAACCTAAAAACTGTGACTTTGTTTCACAAAGTGGATTGCATGCTCTTGATCTTAAAAAGTAAAATCTTAGCTAAAACAACACGTAAACGATTTTAGACATAGGAAAGCGAAATCCTCCTCCTATAACTGTCGCTACCAATTATTGCTTATATCTTGAACTAAAATTAAACTACTGTCTGTCCCCTGATTTAACACTTATGTATAAGGCTTGACAGTATACGTTTAGAATCAAAAATTGGATTTGTATTATTTTTCAGCCATATATTTTTTAACCTCCCATTTTCTGTGATTCCGAAAATTGTCCCGCAAATTGGCAAGCACATGAGAGGTCAGCATATATAACATATATTACTCTACAGAAGTGCTGCGGAGTAAAATAATTGCATGTATCTCCTTTGCATATATTAATTGGAATATTCATCTAAAATGATTTTTCTTTTAAAAAGCTCCACTGTCTACAAGGTTACCCATGTTCAATAAATTTATGATATTCGTATAAAGATGAATGAAACTAAATATCTACCGCATCCTTCTTCACTTTAAAATATAAACTCGAAAATTATAGTTCAACTAAGATAATTTAACATTATTCTTGTTATTCTTAACAACAAAATAAATATTTTCTGTTTTTCTCTTAGTTTGATTCGATTGTAAGTAGTCTGTTGCGGCATCATGCACGGATCAGATCAATTTAAAAAACGATTCATGCGCAAAAAAATGATATAAATTATAAAACTCATGAAAAACTAAAATATGATGATAGTTTATTACGTTGCAATGGTCATCGGCTAAATCGTTAGTTTATTTATTTTTTTCATATACGTTTTATGTAGCAACAGCAAAAACAAAAAGATATAATAAAACACAAAACAATATTTGTGCAAAAGAATATCGGATATCGAGTTCTCTATCAACAGGGGTTTCATTTACCAAGCATAGGATATCGAATCAATGTACAAGATACGTGTATGAACATTTTGTTTAAAATGATTTTTAACAATTTCTATGGCTTTCATTTTGGCAGTCTGATGAAATTTATAGAGTTTGTTGTTTATGATGTCAGGTGAAATAAATAATAAATTTGTTATTTCAGTTCATCCCGCGGGGGATATCGCTACGTCCAAAAGCAAAATCAACAACAGCAAAAGCAATAATAAAACTCTATATCATCAACATACTCTTATAGTTGCTGCAATACATATTTATTCATGGCATGCAATCATAATCATAACAGTGAAGTAGAAAAGGCGAAACTTTGGCACATGATTTTTTATCAATACAAGCACCGCTGTCCTGTTTGAGTATGTTGTTAGCACAATAAAATGCTTTGAATTGAGTGGGAATGGGAGGGTGTCGATATGTTTGGTTATTTAATAACAATTTTGGCGGTTATTTATTTATTATTTTGTATTATATTATTTTTTGTTTATGTAGAGTTTTTCAGCGGTTACTTGCACTTTGGAGTTAAATTAATGCTTTCAGCTTTTATACGGCAAAAAAGTAAGGCAGCATCTGCTAGCAAGAGTGCAAAAAGGTCACATGTTGTTGGACAGCTGCCTTCCTGCTGTTTGGTAATAAAAACAGATTAACGAAAAGAAAAACGAAAGCCCAAAAATTTATTATGGATTGCAGTTGAATTTTAAATTTGGAATTTAATAGAATTTTCTCGTGTGAGAAAAATTGGGACATAATTAAAAAAAACAAAAAAACAAAATTACTTATTTCTTTTTTTAACAGTTAAATAAATAAATGAAATAACAAGGAGGCATGAGTACAAGGATAATTTATTTAACAAGCATATACAAAGGTTAAGGCATTCCGAAATAAAATACAGCACTTTTAAAGTCTAAAAAAGAGTTTTAGTATCAACACGTCAAATCGTCTTCCGTTCATAACTCTTATATAAAATATCTGATATATATATCAACTGCTTTTAGTTTAGCTTCATCTGGTTATCTAATGGCAGTTTTTACGCTTCAACTGCTAAACTGTTCTCATTTCTTTCAATAACTCCGTGATATGTTGAGTAAATGCTAAATATATACAAGAAAATTCTTGGCCGTTCCTTGAACTAAAGTTCTCTTTTACTATTGTTGAAATTACCAATTGGCTGTAGGTGAATATGTTGAAACTCATCGGCGTTACCACTGACTTAGCTTACACTCTCCTGAATTCTGCACAACATTACATAAATCTATCCCATTGACAGACAGGCAGAGACTGAATTTTATTTCTCGCCCATAATAAGAAAACTCAGTCTACGTTTTGCCTCTAGTTGGTAAGTAACAAAGTTTTCGTAAAGCAACAGCTATTGGTATGTTTTTCTTAAAGATCCTGCCTTCTGGATGCTATTGTTTCTTGGATACAAAGCAGCACTAGCTGCCTCAGCCTGCAGGGCCTATCAACACAGCTCGCTTTATTATTGGTTATTTAGATTTTATTTTAATCAAATTATAACACCAACAATTTTTTATAGCTTAACAAACAATTGTTTTTAAAAGGTTAATAGCATACAATACTGTATCTCCTACCTGCTGCACGTAGTCTTGATGGATCTCTTCGGGAGAAAATGGCGTTACCAGTCGCTTGTGCTAGCATGAGCCTCAAACTGGAAGAGATATGGGGCTCTCGAAGTCCCATCAGCGAACTTAATACACCCACACTGTTACCGCGGGAACCAGTTACCACCAGGACTGCGGCCCTGTTCTAGATATTGGTAAGGCCTCTCGGGGAGATACGTGCTGGCTATTAGTTTAATCGGTGCTTTGAAGAAAGTATCCCAAGAGATGACTTAACACCCAATGTCCTAGCTTGCAAATGCAAGAGGAAAAGTAGTTGGATAGTCTTCAACTCTTCAGCAAAGCTTAGAGTCATGGTCTTGCAACTTGAAAATTGCGACTAAGGTGTGTTTTCGTCTTAAGGCGCGGATGGCCACTTTTCCTGCACCCAGTGGTAAGACAATCTTCAAATTAAGGCCAAACAGTCAAGTGCTACGTTAGCCTTATCACATACATTACATCACTATATATCTTTTGTGAAAGTTGAAGTGAATAAAGGCAAAAAAATACTGAAGGAAATTTAAAAAAAAGGATAGAGAATTAATTTTAAATTTTATGCATATAATTTTCCTGTTGCTTTTTACTATTTTACTAGTAATTTAGAACTTTTTTAGACACTGTATATTCTATATTTTTTATGGATGTTCTGTCATGAGTATTTTTTAATTACCGCAAGTTTTTCATCTCAATGTTGCTCATTTTAATTCATTAAAAAAAAAATTTTTTTTATTATCCAACTCCGCATATCCATATGAGCTTATTATCTATAACCCTCCTGAACAATAATTTAAGATAGGATTTTTCTATAGAAATTGAATGTACACAGGTTAGATTTAATGAACTATAGAATGTCTGTTGTAGTTGGTGACCAATTTTATTTGCTGACCACAAATAATAAAGTAATTTGTTCTAAAATATTGAATATTTTATTATATGAAAAAATTGTGTTAATCTTCTTAAAGCAGTATTGTGTAATAAAGGTGTGACTTTTAATAATTCATCACTTTCTTTAATATTTCATTTAATGAATAGTACTTGATTTAGATACAAAATTATCATTTTGATCTGTGTAATCACAGCCCTACTTAAGGAAAAGGTAAGTCTACAAAATACATATAGGGTAACTAACACACAAAACGTTGCCAAAAAACTTAAAGATATCAAGATAACCGAAAACACGCAACTCACTTCCTTTGAAATCAAGGATCTATATACCTCAATAGCAACACAATAAATAGTTTATACGACCACCAATGCGTCACCGAAATTATAGATATTGCAAAGGTGATAATAAAACAGAACTACGTTAGATTTAATAACCACTTTAACAAATTAGATTTGGCATGGGAAACCTAATTCTGCAACCTTCATGGAAATTTTCATGCAATATCTCGAATTACTGCACGTAAAAACACTAATGAAAAAACACAAAATAACTTATTATACAGCATACTACAGATACGTGGATGACATTATATGCATCCTTGAAAAGGACAGCGCCAAACAAATTTTAATCGACTTGAACACAATCCATATTAACATTATATACACAATGGAAAAATAACCAGATAGAGATTTGCCTTTTTAACTTTTGAGACTTATAGAAAACCAAGTATGACGGATACTACCTTCCAGGTTACCTCGAACCACCCTACCCAACATAAACTAGCAGCATGTAGACATATGATACACAGACTAAAGATAATCCCACTTACTGCAGATAAAAGAACTGGACTTAATTTACACCATAGCTAAAAATAATGCGCTTCAAACCCGCTACTATCGACAAACTGCTTAGACAATGCAACACTAAAAACAGGAATAAATAAAACAAAGAGACAATTGATATAATACGACGTCGCAGTTTTACTTACAATGGATGCAAAATATATAGATTAACTAATTTTTTTCATAAAGGAAGTTTACTCACAGCAACACTCTGAGACATAATTTCAAGGCATCGACAGAAACAACTGGCAAATTTAGTTTCAGTGGAGTATACATACTTACATGTACCTGTTAACATACTTATATAGGATAAACTGGAGGAGCCCTAAAGCAAGTTTTACAGAATATATACGCTCGTACAAATGAAATAGAAAAGGCTCCAACTTTGTATTACACCTTGACACTCACAGATACGCAGCAAGGGAAATCGTTGATTGTTTGACATTAGTACATCCTAGCAAAAATGGATGGAGACTAGACATTTTTAAAAACATGTTAATCTACGAACAGGTAAACACGAGCTCAGCTACAATTTCCCCACAACTGAAACTACTCATACACTGTAACAAACGAAAGACACCCTCAGATTGACACACTCGACACTATTTATACTAACATACCTAACTCTTCAGTATTATCTAGGACGCGACTTGATAATGATGTCATCGTATTGAAAGGGCTCGCCAACTGTACCAAACAAACAGCCAGTAACGACGGTTTTCACATGAAGGCATGTCAACAGTATCTGTGTAAACATTAGTAAACGAAGTATACTTAAATTATTCTACTGTTAGCTTTCTTTGAAAAATTATATATTTAGCTTAATATATAATATTATTTATAAACAATAGTTTAGAGTAGCCTTCTATTTTACTTTTTTAATTGCGAGTTGGTTAATTTTAGAAGATTAATCTAAAAAGATTAATTAAAATTAGATTTTGTTAAGTTAATCCTTTGCTCCACTCCTTTTTCCAAATTCTTTATTTCAAAATAAACATAAAAGAATAGACATTCTACATAAATATTTTACATTCTACATAAATTTTTACTTAATTGAATTTTTAAAATTAAGTTTTTGTATTAATATTTGGTATCGGATAAAACTAGATAAAATTCTACTTCACTATATAAATTTTCAAACATCTATCTTGTCAGCTGACTCCGTAGTGAGCTGTCAAATTTAAAAATTTTTTGCAATTTTTTTAAAAAGTGAAAAAAGCAAAATTCTGCATTTAACGAGTCCGTAATTTCCAAATTTAACGTTAACAAAGTGCTATTTTAAGAATAGAACCTTTAACTTCAGGTATTTAAGTGTACAAAAATGATGTAGTATTTTTGAAAATATGTGTGAAAATATTTTTGACGATTTTTTTAAAAAATATCTAAAATAGGCCTATTTTTGATGTTTCGTGAACCATAACTTCTAAGTTAGTTAAGGTTGGCTTTTGAATCATATATTGGAATCTTAGCTTGATAATGCAAGCAAGAATATTTGCGTTGTTGTTGCTCCATTTTTTGCTATTAACATTTTTCTGTTTAAAGTGGTGTTTTTTCGAAATCATGTATTTAACAAAACTGAGTGTCTACTCCACTTATCCTATAAAATACCAACAAAAAAGTGGCAAGCAAGGTAGGATGAGGATAAGAAAATAGTTGCAGACACAAAGTCACGAATTTCGAGAACGAACTGGATTAATTGTGGATCAGCCAAAGCCAGGTTCCGGAAATACAGCAAGACGTTTTTTTTTAAATGCAGAAATATCAGCAGAAAAACGGAAGTTGATTTGGCCTTAATAAAAAAAATGCGCACAATATATGTTGTTATTTCATGTGGTCACGAAATCCACCAAGAGAATTTTCGCAATTTTGCTCATAACACTGCAAAGTACATTGTTGAAAAATATACATGGTTTTGTATGACTCCTACAATACATAAATTTTTAATTCATGTTCCCGAAATCATAAAATATGCCCTTTACCGATTGGAGAACTTTCAGAAGATGCTCAGGAAGCCAGAAATAAGGATCTTAAAAATTATAGAAAACACTTTGCTCGCAAATGCAGACGAGAAAAGTCGATGAAGATATTCTAAAACGATTTTTTCTCAGTACAGATCCATTCATATCTAGTATAAATAAACAAAATGAGCGGAAAGAAAATAAACAATTATCAAATTCCGAACTACAGCTTTTGCTATCGCCTATTATTTTTCAAGAAATACATGATAGTGAGAGTAATGATAGTGAAGATTATAATGATAAAGGTGAGGATGAACAAAATGACACAGATGAGGAAGATTATGATGCAGATTGTTAAAACAATTAATGTATAATATATAATTTTTTTCTTAAATACAAACAAAATGCATAAAACAATTTAAATATTGTTTTTTATTAACATTTTATAAAAATTATAGAATTCATGAAATGTTATCGTAAGGAGAAATAGGAGTTTAAATTAATTATGTAGAAATATTTATATATGTATATATTATTTTTAATTTATCTTTTTAATAATATATTCAATATACTTTAATTTTAAATTTTATTTAATCATTTATAGCTTTCTATTTTAAATTTACAACAAAATTTGTAAATTAAGCCCATTTTCCACAAAATTGAAAAAACGGTCCCAAACAGACAAAAAAATTTTTTTTAATGTTTTTTTTTGTTTAATATGGTTTCTTTTTAAGTGTATGACAATTATTGATAAACAAAAAAAAATTATAAAAATTTATTTCGTTACTTTTTTAAAAAAGTTTTAAAATTCTTGAAATCCTTCAAAACCCAAAATCAGAATTTAAATGTTCATATGTTCATATTTATGCTAAATATGTATTTATTTTTTTATTTTTTAGAAAGAAGATAATGTAAGCTTTCGTTTGCTTCTCACTTAAAAAAAACACTTTCCATTTTAAAATTACGGCGAAAATTCTGAAACAAACTATAATTTTCCAAAAAATAAAAATGTCTATAAAATCGTTAAAAAAATTTTTTTCATGAATTAGTCGCCACTTTCGATGTTATCGAACCCACTGTGCCACGTTTTAAACTTTTACTAAAAACGGCGGAGAAATAGATTTCAAGTTTTCTATCATCTAGTCGCTATCTGTTGAGATATATATATAGCGTATTAGACCTTATAAATCAGCTAAGATGATTTAAAATTATAGTTTCCTTTTTTTCTCAAATATTGGGAACCTGTTGCTTCTTCCAAGCAAATATCTACCTGATTTTAAAATTTTATTAAAATAGGTCGAGCTTATTAGGAGTGATTTTTACAAACACTCTTTCAAAGCCATTTAAAATTTTTTGCACACATTTTTCAGTATAAAAATACGAACGCTTAACAAATTTCGTAGAAGCTTATTATAATTATTATTTTCTTTTTAAATAAATATATCTACTTATATACTGAGAGGTTTCTTAACTTAAGTTTTGAATACTTAATGTTTTGTAGAGGTTGTTTTTTTTGTAATTAATTATGCTGTTTTTTGTAGTATTTTTTAAACTTAATGCCACATTGCTCTAAGCCCTTCATTACAATAATATAACAGCTTATCTGATAGCAAATCGTGTCGGTTGACGCCTCTTCTTCTTAAATTTTAACAACACTCTTAACTCAGGGGGCATACCACAAGCAAACCAGCAAATTGTTACTGCTCCATAAAAAGTCAAGTCATACATTGAAAGCATGGCATTGTTGTTAAGTTGATTTTGTATTTCGCTAGTGGATTTAGCTTTTGGGTTGCATTTTTTTAGTAACAGCATATAAAATTATGAGTATTTTCTTTTGTTGTATTATGCAGTGCGCAGGCGCGCACGTTTCCTTGTAAAAATGTTTAACATCTTACTAAAAATAGGTGTATCCCGACAAAACAAAAACCACAACAAACTTCATAACTTGACTATTGTTTGCTTGTTTTACAACTTATTCGCTAAGAGCTACTTTTCAAGCATAATCAAAGGCGAAAAAAAAGGCAAACAGCTTAAGAAACAGACAGACAGACAATCATTTAGATTGCCAGCCAGACGAAATGTTAAAGAAAAAAAAAATAACTATGAGGGAGATATCTCAATTTGGCTTGTATTGAATTAAAAGTTTTGCTTATACAACCTTTTGATCTATACAAAAACTTTATAGCGTGAAAAAGGCAAAATAAAATAAAAATCATAATAAAATACTGAAGTTTGATATCGTGCTCGATTTGGCTAAAAATAAATTTATGACAACCATCAATTAATAATTGCATGTAACAGCCAGCAGTTGCTTAAAGAAACCTTTTGTTAACATCAGTGGCAGCTTATGATGTTGCGAGAGTAATTTTTTTGTCTTTTTAACTGCAATAGAAAATGTGCAAAAAATAAATAATATAAAAAGCATTCGGTTCAAAATCCATGAAAAATTTATTCTTGCAATTCTTTTTTTTTATTTTTGACGTTGTTTTGAAGCCTATGGTGGCCATATTTTCAAAACTTTACTTCGTTTAAAAGAATTTAATAAAATATGTTGCGATGCGTTTGGCTAGTTCTCTGTAGAACTTAGTAATGAGCAAGCTTATGTCAGAGCAACGATTGAAAATTACTAAAATTGATTTGATATTGATTTTCCGTCATAAATTTGTTCAGTAATGATGTTTCGGCTACTTGGAAATGAAAGACAAACAACCAACAAGTCATGAAAGAACTATATCATATAACGTGAGACACTTTTAATTGAACGGCACCGTGCTATCCAATTGAAAATTGCACTATTATTTCAACAATCTAAACAAAAGCTTCATGTTAAAACAAAAAAGCGTTACTAAATCGCAAGTACTGCTCAAAGAGTAATAGTCAACATCTTTGACCCCCAAAAAAAAAAAAAAACAAACAAAATAAATATTTTTCATCACCAAACTGTGATGAAAGACGTAACAATAATTAAAATAAAAATAATTTCAACAAGGCTAATATTTTTGTTTAATTTGACTAAATTCAACTAAAATTATTAAAGAATTTTATATTAACGAGAATAACTTAAACTGTGGTAATATAAACAATATTTTTGCCAATATTTTATCTAGAAAACATTGACACTACTATGAACAGAAATCCTTAACAAGAATTTAATAAAATATGTTGGAATGTGTTTGCGATAGATTTTTTCAGTCTTCCTTATTTATTCTTTCTGAATTCATTTCTATTTTTTTGATTAGTCATGTCATTCGCATATCTAGTTATATTTCTTTCCCCATATGACATGCTAGATTTCAATTTTATCCCTTTCTTTTCTTCCATTCTTTCGTTTATTTCACCATTTACTTCACTAATTTTTTTTTAATCTTATTTATTCTTGTTAATTTCTTTTCTTTTTTGTCATTTTGCCTTTTTCATTTTTATTTTAAAATATACTAAATTATCCGGATTTCCAATAAAAAGTTTGTTTTTCAATTGTGGCCACATACTAGTTTTAATATTATTTTTTTAACGTATTCCTAGTAGATGCATTCGTAATTATTACAAAGAACTTAATTTCGCACAAAAATCGCTTTAAAATAATAAAAATCCACCATGAATATATTGGTGGTTCTGTTAAAGTTATATTTCGTAAAATTTGTGATGTTTTTAGACAACAAAGTCGTCTTTCTGAGGCTGCTATTAAGACTTTAGTCGCTAAATTTGAGTCGAAGGACTCAATACAAAATGTCTGAATATCAACGCGTGTTGGACCAGCTCGTTAAACTGCAAATATTGTTAGACACAAGGTTGAAGCAGATCTAAATTTGTTTGATAATCCCAAACCACCACATGGCGAATTTCGCGTAAGGATTTGACTTTAAAGCCTTACAAGTTACAACTGATGCAGAAATTGATGCAGACCGACCATTTACATCGCTGTAGATTCACTGAATTCATTTCGGAACAACCGAAAAAAATTTTTTCAAACGAAGCCTTGTCAGGGCTGTCAACACACAAAATTGACGCATTTGGGCTTCTGAAAATCCTAGAGCGATTATTGAAGAGCCTTTTGTATGCTCAACGTGTTACTATATGGTGCGTTATGTGGTCTGGAGGCGTGATTGGGCCTTTCTTTCGACGATGAGGCTGGAAATGCAGTAACGATCAATGGATCAAGCCATCGCGAAATGATAATAACTCAGTTTTGGGCGGATAGCACTGACACGTGGTTTTAACAGGACAGCACCATATGTCACACAGCCGATGAAACGATCAATTTATTTCGAACCAAATTAGACGATCACAGTTAAGCGGGCAGCCAGATAGTGTGATTTAACATCACTGGATTATCTTTTGTGGGCCTATGTTAAGGAGTCTATACGGAGCCCATCGGATCGACTTTAGCCTTACAACTCCAAATCCGTGCTGATATTAACGGAGTAGAACGCCATTTTGCCAAAAGTGATTAAAAACTTTGATTAAAGAATCGATATCTGTCAGCGTGGTCGTGGTGCACATTTGTCAGATATTATTTTTTATTCATAATTGCCGAAATATTCTCTTTGTAAAACAATAAAAAATTTAACTATCTTAATCAAATCTCAATTAAAAAAATTGTTTTATTTTGTTTTCGAAAACAAACTTCTTTTTGAAAAACCCTTAATATTGAAATATACTAAAATATATTAAAATAAACTAAAATATATTAAAATATGCTAAAATATATTAATATATTTTAAAGTATACTCAAATATAATAAAATGTAATATATATTATTATAAAACTTGCTAAAATATACTAAATATATTAAAATATGCTTCGTTTTGACTCTGACTGTTATTGTATTATTTTCTGGCACACTTTTTTCACCGTTTCTATTCGTATTTTTGTTTCGCTACAGACTATCATCTTTAGATTTTTCTTTTACTGCTTTGGACCCAGAAACGTATCCATTTTTTAATATTTAAAACTGTGGTGGTATTTCAAGT
The DNA here is from genome assembly GCA_030448955.1 of Trichopoda pennipes. NCBI lineage: Eukaryota > Metazoa > Arthropoda > Insecta > Diptera > Tachinidae > Trichopoda > Trichopoda pennipes. Next base: position 7,321,770 of record JASKUP010000067.1, read on the forward strand.
TTATTAGTTTATTTAGATTTGTTGTGGCATGAGGTGCCTATGCGGACAATAAAATTTTAAAATTTGTTTGTGGCTGTAATCATTATATATGCCTAGAAATATAATTTGTGTAAAGATTTTCTACGTTTCACGTTCAAATATCCTTAGGACCCTCCGTCTTAATTGCCTGAGGCTATGAAAAGAGATTTGCTTAAAGTATATAATATTTTGGATAGGACTTTCTACCATCTAAAAGACATTTAAAAGGGAATCTGGAATAATAATTTTTTTTTCTATTTGAAGTCCTTTATCTAAAAATGCATTTACTAATATGTGAGTCTATTGTTTTCCTGAATCTAAATTTATGGTTCTTCGAGTATCCTGTATTGCTAAAATTCTGTATATTTTTATTTATTTAAACAAGCTTGTAAAGTGGATATTTATTTTTCTAATTTTGTGTGAAATTTTGCTGGGTAGGTAACCAATAAATCTATGATACTAGAGTAAAGTCAAGCCTATATACGACATTGAAGATGTTATATAATTATACTGGTAAGACAAATTGTTGTTAATAATTTCATGATTCAAATAAATGAATAGTGTGAATCTGCAGCTATATTTTTGGAGTAAAATGAAGTAAAATCTTTTTTCAAATTGTATATATTAGTTCCCCCACAACCACAATACGAAATTTGTCAGTAAGTCTTTAAAATTAAAAGTGTTTTATGTTTTATTTTTCCACTCAAATTATATCATGCGAAGAGTATCAAAATAATATTTTAAGTTATAAAATGTATATTCTAGAAATTCTTCGAAATGTTTTGTGCGCTTTTTTATTATATTTTTAAGTTGATGAGGCAATAACACACCCAGCTCTTCGCGAACTCTTGCTCCTTCTATTATAACACAAATTAAATTTTGATATGCATCAAATAGAGAACTTTACCACAGTCAATAATAATGAAGGTATTCAATCTTCTGGTATTCTAAGTAATGAATTTTAAGATATTTCTTTTAAAATCCAATCAGTGATTTAATATTTTTACACATTCCATTGACGCATTCCATTAAACCATTCTGGTTGAAGCAGATATATATTTATTTGGTATTAATACATTCCATTCTTCTTGAACTCTTACTCTGTCTATTATAGCGAATTCGATCTACAAAATAAGTTTTGATATGCATCAAATAGTAAACATTACCAAAGCCAACAATAATAAAAATATTAAATCTTCTGATATCCTAAGTAACAAATTCTGAGATATTTTTTTAAAAATCTAATCAGTAATATAAATTTTTTACACATTCCATTGAATAATAGTATTGGTTAACGCAGAAATATAATGCTATTGAATCTTAACTTTAATAATAAAATCTATTATTGTTGTCTGGTAACACTTTTCATTTACAAGTATTCATAATTGAGATCTCAAAAGTAACAATTTTATTTCATTTACAGACATTTCACTGGATTGTTATAACAAAAGATCAAACTTTATTTCCTATAGCTTAAGGTGGAATTTTGCTCGATGCCAATAACAATTCAATTCAAGCCATACAACTACAATGTATTCATTGACACTTAACATTTTATGCCAAAAATTTTTTGTTACTAACTGCTTACAATTCTACTTAGTTCTACACTTCACAATTCAATTCAAGTAAACTTAACTTAACTCAACTCAATTATTGTACAACTGCAGAGAAATAACAATGGACAACAAAATAAATGTTCAAAAGGTCTATTAGCCAAAACTATTTGTAATAATTTGTGGTCATAAGGTTATCAACATATTTATTAATAATATTTTATTATTTCAGCCATTACATTTGTTTTCCAATGAAAAAAGACTACAAAAGACTAAAAAGCTAAAAGTTAAAAACTAAAATGTTTGTTATATATTTTTACAATTATAAACTTGCAAAAGTGCCACGTTAAGCCAAAACGTTGTTAAGTTGTTGTTTATTATAGCCAAGATTTAACATTATTATTCATAATTAGATATTTAATTTTTGATAAAAATGGTCACGTTTTATAACTAAAAATTAGTTTTAGTTGTTCAACATTTTGTTTTGGTAAATTTAAAAATTTTTCTAATTTATATTTACCATTTAACATGATTTATGTTTCTATTGATCACATCTTTTTTATGAATGACTTAATTGGCTAAAACCTAGTTTTTTTTTATTTAATATCCTATAACTCATATTAAAGGAAAACTCTATATGTTTTCAAATTAAAGACTATAATTTTGTTATTTTCATTTAGTTATTTGTACTTAATTTATGCATGAATTGAAATAATTTACGACCATATTAACGGCCTGTAATATTAAATCACATGCACCGCTAGTAGCGAGGGTAGTAGAAAAATGAATTTAACTTTACTTATAGGCCAATTGAAATTAGCATGAAAAACCTAAAAATGTCCAGGTCCATAATTTAAATAAGAGGGTCAATGTTTTGACATAAACTTATATTTAAAAAAACCCGCCTTTTAGAAATTAAAAGGAGTTAACTTCCCCATATTGAAATACATTTTTTTAAATTTAAATTTTTTTGAATCAAAAAAAAAATGTTTAAATAATAAAAGCAATGCAGAGAAAAACAAATAATATATAAGCTGCTAATTTTACCACCTAAGGCTCTATTAAAATTGAAAAGCATTAACGCCGTGCATTAAAACGCATTACCGCGTCATGTTGCATTTCTCTAACATACCATTAAAATAGGAATTTAAGTATATAATCTAAACACTTATAGAGTTTGTTCTTACGATTTAAAATCATTTTAGCTTACTACATGAATAAGCTTTCATTATTGGCGACGAAGTACGCACCTGTTACATGCGATTTTGACTTGATTTTTCTTAGTGAAGTTCTGATATTTAGTAACTGAAATACATATAAATAACGAGATTTTAAACAAGAAGCTTATTTATAAATTGTGGCAACACCAACAACACCTTAGTTTTGACAATTAGTTTTTTGACGTACTCGTAGTAGATGCATTGAACAACTAAAACTAATAATTCAATTTCGCAGGGAATCGCACTAAAATAATTTAAATCCAGTATGAAAATGGAGGTTCTGTTAATTTTACAATTCGTTCAATTCGTGATATTTTGGGACAACATCATCGTCCTTCTGAAATCGCTATTAAGAATTTGGTCGTGAAATTTACGCCGGCAGGCTCGACACAAAATGTGCGAAGGCCAACACGTGTTCGATCGGATTGTTCAACTGAAAACAGCGCAGCCCTAAGCCACAGTATTGTAGCAGATTTAAATTTGTCAATTCCTTGACGTTCTCAGCAATTGGAGCTATCGAAAACCATCACATGGAGAATCTTGGGTAAGAATTTGACTTTTAAGCCTTATAAGGTTCAGTTGATACAGGAATTGAAGTCAACCGACCATTCACAATGCCATAAATTTGCTCAATTCATTCAGGAACAACCGGCTGGTTTTCCGGAAAGAATATTTCAGAAGAAGCCTACTTTCACTTGTCAGGATATGTCAACAAGCAAAATTACTTCATTTGGTCTTCCGAAAATTCTAGAGCGATTATTGAGAAACTTTTGTATGCTCAACGTGTTACTGTATGGTGCGTTATGTGGTCTTGCGGCGTGATTGGACCGTTTTTTTTTTTTTGAAGATGAGGCTGGTGATGTTATAATGCTCAGTGGATCACGCTATCGTAAGATGCTAACAACAACTCAATTTTGCCTTTTATATGGGGTCTGATGATGGATCCCCTGCTTCGACGGCTGGGACGGCTTTGTAAGGTTTGTGCGTATGCGGATGATTTGTTAGTTCTATTTGAGGGGAATTCACGGATGGAGATTGAGAGGATTGGTGAGGATGTGATGCATGTTATTGGTGAATGGAGTGAGCGTGTTGGGGTGAATGTGTCGGTGGAAAAGTCGGTGATAATGTTGCTCAAGGACAAATTGTCGCTTGCTCGTCCACCGTGAATGGGGTGGCACTTCGGTATGTGACTGAGGTCAAGTACTTGGGTGTTACCATGGGTGAAAGGATGGGGTTTTTGGCTCATTTGGATAGGGTGCGTGAGAAATTGGTTCGAGTGGTTGGGTGTATGCGTCGAGTGCTAAGGAGTGAATGGGGTCTGGGTAGGCGTGCTGCACGTATCATTTACGGTGGGCTATTTGTCGCTTGCGCGGCATATTGTGCACCGGTGTGGTATGAAGTAGTCGGGTCTGCTACGGGCCGGCGTAAGATTTTGATGTGCCAGAGGATGATGCTGCTAGGCCTGATCCCGGTGTGTCGCACGGTATCTACTGAGGCACTACAGGTGCTAGTTGGTGTGCCACCTCTTGATTTGGAGGTTGTGCGGCGCGCTTTGAGGTTTAGGCTGAGTAGGGGTCATTCTTTGGCGCACGATGAGTGGATGGATGGCAGGGATATTAGTGGTATGGATGTTGCTGAACGGGATGCATGGTTAGGTGAATGTGTGATGGCTGAATGGCAGAGGAGGTGGGATAGAAGTGTGAATGGTTGAGTGACGTATGGATTTTTGCGTGATGTTCGGTGGGTTGGTGACAATCCTGACTTTGGCTTTGGTCTGGGTCTGGGTTTCATCCTCAATGGACATGGTTCTTTGAATGGATTTTTGTATGTTAGGAACTTGAGTGATAGGCGGGAATGTGATTGTGGTAATGATTGTGAGGATTGGCTGCATGTGTTGTGTGATTGTCCGTTTGGGTGAGGTACTCCCGGTACCTGGCGGTGTGAATAGGATAAATGTGTGTTTGCATGTGAGGTGTTCAGGAGGAGGAATAATAGGGTTGGTAGTAGTTAGATTGGTTTGGTTCTGGTTTTGGGGTGAGATGAGTCCTTGGCTTGAGTGTGGATCGGCGGTGCAACTGGTCTAGTATTGAACGGTTGCACTTTCATTCCACTTCTCCTTGCCATGGACCCATAGCCCCCTGTTTGCATGTTTTCGTCTGTGTTCTGGTGTGTGAGTAGGGTGTTAATGTGTGTGTGAGGCCACTGGTTTGAGTTATTTGGGACTCGGCTGATGGTAACAGTTTGACCGGATACTATAAACTGGTACCACGGGTGCCAGGTGCCCCTGAAACTTCGGTTTCAGCCTGGCAGTTGGTGTGGACCTTCGGGAGCTTCGTCGTGGCTGTGGATTTTACCCATATCGCGGGATGAGCGTATTAGCTCTCGTGGAATTGCATTGCCACAGGGATACCGTGACCCATAGATCGGTAGGAGTGTTAGAAAGGCTCCGCTCCTCACCAAGGGGGATGTCATGGCCAAAAACATGGCATCGAATTGGTACTCATGGTTTGCACATGGGGGCGTTGGTGGACGCATTGTATTCACACGGTGGTAGGACCACCGTCAATTTATGGCCATCACGGCTAGGTACTGACGTTAATCTGTATCACATCACTGACATGTGATCGTGTCATTTAACACCACTAGATTAGTTTTTTGGGGCTGTGTTAAGGCAACAGTCTATACGAAGCCAATAGAATATATTTAAACCCAATCCGTGATATGATTAATGAAATATGACCGCCATTTTGCCAAAAAGTGATTAAAAACTTTGGTGAAAGAATAGACATCTGTCAGCCTGGTCATGGTGGACATTTGTCAGATATTATTTTTCATTTATAATTGCCAAACTTTTCTCTACGTAATACAATAAAAATTTGTTTAATTTTGTTTTAGAAAAGTAAACTTTTTATTGAAAAACCCTTTATAAGGTAATATGGTGTAAGCGTAATATTAACATCACATGCAAATTTAAGAAACTGCGCCTAAGTAAATAACGAATTGCTTTTTCATTAATCAGAGAAGTTACTTCCAGATGTTCTTTGCTTGAATACTCCATTCGAGGTCTTTTCCTATCTGTTTACTGAGGAATGTCGAACTTATTAGAGACCAGACAAATGTAAAAATGTGTTGGGCTGAAAAAATTATCTTTGAGTCAGTACGAGAAACTTAGGCAGTTATTGCACTTCTATGACAGCAGCAAAATACTAATATGACCGTACTGATTCTGATCGTTTGTACAAAATTGTCCACTGAAGCACTCAACAACAACTAGAAAAAAGTTCCATTTGAAGCACCTTTATCTGTGGATGAACCAATGTGCCCAACAAAAACTAAAAGTGTTCGAAAGCAGTATTTGCCAGACAAAAATAGGGGATGCAAGCTGATTGTCATATGTGGTGTATTTGACATGAATATATGCATTCGAATTATATAGCGGACAAGAGAATATATGTGCAGCTAACAAGCCTATGTTAGGGGCCTCATCTAATGTAGCAGTCCGCTTTGTTTGTGATGTGCCCACTAATCAAATCTACCGGCTATTTTTGACAAGTACAATGTATCGATCACGCTCATTGAATACTTATCTAATCGCGCAATATTGCCTTTAAGGATAATAAGAAAACCGAATATTTCCAACTGCAAGCTCCCAGAAGAAAGAGTTTTTAAAAAAGAGGTGCGGGCCACTTCCATAGAACAAGCCAGCAACTGCAATGGAGTACACATAGCTGTGGTCGGTTTGAGATCGTCACTTAAGCATCTTATTTTGCAGGAAAATACCCAACAAGTAAAGGTTGGACAAGTCGGCAAAAAAATATGTCGTAGCAGGTGGTGTCGATCTGCTAGACTCTGTTGGACCAATATGGGCACTGGCCAGTTTGATAGAATAAGAGAATGAGGTGCAAATATCCAGAGTGCAAAGAGTACACGCAAACTAAATGTGAAAAATGTGGTATTAGTTATAACAAACTCTGTTTTAAAAGTTTTTTGGCACTATTCATGCAATGTTGCTTAGCTGCAACAAGTACTTTTTTGACAAAAAGGAATACTTAAATTTAAAAGATTTTGTTTTACTTTGTACTTACGTTAATAATATTTTAATTTAAAATTAATAAATTTTACGACATTGTGCCGTAAAGGTTTAATTTTGCATGATAGGAATTGGTATTTGTTGTTCTCAAAAAAAAATGACTATTCACAAATGGCATTGCACGCACTAAAGAACAGGAAATGTTTGACAAATATCTAGAATAATTTGCTAACAATAAGGAAAACAACGTTACAGCTTTTTTGATTGGTATTTTATTAGGAGATTTATCTGACACCGACTTTGTCTGAAATTTTCAGGAAATTTTCATTATGGTAGCTATGTCAAAATTGTCACCCGTACATTGTGAGAAAGTTTTTGTGTGGATTGTAGATGGCGCGCTTTGCAGAGCCATAATATTCGAATTTATTCCAATGAAATGAAGCAAGTATAATTTTTGGTTTCAATAGAATAGCTCACCAGGGTTCTGAAGTTTTGTTGTCAGCCATCTTGCCGGATAAGCTACTGCAAAACCAGCAACGGTAGTCCTGAATTAAACCACGTTTCACAGATACTGGGTATAATTGATTTTTCATAATACTATAATTTACTTTTATAGTACTATAACTTACGACATTTTTAAACAAATACTTGTAGTTAGACAACCCATTATAGTTTTAGCCCCCAGGTTAACATTGATAATCAGTTAATGCCTCGCTGATTTGTCGAAACCTCGTATGGCAATTTATTAGCATTACAATTTGTATTCTCAACTTAGCACAAATAACCAAATTGTATATTTATAGATACTTCTCCCTCTCTCTCTCTCTCTATGATTGTGGTTTGGTTATAAGCTGTGTACCATATTTAATATCTCTTTTCAAACCGTTTACCATATGAGACCTTAAAATAATATTTATGATCACAATATATTTTAACAAATGCGCGCACATACCCACAGTTGTTTTATGTATGTTAAATAATAAAATAAATAACACAAATTTCACATACATAAATATAAATTTCCAAAATAGATTTATAGTCATTTTGTTGCTAAAACTATATTTTATAAAAAACACAAACACATACACACTTTGTAATCAAACAAACACATAAATAAAAACAATCACACAAACACAAAATAATAGGCATAGTGATATTTATATAGATAAATTTACATATGGCTTTTATTTCTACTTGTGGAATATATTGTATGCAATAATTCAACATTTCAGTAGCAAGTTTTATTTTGTTGTTGTTGGGCATTGCCTGTTTAACTAAATTGTTTATGACCTCACGTTTTTCCTATAGAGAAAATTGGAAAGATTTATTATTGCCTGTAGTATTTAACGCATGGTTCATGATCATAACATACAAGGCCAGAGTCAGTATACATAAAACTAATAATAATAATAATTGAACAATGAATCTTGTTGCTGTTGTAGACACAAAAGCCTGCATTTGCAGTTTAAGAACGTATATTCCATGGAAGCTTTACACTCTTTACTCTTTTAATATAGCATATTGATAAAGTTTTATATTATATGACTGGTTATAGTCTTTTAACACACACACACACTGCATTGATGCCACACAAGTCTTTCTTACTTAATTTATCAAAGAAAATTACCGGATTCGATATTTGTTTTATCTGGCCTTTGGAGAAAAATCCATTTTAGTCTGGCATTTAAAATAAAAAAGTCATCAGAAAATTGTCGAGAGATCAGAATAAGTTTCCACAAACAATTTGTGTACTATGTTCAAACATTTTTCAAGATCTCGTTTAGCCAATATAAATTTTTGGCTAGTTGTCTATGAAACTTAGTAATTAGCAAGCTAATATCAGACCAACAATTGAAAATTACTGATATTGATTTTTCCACTCATAGCTTGAATAAATGGAGTTTTGGTTGCTTTGAAATTAATGACAATTACAAGTCACGTAAGAGTCATATCACATAACTTGAGACACTATTAATTGATCGGCACCGTGTCATCCATACTAATTGCATTATTCTCTGTAAAAAAAAATTGCGCGATAAAAATAAAATAAGCGTTAATAAATCGCAAATACCTCTCAAGCAGTTATGGTAAATTTTTGGAATCCAATAAACACAAACAAAATAAATCTATTTCATCGTCAAACTGTCATGAAAGTCGTAAGCAAAAATTAAAATAGAAATAATTTCAACAAAGCTAATATTTTGATTTAATTTAACTGTTAAGAGTTATTTGACTATAAGACGAACTCAAACTATAGCGATAAAAGAAGTATTATTACTAATTTTATTATCTAGAAAACATTGATACCAGTTACAAATATGTAATTATCTAGCTACGGCTGCTATATTAATAAAAGATTTTTCTGTTTGTGTACCGTATAGAAACTTGAAGTCGAAATAAATATTAGATCAGACAAGGGTACACTCAGTAGTTTCCTATTTTCGGTAGATGGTCATATAGCTTTTATCGCTAGACGGTGTCGCGCTTAACTGTTATTATTAGCTTTTGGCTCGGATTCTCATGGAACCTAAAATTATATATTTAAAAGTTGGAGACTAAACAGGTCTCTTTAGACGTTTTAACATGCAACTATACTCCATACCTATTTCTGGCCACCGGCATGTTTAAGTAACTCCGATTTACTTTACCTGCCACATGATTTGAAGAACAATATTCGAGCTCATCTTTTTGCTTTAGATTTAAATTTGGGAGTATTTTAAGACTTTTGCAACAAATTCATACTCAGGTTATTAAGCGTAGAATTATTAAATTTCTTTATTAGCCGCAACATATCATCATCAACTCTTATTTCCCTTACCGATAGTTTCCATTTAACACAATATCGTGTTACACAACCCAATTTGCTTTACGCAAGGCTTTATTGATAGATTCACTTGTTGCTCCACAGTCAAGTTATTGTTAAAAATACCTAGACGTATAGAGCACTGCGTAAAGGTTATAGTTAAGAGCATGATTCTTTCATTGGAATAAATTGCTAGCTTATGATCACGAAAACTTAGACACTGTTCAAACCACTCTCACCTTTCACTTCTCCAAATAAGAATTGTATATATAAAACTAATAATAAAAATAATTGAACAATGGTTCAATGAAAATCACTCTCTCTCTCTCTCTGAAGCAGTAAATAACAAAAAACAATTTACCCTCTCGATGGTTAAAGGGCTATAAAATATTAGATATAATAGAACAGGACTAAGCTTATTGACTATGTAAACGGCAGCCACTATCTTAAAGCTAAGAAGTAGTATCTCTTAAATACGACTGCCTTATAAAGTACAAATAACTATAGCTTTTTCCATTCTTAAAACGTTATGGAATGAATTAGTAGCTTAAGTTTTGCTGTACGTCTGCGTAGTTACACGAACTTTCAAGAAAATCAATAAGAAAATAAAAAAATTTTTATTTTTCTTTTTTAAATGCATCCAGTGTTCAAATTATTTAAAATTAATAAGTATAAAATAAATATCTTAGTTTTTTTCGCTTGGGCCAGTACTCATAGGATGACCCATACTCATGTAGTGCATTGTACCTGAACTAAGGAGGAGGAAAGACGGAATAGTGCTTGTGGACATTCGATTTGAATGGCAGGAACTACCTCTGAAGGAAGTTTATTCTACATACGAACTGTTCTGCTAAAAAAACGAATTTTCCCTGTAAAGCGTAGTGCAACTCACTGTAAAATCGATCACAAATGGATGCGCTTTCAACGAAAATCGAGTCAAACGCAAAAAGTACGAGTTTCAGGAACAGTTCACTTACCATTGTAGTAACGATAAAACAGTGAAATACAACCAACATCGCGCCGATGCTCTAGAGAATTAATTACGTGATAAGATTTACATCTGCACCTGGCAGTGAGCCTTAATCAGATGGTGGTCATACAACTGGGAATGAAAAGCAACGTCATTCACGCCCTAGGAAGCCGAAGACTAATTCTAGCAACAGGTCTTTCCTAGTTGCAATTTTGATGATTCCAGAGCAGGGCTGCCTACTACCACTCCTTGCTGAAGAGCTGGAGACTATCCAACTTCTGTCCAGGATACATGTCTAGCATGCTCACTGGATCTAGGATCATTTCACCAGGTAGGTGTGATTAAAAGTAAAATGATCCTGGCCACCATATAAAACTGACCTGTCTGTTATGGGGCCGCGAAACCACAACCACCACGATACTCCCGAAGGGCCAACCTCAATAATCAGTCAGAGAAACAGCTAAATGTCTAAAGAGACAAACAGCGGGAACTCTGCGGGCTACTGATTCCCGTGGAAATAACGTGAATTTTCCAGTTGACCCCTGCTACCTTCAGGGGACTGGGCTCCCTTATACCCCCAGTTGCACAGGTCTAAGTAGTCGAGCGTTCTATAAAGACAATACATGTGCCCCCGGGGGAGGTCTAGGAAATTAATAGAGTTAAATAGCCTACCCTCTCCAATGACCCTCTTGGCCCTTTCCTGTACGCAGTCGAGCAACTCCAAAACAGACTATGGGGCGCCGGCCCACACATGAGATATGCGGTTATAATGCCTGTAAAAAACGTCTTAAATTTAAACTGCAAATCTATAAAGTTGAGAATGGAAAATATCCTTGCTACAAAAAAATTAGAAATATACTTCAATGGACGCTCTGAGCATTTTAATATAACTTGAGAGTTTAAAAACATCAAACACAATTCGACGTTTTAACTTAAAACAATTTAATAAAAAATTTGTTATTGGATCGTGCTTTTAACGATTTCGTTGTTGTTAAAAACCAGGTGTTATTTTTAGCAGGTTGATTAATATTAAGATAACGAATATAATATTTACATGGATAAATCGATGGATATCATACGCGATATACAATATATGTATATTCATTTATGCTTCATGTAAACATAAACAAGAAATAATAATTATATCAAATGTAGCTAGTTAATTAAATCATTAAGTTTAAGATTTTTTTAACGAATATTCTATTTTTGTAATTTTTAAGCCTTTCTTAATGTCTTATATAAAGTGACATTAAAAAAACAAATGTATATCCCTCCCCTGAATTTACATGCTCTTGTGTTTTTGTTTTTCCATTTTTTTTTTGTGCAGACTAAGTGCCCCAATATCAATTTGTATTAAGCGAAAAATAATAAAAATAATGATATCTACTATCGTTCAGCTGAAATTAGTAACAAATATAGCAATTGTCGTATTGTTTAAAGTTAGTGAACTGAACTACTGTGCTCACTTAATGTCGGCAGCTGTTTCTATAATCACATGTTACACTGTATTTTTCAAGCTTTTCAAGTTTACAATATTCCATTATTTTTCTTTTTTTTTTGCTTTTATTATTCTTATGGTGCAAGCAATTTGTTATCTGCCTACCAAAGCATAATAAACTATTACATTGAATTCTCTCTGTACATGACTACCAAAGTGAATTTATAATGAACATTAAATTGTAGTTCTATATGTATTAGTAAATGCATATATATATGCATGTATATTCTATATAATTTTAGTGCATTCTCAACTATATATTTTTTAATAAATAATGGCTTAACAAATTCATAAATAATATTCAACTATAAATTTTACAATATTTATGTCTATAACAACATTATAGTCATTTGTGTGATAATTTATTATATTTTGCATACTCGCATAAGGAGTATGAATAACTACAGCATTGTACCAGTATGCATTAAATTATTTATGTCTATTTCAATTCTATATGAATTATATTTTAATATCGACTCTAGAGTGAACTTCAATGTATCATTTTATACAACCACATAACGATTGTAATATTTAGTATACTTTAGAGTATTTGCAGAGTTGTGTTTTTTTTTGTTTTTGTTTTTGATAATAGATTTGTTGTAAATTTTTGGTCGTATATTATCACTATGTGGTATTTATTGAAAAATGGAAAAATGGGCAATTTGGCTACCAAGGATATCTGGCTCTTTTTGTTTAAACATATTTTTTTATTAATGACCTATAGAAAATGTTATTAAATAGAGTATTTGTACTGACAATGGATGCAAATTATCTGAAACGTTATTTGTTGCCAGTTAGGTAATTTGGGTAATTTATAAAAAAGAAAAATCTTTCGGAAATTTACACCATGCTTTTTGTAGTTTAATTTTTAATGTAGTGTGGGGTTTGGTTGTTTGCGTTGAAGGTTGCATAATTGAATTACATATGATTTTACTTTTAATGCATTTGATGTTTATTTATAGATATTCTAAGAATTAAAATTATTCGCTTCAATAAATGACGGCAAGTTATAATTTATTATAGCTTTTTATATTTTGTACGAATCAACCTAATACCAAATATTCCCTTCATGATTATTTGAAGAAGGTTTAGGATTTAAACTTCTTCTCTACACGCACAGTGGCTCATGAAACACTTAAGATGTCCTTATGAAATTTTACAGACGCTAAACAGAAGTAGTTTTGAGTGAAGTTATCATCACATTTCTCATTTTTAAATTTAAAAAACTTCATTAAAAGGCGAGGTTTGCGAAGCTCCTACAATTTAAGCATATGCTCTTTACACAAGTAGATAGTATCAGAAGAAAGCTTATGACTTCTAAATTAGCAGTCTATAACCATTTTCTCGCATCGCATTTTTTTATGTAATTTACCTTTAAAACTCTAAATTTCACGTTAAAGTGGTTGTTTTAAAAATAAAATATAAAATATTTGAATTTGAATTGCCACAAAATCTAAATGGATGGCAAAATGCTTACACTATTCTGAATCAATGTATACAAAGGAGCCTTTAATCATGTGGTAAAATCTATCTAAACCAAATTTTTTTTTACTCTAACATAACTTTCTTAAACGATTTTGTTTTTCATTAAACTGGCCATCATGCTTTTATTTGGACTGGAGCTTTAATAATCTGAAGTTTTAATAATCTGTTTACATTTTTTCATTCGGTGCTTTGCACTCCGAGGAATTTTGATTAAATTCATCACTTTTGTTTTAAAATTGGCTTTGTTTGTATAAGCCTAAAGACTGAACCGCTGCAATTGCAGCCCAATTTTTCTTTTATTCGCATTTGCTATAGGTTGCCTTGAAAATAGTGTAAACAAATTTAATAGTCCCGACGTAAATTTCAATTATATAAGCAAAAAAATCTTACCTCCTTTTTGGGGAAATACTCCAAAAACATGGTACTTTTTAGATTTTCCCAATTCAGAGACTTGTACCTTACTAACGAGATATACTATCAAAACCAAACTTATTATAATATCTTAAAATAATAATCCGAACATAAATACTTATTTACACTACGTCAAAAATATTAAGTTAAGGCCGACCAAAAATTTAAAGTGATTTTATTCTAACCCGATTTTCTTCCAAACTAAAATAGGTAACCTAGACATGTAATAACGCTTTTTGTAGATATTTTAAAGTTCTACTTAAGTTCGAAAACTCTTAACATTTGAATAAAAAATAAGGGAGTATAGAGGAAAAAATCCCCTGAAGAAGATGGCACAAATCCGAAGCCGGTCTGTTTACAAACCAAATTTGACGCGGGATGACGGAAAATCATACCCAATTAATAATTAAACTTCAAAAGACACTTTCAAGAAATGTTCTGCCCGAGGTACACAAGCTTGGGGCCATACGTATAAACCTCTCTTAACTCTAGGATGTTGATTATTAGCAGCTTCGCTCAGCAGTATCTCTAAATATTAAGCGTGAAACATTTCAAAATTTTACAATTAAAGAAAAACTGTGACGTAAAAGGTTTATTAAATAAAGTAAGATGGCCACACAGACAAAAAGAAGTTTGTTGTTCTGCAGTCTTAATATTTGTTTTTATATTCTTTGTAAAAATATATGATTGCAGCATAAAAATAATAGTTGCTTAAAAAATATATACGTCAGAACAAAAAAAAGTCTCAAAAAGATATGGCACAACTTTTATATAAAATATTACTTAAAAAATCTATGATTACATAGAAAAGGTGATTATAATCATGGCACCAAATAAATTATTTTTAGCTGATATAATATTTTTCTCTCAGCTCATTTATTTATAAAATAAACCAGTTATTTACAATCATATTTTAATGTTATATGCTTATAACCTAAACATATTTATGGCTATTTTTTAAAATGATTTTATTATGTTAAATAAAACTTGGTTTACGATATCAACAATATTTTTATTAAGCATAACAATAAAATGATTTGATTGCAAGTTTATTATATTATTATTATTATTTTATGTATACCTCAGCCATATTTGTTTCTTATATTTATTTTTATCACTTTTTAGAAGAAAGTTTCAAATTATTTGATTTGTGCACAATATTTATTAAACGTATAACTTTTATTTTGTTTTACTCGTATCAGCGCGTGAACATTTTCTAACTTTTTGTGGTATTTTATTTATATTTTATTTCTTTTGCTTCTCACTCATTAATTCAGCTAAGTTTTTTTGCTACTTATTTAAGGTCACACATTTAAAGTTTTTTTTAACTAGTGCTTATTTCGTGAATGGTAACACTTAGCTAATGTTTGATTTGACAGATAATTAGTTTTATCCTTCCGCTGAACGAATATGATTTTGTATACGCTGGAACAACGCTGGGAAATATTACGCCATTACTTTGAAAATCATGGCAATGTTGCAGAATGTGTGCAAAAATTGCGTACGGATTTTTGGAAGAAAGAAAGCTCCATCCGCATGTTCGTTATCTTGTGAAAAAAGTGAAAGAAACTGGCATCCTTATCGATAAACCAAAGTGTGAGATAAATTTTGCATAAAGACCTTGGTATGACGCTACACAAAGTCCAATTGGTTCAGGAGTTGAAGCCAAGTGACCATCCAATGCGTTTTCGCTTCGCTAAGTGGGCCTGAGATCGACTTACAGAAGATGCCGATTTTGCAAAAAAAATCATTTTGATGTTGGCGGATATGTAAACAAGCAAAATTGTCGCATTTGGGGCATAGAAAACCCATATGCATACGTTGAAAAGCCGACGCACCCAAAACTTGTTTGCTTGGTGCGGATTTTGGTCCAGAGGCATAATTGGGCTATTTTTCTTAAAAAATGAACAAGAAGTGGCCGTTACAGTCAATGGCAATCGTTATCGGGCCATGTTTAACGAATTTTGGTTCAAAAAATTTAAGAGGAGGATATTGGCAACATTTGGTTTTAACAGGACGACGTTACGTGCCACACAGCCGAAGCTACACTCGATGTTTGCGCCCTATTTTGGAAGATCGCATTATCAGTCGTTTGGCCACCTTGGAGCTGCGATTTGACACCGTTGGACTATTATTTGTGGGGTGCCGTCAAAGATAAGTGTAACGCCGACAAGCCAGAGACAATTGAAGCTTTAAAGGACAATATTCGTGAAGCCATTGGTGAAATACAGCTGCATACAATCGAAAATGTGCTGAAAAATTGGACCGATCGTGTAGGCTACTGCATGGCCAGTCGAGGCAGCCATTTAAAGGAAATTATTTTCCATTATCAACCGGAAGGATTGTACTTTCAAATAAAAAAAGAAATTTGAGAAAATATTCAGTAGTTTTGTTTATAGCATTTAAAACAAAAAAAAATTATTTAGCGGGCCCTTTATTAACCTTTGCAAATGTTCCAGTTATCCAGGGTTAAACGCTGTGATAAATCGGTGTGACTTGATGTGTTCTATGTTATCTTTCTGCTTTCTCTATATGAACGTTTAACCTCTGAAAATTACATTGTTTTATCACCTATATAACCAATCAGGTGTAGTAAAATGAATCAATGATTTTTCGTCCGCCTTAAAACTTTATTAGAGCGAGCTGGTAGTTCAGCCCGCTTAGATATTTGTAGAAATCTGCCTTTTGTTAAGGAATATATTCCTGCTTATATGCGATTTTTTGCTTATAATTTGTTTGCAAAAAAGGCTTAAAATTATACTTATCAAATATTCTTATGCTAAATGTTGGAAGATAATTTGATAATGTTTTCGTAAATTATTTTCCTATACGGAATATGTGGAAGTGTTTTTGAGTCTTGCTCTCTATGGCATGTTAGTTTTATGAAAATTCTCATTGAATCAGTTAATGCATTAAAATAACGTAGTACAAGTTGTTGTAATGCATTAATTTAAAGCAGCCATTTTCTAAATTATTATTTTACATATTAATGAAAAATAATGTGTAATAAAATACAATTTCATATTTAGTAAAAAGTAAAGTGTTACGATAATCATTACATCAACAAGATCATCTTTATACAAATACACACAAACATACAAGTAAATGCAGATGTTTTCGCATCACAAAACAAAGTTGGAAGATACAAACAGACATGACTTATTTGAAATATTTGACATTCAGTCATGCCACAACAAGTGTAAATGATACATGCACAATGCCAACATAAAATTTTTACCTGCCTGCTTATGAACATGTTAAGTTGCAACGAAGAAGATGTATATCTTTTTAGGTCGATTAATGTGGTCAGTTATTTTGGCATGCAATGTTAATTTACGGACACCAGAAACTAAAAAAACAGGTCATAAAATAAAAACCCATAAACAAACAAAAAGTAACTCAAACATCCTGACTGTATATTAAAATGATGTTCTATAGCAGACACTATAGAGAAAAAGCAACGATGAAAATAACAGCAGCCACATTATCAGTTTAGATGAGATATAATACAATCAGCACAGGCAAAATACATTTTTTTTGCATATCACTTGAGCTGATCACAAGCAAAAACTTTTCTTATTTCCATCTCAATGCTGCGATATTACTGCTGCCGTCTACCACCGAACGTAAATCATGTTGAACAAAAATGAAAAGATATAAAAGATAAAATCGTTTTTTTTTTTGTACAATTTAAGTTTTTTTTTCGTAAAAATTTTTATTTCCTTTTAACAACTTAGAAACATTTAAATAATTTGATGGCATAAACAGGTTTATTGTTAAATAAATTTTCAATAGTCTTGGGAGTTCAACGCTGTAATTTCAAACTCAGCGGGAGCACTGTGCTTAATTGCCTCTTGAATATCTTTATAGCTCCATCAAGCAGCTTTTCCGTCTGTCTCTCTGTCTGTCTGTATTCTCTACTTTGACTGTCTATCTTATAACTTTGTTGATGCCATAAGTTTGACAAGCCAATTTGACACTGCGTGTTATGTGACATTAATGTTTATGCTTTTTACTTAAACTTTATTCATTCAAACATTTTTTTAATATATAATTTACAATAATTTTTAAGTTTCATTATTAAGTGTGACCAACTCAAATCTTTTACTTTGATTAAATGAACTTTAGTAATTTGGTAAATTAAATATAAGAGAAATTTTTAATTTGGATTAAACTTAACAATAAAATCATAACGAAATTTATTTAAAAATTGAATTTTTCAGAATAATTAAAATACAACAGTAAAATTCATGACATCATAGACTGATAGTTTTGTACAATTAGCTATCAACATTCTGGGAGAATGAGAAATTATTGCATCCACATCAATATGGTTTTCGGTGATATAGATGTAGCAGTAGTAAATGCAGTCGACTATATCTGCGATCACTTGGACAGAGTTTTTCTTGGAGTTGGAGCTCTATTTTATTTCTTTTCTTAAGCTTTTGACTTTGTTAACCACTCAATATTGGCATAAAAATTAAGATTTCATGGCGTGAGAGGCAAGGAATTATATCTTATAAAAAGCTATTTCGAAAATCAAAAGAAATATATGCAGATAAATAACGCCAATTAGCACCGTTGAGAGTGGAATACCTTAGGGAAGTGTGTTAGGGCCCTTATTGTTTAATATTTATCTTCACTATATTAACAGCCCAGGTTAAAATGGGAAAATTTTTATACATGTATGCTGATGATTTATATTTACTCTATGCATACAAGGAGAATCTTGTATTGAAAATTAATGCTGTACGAGATGCAGTGCTTATTATTGAATTTTCAAGAATGAATAAATTGGTTCTGAATCCATATAAAACAAGATTTGCTCGATTCAGTCCCTAGTCAAATTGGAATCTCGATAATGTAGCTTTATTTATGGTTGGGGAAAAAATTGTAGTAGTAGATTCTATTAAATATTTCGGAATTTTTCTTCAAAGCAAAATCATATTAAATATATCTTTCCAGCACTTGGTATTTTATTTTAACTTATATGTAAACTTAATCAAAATACAAAATTTCTAATCTTTTTATCCTTTATTTAAAGTCATCTGAGTTACTTAACATTTAAATATTTAAAATAAATCACTGAAGGCTGTATAGAGTCTTCACACAATAAATGGTCCTGGTTCAATGAGCATTCTTGCGGTAGTGTTCTGAAATTTTATTAAGCTTGCATGTGTTCTAGACTGGGAGTTGTATAGTCTCCAACTCTTCAGCAAGGAGTTGCGACTAGGAGTGACTGGAAGGTAGAGATATCCGAAGTCTTCCTAGGGCATGGTTGACGCTACATATCATCCACAGCGGTTTTGATCCACCGCCAGGTTGTGGCTTACACGGCTAGGTACTGACGTAAATCTTATCACGCATTCCTTACCTCTGGCTTTAGTTAGCCTACTACATAACTAAACACCCAAACAGAATAGGTCCTCTTCAGTTGCCCTCTTACGAATGCTTAAACCTTCATTATTTGCGAGCAACACAATTCTTTTATGTAAAACCTCACTATGCATAGTCGGTAACATTAAATTTTATCTTCAAGCGTTTGATAATACAAGCAGTATAATAACTTACACTTAATCATACACATATTTCTCTTGCTGGAATAATTTCTTTTGAAATCTTTTTTTGCCTTAGACTCTAGTGTTTTTGGTTCCTTTTTTTGCTTTAGCGATTAATAATTATCAACAGTTGCCTCGGCGGTGGTCTCCCACTTTGAAAAATCGCTTTGGTATTTCCATTTCTCCAATGTTTTAGTTTTTTTTTGCCTTTGGCTGTTGGCATTTTAAAGAAGTCATTTTGTTGAGCACAGTATATATGTGCATACCACTGATGACTGTGATATTTTTTTTTCGTTTTCAGCTCTTTAATATGTGTTGTGGCCCCCTTCAAAATACTGAGTTTCATGTTGTTCGAATTTTACTTAAATTGAATGCCGCTTTCCTTTACGTAGTTTGTTGCTTTTTATAATCATGTTTTTATTTTTATTGTATTTTAACAATACATATCCTCAATATATCCCTTGACATTTAAATTAATACCTTTGCATGTGTTTATTTGTGCGTGCGTGTATGTGTTTGTATATGCTTTTTTAATTTCTTGCTCTTCTCATAAATTTGTTTTATTGTTTTCTTCTTTTTATTGGTTTTTTGTTTTGCTTAAGAGGCGATATATTATTTAGCCTGTCATTTTGTCAATTTAACATCTTTGACTTGTCTTTAAACTAATTCTTAAAGTAAAAACCATTAATTAACTTAAAGGTTATTAAATTTTAAAAAGCAAGTGTATTTTATTTTAAGGGAAAACTATTTTCTGAGTATTTTATTATAGTTTATTTAAAAGTGAACTTCTGTTTATGTCATATATTTATTTATGTCATATTATTGTAATAGTTTTTTAAATGGCGCGGGGCTTGTGCGTATTTATTTTAATAGAGAGATTAATTTGTCAGTGTTCCCTAGAATTTTGAAATCTAATTTTGTTATTAAAATTTTGTTTATTTCCTTATATTGCCCCTTAAGAATTTTAGTGTTTTTCTCTGCCACAAAAAAGCCAATTGAATTTAAAAATAACCACACGCTCAGATACGCATACGTAGGTTTCCACACTAATTTCTTATTTAGATTCGTATTTCTATTATTATTAAAAAAAAATAAAATCGGATAAATGCTTTTAAATTATTAGTTCAATTATCTTAGTATTATACTTAAGGGAATAATTTAAATGCAGCTTAACTTCACGTATGTTATTTCAAAACAAGAATCAAGTAACTAAACTCAAGAATAACAAGAACAAGCTCTTTAAGATATACAAAATATCTTCGTTACCTACCGATTTCGGAAACTTCTCCATATGCAAACTGAATATAATAAACTTTTATTGTACCATAATTATTTATACAGAATGAAATAAAATTTTAAACGTAATGGCAAATCGTTTTATTATTTTGTAAATTCTAAAACCAAATCGAGAAAATTTTCTTCAGTTATGAAATTATCTAATCGGGAGATAATAATGTCATTAATAACTTATTTGGTATTTTTTTTGCATTAACACATTCTGAAGTTGACAGCCGCAACACTCATGAATGTTCATATTCACAATTAATCAATCAATCAATTTGGTTTCTGCCTATTTATGCTAATGAAGTCTAAAATCATCCGTAAATTATGGACCTGAAGGTGTTCCCAGCTGTATATTAATTAATTTTTCTGAAAGCTTATCAACTACGTTGCCAGCTTTATCCATTTCTCCAACATTTGGAGGTATGCGTACGAGATCAAAGTTTTCTCTAGTTATGTTAATCGGATCAATCTTTGATTAAATCTGACGAATAGTTTTCGAAGTTGGTGTGATAAAAACTTAATGAAATTAAACTTACTGAAATGCAAGTGTGATTGTTTCTCGAAAAAGAAACTGTATGATGCTCATTACTTTTTATGAAAACATCGGTTTCATTTGGGGAATAATATCTTGGATTTGGTTATTTTAATGGTGTACTTGCAAAAGATGGGCTAAAGAATTCACTGATCCGTACATAAAAAAACGATTATACACATCATTTATGAGACTAATTTTAGAATTTGGTTCTGTAATATGGGACTCATAATATAATGTGCACAGTTACCATATTGAATCGGTTCAGAAACAATTTTTAATTTTCTACCTTCGAGGTTTAGAAAGGCTGTTCGGAGTTCATCTCCCATTTTCTCGTTGCAGGCTAAGATTCATCAGATTGTCAATGCCGACAAGCCGCAGAACAATGACTAATGAATCTTTTGCAATCAGTTTAATTACTATAAAAATTGCAGCCAAATTCCTGATTTTTAATATCTGTTTCAATGTTTCGCTTCGTTCAACTCGATGTTATGCGACACTATTCTTACATATCTTCGGAAATAATTATTCAAATCCCGATCCCATTAGAAAAATGTTTAAGGATTTTAATAGTCTATATATATATATATATATATATATTTGCTGATCATTCTTTATTAATAAAGATGTGGTAAAGCGTAATATAATTGTTTATTTGAACGATTATATGTAGTTTTTAGTAAAATATGCATGCTATATTCTGTAAGGATTATGTCTATAGACTATATCAATAAATAATATGATAATAAGTTGCAAATATGTGTACTTGTTTTTAAAGAAATCACCACATGATAGATAGCTTCATCCGTCATTAACGTAGATGTTATTAGATTGTGTATGGTTTAGACATCATATAGTTAACTAACTGTTTTAATAAATAAGAGTAACGAATAAATTTTCGAATATAAGGAAATATTCATTAAAATCATGTCTTCAAAACATGTCATTCAAACTTGTCATTCAACTTTATGCTTTGTGTAAATTTCAGCTGTCTTCCCATGACACTTTTGAATTTTGAACTTAATTTTATTAGTTTTTTTTTGTAGTGGTTCTAATAACACACATTCTCCTAAAAAGTAAAATAAAATTATTTGAAATAATTTCTAAGTTAGTCTACGTTAATTTAAAAATAAAAAATTATTAAAATAAAATCCTTTTTAAAAAAAAATTTTTTTGAGTTTTATGATCTTTTTGCTTTGTTTGTTGAATAAAATTCTCATTTAATCAACTACTTAATTTTATTGTATTTTTGCTTATTTAATCATTTTGGCTTGAGATGTACAAAACTTGGGATAAAATCCGCTGATGATGGCCATATGGATATGCTTTTTCCCACAATAATACATTTCAAAGACATTTTTATAAAACATTAGCGTGCCCGTGACTGCTTTGCAAGTCATTTGCGGTTTGTTTTTATTCTGCAGCGTTATTTTTTGTGTGTGCCAAAAAATTCAATCATTCCAGAAAATTAATCAGAAAGAACACAATTTCTTTTATTTTCGTTTTTATCTTGTTTTTAATAATTTTATCTTTTTCACAATGCAATATTTTTGCCTCTATAGGATGGTAGGTAGTGTGCTAGTTTATATAACTGGGGATTGTGGGTTCGATTCCCAACAGAGACCTTGGTTTTTTTCATTACAAATAAAAGTTGACTGTCGGTGGGGCTTCTCAGTGATGAAGGCTGGTCATCGGTCACTGAGCTGTCTTATACGACAGTTAATTTCCGTAACTATCCTTCTACTTCCATCACCTGTCTCATCTCATCGCGGTATAGACAAACAAAGCAGTTGGTTTATTAACACATGAACATGATACACATAATTGCCCGTGCGATAAACAGGGATCATTGCAAAAGCAACACGTATGGGAAACTGAAGCCGTTTAAAATCAAACGGCAAATCTGGAGGAATCATAGGAATGCGTAGTATTAGCACATCCTCGCCCTTATATTTTCCTTTTAAAATTTTTGCTTCAATCACATTTTTCATGACTTTTTTGACTACTAAACGTGTCCCATTACACAGTCGTGGCTGGCAGATATTTCTTTATGGGGGCGGCAGTCCAGGTAATTCGTGCGAATTTTAAAATTCTACTGGATAATTTACAACATCGTCTTGATTGGTAATGGAGTCAACCGATTTGTAGTTAAAAATTTCCCCGGGAATGTCACTCAAAATTGTCACATTGATATGAAACATCTGCATTTTTCGCAGCTAAGATAGCTCTTTCCCCCAACCAATAATGGTTTCTAAAATTTTGTGCAATATCGGGAAATATGTTTGTGACCAATTCTTGTTTTCATTGTGTAAAATGGCAAAAATTATCTGGAAGCGTAATCACTTGTGTGGTGGTGTCAATTGGAATTGCGGCATTCCCAATATCTAACAATTGCTTTGAAAAACGTTTGGCTGATGGATTATTTTGCAATTGAACACGCAAATTACACACAAAATGCAACACAATATGGCAAACAAAATTCTCTATTTCTTTGCACATACACTTGCTATGAACATGAGCATATTTCGATTTGTATTGCCTTCGCATTCTGTGCAAGCACACACACACAAAGCAACGTACAAACGAAAACACACATTTTATTTGATACAAAACTGAGTGGAATTATGCAGTGGAAACAAAATTTGATTTTTTTTTAAATTTGTCTTGTTTCAAACACGCACTTGTGGACGAACTATTTTGCGTTAACGCATGAAACAAAGGTACAAACCAGAGAACAACCATTACGAAGGTACTGTGGAAATCCGACGGCGCATCTCGTCAAACACTGGCAACCAATAGGCACCTATTTTAGGCTTAATTTATATATATATAGATTTATGTTTAAAGGACTCTATCGCAAATTAACGTAGATTAATAAATATTTTATGAAAATATAAATTATTTATACTGTTATCATTTCTTTCGGTGTAAAACGTCATTACTTGCTGTTTGTTCGCTATGATCCGCCAGCGCTGTAGATGTGATGACATCATTATCAAGCCGTGTTCTAAATTGTACTGGTGATTCAGGGTTCAGGTTTAGGTGGTCTTTCATTGGGGTAATAACTACTTGTGCTGGTAGATTGCCTGTCACCTGTCAGTCCTTTATTACTATTTCCGTCCTTTATTACTATTCAGGTAGGTGAAACCGTCTAAGCTCTCTTTTTGTTTGTTAGAGTGTATGATGAGTTTTAGTGGTGTGAAAACTGTGTCTGAGGTCGCGTTTACCTGTTAATTTTTTATGTCACTGTTAAAAGTACGTGTTTTGTACATTTACATGTTTAGAAGAACGTCTAGTCTTCGATCTTTTTTTAGGATGTAATGTCATATACTCATATATTTCCCTTGATGCGTGTCCGTAAGTGTCCCTGTGTTTTGTAAATCTTCTTTTTAGTGTTCGTTCAGTTTGTTTTATATAAGTTTTTACAGATATAAGTAAGTCTATAGACTCCGCTCTAACTAAATTTGTCAGTTGTCGATGTCCTGACATTATGTCTCAGAGTGTTGTTGGTTCGTAATGTCGTGCGTAAAGCTTCTTTGTGGAAAAGGTTAGTTAGTCTATATATATCTGGTCCTGTGTAAATAAAAGTGTGTCGTCGTGTTGTATCGGTTGTCTCTTTGTCTTCTTTATTAATTTGTCGATATTAGTGGGTTCTTAGCTGTGGTGTTTACTGTGTCAAGTTCTTTGTTATACTTATTTGGAGTAAGTGGGATTATCTTAAGTCTATGTATCATATGCCTAAATGTTTCTAGCTTGTGTTGGGTAAGGTGGTTCGAGATGATTTGGACGATAGCATCTGTCGTAGTTGGTTTTCTATAAATGTCAAAAGTTAAACAGTCAGTTCCTAGTGTAACTAAAATAAATTTAAATCATTCATATTTAAAGAAATCGAACACAACTAACGTAGACATATTTCCAATAATTTCAGGTGTCTAGCTATTACCCTTCCATAGGCAAAAGCCTGTAACATGTTTTCAGCAGCATAGCAATATAATTTTACATTTGAAAACCAAAAACAGAAAAACAAAGTATTACTTTTCATTGATTCTAACTTCTTTCTAGTAGTAAGAAGTACTTACTGCCAGAAATGAACTTACATTAGTTTTTGCATAAATAATTTTCATGAAAAGTCTTACCGTTTAGAAAAAATACTGTTATAGTGAAAACGGTACACTAAGGAAGAAAAAGGTTGAAAGCTCTATTAATAGATGCAAAATGTTGAAACCAAAAATTACCTTCATAACTACCTCTTCCTTGTCACATAATGGCAACTGTGATATAGCTTTACAACAGTGCTTAACTCTGAAATTGCTAACATAATGGTGGTGGTCTTATGCATTATATGTCTGCCAAAGGCTTTGAATAGAATAGCGAAACCTCAAAATGTCATTTTTATTATTGTATGCAGAGTGTACATTACCAATCGAGAGTAGTTTGAACAGATTTTTAGTTTTATTTGGCTGTACAACATTTTTGAAGCTACATATGGCAATATGGCATAGTCATTCCTCACAGTAACACAATAAAGAGCATAATCAAAATAATCGGTCTAGTGATTTATTAAATAAGAAAAAAATTTTTTGTTGTTTTACAAGTTTTATTTAAAACAATAAGTATTAAAATCTGAACCGAAAAAATACAGTTCATTTATACCACTGCACTGTGTTCGAGAAAAATATGATCTCTAAACCATTGGATCAAGAGTTTGCATCCTCTTGAGAAGGTTATGACAATCAAATATGAGCAAATTTCTCGCCAAGGGATTGGGATAAGTTGTCAGGTTTACCGTGTAAAAAAATGTTGTATTCTGTATTTCCTCTCGGATAGCGGGAACGTTGAGTTCGCTATGGATGTTTTTGTTTTTGATACACCACGGTGTACACGCTATTAAACTTAAGAGCTTTGACTGCCTTCTTCGTAATTTTTCAACGACAGACGGCTTCGCTGTTCCCCATATCTGGATGACATATGTCCATATTGGCTTTATGACTGCCTTGTACAGGAGCACCTTAAGGTCTAAATCTAAAGATGACCGTGGACCAATAAGCCAGTGTAGTGGAATTGCTTTTAATTTAAGCTGGGTTATTTTTGCAGCGATATGGTGACTCCACGTAAGATGTCGGTCGAGGTGAATATCGAGGTACTAAATATGGTCTTAAACGGTTTAAAGAGGAAAAGAAAAATATACAAAAATATTTTTGCTATGTATGTGTAAGAAATATTAAAACTAAATATAATTTTAGTTATTAAATTATAAAATTAAAATATCTAAGCAATTTTATTTCATGCTTGATTTCTTCAAATAAATATTTCATGATATTTTCACAAAATATTTATTAAAATAAAAACATTTTATGATATTCTCATAAAACTTTATTCAAATAAAAATATTTGAAACGTATTACTGCGGGGGAGAGCATATTCATATTGTAATTTCACTATTGCTTCGGTAGCTCATTGGTGATAATGATTCCAATGAATTATAAATTAAATATTAAAATATAATATTACTACAAATAATATATAATTATTTTTTATTTAAGCTTAAGTTTGTTATTAGTTGTAGTTAACACAGTATCTGACATTCACTATTCTTTACATAATTAATCACACATTATAACGTCAATCAAAATTTTAATAACACCGCTTTTCAGTTCTACTTGTGGCTCACAATAGTATACATAATTTTTAAATTTTTAATATAATATGTTTTCCATTAATATGTTTTAATATTACATTCACTCTTATTATTATATTTGTTCTTTTTTGCGCTAATTTTTAAAATTTCATAACTGTTATTAAAACCACTTTTTCGCAACTTTTTCACTTAGAGTTATAAATCATTCTTATTTATACTTCCCAACAAGCTGGTTTTAAAAAAAAACTTGAAATAATGAGTGCAAAAGCAAACATCTCTAAAACGAATAGTGTTGAAAAAATAACTCGCAAAATACAGAGAAATCAAGTTGTTTTTCGTTGTAGCTTTCCTAAAAGATTAATGAGAATTCTAACACGTTTCGTATTAATATGCGGTTTTTGTGTTGTATTGCTCTGGAAAAATTACTTACACTGTTAATCTTATGTTTGTAATTATAATGATTTACTATAGATTAAAAACTTGCTGTCATGCTGCCATAAAGTAAATAATTTTATTTTATTTCATTTTGCTTAAAAATTCTCACTATCACTCTGTATCACTGTTTGTGTAGTCATTTTTTCTTCATTTTTCGATGAATTCATGCAACCACTAAAAAACCACTTACATGCATACTTATTGTCACTTGTTAGAAACAAACATGTTTGAGGAGGTTTTAGACAAGCAAATGCTGACTAAAGAAATCTTTATTTTCAAGTGAAGCACTTGCGAAAAGAAATGCCCTATAAAGAGCCTTCATATCAGCACCTGCAATAAATAATTTTAGTACTTAAGTTTTGTTTTAAAATGTTCCTTTTTCGTTTTTCTTATTGTAGACAATTTTAATGGGCTTGAGATATTTCTTTTGATCTTCCGGCACATTATAAATATTTATGGGTTTATTGCTGTAGTAAACATGGAAGCAATAATAGTCAACAATATCATCATCTTTAATGTTGCAGTATTTTTCTTGTTCTCTTAATGCTGTTTTATTAAAAAGTGTTGCCGGATTTTCTAAAGATATTTTTTTTAGGTTACATAAAATTTTAATTTTCTCTGTTTATTATTTCGATATAAAAATTGGATTTATATTTCATAACTATTCTTAAAATTCTTGTTCTGTCAGAAAATACTTCATAACTTTTAATTGACAAAAGAGTTTACCTCGATCTACTACTAATCTTAATGACCTTTCGAGCTTATAACTATTAAAGGTGGATGTAGTATCTAATCTGACGAGTTGCAAGGTTTTGCCAAAATCAGATCTTTTTGACTCTACGTCTGCTTGCAGTCGACCAAAAATTTACTGTAGCAGTAAAAGACAGATTGTTGCAAAATTGGCTTTAAGTATGGGTTTCATTCTCACTGGACAAGGTTCCTTGAATGATTATTTGTGCCCAAGGAATTTAAGTGAAAGGCGAGGATAAATTTGTGGTGATGATTGTAAGAATTGACTGAATCTGTTATATAATTGTCCGTACTATTCGGATATTAGCGATTTTGAGGCGATGATGGTGAATAGGAGTTATGATGTGAGTAGAGTACTGTCGGTGCCTGAAAATGTGAGAGGGGCTACTAATAGGTTTGGTAGTGGTTAGATTAGTGGGTGGGTTGAAGTCTTTGTCTTGGACATGGGTCGCCGGTGCAATGAACCTCAGTGTTTGGGTGTCTACGTGCTGATATGTGCCTTGGGTATGCGGGCTACCAGTCCCGGCCCTTCTGGGGCTCAACTGGTTGTAACTGGTTAGAAATCTGATCAGTAACGAAGTCTGACCGAAGTCTCTATTCTGGTACGATGGATGTCAGGGGCCCTTGGAACTTAGGTTCCAGTTTGGCAATAATGCGGCTATTCGGGCAGCTAAATGGCGGTTGTGGCTTAAACCCAAAGGGCAGGAAGAGTGTAGGCTCCGTCTGGAGTTGCATTGCGACCGATCCCCGTGACGCATAGAACAAAAGGAGTTTTAGATAGGCTCCGCTCCAAATTAAGGGAGAGACTATGACGAAAAGCATGGTATCAAATTGGCAATCATGGTTTGTACATGAGAGCGTTGGTGAATACATTGTATCCACCTAGTGGTAATACCACACTCAGGTTTATGGCCTACACGGTTGGGTACTGATGTTTTTTTGTTTTTTTTTAAGGAGAAGTAGCACTTCAGGCAACAATCCCTATTTAATCATCACCGTGCTACATTCGTTAGAAAAGCGATAGAGAAGAGATAAGACAGGTGGTGAAAGTAGAAGGATAGTTACCTTCAAGCAATTATTTTTGTAGTGATAACAACCACCCCTAGATTGGTAGGATAAGTACCTAGTAGGTAGTGTACTACCGGGGCAGCTTTCATTACTAGAAGGACAATGTTATCGGAAATTAACTGTCATATTAGGCAGCACAGTGACCAGTGACTATGCCTTTGTCACTGGGCAGCTTCATCGACAGTAAATTTTTATTTTTTTGCAGTAAAAACAGCCAAGGTCTTTGTTGGAAATCGAACCCACAACCCCCAGACTAGCATACAGGGGTACTGATGTTAATCTGAATCACGTCTGTAACACCATGAAGTAAATTAAACTATAAAATTAAAACGACTATTACTCATACCCAATAACGAACTCCTGCATAAATGAAAATGGTTAAATTATTTATAAATAAAATTTTTAAAAAAATATAATTAAAAATAAAATTTGACTTGAAATGCTAGAGGCATTCGAAACAAAAATTTGGAACTGTTCCGGTTCTTAATAAACCACAATGTGGATGTATGTTTGGTGTCAGAGACATGGCTTAAGTCGAGTATTTCCATAAAACACAGTGGTTTTTTTGTTTATAGAAACGACAGAGATGTCTTGAGAGGAGGAGGCGTTGCAATTATTATAAAAAAAGATATCCAACATAATTTATTACCAATTATTAACACTAAATTAATTGATAATATTGGAGTCAAAATTTTTACTAACAATAGTAGTGTAGATATTTACTCGTGTTATTTTCCAGGTGACTCAGCTGGGGCGGAAAACGATAGAAAATTAAGTTTCTCTTCTGATTTGCGAATGCTTAGTAGTGTAAGTGATAGGTACATTCTTGGAGGAGATTTTAATTGTAGACATCGGAGCTGGGGTTGTTTAAGGGCAAACTGTTGGGGGAATATTTTATATGAGAAACTCTCATCATATAACATTAATATTATTTACCCGTGTGAACATACGTATGTACCTGCTAGTGCTAACGGACAAGGATCGACACTAGATATTTTCTTAACTAATGTACCAAATATAATTTCTTCAGCAGTTGTTCTGAATAACCTTAGTTCTGATCATCTACCAGTTCAAGTAATTATTAGTAGTGATTTTACCAGATCTAGTGTAGTTATGCTTGATTACAAAAACGCAGATTGGGTGTCCTACCGAAGATACCTTACGAGAAATTTGAATATACCTGACGTTAGGGATATCATTTCTGCAGACCATATCGATTCCGCGATTACTCAACTAAAAGATTCTATAAAAGAGGCCATCGACGTTAGTATTCCAAAAAAATCACCTTCTTTCGGACAAAAACCCCTACCTGTGTTTCTTAGAATTTACATACAGCAAAGAAACGGCTTTCGGCGAAACTGGCAAAGATATCACAGCCTGGTTGATTTTTATAATATGAAAATCCTAAACAGAAAAATAAGAGATGAAATGGAAAAGCTAAAAAATAGATATTGGTGCTATTTACTGGCAACTTTAGACAAAGGCTCAGCCAAAAAGGCAACTTAATACCAATTTTGAAACACAATGATTCTAGATTTACTACAAATGCAGAGAAATGTAATATTATGGCTCAAACGTTTGCCGATAATCATACAATATTGCAAATTTTAGGTGACGCTGAAACAAACTCGCAGGTATGTGAAACACTTCAATCTTTTCGAGCATCTGCTTCTAACTGCTCTAACGATGTAGTAATATCTACTTCTCAAATAAATAATGTAATAAAAAAGTTGAAAGCAAGAAAGGCTCCGGGAATAGATAAAATTAAAAACAAATGCCTTAAACAACTACCAAAAAAATTAATTGAATTCCTATCCATCATTTTTAGTTCATGTCTAAAACAGAGCTACTTCCCTCTAGAATTTAAAAAGGCAAAAGTAATTCCAATAAAAAAGGCAAATAAACCTGCAGATAGCCCGTTTTCTTATCGACCAATTAGCCTAATATCATCTATAGGAAAAATTTTTGAGAAAATTATAAATGATAAATTGTTATCCTTCATTGAAGCCAGGGGAATTTTTCCTAATCACCAATTCGGCTTCCGAAAGGAACATAACACAGTACAATTCTTAGTTCGAATTAGAAATTGGGTAACTAAAAATTTTGAACTTCAAAAATCAACGGCAATGGTATTACTTGACGTCAAAGTTGCTTTTGATGCTGTATGGCACGATGGTCTTATCTATAAGATGATTAAACTCGAAGTCCCCGATTTTTTGATTAAAATTACTGAAAGTTTCCTGTCGAGTCGGTCTTTTAAAGTTTATATCGGATCATCGTGCTCTGAAAGTTTTAGAATACCGGCAGGATGTCCCCAAGGCTCTTGTCTTTCCCCTATTTTGTATAATTTATACACCTCTGACCTACCCCAACTTGAAAGCTGTACCATGTCAGTATTTGCAGATGATACAGCAGTTTTATGTTCTTACATATACTCTGAAAATATAATTACAAACATACAAAGAGATCTATATAATCTAGCAAACTATTTCAACAAATGGAAAATAACATTAAATGCAGACAAAACTCAGGCTATATACTTTACAAGAAAAAGAAAACCTTGTTATATTCCGCAACGAAATATTAGCTTTTTAAATACGGCAGTTAGGTGGGAACAAAATGTTAAATATTTAGGGATAATCCTTGATCCAAAAATGAAATTTAAGGAGCATGTACAATATTTAATCAATAAAGTGAATATTATGACGCGCACACTCTATCCTTTCATAAACCGAAACTCGTCTTTAAGCATTGAGAATAAAATGCTTATTTTTAAACTTATTTTTCAGGCAGTACTATATTATGCTGCCCCTATGTGGACTAAAAGTGCAACTTGTCATATAAACAGGCTGCAAATCGCTCAGAACAAATTATTAAAACTTGTATATAATCTGCCTTGGTTCTTTTCTACACTCAGGCTTCATATCATTTCGGATACAGACCTTGTTGTTTCTAGGTTAAACAAGCTAACTACAAATTTTTATTCTAGCTACCTTGTAAGTTTTAGTTAAGTTGTTTTTATTAAATCTTGGAAAATCTTCAAAAAGGTCTTTTTAAAATTTTGCCTCCAATAAAACTATATTGTAAACAATGTATACAATTTTGTGAATTACTCTAAATTATAAAGTAGAAAAAGTATGTACATAAGCTTGAACTATTTAAATGTAATTTTTTTGTTTTTGATGTAATTGTAAATGTTATTTGATGGATAATAAATTGATTTGAATTAAAAATAAAATTTTACTGAAATATAATTAAAAATTTTACTTAATTTTTTGTTTTCGAAATAAAAGAAAAATTTAAAGGTTCTCTAAATATAGGAAAATTTATTACAATTTAAAGGAATATCGGGGATAAATAAGTTTTATGAAAATATTTTATCTTGTGAACCCGAAATATAATCAAATATCGAAAAGTCATACAAATTTCTTTCGATTCTTTGATAAAAATGTGATATAAAATTCAAATACTTTTCGCCTTGTCTGTCTTGGGGGTTCAATTCTATTATATTTTTCATGGTATCATTTTGGAATTATATTTAATCTTTCTTATATCGCGTTTTGACAAAGAATAGAAATAATCAGGTCTAATGATGGCTGGAGTCTGTAGCATATATGTGAATATATTTGACTTAAATTGTGATAATTTATTATTAGGCCCGCTGACTTCTAACAGCATGATCGCTGAAGACAATTTTATGATAAAGCATCGCATCAGTATCTAAGTGCTCTAATCACAAACAGATTTCGCGGCTTTAGTTTCTTCACTTGCTTTACCATATGAGATTTCAGGTTATAGAAGTTTGGGCAAAACACTTAGCTAACAAATAGAGCCATGGACCCCTTCTAGAAATGGATTCTGTATTATAATTTGTGGATACGATTGATATAATGTGTGACAATTGATTAATAAACATCATAAAGCAGTCTATACGTCATGTAATTTCCGTTAAATTTCACTTCGCTAGTCCAGTGAAAAGCGAAAATAATATTCGTAGTATTCCTGAGTAAAACAAAGCCATTTAATGGATCAAAAAAGGCCAGTCTGATTAAGAGTTTCTCCTCTTGTTTCATAATGCTATTCTTCTTTAAAACAATCCCTAACCATATTTAAGTGTTTATGGGATTATGCCCCAAATTGGAAAAACAAACTGGCATCACTATTTTTATATTCATCTTTATTATGTGTAATAATTTAGATCATATTTTTCTATGTTATAATTTTAGTTTTTAATGTTTCATTATTATTAAGTTCAGTTTAGTGTAGCATCTACATATCTAATATAACTTTACTTATAAAATCAAATTATACCCTGCCTTTTATGTGTGTCCAAAAGTATATCAGGCATATTGTTGACTGCACATTTAACTTAAGTTTTTATAACTCGACGTGCATATAAAAAGGAGTATTGAAATAAATTTATTTTTATTTTTCTGTAGCAATTAATATAGTTTTTATTTGTTTATATTTGTTTTTATGACGCTTGAAATAATGTGATAATTAGTTTAGAACAAAAGTAAAAATGCCGACATTTTTTATAGTTTTTATGTGTTTTATTTTTATTTTATTTATACTTTCAACAATCTTTCAACAAGAGCAATAACGAATACAGGATTCAATACTTGGAAAAATATAGAGATTCTCATAATAGTTATTCAGCAACATAGGACCATTACAAGTTTTTCCATATTTTTTCCACTTAAATATGAGCTGAGTTAAATAGGGACATTTATTTAAATTGCTCAAAGAATATTGATAACTTTGAGTATGCTAAAGACAGTCTTCAAAAAAGAGTGATTTTCGTTACATACTATATACCTTCAAAATCCAGTAGTTAAATATAAATTTATATCGAGTTTTTCAATAAGAAATTTGTTTTCAATAGTGGCAACACCAACAATATGGTAGTTTTGACATTTTAGTTTTTTGACGTGTTCGTAGCAGATGCATTGCCAATCTTTACAATGAATTCATTTTCGCACGAAAATCGCATTAAAATAATTATACTTGTAGTCCACGATTAAATTGGTGTTTCTGTTAAAATTACATTTTGTAAAATTCGTGATATTTTCGGACAACATGATTGAGCTTCTGAGAGCGCTATTAAGAATGTGGTAGTTAAACTAGAGTCGATAAGCTCAAAACCAACGCATCTTCGGCTGGGAGGTTCAACTGAAAACGTCACAGCCGTAAGCCACAGTGTTGAAACAGATCTAAATTTATCGATTCCTCGACGTTCTCAACAAAACCATCAGCTCGCGAATTTTGCGCAAGGATTTGACTTTGAAGCCTTACAAGGTTCAATGGGTGCAGGAACCGCAGCCGATCGACCATTGACATCGCCGTAGATTCGCCCATTTCATCCGAAACAACTGCTGATTTTCTGAAAATTTCATTTTTCAGACCATTTTCTCTTATCAGGGTATGTGAACAAGCAAAATTGTCACATTGGGTTTCTAAAAATCCTAGAGCGATTACATGCTCAACGTGTAACTATAGAGCGCGATGTGGTCTGGAAGCGTGTTTGAGCCGTTTTTTTTTTTTTGAAGATGAAACTGGAAATGCGGTTACGGTTAATGGATCACGCTATCGCGAGTTACTAACTTTGATCAAGTATTGACGACGTGGATATCACTGACAAGTGGTTTCAGGACGGTATCACATGCTTATGCTGAATTTATTTTCGAACTTATATCAGACATCAATACCTGGTACAATTTTGCTTTTAATATCCGTTATGTATGTCCCACGAAAGGTTACGTTGTAATGCAAAAATGAATAGATTTTTATAAATTTGTGCCATCAATTTATGAAGGCAAAGGGTTCCTTCTGAGACGTACAAATTTTGTCTCGCCTGTATTTAGTGCAAGACGATTTATACGCGTGTATTCAAAAGTCAGCGTCATATCTATTTCAATGTGCGCCTTAAGGTGAAGTCTTGTCTATATGAATAGAACAAGCATACATCATGCGCAAATAAAAAAATCTTTGGTTTATAAACTAAATATGAGTTCTAAAAAATTGTATTTTTGAAACATATATTTTCGATTTTATAAAAACAGTAAGTCAAAATATTAGTTAAAATCCATAAACATATTTTTCGGATAAATACTTTGTAATTCAATTCAATTCAATTTATTGTCCATCAAATAACATTTACATCTACATCTTAAAAAAATTACATATAAATAGTTCAAGCTTACGTACATACTTTTTCTACTTTATAATTAAGAGTAATTTACAAAATTGTATACATTGTTTACAATATAGTTTTATTGGAGGCAAAAAAAGACCTTTTTGAAGATTTTCCAGGATTTAATAAAAACAACTTAACTAAAACTTACAAGCTACCTAACCTGATGTCAAATCATTAATATAGATATGTTCGGACCCAGCGCACCTAGAATAAAAATTTGTAGTTAGCTTGTTTAACCTAGAAACAACAAGGTCTGTATCCGAAATAATATGAAGCCTGAGTGTAGAAAAGAACCAAGGCAGATTATATACAAGTTTTAATAATTTGTTCTGAGCGATTTGCAGCCTTTTTATATGACAAGTTGCACTTTTAGTCCACATAGGGGCAGCATAATATAGTACTGTCTGAAAAATAAGTTTAAAAATAAGCATTTTATTCTCAATGCTTAAAGACGAGTTTCGGTTTATGTACGCGTCAAAATATTCACTTTATTGATTAAATATTGCACATGCTCCTTAAATTTCATTTTTGGATCAAGGATTATCCCTAAATATTTAACCTTTTGTTCCCATATAACTTCCGTATTTAAAAAGCGAATATTTCGTTGCGGAATATAACAAGGTTTTCTTTTTCTTGTGAAGTATATAGCCAGAGTTTTGTCTGCATTTAATGTTATTTTCCATTTGTTGAAATAGTTTGCTAGATTATCTAGATCGCCTTCGATGTTGGTAATTATGTTTTCAGAGTAAATGTCAGAACATAAAACTGCTGTATCATCTGCAAATACTGACATGGTACAGCTTTCAAGTTGGGGTAGGTCAGAGGTGTATAAATTATACAAAATAGGGGAAAGACAAGAGCCTTGGGGACATCCTGCCGGTATTCTAAAACTTTCAGAGCACGATGATCCGATAAAAACTTTAAAAGACCGACTCGACAGAAAGCTTTCAGTCATTTTAATCAAAAAATCGGGGACTTCGAGCTTAATCATTTTATAGATAAGACAATCGTGCCATACAGCATCAAAAGCAGCTTTGACGTCAAGTAATACCATTGCCGTTGATTTTTGAAGTTCAAAATTTTTAGTTACCAAATTTCTAATTCGTACTAAGGATTGCACTGTGTTATGCTCCTTTCGGAAGCCTAATTGGTAAATACTTTGTAAGTTTCAATGAAGTTATAAAAAAATTGAACTTAATGTTTTAAAATAGTGCTTTTTCTATCGAACTGAATAATGCGAGACAAACAGCAAGTGACTAACATTTTATAAGGTATATTTTTACCGAGTTTCTTTTGGTCTATGGGTTTTTCTTAAGCTGCACTTAGAAATTAATTCACAATAACTGTCCTTTGAGCCCAATTACCTTTCGAGTTTTTAAGTACTTGCAAGTCGATTATTAACAAAATATATATATATAGAAATTCCATATGTTAATTCAATAATAAATAAATCAGAATAAGTCCTAGATTATTTAGAAATAGTTCTATAAAATATAACCAAAGTAATAAGTTTTATGTACATAGTTCGTACATTTTAACAAAACAGTTAAGCCTTTTTAAAGCTGTTTAATTCATTCAAACAGCTGGTATACTTGATCTTTGCGTAGAAAATTAATAAATATTACGAATAATAAAGCCTAAATATTCCAAAAGAAAATAAGTTATCTTGTTTTTATTTCTTAAAAAGATATTTAAATATGGATCAATCATTAGCAGCATAACTTTTAATTCTATATTCATTTTAATAAATATTGTTACTGGTTCAGTTTTCATTACGTAGGGTGTCTTTTCTGTGGCTCTGGCTAGATTTGTAACTCACGAACAGTTTACTGTTTACCATGCACTTTTAAATAATTCTGTGAATGCGGGACGACTACTACCCAATGTCATACTTCAAAATTATGTGTTTAGCTATTTTAATAAATCATCTAATAATTATTTTGCTTAATACTCAATGATAATTTGAGATATGAACTTAAGCTTAAAAAGCAAGTAGCCACATAGATGGCGAGCTTGTTCAACACACATGCATCATGATTTTAAGTGAGCGTAGCACGCACAACCCATTTTTCTTTTGTTTTCCCAAGACACAGCCCCCAACAATTTTAAACTACACACATAAGCCTTTTAATTTATCATTTAAATTTATTATTACAGTTTTAACATTATTACAGTTTTCGTAGCTTTTTTATGTAAAAATATTTAAAACAGTACTATGAAAATAAGAGAGATATTATTCCTCTCAATACTTGTATACTTCAAATATAATTTTTATTGTAAATTAGTGGTACTGGTCTATATAGCATCTACTTTTCATAGTGTGGACATATTCATCTTATAGCATTCAAAAGAGAGCTAGAACGTATTCCTTAAGTTACATATGTATATTATAATTTTACTTTTAATACAAAACCAAGAGAAAAATTTTAAAAATCATCACTAATCCTGCTGTGTTTTATTTACCGACTCTGCTTGTGCATGTCTGTCCATTTGTCGGCCTGACTTCAAAGGTTATGGAATGTAAAGTAATTGTTAGTGTTTGTTGTACATTTTTAGCGTGTTGTTAATAAAAAATACATATATAAAGTCATAATTTACATTTGTTGGCTTTTATTGTTGTTGTTGCTGCTTTTAAAATATGTACTTTTCATTGAAAAATTTATAGACACACACACACACCATATAACAGTGTGCAGTTTTTTGTATGCAATATGTGTGAGACTTTATACTCGTATATATTTGTATTATTTATAGGGCTCGTTATGATTTATTGCCAGATTACATGTTAAAGAAACTTGTTAAGTTTTTTTTATTATTGTTGCTTTGTGGAAAAACAGAAAAAAATACACACAAATTAAAAAATATATAAATTTCCTAGAAATATTTATTATTAAACATCTTATACGTTCATAAACATGCACAATCATTTTTCTTTTAAAACGCGAATATGACGGTTGATTATAAAATGTGAGATATTTGTTTATCCATTTAAAGCCACAGTAAAGGGTCTGAAAAGATTAAAAAGAATGTCCTAAATATCCTTCAATATTTACTGAATATTTCGGAATTAATTGAAGCTCAATATAAAAGAAAATGTTTGAATTTCTAAACTTTTAAATGTTTGTTTTTCTATGGGTTATTAAAAGTAAAGCTAAGAACATTTGAAATTTATCCCTAAAGTTTAACTAAAAGCAGGATCCGTAAATTTTCATTGAAATCTAACTAGTTAAATATATTATTTGTGGTATTAATTTGTTTTGATTTGTTTCGCCAGTAAATGAATTATGGTTGTTATTCCTTTCAGTTAAAAGCATCTTTAGTGGCTGTTTATTTGGTACGATCGGCCAGTATCTTCGATGCGATGACAATGATGTCATCAAGACGCATTTTAGATAGTACTGGCTTAACACTGACTTTCTCGCATCGAAGGCGCTCATCGATCGGATCAAATAAACAGCCGGTAATGACGGTTGTCATCAAAAGGACTGATAATATTATTTGTGCATGGAAATCGTCAACCATAGTTTAGAAGTCGCATTGTTTTTCACCTATAGTAAAAAAACCAAAAGGAATATTATTAAGACTTCTGCTTTTATCTTGCCGTGGAAAGTTTTTCCTGTATAATTTATTTACTATAAAGTCAAAACATAAGTTTAGGACAATGGAAAAAAATAAATAAAAATGAAGACACCAAGCTTTGCTTTCCTTAGACGTAGTATGGAATCAATTGACTCAGTTGATTTGCAGGAATCACATTGTAACTGATCACGCGACCACGTTTTATCGTTGGTAATATTTTCACTAAAATCAAACAATTCCCGTGAGCGTTTCTTAGTGCAATTTTTATTTGATTGTGTTTGAAAATTTCTGAGAAATAATAAAGGAAAGAAGGAAATACAAATAAAATTAGAGAATGACCTTATGAGATTATAATTTAGTCAACGATTTAAGGCTGGATGTAAGACCACATCTAACGAGTGATGAGGTTTGACTCGACCTGGCTGCTTACATGCGATAAACAACTTATTGTAGCCGTAAAAGACAGATTCAGGCAGAGTCAAAACATAAGTTTAGGACAATTGAATAAGTTTTAAATAAAAGTGAAGCAACTAAACTTTGCTTTTGTTAAACTTGTTCCTGATTAATAAATAATATAATATAATAATATTTGTTGGTAAAAATATAGAAATGATGTGGTTAATATGCATGGTGTTCATTAGCATCTGATAACAATAAGATATTTTATTCGTGACTAGATTTTAGCTATATTAACGTAAAGTTATCTGCAGAAAAACTATGCCAGTGAATTAGTAATAACTTCATCGTTAGTATATAGGCACGTGAGTGAATTGTGATTCTTTATAACATTTAAGCAACTAATAAACAGCTGTTGCAGAAGTTAAGAGTGACTGATATTTAACATTAAGTTTAACTAAATATCTATATAATGACAGCTTTCTCTACCTCTAAATAAAGACACAAAAAAATAAACTTACTTTGTCGCCAATTTCAATAATAAAATTTAAAACGTTTATTAAATGAAGTTATTAGAATTTAATTTTTACCATATTTCCTTACATTTCACACGTAGCACTATATTAAAAATAAATATTATTTTTTATTTTATTTTCTGCTGTTAAATATAAAATTATGTCCACAAACATAATTTGTTTACTGTAGCCGGATGCTTTAAGTCATAAATAAGTTACTTGTATTTGTTTGCTCATAAATAATAATGATTATGATTATTATTTTGTTTGTTTCATATTTAAAAATTCCTCTATTTAGTAAATTGCCAGATAACATGCAGTAAATACCAAATTAAATAGCCAATTTGGTATTAATAACGTAATTGTAAGCCGCTAACCATATAAAAACTGAAACGTTGAAACAGGGAAAGCGGTTACATTAATACAAAGTGCATATGACTACATTTGAAAAATAAAAATATTAGAAAAAATGTTGCATAAATTATAGTTTTATTTGTGCATTTGTGAATTGTGTTATGGTATAAATGGTTTGGGGTATTTGTATTTGAAACATTTAAAATTATTTTAATATAATTATGTTTATACCTAATAACCTCACATTTTATTACAAACTGACCTCATAGCACAAGATAATAATTTTAAGGCCTTTTATAAGGCCTTCTCACAGGACCCTGACTTAAGGGTACATGAAATTTTATTGAAGCAATTAAGTATATTTTTAAAATTCTTCTTTATTTCCCCTAATGTTTTAAATATTCCATTAAAAATATAATTATGTGTCTTATGTGTTTAACACTTTTCCCACAGTAGGCTACCTACTGAAATCTCTAAATTAGAATACTTGATTGTACTGAATGAATATTTTGAAGGTAGCAAGACAACAATGTGGCAGGTTGTAATCCATACTAAATTTGTCATTATAGTCCAATTAAACTACATTCTATTCTTGTTTTTGCCAACAATTAACAACTAATATGTAGCCATCGTATGAAAACATGCAAAAAATTTGTCTCTTATCAAAGCAAATGCCGAATACAGGCAGGCCAATTGCCATTATGTGTTTTCTATCAAAAGTTTTTGAAATAATTTTATATCAGCAAATATCATACATCAACGGCAATAAATTACTTTCTAGTGTTGAAGCTAGTTTACGTCAAAAATATAGCTGACAATATACGACAGGAAGTGGAAAGAGGGAACGTATGTTTTTTATTGCTTCTAGACCACTCTAAAGCATTTGACACGTGGGATCATGATATATTACTTAGGAAATTAAAAATCTTTTTCAGATTTTTAGACATATAGCTCAAGTTTATTAATTCATATATATGGATTCATATACAGTCGGTTTTTGTGAATAAAGTATGGTCTGACAAATTGCCTTTTATTAGAGGCATGCCGTATGTCTATTCCTAGGTCCACCATTATTTCTATATATATTTATATATATATATGTGAATGTACACATCTTAATGATTTGGCAAAAGTGCTTTAATATGCAACATCCATCTATACTCAGACGATGTGCAACTTACACCAGGTACCCCAACTAAAAATGCTGCCACTGCTCTATCGCATTTAAATAATGAATTAAGCTAAGTTTATCAGTGGGCTTGTGCAAATGGACTTTGCTTACAAATCTAAGTGCATTGTAATAGGCAAAAAAAGTCTACCAACAACTTTTTCAGGGAACATTGTTTTGAATGACTGGTTGTTATGTTCGTAAACGCTTTAGTTGGTGAGGTGTATATGAAGTTACGGATGCTCTGGATCACGCAATATATCACTCCATTACGGATAAAATGTGTGCTCGACAAAGCATACTTGATTCCAGCTTTAATGTATGGATGGGAATTATTTGGTAACTGTGACACCGTTAGTAAAAGAAAGTTAGATATGTCTATGGTATGCGTAGGTTTAACCACGTTTCATATGTTTCAAATAATCTTTACGCATTTAGCTTCGAAAAGTTTATATGCTTTAGATCAGTGATTCTCGACCTTTTTTTGGTTGCGGCACATTTTTAACGATTTCAAAATTTGGCGGCACACAAAGAAAAATAGTTTATGACAAAAATTTGAAATATACGAAATAAACTAATATATACTAAAATGATAACTAAATGATATTTATGAGATTAATTACAAGCTAATAATAAAAATATTTTTAATGCGAAATTTGAGCTTGATGTTTTTGATAATTTCATTTATATTTGGTCGTAAAAATGACAATGCTACTCTTATATCGTCTTCTACATTTAACAATCTTGATCTTTTTTTAGTTTTAATGGTGGCTAATGCTGAAAATCCGAATTCACACAAATAAGATGTGGAAAATTGTAATAATATTTTTAAAGCTGTTTTGGCTATCATTGGATAATCGCATCTGATGTTAATCCAAAACGAATTAATTGATTCTTCTGAATGTTTTAAAACTAAATCTCGATTATTGGAAAGCAAAATGAGTTCTTCCTCTTCATTCAAAGTTAAGTCAAATACAGAAGTATAAGTAACTAATATATCCTCATTCAGTTCTTTGACAAGTGCTAGAAATCCTTTTAGATGTCCAGTCATAGCTGAGCACCATCTGTGCAAATGCCAATACATGACTTCCAAGTAACTTTAATTTCTTCTAAATATGAACAAATTACTTGAAAAATATGTTTACCAGTTGTAAAATCAGGTAACTCCCGGCAACATAAAAATTGATTAATTATATCATTTTCGTGAATAAATCTAACGAATGTAATTAATTGAGCATTTCCTGTAATATCTGTTGTTTCGTCGACTTGTAGAGCAAAATTCAAATTTGCAAGAGTTTTTGCAGTATATCCAATATTTTCTGCGATGGATTGTATCATTTGAAAGTGGTATTTTGCAAATATCAATATCAGCTGATCCACCAATCATTGTTTTTACAATTTTGCGACAAGCAGGTAATATAATTTCTTCAGCCAAATTGTGAGATTTTAAGTTAACAGCAATCAATTCAGCTGTTTGATAAGAAGCTACTTGAAAAACATACTTGTTTTTAAAAAAACTTTTACTTGCTTAATTTTTGAAGATAAAGACCTATTAAAGTAGCTTTTATCTTTTGTTGAAAACGAAGGATGATTATTCACCAAGCGACGTTGGAGTTTGCTAGGAACCATATTTGACAATTTAAAACCACATATCACACTCTCGGGAATAACTATGTCATTTTCCATTGTAGAGGTAAACCCAAATTTCAAAAAATCGTCATTATATTTCCGATGGACAACGTATTTTTTTGAGCAAGAAGTATTTTTACTTGTGCCGGGGGTTGGCTCATTAACTTGATCCCTAAAGTTATCATTATCACTATTATCATCATTAAAA
Organism: Trichopoda pennipes; assembly: GCA_030448955.1. NCBI lineage: Eukaryota > Metazoa > Arthropoda > Insecta > Diptera > Tachinidae > Trichopoda > Trichopoda pennipes. The sequence continues at coordinate 7,365,068 of JASKUP010000067.1, forward strand.
TTTCTTCTTTTTAACCATTTATCCATTTTCAGAAGGATCTGATAAAATAAAAATAATATTGTCGAAACATTTAAAAAAAAATGATTCAAATATTATTCAATTGTAATTTATGAATATGGAAAAATACACCTTTCTGAAATTGTGAAACTTTCACTCAAATACAATTTTCCGTAGATAAAATTTAAATTTTATGCGAAGAAATAAAGAGACAGTGTACGTGTGCAGCAAGTCAGCACATACAAAAAAAACTTATTTGGAAACCGTGTAAAAGCGAAAACGTGTAAAGCAAGTACCGCGTAAATCGGGGAATAGGTGTACTGCAAAGTTAAAAATTTATAAATTGACACTATATGCAGAAAAATTAATATTAAACTGAATCACATGAAAGAAAAGGTGCAGTAACTACTATGCAATACCTTGTGAATCGCAACTATCACTAAAATAACACGTTTTGTATGCAGAAGTGTGTGCCGACTTAAGACAAATTTCTATTGCTATGCACGCCACTTCATCATAATTTGGCAGTAAGAAAAAACGCGTTGCAAAGCAAATAATATTTTTTTTTGGATTTAAATATATATTGTTTTTAAATGATATAATTTAATAATATTAACATTATGGTATATTTGCAAAATTTGGCGACACACTTTTGAAATTTGGCGGCACACAAAAGTGTGAGAATCACTGCTTTAGATTATTACACTATATCAAATATTTACCTTATATTGGAAGTGCGATGTCCATACCTACTATATTCTTCACACCGAGTCGTTTGCAACCAACTACAGAACTTTCAAGAATGTGTTTATAGCCTTCTGGGAAACTACCAAATAATAAGCAAAAAGATGGAAAATCACCGTAATGGTAAACTGGAGTCATACCTTTCGACGAAGGCTATCGTTACTGGCTGTTTGTTTGGTACGAATGGTAAGCGCTTTCGAAGCGATGACATCATTAACAAGCCGCATTTTAGATAGTACTGGACAGTTAGTATTAGGTGTGTTAGTATAAATAGTATTAGGTTTAGGTAGTTTTATCATTAGGGTGGTATCTATATATGTAAGTAAATTGCTTGTTACCCGGTTTTTTTAGGGGGTAATTTAATATTTTCCTTTTTAATAGTTGGCTAGTTAAGTGTGACTGTCCAAGGATGGCGTTCGTTTGTTAGAGATTATGAGTAGTTTCAGTGGTGTGAAAATTGTGTTTAAAGTCGTGTTTACCTGTTCGTTTATAATGTCACATTTAAAAGTTTTCGTTTAGTAGATTTTCATGTTTTCAAGAATGTCTAGTAAAACTATCAATTCATCCATTTCTATGTCAATATGTAATGCAAAGTTGTAGCCTCCCTTCTTCGTTTGTAAAAGCGTATGTGTTGAGTAAATCTTACGTTTAGTGTTAATCCAGTTTGTCCTATATAAGTATGTTTACAAGTACAACTATACAGAATCTTTCGCTATAATTAAATTTATCAGTTGTTTCTATCGATGTCCTGAGATTATGTCTCAGAGTGTTGGTGGTGGCGTGAGTAAACCTTCTTTGTGAAAAAGTTTAGTTAATTTATATATTTCTGGTGCTCTGTAAGTAAAAGTATGTCGTCGTGTTTTATCAATTCTCTATTTGTCTTCTTTATTTCTGTTTTTAGTGTTGTATTGGTTTAAGCAGTATGTCGATAACAGCGGATTTTTAGCCGTAAATTTTAGTTATGGTATAAATTGTATCGAGGTCTTTGCTGCACTTTATCTAAAGTAAAAATTGTACTTTATTTGGAGTAATTGGGATTATCTTAAGTCTGTGTATCATATGTCTAAATGCTGCCACTTTATGCTGGGCAGGGTGGTTCAAGGTAATATGGATGGCAGTGTCCGTCATGGTTGGTTTTCTATAAATGTCAAAGGTTAAACAGTCAGTTCCTCCTGTTATTCTGATGTTAATATAATCCTAGTTTGTAAGTATAATTCTTATTTGTATGTTTTTGTAGTACTTATCGAAGAAAATATTAAAATTTTTTTATTCTGGGACAATAAGATAAGATATGGTAAGATAAGACATGCAATGTATATTCGGGAACATTTTATTTAATTTACTATTTACTTTTAAATCGCGTAAATTTTGTTTGAAATTTAATTTTTGTTCATTGTTTATAAAGAAAAGTGATTCCGTCTGGAATGTCAAAGGCCTACAACAACCTTTTGACAAATTCAAGCACTTTAATGTTCTCCATAAAACTATTGAAGCATAATTATTAGAGCATTAAAGCTAATTTTATTTACATACGTAATCATATTAGTAAAAAATTTATTTAGTTAGTTAAACTCCAACAGTAGAGTTAGTTGCTACAAGTACATATTTACAAATAGTATTATCTTAAAATTAATCAACTATCACAACAGGATATAATGCTACGTATACTGGTATGTATGACCCATATAATTACGTATCCAAATGAGAACATGTGTATGTGTGTCCATAAATTTATACACTTATTATCCATAAATATTTTATTACAAAAACATGTTTATCATAAAATGAGATTTATGGACAAGTTGTAAATTTTAACATTCTCTATTATCTGCATAAAATATTACATGTTAAATAAAAACTAATATTTTGATTTATGTTTTAATTTTATTTCAAAATTGAAAAAAAACACGAAAAATCCAACACACACTATAAAATGAATTTTAACAAATGGGAGATAAAAAGGTGGAAAAGGCTAAATTTTTCAATAAACTAAATTTTTTTTAACACACAACAAATTTTTGTTGTAAATTAAGTGCATTTTGTAAGCACGAACATTTTGTGCTGTACTTAAGAATTACATCTTTATGTGTGTTTTCATAACAATGCCACACGTTATTTATTGATAAGTTTTGCTGATATATTTGTAGAGAAGTCTTTGCATATTGCTGTAAATATCAAGACTTGTTATGTTATTCGCTTCCTGCTTTGAGAATATTTCAGTTATTAAATATCTCTAATAATACATGGCGAAAAATAAAATTAGTATTTAGTTACCAATATATATAAAAATGAAGCCCGAAATAGGTGGCCGTTGGTTGCCAGTGTTTGACGAGATGCGCCATCATATTTCCACCAAATTTCCACGGTACCTTCGTAATGGTCGTTCGCTGATTTGTATCTTTTCAAGCGTTTACGCACAATAGTGCGTCCAGAGTGCGAGTTTGAAACCAGACAAATTTTTCAAAAAAATTGATTTTTTTTTCCATTGAATACTTGGACTCAATGTTGTGTATTAAATGAAATGTGTGTTTCCGTTTGTACGTTGCTGTGTGCTTACATAGAATGCGACGGCAATACAAATCGAAATATGCTCATGATCCATAGCATGGGGATATGCAAACAAATAGAGAATTTTGTTTTCCATATTCTGTTGCATTTTGTGTGTGTGTGTAATTTGCGTGTTCAATTGCAAAATGATCCATCAGTCGAACGTTTTTCAAATCAATTGTTAGATATTGGGAATGGCGCAATTCCAATTGACCCCACCACAAAAATGATTACGCTTCCAGATAATTTATGCCACTTTACACAATCAAAACAAGAGTTGGTCACAAACGTATTTCTCGGTATTGCACAAAATTTTAGAAACCATGATTGGTTGGGGGAAAGAGCTATCTTAGCTGCGAAAAATGCAGATGTTTCGGATAACAATGCGACAATTTTGAATGACATTCCCGTAGAAATTTTTACCTACAAATCGGTTAACTCTGTTCCCAATCAAGATGATGTTGTAAATTATCTAATCGAATTTTAAAATTCGCTTGAGTTACCTAGACTGCCGCCCCACCGCCTGCAAGTGAAAGTTGGTGTACCAATTATTTTGTTTGGAAATATCTGCCACCACGACTTTGCAATGGGACACGTTAAGTAGTCAAAAAAGTCATGAAAAATGTGATGGAAGCAAAAATTTTAAAAAGAAAATATAAGAGCGATGATGTGGTGATAAAACACATACCTATGACTCCTTTAGATTTGCCGTTTGATTTTAAACGGCTTCAGTTCTCCATACGTGTTGCTTTTGCAATGATTCCTGTTGTTCGCACGGTCAATGATATGTATCATGTTCACGTGTTAATAAACCAACTGCTTGGTTTGTCCATACCGCGAACCAAAATCAATCGAAGTATGTCGTATATGTAAAAGCATTGCAATAAAATAAGACGTATTATATAAGCACACAAAAAAATTGAATTGTAAAAAAGATAAAATTATTAAAAAAACAGAAAAACGAAAAAAAAGAAATTGTGTCCTTTCTTAGTAATTTTCTTGAATGATTGAAGTTTTTGGCGCTGACAAAAAAACGCTGCAGAATAAAAACAAACCACAAATGACTTGGAAAGCAGTCATGGGCACGCTAATTAAATATATAAATTCAAATAAGTTTCTTATTAAAATAGAACTTGTCACAAAATTTGTAAAATTTAACATGCTATTTCCGTAATATTTAATTGGAAAAATATAACTTTCTTAGTAAATATTAAAACAAAAATTAAATAAAAAACTTTTTAACATTAAGCAATAAATATTTAAGTTTAAAATGCTTGGTAAGCAATCCGTATGTCCATCTCCATATCCCACTATCAGCTTATTGGCAAGTGTAAGTAAAGTGTTGGAAAAAGCTATGAAAATTAAACTGATTAATTTTATGGAAGAGAATAATATTGTTTCTTTATATTAATTTTGAATTCCCAGAAAACATAGTACAGTCTATTTACTAATAAGTATCCGGCATTTAGTTAAAATGAACTTTAACCTTCAATAACCTGCTGACATGTTACATTTGGATGTCAAAGAAGCACAACGGTCTGACTTTTAAAATCACAAAATTTAAATTTTCTTATTGCAATGACAAAAATAATTCAAAGCTATCTTGGCGCTCATTATTGGCCCCCACCACTTTGATAAATGAAAAATTACTTTAAATTACCATAAAACTTAAGTTATTTACTTCACTAGGAATGGAAAGGATTGTTATATACCAGAGACAAATATTACTATAAACAACAATTCTATAAAATGGGAACAGAAAATGAAATATTGAGGATTATACTATATCCGAAAATGAAGTACAAAGTAAAAAAAGTTAAAGTATCAACCTGAATCTTATATCCCCTTATAAATCACAAATCTGTTGTCAGCATTACTACAAGGAAACTCATTCTAAAGTTTATTTTTCATGTTTTATGCAGTCGCAGTCTGATCTATAAGCGCTTCTTGCTATCTTAAAAAATTGCAAATTGCGTAGAATAAGTTATTAAAAGTAATATTTAGCCTGCCTTGGCACTTTTCAACCATGCTTCTTCATGATATTGCGGGTTTGGAATTATTTGTAAACAGTATAAGTAGACTTACGCAAAATTTTAATACGAAATGTTTGAATTCTGAATATGTTCATAGTAGAACAAGTACAACCTGTGGATTCATTTAGTCAATACTAGATGACTACTTAAAGTTTAAAAAAAAGGTTAAATAGGGTTTTACCAATTTTTTTCCTGCAATAAAAATTATTAAAAAAATTATAAAATTATTATTGGTAAATTAAAAAAGAAATCTCTTCAACACTTATATTTGATTTGTCTTCGTAGTAGATGTATCGGTAATTTTTACAATGAATTAAATTTTGCATTTTAAAATAATTAAAATGCACTATAAAAATGCTGGTTCTGTTAAAATTATATTTTGTAACACACTTTTTGTCTTCCTGAAAATACCACCTAATGCTGTGGTGAAATATTTAAAACAAAACTAAATAATGCTTGAACAATAAATTACTTATAAAATATTAAAGAGGTAAAATAACTGTAATTATTATTTTTTTTTTAATTAAAATTTTATGGTAATTTTTAAACATGATTTAGCTTATATATATTGTAAACATCATCTATTAAAGGAACTATTTTGTGAAATTATCTAGAATATAAAAAGTAAATCATAATTAATTACTATTACGTCATTAAAAATACCTGGACAAACATCTCAAAATTCTTTTCTCGCTTAATAAAAATTCACATACTTTTGCTAATTGTAACCATCGAATTTACATACTTACACTTGAAGATGACTGACTTGATGTAAATTATGACAGGTATAACACAACGCGGCTCTCTCTTATATTTCAAGAAACTAGTAGTAAGAGCTCTAAAGACGTATATGATAATGATGTCTTTAGATTGGAAGAATATGGTAACAAAATTATCTTCCACACATTGTTAATTTTAAACCGTTTTCTAAGAAGTTACAGCCGTTGTGAGCCATAAATATTTCCGTAGATTCTGCTTAAAAGTTCTTCTTATTAATTTATGTTTTTTATAGTAAAATTAGAAACACTTGAAAGAAAAATAAAAAATTCAAAAACGATTTGTTACTTATTTGATCTTTTTGTAATGATTTTGATTTTAGATGTTTTTCAAATATAAATTTTTAATTTAACATGTCTTTTCACAAGTTTGAAAATAAACACTTGAAATGATATGGAAAGGAAACCTCATCTTTAGTTGGTAACACAAAATTTCAACACTTCAAGTGTTGAACCAAAAAAAAAAAAAAAACAATAATAATAATAAATTTTGAACACATTGTGATCATATCAAGCAGCACTTTATCAAAAACAAAATCCTAACTATCAGCCCTATAAACACATCGTTAATTAAGAAGTTTAGATTGAAAATAAATCAAGTAATTTTATGCGATCATAGCCGACAGCGGCATATACTGCAACATGTAAAAAATTTCAGCCTTAAGCATACTTCGAAGGATAATAGCGTTAAGTATTATTGATATTTTTTCCGATTTTTCCCATAAGTCGAGTTTTTAATAAAAATCTGGGTATACGACCGCTTTTTAATTTTGTACAATGTCGTTGATCTAATATTTTATATTTTAGGTGTTAGAAATTCCTGTAGTATTTTTTGTTGATTAAGGTAGCATTTATTAAATATACTGTTATGCAGATGATTTATTAAGTTTTAAAAGAAATAATTATCAGTAAAAAAGTAAACGAAACGAACCACTCTCAATTTTACAAACTGCTTAGTTTTCTAAGAAATCTTATACACACCAAAAAACATCAATTTGCTTATAAGAAATGCTACCAAATAAGATAGACAACAGAAAAATAATACAGAACAAAACAAAATACACAGCCAAGAAGGCGCCTAAACTAAATGATAATAACAACAACAATATGGGGTGATGTTAAAGTAGACTGTTCTAGTACGTGCGAGAACCGCTAAAAACAATTATGTAAGCACCACTTGCTGGGCAAATGAATTAATCCAAACTGAGTCGTCAGTGAGTAAAGACAACAAAGTTGCCATAGTGTTTATTTTGTATGTATTGAAAGTAAATAAATCGTTTAACTTAATTCAAACTCTAAAGTAAACAAAAAATTTAATAAAAAGAATTAACGTAGCAATATTATATTGTATTATGTATTATACACGATAAGCGCAAATTTAAAAATTACTGTCTTAATTTTTAGAAATCATATGGTCTTTCAAACGGCATCATTGACTTTGTTCTACTTTCAGATAAGTTTTTTAAGTTATAAAGCGTTACTTACAAAACTGCTTGAAATAATTATGAAAAATTAACCAAAACAACAACAAAATTATGCGTTTTAGTTATAAAAACTCCAGATCTTTCTTTAAAGAAAGAAAATCGTGAATTTTGAAACTCATACAGCCTTCTTAAAGTGTTGTCTCAGATTATACATTTTCTTTCTGTCCTACGATATCAACTGCGTGGACTTGTGCTCAAAATTTTGCAAATATTATGCTGTAATTCTATATTACAATCGTCATGACAATATTTACAATGAGTAGCTTCAGATTCTTTAATATGATTCTGATTCTTAACGTTTGTGGTAAATATCGATAGATAATGTGAACATGAAGTCAGAAAACCTAAGGACAGAGTTTTGTTTATTTCTTTAGAGTATTAAAATATTAAGTGATTTATTTACTTTCAATACACACAAAATAAACAAGATCTTGACTTTGTTGTCTTAAACAACAACCTTTCAACTTGAATTGAATTAATTAATTTGTCCAGAAAGTGAGGCTTATATAGCTGATTTAAACGGTTCTCATATACACAAGATTATTCTACGTAAACATCACCCCATATTATTGTTTCATGTAGGAGCCTACTTGGCTGTATGCTTTGTTTGTTTTTTTTGTTCTGTGTCGCTTTTGTTTTCTGTTGTTTATCTTATTTCATAGAATTAATAAGCATGTTATTGTTGTCTTAGGTTTACAAAATTTCTTAGAAAAATTCGTAGTTTTAACTCACACAATAGGTAATTTCGTCTACTTTTTTTACCGATAATTATTTTCGTTTACAACTTAAACCAAAAATCTTCGTAACAATATTTTTAAGGTCAAAAAGTAGAAGGCTTCAAGTATATCTCTTTACATTTTTGTCCCTAGACTTCAGTCAAATCTGAATCACTATTGTATAATGTTTTGATTGAAAGGCATGCAAAAAAATGTCATTAATGTTACTTGACAATTAGTTTTTACGTATCTATTGGATCAGAAAGAATGCCCATTTAAAATTTTAACCAAGTTAGATCACTAATATGCCCAATAAGAGAAAGTCATAAAAAAAGAAAACCAAAGTAAAAAGAGCATCCCTATAGATGACATAATTTTACTTATAGGACCCCTTACTCTAAAATTTGGAAATAGCACAGAATTTAAGCTTCTAATTCCAATATAAAATTATAAAAAATTAATAAAAAATTAATGAGTGTTGCCATAATTTATGTAATGTGAATTAGATGACTTTATCATTTTAGTCTGTACATAAATTTTAAATTTACCCAGTTTCTGTCCAATATAGCAGTACCTTTAATACATAAATAAATTGGAAAATAAATAAAACTTAAAGTTTGTCCTCACTGGTGCCTTTTTTAACCATTTTAACTAGATACTTGAAATTTGTACAGTATTTGGACTGCTATAGACGTTATCAAACAACAAGTATAAAATTAATGATTAAAATTTAAATGGTGGCTACCTATAATGTGATGCTATTTAATATAAAGATTTTATCTGTTAACGGTTATAATAATATTGACTAAGAAGTTGTAATAGGACTAATGTTAAACTCTATAAACATCACATATTGTAAACTCACCGGTATTAGTGTAGGGTATTCCACTTAAAAAATACTTTGAATTTATTGAATACTGCGGCAACAATGAATGCAATCAAGTCAAATGTTTCACAAACAATCGTACACAGACAACCTATATTTCTTCAGCCCTTTATTCAACTCATTCGCTCATCTTTAATTTAAAAGACTCAAGTATCTTTTGATTAATTACGAATGTTTTATTAATGTACACAGTATGTTACTATGTCTAACTTATTGAGCGATACCAATCAAAATATTTATTTATTTATTTATTAATGTAAGTTGAAGAGCCACAACTTTAAAAAATGTGGCAGCATTAACCTCTAATTGTATTTATTTAATCTCTTAAAAGAAGACAATATAAAAGATGATATTAATGCAAGAGGGAAGAAACTTAAAGAGCAACGAAGTAATGTTTCACTTGTCAGCGCAGATGATGTAAAGAATTAGAATAAATTTGTTTAATTAACTGAAAGGTTCACAATGCAATATACGCTGTTTATTCTTAAATATGAGAGAAGGCATTATATTCATTACAAGTTTAGCTTAGGTTTGGTGCACTTTTATAGCGTAGAAGCAACATGATCCTATTTTTGCAAATTTTTACTGGGGTCACTTTGTCTTTTCTTCTATTTTCTTTAAGAGCACTCTACACGGATTTACCTGTCTTTTCTTAAAATCTGGTTTAGCTTTATTGAAACATCAATGTTAGAAGGGACCGCGAATTTAAAAGCATTGGCAACCCTGATAATTCTTAACTGTGTAAAAATCAACTGTCGATTATTGTCGATGTTGTTACACTAACATGTTGTTGATGTTGCAACATTTAATTTTTTTTTGTTCTTTTTTTTGTACTGGCTTTGGTTGTTACAATTACTTTTAATTGTATGTTGCATGATGTTATTAATGTTTTTTAATTTTATTCACTCAACATGGGTACTCATTCAATTGCTGCCACTATTTGTTATATGCCCTGCTTGCTAACACTGTTATGTGCCAACATAACAGCACAACTAATACTACTACTACAATTACACATGCAATAACAACTAAACTAAACAAGTAAAACACATAACAACAACAACAACAGTAAAAAAAATTGCTTTGATCTTTATCTTGTATGTTTTTGATCTCTTTGATTGATCAATTAAATTAATTTGTAAACAAGTATAAAATGACTTTTGACTTTGTGGTTGGAGATTTATTTTGTTGTATCAGGGTGAGTATTTTCTTTTTTCTTCAAATTTATATTTTAATGATACAAAATTTGTTGGCGTTGCTTTTTAAGAAGTAAATAATTAATTTTAAAATAAATGATAATAATTCTCAACTCGATCTCTTTGTACTTTTGCACCATGCTGTGGCATGCGGAGGCATATGAAACATTAATAAAAAACTTTTTGAAACATTTGGGAAAAAATATGGTGTTTTATTGAATGGTTTATAATAAAAAGCACTGTAAAATTGTAATTAAGATAAATCTGTGTATATAATGAAGATTAATTAAACTTTAAATCTTAATCGTTAAATAAATAACACATTACAAAAAAAATTCTTAAAATGTAAAATATGTGGCAACGAGTTGTGAATTAAAATGTCTTAAACTTAATACTTTGCTAAGACATTTAAAAATGTGTATGTTAGACATGATTGAATAAAGAAATAAAATAGGACATAATTTCACCGAAAGGACGGTTTATTATAATTAAACTGAAACTTTTCATTTCAACTGACTAGTGGCATTCTGCTTTCTCTCTCTCTCTCTCTTTCTCTATGCGGTGCCGTCTTAGCCTTTTTCAGACACTTTATAATGATTTCTTGAATATCAATCGATTCTACGGCCTATTTTTTGTGTGGCTTTGTAAAACCTTTAGCCAATCACCTGATTTTTCCAGTAACATTCTTGACCGCCGTTATTCGATAGTATCCATTACAAAAACTTGTTCATTTTCTTCTCTAATATGTATCTCTCAAAGTAACTACATTCACAGAACTATAATCGCATAGATAAACCGATATTTTTATGGTTGGGCGATGTGCAGAATCGCAAAAAAATGGGAGCCAAACACTATATAATTTTAATAAGTTCTATCGGAAAGTTTATAATTATGAAAGACCAAGGAGTCTAGCATATATGCAACTTGTTGGGAATATCAAACCGAAATTATCATAACTTTTTAATCGGATTAGTTTAAGTATCTATTTAATCCCGGGGCACAGTTATGTATAATAATATTTATATTATTTATACCTCTAATTAGAACGTACCTTCAGCATATATGCTGTGACCCGAAAGATAGTGGAACTATACTTGATTGAGTTAAAGTCAGGGAAGACCTTAACAGTTCTGACATGCAAATCGTTTGTCAGAATTGAGTATAAGAGCGAAAGACCAATCGAACCATCTAGTAGTTGATGCATTTACAAATAATATAAAATAAATTTATATGGTAAAACGAATGATTACAGGCCTTAGGGTCGAAACGACTTTAACTTCTCAAAATTTAAAACCTCATCTTTCTTGTTATGAAGGTTATGGTTGTAATATAATGTGTCCAGTGGGCCACATTTGGTAAGCAGAACTAGCGCTGTGGGATGAACCAAACGTAATGTTACGGTGCTCAAATTTACAACTCACGCAGATTCCGTGAACACACCAGATGTATTATGGAGGGCAAGGTTTGACTGCACTTTTTTGTTCTTATCAATGGATGTGCAGTATTATGCTTTCTTCTTAAACCGAACTGCAATAGCGAAATAACGTTATTTGTTTTAATATAGTGTGTGAGTTTAGTTTTAAATGTTTTTTCCTAAATTTTTCTAATAGCTTTTTGAGCTATTAGGAGGAGGAGGTTAATTCCAATGAATGGAATTATGCGATCGGGAAATTTGATTTGAAACTTATTAATTAATTAGTCATTGGCTGTGTGACATGTGGCACCATCCTGTTGAAATCACATGTCGTCAATAATAGGCAAAAATGGATATGTTAGTAACTTATGATAGCGTGATCCATTGAACGTTACCACATTTGCAGTCTCATCTTCGAAAAAAATGGAACAGTCACGACTCCAGAGCACATAGCGGGTTCTCAATAATCGCTCTAGCATTTTCAAAAGCCCAAATACGGCAATTTTGCTTGTTGACATACCCTGAAAATAAGCTCTGTCTGAAAACTTCATCCAGCCTGATGTTTCTAAATGGATTGAACGAATCTACGGCAATGTGAATGGTGAGTCGGCTGAAAATTCAAGTCGTTACGCAAATTTCGCCATGTGGCTGTTTTGGACCCCGCGGGTGCACATTTATCTGTCTTTATGGATTGATTAACCATCTACACTTGTGTCGTTTCTGATTATTGAGGTTGGCCCTTCGGGAGTATCGTGGTGGCGGTGTGTTTCACGGCCCGTCATGAATTTGATTAGTGCGCCAGGATCATCTCACCTTTACTGAGAACAATGGGTAAATGATCCGGATCCAGTGAGCATGCTAGTCACGTGTTCTGGACCAGAAGTTAGATAGTCTCCAACTCTTCAGCAAGGAGAAGTGGTTTGCGACCCTGCTTCGGAACCGCTGAAATTGCAACAAGGAATGACCTGTTGCTAGAATTAGTCTTCAGCTTCCTACGACGAGAATGACGTTGCTTTTTATTCCACAGTGGTTTGACCACAATCTGATTAAGGCTTACAGCCAGGTGCAGATGTAAATCTTATCACGCTCATCGACTCAAATTTAACGGCCACATTCTTAACAGCGGTCTCAGAAGAAAGATTATATTGTGCGAAAATATTACAAATTTTATGAATTGTAACTTTAACAGATGATTTTAACAGTGGATTTTAATTATTTTAATGCAATTTTCGTGTGAAATTGAATTCATTGTAACAATAGCCAGTGCATCTACTACGAATACGTCAAAAAAGTAAATGTCAAACTATCATGTTGTTGGTGTTGCCGCAATTGAAACACAAACTTCTTGCTGAAAAACCCGACAAGGTTTTTTCAAGTATAGTTTTTTATAATAATTTTACAGTTCATAATTTTCCTTTGTTTTTAAATCGGCATCTCCGGTAAGTTGGTAATTATCACTTAGAAAAGAGGTAAGTAATACACTGACTGCTTTTGCATATTAAGCTGCAGAAAAATAAGCGGGGTTTGGTGATATACATCTTTCAAAAGCATAGGCAGTTAAATTTTAAATGGAAACTACTAGCAACTAGTTTAAAATTCTCTACGGCAATAATACAACCGATGTTAATATACAACTAGGTTCTTTATTAAATATACAAAGGTCTGTTATTATTTATTTCCCTTCATGTTATTAAGTATTAAAAAAAATGCTGAAAAATAAACATTGCTTTATATGAACACTAATTCCTTTCTTTTATTTTGCAATTTTGCAGTGTTTACGTGTGTTATTTGAAAAAAAAAATGATAATCATAAATATACTTTAAATAATTTAAACGTATTCAAAATGTATTTTCTTTTTTGCAATAGAATCATTAAAGAGTTCAACTATAAATTAAGTACAGAAGTAGTAAAACAGTCTAAATTAATGGCAACGATTTAAATAAGCGTTCTGGCCTACACTCAAAAATTAATTATGTTAAAAGGAAAACTCTCTATTATATAAAACTCTAGCTACATACACGCTAAAAAATGATATGTTTAAGGTCACTGTATGCCAAGATGCGTATGTAAGAATGCTGATGGCGGATATAACACATCAGCAAATGCTACATTAGATTGTGGCAGTGTCGGATTTATTTTGTTTTGGTTAAAAATTTCCCCAAAAATTTGTAAATAAAATTTGTAAAAACAATTTTTTAGTAATAGATGTCCTAAGGCACCTCCTCAAAAAGGCGTTTAATTTTCGACAATTATTACTAATTCGTGCTATGCTATTTCTTTTAAAAGTTTAAGGAGACTAAGGTTATCTCTATTATCATCTTAATACCGTCCTATCAGCTAATCGCCAAGTGTAAGTAAAGTATTGGAAAAAGTCATTAAAATTAAATTGACTAATTTTATGGAAACGTATAATATCATACCGCGATATCAAATTGGGGTTCGTAGGGAACATATTACGGTCCATCCACTAATAAGAATTCAGAATCTAGTTAAAAAGAACTCTAACCTTCAAAAATTTACTGGCATGATTTTTTTGGATATCTAAGCCACATTTGTTCTAGTTTGGCACGACGGTCTGATTTTTAAAATCATAAAATTAAATTTTTTAATTGCGCTGACAAAAATAATTCAAAGTTTGGTCACCACTCGTACTTTTAAAGTTCATATTAGCTTCCACCACTCTGAAAGCTATTTCATAGTGGCAGGTTGTCCTCAAAGTTCGCCTATCGTCTAAATTTTATACTTTATACTCTAAATTGAGTATTGCACCTTATACATATTTGCAGACGATATAGCGATATAAAGTTCGGGAATCCTGGCTGTTGATATAATGGCTAACTGAGAGCGTTATCGGAGGTTTATTATATTTCAGTATTTACTATTTCCTTCAATATTTTTTTTTAAAGAGAAGTAGCACTTCAGGCAACAATGCCTATTTAGTCAAGTACCGTGCTACATTCTTTAGGAAAGGGATAGAGAAGATATGAAACAGGTGGTGAAAGTAGATAGTCGGAAATTAACTGCCGTATATAAGACAGCACAGCGACTAGTTACTATGCCTTCATCGCAGAACAGCCCCACCGACAGTCAATTTTTATTTTTGTAGTGAAAAAACCAAGGCCTTCGTTGGGAATCGAACCCACAACCTCCATACTTATAAGCTAGTACACTACCTACTAGCCTTCAGGGGTACCTTAATATTAAACGAAAGAAATGTTACGCACTAAAAACAAATTTTACTATAAAAAACAAAGTAAAATACCAAGGGATTATTTTCAATCCGAAAAGGAAGTTCAAAGATCATATACCTCTTGTGGTAAATAATTTTAATATATTAACCTGTGACTTATACCCCCTTATAAATCGCAAATCTGGTCTCAGCATTACTAAAAAGAAACTCAATCTTTTTTCATGTTGTAATATTCTATTGGCTTTTGAGCGCTTCTTAAAAAATTGCAAATAGCACAAAAAAGCTATTAGATCTAATATTTATCCTGCATTACCACCTTTCAACTACACTTGTTCATGATATTGCGGATTTGGAATTAGTTCTAAACAGAATACGCAAAATTTCAATACGAAAAGTTTGAGTTTGAGTTAACTAGTTTTGAATAAAAGCTAAATAGGCGTTTTGCCAAATTTATGGATAAATAAATAAATGAATAAAGGAACATTATTTTTAATAATATTTGCAAATTAGGATATAAAATATAAACTTTAATTAAGTACCTACATGAGTAGATACCCAAACGAAAGAACTACCTATACCCGAACACTGATTCTCCAGAACAGTCTAGAACATGGCTTATTAATGTTGTCATTACATCGACAGTTTATACCAAAGGAAATAACAACAAACTTTAAGTTCCTAAATCGATTATATTTTTAATTATCAGTTAATTAAAATTAATTCATCGAATTTAAAAATTATCCATTGGTTACAAAAAAAGAAAAATATACAAAAACTTAAAATATAACAATTTATAATATAATAAAAATATTATTTAATTATTTAATAAAATTGTTCCTTATTCATTTATTTATTTATCCATAAATTTGGCAAAACGCCTATTTAGCTTTTATTCAAAACTAGCAAATTTGTAAAAATGTTTACCAAAAACTTATTTAATGTAAATAGATATGTTTATATATTAACACAAACCTATTTATGCTGACTAAATTATGAAATTAAAACAATTATTATTTGTACACTAAATTGTTTTACAAATAAAGAAAGCATAATATAATTATTGTTATCATATTATAGTGCTGATGTTTCTGGGCTGATTATTGGGCTTATTATTTTATTTAAAAAATGTACACTTAGCTAATAAGGTGATAACATATTTTTATATAAGTGTGAGAAGCATAATATGATTACTGTTATCTATAGTGTTGTTTTTGGACTGCATATTTGTATGCCTTATAATTTTATTTTAAAAACATGGACACTTTTGTTAATAGGGTGATGCAACTTAATTCATTCTGCATATTACTATTAAAACACAAATTTTGGTAGCTAGAATAATATAAATCGATTGTGTTAATATTTCTGAAATTTAAAATACCTACACACAAATTTAAACAATATTTAAATTTCAGATACAGAGATTTATTTAAGAGAATAAACAAATGGCCGGGTGTGTACAAATTAAAACCAATTTTAAAACCTTTCAATTTTTTTTACATTTTTAAGCATACAATATATTCGCGTGAAATACAAACTGGAAGAAACAACTGTTGTCAAACCTTTCGCTGAAAACCGTTGTTACTGTCTGTGTCTGTTTGTTCGGTACAATCGGCAAACTCTTTCGATGTGATGACATCATTATTAAGCCGGGTTTTAGACAGTACTGGAGAGTTAGTATTGTGTCTATTATTAGAAGTAGTGTCTATCTAGTATCTATTTATGTAGGAAAATTGTGAATTGTAAGGAATAAAGTGCAAACAAAAATTCGGTATTGTAATAGAACGACGAAGTGTTGAGGATCCCTTATATCTTTGAAATCACGATATTAATTATCTTTAAAATTTTTCTGGTGGTTTAATTTGATAATGAAAGTTTATAAGCTTCAAGATATTAAGTTTTGTTTTTTATATTGCATAAATATTTTATAGTAAAGCTCCAAGAATTTATTCAAAATAGTCGCCAGAAACATATATATTTAAATATTTGCCAGAAAAGTAAACTTTCGGTTTTTGGTATCCCGAATCATTTTTTTGTGTATATTTGTTAAAAAAAATATTTATATTAAAAAAAATTCAGTGAGAAAAGTGAAAGAGACATAGGACTCTCGAAGACCGAACAGTGAACTTTAAAAACACATACTGGTATGACATATTCTGGTTATTGGTGAGGCCTCTTGGGGAGTTACGTGATGTCTGTTGGTTTAATCAGTGCTTTGAAGAAGGTATCTGAAGAGATGTTAACGTAGGCTTAACATCCGAATTGCTAACTTGCACTTGCAATAGGACAAGGAGTTGGATAGTATCTATCTCTTCAGCAAAGAGTAGGAGCACGGCCCTCTAATGCAAATGAAAATTGCTACTACGGCATGTATGCGTCTTAGGGCGAGGGTGGCTGCTTTTTCTGTACCCTGTGGTAAGACCACCGTTACATTCAGGCCAATCAACCAGGTATTTGCTTTACATTCTGAGCAAAGTAGACTTTTGGCTGCCACTCAACATCACTATATGCATGCATGTATGTAGTTAAAAAGAATAAAAAATCAAAAAGATTGTTCAGCTACTTATTTTAGTTTCGAGTACATGCGTGATAAGATTTACGTCTGTACCTAGCTGAGTAAGCCATAACCAGACGGTGGATCATACCACTGTGAATGAAATGTAGCATCATCCTCGCCCTAGGAAGCCTTCAGATACGTATATCCTCCAGTCACTCCTAGTTGCAACTTCAAGAGCTCAGAGCAGGCTGCAGTCCTCACTCCTTGCTGAAGAGTTGGAAACTATCGAAGTCCTGGTCCAGAACGCATGAAGCTTAATAAAATTTAAGAACACAACCGCAATCATGCTCACTGGACCTGGACCATTCATTGTGTTCATTAGTTTTGAGTACAATAGGAAAAAAAATAAAGATTTTACCAAGAAGTACTTTATAAATGTTAGTATTCCATGAAAATAAGCTAAAGTGATTTTGAGTAACAAGATTATACTCACCCAAAAGAAAAACTAAAGGGACTAAATATTTTGAAAGTGATCTGTCAAACAGACTAATACGTTTCCTCCTTTTTCAAATACTAATTGTTTGAATTTTTTTAGTGTATGACCTCTAGCGCTAGTATCATTTCTGTTACCATACATGACATAAAAACCATTCACACTTTTATTCAACTCATATATATTTTAGTAAGATAGCTAAAGGAAAAAACACAGTTAAACTAAAGTAAAATATGGTATGAAGTGGTTCCATTTTACCATAACGATGACGACGACAATCAACCCTCATTTTTTGTACAATTCTGGAAATTCAGCATAGTACAATATAGGAAAAATGTAGCTCTATGTGTGAGTGTGTGTGTGTGTGTGTGTGTGAATTTATATTTAAGTAATATATTCAAACAAACTGACACTTATGCGAACAACCTGATTCAAAGTAAGCAAATTTGTGGAAGTAGAGTGTGTTAATGTATTCGTATATGCGAATATCTCTAGCATTTAACTAGTTAAAAGTACAATATTTCGTTTTTAACAACGTAACAATAAATTTAAGAAAAATTGTAAATTATAAATACGAGCAATTATTTTAACTCTACTTAACAAATTACTTTACCGCATATGGGGTTATTAAAAACAAGAAGAATTACGACTTGCAGATATTCAACATCTAATAGTACATGTAGATACCTATGAATAAATATGTGTATTTTATTTATAAATCTATGTGTATATATAACTATATGTCTATGTACATATATATATATATATATATATATGTTAAATTACACCAAAAGCATAAAATCGTGTTGAATGTTTATTTTATTTATATCTTTCTTATGGTGGCGAACATAAAATTGCAAAAAACCAGAACTTAAGTAATTTAGATATTTTATGGCACGAAACAAAACAAACAAAAAATGAAATATGTGTCATCTAGTGATAAATGTTTATATGGTAAATTGTGATTTACTTTGTTAACGAACATATTTGCCCTTAAATAGTATTTTTATTTTTTTTTTGTAAAACGATTTATTGCACCGAAAGTGCCAGACGTATTTAACTTTTAAAGCAATAATGTTTGAAAATATGACAACAACAACAATAACAAAATGTATAATGATGTATTTAGAGGCCATATCAGTTAACTTTAAGCGGCTTAGAACAACATAATTGTCATCGTTGCTTACTTAAGGGATTGAAGCAAGTAATATGATATAGTATTACACACTGTAGTATGAAAGAAGCAGTTTGGTGCAATGTTCTGTTAATTAGAGGGCTTATAATAATAACTATCAATTCAATTTAAAATTAAGTGATTTTCTTTTAGTTTTATTTAAAGCCAGATTTAAGGCCAATTCAATTACTTACAACATAAACATGTTAGCATTGCATTATTATATTTAGTTTTTTAGCCTATTCCTTTTATTTAGTTTTTATTTGTGTCTATGGATTCAAATCTGTGGATATAGACATTAAAACAGTAAATAATAATATTACATAAAACTTAAAATTAGTTATTCAAATATAAAATTGGATAAAATTTCACAGCATTAATATTTAAAGAAAAATCAATCAAATCAATAAAATTTATTAAACTCAGCACAAACTCTCAAAAACGAATCAGAGTTTGCATAGTTTGATCTAAATACTTTAATTAAAAATGCATTAAAATAAAACTGAAATGGAATATTGGTAATCAAAAAAATCTGAACAGATATTTCCTTTTATTAAGTTTAAAATAAGGGTAACATTTAACGTTATTCTTCGGCATTTAGGATGGCAGAATCAAGGGATTCAATTGGAGGTCTCGAAGACATAATAACACCAACTGCTTTTGACCCGATGCCAAGTTATTAATATAGGCTTTACTAAATAATATTCCAGAATTGGTCTGACAAGAGAAGTATAAAGGTGTTTTGTGATATACAGGTCTCTATACTTCTTCACGCAGCGCTTTATAATGGACGTGCTTTGTTAGTAATATGCTGTACAAAATTTAATTTATCATCCAGTAAAATACCAAGTTCTAAAACTACATTTAGTTTGTCATGTTCGTAGCCATTTAAAATATATTGCACGTTTGCACGACATCTATGGAAGAAACACATATATTTGTAATTTTTAAGGTTCAACTCCACCAAGTTAATATTACACCAGGAAATAAATGCTTCTTGATCCTTTTGCAGTAGAATGTGATTAGCTTGAGGATTATATGTTCAAAATATCTTCACGTCGCACAGTGGACCATTCTACGAGAAGGCGGTCAAAAATATAGAACTTTTGAACGCATCGTAATTTTGATACGCGTTTTTTTTTTGTCTACTAGGTGAGATCATAGGCTTTCGTTTAAGGTATAAATTTAAAATCGACCGGTTACAAAAATAATTGTGATAGGTTTAAAAATGCATTCTAAATTTTAGCTGATTTTTGGTACGAAAGTAAAGTATTAAAATTTGTTCAAAGAGTTTGTTTTACATAAAGTCTTATATTTTGATTCACGTTAAGATAGGGCCAATCTTTGGCCCCTTGAAATTTTTAGTACGAAGGCCAAAGTTTGCTTTTTTGAAACAATTTGAGTTAAAAATTAGCTGATTAAGTAGCAAAAACATATAAAAATATATTCATTGGTTCAAATTTACTTTAGATAAGGAGGTATTTAAGTCTAAAATAAACATAAATACTACTCGTATATCTAAACTTTTATTGTAAATTGATTAATACTTTATTAATGTACAAAAATTTTAAAAGGATGAAATACATACAGATAACTCTTGTGTTTGGAAAAATGACTATTAATTAAACAACTTTAGTAAATATTTCTTCTAAATATCCTTGATTTTTATCTTCTAGAAGCAGTTTAGCTTCTACGTCTAGTTAAATAGAAGTAGTTTTCCATTTTTGCCGGATATTGCACATATAGGGATCTGATGTGCATAATAAAATAACAATAAAGTTTATTAGTACAATATCTAGACATTTTTCTTGTGTTATGCTCGCGAAAGAATCTATAGTCTTTGTTTCATTTTTCTTGCTCTTCTCCTATTGTAGCATATTGTGTTGAATTATTTGTTCCCCATGGTACAAAATTTTATGAACTATGGATGGTATATAACTCCAAGAATATTTTTTGTCGTAAAGTATAGCTCTTTTTTTGGCGCACTCTCTAAATTATGTTGCATTTATCTTTCTGCTACATGCTAAAACTTGTAAAATAATACTGAATCTCCTTATTAGTTCCAAATCTACTCCTGTGATAGATGCTGCAGTTTCTGGATCTGAAAAAAAACTTCTTACAGGTTTCCATCATTTGTGTTCCCTTGTCCTTGCTGTGGCTAATTGATAATTAGGCCTTTTTCTAAATATTTTTCTTGAATTTGTTTCTTTTATTTTTATTTCTCTTTTCGTCAGTATCCTTATTTTTTCTCGCCTAACAAAATCCAAATCATAACCTAATTTAAGAATATGCTCCAAGCAATTTAACAATTTGAAAAAAAGAAACTAATTTGCAATCAGTGCAAATCAATTTAAAAAGCAAATTACTTTTTGACCTAAATCATTTCAATTTACGTAATTTTAAGTAGGCAAAATATTTTTGTGACCAACTGTGCAAGACTTTTAAATTGACTAAAAATCTTTGTTTTCTTTCTAAAAATACGCATATTTATCTAAACAATGTCTCTCATAAAGGCAATTTGAAAAAGAAATAAAATGCTTACAAAATAGCAAAACAGAAAAAAAAAATTTTAAGTCCATTTTGCAAAAAATGTTCGACCTTATGTCAGGAAAATTGTGCTGGTGCTCACGGTCGGATCGTGCCAGGTATACAATGAGATATAGGAGTGTAGAAGATATTTAGGGCTATGACACAGTGCTTTTACATTCCCTAACGAACTTTAGAAGTTATGCTCTTTTAAGTAAGAGAACTTAGAAAAAATTTGGACCTTTAAAAAAAATAATTTCTAAAAATCAAAAATCAATTATAAACAATTTAGGTTTCCTATACTTAAAGCTAACAAACTACGCTATTATACAAGGTTTGCCTCGTTTAAAAATCTCGTATGACAAAAAAATTCAAAAATTTACTAAGAAATTTCTCATTTTACCAAAATACTGAGAATGCTTATTTTGAATTATCCTGTTCAGTGTGGCATAGTTAAAATAAAGTTTTGATTTTTGGCTTCCGAGGTACACTAGTATCTACTTTCGAAAGAACTTTAAAATTTTACAGTTAGGGACCATGAAAAAAAAGACTTTTGGCCGCCTTCTCGTAAAATGGTCCACTGTGCGTCGTCTGCATATAATAGAACGTTTAACTATTTAATCACTTTAGGTAAATCATTAAAAAAGGAGGATAATTATCAAGGACCCAGATGGCTTCTCTGCTGGCCACTAGATGAGACAAAAATTTATTTGGAAGTAAGCGTGTCAAAACGAAAGTTTTGAGTTCTATTTGATAGATATGAATTCACATAAGTAAATTGTTTCTGAATCCTATAAGGTCAACTTTCCTTGTTAGAAGTTTGTGTAAACAATACCAACTTGTTTTCGTTGAAAAAGCCCCTGATGGACTAATGTTGTTAATTAGAAAAGATTAGAAGCAGGTGAACACCCCTTTCCAAACTAACGCTGAGTAGGAATCAATAAAGACGTAACTTGATGGGAAACATGATTAGTAACAATTATCTTAAATAGTTTAGGAAAGCTAAGTTTAGCAATACCTTCATAGTTGGCAACATTATTCCTACAACCAGAGTTAAATAATGGAATAATAAAAGAATGCATTCATATTTTGGGAAAATAACCAAATTTCAATGATATGTTGAAGATTGAAGAATGTAAAAAGTTTTGCCGGTGCTATAGAATATTTTTTAAGAATTCAACTCGAAATACTATACGAACCATACTTATATGAAAAAACTGTTGATTCATCAAGAAATTGAATTGATATAGTATGATATGGCGCCACTGATAGTTGATAGTAATAGCATGTTCAGACATACATTTTTAGTTGACTCAATATTCGGTTTATTGGCAATATTATTTTAGTGTTCAGACATACTAAATTTAGCTAACTCAATAGACATTTGACAGCTGGAAAACAACTTTGTTTTTATTTTAGTCATAAATTTGATTTTATAAAAATGGAAATAAATTCATTTATTAAAAAGCAATTACTATTGTTTAATAGAAATGCTGAGTTTTTTCGGTTAGTGCGATCGTGTTTTGATTCAAAGTTGGCGGTACTTAAAAATAAAAAAAGAGAAAAATTTGCATATTCTTCAGAGTTTAAGAAACTTACAGCTCGTGCTTCTTGCATTATTGGAGAAAAATGCAAATCAAATATCTTTATGGAAATTGGTATGTAAAATATTAACAATTTTGTTGAAATCTATTATACCATTTTTAATGTTTTATTTTACATTGCTGGTGTAGATAAGTGGTAGATAATTTTTTCTCGCTGAACACACCTATTAACACAGTGTTGCATATCAAGGTATACTCAATATTTATAACAATTTCGTACTTATTGAACAATATTTGAAGTCTAGTTTTGCATGGAATATTGAGCTCAATAATGGCATTTATTGCGATAATCTCAATAATTGCGTATGTCTGAACTCAATATAAGAGCTGGATTCATCAAATTTTTTATCAGAATAGGTGGCACAAAAGAAATCTACAAACAAATTAATTATTGTCAGTTCATCATCAGATTTAAAATTTTTATACTTTTATTAAATATGAAATAATCTTTTAACGGTCTTATTAAATAATTTAACGATTTTATTTTTTTCAATATTTCGCTTTCCTTTGGAAAGCTTCTTCAGGAAAAAATTTTTTTATATTTTTGAAAACAAAACAAAATTATTATCAAATTGAAAAAATGTTTCAAAACATTTGACAAAAACATATAAAATATTTTTTCATACATACATACAAAAAATTTTTAAATTTTCAAATATTCAAACATACAATAACAATGAAACGGAAATAACAAATAACAAATTCTCTCTTATGAAATGATTATAACAAATTATGTGTCTTTTGAATTAAGTACGTATAATTCTGAGCTAAATTGTCTGTGTCTGTCTTAAAATTTATTCTCCTTACATTTGGTACATTAACAATTTCTAACATTTCCAACATATAACGTCTCTTGTAGTTTTTTTCTATATCTAATACTGATGTTTCATTAAACTTTGGATAATGATTATATTTCTTACAATGTGAAGATAAGGATGTCTTCTGTGTTGAAATATTCCTATATTTTTGGTCACACCTGTGACCAGCTAATCTCGTTTTAAGTTTATTTTTTGTTGTCCCAATATAAACTTTGTCACAGTTCACCTGGTCATTTCCTCCACATGGTATCCTGTATACTACATCAGATATTTCCATTTTTCCTATTTTATCCTTCATACTGCTAAATAATTTAAAATAGGAAAAATGGAAATATCTGATGTAGTATACAGGATACCATGTGGAGGAAATGACCAGGTGAACTGTGACAAAGTTTATATTGGGACAACAAAAAATAAACTTAAAACGAGATTAGCTGGTCACAGGTGTGACCAAAAATATAGGAATATTTCAACACAGAAGACATCCTTATCTTCACATTGTAAGAAATATAATCATTATCCAAAGTTTGATGAAACATCAGTATTAGATATAGAAAAAAACTACAAGAGACGTTATATGTTGGAAATGTTAGAAATTGTTAATGTACCAAATGTAAGGAGAATAAATTTTAAGACAGACACAGACAATTTAGCTCAGAATTATAGGTACTTAATTCAAAAGACACATAATTTGTTATAATCATTTCATAAGAGAGAATTTGTTATTTGTTATTTGTTATTTCCGTTTCATTGTTATTGTATGTTTGAATATTTGAAAATTTAAAAATTTTTTGTATGTATGTATGAAAAAATATTTTATATGTTTTTGTCAAATGTTTTGAAACATTTTTTCAATTTGATAATAATTTTGTTTTGTTTTCAAAAATATAAAAAAATTTTTTCCTGAAGAAGCTTTCCAAAGGAAAGCGAAATATTGAAAAAAATAAAATCGTTAAATTATTTAATAAGACCGTTAAAAGATTATTTCATATTTAATAAAATTTAAAAAAAAGGTCGAATAAAAATAAAAGTAATTTTTATACTTTATAACAGAAGGATATTACATTGATATTGTTTTGGAGTTGACAAACTTCGATGTAAAATTGTGTCGAATTTTATGTAAGTAATATCACTGATTAAATAAATTACATTGGGCATGACCAACAGAATAGATGATATTCAACAAACGAATTAGACTTTCTATACTTTCGTATAACTTGTTTTTCTTATTTTTAGATTTAATTAGATACTTAGTTTTCCATGGTAGATTGGTTTGAACGCAAAGCTTTTAGGAATACATTGCTTCATATACAAATATAATTTGTGGTTAAAACCATTTATATTTTCGATATCCTTGGTTGTGCGAATTTTATAGAGTTTAAAAGCAAATCCAACCAGTTTGTATTATTTAAAAGCACGTTTAACAGATGATAGTTTTTGTTTGAGACAAAACCCTTTCTTGTTCTCCCTGGAACAAAAGTTTGATGGACCAGCAGGACTCAGTGGCATAGATATGCTAATTTGGGTTGTAGGATATAAACCAGCTTCCGGAACGGCAATTGGATAAGATCAATTAATAGTAATATCAACACATTTATTAACAAAAACTAATCAGCAAATTTAAATTTTCTTTATATACTCCATTTAGTTGGTGAAGGTTTAATTCAAGTAGACTTATAACGAAATTCAGGACATAGCTATTTATTTACGAAGTTGGGATAAAATATTCACGTTTTATACCATTATTCATGGCACTTTCTGCATTAAACTTCGAAACTTTTTTAACTACTCTTTTACTTTCACATGACTGCTATATTGACACTTCTATAGTCGTGCGCAATTTGTGTTGTCAAACAATTTTCAATCTTCGGTGCTACATTTATCTAGGGAAGTGCCTCAAACCTTGGACCACTACTCTTTTCTGTTTATGCTAATAATTTACCTAAACAGCTTTTGCACTGCAAAATTTATATGAACGCAGATGGTATGCAGCTTTGTTTAAGCAATCCAGTCGTTTCCATTGCCGAAAGTATTTAGGGACTAATTGAGGAATGCAACTGGTTAAGGATTTTGTTTAAGTCAAAGTGCATTATAACTCGTAAGGACACTATTAATCATAATGCCGACGTTGATGTTTTAATAAATAGAGAAAAAATATTTATTGTAAATGCTGCCAAAAATCTCTAAATAATAATCAATAACAATCTTAACTCATTTATGCTTCGGAATTACGCTAAACTAAGGCATATTTGGTTATCATATCACTAGAGACATTTTAACAGAATCTTCTTGCAAAATCTTTTCTTGTTCATGGGTTAATGTACAGTTGTAAGCTTTTTGCAGGATGTGACTATACTAGTAAAATAAAGCTAAAGATCTTATACAACAATGTCATTAGATATGTTTACGGATTGAGAAGATATGATCATGTTTCCCAATTTTTTTCGAAGCTATATGGAGTTTTATTCGAATACAACTGTAATTTAAAATTACACGCCCAAACATTATTTGCATTTTTATCTCCGAAAAAAAAAATCAAAATAAAAAATTATAAAATTTTTAAATGAAATATAAACCTCATCATTAATATTCACTTTGATGGAATACATTCATTCCATCTATATGATCAATTTATAGCTTGTTTCCGAATAATCACTAACAGCATCATTATATTTAACAAAGAAAAATCTAGACATTAGTTCGTACAGTAAAATTCTTCTCCAATTGCTTCTTCTATTATTATTGTTGGTTTAATTCAAAAGTCTGACAGATCATCTATCATCGACTATCATGAAAAATTAATGGATTTCTTTCACAAATAATAAAGGAGATATATTTTGCTATAACTATTTACATGTTCATGCATGTATTGAGATAAAAAAGTAATAAAAAAAAGAAAAAAATGCATCCACTAGATGAAATCGATTAATTATAGAGAAAAATTACAGAAAATTTGTTTAACATGATAGATGAAAAACTACTGGAGTTTTCTTTCTACACTGGCAGTGTACACACATACATACTGCAAAAATGCAAATACAAAAATGAAATTAATATAAATTAATGAAGAAGAAAACAAAATCCCTCCAGATAATAAATCATAGCAGTTGGAACAAAGAAATAATTGATTTTGTTCTTAAGCTAACAAAAAATAGAGAAATTTATTTTATTTAAAAAAATTTGAAGCTTTTTAAGAAAGTATATTTTGACAGTAAATTGACAGCGGCTATTAAAAGGTTATCTTCACAATTCATTAAGAAATTATAAAAAAAAAAAATAAAAATTAAAAAATAAACGTTTAAAACTTAAGCAAGACATATCCGTAACAATATCAGAACCAGTCGATTTTTGTTTAAAAATATTCTAGCGTTCGCTTCCTAAATTATCAAATTGAGAAATATTCTTTTAAATGTTGAGGCAGACTATTGTACTCAAAACTACCGGTATGTTCTATTGTTTGTTTCATCTTTTCCAGACGTCATTGAACAACCCTAAAATTCGAATTATTACGTGTAATGAAGTTTGTTTGGTTTATAGAAAAACGAATTGTGTGGTGTCCAATTCCATGTACCACTTTAAGTACATATATTAGTAATTGGAATTCATAAATTCCATAAATTGGTAACATCCTTTTCACAATATCTTTATAAAGTGATAATGTAGGATACAACTGGGAAAGATTCAGTGCAGCAGTCAGTTGTTTATTTTGAAGAATTTGCAGAGATTTCAGATAACATTTCCAACATTTGAATCCATATGTAAATACTAGGTAATTGAGATGACTTTGGATACAGAATTGAAAGATTAGAAATTTTAATCAGGAGTATATTTAAGTTTAAATAAAATACAAAGTGGTGAAGAGATTTAGATTTAACCTGATTTTGCCATGTTAAATTACATTGAAGAAAAACTCCTAAATATTTAATATAATCTACTGCTTTAATTTCTTTCTCAACCATAAATAAAGTTATATCGTCGAAATTCCGATTTGACTGGGGACAAAATTAAACAAATCTTGTTTTAGTTAGATTCAAAACTCCATAATAATAAGTGCTGCATATAGTTTAAAATTGACATTTTGTTTGTTTTTTTAATGTTGCTTCAATGGTTTTTTGAAAAAAGTGGGATAAATTACTGCTTCTAAAACTTTGTAGCTCTTAATTGCATACGTAATTTTATTGTTGTAGTAGGCAATATTGCCCTTGTTATTGATTTAGATTGGTCTGTTAATAAAAAAATTATTAATCAGAAATTTTCCAGTACTGCAGACTTGTAGGAATTATTTATTATCGCACATTACTTTAAAATTGTTTAAGTCTGTCAAAATGTTCGATGAGATGGTTGCTATTGATAATCAATACTAGCAATCGATTAATCCCTAATCTAAGCTTTAAACCCACTCGTATCTCTATTTTCTTTGCACAGTTCTTGCAATTCTTGGAATATTTGATTTTAAGTTAGCTAAAATTAGAAACAAATATTGTTTTAATTTTCAAATGAAAAACTATTTTATTTATGTCGGTTGTATAATAGAACCATAAAAGTGGTGTTAACTATTAATTATCTAGATTTTTCCAACAAAAAAAATAAATTTTATAATTTTCCTAATATATATGCCTAAATATTTTCACATCCACAAATTAAAATAGAGGGTCAGTAAATCACATCTCTTATAGAAAAGACTATCCTTGCTATGCTTTCAATATCTTCTCCAAACAATAAAATAATATTTGCATGTAAAACTATTATCCATTTTATGATCCCGACTTTTAACAATCCCTGCTTAAACTGCTCTTTCTTTTTATTCTTATTCCAAATAACAATCAACTGCCTAAAAAAAATTCTTTAATGCGACCACACTTTGCTATCATCCCTTTCAATATAATAAATAAAGCTTAAAATCTACACGCAACAATCTTAATTCGTTATCTGTCAAGAAATACTACATTAAACGATTTCATATGGGGGTTTTCTTTTAAAAACAGCTTTAACTTACACAAAAAAACTTCACATTTTTTATGTTTGTTGCAGTGTATGTGTGTATGTTTTTGCTCCTCATCATCATCATGCTTTGTTTATACTTTAAAGCTTAAGGAGATGACGCTTACTTTGACAGTTAATACTGACATATAAACTGACAGTTCTAAATTGAGGCTGTTGTATTTTGATGGCATGTCATGTCAGTTGTTTAAAGTTTTTGTTTTTTGTTGTTTTATTATTTTTTTGTAAAAATCTTAAGAGCTTTAAAAATGAAATAAGATAAATAACAACTGTTCAACAAACAAGCACACAAATAAACAAAAAATTGATAAAAGTGATTTTGGGCTGACGTTTTTTGTTGCGTTTGTTGTTTGGTTGTTTCTTTATAATGTGAGTCATTATTGTAGTCATTTGTCGGCTTAAACTACCGGCTTGGTGTTGAATGACAGAAGTGTTAAGGTGCTTTTTATTTCATGAGATAAATCTTAAAAAAACTGAAGTAGTTTTTCTGTTGTAAAAAATTGTTGTTTTTATAGTTAAGTACAAATAATATAGCTAAAGTTGTTTAAATGAACTACCTTAAAATTTTAATTAATTTTTAATGCTAAAGAACTTTTATTTAACATAAATAGTAAATAAAAAGAAATAAAATAACAATGAAGTTCAATCACAATCTTGCAACAATATCCCAATGGGGTCATATGAATAGATACGATTTGAATGCCCGTAAGATCCAATCTGGCATGCTTATGCATAATTGTGTGTTCGGAAATGGTACAGGCACATTTTTCAGTTTTCTAAGGAAACTTTCAAGTGCCTCGGTTTTATAAAACTGTGGTAGAGATACTTCACTTCATCAGATTTTCGTACTATTTATATATTCGTCCAAAAATGGAATACAGTTATCATTTATGGGCCGGTACCCTTTAGTCTAATTTAGAGTTGTTCGACCGCGCACAAGAGAAGGCCAAGAAGCTCATTTAGGACGACGCAATGTGATTTGTATTTCATTGTTTTTTTTGTTACTACAATAGTAAGTGCTCTAGAGATTAGGGAGGGGACTTGTTCCTGTTAATCGCACGTTTTTGCGTTTAACTGGATTTTCATTGATAGCGCATTTGGGATTGATTGGCCAGTGAATCACACTACGTAAAATTTATTATTTAGCAGAACGGTTAGTATGTAGAACAAAATCCTTCCAGAGATTTTTCCTACTATTTTCAATGTAGAAAAATACAATTTCAATGTCCACAAACACTACTCTCTCTTTCCTCCTTCCCATAACCTAATTTCCTAGTTCTGCTACAATGCATTGCATGGGTAAGGGTAATCCCCTGAATACTGGTCCGAGAAATAATTTTCAATTTTTGATGAATTAAAATTTTTAATATTGCATAATTATTATGGCAATAAAATATTCGGGGCTTTGATAGGGAGCCAAATATTTTTTTTTTAAATATTCAATGAATATCAAAAATATTCGATGAAATTTCGATATGTCCTCAATGTGATTTAATTATTGGTTGTGCATTGTTTGGCTTATTTGCAAAGCACCAGAATTACAGGAAGTTACTTCAAACAGTTAGTCAAATATTTTAATGTCAATGCAACCAACAATAGTTCGTCGGTGCTAATAATATTTGTAGGAATTATAGTGTTATTTGAACTACAGTTGCACTGTAATTTCATTTGAGAAAGCAAGATCTCAGTTTTTGGATTGGCTATAAATATCCACAGTTCATATATAAATTACATTTGCGTATATCTTTTACTGTTAGTCAATACATTTTTTTCTTCAAATCAATCTCATCGTTTGGAATTCACCATTCCAAAGTTCTCTTAATTAACAGCTCTCAATTATTTTCGGATGTGTCACGTGTATTAACTGGTTTTTACTTATAAGCCAGCAAGAACTAAAGTGTTGACACCCAATATTATTCGTGGCATAAACTGGATATTCAACATATTAGGGAGAGCTAGTATGGCTAACTGTCCAAAATCATTTTCAATTGTTAAATCAATTAATTAAATAAAAAAGACAATTTATAAAATTTTATAAACAATTTTTTTTTTAAATTTTGGTTTCAATATTTCACCACACCATTAGATGGCAACTTCAAGAAAAGAAAAAGTGTATACAAATTTATGAAATCGGTCAAAATAAATCAAAAATTGTTGATAAGCTAATTCAAAATAATACAATTTAAAAAAAAAAACATACAAAAAACAATAAAAACCACAAATTGAATTTTTTTTTTAATAATTTATTTATTTTAGTCTTACAGACAATATATCAATATTTAATACATTTTTACAACATTAGTTACTCAAAAATGGAACAATATTTTTTTAACAGTATTTATTTTCTGAAAATAATCAATAAATCTATAATATTTATTCAATTAAGAAAAAATCTTTGATAATGTATCCTAGTTAGTTAACCCTGCAAGCTAACTGTAACTCGTATGGATAGCGGGATAAAATTACATGTATGACGTGATTGAACATTAAAGCAGGAATTAGTTTTTAAAAATTAATTGGATACATTTCCTTTAATAAGAATAAGGATGAAACTTACATTCAATGTTGTTCTACGGCTTTTAAGCGTCGGAAATTCAATTAAGGCAAGTCTATTATTATAAGATGGTAAATTTTTTCATATTCCAATACAAGCCACAACGACTAAAGAAACAATAATGTTTCTGAATAGATTCGACAGTATTAATGTGGACATTATAGGTTAGATCCCAAACTAAAAAGTCGTATTTCAAAATGTCTAACTAAATATGCATACAATTGCTTCGTTTTATAAGGGTCAATAAAGTCTGTAGCACAAGACAGATCGGCCTTTATTTATTGCAATTGTATTGTGTTGTATAAAATTAAGTTTAGCATCAAGTAAGACAACTAAATCAGAAATTGTTGCAACCTTGTTAAATATTTCATGGCTCAAGAGATTATCAAAATTAAATGGTGTTTTCCGAAAGCAACAAATACTGCTGCACTTTTTACAATTGAGCTTTAATCGCATTTAAATCATGTTTCACGAAGATATGAATCGGATAAAAACTATTAATAAAAAAATTTTGACATCATCGGCAATCATGAGAATATTTGAAAGCTTTATTACTGTTTGTAAATCATTGATGAACAAAGAAAACAACAACGGTTCGAGGTGGCTTCCGTGCTGAACAACAAATTTAACATATATCGGCTTAGATGTCAAATTCTTAAAGTAAATTTTCTGTATTCTGTTCAACAAATAAGAGGACATCCATTTTAAAGAGTCAAGTATGAATCCTATCCAATTAAGCTGGTGTAAATAACATCTGTCTGTTTTTTTAACCAAATCCACGGTTAATAACAATTGCAAAATGTAAGAAATTTTAAATTGTTAAGCAACCTTTTAGAAAACCTAGTTGAGCGGGTGATACATTTAATGACACTTGATGACAAAGTTAATACTAAAATTTCTTTAAATAAATAAAAATTTTGAAAATAACAAATTTACAAAATAATATTATTTAATATATACATACAAACAAACATTTGCATGACCAAATAAAATTTAACTTAATATTTTATATAAAGACTTGAACAATAAGTTAATTATAAATTACAAAAAAGTTCAAATAATTATAATTATTATTTTTATAAAATTTTATTTTTTGTATTAATTTTTATTTTTGTCTAAATTAAATATTATATTAACAGAAGTTTTTTGGAAATAATATATGAATAGTATGTGTTATTGATATTTAAATATTTTCATAATGTAAAGAATTTCAGGCACAAATTATAATTAAAATATTCTTAAACTTTCACGTTGAAATATGCTAATTTTAAAATTTATTTTATTTTAATGATCTTAGTGTTACGAACAATAATTAAATGAAAGTTTCCACCCTCTCAAAAACTATTGGCAATTGTAAGAGCCTTCATCTACTAAAATTGTTTGAGATATTGCAATCGGAAATATTTGAAAAGTTTCAATTATTTTATTTATGTACATCTGTTTCATCAAAGAGGAATTCTAATCTCTAAGTAGCTTAAGTAAAAAAAACTGGCTTTTTTTGAGCACTTCACACTATATTCAAAATATTTTTGTTCTTTTAAGCTCTAGTTTGCAGTTTAAACTATATCACTACTTGCTAGAATTATAGAGTATGTAGTCTTAGAGCTTTTCGAATTTTGAAACATATTTAAAAGTACATATGTATCACTAAAAATGTAAACGAAATTACCTATTTGTGTTATACAAACTGCATAGTTTTCTAAGAAATCTTATACACACAAGACAACAACAACATGCTTGTTATAAATTCTATGAAATAATTTACACAACAGAATACAAAAACCACACAGCCAAGCAGACGCCTGCAATGAATGATACTAACAACAACAATAACATGGGGTGATGTAGAAGTAGAATATTCTTGTATATGCGATAACCGCTTTAAACAGCTCCGTTAGCACCCCTAGCTGGACAAATTAATTCATTTCAAGTAAAATCATCTTCGAATAAAGACAACAAAATAATTAAGCATCTTTGATGTGATGTCACCGTCGTGTTTATTTTGTGTGCATTGAAAGTGATAAAATCGTTTAATTAAAAACTATAAAGTCCTGTGTTATTATTTTGCAATTAAAAATCTCAATATAATAAAACGTTTATTAAAAGAAATAAACGTAGCAATATAAATTGAATTGGATTCAAAAATATATAAACTGAATTTTGGCCGAGGCTTAAAATGTGCTCGGTTAACACTCTACCTTGGCGGCCAAAATTTTTAGTTCCCACGAAATTCTTCCATATTTTCGCATTCTTAGTTAAAAATAATGCGATTGTTCTTCACACTGCTCTCGTAAAAGTCATAAAAATTTCGAGGCATGACGGCACAAACATCATTGCTAAAATAAACAGATGTGCACGCCAGAAGTATAGAAGTGTAATCCATAAAAAAATCCAACATGTATATTTCTTATTTATTCCAGGAAAAGGCGGTCCTTAGCAAAGGACTTAGGACTTATTAAATAATTGACAACCAGTACCACCACGAGACGAAATATATTTAAAAATTATTCGAAATTTGTTATATATATGATTTTGTATTTTCAGATTAAGTTTCCTTGGAACTAATCTTTCAAATATGTCGATTAACATGTTTCCTTTAATTAATTACAGAAAACAACATTTTTTTTATAAAAAAAATTACAATAAAATTTCAAGATATTTGTACACTATTTTAACAACTTTATTTCCTTGCATGTCACAAAAATATTTAGAATTAAAAAAAAATATAAATATATTTATATATTTGCCATTACGAGAACAAGGTTTTTAAAAGAATTACAATGTGTTTGCCAAATGAACGAACACAAAAATAACACATTTTAAATGTACTTTATTATTAAACGTTATAAAATGAAAGAAAAATAAAAATAAAAAATACAACGTATGTCTGTATTTATAAAACATACAATTTGAAAAAAATGATTTTCTTTTATTATACAATTTTTTCTACTTAAACCTACTCACCTACCTAGAAGGTTGTATAATTTCTTCATGTTTAGTTGTATTGACTTAACAGAAGTAAATTTACAGTTGGCTACAAATTACTTCCGGTTTTTAAGTTTTTATTTTCGCTAAAGTGGAAGAAATAATAATAAATAAAATGAAAGGAAGGCGAAAACAACAACAATACTAACTTCCTTTCAAGAATTAAGGAACCATTTAAAAATCTATGTTTCAGCCAAACAAACGCTATTATGTATGTTACGTATATCGGACGGCCGATAAAGTTCTTTAAAAAGAATGTTGCTATGAGCATCAATATTGGCTTAAAGTAGCAGTTAGCTTGAAATTATGTTTCCTTTTATAAAATCAGAGAAAAACTCTGACAGCACAGGCGAAATTAACGCAAAACATTTTTTCACTTTATATCACCTATGGAGACACATTGTGATATTTTTAAAATATAACTTCGTTGTTTAAATTTAATAAAGGCGTGCGTTAAAAACCAATTTGATCCGTTGTTTGGCGGCCTCCTTTCATTATTTCAGCAAGAAGTCTGTTTTCTAAAACAAAATGAAACATAAAATTTAGATTAAAATGATATAAATTTTTATTGTATTACGAAGAGAAAAGTTCGGCAGTTTTGAATGAAAAATGATGTTGATTCTTTCATCAAAGTTTTTGGAAAAATGGAGGTCGTATTTCGTTAATTACATCACGTAATTTGAGTCTTAAGACTGAAGTCGATTCGATTGGCTCCGTATAGAATCTGCCTTTAATATAGCCCCACAAAGAGAAATCCTGTGGTGTTAAATGACACGATATGGTTGGCCACTTAACTGTTGATTTTCGGGAAATTATACAATCGAGTAATTTGGTTTGCAATACATTGAACGTTTCATTGGCAGAGATATGTGGCATCGTCCTATTGAAACCACATGTCAGTGGTATCTAACTCGTCAATAATAAGCCAAAATTGAGTTGCTATATCTCGCGATAGCATGACCCATTGACCGTATCGCATTCTCAGCCTCATCTTAAAAAAAAAAAAGCCAGCCAATCGCGCATCCAGACCACATAGCGCACCATACAGTGACACGTTGAACCTGCAATGGCTTCTCAATAATCGCTCGAGGATTTTAATTTTGCTTGTTGACATTCCCTGAAAAAATGATTTTTTCAGACAAACTAGCTGGTTGTTCCTGAATGAATTAAGCGAATCTACGGCGATCTGAATGGCCAGTTATCTGCAATTTAGGAAACAGTTAAACTGTTTAAGGCTTCAAAGTCAAATCTTTACCCAAAATTCTCCATTTGGTGGTTTTGGATAACCCCAATTGTTGAAAACGTTGAGGAACTATCAAATTTTTTATCTACTTAAACTCTGTGGCGCACGGCTGCATTGTTTTCAGTCGTACGATCGGTTGATGTTCGCACCTTTCTTATCAAGCCTGTCGACTCAAATTTACCGAGCGAATTCTTAATAGCTATCTCAGAAGGACGACTATGTTGTCCAAAAACATCGCGAATTTTACGAAATGTAACCGTAAGAGAATCCATAGTGGATGTTAATTATTTTAATGCGATTCATTCGTGCGAAATTTAATTAATTGTCAATGCATCTACTACGAATACGTCAAAAAACAAAATGTCAAAATTATCATGTTGTTGGTGTTGCCACAATAGAAAAACAAACTTCTTGTTGGAAAACTAGATACTTACGTGTAATACTTGATCTCAAAATGAAATTTAAAGATCAAATTCTATACGTTTTGAACAAGATAAATATTTTAATTCATACGCAGCACCCCTTTATAAATCGCATTTCAAGGTCAAATATAGCCAACAAAAAATGATTGTTGAAGCAATTTTTCACGCAGTTATGTTTTATGCCGCTTCAGCG
Organism: Trichopoda pennipes; assembly: GCA_030448955.1. Lineage (NCBI taxonomy): Eukaryota > Metazoa > Arthropoda > Insecta > Diptera > Tachinidae > Trichopoda > Trichopoda pennipes. The sequence goes on from JASKUP010000067.1 coordinate 7,401,559, forward strand.
TAAGCAATTACCGCAAAATGTTAAGTTAAGGTGATTAATAGTCTTCAAGACATTTTTCTGCAAATAGGCTCCCTGAGCTCGCCAGTATAGAACTACTAGAAAATAAACTAAATGGGTTCTCAAATAACTTTCATCTGCATTGTAGTAAATCTGAACATGCGCTTATTAATGGATTGCTAGCACCTAAGTACATGTAAGCTCGTAGAATAAGTTTTATCTAAAATCATTTAAAAAGTTATTAAATAGGTTTTTATAAAAGTTTCCTCTCAGTGACTTCTCGATTTATACAAACAAATGCCCGAGCAAACTCCTGCATGCTTTGGTACCATTTATTGATTTTTGTAAGGCATTCGTTATTATTTTACATAATAAAAATCTGCAACCACTTGGTTCAAAAATTATTAAGAAAGATTTATGTACAAATAAACAATAAATATAGCGAAAGCGTATCATGTAATGGGCAGTACCTTAAGGATCAAAGCTTTGACCACTTTTGTACATTATTTACGCAAAAGAAATGATGAGATGTTTGAAAGAGTGAACCACTTTTGCTTATGCGGATGACCCTAAACTAATAATGCCCCATAAAGGCATAAAAATGGCAGCTGAAAAATGCAGAATCAGTTAAATGTTGTCACAAAATGGACTCACGAAAATGGTCTTATTATCGATGCTAATAAGACTGAATTTATGATATGAAGTCAACTTATTTGGTCGACAAAATTGTTACGTTTCAATTTCATGACGCAAAATGTATTAATAACAACAGCAATATGATAATGAATCTGGTTAGTAACTTCCAAAGCTTTATTGAAAATGTCTACACCTATAAATACCATTGAAAGACTTCGAAAGAAATTGAGAAATTGTCATGGACTTACTGCTTGGGGTAGTGAAAAATACAGCAGTACTCTCCAAAAAACGCAAAACCAGATATTAAAAATTTTACATTATAAAAATCACGCCAAATCAAACGCAATAACAGTCATGATTATAATATAAAGAAATTTTTTTACAAAACAACATAACAGAAAATGATATCCTTCAATTTTTCAAACAACAACGTCCAAAGTACAGCAAACAATAATGAGTGGAATAGAATTTCAACAACTTCCAATAATCAAGTTACGGCAAACCTTGACAAAAACCTTCAAGTTTCTAGAGTTAAAAACATCTACTATGCAACCTTTGCTAATTCTATAATGATAGTAGAGATTTAAAGCAGATAGACCATACCCACAATACAAGGAGACGAGCTCAAGTAAGATTTAAAGTGAAACGCGTATGGAAAAAGTTTTGTTCCCGTAAGATTGCCAACAATTTTGAACAAAATACCAGTTGACTTATAAGCTTACAATAATTTAAAATTTCTAAATGCAAAGCTGTGCAATATGATTTGAAAAACTAATAATATTGTGCATGAACGTATTTATAATTTAGTTTTTTTTCCTGCTTTAGAATAATGACGACAAATTTGTTCGGATCATAAAATAATAAATAAATAATAATAATGATGGTAATACTTTTGAAGTCATTCTCGTAAATACCAATACATGCTCACTCTTTTATATACAATTAAGTATTTTGCGGTTGTTTTAAGTTGGTAAATAGAAACATCAATGAAATTTATATTATTGCATGTTTCAACTCCTGGCTATTGTGTACGTGTTCTTTTTAACTGCAGCATGTGCTTATATAATCATATGTGTCAGTGTTTGTATTTTCTTTTTTTCTTTTTTTGTTGGTCTACTCATTCTTTCTTCCTCGTTCAATGAATTTATGGTGGCAGAATAAATTAAACTTGATATTTATTGGAGCTAAAAAGGAATCGGAAATATATTTGGTGTTAATTTAGTAAAAGATTTGTAGCTTTCAAAAGAACAAATGATGTGGAATTTAAACCACTCAAAGAACAAATGGCAATGATTTTTTGTTAATTATATTTAAGCATTTGGCATATAATACTAGACAAGTTAAAATAAATATTGTTGTCATTCCATTCGTTAAAAAAAAAAACAAATCCAAATAACTTGATACTAAACTAAATGGCTTAAATAAATTATAAAATTATTATCCACAACTGGAACAAGTGTCGTATGGAAAATCCACGTCATTAATATCAGTTTATAAGAATTGTTAGTGTGTGACTGTCTCCTTAATGAAACCCCAAATAAATTCTGCTTAAAAAATAAATATTTTCTATCAGTTGTTTAGCGAAATAAAACACATACAGGAATTAGTAGCGTTGCGTTTAATAGTCTAATATGGTGGCATCACTATACTTTTTTTTAGTTTAGTCTAATAATTCCAAATAACAATATGTACTAATAAATAATAATACTTGTGTTTGCACTTACTTAAATTACTAATGGAATCTCTCTATGCAATCTCTACACCATTTTCTATTCTGTTAAAACATTATGTTGTGTTTGTATTAATACAGATATTTGTTTATATTGTGCCAAATATCTTTAGCCAATGATCATTTTTAAATAAAAATGGCTTTTACGAAATATCTAAGTTAAGTCTATATGATGATAATTTCTTTATGAGCTTTTATGAGTTAATTCTGGCTGACTTAGTGCTTTAAAAACAGGGCAGCCTTTCATGCAACATATCATTAATATAGAAATATGTTGCCCTACCGTACGTATGAGCAATAATTGTTTATAACAATTATACGTTACTGGTAACATATTTTTGCAGACGCTTAAAACAGCCATTATTTTATAACCATCTTCAAAAAGGATGTCTGATTTTCATTATATAGTATATACCTTCGGTAACATGCGGAACTTCTTAAGCATACAGATTTTTAAAGATATAGATTTATATCAGGTTTTTCAACAAGAAGTTTGTTTGTTTGTTTCTTTTAACATTTAGTTTTTTGTGGTATTCGCAGTACATAGATGCATTGGCAATTGTTGCAATGAATTCAATTTCGCACGAAAATCGCATTAATATAATTAAAATCCACTGTGAAAATTGTTGTTCTGTTAAAGTTACATTTCGGCATAGTCGACCGGGTTGTTCAACTGAAAACATCGTAGCCGTGGGTCAGATCCAAATTTGTCAATTCCTCAACGTTCTCAACAACTGGGATTATCCAAAACCGCCACATGGCGAATCTTGCGTAAGGATTTGACATTGAAGCCTTACAAGTGGTGCAGGAATTGAAGCCGACCGATCCTCAATATCACCGTAGACTCGCTCAATTTATTCAGGAACAACCGGCTTCAGACGAAGCGCATTTTTGCTTGTCAGGGTGCATCAACAAGCAAATTTGCCATATTTGGGCTTATAAAAATCCTAGAACGATTACTGAAAAGCCTTTGCATTCTCAATTTATCACTGTATGGTGCGCTATGTGGTCTGGAGGTGTGATTAGGCCGTTTTTTTTTTGTTTTTTTTTTTGTTTTGAAGATAAGGCTGGAAATGTGGAGTTATCGCGAGATGCTAACAAGTCAATTTTGGCTTATTATTGACGATCTGGATATCACTGAGATATGGTTTCAATAGGACAGTGCCACATATCAATTATCGCAAACTAAATTTCCCGATCGCATAATTTCACGACAATCAGCAGTTAAGTGTCCAGCCAGATCGTGTAATTTAACACCACTGGATTATTTTTTGTATATGATTCTGTACTATGTTAAGTACAGAATCCATATGGAGCCAATCGTATCTATTTTAGTCTTAAAATTCAAAATTCTTGATGTGAATAACGAAAGTAGGGCCGCCATTTTACCAAAAACTGATTAAAAACTTTGGTGAAAGAACCGACATCTATCAGCGTGGTCATGGTGGACATTTTCCAGATATTATTTTTCATTCATAATTGCCGAACTTTTCTCTTCTTAATACAATAAAAATATAAATCATCATAATCTAAATGTTTTGTTTTATTTTTAACGGACGCCTTTATTAAATTTAAACAATGAAGTTAAATTCTAAAAATATCAAAAGCAGTCTCCATAGGTGATATTAATTTGACTTATATAGTCGATTTTTAAACTGTTCAAGTACTTTAAACTGTCAAAATATCACAAGACAAACAATAAATTAAAACTACCAACTACCAACGATTTATAAAGCATTATCTTTCAAACCATTATACATAAATAGTTGTTAGTGTAAAGTAAAGTTCGCTACATTATCGCTTTTGGAAATGGGTGGTACTATCTAATTTATTTATTCCTGATGTAATTTGATGTATACGAACTTAGCTTTTTAACTTTAAAGATAGAAAATTGGAGTTATAGTGTGTATTACACGTTTTGTTAATATTCAAAAACTCTCTGCACGCATCTTTTCCAAAAAAATTTTTTACGGTCTTAAATTATAATAAAAGTTAAGTGTGGAAATTTAAAAATATATGTCACGATTAATATCTTAACGATTTGAAACGATATTGTTTACCAAATAATATAGTACATAAATCTTTACACTTGTTTAATACCTAGTATACTAATTAACAATAGGGTTTGAAGGTTTAGGGAGTAGAAGAATCTTCAATCTTTAGCCTTGTACGTGTAATTTATTTTCAAACATTTGTTTTGCAAAAATCTTTAATTATTTACTTCAAACTGCCGTAATTTAAGCAATTTTTCATTTATTTACTTAATATTATTTATTTAATTTCTAATCATGGATGTAATTTCTTAAATTAAAATATAAATGATACGTAAATTTTTTACACTTTTAAAAAAGCAGCTCCTGAAACTCATCAATAACTTACGATTTTTAGCGTAAATAAAAAATTTAATACCCGAAAGTTTTATTTACAAAAAGTTAAAAGTAAAGAAGTATGTAAAATATGAAAAATAAAATTAATTATTTGTGAGTGGGAGTTACATGACATACATTTAATTTTATAACTTTTCGATAAGATCACACTAGGATTTTAGCGTTTTTTGTCACAAGTATCGCTATTGTCAATAAATTTTGATAGATATATTTTGCAGCGAATAATAAATTCGCAGGAAAAACAAAGAGATAAACAATATGGTCGAATTAAACGTGGACACGAAATGATTTTGATGTTATCTTTTTCAAATATTTTATAAATATTTTATAAATATATAACTTATTATAAGCAATTTTATTTCGTGCTTGATTCCTTTAAATAAATATTTCATGATATTCTCACAAAATATTTATTACAAAAATTTTTATTAAAAAATAAACATCTTATGATATTCTAATAAAACATTTATTCAAATAAAAATAAAAATAATTGTAATCGGGGAGAGCACATCCATATTCCAATAGAAATTATTGAAAATAAACAATGTTTTTTGTTGTTTTGAAATGTTTTGTAGTGTTTGTATGGAAGTGTCTTTGAGTCTTGCTGTCTATGCTATGTTGATTATATGAAAAATTCTCATAGAATCAGTTTGGCTTTGGATATAAGACTCTTAGGTTTTTCTATACAATATTACAAATTCACTAATGAGCTATTTGAGCAATAGTGAAATTGCAATATGGATGTGCTCTCCTCTATTACAATACATTTCAATTATTTTTATTTGAATAAATGTTCTATGAGAATATCGTAAGATGTTTATTTTTTAATAAAAATTTTTGTAATAAATATTTTGTGAGAATATCATAAAATATTTATTTAAAGGAATCAAGCACGAAATAAAATTGCTTATATCGAAAATGATTCCGAATAATTATAAATTACTTATATTACTTATTGTTAGTTTTAGTTTCATGTGTAAATTGTAAAGCGAAGAAAATCTGTAGATGCCAGCAAAACAAACTTCATTTTTTTAATCGCTAAAACGTTTGTCCTCTGCCTTGAAACATTAAACAAATTTAACGTAGAACTCAGGTATATAAATAATTATAATATAAAATGACTAGAGAAATAAAGCTAGATTTTGCTATTTCTCAGAATTATAAGTTAACTATAGGCGAAGTTAAAACATTCATGGCCATAACAAATGTTATATTGCCAATAAAAAAACCTGACTGAAAAGAAATCGAAGAAATTTAAAAAAGTTTATTTCCTATATACCCACAGAATATCTCCGGGGGCACACTTATATGTCTTAGTGTAATCTCACCATTAAGACATGTGTCCAGTCCCCTAAATACGAGCAGGACCGAACTGGACAACTTCCACTTTATTGCCACGGGAATCAGTAAGTGCTAGAGTTCAGGTTTTGCTGTTCTCTGTTTGATTATTGAGGTTAGGCCATATGGGGAGTATCGTGGTAGTTATGGTTTTGTAGGCCCACATGACATAATCAAGGGACTCGCCTTTGACTAAGAACACAGGGTATATAATCCGGATCCAGTGAGCATGTGCGCTCCTTCGGCTTCCCAAAGGGTTAGATCCACCATCGCGTTATAGGTAATGATGTAAATCTTGCCACGTAATACCCACAGAAAACACACGCCAAGTTTTAAAAGTTTCTTATGGATTCGGAGGAGAAAGGGATAGTAGTGAATTCCTTAAAACCTCTCTACTGGTGTAGCCAGCAATCACAAAATACTCTCCTTAAAAGAATAACGAAATAGATTTCATTTTTGCTCACATAATTTGGCCATTTAATTCATTTATATAGAAATTAATGAAAACAAAAAATATTTCAGTTTTCCACATGGTATGGTCGACTGCGTAAAATATCCATAAGTAAAATTTATCTCAGTTTTAGAGCAAAATAATATGAAATAAAGTGAACTGGGCTTTTAAATTGTAGATTTGCATGATTGCCGAGCCAGTTCATTAAAGGTAATGTTAAATAAAGGTAAAAAAAATTTTTCCGGGAATACATGAGGGATATATTTTACATTGCGGTCAACAGATTAAATAATTTTGTTGAAAAAATTTTTCACTAGTAAGTTATGTTACCTAGACACTATCTCTAGAAGGCTATTATTTTGATATGGAAATGTCAAAGCGGTCATTTATATATCTCGGAAAGCTTCAATTCAAATGACAAAAGGGTGAATTTAGATAGGCAGCAGTGGAGAAGATGCAAAATGAATTTACATTAATTATAAATGGCGTTAGAAATTATAAGCCTGTTATACATCGTTTAAGGAGAATCTGATAGTCGGAATATATTCTAATAACAGTGGAGAATGAAGTTGAGGAAATAGTTTTAAAATGCCTATCCACAACTTATCTTTTCAGTCATGTTTTGTTTTCCTGAACACGATAAAATATAATACTAACACAAGACGATTTAGGGCAGCTTTATAGAAAATATATTTTGCTATCTTATAAAAAACGCAATTGATTAGATGCAATTTTTCCAAATATTGTGCTTTCAGGACTAAAAGACGGCATCAGTCGACTGGACTATAAGGAGCCCCATATTGGAAGAGATATAGGACTTTCAAAGTCCGACCAGTGCCCTTAATGTACCATGGCAACCAGTTGCCCGCTGGGCTATGGCCCAGTTCTGGTTATTGATGAGGCCCCTCGGGAATTACACGGTGCCTGTGAACTTAATCGGTGCTTTAAAGAAAGTATACGAAGAGATGTTAATCATGTTTAACATTGTCTTAGCTTGCACATGCAACAGGAAAAAGAGTTGGATGGTCTCCAACTCTTCAGCAAGAAGTGGGGGCACGGGACTGCCCATGTACTCGAAAATTGAACCTAAGGCATGTATGCGGCTTTGTTTTTGCACCTAGTGGTCAGACCACCCTCAGATTAAGGCCAAACGGCTGGGCGCTGACGTTAACCTTATCATAAAAATAAATTTACCGTAGTTGCGGAAGAGACGCTTTCAAACTGGAGCTAAGCTATCTATTCCTAGCGATAATATTAGTTATATTCCAGAAAAGTTAGGAATGCTCTTACTGATCGTAGAGTCTTTATTTAAGGGCAATAAATGTGAAGAGAAGATATACCACTTAGTTTCGGTGACAATGTTGTGGGTGACCTTTTTTCGAAGCAAATGACTGATTATAATATAAATATGTTGTAACTGCTTTTGGATTTGGCTCCTCCAATGCTTGCTCTATTCTAGCAACATTCAATCGACATTTAAAATTTTATACTTATTAAATGATGTTAAATATACACATCTCTTGTTGCATACATCTCATTTGCTTTCGTAGGGTGCAATTAAATCATAAATAAAAATAAGCATTGTTATCATAAAATGAGTCAAAAAAAGAAATATATATAAAAAAATGTATTAACTAGAGACGGTAAAATAAAGTTGTGAAAAGCCAATATTTTGAATGTTGTATGAATGCGCTTTTAAAATTTATTACGGCTAAAGCTATTAAAAGTTTCCTGCACCTTTTTATTACACTTTTTACGAGAGTTCAGCTAACAAAAATACAGGCGAATAAGCACAACATTAACAATAAAATTTCCAGACAAATTGTCAAACACACGCATAAATACACATAAATCGTATAGAAATATGGGTTGTTATCGAAGAAATATATACTCGTGTATACAAATTTAACAAAAATTTCTATAAATTCAAATTTAGTTTAATGTTCAAATGAACGTTTATTTATGAATGGGAAGTTGCTTTATTGTATTTTGCTGTAGTTGGCGTATTTGTTGGTGTTTTTGTTGTTGGTATCTATTGGTTTATTGTCTATTGTATTTGAGTTTAGATATAAAGAACCAAGAGATACCGCCTTTTTAAAATTGTTTATTGTATCTCAATTGTTTGATGGCGTTTTATTTTATGTGTTTTTATTTCTTGTTTTTCTTTTTTAATTTTTTTTTGTTGTAATTTATTTGATTTGCCATAATTCAAATGTTTGTGTTTATCTTACAATAAATGCGAACAATTATTTGTCTTCGCATATATATGTGTGTATATATATATTTACTATGACAGTGATCATATTTTATGTATACGAAATAAGTTCCACAAAGAATAATTGTCATTTAGTTATGTTAAGTTATAATATTGCACAGTGTCAAATCTTAGGAATTGTCAAATATCTCTCAATGATTTAAAAATTTGTATAAAATAGTAGTCATGGTTTATTTAGAAATTATATTAAACTGTAAGGGATAATATAACATACAATACAATACAATACAATAACAACAATTCGATACAATAACAACAATTTATTATTTATACATGTTTAATACTAAAATTATAGAATTTAGAATGTGCTCTATGCAGAAAACTAGTTATAAAATTTGAACGTTTTAATTGGTGGATTGAAATTTTGCTTTAAAAAAAATGCACCAAAGTATCAAATAATGCAAAGCATTATTTTGTTAATTCAAAATTTTTTTAATGCTAAAGCAAGAAAAAAGATTCGTTAGATATATTATGTCTAATAAAACAGTTTGCATAATTAAAATTAACTCTTATTTATAATAAATTTTCTCGGCCTATGTTGTATATTTTTTTAATTATTTCACCTTCACATCCCACTATATGTTATACTAGTACTGGAAAATAGTTAAGAAATTAATAATTACACTGCAATATATTTTTGAATATTTAAATGCATAAATTCTAGCTTTACAGCATTCAATCAAATTTAAAAAAATTAATTTCATAGTATAATAAATTATAAATAAAACTAAAAAGGCGCCATCGAAAACATGAAGCCACATGTCAAGTAAACAACAATTAAAATCAATTATAAATACAAACATTTTTCTGAATAAATCATATCTTATCAACATCATCGTTGCCATCAAAAATAAAACCGCATTTATTGTTTTTTTCTTTTAAAATCATGTTCCTTTTATTCCTGATTAAAGAAAACATCAGAACCAAAATCTTAAAATAAAAATCATCAGCCAAAATATTTTAAATTGTGTGTTGTACAGAAGAAATTGCTTTTGTGACACAGACATATACGCACATACACCAAACAGTATAACAGCTACGAGTGCTCACCAACAAAAAGTTGTCATGTTGGCAGTTTAAAGTATAATCTGACATTTAATTAATAATAAAAACGACATTTGTCGTCTCAAAAAGTGACAGTTATAATTGAGATCTTTAAGTGATTGTGTTTATTTTAAATTTCTGATTTTTTTAATAACTAGCATTTATTAATATTTTTTTGTACTCGTTTAAAAACATTCTTTGAGCAGACTGTGATTTTGATTTGATCAGATCAATAACATAATAAAATTAAATTGGAAAAAAAAAGAAAGTTAACGCGGGTGAATCTCGCTATACCCTTTAGCAATTTTTTATAGGCCATATTTTAATTTTAAAATCTTTCGTTCCCAGCTGTAAGCATGCTTCACAAAAATTATATTTATTAGTTTTTTTACGCTCTGGCGATATCCCCTACTCACGCAGCGCATTGTACCAGAACTAGGAAAATGTGTATGGAGAGGAGAATGAGTCAGTAGTGTTTGTGGACATTCGATTTGTATTTTCCTACATTAAAAGTGACAGGAAACACCTTATACGCAAGACAATATACGCACACATCAACCTTTGCAGGAAGTTTATTCTGCTTATGTCCATCTTATAAAATAATGAGCAATACAGCTTTAAAGTGATCGTAAAATTATAATTATATCCACAATATTAGAGTTAAGACAAATATATCAAAAAATTTGTAACGAAACTCACAACGACTTTAGACTTTTTTCGCGTAATTTATTGATAATTTTTTGCTTAAAATTCGAAAAGCTGCTCCAGGTACATCTTACATATTTTAATAGCGCAGGTAGATAACTTACTTTTAGTAGTTTTTGCATTTAGTGGAGATATTGGCTAACTAACTTCGACAAAGTGGAGTGGGAGAACAACATGCTTCAATAATACGTGTCCACTTCCATTCTAAACATAGCCTTTCAACTGAAGGCTATAATGCTTTCTTGTAGTTAAGGTAGACAACTTAATTTAAGTAGTTTCTGAATTTACCGGAAATGTTGGCTAAGTAACTCCGACAAATTAGAGTAGGAGAACAACATGCCCCAAGAATACGTGGTCAAGTAAGATTTTCTAATATATGAGGGCTCTGGATACCTGTCCACCTCTATTTTTAGCATAGCCTTCCAATTGAAGTCGACAGGCGTATTATAAAAGGTATCCTAACGCCTGAAATCACAGCAGCCATTAGTTGTATTATTGAAAAGTGGCACTTTAGAATTTCGATCGGAAGCTAATCTTCCAACAGAAGCAAAGTTAACTGGTAGTATTCAAAACAGGGGCTTAAGACTATGAATGAGCGGATATAATGCTTTCTTGTGGTAAAGGTAAATAGATAACTTAATTTAAGTAGTTTCTGCATTCACTGAAAATGTTGGCTAAATAACTCCGACAAAGTGGAGTGGGAGAATAACATACGCTAAGGATACGTGGCCAAGTAAGAGTTTCCAATATATGATGACTCTGGATACTTGTCGACTTCCAATTTTAACATAGCCTTCCCATTAAAGTCACACAAATGGTTCACAGGTGCATTAAAGGAGGTACCCCAACCTCTTAAATCACATGTCATTGGATATACTAGTGAAAAGTTATACCTTATACACGGAAATTAATCGTCTACAAAGGTAAAGTTGACTGGCGGTACTTACAATGCGCCACTAATGTGTAAAAATTAGAGAGGAAAGAAAAATCTCTGAGAGATCATGAATGAGTGGCTAAAATACTTTGGAAGTTATAAAACCACTGAAAATGTTGAAAGCTTTAAACTTTTGTGGTTATAAGAATATAAGCAGAATAATGTAGCGAAATAACTTTAAAGCTTCAACAATGGTTGTATTTTATGTCCAAATGCAATAGAGCAAATACATTGGAGGATCGATACTTCGACCTCCTCATTCATTCCTTATTTTTTTTACATCACGTAGGGTGCAAACAATATACAAAGTCTTTCTATTAAAAGCCTGAAACTACAGTAATAACACAGAGAAAAAAAAAACAAAAAAATATATATACACATATATACAAAGTAAAGATGAAAAGCACAAAAAATAAATAAAATCAACTTAAATGAAACCGTTTGTATATGACATAAATTTCAATATGTCGCAAAACTGTCATGACGATAAATTAAGAAATAAATTTCAATTTCAGTTGACCATTTGTTAAAATTAAATTCTGTCGTTCATGCAACACAAATTGTTGTAAATTTTACATTAACTTGAATATATTGTTATATACACTACACATTTGATTGTCTAGTCATAAATTTTATTTAACTTGGAAAAATATTTTTATGCAAAGACAGATACGATACGAATATTTTATACAGTCATACACACTTAATTGAACACTATTGAAAGTTTCAAATTATAGTTTTTATTAAGCAAAGATGAAAAATATGGGAGTGTTTTTCGTTTATTTATAAGTGTTGAAAGGAAACGAATTTTTTTTTGTATTAAAATTTATATAAAAAATATAAAAAATGTTGTAAGTTGTTATTAACTTGATAACTGGAATATATACATATGTATATTGTAAATGTTATAGAAAAAAGCAAACGAAAAAGGGAGCAAAAGTAAGAATGTACACTTGATTTATACGGTTTATTTTAAACTCTACACCATCAGCTTGTATTTCTTTCAAACCCATTAAATAAAAAAAAAACCTGGTGATGCAGAGATGTTTGTGATCTTGATCTGAACCCTGACTTAAGTGTTATAAAAACAAATCCAGTAGAATTAATTTGGGGGGAGAAGTGTTATATTTTTAAAATCACCAAGTCTGATTTCTCAATTATCATAGCCTTGTTTGCGATATGTACCTAACCAAGTTGGAAATAGAATTTCTGCTGTTTGCGGGTCTCAATTGTACAAATTAGACAGCAACGAACAAGCAAAGTTCTAAAGCAGTTTAAGGGTTAATTGAAATACATTATTTACTTATTTAATATACGATATTTAATAAATAATAACAAGTAAAACTGTACTTTAGCTGAAGTTCAAGAATTTCTTTTTACATTTTCTGCTCTCGAGTGTTTTGTATGAGTAGCAGAACCAATGATAGGATCAACTGCCGATAGAATTATCAAACTGCGGCCAATTTTTGCTATTTATAATCAGTGTATTCAGGAACATCATCACTGATGTTTAAAAAACACAAACAATTTTAAAAACCCAAAAACAATTTATAAACCCATCATCAATTTACTTTACGTATTTATCGCAAATTGTGTTCCATGTTGAGGCCCATTTTTAAATAACCACATTTGATGATTAAAACAGTTGCTGCAGAAAACAAAAGGTATAGAAAGAAATTAAACGCTGGAGACCATTGCCGCACCATGATTAAGAATTTATTACTTGAAAGTAAAATGAGACTAATGCAAACGAGATTCGTTTCAATTAGAAGGTGACGTCGATTCTGGCAACTTCTGTGTTCATCATCAATATTTGGCGATAACCCTTTCCACCTTTAACCCATCAAAGTGTTATTTCTGTATATATATTTTAATTTATTAAATTTTGTCGGTAAGATACTTTATCCTTATATTTTAGTATACGCCGATACCAATTGTTGCATTCCGGTTTAATTTTCAAATAAAAACTCAATCTCTTTGAGACAATCTTACTGATTATACTGATGGCAAATCATTTTCGAGAGGCTAGTGTTTGTATCCATCTAGTCTTTTGTCTTGGAACGGCTGTTCCGGTGGACGATATTTTTTGGCAACATTGTGTAGTTCTTCATGATCATCTTCAGATTTAGATTCAATATTTCTTTTTTTATCTTTAACCACTAGTTCTTTAGCTAATGTCATTTTGCAATGATCTCTGTATTGCATTTAGACAGGGCAGTGCACAAGACCAGCGAAATGGATAAAAACGTCCATTTTTGAGTTTAAAAAAATTGCCTATATGATTCCATTAATTAATCGCAAACATCAACGCCGCCCATATACTTAATGTATTGCCTGACAATTCTAGGAATTGGATTTTCAGCATATTTTTTCTGCATTTTTTCCCATCGTTTCACGTGCTCAAGTGGGCTACATCCGTAAGCTGAAGCTGCAAAAGCTACAGACTTTGAATACTTTTACTGCACGAAGACAATATTGCTTTCACTATGACATAACTCCTCCATCACACCCCTCCACATGTGCTTCTAATTCGTGCAATGTACGTTTTTTATTCTGCTCATTCCAAGATTCCGCGATTTAGCAGAACAGGCAGTATTTTCGTGAAATAACGGTCCAAAAATAGCTTAGAACCTGCAGGAAATATTTTGGTCACACGTAAAATAAAGCATGGAAGTGGTGTACCCATGCCTTGATAAATCTCAAAATCAAGGCCCAACACCTTAGAGGTTGCTAAAACTTCGTTTTCCTATCCCATTCCTCTAGGCTTATTTGAAAGGCTTCATCTAACAGGTTGCTGTTTATTATCAGCATTACATTTTCTTGGAATATCTGCACAAGCAGATCTCACATGTTCAAATAACGTATTTACGTTTGATTGCTTTTCTGATCCGTTACTTTATTATTGCCGGCCACATGTAAACACACTCGCAAGAGAAGCAATCGATTATGACTCATGATATCAGCTAGTGTTGCGTAGTCTTGCCTTGATATATCTCAAAATAAAGGGTCAGCGCCTTAAAGATTGTTAATACTTCGTTTTCTAATTCCATTCCTCTAGGCTTATTTGTAAGACTTTATCCAACAGAACATCGACAAGAAAATGGTATCATTTGTTCGCCTGTTTAGTATCAGCATCATTTTCTTGGAATATTTGCAAATCACACATATCAAATAACGGATTTATTTTCCAAAATACTTTTGATTGCTTCTCTGAATCTATTACTTTATTACCACATGTAGACACCCTCGCAAGAGAAAGAATCGATTATAACTCATGATATCAGCTACAATAGAGAGTCTTGTGGTTTTGTCCGAGTACATGCATAGCCTGTTTGTCTACTGTTTGTTTACTCCGTAACTTTTTCTAAAAACTCATCATTGAAATTAAAAAAATGATGATAAGGGGTATCTATGGGTATGTTTGTGTCCTGAGTTGTACAAGAGCTGCTTTTCAGCTGAGTCTCTAACGGTTTTCTTTTCCAAATATCATGACAGTTTGACTTTCATCTGGTAGTGTCTTTGACAGCGCACTTACCTCTTCTTCCTTATTGCTTTCCAGGTCTAACACATCATTTGCTTCAACAGGTAATACCCAAGTTGCATCCATGCACTCACATCACTACTTAAGTCTTCTAAATCTGAATTCAAAAGCTTAGCTTAGATATCGTCTTCTATTAATCCACCTAAGAAGTAGAACAAAAAATTTAGTATGCAAACTTACCCTCTCAGCTCATTTTGGCAACTGCAAAAAGTACACCACTGAAACTACGAAATTTAAATGAAAAACGAAAAACTAAAAGCAGTTCTTCACAATGATCAACGAAGGAAGAGCATACACAATTGTGTTTTACCGGTCTTAGCACATAACATTAAATATTAAAGAAATTATAGAGACTGCATATATGGTCGAAAAGGAATAAGTTAAGCTTTCAGACTCAAAATTCCATGTAGAAAATGTTTGCGGGTATATGGCGGGGATGGACAAATGTTTATATTGTTACGAATTTGTCTTGCTTAAGTTTTAACATAAAATAACTAAGCAGTAAAGCAAACTACTGGGTATGTTGTTTACGAACTGCGTGGCTTGCTAAGAAAACTTATGGTACAATAACAAAATTTCTGGTTACAAACTGCGTAGAAATTTTATACACGCGAAAAACAACAATTTGATATGCTATTTACTAACTGCGTGGCATGCAAGACAACAATAAATTTCTGTTTACTAACTGCGACAACAAGGCAACAACAAATATTTTAAAATAAATTCCAAGAAGAAACTTTATCAGTATAAAAACAAAAACAAAAATACACATACTTACACATACACATGCTGGCGCCTATACATTGAATAAACA
Source organism: Trichopoda pennipes (assembly GCA_030448955.1). Classification (NCBI taxonomy): domain Eukaryota; kingdom Metazoa; phylum Arthropoda; class Insecta; order Diptera; family Tachinidae; genus Trichopoda; species Trichopoda pennipes. Next base: position 7,417,410 of record JASKUP010000067.1, read on the forward strand.
ATAGACACCAACAAAATATGATACAAAGGGAGTAGAAGATTCCTAATTTTTCTAGACCTCTAGTGGACAAATATGAAAGGCAGCGTCTGAGTGAATAGTTAGTTAGTTGAAAAATAAAGCTCGTGAAGTTAAGACGTGCATCTTAAGTAAATTATTCTGTAGTGTCAACTTTGTGTAGTTAAAGTAAATAAAATTGTTATTAATTTAAAAACTCTAAAGCTAGTGTTATTTATTTTGCGATAAAGAACTCACAACAAAACGTTTATAAAAAATTTATAATTTCATTTGTAATTATTTTCTTGAAAACACTGTTCAAACGATCTTTGATGTTAATTTACTGCCAAAATAAAAAAGCATTCATATTAAAAGAGCCATTACCACAAATCATATTTGCTTTAAATAACTACATACACTAATTATAGCCACACACACACACCCATACTTATATGAATTAATTGTAATTTCATATTATTTTGAAGCTTTAATTGTAGAATATTTAAATGGATTATTTATCACCTTAGAGCGAGCACAATAATACAGGGTGGGCAAAATCGGACTTACTAATGTTAAACACAAATGTGGTGTTTTCCATTACACCACATAATGTTTCGGGTTGAAGGCTCAGTATTTCGTCTGGAATATTTTGCTTCACCTATCTAATGTCTCTGATTTATTACGATACACTTTGCCTTTAAAATATCCCCATAAAAAGAAGTCGGGCGCCGTCAAATCTGGCGATCGAGGTGGCCAAGGGAAATCTGAATTTTTTGGAAATCAAACGTTCGCCAAAAATTTCACGCAGCAGGTCCATAGTTTGCCTACCAGTATGCGCAGTTGTTCCATCTTGTTGAAACCACAAATAAGGATACTGCTCCGCCATAGCTGCAAAGAGTTTCAATCAATGTTCTGTAAGAAGCTCCCGAAATCGATTCCAGCGTTTCATCCTCATTTTCGAAGAAATATAGACCGATAACTCTAGTGGCCATAACACCGCACCAAACAGTACATTTAGATGGGTGCAACTGATGTTGGTGTGTTGCCCTTGGATTTTCTACAGTTTTGTGGGAGCTGATCTGGAATTAAAATGTGGCCGATATTTACGCTGCGTTAAAACAATTGATCGTTGACAAGAATAGAAAAACTCGATCATTTTAACGCGTTGTGTTGTACTGTAGGGTCCCATAATAAATTTCCAACAATTCAATTATAACCTACAAAAAGACAAAAATATATATGTCAAAAAATAAAAAAGTTATTTGTGCCTAACATTACTAGGTCTTATTTGGCCCTACCTGTAGTATAAAAATATGTGTATGGCAATATGAGGATTGACGTAGAAGGTTTTAAATATAACCACAAAAATATATCTTCCTTCGTTATCAATTTATGCAAAGGCATAAATTAAAATTCTCAAATAGTCTCAGTGGTGAAAAGGAAAGAGAGAAAATTTATTACTTCGCTAATTAGTGAAATTTAGAGCTTTTAATGAAGTGTTCAAAAATTTCAGCAACACAAATCATTATATTTTGATATTAAATTGTTTTGATTTATTCCACCAGTAAATGAAATACTGTTGCTGTTTTCGATGAAAACCGTCCTTACTGGCTGTTTATTTGCTACGATCGGCGAGCACTTTCGATGCGATGACATCATATTCAAGCCGGGTTTTTGGATAGTACCGAAGAGTTACGTCTGTTAGTCTAAATAGCTTTGGGTTAGGTCGTTCTTATATTACGGTCGTATCTATTTATGTAGGTAAACTTTTCCGTCACCTGGCATCTTATGCGGGGTTAATTTAATATTTCTGTCTGTTATTATTTGCTGGGTAAGTGTGTCCATTTGAGGGCGTTTTTCGTTTATTAAAGTATGTGAGTAGTTTCAATGGTGTGAAAACTGTGTCTGAGATCATGTTTACCTATTCGTTTATAATGTCAATGTTAAAAGTTTTTGTACTGTAGATTTCCAAGTTTTCAAGAATGTTTAGTCTACGTCATTTTTGAGTGTCAAGGTGTAAAACTGTAAAGTTGAAGTCTGATCTTTTTAATTTTTAATCTTCGTCCAGTTTGTCCTATATAATATAGGACAAAAAGGTACAAGTAAGTTGATATAATCCGCTGGAACTAAATTTGTTAGTTGTCTCTGTCGATGTCTTGAAGTAATATCTCAGAGTATTGCTGGTTTTTAGTTATGTGAGTAAACCTTCTTTGTGAAAATGGTAAGTTAATCTATATATTTCTGGTTCTGTGTAAGTAAACACGTGTTATCGTGTTGTATCAATTGATTTTTGTCCTGTTTAGTCCTGTATTTAATGTTCTATTGACTAAGTAGTTTTTCGATAATAGTGGGTTTGGTGAATTAAATGGGATTAAGTACGCCTATCATATGCCTAAATAGCCGCTAGTTAAATGGTTTTCTCTTAATGTTAAAGGTTTCACATTCAGTTCTTCGTACTGTTGTGATGTCAAGATAATGCAAGTTTTTGTCTTGTTCGTTTTCCATTGTGTATACAATGCTATTGTGGATTGTGCCAAATCTGCCAGAATTTTTTTGGCGTTGTGTTGATACTGTTGCGTTAGACCATGTAGGTCGCCAGCAACATCTTGAAACTAAAAACACTTATTACATATCTATAGTAATGAGTTATTTTGTGTTTTTCATTAGTGCAGTTATTCGAGATGTTTCATGCAAATTTACGTGAAGATTTTGGAAGTTGTCGAGTCCGTCAAGTAATTTTTAGAAGTGGTCATTAAACCAAAAGTAGTTCTGTTTTCTTATCGTCTTTGCAATATCTATAATATCGGTGATGTATTGGTTCTCAAATAACTTATTTAGTGTGTTGGTAAGGTTCTTTGGGTTGGTATTGAGGTATATAGATCCCTGATGTCAAGGCGAGGTTTTGGTTATCTTAATGTCTTTAAGTATTTCGACAAGGTCTTGTGTATTACGTACCGTGTATGGATTTTGTAAATTTACCACTTTCTTTAAGTAGGGCGATGATATGTTTAGCCAGGTGATATTCCAGTGCAGTTCTGTAGTATACAAGTAAATCATTGAATTTTTTTTGGACTTTGCCTAAAGGAAAATTGCTAGAATTGTAATTGGAAACGCAGCAGCTTAGTTATTGTGGATATAAAACCCACATAAAATACTCATTTATATTTATAATTTATTTGTTTTAGTATCTTTTATTCACTTTGTCTCTATGTTTGTTCGATTTAGTCGAGCCCTGACCAACTACTAAGTATCCAAGTACTTTCCAGCAAATAAATTTTTTTTTCCATAGAATTTTATCTTTTTATCATTCCACATAAAACAATATTATCTTTAAAAATAATTTCTTATACGACCCACATTTTACATAAGTAACCTTTAGGTATACAAATTTAAAATATCTACACACATTTTTAATTTTTTGGTTTGGAACAACGGGAATAAGAATGCCTGTTTATATATAACGAATTGTGTCATTTATGTGGTTGTTTCATTTAATTTTATTTAATTTTGTAATTTGGTTAAAATATGTATATCTATTTTTAATGGCGGTGCGCGTTCTTGCATATTTATGAAACAACTTCGTTGATGTTTTTTCATTTAAATATTTATGTTTTTATGTTGCAACGATTTTGTTAAATGTCATTTTTTAACAATTCATTATAGTGAGTGGAAGTGCGTGTGTGTAACTGAACTATGGCTAAACGTTTTGAACAGGGTAGAGAAAATGTTTAGGAAGAAAAAAAATTTTAAAAGCATTTTCAATGCCTTTGTTTTTAATTTAACATTAGTATTCTATTAATTCCAAAAGTAAATATGCAAATTTGCTTATAGGAACTCTTTTATCAAGGTTTTCAACAAGAAGTTTTATTTTTAATTGTGGCAACACTAAAAACACAGTAATGACATTAAATTTTTTACCCATTCGTATTAGATGCATTGCCAATTGTTACAATGAATTTTTTTTGCTCGAATATCTTATTAAAGTAATTTAAATCTACTATAAATAATATTGTTCTGTTAAAGTTACATTTCGTAAAATTCGTGATATCTTCAACACAATAATTGTTCGTTAGCTTAGTCGTCCTTCTGAGGCCGCTATTAAGAATTTGGTCGTTAAATTTGAGTCGACAGTTAAACTTGACTCGACAAAAAATGTGCGAACACCAACGCGTGTTTGACCGAGTAGTTCAACTTAAAACATTGCAGCTGTAAGCCACTATGTTTAAGCAGATCCAAATTTTTCGGCGTTCTCAACAATTAGAATTAACCAAAACCACCACATGTCGAATTTTACGTAAGGATTAGACTTTGAAGCCTTACATGATTCAACTGGTGTAGGAATTGAAGACGACCGACCATTTACATCACCGCAGATTCGCTTAATTCAACCAGCTAGTTTTTCTGAAAAAATCATTTTTTCCATTTGAACTTGTCGGAGTATGTCAAGAAGCAAAATTGCCGCATTTGGGATTCTGAAAATCGTAGAGCAATTATTAAGAAGCCTTTCATCACTCGATTGCGAGATGCTAACTATTCAATTTTGGCTTATTATTGATGATGTGGATATCATTACCCGTGCCACATGTCAATACAAACACAGCCAATGAAACCATCAATTTATTGCAAACGAAATTTCCCGATCACATAATTTCATGACAATCAGTAGTTAAGTGGCAAGTCAGATCGTGTGATTTAACAGCATTGGATTATATTTTGTAGGGCTATGTTAAGGACAGAGTCTATACGGAGCCAATAGAATCAATTTCAGCCTCAAAATCCGTGATGTGATTAACGAAATAAGACCGCCATTTTTACCAAGAAGTGATCAAAAAATTTGATGAAACAATCTACTGGTGGTTGTGGTAGACATTTGCCAAGATATTATTTTTTATTCATAATTGCCGAACTTTTCTCTTCGTAAGTCTTTATTTGGCCCAACAAGATTTGAGCCAATAATATTCTTTACAAATCATCAGTAGAGAAATTTAAACGAACAGCATTTTTTCTCTAAAAGAAATTATTTATTTATTATCCGGGTCTATATCTAACTAGAAGTTTTGCCATCCCTGTTCTTAGTTAAAAAATTATTTTGATTTTTGTTTTCTATAAATTTTTTGAAAATTTATGTGTATTGAAGAAGCATATAAATTTTGTTTTTAATTCATATTCTTAAATATTTTATGGGCAGCATAATATTTAAACACACAATTATACAAAAGTCATTCCTTTGTAATTTGCCCCGTCATATTAATGCGGCACTCAAATTACAGAGAAGAGGGTGTTGTTGATAATGACAATGGTGCTGTAGGGGAGATGACTTTAAATGTTACTTTTCACCATAAGAATGAGTTTTATTTTATTTTAACTTAAAATTTATGGTTGACTGATTGTTCGGTGTGTGTAATTAGTTATAACAGAAGCTAATTTATATTTTGTCAGTTTTGTTAAAATTAATGTAACAAAACATTAAATGCTCATAAATAACTTTATTTACATTTTCTTTTACAGCAACAATAACAATAGCAATATAGCAATAAAAAGAAAATTTAAATGTCTGAAACTAATGACAATTAAATGCAGACAGGCGACCTGACTTATAAGATCCAAAAAACTTTGTAACAAAGGGAGTGAATTAAAAAACAAGTTGGTTCAAAAGACTGATTTTTAACGCTGATAACGTAGAAGAGGTTTTAACGATTTTATTTTTTAATAAACTTTTATTTAGAAATTTGTTATTTTAAAGCTAACGATTCTAATTAACTAATTTATAAATTTCCTGTATTAAATGTGAGTTCTCAATTGTCTTTAACATTTTTATTATTATTCATTTTTCAACAATTCTTTTAGCAATGAATAACCCTTACTTACGATTTATTTGCTTTCTTCTTAATTTTTTATCATTTTTAGTCTTTCTGGCACATCATCTATCATTTGCTTACCGCTTCCTTAAGGGAGTTTGATATAGGGTTGTTGTTGATGGCAGTCATAAATTATTTTGTTGCTTACAGCAGCTGTTTCTTAAACACGAATTTAAGAACAATACAAAGTAAAATTAAATATAAAATAAGTAGTCAAATTAGAATATATTTAAATGGTATCCAGGAAACTGTTTTCAAGAATGTTAGAAATTTAAAGATTACATATTTAGAAATTCTGACTTATTGATTTATAAAATAATATATAAATTATCACTGAGCCTTAAATGACGTTATTTGTATTAATATTTGGGTAAATTTTGATGTTTCTAAAGACAAGCACAAGAAGTGTTAAAGACTAAAAATTAATTTGCATTGCTCAGCCAATCTCTGGTGGAAGGCAAATGTAAAAAACAAAGAAAAAAGTTATTATTTATTGATGCATTGTTACATTTGACATATTGTGCAGGTTTTCCAGCTTTTTTAAAATTTCGTAAAAAAAAATTTACATTTCTTGAAAAATATAATTTATTAATTTAGAAGTAGGTATTTATATACAAATTTAAGTTATGCGATTTCTCGCCAAACTATTGGTTGGCATCTTTAAGAAAAGAAAAAAGTGTATAAACAATTTATCAAATTAATCAATAAAAAACAACGGGTGACAAAGAAATTAAAAATAATCAATTTTTTTTTAAAAAAATAAAACAAACAAAAGCAATAAAACTACGAATTGAAATTATATATATATAAGTATATATATATATATATATATATATATATATATATATATACTTAAAATATATATATACTTAAAATTTTCTAATACTAAAAACACTTCAATAAAATTTGCAATTGAAAAGGAACGCGATTCAAAACTTCCATTTTCAGATACCTTAATAACAAGAAGAAATAAAGAATAAGTTATAGATTGGTACTAAAAATCAACTGCTTCAGGTAGAATTATTACTTATTATTCTAAACAAAATAAAAGAATTATTATTAACCCAGCCAATAGAGAGAATTTTAACAAAAAGACACAAAAAATTCCATAGAAAGAATACAGAAAAGATTATGAATTTATTAACTAATAACAATTTTCCGATACGATTAACTAATACGTTGATTAACCAATTAAATAATAGTAGGAAAAGTGTTATAAGAAATGTAACAGAACCCAAAATATATTTATACCTTCGGGTCTCGATTATCCGTGATCTGGTTAACCGATAACCCTGATTAACCGTGATCGCCAAAGATCAGTATATTTTGTTTTTTGTTTGCAATATTTTCAAATTGTTTGCTTCGATTAGAGTCTAAACACAATACTGCGATATTTTATTGCGGTGGGTTTTTCATACGATTTTGTAGTAAAAAACCGCAGTGCGGCATAAAATTAAAATCTAGTTTATTTTATTGCGGTTTTTTTTATTCTCTCAATTTTTTACACTCTTTCTCTTTCTGATGTTGCCATAGTTTTTCATTAATTGGCGGTGTTCACAACATTATTGTAAACAAAACACATGTGATTTAGAAGTTTATATTAATTGTTGTGGGATCAATAAAAAAGGTGCAAAAAGCATAAAAGTAAAAATGGACATCAACTATGACTATGTCTCGTGGTTTCTAATTCCACACATAAATCAAACGTGGTCTCTACCAAATTTACAATGTTTTTAATAGCTTGAATTTTTTTATTTACTGCCATCATAAAATATTTAACACAAACACTAAATTGTACAAAAATTTAGGCACAAATAAATTCATAAAAAAAAATTCACAAACAATGACAAGTTTTGCCGCCGCCGTCTTCCGGTGTATTGTGTTTATTTCACTCTCCCGCAACGAGAAATCGCACCGCACCGCAATGATTGTGTTTAGACTCTTAACCGTGATTATTTCTATTATCCGGGATGGCAAATTTTTTTTTATTTATTTCAAATTCGTACATACAACATAATAAATATAAAAACGGGGAATTCCCTTGTTAGCTAGCATACAATGAGTCAGAAGCATTAGTTTAATATTGAAATTTAAGAGGTGCGGGAGGTTAGATCTAAATATATGTATTTAGTGTGGCATCGTTACCAGTGATAAAAAGGTAAAGAAACGTTTTAAATATTGAAGAGTTAAAATAATTAAAAGAAGTTAAAATAATTAATGATCATTCAAAAATACAAAGTATTTTTTATCCGACACTTTTTATAGAAACAAAGAACAAAGAAAAGTTTTTTAAGTTTTGTGCAGAGAGTGATTCAGTGGATGGATTTTCGACCGAACCAAAAAACTTTAAAGACAACTTAAGAGTCAAAAGCAGTTTTGGCACTTGACGAATGGTTCAGACAAGAGCATTTTCAGGACACTCCAATTACAAGACTGAAGATACGAGTAAAGGCTAAAATATAACTACTTCCTTGTTATAAAAATACAAAACTGAACTATACGAGGTAGCGGTTTCTAATGTGTATCACACTTATTTTAATTCGTTTTTGTTGTTTCTTCTTTAACAAGTGACACGCTTTTGAATAAACCGTACACAACGATGGAGAACTGATGGGCACAAAACCTGCGGGTCTTTTCAGTATCCATTACTGTTGTTTTGATCTAAAGATAATTAAAATTTGGTGTTCTGAAGATCAGTAACATAATATAATAATAGTAATCAATTTTTTAATAATATCTTGTATCCCACATTTTTTATATTGAACAGTAAATATATATTTAAATTTTTTACATTTTCATAACTGTAATAGAACTTCTTTTTCATTACCTTGTAACTTATATTTTACTACTGAATAGATTTAAAATTTGATAAGGTTTTCTATTCAAGTTAATGATAGTTATGTTAATTTAAATTTCAAAAAGTAAAAACTGGCTATTAAATTATTATAGAAAAAAAAGAATTTCTGTTTTATAGCTATTTCTATCAAGGATAAATCTATTTACTACCGTCTAATTTTAATAAAATATTAACGAAATTTAATTGTAAAAAATTAAAGAAATCAAAATCTTATGGTTAAACAATTTTTCAATGTCAACACTAAACATCAAAACAATCTTAAATCATTAAAAATCTTGTGTTTTTCATTATTCATGCCACTCCTAAATTACGCTTATTAATTACGGCTCATTATCGTTTATTTTTTGTGTTTTCATTAGGTCATCAATCAACCACCAAATGTAAAAAATAAATATAACAAAAATCTATTTTTTAACTTTTCGAGACTCATTAGAAAAATTCTCCAAATTGAAAAGATAAACAAATAATGAATGGTCAGCTTTTTAATTTTGGGTTTTTAATTAGTTTTAGAAACTTTTTATGACATTTGTGGCTTCTTCATTTTCAATTTTCTGTTTTGTTTTTTGTTTATCTTTATGATCAATCATAATGACTTTATTGTATTTTAAATATAATTTATGTTCTTTTGTTAGCATGTCAGTAAAATATACGAACAATAAAGATATAAATTTATATAAAAAAAGATGTTGATCGACATGATAAGGTCACCTTGTTTTAGTTCTGTTTATGACATATAATTTTTTTACAGTATGTTGATACCACAGTATTATTGGTGAAATTTCTTTTTCATTTCATTTTAATTTTCTCTCTTATAAATTTGGTCAAATGACCAGAAATTGTCAATTTCTACTAAGTACATGAAAATTAACGTTTGTTATGTCAAACATTTGTATTTATTGTTTTAAAAATGCTCCCAGTTAAAAGTTTTTCAAATTAATTTAATGAACATCAAATTAATTTTAATATCTGATATTCACATGACCGTTAAAAAGAATAGAGATGTGTTTGCGTTCATTAGTTTTAATCTGAAAAACTTTACATAATTCAAGAAGTCATAGATGAATCCCCTATGAATATTCATATTCACTTTTAACCACTCAATCAATATCGTTTACGTCTATTTCCTAATAAGGTTTAAGTGATTTAAAAAGTTTAAAATCTTCCGTGAATCATGTTTATGATGGTGTTCCTAGCTATATATAAAATAACTCTGCTGAAAGCTTATCAACTTAATTGACAACTTTGTACAATATTTCCCTAGAACATGGATATATTACAAAATTTTTATGAGAATTATATATAACCCCACTTTTTAAATCTGCTACTAAGTCTGACATTTCAGAGTACAGAGCAATTGCAAAGCTGAGCACATCCTCAGTTTTGTCGCCTTATCAACATGGTTTCCCTAAAAACTGTTCAACTATTGCTAATTCGCTGCATTTTACTACAATAATTAATCAGGGTTTTCAGCAAAGGTGAGCCAACTGATGCTGTTTACACAGAGTTAAGTAGAGCATTCGACAAAGTTAATCTTAAACTTCTTATGCACATAGTGAGCTCCCTGGGTTTCACTACTAATGGATTTCATCATATCTGTTTGATCGGAAACAACGTGTCCTACTTAAAAACAACAATTCGAGAGATACCTCAAAGCAGTCATCTCGGGCCAATTGGGCCAAACATTATCCAATTCTGCAACATTTTGATATATGCAGCTGATGTCAAAATTTTCTTCGGTTGTGTTAATTTATCGGATCAATCACTGTTTCAATCGGACTTGAATAGCTTTCAAAGTGGGTGTCATATAAACTTAATGAAATTAAACCTACTGACATGTAAGTTTGTTAATTTCTCGAGAAAAAAACCATACGATGCTGACCACAATGGAAACATCAATTGCATTTGGTGGATAACATCTTGGATTTGGGAATTTTCATAGACACCAAATTATCTCTTTTATATTATATTCACATGACCGTTAATAAGGCTAGCAATATACTTGCGTTCTTTAAAATTTGGGCTATAGTTCACTGATCCATACATAACAAAACATTTATACACATGACTTGTGAGATCAGTTTTGGAATACGGTTCAGTAATATGGGACCCACAATATAATGTGCATAGTATGAACCATGTTAAATCGGTTCAGAAGCAATTTTTGATTTTCTGCTTACGAAGTTTAATATGGCAGTCTGAAGTCCATCTTCTATCTTATCTTTGCAGAATAAGATTAATCAGATTTCCATAGCTAAAAAGCCGCATTACAATGATTAATGTTTCATTTGCAAATCAGTTTAATTAATGGAAAAATTGCAGCCGAATTCCTGATTTCTAATATTTGTTTTAATGTTCCGCTTCCTTCAACTCGATATTATCAGCCACTGCTCTTATAGTTTTTCTGAAATAGTTATTCAAATGCGGATCCAATTCGCAGAATTTGTAAAGATTTTAATAGTCTATAATTAGTTATAAATTTATTGATTATTGTTTATTTTTAGATACTGTAAATCGTAATATAACTATATATTTGAACAACTAATTGTAGTTTTAAGTGAAAAATGCATGTTATAGTTTGTAAGGATTACATCTATAGACTAAACCAATAAATAAATATACTATATCGAAGAAGTGATAATAATCTTTATATAAACGATAAAAACAATTAAAAGAAATCACTTCCAATCAATCAATAATTTAAAAATTAAATAATCATTGCAATGAGAAGTTTTTTAAAAATACTGAAAGAATAATTTCAATTACTTACTTAATAGAATATTTTCACAAATAAAACCTTAAACTGATCACGAAAAAGTAACAAAAATAAAAAATTTTATTAATGAAAATTGCTAATAACAAAATATGGATTTTATTTTAAATCCCAAGAATTTAAAATTAATTATTAATTATTAATTTAATTGGAAATTAAATTCAGTTTTATATGTAAATCACATTGTAGAGATCTGGCATGTTCAAATTGATCGTTCCTTGGTTTTCACTGTTAAAGTAAATTTTGTACGAAATAGGAGTATTAAATAAAAAATTATGTAGCAAAAATAAAAAGTTTAATTTTTTAGTGTCTAGCCTTTTCGAAAAAAAAAAAATATTTATATAAACGCACACAATGTTGCACTATTTCTACGAATAAGTTGACAAATAATTAAAAACTTTTACTGCATATCAGCGAATTTAATTAAAATATAGAAATTTCAGTGTTTTATACAAGAGGACAAAAATTTTACTTTAATACATTTGAACGGCTAATTTTCACAATTGTTTTTATTTGAATTTTTTTTTATTATTTTTTTTTTTTGGCAAAGTAACAACTACAAAGAGGTCGTTTGAAAGAATGTTTTGTTTAATACGCCAACACGGTGAATCCAACGCATTTTACATCCACAAGTACTACATTAATTGGCCTTTTTTTGTTTCTAATACATCGAAAATAAACTTATATGACTAAATTTCCGCATTATGTTTTTCTAAGCCTGATCTTATATATCTAAACTACGATTTTTAGTTTTACCAAACTGATCACGCGATCAGCTACCGTGCTTTTAGACAACTTAATTTTAATTATGCACAATGTGGATGAACAATGCAATTTCCTAAATAATAGCGTTCAGTATCTTTTCGACTTATCTGTCCCAATAAAACATAAAACAAATACTTTTAGTAGAAAAAATCATGGTTTTTTAATAAAGTCAGAACGGCAATGCAACAAAAGGACTTAGCGTATGACAAATGGAGGAGATATAGAGCCGTTGAATTCAATATTCAATACAAAATTGCTACGCGAAATGTAAAATAATTTAAGGTACATAAAACTTACAAAAAGCTTTGACACTATAATTGACAATCGCCAAACATGGAATACTATTCGTGAAATTGTCAGTGGAACTGGTGTCGAGAATTTTGACTGCAATATTGGTGCAAATACCTTCAATAAAAATTTTACAATTGCTTCCATGATCTAATCACATACCAATTTTTTTTTAACTCTTCAACAAACCTGATAAATTAGGGTATTGATGGTGATTACTTTCGGTTTTTCTGTAATAATCAATATGATATAATGTTAACGTGTTTTTCAGTAAAATTAAATACTACGATTCGTGATAATATAAACACATAATTTGTGAAAATGATTTTGCCTCTGATTCTCCCTTACATCACATATCTTTTTTATAATATTATTATGGCAGCTATGATATAGAAACATGCGAAAATTTTGCTTTTAACCTGGTTCATCAGAACGATAGCTGCATTCCTGCACTTGCAGAAGTAATTGATAATATAGGACAGGAATTAAAAACTGGGAACTTATGGTTTTATTACTTCTAGACTATTCTAATACATCGCTCAAGTTAACTACACATCTATATCGAATCGTATACAGTCGGTTACGATTACAGTTGGTCTGACAAATGGTCACTTGTCAGAGATATGACGTTGGGGTCTATTGTAGGACCATTATTGTTTTCAATATATGTGAATGCTTTGCCAAAAGTCTTTCAAAGTGCAACATCCATCTATACGCACACGAAGTGTAACCTACACTAGGTACCTTAGATGAATATGGTGCCACAGTCACTACCACTGGGTTTATGTAAACGTACAAATTGAACTCTTTAAATCTAAGTGTATTGTAATAGGCAAAAAAAGTCTAGCAAGCAACAACTTTTTCAGAGGATATTGTTTTAAATGAAAAGAATATTGAAAATGCTAATAAGACAAAAAATCTCCGCATAATTTTTAATAGATGAATAACATGGTCGGAGCACCTAAAAACTTTAGTTGGTCGGGCTTATGTGAAGTTATGGACACTCCGGATAAGGCAATATTTCTCTCTATTACGGTTAAGAACTTTGCTCGCCAAAGCATACTTGACTCCAGCTTTAATGTATGAATTGAATAATTTGGTGACGCAGTTAGTAAAAGAAAATTAAATATTCTATATAATAAGAGTATTAGATATGTCTATGATTTTCATAGAATTTAACTACGTTTCAACTGTTTCAAATAATCTTTACGCGCACTGTGGGAACATTTTACGAGAAGGCGGTCAAAAATATATAACTTTTGAACGGATCGTAATTTTGATACGCGGTTTCTTTTGTCTACTAGGTGAGATTAGTGCATTTTTAATACATTCTAAGTTTTAGCTGATTTTTGGTACGAAAGTAAAGTATTACAACTTGTTCAAAGAGTTTGTTTTACATAAAGTCTTATATTTTGAGTCACGTTTAGAACTTATACTTATTTAAAACTTAAATTTAGTCAGGCAGGGCCAAGCTTTGGCCACCGTGAAATTTTTTGTAAGAAGGCCAAAATTTGCTTTTTTAAACAATTTGAGTTAAAAATTAGCTGATTAAGACGCAAAAACATATAAAAATATATTCATTGGTTCAAATTCACTTTAGATAAGGAGGTATTTAAGTCCAAAATAAACATAAGTACTACTCGCATTTGTGAACTTTTGTTGTGAATTGATTAATACTTTATTAATGTACAAAATATTTTAAAAGGATGAAATACATACAGATAACTCTTGTGCTTGGAAAAATGAGTATTAATTAAACAACTGTAGTAAATATTGTTTCTAAATAGCCTTGATTATCATCTTCTAGAAGCAGTTTAGCTTCTACGTCTAGTTTCATTTTTCCCGGATATTGCACATACAGGGATCTGATGTGCATAATAAAATAACAATCAAGTCTTTATTAGTACAATATCTAGAAATTTTTCTTGTGTTGTGCTCACGAAAGAGTCTATAGTCTTTGTTTCGTTTTTCTTGCGCCTTTTCAGATAGATCTCCTATTGGTAGAACATTGTGCTGAATTATTTGTTCCCCATGGTACAAACTTTCATGAACTGTGGAAGGCGTATATCTCCAAGAATATTTTTCGTTGTAAATTATACCTGTTTTTTTGCGTATTCTCCAAATTTTTTTGCATTTATTTTTTTGCATTTATTTTTCTGCTGCATGCTAGAACTTTTAAAATAATACTAAATCTCCTTGTTAGTTCCAAATCTACTCCTGTGATAGATGCTTCAATTTCTGGATCTGAAAAAATCTTCTTGTAGTGTTTCCATCGTTTGTGTTTCCTTCCCTTTGCTTTGGCTGATCGATGATTAGGCCTTGTTCTAAATATTTTTCTTGAATTTGTTTTTTTTTCTTCATTTTCCTTATTTTTTCTCACTGTTTCGCCTAACGGGCCAAAATTCACATCATAACCCAATTTAAGAATATGCTCCATAAAACGTATTCTAGTATGAAGAAGGGACAATCCAAATTCGTATGCTGCCTTAAAAGTTTCATCTTCTGGAACTGAATGGTTTATTGACTTGATGTCTTTTTACATATAATGGAGCTTGATGATGCGTTTGTATCAGTTAAAGCTTGTGCAACTTTTCAATCAATCATTGTGAAGATATATTTTAAAATTTACTTCGATTTTCTGTTCATCAACAGTAAATATTACAGGTCGAAGGTCTTTAACTTCATCTTTCGGACTTCTTGAGTTATGACATTTTTTGTTTCTTTTTTGAAAGCAAAGACCAATAGTCTGCAATATTTTCTTGACGAGGGTATTTCATTTTTCCACATATCAATTTCTGTTGCTGTACTAGTTGACCAGTCTAACTCAGTATAACTTTTTATTAATCGCAATGGAACGAATGATATCATAAATAAATCAACTTCTACAAGCATTACATTGCTTGTATTGCCTCTGACCAGAGGATCCATCACATTCCCATTTAGAAATTAAAGTAATGCTGCTATTTCCAAGTTTTATCAAGCGGCAAAGTGTTCAAGAAGGTCTTCCAAGTTTATTTCTGCTCAAGTAGAAGTGACAGTTATAGCAAAGCACTTTTGTGACCTAAATTATATCAATTTATGTTTTTTTTTAAGAGAAGTAGCACTTCAGGCAACAATGCCTATTTAGTTAAGTACCGTGCTATATTTTTTAGGAAAGGGATACAGAAGAGATGAAACAGGTTGTGAAAGTAGAAGGATAGTCGGAAATTAACTGTCGTATAAAGACAGCAAAGCGACCAGTGACTATGCCTTCATCGCTGAGCAGCCCCACCGACAGTCAATTTTTATTTTTGTAGTGAAAAAAACCAATATCTTTGTTGGGAATCGAACCCACAACCCCCATACTGACAAGCTAGTACACTACCTACTAGCCTACAGGGGCACCTAAGTAGGCAAAATATTTTTGTGACCAACTGTGCATGACTTTGAAATGAACTAAAAATTTTAATTTTTCTTTCTAAAAATACGCATATTCATCTAAGCAACGTCTCTCATAAAGGCGTTTTAAAAAATAAGTAAACTGCTTCCAAAATAGCAAAACAGAAAAAAAAATTTGTTAATTCCATTTTGCAAAAACTTTTCGAGCTTGTGTCAGAAAAATTGTTCTGGTGCTCACGGTCGAATCATGCTGGATATACAATGGGGTATAAGTGTATAGGGGACATTTAGGGCTAACACAGTGCTAATGCTTTTACATTCCCTAACGAACTTTATGCTCTATTTAGTAAGAGATTTTAGAAAAAAATTGGACTTCTAAAAAAATTAATTTCTAAAAATCATAAATCAATCAAAAAATTTCAGTTCTCTTATACTAATAGCTAACAAATCACGCTATTATACAAATTTTGTTTCGTTTAAAAACCTTGTATAGCAAAAGAGTTATAAAAATCAAAAATTTACTAAGAAATTTCTCATTTTAGCAAAATACAGAAAATGCTCATTTTGAATCACCCTGTGATATAGTTAAAATAAAGTTTTAATTTTTTGGCTGATGAGGTACACTAGTATCTACTTTCGAACGAACTTTAAAATTTTACAATTGGGGACCATGAAAGTAAGAACTTTTAGCCGCCTTCTCGTAAAATGATCCACTGTGCGGCGTGCGCTTTAAAAATCTTTTAAACATCCATAATATGGTTTTTTACACAAACCCCTAAATAAAAATATACCTTTTTCCCAATCGCCTTGAAATCGAGACGCTATAATACCCTGACCTAGTGTCGGCGTAAAATTTTATTTGCATGCTGCTCGCATTTGAGATCGTTTACCATAATTTCTACAACTTAACGGCAACGTTTATAGCTTCAATAAATTTTTATTTACTTTTTCCAGATAATTTTTTCTTATTTTATTTATTTATTTAATTTTTTTTTATTTTATTTTAAAAAAACAAACATTAAAACTATTTGGATAATTGCAAATGCGAAATAAATTTAATCTCAAGAGAATATCCCAGGCACCTGCAGCAAAATGTTCAAGAATTTTATGAAATAGTTTTGACACTCATTTAATAAATTCTTATCTTGCTTGTAAGCCAATTGTGTTAAATTAATAAAATTCAGTAGGATATTTCACTTTCTTTTACATAATATAATAGTTTTTATATAAATAAAGTCCGCCTGATTTTAAATTGTGGATTGCCTACTTATCTCCTTTCCCTTTTTGTACCTAAACTAACTTACAACTGTAATCAAGAAAAACACTTCTTATAGAAAAAGTTGTTCAACATTCAGCGCCGCATGTAGCACTGCCGGTTAACTAAATATGATACCTTCATAATTATCATTTAATATACATAATCTCTATAGCGTCCACAATCTGAGTGAATATTTCCAACTGAATGATTTTGCTATAATACCATTCTTACTTTAACTATTTGTTAAAAAGTATTAATAATAAAAACATATGACTTTGGTTGATAGTTTTTTGTAGTTGCTTACACTATGGTGAAAAGATGGCGCCCAATTAAAGTTTAACATAATAATTCACCCTTATTCTGCCTTCGATTACGTTCACGCATTCCGTTAGGCTCGAATCGAAAATTGGTATTCTTAAAAAAACACCTAATCAAAAAAAAAAAAGGAAAAGACGAGTAAAATGATTTGTTTAAGTTCTAAAACAAAATAAAGATCAGTAAAAAAGTAAATGAAATTACCTATTGTGTGATATAAATTCTACGAAATAACGTAAAAAACAGAAAACAAAAACAACTAACACAGAACAAAAGAAGCTTAACTAGTTCCTACACTGCATAATAACAATAGCAACAATATAGGGTGATGTTAAAACGCAATATTCTTGCGAAAACCGCTTAAAACAGATATATAGGCACCACTTGTAGTCGAGCTGAAATGTCGTTGAGTATAGACAACAAAATAATAACGCATCTTTTAGGAGTTACAGTGGTAAAAGTACCATCGTGTGTATTTTGTATGTATTTAGAAATAAATAAATAGTTCAACTTAATTCAAAACTCTAAAGTATTGTGGTATTATTTTGCAATGAAATAACAATAAAACAAAAGTTTCATTAAGAGGAATAAACGTAACAACATATATAAGGTAGACGCTGCTATGAATTTAGCTGTCTTTGTCTGAAGGCTTAATAACTATTTATTGAAACTGCTGTATTTAGTATTATCGCTTTAATAAACAAAGATTCCTATTACAGTCTCAAATTCCTCTTGGTGCTATAAAAAGTCGGTTTGTTACTTCATACTATCCAATCATTTAAGATCTTAGCAGAGATATGTATATCCAATGCAATTCTTGCTCTACAGTGTATTATAGTCGACACCCTTGTCGTAAGACCACTTACTGTTTCATTTCCTGTTATGACTTACTTATGTTTTCTTTTGCCTACATCAACATTAATGTATTCATATGGTAAAAACAATTATTTTTAAACACAATTGCACTTTTATACTCATCATCATTGTCACCCTGACTATTTGAATATAACTTGTTTGTTGTTTGCTTTACATTTTAAATTTATTTATCTTATTTTTTTTCGTTTCACACAGAAAAAATAAGAACAAATTAAAAAATAAAAACAAATTACACAATCATAACTATAGTCTAATTAATATATTGACAATGAGTGACTACATTTGTTTGTTGTCTACGTATTTGGTCAGCGGGTGACTAATTGTTAGATAAACATTTACACAACAAAACACAGCAAAAGCAATATTAATAAGCAACATTGATAAAGACAATAATATTAAAAACCATAATGATCATCCACTAAATGACATATACATATGTCTATATGACATGTGTTTACAAGTAGACATCTTAAGGGTATACTGTCACACCACTTGGCATATGTTACAATTGTTTATGCCAGAACACACACACACATTTACTTACATACATAGGCCACATAATGGTGTGGTGTAATCATACACCCACTTATATTCTCAATAGCCACTGTTATAACAATCTATAAGCACGTTGAATGAAATTATATTTACCTACACATTTGTATATTGTTGTGTAAAGATGTGTTACAAAGTTTCACCCGCATGAATTTTGCTTTTCTATACTTTTATACATATGTATGTACATCACACATTTATTAAATGTTTGTATGTAATTATTTATTTTGTCTGCATTTTACTTGAACATTTTTAGTTGTATAAATAAATGTATGCATGTTTACTTGTACGTATGTATGTATGTATGTACACAAAAGTGCATTTGACAAATAACATATCAAAATCTGTGACAAGCTAAATAAAATCTGTCAAATATACGAACAAAGAATTAAGACACAGCAAAAAAGTATTCTAGAAACGAGCTACCCTCATGAGAACTCATGTGTTTATTCATACATTTTTGTTATTGTGTGTTGTTCTTGACAGAAAAACAAAATAAATATTTTAGAAAAAAAAAATATTTTAATTTATTTTTGCATTCAAACGGGCATTCCTACATCTTATAGTGCTCACATGTGTATGTACATACAAATTTTATTTTAAATATGTTGGGAAGAAATTTTGTAGGAGACACTTTATAATTTATTTTATTATTTATTTTATTTAGTTTATTTTAAGTTTAACTACCATTAATATTTTTAAAAATGTCGTAAAATCTTAATAGTCTTATGTAAATAGCTTAAACGGTCTACTTTACTAATAAAGAAAGCGTATCAATTAACTATATTACCGATATACCGATTCAATATAGTTATTATGCACATTATAATATTTGTCCCATATTACTGAACCAGATTTTAAAATTGTTCATATAAGTGATATGTATAACTAGATCAGTGACTTTTTTAGCCCACCTTTTAATGAACGTAGGTACCTCTCCAGCCTTATTAACAGTCATGTAAGTATGAGATATAAAAGTAAATTTGGTGTCCATCAACATTCCCAAATACAAATCGTTATGCACAAATTACAATTATATTTCACCAAAAAGTAGTGAGCATCATACAGCTTTTTTCTCAAGAAGCAAATACATTTGCATTTCAGTAGGTTTAATTTCATTAAGTTTATATCGCATCAACTATTGAAGTGAGTTTGAAAAAAAATTGATTTGGTAAATTAATATAACAAAAAAATTTTGATATCATCTGTGCATATCAGAATGTTGTAAAACTGGACAACGTTTGGGTGATCATTAATAAAAAGGGAAAATTAAATTACCAAAACGACACTCCTTTGGGGTGCTCCAGATAAAACTGTGTTAAACACTCGAGGTGTTGTTTCTAAATATGACACGTTGTTTACGATCAACCAGATATAATGAAATCCATTTAAGAGCATTCGTAGTGTAATCCACAAGCTCACTTTATGCAAAATAAATTTATGATTAACTTTGACAAATGCTTTACTAAAGTCTGTGATTGCTCACCTTTGATGGAACCCTTATTAATTATACTATAACATGGTAATAGTTGAACAGTTTATACGGAGGCCATGTTGATATAATACAAGCGTTTCGAAGTGCATTATTAGTATTCGCAGCTTTATAATTCCTCTGTAATTAGTAATGTCGAACTTGCTATCAAATTTAAAAAGTGAAATAATCACCTCAATTATCAAGTTGACTACCCAGGGAACATTGTTCGGTTTTCCCAAAAATAAAATTCTCCTATTCTAAACAGTTTGGGAAGGAAATAAAAAGGGATAGAGAATTCGAAAATTCGAAGTTAGCTGTTTTTCTTCAGCTGTTTTGTTTTGTGTAAAAATGTGCAAATAGTTTAAAGGAACAATAAACAAAAAAATTTTAAAAGATAATTAAAATATTAAAAAAGAGAAAAAACATGTTTAGTATATCGTTTATGATAAATGTTGAAATGGAAAACACTAAAGTACAGCAGATGCATAGCACGGAACAAAGGGTAGAAAGAAGATATCTACGGGATGCCAGCAAACCACTTGACTTGCCAAAAGCTTTGTTAGTTTTAAAAAAAATTGTTTTTTTTTATATATTTATAAAAAATTTTAATTCTGAAGGTTTGAGAAGTATTACAGGGCCAATAAACCGGCCTTCGAATATCTGTTGGATGTATTAACGACCAACATTCTGCCAAATCGTAAGTCGTTTGCAGTTACTCCTATAGTTGAATTAACTGCGGCTTTACGCTTCTTCGCCGAAGGTGAGTATCAAACGGGTACAGGGAAGGATTGTTATGTATCTGTTTGCCAGAGTAGTCTTAGCAAAGTTCTGACAGATGTTATTAATGTATATATGCCTAAGATGCATAAATTTCTGTCGAATTAAAGAAGAAGAACGGAAAATATCTTTATATCTTTATATTAAGCATGGCATTCCCAGCGTTGATGGGACTTATGTCCACATAATTAACCCTTCTACTAACAAACAGAAAGGGTTCTACAGCTTGAATGTGATGTTGGTTAGTTTATATTCTATATTAAAGCGCAATAATTGATACTAAAGTAATAAAAAATTATAACAGGTCTGTGATCATGAGCTGAGGATTCAGTATGTTGATGCGTCTCATCCCGGTGCATGTCACGACTCTCTTATTTGGAATACCAGCGCATTGGGATCTCATTTAGCACAAGAATTTCTAAGAGTCGGCAGCAACTACTGGCTTCTTGGTAAGTTTTAAATTACATCAGGCAGTACTCATAAATTAATAATTCATTATTTTATGGGAGACGTAGGATATTCTCTGGAGCCGTGGCTACTGACCCCTCATAGATGTCCCCAAGAGGGGTCCACAGAGATAAAATTCAATGAAGCTCACTCCAAGTGTCGAAATGTGATTGAACGCACCAATGGCGTATTGAAAAATCGATGGAGGTGCATTCTGGGTGCTAGAGAGTTGCACTATGCTCCAGAAAAGGCAGCAAAAATAACAAATGTTTGCTGCGCATTGCATAATATATGCATTCATTTTAAATGCAATAATGATGAAAGCAACATTGAAGTTTTGGATGAATCTATCGTTCAACACAGGGATGTGATATCCTTAGCCTCATCACAATATTTGTCGGTTGCTCAAAATATAAGGAATAATGTTGGAAACAATCTGTAAATTGTTGCAAATAAAATACATATGCATGTTGATTTTATCATAAACAAATTTGTTAATTTTATTATAAAAAGTAATAAAAATATTCACAGAGGTAAGTATGTAGCCAGGTTTGTTTTTCTAAAACATAAATTTTATAAGATTAGGTTTAATATAAATTCAGGATTATTACTTATGTTTTGCAAAAAGAAACAACAAATTAAACAAACAAAAAAAAAAAAACAATTGCATTGTATTCAAAATAATTTCCATCTGCTTTCGGTTTGTATTTTAGGTCCTGTAAGCAAGTGTAAATTACTATTTTATCAATTTTTTTTTAATATATAACACTTACATTTTTGAGCACAATTCCCTTCGAATTTGTGGCGAAAATTTTCCCAAGTTTTGTTATTTTATTCTCCTTTTAATTGACATTCTTTAATTCCCAGGGAAGAATTTCCCAATTTGAAATTCATTTATAATAGGGAATAGGAAAGAGAGAAAATTAATACTGTCAATAAGGTAAATTTTCTTTGCTAAAACCTTGTAATTGTACACCTCTCTTATTTAAGGGAAATTCTCTAATTGTTGTTTTGGAAACTTTGTTATAATTAAAGAGAACTTTTTAATCTTGTTTTTTGAGTTTCAAACAACTTCAAGCAGCTACAAGATTTATTGGCCTGTTTTAGATTTCCCCCTTCAATATAAGTGAGCTGCATAATTTTAGATATGAAGCTCTACACTGCGTGGTCAATGGATCAAGCTGTTCACGATTACTTAAAGAAATCCACTGATTTATGTGCTGATAACTAAACCTTTATTTCATTAGCGATTATGAGGTACAACAAATTCTTCTGTGTTGTGTTCATTGTAAATAATAGGGTCCACAATCTTAATAGTGTCCAGACTTATGTTTTACTTAGGTATTTGTTTAGAAATACTCAAGCAAGTCTACAATTATCGATAATAATGGATTAACATTTTAGCGATATGACTTTTTCTAGATTTTTTATTTGACTCTTAATAAATTCAAATTCACGTGTAGTTTTTGTATCTTTACTCTAAGAATTATTTTTAATTTTTACTTTATTATTCATAGTTCAATTATTATTTGCTTTATTATTATTATTCTAATGTTATCGTGATTGTTTAGTATGTTTTGTACTACTTGTGTCGTATAAATTTAAAGTGAATATTCTTTAAAGTTTTTGCTGAAGCTTGAATTTTCTTTTTGTTTACATCTCTTCTAATAGTGCATATTATGGCATTTAACTTTAAGTTTAAAATCAACTTACTTCGAACATGAGCAATTACGAACAACTTCCCATTGCTTAGGATTACTTAACGAGATAATTCAGTAAGCTTAGGTCCGTTATGCCTTATCTTTTTTAGTTATTTTTACCTATATCTAATATTTTGTTTTATTAGCATGAAAGATAGGCTTTCGTACTCAAAGAGTTAAAGGATATTCCAACTATTTTCGCTAAAATATCTGTTCGTCTATAATCATCCCTCTATCTGTAGAAACATAATACGTTAATTTTTTAAGGAGGTATATTACTAAAGCCATTATAATGATAAATACTAAAAATTAAAGGTTGCGTCGAAAGTAATGCATTATTCATTAAAATATAGTTAGGTGGTAGGCTGCGTGTCAAGAAAAGAAAAGTTGTCTCATTAGTCAAGTGCTTTCAGCAATGTTACTTTGTCCTTGAATCATAATAGACTTTTTAATCTTAAGTACTTTTATATCTGCTAAATTATAAAAGATATGGCTATAGTGATGTGATCTTTATGTCTGTTTATGCTTCTTTTATTTTCCAATAGGAGTAAACAGATATTTAGAATTAATTAACATTATTAAATTCAAAAATTAAAGGTGTTTCCATTGAGGAATTGATTTTGATAAATATGGCGGTACTGATGTTCCTGCTTTAAAAAGAAGTAACGGAAATTGGTCTTATATTACCTTTAAAATTTTAAACGAAGATAATACAAAAATGAAATTTGAAATCTAAAAATGCCCTAGTTCAAATTCTCGAAAAACTTATATGCTACTTTTAAAATTAGAGAGAAAACGATTAATCACTACCGATTCTATGAAATATATTCTACTGATAGACCACTCAAAAATTTAACTTCTTCTTACTTAGTCAGTAATCGACACTGATTACGTTAACTATACAACAAATATAATTTTCTTCAATTTTTTTACATGCTTATATCTCTTTACATATTTATCTTAAATGCATACACTCTTAAAGGCATACACACTTAAACAAAGGAAGATATCACATCCTAATAACATCCTTTGCTGCCGTAACAACCAATCTAAATCATTAAGATAAAAATACTCATAAGTAATATTACTTGTTATTTAAAATAACCGAGGAAAAAATTATAATGACATTAAATTACATTAAATCTCTTAGATGGAACTAATATACACAGTTTTAATTTATCTTTATATATATTTATTATTTATTTATTTTTTTTTTTTCTTCAAAAAAAGTTTTCCTTTCTGATCATGTTAATGTTTGAATGGGAGATTAAATGCAACCAAGTTCTACAAAGATGTTTGTGTTGCAGAAAATTGTCATATTTTAAAAATATTTTGATAAAAAATAACCCAAGGTCCAAAAAAAAAAACTAAATTTAAATTTCTGGAGAAATAGTTTATAATTAATATAGCCTATTTGCCACTTTATTTTTAAGTTTTAAGACTGATAGAGAACGGCCAAATCTTACCTCGACGAGTATTTTCTATTTCAAATTTAAAATTTTTTATATCAAGTTTGAATCTGCTTATAAATATAAATAAAAAAATAAAAAATAAAGTCGCCACTTATCAATACAATCTACCATCTTCAAAAATAAATAAATGAATTGTGTTAAGGCCAAATGATTTTTAAAACTTGTAAATTGAAGAATACAACAGAGACTTACATATTTGTATCAGTATTGCCAGAACCTAAGCACTTATATAAAGAAGTTTACTTCTCAAAAAAAATGTTAGTAAGATTATTTTGGCTGATAAACTTGTCTTTTGATTAAAATATTGCTAGGAAAGAAACATGAGTTTTAAAAGAAGCTTAAATATTCCTTAATACTGCCATTACAATGTCACAAAATGGGTTGTTGCCCATTTTCTATTTTTAATTTTAATGCAGTTACTTTTAGATTTCCCTTCATAAATTAGAGTTGAAAAACAAATTCTATTAAATACTAGCTGACCCATTGAGAAGGAATTTGTAAGATCGCAAAGATGAAACGCAAACAAATAAGCTCGATGCCCACCGCGACTGTCATCCGCCAATGCACATTGGAGGCAGTTGGCGGCTGCCGACGAATTTATGGTGTATGTGTATTTTTGAAGTAAACAATGCTCAATATTTACGTTAATACGATACCATATAATATCAAAACATGGCGCACAAAAAAATTTAACGCAAAAATTTAATAAATGAGTACACGAAAATTCATTCAAGTCGATCCAGTCGTGTAGTTGCAGTGTAGTGGAATAATATAATATTGAATATAAACCATCCACGGTGGCGCCCAAACGCATGCAAAAAAATTTATTTAGTTACATACACACGTACAGTAGAATTATGTACATAAATTTGTATGGGAGTTACCACGCGTCTTTATCAAATCCCGCCTATATTTGCAGCAGAACTTAAAATATGTTCACTCAAGCGAAATATAGAATTCTGTTTAAATACCATTAGCAGGAGCAGAAATAATATATTCTTAATTTGTGGTTTGTATGGCAGCTACCACACACCTTTGTACAATCCCGCCCATATTTGCAGAAACACTTAAAAAATTCACACCAAACCGACGTACCAAATTTTGTGCAAGTACCGTTATCAGGAGCAGAAATAATAGATTTTTAATTTGTGGTTTGTATGGGGGGTACTACGCCCCTTTTCCCAATTGGACCGAATTGTAAATCTTAACCACACGGGGCGTCACCCAAACTCATAAGAAAAATTTATGCATTTCGGTCCAGCCGTTTAGGAGGAGTTCAGTTACAACACACGTACAGTGGAATTATATATATAAAGATTGTGCGGGAAATAATGTTTAAAAATTGTGGAAACTGGACTAGTCTTAGTCTCAGTATCGCTTATCTGCCGCATGCATTTTGTTCTGATAATACAACTGATTTTTGCTACAGCAATCGATAACTGGTGACACACGATTTTTTTACAAATCATTATAGCGTCCACGAAAATGTTTAATCTTCATATCGGAATACATTTTTTTATTTATAGTAAATAGACAATTCGATGGGCAAATCATACAGTTCTAACAATGACAGAATAATAAGACGACATGTGTGTAGGTAGCCAGTGTTACGCCGACCCACCTATCCTAAATCATCTACACAATTTTTACTTAATAAAATTACAGACAGTGCAAGTAGCCACTGTTACGCCGACCCACCTACCCTAAATCATGTACATAATTTTTACTTAAATAAAATTACATAAAGAAAATCACTTAAGGTGTTTGAATTTGTTCGGCCAGTAAATGAAATACCACCGTACTATCGCTAAACTTCTTATACAATACAACACTAAAATCAGGAATAAAGGAGACGAAGAGACAACAGAACAAATAGCCAGCATTAACGGTTTATACTGGACAAAGTGACAACAGAAAATCACTTAATTAATAATTAGATAAATTTTCAAATCGTACTTAAGATGTCACAAAAAATAATATAAATTATTTAAAAATTAATTAAAGATCATTTAAAATTTAGCAATAACTTACATATGGATCGTTTAATTTTAGACTTTCCCATTATATATTTACGTTGACAGCAAATCTTAATGGTGTTTTGTATGGAAAGAACGCACAGAATAATGACATAAGATGTGGCACATTTTTTTTGCAAACAGCAAAAACAAACAACAATTCTAGATAATGC
The DNA here is from genome assembly GCA_030448955.1 of Trichopoda pennipes. Classification (NCBI taxonomy): domain Eukaryota; kingdom Metazoa; phylum Arthropoda; class Insecta; order Diptera; family Tachinidae; genus Trichopoda; species Trichopoda pennipes. The sequence continues at coordinate 7,444,379 of JASKUP010000067.1, forward strand.
ATCTCATGAAATATGTTAGTGTGCAATATATCAAGTTGTATAAATGTTTATTAGCAACTGTACGAACAATCTTTATTTGTCATACTTATGATGTCATACACATTTTTTCTTTATTTTAATTTTTCATTTCATTTGTCACTTAAACTTTCTTTGTTTTCATGGACATTGGACTGTTTGCGTCAGTAACATGATATTTCTTTTAATATGAAAGAAGTACATAAGATTTTATAAAATAAAAAAAATATTCGAAATACGATTTTAGGATGTACCTGTGAAGACGAAATCTTTTTTATGTTAACTTATTCTTTAGATAAAGTAATAATATAAAGACAAATAATAAGTTAAAAATTTTTGTAATATTGTTATTCAGCTTTAAAAAAGTAATAAAAAAATTCTGCACACCCTAGAAAAGCCAGTTGTTCAAAAATATAAATGTGCATATGACAAATGCACTCATAAAGTCCCAAACATAAATAAAAATAAAAAATAAGAAAAATAACATAAATAATCTAAACAGTCCCATTGCAGCTACTGGAGATAAGTATAATGATTTGGAGATGCTTGGGAAAGAAAATGGTTAGGGTTTCCGTTAGTATCATGAATATTAAAAACAACATATTTTTTATATGATTATTTCTCACTACGTATAAAGGGTCAGCCAAATAACTTTTTTTTTTGTTTTAAATGCTATAAACAAAACTACTGAATATTTTCTCAAATATCTTTTTTTTTTGAAAGTACAATCCTGCCGGTTAATAATGGAAAATAATTTCATTCAAATGGCTGCCTCGGCTGGCCATCCAGTAGCCTACACCATCGGTTCAATTTTTAAGCATATTATCGATTGTGTGCAGCTGTATTTCACCAATGACTTCACGAATATTGTCCTTTAAAGAGTCTCTGGCTTGTCGGCGCAACACTTATCTTTGACGGCACCCCACAAATAATAGTCCAGCGGTTTCAAATCGCAGCTCCGAGGTGGCCAAACGACATCAGCTCTGGGGCTGATAATGCTATCTTCAAAAATATAGCGCAAAACATCGAGTATAGCTTCGGCTGTATGGCACGTAGCGCTGTCCTGTAGAAACCAAATGTTGCCAATATCCTCCTCTTCAATTTTTGTGAACAAAAATTCGTTCAACATGGCCCGGTAACGATCGCCATTGACTGTAACGGCCACTCCTTGCTCATTTTCGAAGAAAAATGGCCCAATTATTCCTCTGGACCAAAATCCGCACCAAACAGTGACTCGTTTTGGGTGCGTCGGATTTTCAATGTATGTGGGGGTTTTCTGTGCCCCAAATGCGACAATTTTGCTTGTTTATATATCCGCCAAGATCAAAGTGAGCTTCATTTGAAAAGATGATTTTTTTTGCAAAATCGGCGTCTTTTGTAAATCGATCTCAAGTCCACTTAGCGAGCGAAAATGCGTTGGATGGTTACTTGGCTTCAACTCCTGAACCAGTTGGACTTTGTATGGCATCATACCAAGACCTTTATGCAAAATTCGTCTCAATGGTGTCTCTAAAATGTTCAATTGTTGAGAACGATGGTGAATTGATGTTAATGGCGCTTTACGAACACTTTCTTTCACAGCAGCAATATTCTCGGGTGTACGCACTGTTTTTGCTCTTTCATGCTTTGGTGTATCGATTAGGATATCAGTTTCTTTCACCTTTTTCACAAGATAACGAACATACGGAGCTGACGGTGCTTCTCTTCTTCCAAAATCCGTATGCAATTTTCGCACACATTCTGCAACATTACAATGATTTTTAAAGTAATGTCGCAATATTTTCCAGCGTTGTTCAAACGTATATACATATTCGTTCAGCGGAAGGATAAAACTAATTATCTGTCAAATCAAACAGAAGCTAAGTTTACCATTCACGAAAAAAAGCCTTCAGATGGCGGACCCATCATAAGGCAACAATATAGATAATGGTTCTCAAAAACTTGGATAATTAAACTTTTGAAGGAATAGGTACAAAATATAAAATCTATTGCAATGATTTTACATATACGACATTCTTCGATCGATTTTGGTTTGCGGTAGAGACAAACAAAGCAGTTGGTTTATTAGCACGTGAACATGATACATATCATTGACCGTGCGAAAAACAGGGATCATTGCAAAAACAACACGTATGGGGAACTAAAGCTGTTTAAAACCAAACGGCAAATCTGAAGGAATCATAGGAATGCGTGGTATCAGCACATCCTCGCCCTTATATTTCCTTTTAAAATTTTTGCATCAATCACATTTTGCATAACTTTTTTGACTACTAAACGTGTCCCATTGCAAAGTTGTGGCTGGCAGATATTTCTAAGCAAAATAATTGGCACAACAACTTTCACTTGTAGGCGCTGGGGCGGCAGTCCAGATAACTTAAGCGAATTTTAAAAGTTGGGTGGATAATTTACAACATCGTCGTGAGAGGTAACAGAGTCAACCGACTTGTAGGTAAAAAGTTCCCCGGGAATGTCATTCAAAGTTGTCACACTGATATCCGAAACATCTACATTTTTCGCAGCTAAGATAGCTCTTTCCCCCAACAAATCATGGTTTCTAATATTTTGTGCAATACCGGGAAATACGTTTGGGACCAATTCTTGTTTTGATTGTGCAAACTGGCAAACATTATCTGAAAGCGTAATAATTTTTGTGGTGGGGTCAATTGGAATTGCGCCATTCCCAATATATAACAATTGCTTTGAAAAACGTTCGGCTGATGGATCATTTTGCAACTGAACACGCAAATTACACACACAAAATGCAACAGAATGTGGAAAACAAAATTCTCTATTTGCTTGTACATCCCCTTGCTATATACATGAGCATATTTCGATTTATATTGCCGTCGCATTCTGTGCAAGCACACACACACACAGCAATGTAAAAGTGAAAACACACATTCCATTTGATACAAAACATTGAGTCGAAGTATGCAATGGAAAAAAAATTTGACTTTTTTTAAAAATTTGTCTTATCTCAAACACGCACTGTGGACGCACTATTGTGCGTAAACGCATTTAACAAAAATACAAACCAGCGAACGACCATTACGAAGGTAATCCGACGGCGCATCTCGTCAAACACTGGCAATCAACGGACATCTATTTTGGGCTTAATTAATATACATATATATATATATATATATATATATATATATATATATATATATATATATATATATATATATATATATAGATTATGGGCTTTTAAATTTATCCGCAAATTATGATATGTTGCTGCCATAAAGTTTACTAATTACATTTATATAAGAGAAATGGACTAGTTTCGTGCTCCTTAAGAACTTTACGAAGAGCAACTTGAATTTATTCCAGTTTTTGGAAAAAGAATATTCAAACAAACAGTTTAAATAATTTCGATTGTAATGGCATTTAGTAGGGCTTTAGTACGAGTGAATTCGAGTTTAAGTTCTCATTTTGATACTACAAAAAACAAAAAATTAGAAATAAGATTTGAGTTTACTTGCGGGGAAGGACGTGCGAATATTAATTCGGATCATAAAGTTCTGGCTCAAAAGGTTTGTACCGGGATTAATTTTGGGAGAAACGGACTCTCTACAAGTGCAACAAAAGGCAACGGCATACAAAACTGGCCCATATCCTTCAAGAAAACAATACTTGTCTCGATAAAATTGCAGCGGAATGACAATTTTTCCCACTCCGTAGAAAAGGCCTCAAAATTCATACTTGGGTACCAGAGACCATGAATAAAAATAACATTAAATTAAATTACAAATTCAAGAGACTGTATTTCATAAATGATTCGCCAATTGCACCGGGTTAAAGGCCGAAGATGGTTTGTCATACCAAAAAAAAATTTAATTATAAAAAATTTATCACCACAACCATTGCCAGGATCATTTCGTAATACTAATCATTTATCACATATTTTCTTGAGTTGCATTATATCGCGCCCTATGTGGCATGATGCAAGAGGTAGCAAAGATGTAGTAATCACATTTTCATACTGATTATTGTAGGCTGTAACATCTGTCCATCGTTGTTTAATATGGGACATGTTTCCTCCAGTCAAGTAAGCACAACAAACAGTGATGTAACAGCATTTCTCAACCTGTATAGTGTTTCAGGGCTGTAAAAATTTTTGCATAACGAATCAGTATCAATTTAGAATTTTGATAATTTCCAAAGTGGGTTTTAAACAAATCAATGGATTTCTGAGGGAAATAGTCTTGCCTTGTTTTTGTTGACAGTAATGCGTACAATTTTTGCTTTTTCCCACATCCTTAATATATTATTTCATATAGAAAGCCAACAATATAAACATTTATTTTTCTAAACGTAATCAATTATAGGTTGTTATATGCAGTGCATTAATACATCGACCTCTTACTTTGTTAATTACATCTTATTTTATTTATTCATATATATTTTTCTTCTATTTGTTTTATAGCATTTTAATGCTATAAAAATATTTCTCTTCAATTGCGAAAAATTGGTCATCATTGAGTTGAAAAATGTTTTAACCGTAAACCCTATAACTCTGACAGAAACATGAAACTAGTCAACAAGAAATATCAATTATTACTAAGCAAAATGAAAATGTTTGCATGCAACTATATTCTAAGAGTTAAGATCAAGTTTTTTGTCACTTTATCTCTAATGTGCTTTGTTAACCCTTTGAAATAACAAAAATTACAAATTTAACTCCACCATTACAGTGTTAAAACAAATAAAACAGTTAACAGAATGTTGTGACATTTACCATTAATTCGGTTCCAACTCACAGCACACTTTGAACTTTTCTCTATGGAGTGAGTAGTGATTCTACAATTTTTCCAACTATTTTAACATAAATGAAAATTTTATTATTTGTTTGTTTGTTTTGCTAAGTTACATAGGCGAACAACAATAAAAAGCAGAAGTATGAGTTTGTCATGTTTTTTACTGTGTGTATAAATTTTTTATTGTTGTAGTATAGTAAATATATTTGCCTACCATTTTTCTGTTGCTGAAATATGTTGAAGGCACAATTTGTAACGTTGCTTTATTTCGTATTGTTTATATTTTATTTGATGATATTCCCCTCTATGTATCGCCAACTGAAACATAAAATATAAATTTGTAAAATAATTTAAACATTAAAAGTTGTTCATGCTGTCGGCTTTAAGCTAAGTTGAAAGCATGTGTTACGATCACGATTAAAAGAAATCCTATTTTCGCAGAACGAATTCTCAGGAGAACTAAAAATAGTTGCTTTGGTGAACTTATTTCATTTTAAGATTACCGGTCAGAAATGTTCCCCCTTTCCTCTCCCTTACACGCGCACTAATATTCCCCTCCGAAATGTCATAAAAAATTGAGTTTCGCTTAGCCTCTATCAATACAGAGTGCAGAACCTTAACTTTTATGACATACATTGGGGTCGTGAGACTCCCATTTAAGTTTTTTAATTTCCGAAGCGATTTTTAATGGGTAATGAATTATTTTTATGTTTTATGCTTACTTCAGTTTCAGTAAATAACTTAACTATCGGGTTTTTCATTAAGAAAGTTGTTTTTCAATTGTGGCAACACCATTTTGACAGTAAGTTTTTTGATGCATTCGTAGTAGATGCATTGGCAATTGTTACAATGAATTCAATTTCGCATGCAAATCGCATTAAAACAATTAAAATTCACTATTTGGTGTTTGTAAAATTCGTGATATTTTCGGACAACATAATCGTTCTTCTGAAACCGCTATTAAGAATGTGATCCTTAAATTTCAGCAGGCTCGTTACAAAATGTGGGAACACCAATGCCTGTTCGACCGGGCCGTTTAACTAAAAACATCGCAGCCGTGAGCCACAGATTTGAAACGGATTCAAATATGTCAATTCCTCGACGTTCTCAACAATTGGGGTTATCCAAAACCACCACATGGCGAATTTTGCATAAGGACTTAATTTTAAAGCCTTACAAGGTTTAACTGTTCTAGGAATTGAAGCCAGCCGAACACTCACATCGCCGTAGATTTACTCAATTCATTCAGGAACAAGCGGCTGGTTTTTCACTTGTCAGGGTATGTCAACAAGCAAAATTGCCTTGAGGAAAATGCACACCACACTGTGATGCGAAGTGGGTGTAATTGATTTGATGGAGTATTTGTGGGTTAGAATTACTCCATATTCGGAAATTTTGATTGTTAACATTGCCATTAAAATCAAAATGTGCCTCGTCAGGCATAAGTTTAAGACGTTTTCATTCTCCGACGCCATTTGAATGACCTTCTCACAAAATTCCAAGCGAAGTCTCTTGGTTTCAATTTGTTTGTTAATTACATCTTATATGGAAATAAGTTTAAATCATAGTGCAAAATTGTCTACAGCGACTCTCTGCTGAAACCTATTTGAGCAAATAAGCTCCTTGTCGAAACTCGAGGATTGGATTGTATTGCAACAGCTACAGCAGCGATAGTTTCTTGCGTCCGAACTGAGGTATCTCGAGTATAAGGCATTCTTGCGATTGTTCTACGCTCGGCAAAATTCTTCGCGAGCCTTATTATAGTCCATCTGATAGGAGGAGTGCCACCAAACGTGCGCGTATATTCTCTTTGGACGGAAACTACGGACTCTAAAGTGTGAAAACGTTGCACTATCCAAATTTTTGTTTCATTGTCCCACTTCTACATTTTAGTTACATTTAAAAACCAATCTAAAAAATAAAATAAAAATGGAAAAGCCTGGTTACACAGAAAATAAATTATTACGTTTTTCTTGGTAGCAGCTTTCATCAGCCACCCTGTATAGTTTTCAGCCCATCGTTGAAGACATATTAACAAATATTACGATTCAGAAATTGCTATATGAAATTTATTGTCGAAGAACTTATAAAGATGGATTGCCTCTGTACTATTTATTTGAAAGTCTAAACGTCTTAGATTTTGTAATTATAGAGTTTAGTGCCATCAGTAGATAAACAAGAAAGTCAAGATGACTAAGGGAGCTAGTGTGGAGAAGGGATTAGGTGCATTTTTTAAGTGGGTATTTTTTCAAAACACTTAATTTAAAATACTAAGGGCAACAAATTACTACAATTAATTTTAAATTGTTACTAAACCTTCAAGCTTCCAACTACTAGAAACAAGAGAAGAGTAGAGAGTAAAACACAATGTATGTTTACAAACTAGATATACAAATTGTATATACATACAGAACTATTTATATTCTTTATTGCGAAATATTTTGCATTATATAGCCAAACTTAAAGCTCACCTCGTTTTATCTTCTGAATTATAAGACCCCTTTTTTAAAATCATAAAACAAAATTCTCTTCAAAAGCATCATTTGTTACATTGTTAGTCATTACATCCCAAATATACAATCAAGCATTAAATATTTTTCTTTTTATTATGAAGTAATACTTTCAAGCTCTGCAATTGCTTGCATATACTATGTGTTACTGTTTCTACTGTCAAATACAGTGTGTCACCCACTGCCGCATGGGGGGATAATAACATATTTGCTTCACTATGCATTGTGACAGCTCAATGACATTTTCTACATTTTCAAAAAATGCATCTCATTCGTTATTTTTGTTGTGATATTTTTTCAGTATTTCTCTTCTGAGCATTTCAGTATGTAGCATGTTTATATAAAATAAATTTGCTTCACTCCTGTTGCACTTGCACTTGTTAGTATTAGTTTTGACAAGTTAAATGTGTTTCTGTAATTTTCGTTTTTTATAAAAAATTCTTCTTGTATCATTGATTTCTTTTTGTATTGTTGCTTTAGCTTATGTTCTTTGTTTTCTAATAAAACTATCAATCTTTGATTTAAATTTTTCAAATAAATGGCAGTAGATAGAATGTCAAGTTAAAGGTTTAAGAAAATGTCACCAATATCAAAACCAAAAATTTGATTGAATTCTTTAAAGAAATTTGGAAATCTGCATCAAAATAATATAATAGTGCAGTAAAAGTAACTTGAAATGATATTAGTAGTATGCTTTAGCAACGGTTTAAATAATACAAAATACAGCCAGTCGGTTATTAGTTTAACCACAAATACCAGATTTTAATTTAGCACATAATTTCTATATTGCTCGTATGTAAGAGTCTTCTTAGAATAAGTGTTAAGCTCTTAATCCAATTAACAACTTAGCACGGTCAGAATTTTAAATATTATCTGTTTTCTGAATTTAAGAGTTTTTCAACTTAAAAGTCACTTAAGTGTAAACCACATATACAACAATTTTGTGTTAAACTAAAATGATTTTACTTCACCTTAGGGTAACAAATCTATTTGTGCAGCAAATGTTTATGAATTAAGGATTCATTTCAAACTTGATTTTATTTTGTATATTGCCGCCTGTTAAAATAAGAAACATTTTTCTCTGTAAGAAAAACATACAACCGCTCTAGGATTTTCAGAAGCCCAAATGCGGCAAATTTGGTTATTGACATATCCTGACAAGTGAAAATGGGCTTCGTCTGAAAAATGGATTTTTTCGGAAAAACCAGCCGATTGTTCCTAAATGAATTGAACAAATCTACGGAGATGTAAATGGTCGGCCGGTTTCAACTCCTGCACCAATTAAACTTTGTAAGACTTCAAAGTCAAATCCTTACGAAAAATTACGCCAATTCTTGAGAAGGTAGAGGAATTGGTGAGTTGGATCCGCTTCATCACTGTGGCTCACGGCTGCAATGTTTTCATTTCAACGGCCCAATCTAATTCACGTTGGTTTCTATCGAGCCTATCGACACAAATTTAACGACCAAATTCTTTTTGACGGTCTTAGAAGGACGATTACGTTGTCCGAAAATAACACATATTTTACGAAACGTAACTTTAACAGAACCACCATTCTTAGGGTAGATTCGAATTATTTGAATGCGATTTTTTGCGATAACAATTGATTGTAACAATTGCTAATGCATTTGCTACGAATACGTCAAAAAAATAAATGTTAAAACTATCACGTTGTTGATGTTGCCACAATTGAAAAACAAACTTCTTGTTTAATACCCCGATAGAATTTAATGTTCAAACAAAAAGTGCTTAAATAAAACATAAAATGAAATGTTCCTTGGCATCGTCAATTATTGCACTAATATGATGCTACTCTATGTTGGTGTGAAATTTTGGTAATTAAATAAAATAATTAACGTTGAGCTCGGAAAATTCTACTCAATTATAACGTATAACAAAATAGGCCGAACAAATAATTACTTTATTTATTGTAATTTATAATATACTAATAGCACATATGAATTTCACACTTTTTGCTTGAATTGTATTTTACAAACACTATACTTCTTTTGATACTTTAGTTGTTTATTAATCGACACCAATGTCTGTACTCTATCCAGTAGAAGCCGCCTTGCCTCATGTCATGCTTCCAGCATCTGTTTAAAATGTCTGGATATTTTGGACCACCCAACAGAATTGTGTACGACAGAGGAACGGCGTTCACTTCCAAGAAGTTAACTAAATATTGCGAAAACCACAACATTCAGCATTTTATAAGTTGAAAAATCCAATTATCTTAGAACTACAACTGTTGTCTCCAGAAATTGGAACGTAAGACTCAAGGGACTTCAATAGATTATCAACCCCCAAATTAACGCTACTCCCAAACACAATACAAATACTTTGGCACCAAAAGTCCCCGTAACTTTCTATATTAAATACAGTTTGCCGTAATCAAAGTTTGAAACTAAATTGCTGCATTTTATGTTTTAAATTTTTCATGGTATAGTACTATAGCAAAAACAACAATAAAGCTCAAAGTGAAATTATATTGTACGGTATAGACAGAGATCAAACATAAGCCAAAACAAATGTTATCAAGGTTTTCAGTTTAGCTCTGTAGGTATAATTATAATAGGTCTCTCTTTGGGAAATAACTTGGTCAAGTACTCAAAAGCCGGTCCTTCACGGTTGAGCGCTTTGACAAAGTTTCTAATAAGTGCAAGCGGTATGTGGAGAGGTGGCAAGGAAATGTTCTGTGGCTATAGAAGAAACGTTTTGTTTTCCTAGTTCATTATAAGTACGGCTTGGCAAATCTTAATTCACATAACGCTGGTCAGTTGCACATCTATCCAGACATAAAAAATAACAAATATTGATAAAACCAGAATGCATACCCCATCAAGAGGCTAATAACCTGTTGGAATAGAATGTAAATCATATATTTTTTAAAATTCAATTGTAATTTATTTTCAAACCTTCAAAACGTCACAAATTTTTCTTATATTTTATATTTTATCTTGCTCAAAATTTTACATCTTGTATCGTAAATATTGTATTGATTACTGATGATACTATTTAATGTGATAGTTGCTGAATATAAAAAGTTGATAAATTAATAGACTTTAATGTAAAAAAATTTCTTTTCCAAAGTGTATGCGACAGAAACACATCTCCTTACTTTAATTATTTGAAATTATTTTTATAGATAGAGTATTTCTTCTTAAAGATTAATGAACCTCAAAACAACTTGAAGTTGGTAAGAAGTATCCACACGTTCTGCTTCCCAAACCCTAGATTATTATGAAATTCTCTTTTATAATATACTGGTTTTTTAAATTTAAGATATAACAAGGTTTTTAATATTCATATTTGTATTCATTACATCATATTTTTGGCTATCCCTAGACATCTACGTAAAGTTATTATTCGAAAAAAAAAATCAAAATACATGCCAATATCGTTTACGACAAACATTCACTATTTCTTTCTTTTTTAATTTCGTTCATTTCTCTGCCATCCTCCTTATATATCAAAACGTCAAGCGATGACTTGTGCAGTTAAGTGACCATCATAGAGCATATAACATGACACAGTGGGCATCATCAGTCATGTACAGTGACAGTTACAAAAAGAAATTATAAAACAAGCAGCTATCACAGACACAAAAAATAACTCTGCTTTAAAGTAAGAGAATAACATGTGCCAAACAAAAGCAGAAGCAAAATAAATACAAGAAATGAAAAACTTAATATAAAAACGAAAAAAAAAAAAAATACACACTCTAAAATATAAAAGGGACAACAACTAACAGTACTGAAGAAAAATATATATGGGAATAAACTTTAACTGAAAAGTGAGGAAAAATAATAGCAACAAATGTCAAAATGTCCACCCAATTTTCTCAAGCTCATTTTTTTTTTCTTACTCTTCTCTTTAAATGAATGTCTTTTACTGCTACACCACCAGCAACTGCTTCATGCTTTTACTAGACATAAATGTCTAAAGAGGACTTTTCGAATTCAGGCATGCGAATATAAATTATGTCCTGTGACAGCCAGTCACTCAAACAGGCAACTTTGTGTGTCAGAAATTATATGTTTGTGTTGCGCAGTGCGTTTTAGGTTGTTGATGATACTAGAAATAGAATTACGTATATTACAACAAAACACAGTGGTTGTGAAAGCTTTCATAATTGTCGTATATAAAACAAAAGACAAATGGTTTTCGCGAAGTAAAATTTTGAATATTTAAAATATAGTTCTGCTGTCATTCTTTTCTTTTTTTTCTGGCTACTTGTTCGGTATGAACGGCGAGCGTTTTCCATGTGAAGACATAATTTTCAAGCCGTATTCTAATCTGTACTAGTGAGTAGTTCTGTTGTTAAGAAATTCCTCCCGGGGGCACATGATAGTCTTTTTGGAACCTACTATTCCATTTAGACTGGTGTCTTGTGGGGTAAAAGGGAGCCCAGGCCCCTCAAAGTCTAGTAGGAGTCACCTGGACAATCCACTATATTTCCACGGGAATCAGTGACCCGCAGAGTTTCGTTATTTGTTTCTTTAGATATTTAACTGTTCTCTGGCTGATTATTGAGTTTGGCCTCTATATGAGAGTATCGTGGTGGTTGTGATTTCGAGGCCTTCGTGAGAGTTTGTGGGTCGGATCATTCACAATGAACACAATGAATGGTTCAGGTCCAGTGAGTATGAATGCCGTCGTGTTCTTAATTATATTAAGCTTCATGCGACCTGGACCAGGAGTTGGAAAGTCTCCAACTCTTTAGCAAGGAGTGAAGGCTGCGGCCTACTTCGAAATTGCTACTAGGAGTGACTGGAGGATATACGTATTCGATGGCCTCCTAGGGCGTGAATGACGTTTGCAAATCATTCAAAGTGGTTTGACCACCATCTGATTATGACTACCTAGTCGGTGCAGATGTAAATCAAATCACATCAATGTTGTTAAGAAATTTCTACTCATAAAGGTTAATTTTAAGTATTCACATCTTTTATTATTATATAGGCACGTGTATTTGTCAGAGGGTATTCTCCGTGTGTCCGAGATCTGTTGGTTTATAATGTTACTGTTAAAAGTTTTTGTTTTGTAGATTTCCATGTTTTCAAAAATGTCTAGTCTTCGTCCTTTTTTGATACGATGTAGTAATGCCATACACTCATCTGTTTCCCTTGGTGTGAGTTCGCGAGCGTCAAGGTGTAATGCGAATTTGAAATCTTGTCTTTTTCGCTCCTATGAGCGTATGTGTTCTGTAATTCTTGTTTTTAGTGTTCATTCAGTTTCTCCTATAAGTACATTTGCAAGCAAAAGTAAGTCTGTATACTCCGCTGGAACTACATTTGTCAGTTGTTTCTGTCGATTTCCTGAGTTTTTGCCTTAGAGTGTTGCCAGTTTTTTAATGCTGTGAGTAAACCTTGTTTATGAAAAAGGTTAGTTAGTCTATATATTTCTAGTCCTGTGTGCCGCGGGATTGTCTCGGTTGTCTCTTTGTCTTCTTTATTCCTATTTCTAGTGTTGTATTTTCTAAGAAGTTTGTTGATAGTAGTGGATTTGTAGCCGTTAGTTTTTGCTATGGTGTAAATTTATTCGAGTTTTTTGTTGTACGTATCTAGAGTAAGTGAAATTATCTTAGGTCTATGATTAAGTGCTGCTAGTTCATGTTGGGTAGGGTGGTTCGAGGTTCGCGTTTCCAACATGCGAATTTATAATTTTACAATTACGTAACTTTACTGGAGCATAATTGGTCAACGTCTTACCTTAAAGTCGCTGGACTGGGCTGGAGAGCCAGTATTTCTAAAAGACCTCAACTAAAATTTTTCCTTATTTCTATAAAAAATATTTGTGATAGGGATTTTGGAGTATTTTTTAAATATAAATGAACAAATATTGAATTGTTTGGTTTTACTCCGCTAGTAAAGAAAATAATATTGTCATTCCTTTCGGTGAAAATCGTCGTTGCTGGCAATCTGAAATGCGACTTGATAATGATATCATCGCATCGATACCGCTCGCCTATTGTACCAAACAAACAGCCATTAACAACGGTTTCAGCGATAGTTATAAAAATATATTTTTATAGTTATAAAAATATATATTTATAACTAAGCAATCTACTGTATTACATTATATCAAGATTCTGCTATATAAAGTCACACTAGTACATACCTACATAAACGAAGAAATACATTATTGTGCATTCTAATGCTCGACAATAAATCAAAATGCAATGTCATGAAATACAACATGCAGTGCTGACATTTATGTCATATTCTACGATGAAAAGTCATCAGGGTGAGACAAGGAACACGTTGTTTGGTTTAATAGTTCAACTACTATGTTGCATATACTCACACTACTAACATTTTGATAAAATATGTCTGTGCATATTTCTATGTACACTTTTACAGTGTTGGTAATGTCATTTACAAAAATGTTAAAACAGGAAAAGACAAAAAAATGTTGTTTATGATGGCTTGAGATATGATGTTTTATAAAGAATGTGTAAGTTGTTATATCATAGAATATATGAGTCAAAAAGTTGACGTTTAACCAGCATTACAATTGGTTACATGAAATAAGATTATATTTTTTTTAACTGCATCTAGAGATAGATAATAGCACACAGAAAGTAGATTGTTTGTGCTAAATGACATTTAAAACTAGATATGACTTTCTAATTTATAACACACGGTATACGATAGGTTTTAGGAAAGTCTAAGAAGTTTAAATAAAATATACGATATCATTAGTGTAATTAAATTGAAGTGTATAATTGATTTTCTGAAAATAGTTGAAAGTAAAAACAACGTGCCTTTCCCTATGGCTTCATGCTAAAGAGTTCATTACATAAGAAAATTTTTAAGCGGATATTTTCTCCACTTCGTTGCCTTTTGTTAAATTGATTAGTCCCCGAACCTTATTTATTCAATTTGAAATAAATTACTCGGCCACTGCGATATAGATGAATCAGTGTAAATAAACAAATATTAGAAACAAGTGCAACAAATGCTACGAAAATTTAAACAAACAAAACTGAAGGCATTTTGTTTATTTAATTATTTTAATTTTATTTTACCAAGTGAATTTAAATCAGATTGTTAAGCGAAAAACTCACGTGAAATTTTAAGGCCATAACTTAAGTAGTTGTAATGGTTGTATTTATTCCATTATTCAGTTTAATAAAATGGTTAAGGTTTAGTAGACTTTCCATTATAAAATTAAGTGCAGCCAACCAAGTAATACAATTTTTACTCACACCTAGAAACAATCAGTGAAAATGGTAAAAATTTAAGTACTTGCTTTACAATTTGGGTTTTGTTATTAAAAAAATATAATTCTGATACAATTTTAATACTAAAAACTAAGTAAAGATATAAAGATATTGCGAAGTTTTAACATCGATTTTTTTTTTGCTAAAATCTATTTCACTAATTGGAATATGCAACCTGGCCCATGGAACCCAAAAAAAAAAGTCGACATTTATAAATAAATAGTTTTTAAAATGTTTTATTTTCAATGCAGTATCAATGAAAATTGTTTGGAGTATCAAATGGAAGATATTACATGGAATGCTTGTAATTTCTGAAATTTCTGAGTTTGAAATAAAAGGTTTCTCAACAATAAGTCTGTTTTCTAAAATCAAATAAATCAAAAAATTTAGATTAAAAGGATTAAAATTTTTATTGTAATACAGAGAGAACAGTTCGGCAATTATTAATGAAAAATGATATCTAGCAAATGTTCACCACAACCACGCTAACAGATGTCGATTTTTTTTATTAAAGTTTTCAATCACTTTTTGGCAAAATCTATTTCATTAATCACATCAAGAATTTTGAGGCTGAAATGGATGCGATTGGCTCCATATATAGTCTGTCCTTAACATTGTCCAAAAAAAAAATAATAATCCAGTGGTGTTTCCAATAAATTAATGACATGTGGCACCGTCACTGATAAGAATAACTCTAAGCATTTTTTGTAAACATATTAGAAGTAAGAATTATTATATACGGCAAAATATTTTGCTTGGCATAATAGCTATACAAGCATTTAGGCGAGCTGGACTACAAGCTCGCTAAACAATAAAGTTTTGAAGCCGGACTACTAACAATACAAAAACAATTTGTAACGACCAAAAGTCCAAGGTTGTTTTTAGCCACACAGCAAACTGTCAATCAGCAGTCACGCTTCAATTTCTATTTTTCTTTTATTATTTTCAATTTAATTATATACGCTCATATGTACTTATAGAATTATTTACTAAGAAATCTGAAATAAGAATTTATGTCTAAGTAAAGTGAAGTAAGATTAAGTTCTGTAAATACTATTGCATTATTATTATTGTAATATTTAGCCACGAAGGCATACGATCATTTAGTTAGTAATATTTATATTGTAAGACTGGCTGCAGCTCGGTGGTGAAAACAGCCGTCGGCTGTGGTGTATCTACCGCCGAAATAACGTAGGTGTGTTTGTGCATTGGTGTGTGGGGGAAAAATAAGTAAAAAAAGGCGAACATCAGTAAGAATGGATGAATTGGTGTGCGACCGGCGGCAGGAACGCAGGTAAATATCTACTTCTATTTTTATTATTTTTGGACTGGTAGTCAGGGTATAGATGGTAATACCCAGCCGACAAGAGACAAGACAACTTGCGACGGACCGATCACAAACAGAGCCGTGGTTATACTCAGCAGAGTTTGTGTCCGCAGTGGACCCCGACAGCGACCAGGGCAGTGAACGGTTGTGCCGTGGTAATACCCAGCCCAGCCTACAGTACCTTGGCTCTGGTGGCGTACAGACAAATATCGACGGAGCGATCACATACAAAGCCGTGGTTATACCCAGCCGAGTTTGTGCCCGCAGTCGCCACCGACAGTGACGTTCTTCGAATACTGACCGTGTGACGTAGAAGAGTTACCTAAGCCACCTGCACACACACCAGTGCACAAGATCCGAAGCCCGAGCTGCAGTCAAGCAGAAAAACCGGGAATAAGGAAATCCTTTCCTTAATAAAGAACAAACTTGTAACCAAAGTTTTGTTTTTTAATCAACACAACACAACCCTGGACGCCGCTGAGCAAACCTCAGCTACCAGAGGAATCGTGCCGTTACATTTGAAGCCCGAGCTGAAGTCAAGCAGAAGACCGAGAATAAGGAATCCGTTCCTTAATAGAGAATAAGCAGGTAACCAAAGTTTTGGTTTTAATCGACACAACCCTGGACGCCACTGAGCATATCTCAGCTACCAGGAAAAGCGTGTCGTTACAAATTGTTGCATTATATTACAATCTTCCACAACCTAATTTCCTAGTTCTGTGACAATGCGTTGCAGAGAAGGACCGGTGCTAAAAAACTATTTTGAAGTTATTCGACCGGTAAATGTAGCGTATACAACTCATAGACTTATTCAAAAATCGATGCAATATAGAAAGTGTTTCACTGTTTCGTTACCACAAGTTATTACAATACAATGTGGTCTAAGGAAAACAAAAACTTTTTCCTTAAAACCATAATTTCGTGCGTGCAACACGTTCTTTGTTAAGAGCGCAACTCTTTAAGGGCAATTGGCTGCCAAGCAATTAATTACATAATTCTTTTCTGTCAGTTTGAATATTCAAAGATGTAAGTCGAATATCTACAAAATACTATTTTGCCTATCCTCTTTTTCACAAACTTATTTCTTAGTTCTGACACATTGCATTGTATGAGTTAGTTATACCTTTAATGCTGGTCTAAAAAAACGATTAAGGTATTGTGAATGTCTATCAAGACTTTTATAATTATTTACTTTGAATAGAAAGTGCCACACCCTAACGGTAAAAATTTTATTATTTCCGCAGGTGAAGGCATTTAATTGACAAAGTTTTATTTGCTTTGAATAAGCAAAAAACACAAGCAAATATTAATTTGCTTTAATAAGGTTTCAATATTTATTCATCTTCTTTATATATTCTATTCCAATAAATATAATCCTCAATTATGACCATTTTGTTCTATATAAAAACGTTAAAATAAAATCCTATCATATATCACTAATTGTAAGTCTACTTCTTTCATATTATTATTAGTATGTGCACATTATTACTGAAAGATCATGTTACATCAACACTTTAATTTAATTTTCCAACATCATCTAGATCACCATGAAAGTAATAATAACATAATGGAGATTATAATAAGCATCAACACATTGTCAATCACAATAACCGACAGTTTTTAATTTAAAAAAAAAGCAAAAGCTGTTGGATAGGGTATTGAAAAATGTACAACAAACATGCTGGATGTTTGTAGAATTTATATACAATATGGAAATATACGTGAACATTATCATGTTTATTGAAAAAAAAATGTTATTATCACATATAAAACATCTCTTTTGAACTCATTTTGTATGATGTACAGGAATGATGATAAGTGCCATATGATGAATGAATGACTGAATGACATCTCGTGTGCACAACGAACATTTTTTTCTATTATTGATTGCCTTGACAACCTTCTTCTTGTATACTTTTGTATACGTTTTTTTGCTAATACAATTTCCATTAGATTGTATGCTTTTGTTGTCGAGAATTATTTAAATGTTTTTACGTGTTAAATGTCTTTATGTCTTCTCTTTACTTAGTTCATTATAATGCCTTCATTATGTTGTTCATAATTCTATGGTTTTCTGGTTTACAAAAAAAGGAAAATACATATATTTACTTGGGGCTATTGTATGAAGAGGTAATACAATTTTTTATTGTTATATACTTCCGCTATTTTGTTTAGTTCCACAAAATATATCCGTTTTGAAGTTGGTTCTTTCTTTAATTAACATTAGTACAATTATATTTCATAAAAAAATAATATTCCAAGAATTTTATAAATCATAAAACTTTTTGCAGTCGAACAGAAATAACTTAATATATTAAAAGCTATTTTAAACTTATTAATTATATTTATTTGATCATGCTTTCTTAGCCCGGAAAACAGTTTTTAAAACATCTTAAAATTGAAACAACAGCGGGCTGCTCTGTTCGCAAATTACGGGAGCTAGAGTTACTGCTGATACCGGGCAGATTATAATTTAACATCAGTGTTGCTATGTTAGACATTCATGAATAGTAAGCATCAACTCAACTGTAGCAATTAAACAGCTTGTGGATTCTTTCGGTATACAGACTATAGATATATAGTTTTAACCAGTCATAATAAGTTTTAACCAATAAGTTTTAACCAATAATATTTGGCTAATAAACTTTATTAACAATGTTCCCTAGCGGAGAAATATAACATCACTAAAGAAGATTTTGTTAAAAAATGCCTTATATTGGATATTTTTTAAACAACCAAATAGAAACAATGTTCAGTCCGCTTTAATTCTTGAACGAATTTAACTTTATAAGCGTTAAGACGAAAATCTTAATGCAAAATGTGGCATAAAGTATTTATAGTGATACTAAGATAACCCTATTATAAGATCATTGCCATAGATTCGTAATAGATTAATACTCAGGTCTCTTTATAATTGGAATAATTGGTACTAATCAAGATAAAAGAAGGAATCAAGGATAAAATTTACGTCAGTGCCTAGGTGTGTAAGCCATAACCTGACGGTGGATAAACCACTGTGGAGATATGTAGCGTCACCCATGTCCTAGAAATCCTTCGGACATCTCTATCCTCCAGTCACTCCTGGTCGCAACTCCGAGAGTTCGGAGCAGGCCAAGGCCCTGACTCTTTGCTGAAGATGCTTAATAAAATTTCATAACACAAGCATGCCCACTGAACCAGAACCATTCATTGTGTTCATAGTGAATGATCCGCCTTACACATTTCAAACGAGGGCTGCGAAACCACAACCACCACGATGCTCCCGAAGGGCTATGAAGACAACATGGATAGAATAACGTTATTGATGATACATTTTCTGGTGCAAATTTTTAGACTTTTAAGGTGCTAACTGGAATTCGCAGTAAATCCCAAATGAAAAACTAAATTACCCCAATTCTAACTACCAAAATTTTGGAGAAACAATCAGATGACACTCCAGGCAACATTGATGAAAGGTGGGATGAGCAGGTCGAAAACATGGCAAATATTTATTTATTTTCATTAAGACAAAATATCCAATTATTTCTCACTTACTTACGCACTGCTTAACCAATCCGCGTCAGATTAGCCCCATAATTTTACATAGAGAGTATAGGAAATAATAAAAAATTAACTACGAGGAGGAGATGGGAGGGATGAAATATTCGGCCTAAAATAGTCTCAGAGTTCTAGAATCGTATGTTATTTTTGGATGCATTAGCTACTAAGAAAGTTCTATTTTCTTGCATTCAACTCAAAAACAGTTTTTTTAATATTTTACCTAACTAGTTATTAATTCTCGCTAAGTACAGGAAAGGTTCTTTCCTAACCCCTTAATCATAATCATTTCAGATAGTGATTATACTCAAAAATTGTTCCAGCTATTCCGGGTTATTGGTAGTACTGTGTTGGTACTCCAGGTAACCAGAAATCTTATCGCAGTAATGCTAACTATTCAAATACAATCACTACTTAAGGCGCACGCCAAGAAATTAAACCCGAAGGCTCTTACTTTATAGAAGCTAAGGGCTTTTTAAAGAGTTTATATAAGTATAACGCCAGAACTTTCGTTGAAAAACTTTCAAGGATAAAGCAATACATAACTAGATTTAAAGTATACTTTTTGTTTCATTAGTAAGTAAATTATCACGCCTTCAAATATTTAAAGCCTTCACTGTATTACATTTAACACACTGCAAATAAGCACACTAAGCCCTCTATTTAAGATCTTTTTAAAACAAACAGCACTACTTATCTTTTTCAATTTTTGTTTGTCGTTTTTAAATAACTTCTAAATTGAAATATTAAAAATTTCATAACATTTATCATCCTACCCCTCACCCGCTTTTATGAGTAAATACTTTGCTGGATGCAAAGCAATCTTTACAAATATATGAAAATGTTGTTTTGAATTATTGTGCTGTCAGAAATCAATCACTTAGGAAGTGTCACATATGCTGGCAAAACAGAAGACGCTGACAAGAGACTTATGTATGTATACCAAAAAAAATAACAAAAAACAAATAATAAAACGAGTAACAAAAAAGAAAAACATGCCAGCAATAAGAAAATTGATTTAAAACAAGAGATACAATTTTCATGCAAATTGTATTCGACATTGCCGAATTCTGGACATACTACACAAAGCCTGTATGAAAAATTATATTTGCACTTTATTTATTTATTTATTTTATGTATAGTCTATGGATTCTAGATCCCTACAGACATTAAAACAGTAAATAATAATTATGCATAACTTGAATTTAGTTATTAACATTTAACAGCATTAACATTTATAAAAATGGGTCAGAGTTGATCTGAATACTTTAATTACCAATGGATTAAAATAACACGTACAACTAAATGAAACATTAGATGAAGTATTGCTAGTCAAATAAATTATTAAATTTAAAACAAAGATGACATTTAACACTTCTTCACTTTTTTGGAGTTGGTAACTTTATTACAGTAAGTCTACTAGTGTAGGATAATATAATTAAGAGATTCCATTGTAAGCCTCGAAGGCAAGATAACACGAACTTCTTTTGTACCGATACCATGCTGTTACAACAGACTTTATAAATTGGATCCCAAATTATAGAGGCAAATTCCAGACTAGCTCTGATAAGAGAAACATAAAGATGTTTTGTGACATATGGGTCACTAAATGCTTCACCCAGCGTTTTATACATCCAATAAATGCACATGTCTTGTTAGTGGGGTAAAGAAATATGCTGTAAAATTAAATTTTGCATCCAGTAAAATACCAATATCTGAAATTACATTCGGTTTCTCAAGTTAGTAACCGTTTAAAATGTAGGGCACGTTTGTATATCTCCGGAAGAAATACATGTTTTTACACTTTGCAAGGTTCCACTCCATAAGGTTTATTTTATATCAGGAATTAAATGCATCTAAGTCCTTTTGCAGGGGAAAAATTTGATCAGCATGACGAATATATGTGTGAAATATCGTCACGTCGTATGCATGTAATAGAACGTTTGAGTATTTAATGGCATTGGGTTGATTATTAATAAACAAGGTAAATAATAAAGTATCCTGATAGCTACCCTGCGGCTTACCAGCTCAAAAATAAATTTCTTTGGAAGTAAGTGTGTTAAAACGAACTAATTGAAAGATATGAATTAATCGACATAAGTAATTTTTTGTGAATTCCATTAGGTCAAGTTTTCTTATCAGAAGTTTGTGATTGACCTTTACTAACGCCGTACTAAAGTCTGTGTAAATAACATCAGTTTGCTTACGTTGAACAAAACCCCAATTGACTAGCGTTGTTAATTCCAAAAGATTAGTAACGATTGAACAGTCCCTTCTAAAACCATGCTGAGCAGGAACCAATACAGACGATACTTGATGGGAATGGTTAGCAATAACAATTTTCTCAAATAGTTTAGGTAAAGCGATAAGTTGAGCAATACATCTGTAATTGGCAACATTATTTTTGCAACCAGATTTAAATAATGTAATAGCAGAAGAATCCTTCCATATTTTAAAAAATAACTTAATTTCAATGATATGTTGAAGATTATTGTAAGGGGTTTTGCCAAGTATGCAAATCGGAACATTTTTATATAAAAATTTTAGCTTTTTTAAACAGCTCAAAGCTATTGATTCATGAAGAAATGGAATTTATATAGCCCAATATGGCACTTCTGGTAGTTGATAAGAGCTGGATTCATTAACATTTTATCAGAATAGGTGGTAAAAAATGAATCTGCAAACATATTACTTGTCAGCTCATTATCAGATTCAAAAATTTTATACTTCATAACAGAGGAAAATGTCATTGATGTTTTTCTTGATTCGACAAGATTTCAAATTTTTTCGAATTTTATTTAAATAAGCAGAGTAACACGATTAATTAATCGAATTATATTGAACATGGCTAACAGAATAAATTAACCAGACTTTCTGTAACTTTCTCCTTTTTAGCTATAGTCAGCTACTTAGTGTTCTATAATATTATTTCCAAGACTTAGTTGTTTGCAGGTAAACATTAATTTGTATTTATATACTCATAATACAAATATTTCTTAATTGAAATATTGAGAGATTTGTATGCCCGCTAATAATTTAGAAATCCTCCTGTCTGCTAGATATGGCTAAAATATAAAACAAAGAAAATTTCACTCTGACCTGTGCCAGTACTTTTTACCACTCTAACCTTCTGAGCACTTATCTATTTGTATATCTTCTACGTTTCCATGTTATTCTACTAGATATCAGCCATTAAACTGAACCAATATTAGTCATTTTAATGAAGGCGAAAGTGCAAAAAAAAGGTTCTTCAATCGAAAAGAGTTATCGACCAGTGTTTATTACAGACACTTTCTAAAAGCCCTGCCTGTTTCTAAATTAAAAAGAAAAAAGTAAAACAAATACCAATAGAAAATTGAAATTAATTTTTTCAACTACTTTTGTGGCACAGGTCGAATAGCCGAGTCCTTTTGATACCTAGATCAAACTGTTATAGTCTAAGACTGGTATTTGGGTGCCATTGCTGAAATTCTAAAAGGCAAAATGAAAAAAATATTTCTAACATGTGATATATGTAGTAAAGAGTGTTGCTAATGCCTTTTTTTGTAACCTTATCAGTATAAAATTTTCGAAAATGAATAGAGTCATACTCAAAAGTTTACTAATTATACACAATTTAATTAATGATTTTGAAAAGTTAAACAACAATTAGCGCCGTATTATCCTAATCCTGTGAGGAGAATTCACCGATTACACAATATAAGACATGATTTCTTGCTATTTCCAATTTAAATTCCTCAGCGTCTTGGATTTCTTGTGATCCATATGAGACACCCGACAGAATATTGCTTGTTTGGTTTGTACCAATTAAATAAAAGATAATGGATTTAAGTCTCATAAGATTGATCAAATGACAAATTACATGAACTAGAAAACGAGATTTGTAAAAGCCTGGTTTAGTGAAAGTTGCCTGCAAGAAACAACATTGATCCGAAGCCTCTCATCATTTTTATTACCTCTCGATTTCCTAAAATACTTTTCAGCTGTAGTCTTAAATATCTATTACTAATACTGACTGAAAACAAAATTTCCTTGTGTTACAAACCAAAGAAAATAAGTACAATTCCCCCATTTTTGTGAAGCTGTTTTCAAAAATAATAATAAGGAAAATATAAAAATAAAATATTTAGCAAAACACAACAACAAACAAATCATTTTAACTACGACAAGGAATAAACCCATCAACATATAACGGAGGTGGTACAGGGAAAATACACAAAAAAAAACAACTTTAACTAGATGGGAGATAAGAACGTACGAATGAACACTTGCAAAGCATAAATATATAAATACGTTTACGTTTGTGAAACCACACATGAATAACCACAATATATTCCTTCCGTTTCCGAGAAACCAAACAGCAAAAATGATAAGGAAGCACACAAACAGACAGACAACAAAACGCAAAGAATAAAAACAATTTGTTTTATACTCATAATGGCATTTCTTATATGTTTATTTGCCTACAGCACAGCGACAATTTCCAGCAATTTAATAAAATACCTGAGGCGTAGCTTATAGACAAAAAAAGACTTATAATAATTTTTGTACTCTTAACGCAGCGACAAAATATTCATGTGTAAGTTTTATAATAGCATGGCAAAAGAAATTAAAATAATTCATCTTATGTATTATGTCAAGATGAATTCTTAAACTGATTGTAAGCCCATGAAGGATAAAGTGAAGTAAAGGAGACAATAGCGAAACTGTTTAACAGCTTCTGTCAGTGCATTTATAAATCCACTGTTTGTTATTCGTAAAAATGTGTACATTAAATGAGATGATGTTGACGTTAATGTGGAGGCCTATGAGTGTTAAGAATGAGCACATTATATATTATTATTATTATATACATTCTGATATGCGAATGTATGCGTATATCCAAATAAAAAAAATTCTCTACTAAGAGTTTTACGGCTGTTGCTTGTCATCTGTTGAAGGCAGCAACAAAAAAAACAAAAAAATACATTCAAACAGCTCTCGCTGACACCTCAACATAAACACGCAACATGAATGCAACACGCCTCTTCAACTGACAGCGCCCTGACAGTTTTGTTGTTCACGCGAGTAATTCATTTTATGTCATGTGAAGTAAAAACTACAACAACAAAAATGTGTAAATGAACAAACGACAGCAGTCAGGCATCTCCAACAATAGCAGGATCAACGTACAGTTGTGAAGGCAAACAATGCCAAAAGCATAAAATTTATCCTCGAACGAACGCAAATACTACATCAGAACATAAAAGAGTTAATTTTGAAAGCGAGAAGTAAATAAGATTATTTTAAGACATTGAAGTTGAAATTTTTGTTTTTTTTTTTTTAATTAAGGCATTTAGGTTTATTTTTGATAGAATCCTTTGTAAACAGAAAAATTGTGGTTAAAACTTTTTTAGTATGGATAGTAGTGTACCCTAAGTTTTATATACATGTACATTTCTTATGCAATCACAAGTAAATTGATATGCCACATAAGTAAGTTTGAAGTAACTACAAATATTTAACATAAAATGATGTTCAGCGGTAGATGTAGAGGGATGCATGATAGGATATACGTCAGTACCTAGCTGTGAAAGCCATAACCTGATAGTGAATTAAACCCCTTTGGCTTCGCCCTAGGAAGCCGAAGCATAATTATATCCAACAGGTCATTCCTAGTCGCAACTTCGAGAGCTTTGGGCAGGCCGCCACCATGTCCTGAAGACAAGGACTTGGAAACTATCTCCTGGAAACTCCCTGTCCAGAATACATGGCAAACATGCTCACTGGACCTGGATCATTCACCCTGTGTTAACGTCAAAAGTGAATGATCCTGCGAAACCACAACCATTACGCTGCTCACGAAGGGCCAACCTCAATAATCAGTCAGAGAACAACTAAAAAAAGGCTAAAAAGCCAAAAAGCTGAACTCTGGGGCTTACTGATTCCCGTGTAAATTACGTAGAGTTGTCCAGTTGGCTCCTGCTAGCCTTTAAGGGACTCGGCTCTCTTTTACCCCCGGTGAAACATGAAATGACGGTGAGATTCCGTCAAGACATATAGATGTGCCCCCGGGGGAGTTGCAGGGATTATCTATACTACTGTCCATAAAATCTACATCCGAGGATAATGAAATAATTTTGAGAATAGTTGAGAGAATAAAGAGCTTTTTAAGTCCGTTTCTATTTTCGGGCTTAAATTGGGAATGTAAAAAGAAATTGATTCCACTGAATTATAGAGCTAGCGCTAGAATATTATGTAGTTAAGATTATTAATATGAATTATCTTCATCTTAAAAGTGGGCTCATTTTAAAATCATATATTTTTGATTAAACTGTTCGTTACAGAAAATGTGATTTCATGTGGCATTTTTCCAAATGTAAATTATAAAATTGCATATTTTTCAATTCAGGAAGATATTGGGCTGCTAATTTTTAAAAAATTTTATAATTATGCTGTAAAATTATAAAACTTTGCAAGAATTTTTAAAAATATTCACAATTTGTATGAGCTAATATAATGAAACCGTGGCGGCCGACTTTTAAATTTTAAACATTCCTTTGAAAGATTTGTTTAAAAACGTCTAGTCTCTTAAGAACTGTTGACTAACTTCTGAAATGTTTCGTATCTAGAACCCCTCGGGGGCACATTTATCGGTCTTTATAAATTACTTGACTATCTAGACCTGTGCAACTGGGGGAAAAAGGGAGTCCAGTTCCCTGAAGGCAGCAGGACTCAACTGGGAACTCCAATTTATTTCCACGGGAATCAGTAAGCTCGCAGAGTTTCGTTATTTGTCTCTTTAGACATTTAACTGTTCTCTGGCTGATTATTGTGGTTGGCCCCTATATGGGAGTATCGTTGTGGTTTCGCGGTCCCATATCAGGTTTGTTGTTTAATATGGTGGCCAGAATCATGTCGCCATTAATGACACCCTAGGTGAATGATCCAGTCCAGTGAGCATGCTAGACATGTGTTCTGAACAGGAGTTGGAAAGTCTGCAACTCTTCGGCAAGGAGTGATTTGCAGCACTGCTCTGGAATCATTAAAGTTGCAACTAGGAAAAACCTGTTGTTAGAATTCTATAAATAAAAGCCGATTGCTTTCTGAGCAATATGTACAAAAAGAAGTTTTATTTCACAAGTATAAAAAGGAAGTGAAGTAAGAAGTTAACAAAAGCAAAGATGCACAAAAGTGTATAAAAGAGTAGTTAAATCAGATTTTCATCTACCAACACCTGTTGCTAGAATTAGTCTTCGGCTTTCTAGGACGAGCATGACGTTCCTATTTATGCAAAGTGGTTTGACCACCATCTGATTAAGGCTCCATAGCCAGGAGCAAATGAAATCATATCACGCAAATTTCGTATCTGGTTCAATGCGCGATACTCAAAAGTATAGAATTATACCTCTTTCGTTAATTTCAAAAAGGAAAAAATTACCTAGACATAATCTAAAAACATTATTTTAACTCATAAATGAAATTTTAGAATGCTTCCGGGTCTGTGATATTTGGGTAAGCTATTAATAAACGAAAGACGAAAAACACACATATAAACATTGTGTGGTGATCACATCCTTAAATTAGGTGATGAGAAGAAATGTCGCTATCCATCATGCAATAGTTGGCTATTTATACAATAATTAATTAATTATATTTTATCTACCAGCTTTTTGCAATTATCGGCTTTTAAACCATTTATGAACAAAATATCAGTTATGCTCGATTTTTTATTGTGAACAGAATTACTTTCAATTGTTCTAATCGACTACCTTTTTTTTATACAGAGTATTGTAATACAATTTATTACATTATTTGAAATAAAAACAAACAAGAAACTGTTAGAAATAAAGTAATACAAAACTACAACGTATACTTGCTAGTAATAATGTAAATGTATTAAGCGTCAATAACATGAATTAAAACAAACAATGCTCCCAGTACATCAAAAACTTCCAATTTTCTCCTTATCGGACTATTGAAGATGAAATTGATTATGAAGTTATCATTAACAACGCCTATTACCATACTAAAAGTAAAATTGACGAAGTTCACAAAATTTGCAAAATAAACCAATTTTATCATTCATATCGGTGAAAACCGTCGTTACTGTCTGTTTGTTTAGTACGATCGACCGCCTTTTAGAATACTGGAGAATTAGTATTAGGTCTGTTAGTATAAATCGTGTTGGGCTTAGGTTGTTCTTGTATTACAGTTGTATCTATTTATGCAGGTAAACTGTCCCGTCACCTGGCATTTTATACGCGGCAATATTATTATATTTCCGTCTTTTATTATTTACCTAGCCTAAGTGTGTCCATCTACAGGTGTTTTTCATACGTTACAGTGTATGAGTAATTTCAGTGGTTTTAAAATTGTGTCTGAGGTCGTGTTTACCTCTTCGTCTCTTGTTTTCTAGATTTCCATGTAGCCTTCGTCCTTTTTTGCTAAGATGTGTTGATGTCATACATTCATCTATTTTCCTTGGTGCATGGCCGTGAGTGTCAATGTGTAATGCAAAGTTGGATTCTTCTCTTTTTCGTTTGTACGAGCGTTTGTGTTCTGTAAATCTTGTTTTTAGTGTTCGTCCAGTTTGTCCTCTATAAGTATTTTTTTATAATCTACTGCAATTAAATTTGTGAGTTGTTTCTGTTGATGTCTTGAGATTATGTCTCAGATATCTCATTTATGTCGATGTTTGCGACTATGTTTCAAAAAATTACCGCCCTCACAGACAAATAAGAGTGCTTCAGTTATGCCTGCAATGATAAAAGGCCGCACAAAGCTCTTTTGTTCAGCCTCAATAAATATGATCCATTAATTGGAAAAAAATAAGCGATATGGCTGTTAAATGTTAAAAGGATGCTGAATTTATTTAAAAGAAAAATGCAGAAAAATGGAGTATATAATAAACGTTGTTTATTAAAAAAAAGCAAATAATAACAATTAAATAATTAAATAAAATATCAAAAAATATGGAAATTTGAAACACACGACAACTCATATTTAATGTTTTTGATCTAACAATATTTGAAATCTTTCTACTAATTGAAGTATCGCTACATGTAAACTTTTAGCATTACTGATGCTTAGGTCCAGTTACAACAGAATACTATATATTTAGCTTAGAACCTAAGTGAATATTTATATGGCCTATGAAACAAAATCATGCCTTATTAAACCGCTTTCATTTTTGACACAAAAATAATTTGAAATTATAAAAAAATAAGTCTGACCAAAAAAGTAGTAATATCAAACTCTGCTGCATTTGAACAATCAAGTCCTTTAAATTTTGTGCACTTGCACATTTAAATTTCAAATTTGTATATAAGCGAAATGAATATGTATGCGTTAACTCGAGCATGTATTTATTCATTCCTTTGCTCAACGCTGCTTCCATCTTATATATACATATGCAATTTTTGGTTCCCTCTGTTCCTGTCTGTCACCTCAATGCCAACATGTTGACATGTGAGATGTGACAAGTGACAGTGAAGTTGCTTGATGGGAATTGTTAAGTAACGTATTGTTCCTTCGCGCATATACCTTGTGTACTTTTCTGCTTATGCAATAGTTGCTCCAGTAGTACAGAAGCGAAATGGAAAAGAATAAGAAAACACACAGCAGCAGCAGTAGCAGCCGGCAATCACACATCAAACTTCAACGAGAATAAAAATGTGAATTCATAAGAAAAAAGAAATATAAATCTACATACGCGAGTACCATCATCATCAAATGAACAGCAACAAGAACAATAATAACAACAACAGCAGCATGAACAATAAAATAAAGACTATATCACCGCCAACTATAGAGTGACAATAACAACGACATCACACGTTAAATATAAACATTCATCACTAGTCGTAGTCCTCGTTATACTTGTAGTAGTAAACATACATTAATTTTGAGATATTTACTTCATCAGTCATTTCTGCAGGATGCAAATGACACAAAAAGGAAATAAATATCCCACGAATAATGTAGGATTTGATTTTATGTGGTTGAAATATAATTAAATTTTCTTCTTAAGTTTTTCATCATCAAAATATGCTAATTTTTATGATTTTGAAATTAGTCCTTGTACCTGTGAAGTATACTTTTGTGTGTGTGTACGTGGATGCGTGTGTATTCGACATGTGAAATTTTGCAAGAATGATAATTTTTAGTTTGAATGTGGTTGATATTTTAGTTATTTTATATTTATTTTATTGAGTGTAAAAAGGGTTAAATGAAATTATATTGACCGATCAGGCAATATAAATTTGTGTAGTACCATCTACATTTAAATATGTAGTTATTTATTGTTAATGTTATTGTGCTGCAAAGCTTCCTTATTACTATTACCTGTAAAATTGTTGTACTTGATTTTGGTGGAAGCCTTTACCATCACAAGTATGGTGTTTTTTTTTTATAATTGTTATTACTGTTATAATTATAACTACTATTATAATTATTATTATAATTATTATTAATTATAGCCAATTGAACTTCTTTATTATTTTTTTATTTAATTTTGTAAGCTCATGTTCTTCGTATAAAATTCTTTTATAAATTTTACTTTAATTTTTAAAACTTCGTTTAAAAATTTTCATTATAAAATTATTATTTTTATTATTATTTTTATTTTTTTATTATTGTTATTGTGGTGAAAATTTTATAAAAACGTTAAAATGTGGTTTATTAACTTTCACCGTTGAATTGGCGCCTTCCAGTTATAAAGCAGTTAAATTTCACTGTAAGGTAGATTGCATATAAAAATTCACAGGGAATAATTACAGAAGCAATGACCTTCACTTAAAGTTTCAATAGTAAGAAAAGCTCTATCAAGCAATTCATTAAGAACAACTTAAAACATTTTTGATAAATACACTGAGTAAAATATATGAAATATATTCCAAACCCTCGCTTAGTGTCCAGAAAAAAGTAAACATGTTTGTTAAGCATGTAGCGTAGTAAAAAATTCTTTAAAATATGGTCGAGTAATATCGGATCCCCAATAAAATGTAGTTACCATGTTCAATCGGTCCAGTAACAATTTCTAATTTCTGCTTACGAGGTTTAACATGGCAGTCTGGAATTCATTTTCCATCTCATCATAGCAAGCTAAGATTAGTTGGATTGTCAGCGATGAAAAGTCGCAGAACAATGATTAATGTATCTTTTGCAATTAGTTTGATTAATGGAAAAACTGCAGCCGAATTCTTTATTTCTAATAACTGTTTCAATGTTCTGTATTGTTCAACTCGATGTTATCAGCCACTGTTCTTTCAGTTCTTCCGAAATAATTATTCAAATGCGGGTTCAGTTCAGCGAATTTCTAACGATTTTAATAGTCTATATAAATTTATTGATTTTTTTTATCATTACATGTTGTAAAAAGCAATTAAAATTGATTATTTGAACAGCTAATTGTAGTTCAAAAAGATATCAAATTAGGCTACCTATGGTAACATTTTAAATTTAAAACTAGTTGTTACAGGGGACATAAAAAAATTAAAGCATACATATACCACAAATTGGTTTACTTATCGGAATACCCCTTATTTTTTAATTTTAAATATTTATTGTTGTTGTTATAGCGGAGGATAAATACATATTTTTTTAGAACTGTTAGGGAGTTGGTTATGAATACAACGGTTCATAACATAAGACTTGGCCTTATTATATAAAATCACCATGTGGACACTATTTTATTCCAAATTTTATAATTGTTCTTATAATTGTTTTAATATTAATACTAATACTAATTTTATTATTTTTTGTAATTGTGAGCTATAACCATTAACGGCTGTATGCATAAAAAACGCTTACTTGAGCTTTAAAGTACACGTTAGTTAACAAACACTTTAAGGCTAACAGACGTTTGTTAAAAAATGGTATTCATAAACAGTACTTTAGCTAATATATGCGTTAGTAAAATTAGTATTTTAATTCTGGCAATGCCACTATTTTCAGTTGTCACGTTGTAGTTAACGATGTATAAAAATGAATATTTTTATCCGGGTAGTTAGATCCATAAAAAATGTTTTAATTGTTTTCAGCAAAACCAACATTTTTTTTTTGTTTTTTTATTAATCTTTTTGATTAAAAGCGAAGAACCCAAAAAAGGTAAATTTGCAATGGCTTACGAAAAACTCCCAAAGAATTTGTTTATATAATAAAACTAAGTATTCGGGTAATAAGCTTTGTTTTGATTATATGTACATCAATAAAACTTTTGTTTAAAATAATTAATTATAATTATATTTTTGTAAAATATAAAATAAAGATGTTAAGATGTTTTATATTGAATGGCATATTATACTTTAGTTTTTATTATTATTTGTATATTACAATTTGTTTTAATAAACATTTTTAAAAATTTTTGGAATAAAGTATAATTGTCAATTGAGCCGTTTACATTGAAAGTGGCATAAGTCACAACTGAACAGTTTTTTTTTTCATTTTTAATAAATTTGAAATTAATAAGTTGAGAATTATTAAGATTTGTTTGAGAGGAGTGTTGACAATTAACGGTATAACAAAAATGTTCATTTTGAAAATGGCGTTAGTCGCTGTACTTAGGAAATTAATTACGGAGCTTAGTGTGAAAGAAATGGAAACATGTAATAAGTGTGTGTGAAGTATTGTTGTGATTATTAGACTTATTTTTATTAGTTCGAAAAAATAGTGCAGTTTACTGAAGTATATTATAGTGATATCTACTATATCTACTACACATAATTAGCGTTATTTTGTTTTTTTTTTATTCTCAGGAGGTAGCTTCGTGTTGTATAAAATATCTAAGAATGTCACAACTCAAAAGCATATTATTTCACATAGTGACTTATGTAAAGGACAAAATAATAATAGTAGTAATAGCCCCCTGTCAAAAATATCCTTCACAGGAAAAATATCCTTCATCGGAAAAATCCGATTCAGAAAGAAAACTAAATACAGACTAGTTAAAATGGCTAAAAATTAAAATGTTTTATAAACTAATTTAAAATAAAAAAGATGACAATAACAAAGTAACTTATGCCACTTTTAAAATAAACGGCTCAATTTATTGTAAACAAAATTTGTTTTGTTTTTGAACTTTCAATAATAAAATTGAACTGTCAATTTATTGTAGGTTTAACGTAGGTTTTTCCTACTTTAAAGTTAACAAAGGTATGTTAAGATAAGAACGTTTTATGAATACAACTTTAGGAAATTGTGGTTAACAACGGCAGTTAAACCTACTTTAAGTTTTTATGCATACAGCCGTAAATGTTTAAAATTGTGAGTTTTTTTTTGAGAGTTAATTAATTTAAATATTTTAAAATCGTTATAAAATTGACAGTATCCTGAGCTCAACAAGCTTAAGAACATTTTTGATTTTTAAAGTCGGATATTAAAATAAATATTATCGCATCTTCTTGTTTGCGGGTCTTCTTCAAATTGATTAATTTTCCTACAACCGCGCCAGTTTTCTGACATATAATATAATTGCTGAACTTTTCTCTTCCTAATACAATACAAATTTTAATCATCTTAATCTAATTTTTATGTTTTATTTTGTTTTAGAAAATAAACTTTTTGTTGAAACACCCTTTATAATAAATTTATTATATTAAATTTTTTTTCATTATTTTTATTGACAGTTTGCAGATGGTACTCAAAATAAAAATCTGGATTCAATGATTTACATCATTTGGAGGAGAAGCTTCATTCCATCTAGCATGTCTATATTTTCGAAAGTAAAATTTTCTAAGGCTTTGTCGTTCTTTTAGCTCATTTGACTCTTTGCAACAATCTTCTTCTTCATAATCAGAATTCGAAATTATTATTTATTTTTTCAACAGTTTTCGGAGTTACTTGTTTGGAAGTTACTCTTTTGGGGTTTTCTGAAACGGTGTAAAAGATATACATTTCTAATACATTTCTCATGTGTGGCCCTGCAGCCCTAAGTCTAATTTACAGATACTCGAGCGTGTACAAGAGAAGGCTAAGAATCCCATTAACGACAGTAAGGTATCCAACACTATTGATTCACTACACCACCGACAACAATGCGAGTTGTATTTTACAGTTTTATAGTTACTAAAATTGTGTGCTCTAATGAAATTAGGGAACTTGTTCCCGTTACTCGCACTTTTTCGCGTTTAACACGCTTTTCGTTGAGAACTCATCTATTTGTGGTTGATTGACCGGTAAATCGCACCACGCATTACAGGGAAAATATTTTTTTCAACAGAATAGCTCGTATGTGGAATAAACTCCCTCGAGAAATTTTTCCTGTCACTTTCAAAACACTACACCCACTTTCCTCCTCCCTATACTCTTTTTCCTAGTTGTGACATAAAGCATTTCATGAGTAGGGGTCATCGCCTGAGTCTAAACTAAAAGTAAGTGGGGCTAATTAACCAAAAATTATTTGGGGAAGAAGAGAGTTAAGTTGGACCGACCGACTATCACACTACCTTTACTTAAATAACTTAATGCAAGTATTTAATTCAAATTAACTCTCCTTAAAAATTTTAAAATTTTTAAGAAATTGTCAATGGACTCTTCGTGACAACAATATTACGACAATACCATTTCTATAAAAAAAATATTAATGAGGAAAAGACAACAAATATTGCAACTGCCTAGATATCAAACACTTCAATTATAATACACCTATTGTTTTGTTTTCTTCTCTCATAATTTTCATTATTTTAAAGACTTTTATATATATGATACGGAGTGTAAAATAGATATAAAGGCAAATATAAAGTTTTAGTTTCTCACTGAAAAGCATAAACTCCTGTTAAACAGGGAATGTATTTAAATTTCATAGGAATGAGCAGAACTCCCTCTATTCACATCAAAGTTAATATCGCTCTATTTTAAAGCTTTCCATGTTTTATTAACAAACACATGCTTAAACATAATCTTTATATACTTTAAAAAATACATTTACAGCAATAATGTTACTGGCACTATAAAATGCTAAATTAATTGCTATAAGTTTTAGTCACCAATGCCACTAAACAACCAACGATCATAAGTCAAGTGATGATTACGAGATGATGATGATGGTGTAAATGATGGCTTTTGTTGGCTGTTGTTTTTATTTTTTCTATTTTACTTTAAACACATTTGTGTTACACAAATTTATAATATTTCTACAATTTTAATTGATTTTAAGTTGAAATATTTATGCATATTTCTTGTTGCTGCTGTAGTTCTGATTTTATATTGATTTTATGTGCTTCTAGTTAATTTTATTATTTGTTGCATGCTATAAGGCAGCTTGTTCTCCACTTAATACATTTTGTTTTTTATTAATTTTTGTTGTAAATTAAATTTATGCAATTTTATGGTGTTGGTAATAAAATCAAATGAGTAGGGTGAAATTTTGTGTAGATAGAAGATGGCAGGCAATGCGGTGGATTAAAAATAATGATTACATTGTTAAACTTTAGGCATGCTGTTGAAAACCTTTTGAAAATATCTTGACAAGGCAACCAATTAAAATTGTTATTTTAATAGCACATTATGATTTATGAAGTTTATGTCTATTATTTTTATGGGCCACGAGGGTTGCTTAAAGGGGCTCTTCTAGCGTACCGGTAGAACTTGCAAACAAAGTTACGAATAATTGCATGGTTTTGTTGTTATTTTACAATTTATTACGTTAGCAATATATGGCCGTGGTTCACATATAGTACACTTGAAAAAACGTTTTTGATTATAAAGGGTTTTCTAACAAGAAGTTTATTTTCTAAAACAAAATAAAGCAAAAGAATTTAGATTAAAATGATTCAAATTCTTATTATAGTACGAAGAGAAAAGTTTGGCAATTATGAATGAAAAATAATATCTGGCAAATATCTACAACGATCACGCTGACTTATGTGGATTCTTTTATCAAAGTTTTTAATTACTTTTTGGCAAAATGGGTGAACTTTTTCGTTAATCACATTACGGATTTTGAATTTTAAGGCTGAAATGGATTCAAAAAGAAAACAATATTTATGTTAACAGTATTTATGTCCTAATAATAATCAATAAATCTATAATATTTATTAAATTCAGAAAAATTCTTTAATAACGGATCCCAGTTAGCATAGTTAACTTTGTAATGGATAGTGAGATAAAATTACGTGCTAAACGTGATGGAACAAATAAATGTAAGAGAGTGAATCTTATATTAATAAAAGTTTTATGTAATGTCGGAATGCAATTGCAGATAAATATCCGCCTCACAAATGCGAGCACTTTTGAGCATATTTTTTATTCATTCTCACACATTTCACGCGATATTTCATTAATATCATCACGAATGTCATGTTATTGGCATATGTACGGCAGCTTGTGGAAGAAGCTGTTGTGTCAACTTAATCTTATATGTAAACAAATGCAAATCCTTGCGTAAAATTGTAGCCAAAGTTTTTCTTTGAAGACCATGCTCCTCATAATGGAGTTAAATTTAAGTTGATGGTTTATTTTGAAGACTTTTTCTAGCAACAGTAATGTCTTCAGTCGATCTTGCAGTACATTGTGGTCCATGCCTACACCTATTATATACTGACCCTCTTTCTTTGTATCACTCACTACACGATAAATAGTGCGTTTTGTTGGCTCTTTTTCTTCCAAAACTTTCACGTAACTTTCTCATCGTCACAGTAATCTACTTCACGACTGCCAAATATGAACTGTTAAAAAAAGGCTGCAAAAAAATAGTATACCTTCTTGGCGGACACCCTGCATTACTTATTAAAAATTTGCTGGACATATTTCCTTTAATAAGATTAAGGACGAAACTAACATTCTACGACCTAAGCGTCGGAAGTTTAATTAAAGAAAGCCTATTATTTTAAGACGATAAATTTTGCATTTTTCAATGCAAGCAACGGAGACTTAAAAGCAAAAATTGTTTCTCAACAGATTCGACGGTACTAATATGGATATTTTAGGTTGGTTCCCAAACTATAGAGCTATATTTACGCCATCTTGACGGAAATTTTCTTGCAACATCTCGACTCATTACACGTAAAAGCACTAATGGAAAAAACCCAAAATATCTCAATACTACAGATACATTACATGCATCCTTGAACAAGACAACGGTGAACAAATTCTAGCAAACTTAAACACAATCTATAATAAGATTATATACACAATGGAGAAAGAATAAGACAGAAATTTGTATTATCTTGACATCACTATAACACGAGGAACTGACTGTTTAACATTTGACATCTATAGAAAACCAACTACGATGAACACTACCATCCACAATACCTCGAACCACACTAACCAACATAAACTAGCAGCATTTAGACATATGGAACACGGAGTTAAGATAATCCCACTTATTCCAGATAAGTACAACAAAGAACCAGACTCAATTTACATCACATCTATAAATAACGGCTACAAGCTCACTACAGACAATACAACACTAAGAACAGAAATAAAGAAGACAAAGAGACAGCCGATACAACACGACGGCACACCTTTACTTATACAGGACCAGAAATATATAGACTAACTAGCCTTTTTCACAAAGAAGGAATACTCACAGCTTTAAAAACTGGAAACACTCTGATACATAATTCCAGAACAACGACAGAAGCAACAGACAAATTTAGTTCTAGCGGGGTATACAGACTTACCTGTACCTGCAAACAAACTTAAATAGGGCAAACTGGATGAACACTAAAAACAAGGTTTACAGAACACATACGCTCATACCAACGGAAAAGGGAAGATTCCAACTTTGCATTACACCTTGACACTCACGGACACACACCAAGGGAACTAGATGAATGTATGATATTATTACATCCTAGACATTCTTGAAAACCTGGAAATCTACAAAACAAAAACTTTCAACAATGACATTATAAACGAATAGGTAAACACGACCTCAGATACAATTTTCACATCACTAAAACTTCTCATGCACACGAACAAACGAGAAACATCCTCAGACGGACATCCTCGGACAGATAATAAAAGACGGAGGTATTGAGAAATTTGCTTTGCATAAAGTTCCAGGTGGCTGGCATTCTGCCTACATGGCCATATAGGCAAAATGCATGGATAGATGTTGTTAAGTTCGTATCTATCCATGCATAGATAGATACGAACTTAACAACAGAACTACCTAAACGCGAATACTGACTCACCAGTACAAATTAAATCGCGGCTTGGCTATAATGTTTTCATATCGAAAGTGCTCGCCATTACCTTCAAGAGAACAACAGCCGGAAAATAACAGTATTTCATTTACTGGAGGAAAAATTTATGAACAACATAATACCAAAAACACTTGCATTAATTAAAGAGCATAATAACGTAATTTCTACCGATGGGTTTCCTTGAAAATCTTTTATTGAACCAAGTACATTTAACCCGTCTTTCAATAGAACTAAAAATATTAATTTACATACATACATACATACATACATACATACATACATATCGCATATAAAAATGACAAGTTGTCACACACCACACAATTCCATAAAAAATATCTTTTTTATGGATTTTTTCTTGATTTATTTTGTTGTTGCTGTTCATTGAGAAACCAAAAAATAAATAAATAAATAAATAGGAATAAAAACATCTTGAAATATAAGATTCAGAAAAACAGCAGCATAATGTTGAAAAACAGAAATGATGAATCGTTTTCAATTTCATTTCAAAAAGTAATGAAAAGACGAGAAAAGACTACAAAAACTC
Source organism: Trichopoda pennipes (assembly GCA_030448955.1). Lineage (NCBI taxonomy): Eukaryota > Metazoa > Arthropoda > Insecta > Diptera > Tachinidae > Trichopoda > Trichopoda pennipes. Next base: position 7,482,437 of record JASKUP010000067.1, read on the forward strand.
AAAGCTGTCATTGTCGTATCTTGTCAATTTTGCAATTACACACAGAGAACAAAATTATTTGCCATCAAAATGACAGAAGATAATAATAAGCAAATATTTCAAACTGAACCAGCCACAAACACCAACAAAATATATCGTTAAAAAAATATAATAATAAACTACAATAAGTATTGTATGAAGTGTATTCAGTCATTCATATAATAATGCTGAGATTTGATTTGACAGTTTACAGCAGCAGCTGCTACTGTCCACTTAAATCATTGTCACTTAATGCCGCATCACATCACAACCCATCACTATCATCCATCCAAATCAACATCAGCTTTTACTCAGTTTGTTGCCTCACAACGAATGTTCTTTGTATGTGATGAATGTGCGAGACGTTGCTGATATTATTGCTACTATTACTTATTTTGCTCTTATTTTTGTTGTTGTTGTTGTTGTTGCCACTGATATTAATTTATGTATATATGTTTGTCCCTGTGTGAATTTTAATGTGCTGTATTGTCTTGTCTGTCAATGAAAAAAGCATAAAAATATATTCTATAGAAAACTTTACAACAACTCACATCCTTGTTGGGGTTTGATACGATATCATTGTCATTTTTATTATTATCCTTTATTTATTATTATTATTTTTTGTTCCCTTTTTTCATCATTTCGTTTCTGTGTTTTTTACTGTCAGTTAGTTTAGCAAAGAGTTAAATCAGTAGTGACATTATTATTGTATGGTAATTTTAAAGGAAAACTTTGGTTAAGAATATAAGTTTGTTTAATTAGTTTTGATATACCTTAATTTTTTAAAAATGAAATAGATGAAAGCTTCCTTATTTTTGGCTCAAGTAAATAGTCCGTTGGTCCAGTAAAACCTACCATTGAAAATTTTCTTTTAATATGCATTATGATAGAAAAAATAACAACATAATCGCATATTCTAAATCATTATAAGCAGTCGTTTAAAATTAGTCAATACTTACTAAACCTATAAAAATATATTAAAATTTAAAACGTGAAAGACTAGACTTTTCGAACCGCAATAAACATAGCTTTCATAAATAAAATTACAAGTTAAAATTTTTCCTTTTAGACCAAAATAAGCATTTGCTGATTTTTATATATAAAAATAAGTTTTCTTTCCTGACGCTATAACTCCAGAACGCACGAACCGATTTCCACGGTTTTGCATTCGTTGGAAAGGTGTCGGGCTCTGTGAGGTTTACAAAGAAGAAAATTCAGGAAAAATTTCAAGAAAAAAGCAGGAAACAGGGAGAATCATTTTTCACATACAGCGCCATCTCTGATACATAGCATGTACTACAACGGCACCAGTACGTGATGTGTGAGTATCCCTCACGAAAATAAGTACGTTCGACATGCAAATAACCGATGAAATATACAATGAAGGATTGGTTCTGATTGAGGATCAATGCTTGACTATTGCAAACAAGCTACTGATTGAAGTAGGAATGATTTCGCCAAATCGATCGATGTACGATGCATTCAACCAAGAATTAAATCGAAAGCTGCAATAAAATGTCGATAGATTGCAGGAATTCGTTCGAATAATGTGCCGTTGCTGAATAAACATCAAAAACAGGTATACGTAACATTTATGCAAGTGGTGGGCAGTAATACTGGTGGTCTATTCTTCCTGGACGCAACTGGAGGAACAGGGAAAATATTTGTCGTTTCATTGATTTTGGGCACTTTTCGATCAAGATGTGACATAGCTTTGGCGTTAACAGCATCTGCAATTGAGGCGACTCTTCTAGATGGCGGTCGTACTGCACATTCTGCGCTTAAGTTGCCACTCAATTTAAAAAACAATTGATACTCCAACATGCAATATTTCCCGATCCAGTGCAATGGGAAAATCGTTGATGCAATGCAAGCTCATTATTTGGGAGTGCACAATGGTACATGAGAAATCACTTGAAGCAATTAATTTCACACTGAAGGATCTTCGGCAAAATAATAACATCTTTAGCGGCTTGATGATATTGTTGGCAGGCAACTTGATGCGACAACTGGATTAATTATTCTTCTTACCAATTAATTACTCTTTTGTCGATTTGTAGACTCTCAATTAGCTATTACTGAATATGTTTTCCCAAACATTAGTAAGAATTATCAGAATTATGCTTGGTTAAGTCAACGAGCAATTCGCGCCCCAAAGAATAATGATGTACACACACTAAATTTCATATCATTTAATAAAAAATCTATGGCAGTTTGGTGACATACAAATCCGTTGATTCCATAAAAAATCCCGATGATGCAGTAAATTATCCAATGGAGTTTTTGAACTCTCTGAAGTTACCAGGATTTCCACCACATAACTTGCAACTCAAAGTTGGTTCAGTTATTATGATATTGCGTAATTTGAGTCCACCGCGACTTTGCAACGGTACTCGACTTGCGGTGAAAAGACTTATGCCGAATTTGAGTGAGGCATTCATTATTAACGGAAAGTACGCAGGTGAAAATGTATGTATTCCTAGAATACCAATGATTCCGACTGATCTTCCGTTTGACTTCAAACAATTACAATTTCCGGTTCGCCTTGCGTTCGCAATGACAATTAACAAGTTGCAAGGCCTATCGCTTAGTGTTTGCGGGATAAATTTAGAAAATCATAGTTTTTCACATGGACAGCTACACGTTGCGTATTCACGAGTTGGGAAACCATCCGCTTTTTTTGTGTTATCGTCAGACCAAAAAAAATGTGGTTTACCAAAGAGCACTTCAATAAAGCGGATAATTTGCGGACACGTATAACGATTCGATTCAGTATTTAATTTGGATCCACTTTCATTTTTTACTTGTGGAAGTTCAACTAAATCCACTTCATTTTTGTAATCGAAATGAATTCATTACTGTTGTGCAATGAAATAGATGTTTTCGTTTTCAAAAATAAAACAAAAAAAAATAAATTTTTTTATCTTTTAATCCCCAAACGAAATGTTACAAAAAATGAAGCCATCTGGTGGCGAAACTGAGTTCGCCGGGTTTGCTAGTACTTTAATAAATTTCAATTAATTTAAATTTAAAACATCAAAAAATAAAATATAGAAATTGAAATTATCCCCAAGGCTAGGCAAATGGATTTATTTAGTCTAAAGAAAATTATCATTTTATGTTAAAAACATATATGCATGAGGTACCTATAGTTCAATAGCTTACTTAGTGACCGACGGTATAGTTTTCGTAGGGGGCGCTCTACGAATGACTTGCTAGCTTTTCTGTCGGAACAATGGTTCCACTCCATATATTAATTCGGAAGCTAAATATTTTATACAACAGTATCAAAATGTTCACGGTTTAAGAAAATATGATCATGCTTCCCATTTTTCTTCGGTCTGTATGGAGTTTCATTCAACAACCTCCTTAATATTCCTGTCACATTATTTCTTTATAAAGACACTTTTTCAGAAATGCCACAATATCTTGTAAATAAAATCAGGTTTTCCAGAACAGTCAGGGGAACAAGAATTATATTTTTTATAGCGTTTTCTTATAGCTGAATCGCAGGTTTTCATAATGCATCGCAGTCTCTGGAATGCTCTTCCTCATTAAGATTAGTTAAGATCAATATTAAATTATAAATACTCGTATTATTATATAATTAATTAATAGTTAATTTTGTCTAAATATGTATAGTCCGTTTATTTGTCATTTTAATCTAATTTATCAATAGTACTTTCTTGTACTCTATATACAAAATTGTTTTTTGTCGTGCAGGTTTTGAACATTAATAAATATATAAAACAAATAAAAATATATTGTCCCTTTTAAGTTATTTTGTAGACAAATTATAGGTATCCTAAGTTCCCTTTTCAATAAAAAAAAGCCTTAAACTTCGAATAATCCATTAAATAAGTAATTGAATACTTCTATCCACAAGGTACTTAATTCTTTTAACAACCACAATTAATAATTTTCAAAAACACTCGCACATAAAAACCCATTAAACCAAAAGGCACCAAAATAAAAAAGAATAAAACATTTAAACAAATGATTTCATTAATTTATAGCTTCCTTAAATTATGTAATTTATATTTATAGCAAAATTGTTCTAAATAATGAAAAACCATTAAATACTAGACAACAAAATCAATGAAAAAGAAGAGAAGAGAAAAACTCAGCTGAACAGAAAACTAAGAAACTAGTATCGTCTCTACACGATTAAAAACATGTCGATTAGACATCAATTTCACAAATGAAAGCAAACAAACACATGCCCGACATCAGCTATTAATGAACGTAATATGATGCCATGCAAAATGCTGTGAAGGGGTAAAAAACAAGACATAGATGGTTTAGATGAAAATGAGAAATCTTAAAGATACTGACAGCTAGACAGAAAGGCAAAGATATGGCACTTTGCTAAATACACTCTTATCCAAAAAATAAAACATACAAAAATATGGCACAATTTAAATACAAAAGTATTTGTTGGGTAAGATCGAACTGCCATGTGGCGCTATTTTTGTTTATCATTATGGCTTTAATAAAGTAATGATTATAAATATCAGACAAATACTTTGTAGTTCAAAGACGATAGTCACAGTCCCCATTAAAAGCCAAACATGGTCCATTTTCTTTCTGTGATTTTTAAAATTTCATAATTCTATAACTTACTTACACTTACTTTATATATATTTCGCTGAATTCCACGATATTATATGCAATTTTTCCTGTAATGCTTGATGCACCATATACCAAATGTAATACCCCATTGTTGGCATTCCTTTCGATGAAAACCGTCGTTTCATGATGTCTGTTATCAATCCGCGTTTTAGGTAGTATTGGTGAAATGCAGATACGTCATAAGCTTAAAGTTAGCATCTGGCCGCGAGGCCTTAATCTTACAATGATCCTACCACTGGATGTAGAAAAGCGCCTCCACCCCAACACCCTAAGACGCACACACACCCAGGTGCATACACGCCTTAGTCGAATTTTTCGAGTATACGGTAACAAGGCCGTTATCTCCACTCGTTGCTGAAATGTTAGATTAGCAGATTAGTCAACTGTTAGACCTGTTGCATGCGTTAGTTAGGACATTGAATGTTAACTTTTTGTACGTTAAATATCTTTTCGGAATTTTTTTTAAAAGCCGATTAAACCACAACCCCCACATTGTTCCCCGAGGGGCTATACCAATAACCAGAACAGGGGCGTACAACTGGTTCCCGTTGAACCAGTATGTGTAATAAGTCACCGGTTGAACTTTGAAAGTCCTATGTATCTTTCAGTTTCGAGTGCCTGCTATCCTAGGCGACTGGTGCCACCCATTAATTCCGAAGGCACATGTCAAGATGGGAAAGAGATCCATCAAGTTTTCGGACCCCTGGGGGCAAGATAAGATTTACATCTGCATCTGGTCGTGGGCCTTAATCAGATGGTGGTCAAACCACTGTGAATGAAAAGCAACGTCATTCACGTCCTAGGAAGCCGAAGACTAATTCTAGCAACAGATCTTTCCTAGTTGCAATTTCAGCGGTTCCGGAGCAGGGCTGCAAACCACCACTCCTTGCTGAAGAGCTGGAGACTATTTAACTCCTGTCCAGAACACATGTCTAGCGTGCTCACTGGATCTAGGATCATTCCACAAGGTAGGTGTTATTAAAAGTGAAATGATCCTGGCCACCATATAAAACTGACCTATCTGTTATGGGGCCGCGAACCACAGCCACCACGATACTCCCGAAGGACCAACCTCAATAATCAGTCAGAGAAACAGCTAAATGCCTAAAGAGGCAAATAGCGGAAACTCTGCGGGCTACTGATTCCCGTGGAAATAACGTAAAGCTTCCAGTTGACCCCTGCTGCCTTCACGGGACTGGACTCCTTTATACCCCCAGCAGCACAGGTCTAGATAGTCAAGTATTCTATACAGACGGGTAAATCTGCACCCGCGGGGGGGAGGCAACTGGGTAGTCAGTATTAAGTCCATCAGTATAAATAGTGTTGAGTTTAGGTCGTTCTTGAATTAGGGTCATATCTATTCGTGCAGATAAATTGTCCCGCCACCTGGCGTTTTATGCCGGGCGAATATAATATCCCGTTCCCTGTTATTATGTTTCAAAGAACAAAGAACCTCATTTTGCCTACTGAGAAATTTTGTTTGGGAGCTATCTACAAAACAAGAGGTAGGTGCAAATATTGCGTTTTCGTACACCAGCAAGGTGGACAATTTTAACGGAGCTTTTTGTTTAACTTTCTGATATTTAGCATTCTTCTTATTTTCTTACCGATGTATATAGATTTATATTAACTTTAGTTCGATTCGATCTGTTACACCAATGTTGATAACATGCGTAATTTTTTTTAGATCGCAAAATATAAAGTTTGATATAATCTAACTATAATACCGGAAATGTTTAGGTTTACAAATCATGGCTTGTCAGCTACTTTCAGCTAAGTTACTTCTAGCATTGGAGGATGGAAAGACTAATAACAATGAGATGTAGTTTAATGAACAAGCAGAAGATAACAGTTGACGCTTTAAAACTCGTTTTACAGGTTCTGATTGCAAGGAAAACTTTGACCATAAAGGTGAGTTAACACATAATTCCAGCTCTGACGGATAATCTGTTTAAACATATGTGTTTAATATAAAGCAGTTAATATTTTAAGCTCTTCGGTCTAAGAGGTGTATGTCTTACATTTTTAAAATATAACTTTTCGTTTGTTCGAGGATGACAAACCGAAAGATGAAGGATGAAGAATAAGCAGAACGCCACAAATACTTGTCTTTAGGTTTATTTTCGAATACTATCTTTCACCAATTCAAATTAGTTGCTTAACGATCTATTGAGATAAAACAAGAAAATTAATTATTTTGATTAATTTTGCCTTTAATTTGATGGTTTGTGGTAGATGTTGCTTGATAACAATTTTTATTGCAGTGATTAACATATTTTACTATTCAAATAAAAAATACTATTACTAAAAAATCAGAAACAACTACTTAATTTAAGGAAAATTATATTAAAAGGCAAATATCTTATTCTTCAAGTTGTTATTTTCTCCGAATCATTTAATTGTAGAGAAGATTTTAAATTTATGTTACGGCTTTTAAGTTATTTAATGCATAACCTTTGTGAAGTTATCTTCCCATATTTGCTTAAACTGCTGATTGATCGATTTATACTACTAATTATTTAAGACCCTAATAATTCAAATATCAACCTAATCTACTACAGTGGCGTAGGGTCTTCATAACATACAGACATTAACGCTGCTATCAGTATGTATTGCAAAAACACAAAATAAATAAATTTTCTCATTCGGTTTGAGTTAAATAACAGAGATACATACAACATTAAGATGATATCCTGCTGTTGTTTAGTTGGTTATTTACTAAGTTGGTTGTTTAGTGTTCAGGTATGTGTCCCATGTCAAACTGACCAACAACAATAAAAAAATTTAGCTACAACATCGTTCAACTTCACTAAGTAGCCCAAGTAGACCTGTGTGTTCATGTGTTTGTTTAGTCCATGAAAGTTTATAACTAAAAAAAACCACCAAGTATGCAGCCATCTAATTTATGACTTAATTATCGGGCCATATTTAATGTGTCAAATAAACTAAAGTATAAATTTATACTTGAAAAACACACATACAAATAATCGTGCGTTAAGTTGAACTGAGATTTTTCTTTCATATATTTGTACAAGGCAATATGTTTGTTAGAGCCAATTTTAGCGGTGTATCTCTCTTGGTTGGTGTTATCTGGTCTTATTAAGCATTGGTTTTATTGTTAATGTTGTTGGTGTTGTTATTAAATAAGCTACAAGTCAAATTGCCTTCTTGGAGTCCATTTGTTGGTAAATATGTGTCAGACTAGTTGTCTCCCTGTCTGCTTTAGTCACTATTTGGCAGCCACTTACATATTATGATGGCAATAGTAAGACTTAACAGTGGTTTGGTTAGGCTTTTAAAATAAATTCACTGTAATAATAGTAAGTGTTTAACCATTTATTTTTGACAAGAAAATCTTGAAAACAGTGCGGTAAGTTAGTAGACGTTAATAGAAAATCGCTATTTTATGTGACCGAATTGATTATAAATAATTTCAGGATTCTCAAGATAAAATTGTTTATTTATTATTATGTTATTTTAGTAGTTTTTTTAATCGAATTTTTTTTATCTTTAATAAATATCTCTTATTCTTTTTTAAGGTCTTTTTAAATTAAATTAACAATTTAATATCGAAAAGAAAAAAATATAAATTGTTAACTTAATTTAAAAAGACCTTAAAAAAGAATAAGAGATATTTATTATTATGTTATTTTAAATATATTTTTTTTTCATAAATTATTTATTGTATCTTCATATATATGAATTATCAACAATTTCTCAAATCTTAAATCTAAATGTATAGTCATTAGGCCCGACCAGTGTCAGACATTATCCTAGTGACAGCAAAAAGATAATATTAACAAATTCTCACAATCCAAAATAAATATAAAAAAATAAAAAAAAACTATTTTCAAGAGATTCCATTTCCATTAGGAGGGTTATTGACCAATGCCCCTGTGTCTCTCCTTCTTAATCGGATATGACCTCTAAAATTCAAAATGTTCCGCGCAAAAAGATTCGGGTGGCACTCGAGCTTAGTTAAATATTTGCCTGCGTATTGAGCAATTTCCGCAGTCACGAGTGGAATATCCAAATCACGATGTATAATTAAATTTCGCATGTACCATGGAGCTAATGCAATTAATCGTAGTATTTTGTTCTGTCGGCGTTGAATTTTTTCCACATTTGAAGCTGAAGCAGTGCCTCATAGTTGAATTCCATAACACCATATTGGTTTCAGAATCGACTTATACAATAGAAGTTTACAATCCAGACTAAGAGTTGAGTTCCTGCCAATTAGCCAGTATATTTGAGATAACTTGATTTACATTTGGATTAGCTTTGTGTCGATGTGGTGTTTCCATGTAAGCCTACGATCAAGGATTATGCCAAGATATTTAGCGTGCAAGTGGTGAGGAATAATCTGGCCGTTCATACGAATAGGGGAGCAATTTTCCCTTTTTAAAGTAAAAGTTAAGTGGACACACTTTTGCTCGTTTACTTTTATTCTCCATAAATTCAACCACAATTCAAGATGCGTAATATGTTCCTGAAGAACCTGAGATGCTATACGGGGGTCTTCGTGAGAACTAAGGCAGGCCGTATCATCGGCAAATGTTGAAGTATGGATGCTACTTCTCACAGGCATATCACAAGTATAAAGCAGATATAAAACTAGACCCAGTATTATATTATGTTAAGTTTTTGCTGGCGTGGCAAAACCCAATTGGTGTTTTGGCCTTATTATTCTATCTAAACTGCTCATTTACTGCGTCTACTCAACAACAAACAATTGTTTCCTTTATCTGTATCTTTTAAGGCTATTTTGGGATTTGAACTATTGCTGGTATTTTGTTTTTTGGCAGGCAAATCTATCAGCGAAATCCAATAAATACCAAAAGCTTCCTAGATGATTTTTTTACTAGATTTACCATACCTATACCTTACTTAGAGGCAAATGATAAGCTTCCGACGCTTTTTAAAAGGCAAAAATATTGATATTTTTTTTGTTATAACAGTAACTTAAGTTTTACCTCTACACCTTCTATTTTCGTCATAGTACTATGAATGTATAGCTGAACACTACTTAGTGCTGCTCATTTCAACATCGGTAAATTAAAACTAATAAACTCCAAGAATGATTGAAAACATTATTCGAAATATAACTTAGAATGTATAACCAAAATTACTGAATACCAATATAATGAGGGATAAAAGTTTTAATTATTTTTCCTTAAGGTTTTTATTCCTACTCCCTGTTATTTATTGTATCTTCATAATATGAAAGCAATAAGTAAGTAATAAGTAAGTAAGCAATTCCTAAATATCTAAATAGTAAATTAAAAGACTAGCGATTGCCAGACAAAAATTAATAAACTAGTTTTAAAATTTATCCATATATATTATTAGTTCTCAATGGTCTCGTCCGAGGCAGTAGTGTCCTTCCCCTTCAATCGAGTGTGTCCACGATGTTGAAGGATACTTCGAGCAAGCGGATTCGGATGTGTTTCCAACTTATTTATTCAAATATCTAGTGACATGTTTTGTAATCTCGGTTTTAACCGCCGTGGCTTGAAGATCCTAGTGAATGTTGGAGTTCTTAATTTACCAAGGAGCGGCAGTGATCATTCGAACGATTTTGTTTTGCTGACGTTGAATTTTCCCTATATTGGAGGCGGAAGCAGTGCCCCATAGCTGAATGCCGTAACACCATATTAGTTTCAAAATTGTGTTGTATATTAAAAGTTTGCAATCAAGGCTTAAAACGGAGTTTCTGCCAATAAGCCAATGAATTGCTATTGTTTTCAGCTTCATCTGAGTTAACCTTGCCTCAAAGTGATGTTTTCAAGTTAGTCGCCGGTCCAAGTGAATACCTAAGTATTTAGCGTAGACGTGTTGGGGTACCACTTGGTTATTGATACGGATATGGGGAAACGATTCACTGCGCAAGGTAAATGTTATATGTACACATTTCTGTTCATTAACCTTTATTCCCCATTTTTTAGTCCATTCTTCCAGTTGTGTTATGTGGTCCTGAAGTTGTCGCGAAGCATATCTTGAGTCACTATGGGTGCTAAAAAATGCGCTATCACCTTTCCTTAAGATGGCAACACTTTTCTTAAAATTTGTTTCGTGTGGTTGGCTGCACACCCAAAGACCCACCTCCGTTTCGGTTTTCCTTCTTTAATGTAAATAATAGGAGGCTATAAATAATACGAACCTGTTATTACGCATCTTTGAGAAAGTTATAACACTGAATGTAAAACATTTAGCTAAAAATTTTAAATAATCTAGCAATTTCACATTAAATTTAGCTTCACCTAAACTACTGTAGAAGCATATTTAGTGTTTTCTGTTTCTAAACCTTTTTGTATAATCTACAATCCTTTAGTTGTTGAAATTAAGTCGCACCTTAAGTTGTTGGCTGTTGTTTTAGTTTGCAACACGACAAGGCGTCACTGCTTGTATGAATATGTATGGACAACATGCCTTTAAGCTTTCTACGCGTTTAAAATTATAACATTCAACTAAATTTATATTGCAATAAAAAAAAAAAAAAATAACAGACAGACATGTAGAGAGAAACAGCCACAAGAACACTTTTTTATTGTTCATACTTTAAGCATGTTGTTTTGAATTTCCTTTATTCCTTGTCATTGTGGCGTTGTTGCTGCAATAAAATTCCATTTAAAGTGGCAGCGATTATATCTCAACAGACCATTAAAGTCACTGAAATGACAACTACTATTCTACCCACCACCATCACCATCTTTATAATCATTATTTTCCTCATCACTACAGCAGCATCCTCAGTATCATCATCTAGATCAGCCCATACCTTTAATACCTTTTTTTTAAAGTTCCTTGTATATTTTGCTGCTGATATTTAATAAATGCATGTAAATTTGTTTTCTTTCGAGGGAATACATTAAAAAATTTATTGTGATTCTTAAAAATTTTTTTTACGGCCATAAATGCTTTTTTTGATGTGCATGTGTGTGTGTGTATGTTTAATTTCATAGTTGATTATAAATTTAAAATTTTTGTATTTTTATAGCCTTTCTAGGCATGTTTGGAATTAACATTAAAAACGTGTCGATATGTTATTTTCAAAATATAATCATAAAATTAATGTAACTTAATACGATTGTACATTAATCATATCAGTATCTGGATGATCAATTTAAGCCCTTGGAAATCATTTCGACAACCAAGTGGCCAACATCTGTTAATTAAGATAAAACGATCAATTATAGCGTCGCCAATATAATTTGTAATCAAATCAGTATGCATATTTTTTAATCATGATTTTGTTAGAGACTGTAAAGTAATTTATGTAATTGTGTAATTTATTTAATTAAATTTTGGACTCATATGGAAGATTAAAATTAATTAACTTCGTCCACTATGCAACAAGGAATACTAATAATATAAAACTGTTGATATTGATGGCATAGAAATTCTATGTCTACTGTAACAGTACAATATTCATTCATTGCGGTATCTTCATAATGTTAGATATACGCATTTGACATCTACTAAATAAATATCGCTTTATACTATCTTTAACTCCTAACATTTCTAACGCTGTATTCTTATAACCATGTATAAATATTTTTTTGTAAATCTAGTCGATTATAATGGGTGTCCGTCGGGAAGATATGATCTTGACAGATCATATTTGGCAGTCGTGATGTAGACATGTGACAAATTAATTATGAAAAAATGCTTGATAAACCAACGTATTTTAATCGTTAGAACATTTTATCAAAATCATTCATCGATTACTGTGACGATGAGAAAGTTACGTGAAATTTTTGGGAGCAACAACGTGCCAACAAAACTCACTATTTATCATATAGAGAATGATTCCGAAGACAGAGGGTCTGTAGTTGATAGGCTCAAGCATGAACAACAGCGTACTGCAAGATCGGCTGAAAACATTACTCCTACTCAAGAAAGTATTCAAAAAAAATCCATCAACCTCAATTCGATGCCGTGCTCGGGGCAGGTCTTCCAAGAACAACTTTGGCCACAATTTTGCACGAGAATTTAGATCTGTTTCCATATAAGATTCAGGTGACACAAGAGCTTCTTCCACAAGATCATTCACCCTGCTATACATATTCCAATAGGATGTTGCAGCTCGCCCATGGCATGCCCTTTTCATTTGAATGGATGGATTCTGGGAAATGGAAAGCCCTCCAATTATTCAATAGTTAACTTTGCATCCATTAAAAGTGACAGTCTGGTATGCAATTTGGTCAGAAAGAACCATTGAATCTTACTTCTTTGAAAATAAAAACGGCGTAACGGTAACGTAAATGGGAAGAGATACCGTGATATTATTGAAAAATTTTTAACGTCACTGCATGCTTTGGGCCTGATTAGCATGTATTATTAACAAGACGGTGTCATATAGCTTACAGACAGGATTACAATGGAATTACTGCGAGACCTCTTTCCACAACCCGTTTTTTCAAGAAATTGTGGTGTTGATTGAACTCCACGGTCGCCTGAGTTAACTGCTCCGGACTCCTTTTTGTGGGTATATTTGAAAAGCAAGATTTATGCGAACAAACCAAAATGAATACCGCGTGAAATCTGTGAGAATATAACAAAAAATGTGCTCAAAGGACTCGCTTTTGTAAGGCTATTAGAGGCGGGCATTTATCAGATATTGTATTCCACACATAATTGCTGACATTAAATAAAATATTTATCAATATAAGATCCATTCTCTTTCCTTTAATCATAGAAGTCTATATTGGAGTTGCTCGAGAAGGCCAAGAGGTTCATTAGGGACGGTAGGATATCCAATTCGCTAGAGCACCGACGCAATGTACATAGGTTGAATTTCACTTTTTTATCGTTACTATAATGGTAAGGGAACTTGTTCCCGTTGCTCGCACGTTTTTGCGTTTAACTCAATTTTCGTTGAGAGCGCATCTATTTGCCAGTGAATTCATTTTTTAGCAGAACAGTTCTTATGTAGAATAAACTCCTTCCAGAAGTCTATCCTGTCACTTTCAATAGAGAAAAATTTAAATCGAATGTCCACAAACACTACTCCCTCTTTCCGCCTCCCTAGTTCTGGTATAATGCATTGCATGGTTGGGGTCATCCCCTGAGTTCTGGTCCGAAAAAAAGCCAAATTGATTAAATAAGAGTTATATTCAACCAACGAAGTAAAAAGACAAAAAAACTCAATAAACTTTTACTGTTAAAAATTTTCGAATAATAAATATTTAATAAGAATTAACATAATTAACATAGACTAACATAGATGTTTATTATAACAAATAATAAATTTCTTATATAAAAATTATATTCTAGACTTTTGTATTAATTGTCAACACTCAACTGTAATCATTGAATTATACTTTATTGAAACCTTATTATTCCCTTGATTTTTCTAGATTTCTTTCCAACTCTATATGTCCCAGTATGACACTTGGGCAATGAAAACGACGAGAGCAAATTAAATTAATCTCACTTTCCAGCGGGTGATTTTATTTCATTTTGCATCATACATATGTCTTCAACTTGAAATATGCCTGCCAAAATTTTTTCCCTTCAATCCTGTTAAAATCACAGCTTGAAACTAGATAAATACCATGTTGCAGTGATATTTTATTTATTTCAGCTTTTTTTCCTCCTTTTACTTTACAGACATAAGAAGAATGCCAATGAATTATTAAGAACGTAGTAAAAGTAAATTAATGTGATAAATTATATGTTTGTGCAAAACGCATCATGTGAAGTTAAATCTAGTAAGACATGTTAAAAGAAAATGAAATGTGAAATGAAAATAACATTAGTGAGACCAGTGCAAACTCTCTTAACATAAATTGAACGTTTGCTTTTAAACAATAAGGAGAAGAAGAAGAAGAAAAAATACTGATTCCTTTTTTGAGACAGCAGGAGCTTAACAAACAATTATGCCGCTTTATTTGGTATCAAATAAAATAGTTATTCTCTTTTGAAATCTCTTTAAGAATTACAAGCAAATAAATATATTTTGTTTGATTTAACTGACATGAGCAACAGCAGGGAGGCACCACCTTGACAGTGATAGGTCTCTTGATTTTCCTTTTTTTTGTTTGTTTTGTTTTGCTCTTGTTGCTTTTCTGTCCTTTATTCTACTTATTTAACACTGTTGACTGATTTAACAATTTTTATACCACAAATAACAGCAACATGAGAATTAGAGTTTAACTTTGCTAGCACGACAGGAAACCTTTTCAAGTTCTGTTCTTTAAGTTTATTCCATTGTCCATTCAATGTATGTAGTAAAATGATTATTACTCTTGTGCTCAATGCTGTCTCAACTTTGCATTGTGCTTCGTAAGAAATTTTGTAAGTGCTAGGGGGCAGTATACGCGTTGGCTGAAGAGAAGTTGTTTAAAAATTCTGTGAAATCTGCAAATTGCCGTGTCATTATTTGTTAGTATGAAGAATGTGAAATAATCCCCCAAATACTCGATTGCCACCCGTTGACATTATGCGATTTGACATCTTTTGAAATCATTTTCAGGCGGCATTTAATTCAACGCATTAATGAAGATGGGTGTTACTGTGTGCTGAGTTTAACATATTCTTAAGTTGGCAGTGCTTATTATGTCTGTATTTAGCTCGTACATGGTGTCAAAACTCGTAATTGACAGCGCAAAATTATTTTCGAAAATTAATTCAGAAAATATTCGTTCATGTAATTTTTAAATTGGGTTGTACTGGCCATTCACCACTGCTAAATGCGCATAATTCTTAAACAATTTTTTTGTTGCGTAAATTGTTATTCCTTTTATAAAGGAAAGTATTTTCCCAGCCTTTTTTAAAAAGGATTTAATATTCATATAACAAAGCTTACAATTACATTTAATTCACTTAGGTTTTGGACTGTAACTCTGATCAAAGCTTTGTTTAGTTTAGTTAATGTAGACCGATGTTTTAATCCCTTTTCCCGCTATTTTGTCCACTATGATTGTAGGCAAACCAATTTGTTATTTACGATAAACTTTTCTTTCATTGAGTTACGTATCTTCTCTTAATTTTAATGATTTCGGATTGGCGACTGGTAACTGTCTAGTATTTGTCCCAAGCTTATATACCCCACGCCATTCACACAGAACAAATTTCTTTCCGTAGTCACAAGTCCTATACTAGTCAGTGTTTTAGTCTCTTTCAAGCACAGGCTACAACTATAGCGGATGAAGCTTAAGTGGTTATTCAACATCTATTATATTCGATCATTTTATTGGTCTCCTGCCAATCGGCTCTTGGAAGACCATTGCAACCCGACTACATGCAGTAGCTTCTCTCCATTTTTTCACTATTATTGAGCTTACCCACAGTAAGACTTAGGCCATTTCCCAGTGCTACTCTGAGTTCTGGTTCACCAAAATTCACAGCGCATCCCCGTCTTCCTTACTCGGTCTGCTGCTTCATTCCCAGCTGTGCTTATGTGCCGGTTAACTCACGTCAATATTACCTTATTAGTCAAAGCATGTTTGTTAAGCTTTAGAATATTTTCCATTTGAAGTATATGTTCACTTGACTTTCCAGTAGGAGTGTTGGATACACATGCAGGGTAAAAAAAGATGTATTTCCAAACGCAGACAACAAGACAGTTTCAGGCAAATTTTTAATATAAAATTTCCTAAATGTGCAAAACTGGGCTCACTAATATAATACACAGCAACAACAACCTATGACCGATGTTCATATTTCCCTGCGTACGGCTAAAAAATATCCTAGTATTTAACAAAATTTCTAAAAAATTATAATGTATTGGGGGTTGTGGAACGGGCTATTATCTATTATCAAATATAGTTAGAAATATTTTTTGCTCGGACCAGCATTCAAAAGATGTCCACTACTCATGCAATGCATTGATTCAAAACTCGGAAATCAGGTAATAGGGAGCAGGGAAGAGGGAGTACTGTTTGCGGACATTCGATTTGGACTTTCCTACCTACATTGAAAGTGATGGAAAAGGGGGAGGGAGTTTATTCTATATACGGACTATTTTGCCGAGGCGATTAAGAGGAACAAGTTCCCTAACTTCATTAGAGTACTTACCGTTGTATTAACGATAAAACAGTAAAATACAACCCACATTATGTCCACGCTCTAAAGAATCAATGGCTTTGGACAACCTTTTGTCCTCATGTTAGCCCATCGAACATCACACTAAATTTTCATCCTAAAAACATCAAAAGCCTTTGAATTCGTAATACCGATACCCATACTGACAGGTACAGCACCATTTCCGAACATCGTAGTGGCTGCAGTAATGCAAACATAACCGCCGCACATTAAAGTGTTGAGAATGCGCCTACAACATTAACTCGTCGGCTTTCAAAAGAAATACCGGATGTTCGCCGGGAAGGTATACTACTTTGTTTTGCCCCCATTTTGGTAAACATTACTCTTGTTATATTTGGGTGTTGTGAAGTAGACATGTGCCAAACTTATTATGGAAAAATATTCGACAAACCAACGTGTTTTCGTGTTTTAATCGTTAAAACAGGTCGGATATGACAACCCCGATTTTTATAAAAAAATTCATACTAAATGACGAGGCACATTTTCATTTGAATTTATATGTGAATAAACAGAATAGTCGGTTTTCGTGAAAAGTGACAGTCTAGTGTGCAATTTGGTCATGATAAATCATTGGACCTTATTTCTTTGAAAATGAAAACGGTTTAACGGTAGCTGTGAATGGGGAGCTGTATCGCGATATGATTGAAAACTTTTTAACGCCAAATCGCATACAGGCAGGATTAGAATGGAATTACTGCAAGACTTCTTTGCAGGATAAGTTATTTAAAGAAATGATGATGATGATTGGACTCCACGGTCTCCTAATTTGGCTGCTCCGGACTATTTTTTGTGGGAATATCTGAGAAACAACGTTTATGCAAGCAAAACAGAAACGCTTGAGCAACTCAAACAAAATATTTATGATTAAATGCCGCGTGAAATGTGTGTGAATGTAATGAAAAATGTGCTCAAAAGGTCTCGCATTTGTGAGGCTAACAGAGGCGAACATTTATCTGATACATAATTGCCGACTTTAAATAAAAACAACGAATTTTTCAAAAAATTATCTTCAGTGATGAGGAGACTCGTTTTCAACTAGACTTTAACAAATAAAATTGTCTTATATGAGGCTCACAGAAACGACAAAACGTTTTCAACAATTTTTGTGACCACAATTGGCTGATGTTAGCATCAGTAACCTTTGGTTTCAGTTAGACGGCGCTACAAGCCGAAAGAGAAATTTCCTGATCACAAGATTTTTCGATTTATATAGGATTGAAAGTTTGGCAAAGGGTAGGAGAAAGAACTAAGTAATGCGATACCCCTCAAATAATCCTGAACACGTTTGAAAGTCTCATCTATAACAACTCGTAGTGCATTCTTGCTCTCCCGAGTAGTAGCAAAAACTTAAGAGTTCCTGGTAGAGATTTATAATTAGTATTGTTACGTTTATACCTTTTATAAACGTTTTGCTGTGAGTTCTTTATTGCAAAATAAATAATACTAGTTTTTAGAATTTTTAAATTAATAACAATTTTATTTTCTTTAACTACACAAAGTTGACACAGAACAATTTACTTAAAAATGCACGTCTTTACTCGATGAGGTTTAATTTTACACTGATGGACTATCCACTCAAACGCTTCCCTATTTATACTTGTCCAATTAGAATCTAGAAGATTTAAGAATCTTTTACTCCCTTTGTGTGCATTTTGTTGTTGTATGTTGTTTATTCGATGTGTAGGCGCCTGTATGTCTGTTGTTTTTGCTTTTATGCTGATAAGGTTTCTGCTTGGGATTTATTTCGATACCTTTGTTGTTGCGTTTGTAAAAAAGGGTTTCTTAGAAAATCACACAGATGGTAAACAACATGTTGTTGTTGAAAAATTAGTTTTGGTCTTGCGCGTTTAGCTGATAAACAGCATATCAAATTGCAGTTGTGTGTGTGTACAAACTTTTACGCAGTTTGTAACTAGTAGTTCGCTTTAGTGCTTAATTATTTTATTTTAAAACCTAAGCAAGATACATTCGTAATGGTATATTGGCGCACGAATATCTCGCCCTTTTGCGTAGCGAATCGTACCTGCGTTTTTGTTTCTAAGCCAAATACTGAATGCTCTCTCTCTCTCTCTATTTCTCTCTCTTGATCTGATCGACTGACCGTTAGAAATATTAATTTTGAGATGAAAATCCGTAACCAACTACAAATTTATGTGCAAAATCACAATAGCCTGTAATGACCTATTTTTGATTTTCTCTGATTTTTAGCTGGTATATTTATATTTTATAAGTAATTTCGTTCAAATATATTCAGCACTTTCATATGCACTGGACTACATTCTATATTTCATTATTTTTTAGTAATAAATATTTTATGACAGCATTGGGAAATGTTTTTTCTTTCTAATAAGCTTTTTTAGGACATTTTATAGACACTTTGGAGTCCCAAAAACAAATTTTACGTTTGTTCATAAAAAAACTGAATGTTGCATTTTGTTACTTGTATACTTCCATTGCACAGATATAAGATGATTAAGGTGGTATGTAGCGTGATTTGAGCTGTTACGACTGGATTACTCATATTTTGCGCACATACGTTTATACAGACTAAAGATATTTATAAATGTCTAAATCTGTTGCCATAAAATTTTATAAGTTAAACAATAAACATTTTGTTACGGGTCGCACGTGTTAACTTTTGTTGGTATTGTTTGCTTAGAGCAATTAAATCTTAATATATCTTATCTAAAGCAATTTTGCTTATATATAGTAAATTCGACTAAATGTATCTTTTCATGCTTATCTAGAAAAAAGAAATGCTACAAAAGATAAATGAAATTTTCTAAAACTGTCTAGATAATGTCAGCAAATCTTATTGTTTTTAAGCCTGCACAAAACCAGAAAACAATTAAGCAAATATTACGTCAACTATGAAATGATACATGTTTTTGACATTTAAATTTATGTTTAAAATCAACAGCAATATTAACTCTTATTTATTTTTTAGACTGTCTTGAAATTAAAAAACAATACAATACAAAAAATGTCTGACCGCTGTCTACCCTAATCATTCTGAAGAAATTAAAACACAAAATATAAAAAGAAATTGAAAAGGAATAATTTTTCAAGTATTATTTTATTGTTTGGTCTTTTATAATAAGTGCATCTTAAAGTTAATTTTGGTTTATTAATATATTTTTATTATTGTTTGATAAACCTAAAGGCTTTTACCTGTAATATTTTTATTTAGAAGGTGATAAGGGAAAACTGGATTGCGGTTTAGCCTTGTAAAACCTGCTGAAATTATCCCAAATGAGTTAAAAATTTATCTTCTTTTTATTTTTTTTTTTATAAAATCTAACCGCAAAAGTTTAATCTTTGGAGATGTTATGCAAGAAGTGTTTTCTTTTATTTTTTTTTTATTCAGTTAAAAATGGGCGATTGAAATATATAACAGATAATATTCACATGACCAAGGTATATAAAAGCACAATTTAAAATGAATTACAAATACTAACGAATCTATAAGCATTCTCAATGATGTATGATTATCTGTGATTTATAGCACAAAAATATTTAAAACCTACAATAGTACCAAATCTGCAATATTATTAAAGCTAAGGATATAATAACTAAATCTGAAGTTGCTTTTATTAGTTGTAATTTTAAGGCTAAGGAAGGCTGGCCACTTAACTGCTGATTGTCGTAAAATTATGCGATCGGGAAATTTGGTTTGCAATAAATTGACCGTTTCACTGGCTGTATGACATGTGGAACCATCATGTTGAAACCACATGCCAGTGATATCCACGTCGTCAATAGTAGGCCAAAATTGAGTTGTTAGCATTTCACGCCTCCAGACCATATAGCACACCATACAGTGATACGGTTAGCATGCAAAGGCTAACCGTAAATGCTTTAGCATTTATATAACATGGTCCAATAAACTGACGAAGAGAAGTTAAATTCAAAGAATCTACAACACCTGAATATACTGATGGTCGAACATTACTTGGTAATACAGAAATGAAAATTTATAAACATCTTTAGAAGATGTTATCGAAGAAGGTTTTGAATTATTAGATCATCCAAGAAAGTATAAAAAAGAGATATGATTTATATAAGAATATTATTTTTTATTTTTATTAATATTTTCCATAATATAACAAAATTTAATTATTATCTTTATATTTCTTAGTAGTTAATTATTAAGCACTAGGTCATTATTTAATAAAAAATTTTTTTTATTAAAAATTTTTTTCAATTTTGATTAATTATTTATTCATTATTTTTGTTTATCCTGATGATGCCATCCAATAGTTTGGCGAAATTTTGAAATAATAAAAAATAAAGTTTTAAAAAATTTTTTATCAAATAATGACCTAGTGCTTAATAATTAACTACTAAAAAATATCAAAAAAGGTCGAATAACTATAATTATTATATATTTTTATATATATATAATTCTACTGTACGTGTGATGTGACTAAGCTGGACGGATTTGCATAAATTTTTTTGCATGCATTTAGATGGCGCCCCGGGTGGTTTAGATTTAGAACTCGGTCCAATTGGACAAAGGGTCGTTGTACCTCCTACACAAACCACAAATTAAAAATCTATTATTTCTGCTCATGATAACGTTATTTGAAAAAAATTTGGTACATCGGTGTGGTATGCATTTTTTAAGTGCTGCTGCAAATATGGGCGGGATTGTACAAAGGGGCGTGGTACCTGCCATACAAAGCACAAATTAAGAATCTAATATTTTTGCTCCTGCTAACGGTATTTAAACAGAATTTGGTATTTCGGTTGAGTAAACATATTTTAAGTTCTGCTGCAAATATAGGCGGGATTTGATAAAGACGCGTAGTACCTCCCATTCAAATCTTCTTTATGTATATAATTCTACTGTAGGTGTGTATGTCACTAAATAAATTCGTTTTGCATGCGTTTGGGTGCCACCTTGGATGGTTTACATTCACAAACCAGCCCGGCAGATGGCATTGCAGTCGGTATCCAGGTTATTCAACTACACTGCAACTACACGGCTGGATCGACTTGAATGAATTTTTATGTATTCATTCATTCAATGCATTTAATTTTTGTGTGGGCTGTGTTTTGATATTATATAGTATCGCATTTACGTAAATATTCAGCGTTGCTTACACGCACGCCATAAATTCGTCGCCAGCCGCCAACTGCCTCCCATGTGCATTGGCGGATGACGGTGAAAGGCACAAAGTAACATGGACTCGATTACTGCCGCCGTTAAAACAGTCGCATTGGGTATCGAGCTTATTTGTTTGCGTTTCTTCTTTGCGATCTCACAAATTCATTCTCAATGGGTCAGCTAGCAAAATATGTATGTTTAATTTTCTTCATATTATTTTACATACTTATTAAAAAGATGAAAAATAGCAGTTCATATAAAAGTTTGGAAAATGAGGGGAAGCAATTAAGATGTGTTGGCAAATACCATTTAGCAATTTATTTTCAGAAAAGAAGCCCACTTGGTGGCGACACGGCCACAAGGAGCCCGGACGTTCGTTTATTTTCATGCGAATAGTTGGAATTCAATGTGTGCTATGTTTTGATTTATTTATTAAATTTAAATTTAAAATTTATGTTCACATAAAATTTATTGAAAATGGGTTTTAAGCCCAAATAAAATATTTTTTTTTACAATTAAAAATGTAAAACTTAAACAATTCTAAAAATAGATGTCGTAGACCTTAGTAAAATCTGAATCTGGCCGCTGCTTTATTTGCTATACACGTCTGACATGCCAACGACTGACAGCATTCATACTTCAACTTTCGCAGACGACACAGCCTTTCTTAGTGTTCATGAAAGTCCTCAAGAGGCCTCTCGAATACTACAAGACCACTTGTACAAATTGGAACGGTGGCTCAAGAAATGGCGAATAAAGGTTAATGAGCAAAAATGCAGCCATATAACGTTCACCCTACGCAGAGAAACTTGCGCACCTATTACGATAAACGGCAAAATAATTCAACAACTAACCAACGTCAAATACCTTGGCATACACCTTGATAGGCGACTAACTTGGAAAAGTCATATAGAAGCAAAATTAATTCAAATGAAGATGAAAGCGATACAGATCAATTGGCTTATTGGCAGAAACTCCACATTAAGCTTGGATTGTAAACTCCTGCTGTACAATGCAATACTGAAGCCCATCTGGAGCTACGGTATCCAGCTATGGGGCGCTGCCTCAGCCTCAAACGTAGAAAAAATTCAAAGGCGACAGAATAAGATCCTACGTATGATAACAGATGCTCCTTGGTATATCAAAAATTCGAACATACACAAAGATTTAGAAGTGCCTACTGTCAAAGCAGAGATTAGTAAATACGCTTCTACGTATTTAACAAAGCTCGCAGTCCACCCGAACCCATTAGCCCGCAACATCCTGTATGACCATGGTTACACTCGACTGAAGAGGAGGAATATATGTGTTCTTAGCCGAACACAAGACAACTGATCACCAAACTGCAAATAATCATGCAAAATTAAAATCTTGCCTAGCATTGGCTGGACAAGATTCGATTTATTTTCATTTTTAGCTTTAAGATTTGAAAACTTATTGTTAGTTCAAAATAATGAAGATACAATAAATAAACAATAATAGTAGAAAAAAAAAATTATGGAATTTATTAAATGTTTATTTCAAGTCAAAAGAAAATTAAAAAAGAATAATAAAATGTTTTAAGAACAAATTTTTCAAAAAATTGCAACTAGCAGAGCAAGGTTTCGATCCTCGGACCTCTGGGTTATGGGCCCAGCACGCTTCCACTGCGCCACTCTGCTTATTAACGCTATGATGCCAAAGATGTGTTATCAATGCTTGTACATTAATACAGACACATAGTAGAGTTGTTTTATGTAACTAAGTGGTTATAAACTCTACTATTGATTACAACACAAATGCAGATTTAAAAAACAGGAAATAATGCGTTTAAATAATGCATGAAATAATATGGCGGATATAAGAAAAATATATTATGAAAATATTTAAAACCATTCTATTATACAAAATAGCATTGTTATTTTTTAGTCATAATTTTGTGAAATTAAATATGTTTTTAAATTATATTTATTTTACATTTATTTATTTATTTATTTATTGAGTCAATGGATTCAAGATCCTTGCAGACATTAAAACAGTAGATAATAATAGTACATAATTTAAATTTAGTTTTCCAAATATAAAATTAGATAACATTCAAAACCATCAGCATTTAAAGAAAAATCAAAATGCTTATTAAATTAATTAAATTCAGTACAAATTCTCAAAATCGACTCCAAATTAGCATAATTTGATCTAAATACTTTAGTTACCGGTGGATTAATATAGCAGGTGGGCCGAAATAGGACATTAAATGTAATATTGCTAATTAAAAATCTGAACAGACATTCCGTTTTATAAAATTTAAAACAAAATTAACATTTAACATTACTGTCCGTCTTTTTAAAGCTGGCAGCTTTATTACAGTAAGTCTATTAATGCAAGATGGTAGAATGAAGGCATTCCATTTTAAGCCTCGACATGAAACGATAGCCCGAAAAGAGTTAACAAAAAAAATCAGCAAACATTCGTCGAAGAGTTTTTACTCTTGTGTTAGATGTTAAAATGTAGAGGTAACAACTACAAAAACTAGTGGCAATATATGAAATATAATAAGACATATATGAGAAGAATAATCAGAATGACGGCATATATGCTGATATAGATGATATTTTTCGACTAGGCCGATTTAAGGAAATTTCTAAGTACAAGACGAAAGATATAAAATAATATGAAAGTATCTAACGAATCAATTTATTTTTTGAAATATATATTAAATACAAAAACTCTATGTTGTATATATGTTGAATAAAAATTAAATATTTAAAAGGTTTAATGGTACACCACACAGGTATTTTTTTTTTGGTTAGAGCACAGAAAGCTTACTTTAGGCACTTAAATGCATATTTGCTTGCGCTTCGTTGCCAACACTGTTGAGTTGTGTAGAAGTGATTAACCTGCCAGGGTCTTCCAGACAAATGACTACTGCTGTATTCGCTATCGAAAGAAATATAGATAACAGCATTATGAATGAGAATATCCCGTTACTCCAAGACGTGGTTTTGATTAAGTTTAAGTTTATTTTTTTAAGTCTATGAATTTATAATTCTTACAGACTATTAGTACATATATATATATATATATATATATATATATATATATATATATATATATATATATATATATATATATATATAAAACTAATAAAAGAGAAAAAAAATATGACAAATATATGCAATTATTTAATGAGAACAAAATATTACGTTTTATCAGATTTTCATTTAAGGTGTAATCAATACAATAGTATAATTTATTAAAGTGTTTACAACATCTAATGAAAATATCAGGGTTTGCATAGTTCGTTCTAAAATATTGAATATCCAATGGAAAAAAGTATCGAGTAGGTCGCCGCGGAACACGAAAAGATATATTTTCAATTAAGGAGTTAGAGGAGGTATTACCATTAATTGTATTTAAGATGAACTTGGCATTAAGCATAGTTCTGCGACTTTTTAGAGATGGTAACTTGATAAGAGTAAGCCTAGATGGTAAACATAGCGGGTTCTATTTTAGTCTACGTAAACAAAATATAGGAAATTGTTTTTGCACAGATTCAATTGCGTTACTGTAAGTTTTGTACTGTGGATCCCATATAATTGACCCATATTTCAAAACTGGACGAACTAGTGACATAAATAGATATTTTGGCCAACGTTTAATGAAACCAAGCTGACACCTTGCCTTGCTCACAATATGTTGAATGAAATTTCACTTATAGTTAAGTATAATTCCAAGATCTATCATACTGCAAACATTTTCCAGTTCATTGCCATCCAAAAAGTATCTAACATTTAAATGGTTCCTGCGGAAGGCGCACATATATTTATATTTATGGAAGTTCAATTTCATTAAGTTCAATTTACATCAGGAGTATAAAGACTTTAAATCTGCCTGTAGTAGCATGTGATCATCATATTTATTACAAGCAAAAAAATATTTTAACATCATCTGCATACATTCGTATAAAAGAATTTTTGATGACACCAGGTAAGTCATTGAGAAATAATGAAAAAAGAAGGGGTCCAAGATGGCTCCCTTGAGGAACACCAGATGAAACGGAGATTTTTTTGTATGCAACATTCTGTTTCCTGTTCCATCTTAAACAATATTGTGTGAATCCCATTTAATGTAGTTTCCTGATAAGTAGTCCATGGTAAATCTTATCAAATGCCTTGTTAAAATCTGTATAAACAACGTCAGTTTGCATTTTATTGACAAAACCACGATTAACCAAAGTTGTGAGTTAGAAAAGATTAGTAACAGAAGAACAGCCTCTACGAAAGCCATGTTGACTAGCCGATAATATTGAAGACACTTGATGGCACAAATGATCCGTAATTAATTTTTCAAATATTTTAAGTATTACACTCAGTTTAGCAATTCCTCTGTAATTTCTAATATCATTTTTTCTAATGTAGTATTTTTTTTTTAATTAATATAAATGGAATTGTAAGACGCACATAAGGTGTTTCCATATACTCCCTAAAAAACTTTAAATTAACCCATGACTATTTAATGTATATATTGTAAGGTTAACGTCAGCACTTACCCGCGTGGTCTTAATATGACGGTGGTCTTACCATTGGGTGGGAAAAAGGTCCACCTGCATCCTAAGACGCATACACGCCTTAGTCGCAGTTTTCGAGTGCACGGTAGCCCCTACTCCTTGTTGAAAAGCTGTCCTGTTGCATGCGCAAGCTTAACATTGGATGTTAAAACTGCGTTAACATCTATGCGAAACTTTTTTCAAGGATGGATTAAACAGCAGCCACCACGTTGCTCCTCAACTAATGACCAGAACAGGAACATAGCCCTGAGTGAACTGGTTCCCTTGGTACCAGTATATGTCTATTAAGTTCACTAGTCGAACTTCGAGAGCCCTGTGTCTCTTTCAGCTTCGGCCTTCTGCCGAAGGCACTTGATAAGATGGGAAGAGATCCATCAAGACTGCATGCCCCCGGAAGGGACGTGACTATGAAATGTTTTATCGAATTAAATTTGTTTTTGAAGAACAAATTTTACAGATGTTTCCCCTGCAAAGCATATAAATGGGGAAAAGATACATCTGGGCTGCATGCCACCCGTTGGGGGGCGGGGGATTTTGAGCATAGAATGTTGTATCGAATTAGTTTTTTTTTAAGAATCAAGTTTATAGATTTTTTCAATTAAATATCTCTTGTTTAAAACTCGATAATCGCCTGTGACACAGTTTCAAAGTCTAATCTTACTTTGTGATAATAATTAATTTTGTTTACTAATACTTTATGTAATTAAATTATTTCCCGAACAGATAAAACGGTCATATTGTATTAACTCAATTAACATAAAATATTATAAAATCAATGAAGCATTCATGATCTATGGGCATCATTATGTGTGTGATTTTTGTATTCAGTTAAATATCGACTCTACTATACTCCTAATTGAAACTAAAATTCCCTCAAAAAATGTTCACATTTGGCAAGTTTATAAATCGGATATTAAACTGTCACAAAAAGAACTTTGATTTTCATACGCATCCTCATACACACAACATATACACAGATGACATTAATATTCTTAGGCAACGGACCATAATTAATACATCGACCGTTAATAATTATTCTGGCAACATCAAAAGAACACACAGAGTAGAAATTTGTATACACATGTATGTACATAAATTATTTTCCAAAAAATCATCACTCAAAAATTTATATTATAATGTAAGATGTGAGTAACAAAAATGGTAGACAAAAACTGAAAGTTTGATACCCTATAGATTTGTTTATGCGGCCAGGTGAAAAAATTAATATGAGAATATTTGTAGAGTTAAAGTTATAAACTTTTCTGGGACCTCTTTACTTCTTGACTGTAAAAAACATAGCATAGTTTGCATTCAGTGAACCTAATTACATACATATATATGTATGTGCACTATATCAGAGTAAAAGGTTTAGAACAGCACAATATGCAAATTAAAAGACATAAATAACACACACATTTATATCCTTTATTTCGGTTATCTTTTTTCAGTGATAATTTTTCATATGTGTCACACAAAAATATTCATACAATTATGCATGTGATAAACTTTTTGTGATACGGTATTTATATTTGACTGTGGTCCAGGGGATAAACGAAACAAAAAATGTGATGACAGTTTAAATTGAAAACGACAGACGATAAACACATACATAAATAAATACAGAAACATACACGCAAACACGCCAAATAAACTTAATGATAAATAAGAAAAACAAAACAAAAATATTGAAAAAATAATTTTCCGATTTTTAACATTCACAATATTGTGGACAACATCAAGAGTTCTGAATTTTTAAGCAAATCATCATCAACGCCATGTTTATCGTCCATAAAAGGGAAACAAAGCGGCACAAAATTTATATGAGTGTGTGCCAACATGCTACAAGCAAAGATGTCGACGACCACTTTTTACACATATAAAATAACAGGCACACACAAATAGAGCAGCCGATATAAAAAAAGACATTAATAACAAATGACAACTGAATAATTTTAAAAATTGCGTATGTCATATTTCAAGCGTTAAATATCAACAATCAACAATTTTAATAGCAAACAGCAAATGTCAAATAAGAGACAATCACGAGTATGACAAAAGCAAACAACCAACAACGTCAACAACAAATAATTTTGTTTTTGGGGGAAGGGGAGATTTTTATTTTTCAACCTTTTTTTTTTTTTGATTTTCAGAGATTTTACGCATCTAGGAAAAGAATATATTAGCCCCAAAAACTAAACAGAACAGAACCGCAAATAAAAATTTGCAACTTGTCTCAGTGTATAAGGGATCATGTATTTGTGTGTGCGTGAACGCGGCAAAATCATAAAATACCAAAGTAAAAAGATTGCTTGCATTGTGATGTTGATATTAAAGGCACTGATGTGCGAGATATTTATCTTTATAAACAGTGACAACTGAGTAAAACAGCAGCAGCATTGACGGCATTTTACTTAAACTATTGTACAAACTTATTGCACAGTGAGGCAATTTTGTAATAAAATCAGCAAAATGTGAGTGCAAGCTCGACAAAAAGCGGGAAAAAATTAACAAAACTATATAACTGAACAACAAGAATTAATAATTTATCAAATTGTAAATAGGAGGTATTATGATGTTACGTTACGTTACATTGATCTACGTTAAATAAGGTAACTAGCTATGATTTAAAGAAACTTTGTTTCTTCTTAAGACTTTAAGAAGCTAATCACAAGAATCACATGTAAAACGCAATAGTGGTTCACGATTACCTATATCTTCCTAATATCTTAATGCCAGGTTGGCATCAGCAACTTTTTTTACAATTAGTTTCTATAGCTATTGTAAACGTCAAAACAAATTCTCGAAATATCCTAAACAAAATACCTCCTTTTAAGGATTAATCCCTTAATTTGGCAACATCTGGTTGCTTATATGAAAGTAAATTAATCGTTGCATTCGAATGTTAAACTATTTTAAGATAACACCGAAAGTATATTTTCTTATTCTTTGAAAGCTCCTTCTCTGAAAAACTTATATCACCGACAACTAAAATTTAATTTAAAAATGGTTTTATTTTAAAGAAATTAAAGCAAATATTACTGCAAAGAAAAATAATGAAAGTATAACGAAAGAAATACAAAGAAACCTGCTTAAAAAGAAACCAGAAGCGCAAAGGATCAGTGAATCAGAAGAATGTTCTGCTGTGGACTTTTATATTTAAATTAGTTTCAAGAATTTATATCATGATACTAGTTATATATTTGCTGCATTAAAGATAAGGTTCTTAAATAATGTCAATGGCTGCAGCCATTTCAATGTTTTCGATTGTTCCAAAATGAGTACCCCTTGAGATGGTTTTTCAACTTCGGAAGGAACAAAAATCACATGGACTTAAGTCAGGGAAATATGGAAGCTGAGGAGCCACAGGAATGTTTTAGTAGGCCAACAATTCGTTTATTGAAATTCCTGTGTGACAAGAAGCGTTATCGTGATGCAACACCCAGTTGTTTTAGATGTTTGATCTCACGCAAATGACCCTTTTTCGAAGTCTTTCTTACACGGTAAGAGTGTTGATTGACTGTTTGGCCTTGAAGTACATTCTCTTTGTGAACGATTCCGTAGATATCAAAAAAATAACTCAGAATGCATTTGATCTTTAACTTTGCCATGCTTGTTTTTTTGGGCTTGGGTCGTACTCAAACACCCAAGGCTCGTCCTCAGTAATGACACGTTTCATGATGCAACACCCAGTTGTTCTAGATGTTTGATCTCACGCAAATGTTCCTTTTCCGAAGTCTTTTATGGTAAAAGTATTGCTTGACTGTTTGGCCTTGAACTACATTCTCTTTGTGAACGATTCCGTAGATATCGAAAAAATAACTCAGAATGCATTTGATCTTTGATTTTGCCATCCTTGTTTTTTTAGGCTTTGGAGAAGTTAAAGTGTTCCACTCCATGCCACGCTTGGTTTCTGGGTCGTAATAGAACAGCCAAGGCTTGTCCTCAGTAATGGATGTCGTTTTCAATCAAACGCAAAAAATCAAAGCACCTTTCCTTCCTGACGTTCTTTTGCTCGTGCGAACAGTTTTTTGGAGCCATTTTTGATCAATTTTTTCTTATTCCCAATTCATTGGTCAAATTCTAATGAACGGTGGTTTGAGTCAAATTAAACTCTTCTCCGATCATTCTGATTGTTAACAGACGATCTGAATACACAAAATCAGAGATTCTGTCGACAAATTCATGTATTTTTAAAGATGAAGGCTTTCCGCTTCGTGTAGGATCTTCAATCAATTTTCTTTCATCGGAAGATGCATTAAGCCACCGAAAAACCTGGGCTGTTGACAAAAAACAAAACACCAACTTTGTAGGCCTGCTGAAATTTATCAAAAGTTACCATTGCACTGTGCCCAAACCTGAAGCAAAACCTGATCATTTGAAACTGATGTGATTCATTTTTAGAACACAACAGAAAAAATTGTTTAAAAAAAAATTGCTCCTCTAAGTTCAGCGCTTCCAATGTTGCCAGATTGAATGTTACGTCGCCAGTCTCATTATTTAATTTACAAACCTCATATGTATATCAATTATGTCTGTTGTTTCTAATAATAATTCGGCCTTCTGTTAGGTACACCTAATAGCTCCAGTTTGAATATTGACTTCACTTTGTGAAATTTGAGCGTTGCACTATGGTGCCAATGATCAGTTTTTGAGGCAATAAATCACAGGAAACAGCTAGAGTTTTAAAATTTCGTACAGATGATTACAATGTGTTTTTAAGTTTCTAATAAAAAATTCAAGTCAAACCGGCAGTGCCACGCCCATTTGCAGTAGGTGGCTTAGAATCAATCGTGAATCAATCTAAAAATAGAAAATTTAATTAATACGTACAAAATATTGTCTTTTGTAATAAATTCTTACTTTACAATTTTCTGTTTCAACAACTTCTAATTCGAAATTAAAATGAAATGAATCCTCTTCGTCCTCTTCAGAATCTGAAATATCTTTATTTATAGCTGCACTTGAAGTACTTGGCAGTTGATACTCAGGGATTTAAGGAATCTTTAGAAGAGAAATAACTTCTCTTGAAAGCTGCAAACTTCCCCTTTTTGAAAGACGATTTTTCAGATATATACTTGATAATAAGGGCTCGGAAGAATCGAGGGCCCTGTTAAAAACGTCCATTATATTATGCTCCTTAGAATCCTTTCGTGCATGCTCCAAGCGGTCCTTTTTATAAAATTTATTTTTCGCCTCAGAAGCATTTTCACCAGCACATCCAAGATGTATGATTGACGCTTGTAATATTTGATAATTATGTGCCAAAATTTTATGTAAGGTCGCTGACATTGGGTACCATTCATAATTTTTAAAATATATATTTGCAGTCTCACTTCAAAATTTTTTCAAGTGGTCGACACTTATTTCAAATTCAGAGTTAATTGCGATAAGAATTATATGCAAATGTTTTAAAAGTTCGATATTAATGTAGGTTATAGAAGAAAATAATTCCGGATTAGAAAATGCTTTTCGTGCCGTATCGCGTTGTATAAATTTGATAGGAATGGACTAAGATAGATGGATGACGAAATTTTGCAATATTTGGCTAGGTTAACCCTTGAGGTTGCATCAGTTTTGGCAGATCTGTTAAAGGATTCTTGCAGGAGAAATACCAAAAAAGGGGCAAAGGTAAAACAATAGGTAAAGAAAGATACTGATAAACTTTAATTGTTATTTTTATTCGACCTCTCTTTTTAAATAAATAATTATTAATGTTATTAGCGGTCTTTTTTAAATAAATTTAACACTATATTTTTTCAATAAAAAAATTTTTTTATAAAAAAAGTAATTTCTTGAAGAAGCTTTCCACAGGAAAGCGAAATATTGAAAAATTATAGTGTTAAATTTATTTAAAAAGACCGCTTCTAAGATTAATAATTATTGATACTGATAAACTGAATTGTATACCGGAAACGGTTTTGGATATTATCAAGTTTGGCCATATTATCAAGAGAAGCATATGGTAGATATCTCGTAAGGTAGAAAGCCATTAGGGACGTGCAAACTCATTACAAAGGCATACAAATCTTTGGGATTATATCTTAAGGCCAACTGAAATAAATTGTAAATTTTCCTAATAAATTGCAAATTGTTTATTTTCCGAATAAAAATTAATATATAAAAAAAAATAAAAATATATAATTAATAAATATAAATTATTCAAGGGTTTGGATTTTTTTTCTTTATGAAGCATCTTAAAAT
Source organism: Trichopoda pennipes (assembly GCA_030448955.1). Classification (NCBI taxonomy): domain Eukaryota; kingdom Metazoa; phylum Arthropoda; class Insecta; order Diptera; family Tachinidae; genus Trichopoda; species Trichopoda pennipes. Next base: position 7,514,992 of record JASKUP010000067.1, read on the forward strand.
ATCTTCATCAATTTTATATAACAAAGAAGGCATTTTTATCCAAGAAGTCATTTAGTTTTTCCGTTTTATTTTTCCGTTGAAAATTATTTTATTATTCTTAAATTATGCAAATATCCTTATATCACAACTTCACCATAATGGGATTTTGTTTGTTCCACTTTAAAAATTTCACCCCACTGTGTATACTATATCGAAACATAAGCCATAAATATTATAGAAAAAGTGACCAAAATATTAGGGCGGTAGTGAGAAGCAAAACAGCATAGGACCGACTAAAACTATGATTCTGAGAATGAAGGCTGCTTAATATAGCTGCTGTGTAGCTTTTTTTTTTTAAATCTAAATTGTCTTGTTCATAGTGATGTGGTTGTTTGGTTTGTTGTTGTTGCTGTCGCTGCTGATGAAGATGAAAAATCTACAACACATTGAGTGAGGACGCAACAACGCATAAATTTAATTTAATGTGACATTTTTACAAAATGCTCATTTCTCACATTTCATTTATTGTATGAATGAATGAATATGAAGAAAGAAACATATAAAGAAATAAATGTTGTCAATGTAGTTTAGAGTTTAAATATACATATAAAGTAGGGATATGCAAACATATAAAGTAGGAATATGTCTGTATGAATGAATAACTGAATATACGGATGGAGATTTAAATGAATAAAACGACGGCAACAAAACAAAAAAAACACAAAAACAATATTCATGCATCGCTGATAAAATGAAATGAAATGAATGTCGAAAAATAAAAAGCCATAAGAAATATTTTGCCTTAAATTAGCCTCAATTAAATGTTAATGCATTTTGACATTTTTCCCTGTTAAGATACATATATATTTTTAAAATTTTTTCTTGATATTCCTTTTACGTATACATACTATACCAAACGATTGATGTTGTTATTGTTGCATTACATTACACATCCTTCGACATAAATATTATTTGTGTGTTACATTACATTGACTTTGAATTCTACCAGTTCTTAATATGGATGATGTTGTTTGATGATGTTGACAAGTTAACAACAGTTTCACATTTCCCATTATTTATGCTGAACTCTTGTAGTCACTGTGACGTAAATGTCGTAGTCATCGTCATCGCTGTTGTAGCTGTCTTCTTTGCCACCATCAATAACATTTTATTGTATTTGTCATATATTTTTGGTTAATAGTAAACAGATTGTCATTTTGTCAACGTAATTTTTTGATAGACATGAAATTTTTTCATTGTGTAAACTCGAGATTTATTCATGATTAGTCATCGTAGTGAAAATTTAAACGAAAGGTAATCAATTGTGGTTAATTAAAATGGACAGTTCATGTAAAAGCAATGATGTTTGGAATGAACCAGTTGTCTGCACAAAAAAAATAGTTAGAAAACGAATATTTAATAATTAACTAAAATATCTTATATGCAATCGCATACCTCTAAGTTTTATTTTAATAACAAAACTTTTAAAATATTTCAAAATTGTATAATTTTTCACATCCCGGTATTCTAATCCACATAAAGGTAAATGAATATTGATATTCATCGAAAACATAAAGAAGGAAATTAAAGCAAATGTTATATTTGATATCAAATAGAATTAAATTTAATACTGACAATATCATTATATTCTAGTATGTGTCGGCTTTCTTCAAGGATATGCATGACTTGAACTGAACTATCTAAAAACTTATATTCACATTGCAAGAGAGTATATTTCGTCACATCAAGAGGCGTTAAGATGTAAATCCTACAACACATAATACTAACAGCCCGGAAATTGGTAATTAATTAGGACTCTACCTTCGTTAGGCATGCATGATCCAATTGGTTCATATAAAACTATTATTTATATGTTTGCAATATAAAAATATGTTAATTGTTACACACTTAGTTTTTTATTTGTTGTGGTAGCAACTACTACTCAGGGTAGCATGAACTTTTAGTAATTTTTTGAAAGAGTAAGGGATAATGCTAGTTCTTTAATTGCGTCTCTTTTAAAGGATGACTAACACTGACCCGGAACATAAAGCCAAACGTTTGGCAGCTATATTTGTTGCCACAGAATATCACAGAATATACGTTACTATTCCAAATATATTCTTTGATCTCGAACGGTTAAAATGTTTTTAATAGAAGTCAACTTAAAATCTTCAAAGTCGGATGGAATTTCCGCACTAGTATGGAAACAGCGAAGGCTGCTAATGTATAGCCGATCCAGAAAAAGTGTGAGGCTAAGAGCCCTGAAAATTATTCTTCACTTCCTAAAGTGACGGAAAATAAGAATATTTTTCATCTTGTGAAGTGGCTGAAGTGCAATAGTTTACTTAGAGACAAAATGGTTTCGGTAAGGGGTGCTCTAAAGGTGACTTACTAGCTTTCCTTAAGGAACAATGGCGCATTCAAAGAAAATAAGGTGTTGGCTCTTAATAGAGTGTGGTATAATGCACTTATGTCAAAACAAGTTGCTTTTGGGGTCAATGATAATTTTTACAGATTTATATTGAGTTTTTTAAAAAATTGCACTTTTCATCAAACAAGTTCAACATTATTTCAGGAGTATCGCAAGGCTCCTGCGATCTATATCCTGCAGTATAGCTAATTTTTCTACATCAACTTTTTTGTCAAACTTTCAATCCTATATAACCTTTCCCCGACGACAGCAGTGTTCATTCAGTAATAGACCGAACCAGTTGAAGGTGGGTTCCAAAAGGCATGATATAAATGATACGCTCAATCACGATCTCGCAACAATCTCTAAATGGGGTCGTATGAATAGAGTCGATTTTAACTCCCGCAAGACTCAATGTTGCATACATCTGTTATTATGGGTGATATAAGTGGTAAGGAATCGGAAACTCTTGATATTGCTGGTATGAAAATATAGTATGATGTTCGATGGACTAAACACATTTTTCAGGTTTATAAAGAAACTTTCAAGTGCCTCGGTTTTCTAAAACTGTGTTAAAAGTACTTCACTCCAACCGATCTTCCTACTATTTATCACACCCATGTCTGTCCAAAAATAGAATACAACTCTTATATATAGAGCGGTCGCCCCAAAGACTATTTTCAAATTGCTCAACCGCGTACAAGGGAGGACCTTAGGGAACATTAGGGTATCCACCTCTATTGATTCTCTAGAGCATCGACGCAATGTGGGTTGTATTTTACTGTTTTATTGTTACTACAATGGTAAGCGCTCTAATGAAATTAGCGAACTTGTTCCCGTTACTCGCAAGTTTTTGCGTTTAACTCGATTTTCGATGAGAGCCAATCCAGTTTTGGTTGATTGGCCGGTAAATCGCACCATGCGTTAAAGTTAAATTCGTTTTTTAGCACAACAGCCATATGTGGAATAAACTCCCTCCAGAGGTCTTTCCTGTCACTTTCAATGTAGGAAAGTCCAATTCGAATATCCACAAACATATCTTCCTATTTCTTCCTCCCAGTAACCTAATTTTCTAGTTCAGGCACAATGCATTGCATGAGTAGGGGATATGCCCTGAGTGCTGGTAATAAAAAAAAACACTATAACAATATACTTCCTGTGATTTGGTGATAGTTAAATAGATGGCTAAATAGATAGATAGATAGATGGATAGATAGATAGATAGATAGATAGGTAGGCAGACTACTAAAAACTTTTGTACTCATTATTAACAATGCCAATCTTGATTTTCGCTGCCCTTGCTGGTATTAAACTGTTTTTAAATATCTTCTGTAGAAATAAAAGAATTAAGAAATTCGTAATAATAACCAGCAATATATTGGTAGTCGCATATATGAGGTCAGAAGCACGTATGGACTTTTTCGTACTTTACTATTAAAATATGTAATTAAAATTATGAAACGTAGTTTTTTCCACTCTATTTCATAAATACAGAGTGTGGAAAGGGAGCCTAAGCATTTTTTTTATTCGTCGATATACGTATTATTAACCTTATGGACTTGAGCCTTTCTTTCAAAGATGTCATACAAACGTAGAATATATTTTAAACGGCTACGAACTGGACAAACTAAATGTAGTTCTAGATCTTGGTATTATACTTGATGCTAAATTAAACTTTATTTCAGTATATTTCAGTATATATTAAATTAAACTATAACTTTATTGTACATTTTTATTAAAATTAGTGCTAATTATAATGTGTCAGTCTTGTACCGTCGTTTATGAGTATAACTTCTGTGTGCGCGAGTAGGGAAAATATTTTTTGTTGAAAGAATTGAAAAATAAAAAAGAAAACAGTTATTTATTCAAAGTTTCAATAAAAGAAATCGATCATAAAAAAAAACCAGTGGTGTGATGTTGAACAGAAAATATTTAATTTGAAGTCATTTTCTTTAAAGAACATAAATTAATAAAGAACTATAAACATAAAGCAGAACTTAAAAAACAGCGCCGTGCTTTTTGTTGACGGCGGTGTGTTCTGGGCGACCAAAGCTGGTGTTTACTCGTGAAAGTGGACCAATTGTGTTGAGACGAGTGCGGCTGATATAGATTTTGCGAAGACATTGTGTTAACATAAAATTTCGGTAATTCCGGCCATAAAGGCCAAAGCAGATGTAAAATTTAAAATAAAAACAGTCAAAAAAAAAAGGGGGAAAAAAAAAATTTTTTTTTTGTACTAAAAAATTATAAAACAAAAACATTAAAATAAGCAAGAAAAGCTGGGAGATACTCTTATGAGTACCTCAAAAGCAAAAAACTGTCAAGTAAGCACTAACGGCAGAAATGCTTATTTAACCCTAAGCGCTGAAGACGTAAGCGAAAACAACACAACGAAAAAAATTGATGATAGTCTGTATCTAACAGCAAAGCAACACTTTCGCGTTCGTACAAGTTCACTACCGCAAACCAGTGAATTATTATCGGTTCCAGTGCCACTCAAATCGGCAACTTCATCCGCGTCGGGTTCCTGCTCTTCAGTTAACGAAGCTGCTACAACTGCTATCGACATCGAAAAACCTAAGATCCAAGTGGGAATGGACAGATACCTAACGGTTACCAAACGTGGGCGAAGTCCCAAATCGTCCCAGGTCGCATCAGTTCGAAAGTTATCTAGAAATAGTGACGCCGCCTCAGTAATTTCTCAAAATCGATTTTCTTTGTTACAAGACGACAATGAGAAATCTGTCTGCACAACCAAATCCTCTAAACCTCCACCGATCTATTTGAGGGAAAAAAATTCAAACGCCCTTGTTAAGAAATTAATTTCGACTATTGGTGATAAAACGTTTTATGTCATGCCAATAAAACGTGGCAAAAGTGATGAAACCAAAATACAGGTTCACGAAGAGGCGAATTTCCGTAAAGTGGTTAATGAACTTGAAAAGAGTAAATTAAGCTTTTATACATATCAGCTTAAAAGTGCAAAAGGTTTGCAAGTTGTAGTAAAGGGCGTAGATCCAAGTGTTGAACCAAACGAAATCAAAGGTGCCCTCATTGATCAAGGTTTCAAAATTAAAAATGTCGTAAACATAATTAATAGGGAGAAAATACCACAACCTCTGTTCCGAGTAGAATTGGAGCCCAATGACATAAAATTGAAGAAAAATGAAACTCACCCAGTTTACAATTTGCAATATCTTCTGCATAGAAAAATCACGGTAGAAGAACCCCGCAAACGTTCAGGGCCCGTACAGTGTCACAACTGTCAAGAGTTTGGGCACACAAAAACATACTGCAAACTTCCATCTGTTTGCGTTATATGCGGAGAATTGCATGCTACTGCTAGTTGCAATAAACCTAAAGGGGAAACAAACCTTAAAATATGCAGTAATTGTGGCGGTAATCACACTGCAAACTACAGAGGTTGCCCCGTTTATTCTTTCATAAGACAGGGTGCAACACCGGCACCTAAAGTTACATCGGCCCAAAAACAGCATATTTTATCTACTTCGTATCCCCAAATGGTCCGACCAATCAATACTCATGTATCGTATGCCGACGCCGTAAAAAGCAACACTGTTCCACCAAAAAATGTTCCATCAGCAAATACCAATGCAGACGCTAACTCAAGCTTCAATTTTACTCGTCTTGCAGCTACTATTGACAACCTTGTGCAGACAATAAACAATTTCACAACTAGTATGACTAGCATGATGCAACAAATGCTGCAAATGCAGACTACTTTGCTTCAGGCAATCGTAAATAGAAAATGAATTCGTTGAAAATATGTTTCTGGAATGCAAATGGCATTCGCCAACATAAAAACGAACTCGAATACTTCCTCACGGAAAATAACATTGACATCATGCTGGTCTCTGAAACGCATTTGACCACAAGGGGTATTTTTAAAATTAATGGATTCTCATTTTATGATACAAAGGATCCGAGAGGTAGAGCATGCGGCGGCTCAGCAATTTTAATAAAGTCTAGACTGAAACACCATTTTTTGGACAGCAAGCAAGAAGACTATTTGCAAGCCACAACTATTTGTGTTGAAAATCTTTTAAATGATATAGTAATATCATCAGTCTACTCTCCTCCCAGGTTTTTAATAACCGAAGAGCAGTATAAAAAATTTTTTAAAGGTCTTGGACTATGTTTTCTGGCAGCTGGCGATTATAATGCGAAACACAATTACTGGGGTTCGCGCTTAATTACACCTAGGGGCCGAGCATTGTACAACGCTATTAGCAGTAATGATTTAGATGTTGCTTCGAGTGGTCAGCCTACATACTGGCCTACCGACAGACAAAAAATTCCGGATGTAATAGATTTTGCTGTCACAAAAAATATTTCAAGAAATTTAGTCACTGTAGAATCTTCCATGGATTTATCATCGGATCATTCTCCAACCATTGTAACTATTTGCAGCCCGCTTAGAAGACATTTGTTTTTTCCTGATACAAATATGATCAGTCGCATCAACTGGTTGAGTTTTAAAAAATATCTCAGCACCCATTGTTCGGAGAATATTTTGCTAGAAACAAAGGAGGATGTGGAGTGTAGCCTTGCAACTTTTAGTGAAAATATTAAACAAGCAGCACAGCTTGCAACAACTAAACATCCGCAGACTACTTTAGGTCACATCTATTCTGCAGACATTGAACGTCTCGTAGCAGAAAAACGAAGAGCTAGAAGAGATTGGCAACAACACAGATCGCCCCTGCAGAGACAGAGACTTAGAGAATGCACAAAGCGGCTTAGAGACTTACTAGCATATGAAAAAACTGCATCTTTCGAGAAATATCTGGAGGGCCTCGATGCTACACCAAACTCCAACTATTCTTTATGGCGTGCTACAAAAAACCTTAAAAGGCCCGTTGAGTACAAGCCACCCCTACGTAATATCAGTGGAGATTGGGCAAGAAGGACGCTGAAAAAGGTGACTTATTTGCCGATTACTTGAAAGATGTATTCACCCCACACATATGTACTGATGATGTTAGTTTGCCAAGCGTAGTTGGATTACCCCCTCGACCCTTAAAGTTTAAGTTGCGTGAGGTACAAAAGCTAATTTCTGAAGTAAATCCGAAAAAAGCTCCTGGTATGGACGGCATAAGTAACAAAATGTTGAAGGAGCTCCCCAATATTGCAGTCAGAATCATGCTATTCATTTTTAATGCCATTTTACGGCTTGAATACTATCCTGACCACTGGAAGATTTCTAAAGTTAAAATGATTCCAAAACCGGGTAAAGACCTAACCAAAACCGAGTCATATAGACCCATAAGTCTATTACCAACTATTTCAAAGGTTTTCGAAAAGTTGCTTATGGATAAATTGTCTCCAATGCTAAGGGATAGTGGGTGTATCCCAAACCATCAATTTGGTTTTAGAAGTAGACATAGCACAATTGAGCAAACCCATAGATTGGTTCAGGTGATAAGAAGGACTTTTGAAGAGAAGAAGTATTGTTCAGCTATTTTTATTGATGTTTCACAGGCTTTTGACAAAGTTTGGCATGAAGGTCTATTTCTAAAACTTACCGCTCACTTGCCTTGTAATATGAGCAACCTACTGAAAAGCTACATAATTGGACGAAAATTTGCTGTCGTTGAAGGAGACTTCGTAAGTGTATCCAAACCAATTTCCTCAGGTGTACCACAAGGTAGCATTCTTGGACCAGTTTTATATTTGATATATACCTGCGATATGCCTGTAAGTGAAACTGTCCACGCTTCTACGTTTGCTGATGATACAGCGTGTCTAAGTTCGCACGAAAACTCCTATCAAGCCTCAATAAACCTTCAGCAACATATAACTCAGTTGGAGTTGTGGTTAAAATTATGGAGAATTAAAGTGAACGTTCAAAAGTGCATTCATGTGACTTTCACCCTGCGAAGAGATAATTGTTCACCCGTTCGAATCAATAATCACATTGTTCCTCACCATAATTATGTGAGATATCTTGGTATATATCTTGATCGTCGCCTTACATGGAAACATCATATTGACTCAAAGCTAACACAAATGAAACTTAAGCTAACACAATTACACTGGCTCATTGGCAGGAACTCGAGACTTGGCCTAGATTGCAAACTTCTAATTTACAAGAGTATTCTGAAACCAATATGGTCTTATAGAATCCAACTTTGGGGCACTGCCTCAGCTTCAAACGTGGATAGAATCCAACGTATGCAAAATAAAATTTTACGGTTGATAACTTCCGCCCCATGGTACATCAGAAATTCAAACATACATTGTGACTTAGACATACCGCTAGTGACTACAGAAATCATCAAATACGCAGGCAAATACTTGATGAAGCTCGAAGACCATCCTAATCCCCTTGCTCGCAATATCTTGGATTATAGTGGACATAGCCGATTAAAAAAGAGGGATACCGCAGCTTTAATCCTCAATGCTACAGATGACACATCTTAAAAACATTTGTTTTGTTTTTTTTTTAATGTCAATTTTTTTCTTTTTTTACCCAAAAGGTTAGTTCTGACATGGTCGGGACTAATGTAACTTTTTTTAGAATTTAAGATTTTAAAACTTGTTGTTAGTTCTTTTTATAGAAGATACAATAAATAATTTTTAAGAGTTAAAAAAAAAAAAAAAAAAAATAATAATGTGTTTTTCCGTTTTGCTAATTACACTATTTTTAGTTACCACCTCAGAGATAAAAAACGTAGAAATTAAAAAAATTCTATGCATAAAAAATAATTTTTTTATATGTAAGCTTTTCACAATTATGATTATTTATACTTTATATTCTATTTGCTTTAAAATCGCTTTTATGATAATCAACAAGACATTAAATAAAATTTATTAGCCACCATAAAAGATAATTAAAATGAGGTTGGGATCATTTTATTTTTATTTTTTTTGTTATTAACATTAATTTTTTCCAGTTTTGAAATACACAAATACACATACCAACAGTAAATAGATATAATTTCATTATGAAATATGGGATTTTTATGACTGAAATATAAATTTTAAAATATTTAAAATTATAAAATCTTGTTTTTATTCTCTGTGAATTTATTTAATTTTTTATAAATTTGTTAATAAATTAAATTTATTTTCCTTTTTTCTTCATTATTTAACAACTTCTCTATAATAAATATCGATATTAAAAAACAGACACAAAAAGAATTTATTATGACAGTTTTGTATTTATTCAAAAGCATATCTCAAAATTGAAATAAGTAAAATTTTTCTGTTAAATGAAATTCAACATAAAAATAATCAAATAGGTGTTATGGTGATGAGGTTAATATTTTAAGATTTTTGTTTTAATCTTTTAAGTTACATTGTTAATATCACATTTCAAAAAACTCGAGGTATAATTTTTTTTGCGGTTTTTAACCGATTTTGTAAAACTCAGTAAAACATTATGTTCATAATGTCCATAATTCTTTATTCTTTTTCACACCTCTAATTCAGTAAATTCTTAGTAGTTATTTAATTAGATGTTCCATTCCTCCTTTATCCTTGCTAGAGATCTTTTGTTTACTGTCAAAATCTTCTTCAGTAGTGTTTGTAAATATTCAATATGTTTAACTCCGAGCTTGGTATCATTTTGGTGAAATGTTTTCGATCGCAATTATGTTGAGGAAATTGTTATTCTTTCAGATATTCATCAGTTTTATGCAACTGCAGCCAAATGAGTTTCAAGGATATCCATATGCTTCTATTATATCCTTATTTCAACAGTTGAACATTCCCAAACCAATAAACTCCACTCTCTAATACTAACCGATGTCAGTAGTACACATTCTTACCTGACTGAAACTTATTTATTATACGTTTCCCTTATTCAAGGCATCATTTTCCGTATGTTTTACAAAATAAAGCGATAATCGCCATCGGTTACTAAACTAAGACGATCTCTAGTTACAGTTAATTATATAAATTAATTAAACATAATTTCCAGTTTTCAAACAATTAAGACTAGAAAGTGGGAAACGCATCGCTCTTTCTAGCATTACATAACACATAAAGGCGCTATTTTATATATATGGCGCCTTTTTTTATTTTTAAATCGGTTATAATAGGAAATCTATTACTGAGTTGAAATTCTCTAATGCTTTTCAAGAAGAAGTTTGTTTTTAAATTGTGGCAACATCAACAATATGAAAACTTTGACTTTTCGGGTTTATAAAGAAACTTTCAAGTGCCTCGGTTTTCTAAAACTGTGTTAAAAGTACTTCACTCCAACCGATCTTCCTACTATTTATACCACCCATGTCCGTCCAAAAATAGAATACAGGTCTCATATATGGATCGGTAGCCCCAAAAACTATTTTGAAGTTCCTCAACCGCGTACAAGGGAGGACTAATAGGTCCTCCCTTTTTGACGTATTCGTAGTAGAAAATCGCATTAAAATAATTAAAATAGTGGTTCTGCTAAAGTTTCATAAAATTCGTGATATTTTCGGACAGCATATCGTTGTTCTGAGAAGGCTATTACGAATTTGGTCGCTGAATTTTAGGTCGACAAGCTCGATACTAAATTTGCCAACACCAATGCGCATTTGACCGGCTCGTTCAACTGAAAACATCGCAGCTGTGAGCCACAGTGTTGAACCAGATCCAAGTTTGTCAATCCTCGACATTCTCGACAATTGGGGTTATCCAAAATAGAATTTTGCGTAAAAATTTGATCTTGAAGCCTAACAAGGTTCTATTGGTGTAGGAATTGCAATTGACCGACCATTCGCTCAATTCATTCAGGAACAACCAGCTGGCTTATCTGAAAAAATTATTATTTCAGACGTAACCCATTTTTACTTGTCAACAAGAGCGATTATTGCAAAGCCTTTGCATGCTCAGTGTATCACTCAAATACTCATTTTCCTAAAAAGTGATTAAAAACTTTGAAAGAATCGACATTTGCCAGCGTGGTCGTGGTGGGCATTTGCCAGATATCGTTTTTCACTTATAATTGCCAAACTTTTCTCTTCGTAATACAATAAGAATTTTTTAATCTAAATTTTTTGTTTTATAAAACAAAACTCTTGTTGAAAAACCCTTTGCATATTGTAAAGCAGTTATTCACTGGAAAGTTGAAAACAAATTTGTTAAATTAAAATAAATCGTTATAATTGTCTTATTGATCTTTAGTAATGTTTTGAATAAAATTTTGAATTCATTTTTTGCTTTCTACTTTTATTAGCTCTCTGATAAGTTCTATTTCAATAAAACATTATTCCCGAAAATTAACTTAGTAATTACATACGAATATTATTTTTCTTTTGTGTTTTCATTCATAATGATGTTCAGGTGACCCTTGAATATTATCAATTTGAATGTATTTTTATTATTGAACAAAAATTTGAAACCAAATTAAAATATTTGATTATAAATTATGCTATTAATTTTAGTTTTTTGAAAAGAAAAATGACAACAGATACCATAATTTTATTTAGCTGTCAAAATATTCTTAATCTTTAGGTCGCCGGGTTTAACTTGAAACATATAAATTTACTAATTAATTGCCTGAATAAAAATTTATGACATGTTGAAAAATAGCCCAATAACAAACTGAATTTGTAGACATCTTAATTAAATTAAAAATATAAAATATAAAACAAAGCATCATGATCAGTTGTTTGAAAAAAATTCTAACAAAATTCCGGATATGATATAAAAACCTTTTAAATTGAAAGCTATTAAAGTCGACTAGAAGAGGCGGTACGTAACTTGGAATTATTGTAAACAAATACTTTCATATTATTGCCATTTAGTATATGAAAATAATTAGTCATTGTTTTAATGGCTTAATCAGATGAACTTTCAAAAGATTTAAAGTTTATTGGGTGATTATCTGTTAATTTGTTCTTATAACTTTAGGGTTAAAATCAAAATTCAAATTTACTCTCCCCTGTGTAATATTTGAGCTTATCAAGTTAATTTATTTATGGATTTGACTAATATATTGACCCTTCTCTTTGTAATTTCTACCCTTGAGGCAAAAATTCTCGGACTCTTAACTTAACAAATTTACATTATCGCTAAAAAACTGCAGCTAAAAAATAGTGAAAGCGTTAAAATTTGCCAATAAATGCCAAAAACAAAAGAAAGTTAAGCGGACTTCAATTAAAAACTGCTGCTGAGATGATAAAGTCGCTTTTATAGTAATTAGAAAGGGTAGGAAATTTGTGTGTTAAACATGGTAGATAAATTGGTGAATGCAGCTAAGCAATTGAACATCAGATAAATTTGCTAGAGCAAGTCAATCAGGATCTAAACCCTAAAGTGGTTTCAGTTAATTGCGAACGTAACAACAGTGTATAGTTTTGTGACTAAATTTGTTAAAAAATGGAACTTGTAAGTAAGACAGATACCTGTAAGTTAGAGTCTCGGCGGAATAAAAATATATATAATATATATATATATATATATATATATATATATATATATATATATATATATATAACTGTATATGTGTACAGTTATGTATATGTATACACTTTTAATACTTATTGATTACGGCATACTAATCATTAAAAACAGACGCTAGCTATGTATGTGATAAATTTCACATCAGCATCTGACGGCTTCACTTTAATCGTATGATGGCATTGCCACTGGATGTAGGAAGAACGCACACCTTCGTAATAAGACGCATACATGCCTAAATTCATGATAGCAGGGCCGTGCCCTCACACTTTGCCAAAGAGTTGTAGACTATCCAGCTCCTTGTCTTGTTGCATGCGCAAGCTAAGACATTGGAAAATATAAACGGCGTTAATATTTCTTTAAAGCAAACTTCTTAGACAATACAACATTAAAAATAGGATTAAAGAAAACAAAGAGATAGCCGATAGAACATGAATACAGTGTTTTACCTGCACAGGACTAGAATTATATAGAATAACTAACCTTTTTCGCAAAGAAGATTTACTCACAGCATTAAAAATCAGCAGCACTATGAGACATAATCTCAGGATAAGTTAGTTCTAGCGGACAAAATTAGTTCCAGCGGAGTATACAAACTTACTTGTATCTGTAAGTGTATATTATATAGGACAAACTAGACGAACACTAAAAATAAGATTTACATAACACATACGCTCATATAAGCGAAAAAGTGGAGACTGCATCTTTGCATTACACCTTGACACTAACGAACACCCTCCAAGGAAAATAGATGACATTACTACATGCTATCAAAAAAGGTCAAAAACTAGATAGACATTCTTGAAAATATGAAAATATAAAAAACAAGAACAGACAATTTTCACACCATCAAATCTACACTAAAAACACTTTCAGACGGACGCCCTTACCAGGAGAATAATAAAAGGCAGAAATATTAGGTTAGCCCAGCCTAAAATACCAGGTGGCTGGCAATCTAACAGTATGAGTGATACGACCCTAAGGAAAGACCTACCTAAACCTAAACATAGACTCACCCGTACAGTCTAGAATACGGCTCGATAATGATGTCATCACATCGAAACCGTTTGACGGTCATACCGAAAAAACAATTAGCAGTGACTGTTTACACCGAAAGAAATGACAACAGTGAATTAATTTATGTTTGCTTAAATTACTAAAAGCACATCAAATCTAGTGCAGGCATATGCTGTTGTGTTTTTTGTATACCACAGCGTTGTAGATGTGTAGTAATTGGTATATGAACTTAAGGCAAATAGTTGCTCATATTTCAAGAAATTTATTAGCTTGAATTTTTAAACTTTATACACATAACTTTATCGTAACGGTGTTTAGATTACGCTGACATTGCAAGAACTGTCATCATAGCTCATAAAAATTAAATACTTTTGATATTTCAATCTTTAAATTTTGTGCGACTAACCCTTTTATTACTATCGCTAAAGGTAAAATTAGCATTGCTAGATAATTATTATAGTGACGGTCTGTAATAAAATATTTAAGCGCGTTTGAAACAGGGCCCAAATACTTTCATTCTTTTCTTAATGCAAATGTGGAGTATATGATGTGACATTATTCACATAAAGAAAATTTTGGATGCAAATGTCTTTAGATCCACATGTGAGTATAGAGTGTAAGATCTTCTTTTGGAACTATAATCTTAATATACATATAATTAATTATAATTTATTATAAAAATAGAAAACTTAATTATGACTGACTTCAAGTTTATGAATAATTAGACTAATATTTTTAATGTTTGTTATCAAAATAAAATCATTTGAATGCTCCAAACAATCATTAATTTCGTTAAGCTGCGACAGCATTAAATTGTAATTATTCATTAATATTTAAAGCAAACAAATTCCGACAATGTTACTGTCACAACTGTCTCAAATATTAATCTCTCAAAACAGTCATCAAAGGCCAGGGCTGTGTTTTTTTTTTACCAAAAACAACTCTACAAAGAAATCAAATGTTAATAAAAAAAAAAAAATGAAAATAAATAACAAAACATAAAACAGAATTTATCACGCGCAGCATGAACTTACGATTTTTTATACAGGAACAAAAACACAACAAAAAACTTGTAGAATACACAAATATACTTAATTTGAATACTTACAGTCCGATGTAAACTTTAACAAATAGCTGAACGGAACTCTCTCAAATAGATTTTGGATACATGTATTTGAAATATAATAGCATTTTTAACTACTGTTATGATATGTGGCATAAAATGTGGTGGCAGCTTTCAACTTTTTAGTTTTGCCTTTCTCAATTATACTCAAAGTTGTGCGGCGGATATTTTAAATCAAATAGCACAGCTAGCTGTATCACAGATAATTGTTAAATGTTTACTCTTGACTATGCTGCTTAGATGACTTCAGTTTTTTTTTTTGCTTAAGATAGTGAAATTGTTACTTACAAAAACAAAAAACCATTCATATGAATGGACAGAATTTAAAAAAAGCCAAAAAGTCGTATCACGAATAGATAGATGGTTGTAAAAAAAGCAAGGCAGTACGATAGAGAAAAACAAAACAAAAAATTAAAAAATATGAAAAGAAATATGAGAAGACGCCTTAACGAATGGAGCTTTTATCGTTAATTTATTGCTGCTTTTTATTTCGTAATTGTGATTGATGACTACCATAAGTATCCGTTTGATGTATTAATGTACAGTGGTTTCATTTTGATTATCAAAATTTGTGCTATATTTAAACTGCTTCGAAATAATGTTTATTCAATAAATATATGAAGGCTGCCAGGCAAAATAATTGGCGTTTTTATAAACAACAAAGACGAATTTTTCAAATTGACATGAAATTTACTTTCTAAAAAGATAATCTTCTGGCATTATAATTTCTATATGACTTCTGGCATATGACCACCACGGCTGACGTGTTCTATTCTGCAGGTCTGATTTTGAATTATATTTTCCATTATTTGCGGCCATATATCCGCAATAACGCGGCGAATGTAGTCCTACAAGGGCTAATCATTTTGGGCTTATCGGCTTAGACTACCGACTTCACATATTACCACAGAAAATAGTCTAGCAGAGTTAAATGGCATGAACTTGGAATGCCAATTCATAGGTCGAAGCCGAGAAACTATGCGGTTGCCAAATATTTTCTTTTTACCATTTAAAACGGTTCACACGCTGATGTCATTTTATAGTTAAAAATAAACCACATTGCATCGATGCTTTAGAGAATCAAGAGAGCTGGATACGCTTTGGTTCCCAATTAGCCTTTTGGCCCTCTTTTGTACGTGAAGCAAATACAAAACAGACATTAGAGCACCGACCTGTATAAGACAGTTGTATTGCATTATAAATATCAAAGCCGCAACTTGCTCTCATGAATATAAACACTATATAGAATGGAAATTTCTTTGGAAACTTCAAATTCGTTTCAAATATGGAAGTAGTGTAAAAGACATTCCGAAATTGATCTTACCCAGGAAGCAAAAGTTTAAGCTGTACCACGAAAATAGGCATTTTTTGTGTGGTCATGTAATTGTTTATACTTGGCGTTTAACTGCATGTGGCAGACTTTAAGAAGCCTTATGTTATGCCAGAAAGAAACTAGAAGGGTATCGTGTATCAGGATGCCTTGTGGGCATCTAAAATAATGTTTAAACTGAGGAAATTAGGATGGTTGATTCACACGGTATTATTAAAATTATGTATTTAAAAATATTAAAAAAATTAAAAATTTAACAAAAAAATTATTTTTTATATATACTTAGCTATACAATTTCTTATTTCACAAGTTATATTAATAATGCTAGGTTAGGTCAGAAAGTAAGCGGATGACTCCTATTCATGCAATGCCTTGTGCCAGAACTAGGATTTTAGGTTATAGGGAAAAGGAAAAGCTATTAGATTTGGATTTTCTTACATTGAAAGTGACAGGAAAGACCTGTGAATGGAAACGAATTTTCCCTCTAATACGTAGTGCTATTTTCCGGCCCATCAACCAACAAATTAATGATCTCCCAACGAAAGCGTGTTAAATGCAAAAATGTGTGAGTAACGGGAATAAGTTCCCTAATTGGAGCACTTATCATTGTAGCAACGATAAAATAGTGAAATGAAACCCATATTTCGTCGATGATCTAGAAAATCAATTAAATAGGATACCCTACTGTCCGCAATAGGCCTCCTGGCCTTTTTCTGTACGTGATCGAGCAACTCCAATTTAAACTTTGCGGCGCCGGCCCTTACATAAGTATTAGTGTGATTAGTTATATGGACAATTTTTATTTCGTATTTTCACTTGACAAACCTCTTAAATTGGTTCCAAATTAGAAAAAATTCTATATTAAAAATTTTAAATCGTTTGCATAATTATTAGGCGTGCCTTGAGACCATAAAATTTCTTAAAAATGTTATTTTTCTCACCATGGCTCGTTTTAATTGTTCATAACTTCAGCAATATTTATTTTAGAGAAAAACTTTATTCATAAATATTCTAGGGCCATATCTGATGAACAATGTTGCCCTGTATTAGTTTTCTTTAACATTAATATTAAATCCAGAAAAAAATCATATTAAAAAATAACACGAAATTTTCACATATCCTCGCATTCTTTGCATACGAACATACATATTTTCTTAGTATTTATTGCTTTTGTTCATCTGCGTTGTTTTTTTTTTAATTTTCAATCATCATTATTAAAGAAAGTCAAAACCAAAATAGAATAATAATAATTATGAGTAAAGGCCCGGTTAGCCGAACGTTTGTACGTGAAAAACGTACCGTACTGTAACGTATGGACGTTAGTGTTGTTATAGAAACGTTAAAAACGTGTCAAACGTCTATAAAATAAATATAAATAGAATATTGTACAACGATATTGTGATTCGCGTTTTGTTGGTGAAATTTTATTTTATTTTGCAATGGAGTGTGAGGATTTATTTATTGACCTAAGCTTCTTATATTTAATGTATATGTTGAAGAAAAATAAAGCGAAACGTGTATGCCGCCGCAGAAGATGGGGTGTTCGGCCCATTAATAAAGACTATATTGTTGCGGGCTACAATAAGAAAGTGTTTTTAAAAATGAAAAAGTTCGATGAGGAACAATTTTTTAAACATACGCGAATGAATCGTAAAATGTTTGATTTGTTGCTGAATCTAGTACGTGGTGATCTGGTAAGACCTGGGCAAAGAATTGGTGCAGAAGAGAGATTAGAAGTCACCCTGCTGTAAGTAATTAAAATTGAAATTGGGAATGGAAATAATTAAGTATGCTTTCTTGTAGATATTTGGGGCATGGATGCACACTGCAGTCAATAGCTTGGAGCCACAAGATTGGAAAATCTACAGTGCGAGGTATTGTGCTGGAAACCTGCGAAATAATTTGGCGCGTTTTATCTCCAATCTACCTAAGTGGGCCAACAACAAGTCAATACCAAGATATTGAACAAGATTATTCTTCGATGTGGGATACTCCGAATTGTGTTGGTGCGATAGATGGGAAACACATTGCTATAAAGTGTCCCCCCAATTCCGGCTCTATGTATTACAACTACAAGAAATATTTTAGCTTTGTATTGATGGGTGCATGTGATGCGAAGTACACTTTTACATCTCTGAGTGTGGGCAGCTACGGTAGCCAAAGTGATGCATGTAGTGATCCCAATGTGTTTCATATTTTAAAAATTGTTAACTACATTTGTTATAGAAATATTTCAAATTTGGGTCAAATTTGGATGCAAGGAAAGAATATTTAATTACAGGCTCTTTCGTGCTCGGAGGGTTACCGTGTTACACAACTTTGTTATGCTAAACGATCAAAAAAGCTGGTATTGCCCTTCAAGTTACGTTGATCAAGAAGCTGAAGACGGTACTATCCAAGAAGGAGGCTAGCGGCAGGAGCTCAGAAATAATGGTGATAGGCCAATGCGTTCATTTCCAACACATAGCCGCAGATCTACTCAAATAGCGCTATATTTAAGAGATAAATTGGCGCAATATTTCTTAAATGAGGGGGCAATTTCATACCAACACCGAAAGGTTTAATCCGAAAATTGGTTTGTCTGATCACTTTAATATAAAGAAACGTGATATTTATATTTATTTGATATTTATTTGAAATATGATATATATTGATTTGTATGAAGTACATTATTTAATAGCACATAGTAAAAAATAAATATTTCCACGAAATGTTTTTATTGCAAACAATTTATTGTGTACTTTAAAAGCCAGGTGGAGAAATTTGGTCTTTTATACTAGACTTTAGTTGGGATCCCCAAATTTCCTTCAATTATACTTTCTCTACAAATTGTATTGATTACTGTGTTCTGCTCCAATGTTGCTTCAATTTGATTGGTAGCCAAATTTTATTTAACTATTTATGTATTTAATTCAAACCAGACGAATTTTATTTATTTTTATAATTCAGACTAGATAAATTTTTATTTATTATTTTTATTAAATCTTAATCTTTTAAACGGTCCTTTAAATTATAACGATTTATTTTTTTCTCGGCGAGACTCCACCTATTCGCAATGCAACTTTTCGCACCCCTGTGGCTGTCCATCACGCAAGATGGATGGTAAAAGCTATGTACTGTTTAAAAATATTTTTATTTCGACGTGAATTTGATTTGGCAATAAAAGATAAGAAAGCTTTACGTAATATATGCATTTTTATTGTTTCAATATATGTAGAGATGTGGTTCTCTGTCTCTTCTGCTGCTCAAGCACCATACAAAGATATCCAGCTTGTGAAAAAACTGGATTCTTTAAAAAAATTGATGCTGATATATCTCAAGTTGCATTACACAAATTTAAAAACCACCTATTGTACTTGAGTCGTGAATGTGTTAGCAGTGTTAGTTCAATTTAAGATAAAAATTTTTCAATTTATGCAAATTTTATACAAAAATTGTAATTCGGCATTGATTTTGAATTTATTAAAAAAAATTGTTTACAAATGACCAAGCGAATTTATAAAATAATTTTTTTTCGTGTTTTTAGCAACTTCAGCACCACTGTATTGCATTGGCAGCGTGTTGTTAGTAAAACTTTGCGCTAAATAAGCACAATGATAAATTAATAAATTGTTTTTCCCTTTTCCTAAAAAAATTAAACATAATAAATTGCTCACTGTGAGTTATGCTTCTCTTTTTTTTAACAATACTTATGATTATTATTTATTTTTAAGTTATTTTTCATAAGTCATTAAGTCGCCATCTTTTATATATTGTGTTGTCATTTTGAGCGCTTTTTTCATTAACGTGTTTTTTGCGTTTTCAGTAAATATGATATTTTTCATAATTTATATATTTTCTTGTGTTTTCTGTTGGTCATATATCATATTTTGACAATCACACTGTCGTTTTCAATCAATATTTATAAACAATTTTCAATGTGAAGAAAAGAAGAAACGAGAAGAGCGCTAATGCAATATAATAAATTCAAATAACAAATAAAAGATGAAATTTTGCTTATTCAAGTAATAAGTTTTGAAAGCGTATTATATTATTATTATTAATGTTAAAGTATTTCACTTAGTTTAAAATTAATATTTTCTTTAGCGGCTTAAAAAACTTTCAAAAAGTTAAGCTTTCCGACACAAGCATCAGCTAGAATAGAAAGGGGTTTATCATTTGGATGAGCGTGTCACTAATATCTTAGTTGTAGTTTTTATTTATTATTCAACGTGCCAAAATGACTAAAACGTCAAATACCTATTAGCAATGACAATGTGAAGTAACCACCACTAACTGGCTGCCGGTACAATCATAATCAAATAACGTCTATATAACTATACAACATACGAAGCAACAAAACTTGAGCAATTTATACTTCAAACATTTTGTTGTCGGCATTTTATGTTTGATGGCAAAAACAGCTTAAAATGGTTATTGACGTTTTTAATTCTCTCAAATACGCTCTAAATTTAGTAGTCTTCAGTAAAGTTTTATATGAACGTCAAGTTTCTTAATGTCTGTTGTTAATTTTGTTGCTTTTTGTGTGCATGTGCATGTGATATATACACACTTACGTATGTCTGAACGTTTAGACATGTTTTTGTATTTTGATGTTATTGTACATTGATGCCAAGATTTATGGAAGTTAAATGTCATGACAATAAACAGACACATTCAGAATTTTTAACGATTGACAGGTACTCAAAGGCTTAAACTGTTATTAAGTGTTGTGCTTTGACGTTTCTTTGATATCTGTATGATAACACTCGCAATAAATATTTAATGCGTTTGAGCGTATGCATTTGCCAGATTTTATATGTTTGAAAGTAAAAATATTCATTTGTAACTGAATTAATTTTTCTTACCAACAAAAAAAGTATCTTTTATTGCTAAAAGGACTTTTGCTGGTTTTAAAATAAAAGGGTTGATTATAAATACATTTCTTTTCTGAATTCTGAGTACACGTGACTTGAAAGCGTGTGCTACGAAAATGTACTGAAAAATGTATTGTATTGAAGAATTATGGCATTTAGATGTAAAGTAACAAATATTATCATAATGTAGCTTTTTAAATCTCTAATAAGTTTTTAATCACATAAAGTCAGAATTAAGGAAATCCTTTTGAATTTTATTTCAGTGATAAGTTAATTGAGATGTGAGTTGGATAACAATATTACGTGTGGGTAAGTTATTTGTACGCTAACATAATTAAAAATTCGAAAGCGTTTCAATCAAACATTTTACGGTTTTGAAAATTTGCTCATTTAAATTTGTTACTCTTTAAATTCTCTTAAGGACATCAAAAAATAGTCAAACTTTATTTCTCTTTTAAAGACACCAAGTCCTTTTTTAATTTGAACCGTATACTAGAAAGAATATTTTTTATATATAAAAATATAAATTGCCAGTTCCTCGACGGTCTCTAGTCATCGGCTAGGTAGGGATGAAGAAATTTATCACAAGCGCAACGGATAAGATCTTCAGTTTCTTTTCAAAACTTCACGCAGAAATTTAAACGACTCAAGGTCTTCTTAATTAAACTTGAACCTTAAATCAACGCAGTGATTGAAATGATTTCAAATAGAGGTCTTTCAACGATATCTGTGTTTTGTTGTCATTATCGGTTCTTGTAATTTTTACTGAAAATTCTCGGTGAGAACCGTCGACGACATTATTATCCCGCCGCATTTTCGATAGTACTGGAATGTTAATATTAGCTCTGTTAGTATAAATACTGTTTGCTTTAGGTCGTTTTTTCATTAGGATCGTATTTATTTATGCGGATTAATTGTTCTGCCACCCGACATTTTATGCGGGGCTAAATTAATATTTCTGTCTTTTATTATTTGCTAGGTAAGTGTGTTAGTCTGATTTTCGTTTGTTCAAGTGTATGAGTAGTTTCAGTAGTGTGAAAATTTTTTATGAAGATTTTGTTTACCTGCTCATTTATAATGTCACTGTCAAAAGTTCTTGTTTTGTAGATTTCCATGTATTCAAGAATGTCAATATCAATACATCACTAATATGATGTATTGCCATGGGAAGCCATCTCGAGTTATTACACGTAAAAACACAAGTAGAAAAAACACAGATACGGACCAGACATATGTAGATTAACTTACTTTTTTCATAAAGAAGGTTTACTCACAGCATTAAAAACCAACAACACTCGGGTCATTGCATCAAAAGCGCTCGCCGATTGTACCGAACAAATAGCAAGCAATAACGGTTTTCAGCGAAAGGAATAGCATGAGTAGAATAAAATAGTATAGGATAGAATAGAATAAAAGAGAATAGAGTGGGGTACGCCAAATAACTCTCTTTTTTGTTCTAAAAGCTAAAAACAAAACTACACAGCTTCGGCTGTGTGGCACGTAGCGCCGTCCTGTTGAAACCAGGAACAAAAATTCGTTCAACATGGCCCGATAACGATCACCATTGACTGTAACGGCCACTCCTGAAAAATGGCCCAATTATGCCTCTGGACCAATATCCGCACCAAACAGTGACTCGTTTTGGGTGCGTCGGCTTTTCAATGTATGCCTGCGGGTTTTATGCGCCCCAAATGCGACAATTTTGCTTATTTACCTACCCGCCAAGATCAATGAGCTTTATTTGAAAAGATGATTTGTTTTTGGCAAGATCGGCATCTTCTGTAACTCGATGGCAGGCCCACTTAGCGAAGCGTTGTTCAAGCATATACACAACCATATTTGTTCAGCGGAAGGATAAAACTAATTATCTGTCAAATCAAACATAAACTAAGTGTTACCATTCACGTTCCCCCCGGGGGCACATTTATGGTCTTTATAGTACGTAATAGCTATCTAGATCTGTGCAACTGGGGGAAAAAGGGAGCCCAGTCAGACAGGCAGGGAGTCAACTGGAAGCTCCACTTTATTTCCACGGGGATCAGTGAGCCGCAGAGTTCATTATATGTCTCTTTAGAGATTTAATAGTTCTCTGACTGATCATTGAGGTTGGCCCCTATATGGGAGTAACGTGGTGGTTGTGGCTTCGCGGCCCCATAACAGTATAATGGTTATTATGGTGGCCAGGGTCATCTCACTGATAATGACACGCAAAGTGAATGATCCAGTCTAGTTAGCATGCTAGACATGTGTTCTGGACAGGAGTTGAAAGTCTCTAACTCTTTAGCAAGGTGTGATGGTTTGCAGCCCTGCCCTGAAATCATTAAAGTTGCAACTAGGTTGTTTTGTTGCTTAGAATTATGTCTTTGGCTTCCTAGGACGCATGTATGACGTTCCAAATTATATAATTGTGGTTTGTCCACCATCTGATTAAGGCTACATAGCCAGGTGCGGATGTAAAACGAATCACACTATATGTTACCGAAATAAGCACTAGTTGGGGAAAAAAAACGTTAGAATGCGGACCCTATATAATAGAATATTATAGTCTATTATACAAACAAAAATAGAGTAAAAGTGAATAGAACAGAACAAAATAGCATAAAATAGAAAATAATTCGCAAGCAGATGTGAAAATTGAAGACTGAAACTGATGCAATTGCAAACAACTGTAACCTAAAAGACACTCAACACTGAAAAACGTCATTGTTGCATTAAAAAGTACTAAAAATTAAATTAATTCGTGGATTCCAAATAGAGAAACACCAATTTACATAACGTTTTACATAACTGTTGGTAATTAACTCAAATAAATAAAACATTTGAAAGCGTATTATTATTAAATTTATATTATAATTGAAATTCGATTTGATATATTTTTTGCAGTTTAATAAAACTTTCTTCTGAAACAAGAACTTGCAAAGCAAAATAATCTTTGTTACTGTGGGTGATAAAGGTATTAATGCATCGGAAACTCTTGATGTTTTTAGCATGAAAATCCGGTGTGATGTTTGATGAACTAAGTACTTTTTTTTTAGTTTTTTAAAATAATGTAAAAGATGTATCACTCCATCCGATATTCGTTTATACAAACTATATCCTAACCTAAAGCTTCCCAGAGGTCTTTCCAGTAACTTTAAATATAAGAGAATTGAAATCGAAATTCCACAAACGCTACTCCCTCTCTCCTTCTTCCCATAACAAATTTTCTAGTTCTGGCAGAATGCATTGCACGAGTAGTGGTCCTAAGAAAAAAAATCTTACGGTATGATGTGGCTCTAAAGTAGGCTTGTCAGACAGGCCTGATTTGGCCTGATTGTCAAGTTTTTTAATGCGCCTCAAGTGAAAAATTGATTTGTCAAGCTTTTTTGTAAGTTTATTTTAGATTTTTGCAAGGATCCTGATGAAGCGTCTAAGGATATATATATGGTAATATTATTAGAATTACAATTGATAATAAATTAAAAATTACATAAATTACATTATATACAGCTGATAACGCAAATGTTAATTACGGTTTATATAATTCTGTATTTCAAAAACTTAAAAATGAAAATTGCCAAATTATAAAAGCAAATTGCAATTACCATGTAATTAATAATTGTATTAAAAATCCTCTTAACGCTTTATCTGTTGACGTTTTCAACGTCAAAATATTTAATGAACTTAGCTCTTCGGGTGGGACTGCAATAAAATTAAAACAATGTTTTGAAGTTGCAAAATCTCCTTCAACATATGCCTATAAGATGGTCGGCAATTGAGCGTTTGTTATATTGTTGTCCGGCAGCAAAAACATGTTTTCTACAAAAGGTAAGAAAAATTGCCGAAAAGTTCGTAGCACATGTATTTCCGACATAGAACTTAAACATAAAGATGATGAATGCACAATCGAAGGTTTATCTGAGGCATATTTATATTTCACTCATTATGTGATGCACGAGTTCCTTACAAATTGCTACATTAGTTTTAGAAAGTGACTTCTGGTAGAACTACATAACGTAATAGCCAATCTTATGAACAGTATTCAAAGAATGATAATTTTTATGGAAACAAAGTTGCTAGCAACTATGAAATCCTCTTTCCCCTGATGAAATAAATACTTTCAAGTTCGAAGCAAAGAGTTTTTTAACTGAACGGTATGATTTTGGAGAAACATCAATATACAATCAAATTTCCTGTTTAAATATAAAAAAGTCTATTGTGACTTGGAAAAAGCTGTTAGAGCTTCTGCACTTATTAGGTATTTCAAATGACATTGACAATGATAAACTGTATGCCGATTACTGTCTTCTTCGAAAAGTTTACGATATTTTACTAAAAAATATACCAAATGATAAAATATGGTCATATTTTTTAAAAAATTGTGTGCAAAAATCAATCTTCAAAGTTTAAAAAAGTTGATCTCATTTTCTATTTTGTATTTTCTATCCCCATAAGCAATGCCTTTTGTGGACATTTAGACATTTAGTGTTCTAAATAATTTATATACCAAAGATAGGAATAGAATGTCCTTCGATCTCATAAAAGCCGAACGATTAATAAAAATAAATTTTAATGAGGATTGCAAAAACTTTAAAATTTTTTTAACGACACCCGATGGTAGAGAATTAATTAATTCTGTATCTAAGAATACGAAATATATAATATATTTTTTTTCTTAGGATAGTATCTATTTTTTTAAATGACACCTAAGTTTTCTTTAAAACATATAAAGACTGAATTTTTATTGTTATATTGTTTTTTTGTTTCTTTTATATTGTTTCTGTTATTTTTACTTTTTATGATATTTTTATTCTAATAATTTTTATAAAAAACAATAATAAAAAATTAAATAAAAAACAATAGTATGAGTGTGTTTTATTTTTCAAGGTTTCTTTATTTCAAAATCAAGTATTTTTTTTTTTTTTGGTCAATATCAAGCTTTTTGGCAAATTAGATCTGGCAAGCCTACTCTAAAGAGACTCAAACTCTCGGCATGTTATTCTATCAAGCATTAGTGCTGTTATGCTTTTAGTTTCCTCTCTAACTTAGCCGCCGTCGACGAGATTTTTATGGTTTCCTTGTTGAATGAGAACCTAAAATTATTATGAACAGTACTTTACTGTGATAAAGTAGTGTTGTTGTTGATAATCAAATATTTGATAAATTAATTTTACATAAACTAATCCCCTTTTAAGTTAAATTGTACTCTTTCAATAAATTAAAAAAATTAATTTCCATTTTAGTTCTAAAAATAACACTTATTTTAGTTAGATTATTTTTTAAGCATTCATATTACAGCTGTTAAAATTATTGTTATTTATTTTTTTTTTGTACTTTTCAACATCTGTAATTTGATTTAATTTCCTTTTTTTAACATTATTAAATTATCGTTGATATTTCCGTATGTCCCGTATACATTACAAATTGTGTTAAATAACATGTTAATACAAAAGCGTCTACAAAAAAATGTGATATAAAGATAAGGAAAACAATATTTCAACACTATTCAAAATGTTGCAATAACTAAACTTTTGTTCTGTTATTAACCAACTTTTCTACGTACTACATGTATTATACATATAATTTGTTTATTTCAACAAATAAATTATTTTTTTATTTTACAAAACAATTTAATTGCTGTTTTTTTTATCGTCACGATGTAGTGATAATATTCCCTATTAAAAGATAAGTAATAAAGATTACAATTAAATTTTAAACAAATTTCAACAGAACAATTAAAGGTGATGATGTACATGCAAAGACAATAAAAATATTAAATAAATAGAAACGTGTTGTAAATAATTTGTTTAAACAGTTTGAGTTATTAATATTTTTAGTTTTTAGCTCGAAAAAAATCATAAAAAGTATACTATTACGTAAGTATTTATCGTACGAGTACAAGATAAGCGAGAAAAATCATGCTGAAAAGACCAAGGAAGATTTACATAAACCATCCCATCTGCATTTTTGTTATAAAACTGAAAAATTTGTGTTACTAATACATTATTTTTTTACGTTAGGCTTAAGTTCGTTGTCAATTGATATTAATTTTAAAAGTAGGATTAATCGCAGTAAATAACAAAATTTAGTCTGTTGTCATACCTTCCAGTAAAAACCGTCGTTACTGTCTGTTTTTGTTTTTTTTTGGTACGAATGGCGAGCGCTTTCGATGCGATGATGTCATTATAAAGCCACGTTGCAGATAGTACTGGAAAGTTAGTATTAGGTGGGTTATTATAAATAGTTTAGTATAGGTAGTTTTTCCTTTAGGGTCTTATCTGTTGTCATTTCGTTCGGTATAAAACGTCATTGCAGGCTGTTTGTTTAGTATGACCGGCTAACGCTTTTGATGTAATGACATCATTGTTAAGCCGTGTTCTAAACTGTAATGATGAGCCAATCTTTGGATTTAGGTAGTTCTTTCGTTAGAGTCGTATCTACGCATGTAGGTAGATTGCCCGCCATTTGGTATTGTATGCGAGGCTAATCTAATATTTCCATCTATTGTCATTATCCAAGTAGGTTTGTTTGAGTGTATAAGTAGTTTCAGTGGTGTAATAATTGTGTCTAAGGTCGTGTTTATTTGTTCGGTTACAATGCCACTATTGAAAGTTCTTGTTTTGTAAATTTTCCTGCTTTCAAGAATGTCCAATCTTCGTCTCCTTTTACCAGCACCTCGTTTGTACGAGCGCATGTTTTCTGTAAATCTTATTTTTAGTGTTCGTCCAGTTTGTACTCTATAAGTATGTTTACAGGTACAAGTAAGACTGTAAACTCCGCTAGAACTAAATGTGTCAGTTGTTTTTGTCGATGTCTTGTTATTATATCCCAGAGTGTTGCTATACCAAACAAACAGCCTGCAACGAAGCTTTTCACTAGCAGTTATGACAGCTGTTGGTATGTGTCTCGAAAAATGGTACTGAGCTGATCTGGAGCCAATTATCCGGAACGGGGGTTTCTTATCAGAAGAAATTTATGAAGTTAAATTTCAGATTTTATAGTAATTTCACAGTTTATTTAGAGTTTTATTTCACTTTACGATTTATATAAAAAAAAAGGTTGTTGCTGCCGGTAATTTGTATTCGACTCGCGGGTGTTTTTTTTTTGAGATAAAAAAAGCAAAAGCCGAAGGAAAGAATGTTCACACCCGAGACGCACGAACACACTTGAATTTAGGCATGAACGTGTCAAGTCATGTAGGAGTTACTGTTTATGCCTGAAACGTAGGTATATATACATCCCGGGTATGAACAACAGCAGTATTTGATTTACTGGCGGAACAAATTCAAACAAGTTAATATCTGAAATTTAATTAATTTGAAAAAATCAAGTAAAAGTAATTTTTTAGGTTTTAAGTTTACCTAAAAATTGGAAATTGGAAAGGTTCTATTTAAGCATAGTAATTTTTGCAAAGAACAGTTTATTTTTAATTAATTCTTGTTTTCTTTCTCTAAGATAAGAATGTAAAAATCTTTATTACGGGTTTTTCAAAAAGAAATTTGTATTTTAATTGTGGTAACACTAACAACATGCGAGTTTTGACATTTAGTTTTCTAATATATTCGTAGTAGATGCTTTGGCAATTGTTACAATGATTTCAATTTCGCACGAAAATTTCATTAAAATAAGTAAAATCCTCTATGATTCTGGTAGTTTTGTTATAGTTAGATTTCCTAAAATTCGTGAAATATTCAGTAATCGTCCCTCTGAGATCGCCATTAAGAATTTGAGTCAACAGGCTCGATACAAAATGTACGAACAGCAATGCATGTTCGACCAGATTGTTAAATTCAAAACATCGCAGCCGTTAGCCACTGTGTGGAAGCAGATCTAAGTTTGTCAATTTCTGAACGTTCTCAACAATTGGGGTTATACAAAACCACCAGGTGGCAATTTTTGCGTAAGGATTGGACTTTGAAGCCTTACAAGGTTTAACTAGTGCAGGAATTGAAGCCGAACAATCATTCACATCACTAATGTCACTCAGGAACAACCGGCTGGTTTTTCTGAAAAAAATCATTTTTCAAGACGAAACCAATTTTCAGTTGTCAGGGTATGCCTACAAGCAAAACTGCCGCATTTGGGCTTAGGAAAATCTTAGAATGATATTGAGAAGCCTTTGCCTTCTCAACTTGTCACTGTATGCGCTATATGGTCTAGAGGCGGAATTGGGCCGTTATTTCAAAGATGAGGCAGGCTATCTCGAGATGCTAACAAATCAAATTTCGCCTATTAGTGAATACGTGGATATCACTGACATATGATTTCAATAGAACGATGACACATGCCACACAGTCGATGAAACGATTAATTTATTACAAACCAAATTTCCTGAATGCATTATTTCGCGACAATCAGCAGTTAAGTATCCAGCCAGATCGTGTGATTTAACACCACTGGATTATTTTTTGAGGGGCTATGTAAATTATAGAGTTTATACGGAGTCAATCGAATCGATTTCAGCCTTAAAACTCAAAATCCGTGATGTGATTAACGAAATAGTTCTGCCATTGTGTCAGAAATGATTAAAAACTTTGATGAAAGGTTCGATATCTTTCTGCTTGGAAGTGGTGGACATTTGCCAGACATCATTTTTCATACATAATTGTTGAACTTTTCTCCTCGTAATACAATAAATAATTGAATCACTTTAATCTAAATTTTTTGTTTTATAATTTTTTAGAAAACAAACATCACGTAGAAAAAGCCTTTATTTTGAAATTTCATAGATTCATATACAGTAAAATTTAATTTCAACAATTCTCATGTAATGGCAATATTTATTCCACTGCAGGCAAGTTTGCGTCTATTGGTTTTTATCTAAACTCAAAAGTGAAATTTAAACTTAAATCAATTCGAAAACATTTGGCACACTATCTTGACGAAATTTATTAAGCACAATTTTACGTACTGTAGGGCATTTTAAATTGACAATAAAAAAGCAAGAAAGGAAACAACAACAAACACAACTTAAATAAATTTTATTTAAGAATAAATACGAGCATTTATACAGCATGTCATATTTACAATTATAAATAATATTTATTCTTTTTTACTGGTATGAACTTCTGTTTATTTTCAGCTTTTAATTGTTAAACATGTCATATTTATCTTCTCGCTTCCTTGGTTTACTTTAACGCAGCTGATACTCTCTGGCAAGACCCAACAAAGAGACAACCAACCAACCAACCACACTGATATTCGGACAAATGGCAAAATTTTGTATCAGTCCAGAAACCAAAATACAACCAAACGACTAAGCAGCGACGAAGAAACATTTAACCAAACCACCACACCAGCAAAATGTTTGTTTTTGTTGTTGTTTTACAATTTGTTTTAATGAAATTTAATTTATTACAGCACTCTTGAAAGTAAGATGAAATGTTGCTGATAATTTATATGAAGTTGTTAAGGAAATAATGGAAAAATATTTATAATCCAGTTAATATTAATTATAAGTAAATAATTTACACAGATGTATTATTTTTTTTTTTCATATTAAAACTTATCAAATTTCAAAAGCAAAAATTAAAGATGAATTGCAATTCTAATATGACAATAATTGAGATGTTGTGTTATTTTTTGTACTGTAATTAATTGAAAAAAGATATTTTATGCATTGGGCAGGTAATATTTCCTTTGGCATCGAATTAAAAATAAAATAATTAAATAATTCAAAATATTATAGAAGATACACAACATTGTATTAATCACAAACAGCCTTGTGTGAGTAAGTTTATTACAGATTAAATCCTTTTCATTTGGGATATATATTAAGGAATAGGAAATAAAGAAAGTAAATTTACTTAAATCTGAAGGACATCAGTACAATTATCGTATTCATAAAACTGAAAACGTTGTAATAAAGTTGAAAATTGCAAATGACAAATTAAGAAACTTCCTTTTATGGATGTACTCTTAATTCATCCAAAAATAAAAAGAGGCCAATCGCATTTCTGTTAATACCAAATAAAATAAAAATCATTGATCATGATGTGGTAATGATCTGCATACAGCCTAACGCATGAACCTGTAAATCGTGTCAAACTTTTCTTTTATAATACAATCAATAATGCAATACAATACAATAAAAATTTGAATTATCTTAATCCAAATATTTTGTTTTATTTTCTTTCAAAAAACAAACTTCTACTTAAAAACCCCCTCTTATTGTGTGAGACCAGCCTGGATTTAGCGGATTTATGAAATTATAAAATTTAATATTTTTAGAATTATTTTTTGCTTTGTTTAAAAAACTTGGGAATTATAATTCGTCCTTTTGAAAAAAGATAAAAAGAGATATTTTAGGTTGAAAATGTAAAATTAAAAAACCGTTGGAATTCGAATTATGAAATAATTAAAAGCTTATTACTTTATTTAAGTTAGCATTAGATTTTAAGATAGCACAACGGGATATAAAATATACTTGTGCCAGTGAATGTAAAATATTTTATTTTTATTTTTGACTGAAATTCAAGGCCCCACTGTGAATGAAACTAAGCTCTGCAAGTGAGACTTGCAAATAATGCATGCCAAGTACAACAGGCACCTTAAGACTTCTTTCTGATAAATGTTAAGGCACAGCTTAAAATTTTAAAAAATAATTTATGTAGTTTCCATGCTTAATTATTTAAAAAATGCAGCATTTGTTGAAAACTATAAAAGTTTTGTTAATTGAAAGAAAGTAGTTTTTACTTACAGAAAGCCAAATGCAGCTCAAACTAAGGAGTCGATTAAATTGAATATTTTCTTTGGCGAATTTGTTCGTAATTGCTACGTGTGAATTTAGAAAAAACAAAGAAAGTCATTACACAATTAAGCAAGTGACTTTTGTGACTTAATAATTGGAGCTTTCTTATTATTTATAATAACAGATTTTCCTATTAATTCAATACATTGCTTTGAGGCATGTAGCCAATAATCGAATAGAGTGTTACCCCTTAGTTTAACTTAATAATATAATTATATAATTATATATATATATATATATATATATATATATATATATATATATATACATGTATATATATATATGTATATATTTATATATATCATATATATAATATATATAATATATATAATATATAATTATTGATCCTAAAAGCATCAGCTAGACTTAATCCTTTATCACCCGCTTCAAGTTTTAGCGTGAAATGTGTAGCTTAATAAACTAAAAACTCACAGTCCTAGTAATTTTAACCGAATACGTAACACAAGTATACACGATTTTGGATCCTAGCAACAAAATGCTGTTCCTAAGGACAATTTGGAAAATAACTTAGTCAAGTACTCAAAAGTCGGTCCCTTACGGTCGAGTTGATGAGGCCAAGCTTTATGGTAAAAAAGAGATGTTTAGTTTTCTTAGTTCATAATTAGTACGGCTTGGCCATTCTTTTTCACATAATGCTGGTCAGTTGCACGGCTTCCACAAACACAAAAATAGCAAAATTTGGTAAGGCCATCAAGAGACTAATAATAGTATATAGATAATTTATTCTTTAAAATTGAAATGAAATTTATTTTCAAACCTTTAAATCGCCACAAATTTTCCATAGATGATCTTTAATTTTATCTTAGTCAAAATTTGATATATTGCATTGTAGCATTTCTTCGTTTGTACTGCATGAGCAATCAGAATTGATGGTTTTATATTTCCATTGTGTATCAGAGCAGGTTAGAGGCGGTAATTTGAACCATCTATGAACCGTCTATGCATCAAACAAACATTTGATGTCATAGCAGAAGTATATATTGTCCTCTTTTTTGAAAAACCGCAAAAGCGCCTGCATTTCTGGTTCTATATACAGTACTGTTTGATTGAGTGTCTAGATATTTCCACTCCTGCATTCGTGAGGCGGACAATTCTAATTTTTGAAATCACAAACTAGAACCAATTTAAAAAAACGAAACCCGGATTTGAATCGAGCACCTCAAATGACATCAAGATTGTTTTTATCTGTTTTGATCCAAAAGATGTACGGAATTTGTAAACTTGTGTACTTTAACTTCAAAGCCAGCATTCTTATCACAAGAATATTTAAACACAATTTTTACAATAACCTTACTTTAATACGACAAACTACTATTCCTCATTTCAATTACCGCTGCCACTTAATATTTTTTGTGTGCTTTGCTTTGAACATACTTACATTAATACAAACATACAGCCTAACAAAACCATTCATATCTGTCGAATGTGACAGCTCATAAAAATGATGTGTCAGTTTCCCACTTAACTGATTTATATATTTCATGATAACCTTAAAAAAGCAAAACAACGATGCTATCGCTGTTAATAATTGCAATAATAATTTATATTTATTTATTATACATACAGATACATACATATAACTTTTGGTGTAATTACAACTGTCAGTTAGCTGTTTTTGTTTATTAATGACACGGTTTTCGTTTTGAAAAAAATATTTTTTATTAAATCATTGATAATATAAGCTTGTCGTTCGGTAGCTTTGAAGAATTTTATCTATTGATACAAATTTTATATTTTCGCTATTTTTAAGGTAAAAAATCTATATATATATAAAAAAAAGTATACATTTTATTGTCGTTCCATAACTCTAGAACGGCTGGGCCGATTAGGCTCAAATTTGTTTTCAGTTGTTCGTACTTGCCAGGAGAATGTTATTTCGAAAGAAAATTTTGGGAAAACCGTACGGAAAAGCCGGGAAATTGGAAAAATCGAAAATTAATTTTTAGTATGGAATTTTGTGTGCAATTGTTTCGTTGTAGCTTTTCGAATTGCAAAATAGAAAACTCTTAGTGGAAAACTTGGAAAATTCCTGAAAAACGTGATTCGGCAGAATCGCATTGAAATTACGATTTTTCCACAAATCAAATCAACAACAGTTATGGCATATTTCAATCTGGGAACATTTAACTTCTATTAAAATTCGAACTATAACATAACATAGCACTTTTAAGGTATTCTCTACACGAAAGATTAATTAAAATTAAGTAAATACAATTTTTTTGTTATTACTATTGCAAAACAACGTTTGCCGGGTCAGCTAGTATAGTTATAAAAAATAAAAATTAAAAGTTTGTTTGGTAAATTATATTTATAAACAGAAATTATACATTAATAGAGGTTACAGATGTATTTCCATCAACTCAAATTTTAATGATATAGAAATTAAATTGTATGTTGTATCAAATACAACCAGTACAGAAAATGCTATTATACTGTTGTAGTTTCATATTTCAATTTTCAACATCTTTTAAAATATAAAATTCAAAGTCGATGCCAAAAGAATAATATGAATTTAAAATATTCGAGTTCTAAAGTTTTCAATGCCCTAGTTAAATTTTAAACATATTTTCAGTTCTTAGTTCAATTTGTTTTAATTAATATGATATTGACTAGAAATTTTCCCACGTGTATATCGAATATATGGTCGTTTTTAGGGCATATAATGGCGCCATATCTATTTGTTTTATAAGTGTATTATTTATTTAACTACATTTCTCAGGCTTTACTCTACAGCTTGTTGAATCGAAATTAAATTGAGACATTTTTGTAATAATTTTTAACCGCCCATCCTTAGATTCCATAACTGGTTGAAGCGTATCCTCTTTATCCTTGGAGTCTTAACTATTATCAGAGTCGCCATCATTACAATCGAAATTCCCATAAAAATTCACCGTACAAAAAGCACATTTCTTCGTACATGCATATTGCTTTATTTGAACTAAAAAGTGGCCGAATTTTATAGTATATTTAGAATAGAATAGACTTACCTTTATCAGTAAGTTGAGTTGTCAGGAGATGACCCCTACTCATGCAATTAATTGTGCCCGAACTAGGAAATTAGGTTATGGGAAGGAGGAAAGAGGGAGTAGTGTAGTGTTTGTGGACATTGGGTTTGAATTTTCCCTCTGGAGGAAGTTAATTTAAAATACGAACTGTTCTGATAAAACAGATGCGTAGTGCGATTCACCGGGCAATCAACCAAAAATTAAGGGCCTTTAACGAATAGCATATTAAACGCAAAACGTGCGAGTAACGGGAACAAATTCCCTAATTTCATTAGTATGTGTTATACTATTGTAGTAATGACAAAAGAGTGAAATACAACCGACATTTCTTTAATGCTCTAGAGAATCAATACATTTGGATACCATACTGTCCCCAATGAGACTCTTGGCACTCTTCTATACGCGTTCGAGCAGCTTTAAAATAAACTTTAGGAACTAAGAAATTAGGTTATGGGGAGGAGGAAAGAGGGAGTAGTGTAGTGTTTGTGGACATTGGGTTTGAATTTTCCCTCTGGAGGAAGTTAATTTAAAATACGAATTGTTCTGATAAAATAGATGCGTAGTGAGATTCACCGGGGAATCAACCAAAAATTAAGGGCCTTTAACGAATAGCATATTAAACGCAAAACGTGCGAGTAACGGGAACAAATTCCCTAATTTCATTAGTATGTGTTATACTATTGTAGTAATGACAAAAGAGTGAAATACAACCGACATTTCAATACATTTGGATACACTACTGTCCCCAATGAGACTCTTGGCCCTCTTCTGTACGCGTTCGAGCAGCTTTAAAATAAACTTCAGGGCACCGGCCCATACATAAGAGTTGTATTCTAATTTTCTATGGATATACGTAAAATAAATAGTACGAAGATCGGTGTATCTTTCACACCATTCTAGAAAACCGAGGGCCTTGAAAGCTTCTTCAAAACCCTGAAAAATGTGCTATGTTCATTGAACATCACACCGGATTTTCATGTCAAGAACATCAAGAGCTTCCAAATCCTTAATATATTACCAATATTACCAATAATAACAGATGCAACTCACAGATTTAGGCGAAAGCAAGCGACATTGAGGCTTACCGGGCATTAAATTCGACTCTATTCATTCGACCCAATGTGGACATTATTACGAGATCATGATTGAGCGTATCATCACTCATATTTTGCCTTTTGGATCCCACCTCCAAATGGTTCGGCCTAGTACTGAATGAATGCGAATGACAAATGGTGCTGTCATCTGCTCAAGAGTATATAAGATTGAAAGTTTAGCAAAGAAGGCTATTTAGAAAAATAAGGAATAGAGTAGGAGAAAGAATGAAGCCTTTTTCTAAATACAAATAAAGTAGAAACAAATAAAAAATATATAATAATAAATAACTTAGCATTTTGTCTTACTTGATTATATAATATAACTTAAAGAGATCATTTTTGTTGCCTTTTTTTGTTTGTGGCATAGAAGATTATTCATTGGGACAATCATTATTTAACATCAACTAATTATTAAAACTACCGTCTGCTCCAAATAATTTATTATATTGTTGACGGTGCATACCGTCCACATTAAATATTTCCTTAAATTAGGCCGCATATACGGTTTCCCCACGAATATGTTATTGCGTAAATTAAACCTCATATAAGGAAATAATAAAACATTATTTAAAAAAATAAACCAATAAATTAAAAGAAATAATATTTAATTTATTTGCTTTCAATTATGTTCTTAAGTTCTGTTCGATCATTTGTTTGTTAGTTTGTTAAGTTCACAAATGCTATTGTAAATATATTAAAAAGTTAAAATATCAATAAAACACAAAGTCAACTAATAGTCTTAAGCTATTTAATAATTTTGAAATAATTATTTATCAATTGTCACAGTAAGTAAGTTCATTAACGTGGAAAAAATTGTCATTAAAATATTTAAAAGAGATAAAAGCTTTTTATCTAGAATGTTTTTTGTACATGAAAACAACCAAAAATATTTTGATTCACTTGTTTTTATTTCTGAAATTCTTTAACTTTATAAGATTTTTAAACTTTATAAATAAATGAAAAATTTATTTTATTTTTTAAACTAGGCATTTTCATTTTATCTGTTAAAATTAAACATTATTTAATAATTTTATATATTCACTTCTTTCTCTATCTTAATTATTATTAGTCTTGCTCATACCTTTCTCAATTTTACCTAGTTGTAACCCATCTTTTGTGTAAAATGGCAAATGAACTTGCAATTTAATTGCGTTTGATCATTTGCTATTTCAAACAAATGTAGAAATAAAACAGACAGAAATTGCAGAAACAATATGTAGACAGGAATGTGAGTTCAAGAGAGAATAGCAGCTGGAGACATAAATCATGCTGTAAGATTTTTTTAACGAGTGGAGTGAAGAGGCTTGGGATTTACAAAAATTTTAAATGTTCTTAAGCTTTTTAATAAGAATATTTTTAAAACGAAAAACTATGTTTTTTTAGATATAGTTTTATTGGTGGTTCGTGCTCAGCATAGTTTTAGAAGGGGTTGTTCAAGCTTTACTAATCTTTTGAAATTAACAAGGCTAGTCAATCGACGAATTGTTCAACCAAAACAAAGTGATGTTATTTACACCGACTTTAGTAAGGCATTTGATAAGGTCAACCACGAATAATTGCCTTATGTGGATTAATTCATATCTGTGAAACAGAACTCTAAACGTTTGTTTTAACACGCTTACTTTCAAGAAAATTTTTATTTTATCTGGTATGCCGCAGGGTAGACGCTTTATTATTTTCCTTATTTATTAATGATTAGTTCAAAGCCCTTAAATAATCAAACATTTCAATATATACAGATGACATGAAGATATTTCGAACATGTAGTCTTCACGTTCTCCTGCAAAAGGTCAGAGATGCATTTAGTTCCGAGTGTAATATTAACCTTGGAGTTGAACCTTAAAAAGTTTAAATACATGCGTTTCTTCCGAAGATGTAATATTTATTTATTTATTTACATTTCTTTACCTTTTTTTTTTTAAATTAATAATTAATCTCATATTTTCAATAGAGGGGTGATGAAGTATATGCAGAGGATCGGAATTAGAAAGATTCTTCTACTGCCATTACTAATTCTGTGGCAGTCACTAAGGAAGTAAGACGGTGTTGTGGGGTATGAAATAGGACAGTTGCAAAAAAGTATGCTATTAGGGTTCAATAGTGATTCATGTATTAGTTTAGTGTGACCCATACGAAGTCGTTCGAATTCAATACTGTCTAGTCTATTTACAGCTAAGGTACCATATCTCATGAAGTCATAAATTGTTTTGCGTTCTTTGTTAATAATTTTGTACCATGACGAAGAAGCATTATATAATTTATTTCCGATGTCCTGGATTAGGACAAACTCTACCAGTAAATCTAGTTCCTCGCGGAGATAGTTGTGAGTTGCCTGTAGTGGGAAATAAATAGCATTTCCGGCAAATAGGTCAGCAAATTCATATCCCTTTATACCACAATGTCCCGCTACCCAGACAAGTTTTAAATTAGGGCATCTTGAACTAAGTTCATTTCGTATTCATTGTTCGAGATATTCTGAATAGATCTTAATGAGGAAAGAGTATCTGAGCAAATTGTGAATTTTCAAGTTTGTCCTCTAACAATTAATATCGCCTCATGAATGGCTATAAGTTCTGCAGAATAAATAGAGCTGTGTGTAGGGACAAAGATGTAATATCAACGTGTAATATATTCTAAACGGCTACGAACTAGAGAAACTGAATATAGCTTTTGATCTTGGTATTTTACTGGATGTTAAATTAAATTTTATACAGCATATTTAATTAATCACTTACAAAGCATGTGAAGTTTTTGAATTTAAAAACATTAGGGAAGAAGTTTACTGACCCGTATATCACAAAAAAATCTGTATACGTCTCTTGTCACACCTATTCATGATTATAACTCAATAATTTGGAATAAAATAGATAAAGTCCATAGTAATAACATGAAATCGATGTCCAAACTGTTCTTATTATTTTGTCTTCAAGACTTAGAATGGAATGTCTTAATTCTATACTTGTACACTAGTAGACTTTCAGTAATAAAAAATTGCCAACTCTAAATAACCGAAAAATAATGTTAAATGTCACCTTTGTTTTAAATTAAATAAAATAAAACAGCTGTTAAAAAAATAAATAATTTATTTTGAATCGTTATTTAAATCGTTTGCTGTTTTACCTGAAAAATAACTCTTATACGCAAATTTCTATTATAAGCAAGTCCCATAGATCAAATTATCCATAGTACGTGCGCTTCACTAAAATTGTTCCTCAGCTTAGGGTGAAATTATGATTTATTGCTTTACTTTTTACAAACAAAGTAAAACTTACATTTGTTAAATATAATTCCAATATACAAAAACTATTAACTTATGATCTCTTCTAACCGTAATTTGCTCAACGATTTATTTATCAATTCAAAAGCTTTTCATTTAAAAAACTTTAACATATTAAGACAATAAAAATATTTATTTACTACAAGATTTATAATAACAATAGCAGACACAACTCAGAATCCATAAATAAATAATTATAGTTTTTAAATTTCGAAAAAAAAAATAAATAAAAAGATAAAAACGAAACAAAAGTGGTTTATTTTGTATTTCTGTTAACAAGAAAAGTAGCAAAAATAATTTATAGCCACTTAAGTCATAAATACATTTATACTTCTTT
Source organism: Trichopoda pennipes (assembly GCA_030448955.1). Taxonomy (NCBI): domain Eukaryota; kingdom Metazoa; phylum Arthropoda; class Insecta; order Diptera; family Tachinidae; genus Trichopoda; species Trichopoda pennipes. Next base: position 7,554,583 of record JASKUP010000067.1, read on the forward strand.
TTACCAATTTACTTCACAATCTCTTAGGTGCATCTAACACAAAAACAAAACAAAAAGAATATGAAATAAAATGAAAATTTATATATTTTTTTATAGCCTTATTAAACATATATGTATGTAGACAGACGGAAAAAACATGTTCATATGTTTAAATGATATAGGGTTATGGCACTTTTAAAGCTAATGTGATAGAGACGAGTTTATTTATGAGGCTGCTGGTGCTGGGCTGTTACTAGTGGTAGGTATTTTTTATTATGTTGCCTGCAGTCCGTCTATAGTTAGCCGCAACACAAGTAGTAGCGAAACTCTCTAACAAGGAGGCCAATCAATATAGATATAAATACACAAACATTTGTACAGTAGTAAAACTAATTACAAGGTGTGCCGCCAAAAGCCACCAAATTAACAATAAAATATAAACATAAATAAAATACGCATCATATGAATACCGTTACCTCTGTGATATATTATAAATATGTTAATTGAGCAAATAAAATACTATTTTTTAAGTGAAGATAAAAATAAAAAGAGATTTGATTCTTAGGCCAGTGAAAATGATTTTCATTGAATCGATAGTACGAATAATTGGAACCTACATTACAACACTTCTATATAATTCTTAAGATCGTGAAAACTACTCGTAATTGTGTTAAAATAAGGGAAATTTTATTAAGTTCCCCCCAGACCATTACGGTCAAAGTTTGCACAGAAGTAGGCTTATGACTATAATATCCTTGATATACATTTGATTAGTCAACCTGCATTCCAGGATTTCTGTACATGGAATTTTGCTGATTGCACTGCATAACTTGCTAGTTTCCAAGTGTTCTATTAGCATCAAGGCCCATAAACCTTAATTTTGTAAATCGTTAAGGAATGAAGAAAAAAGGTCAAACACAAATGTTTTGCTATATGAATGAAACTTTCGAAAGGTCAAATGCTGTATTCAATTCGATAAGTACTTACTTAAACATCCACATAAAATTGAAGTTGACGCTGATTAATTAACCACTGACTTGTTGATAAGCAATCTACACTTAGACTAGGCAGCACTATTTTACTTTATAATGCCGTTCTGAAACTATTACAATGTCATGGAATTTGATTCTTGTCACTGCCTCTGTTTTAACCTTAGGAAAACTTGAACGACTGCAAAATTAAATTTGAACAATGTTGGCTACAGCCTCTATTGTGTAACAGAAATCAAAGTGTTGCATTTCAATAACTTTTAATACGTATAAAGTGATTACAAATACATTCAATAATTGAAGGAAGGAAGGAAGAATGAATTTTCTTTTCTAGCGATTAGTTAATATTGTTTATTATTATACTGTTACATTTATTCCTTTTAATAAACAATTTGTTATATTCAGTTCTTCTATTGCAAAAGATTAACACAGCTTTTAAGAGTTTTAAATTAAATTAAACAATTTCTTTACTTTCAATACGCACAAAATAAACAGGTTGGTAACTTTGTTGTTTTTACTCACTGGTGAGCCCAGCACGTCGTGCTTATATAGTTGATTCGCAAGATTATTCTGCTTTAACATCATCCAATATTATTGTTGTTATTATCATTCGTTTAGGCGGCTGCTTGGCTGTGTGTTTCGTTTTTGTTCTGTGTTAGTTGTTTTTGTTTTCTGTTGTTTGTCTTATTTCATAGAATTTCTTATAAGGATGTAGTTGTTGTTTTGTTTGTATAAGCTTTCTTAGAAGGCTATGCAGTTTGTAATAGTAATAATGAATTAAATTTCAGGAGAAAGAGATTAGTAGTATTACTTACATATTTTTATAACATCAATAGACGAATAAGCACTTCGTAAGAAACTGCTGTTGTACACCGTTCACCGTTATTAAATATTATGCAACACTTCATCAATAAAATTTCATCTTATCACATTTCCAATACTGAAACATTGCAGATTTTAAGGAACATTTCATTGTTCCTTAAAAAGCTAAACTATATTAACAATAAAATCTGTAAAATAGATTGATAGACCTGCGTTTTTGTTTCGAATGAGGTCGTCACCAAAACCTTCAACGCAGACCTTAAATTGGGTCTAATATTATTCAGAAAAATATTGTTACGAAAATAATTTATTAAGTTTGAAAAAAAAAAATACTTATCAGCAAAATAGTACACGAAGCGTCCCACTGTGCATTATGCACACAAGACAACAACAGCATTCTTATAACAAATTCTACCAAATACGACAAACAGCAGAAAACAAAAACAACTAACACAGAGCCAAATAGCGGCCTCAGAAGGTCGACTTTATTCTCCGAAAATGTCACAAATTTTACAAAATGTGACTTTAAGAGAACGACCATTTCCATAGTGGATTTTAATTATTTTAAAGCGATTTTCATGCGAAATTGTAACAATAACCAAGGCATCTACTTCGAATACGTCAAAAAACTAAATTTCAAAACTATGGTGTTGTTGGTGTGGTCACAAGTGAAAAACTAACTTCTTAATAAAAACCCAATAGATGTAGAATAAATATTTGAGCACTTGTAAGAAATAATAATTTGTAAGAATGATCATCTGTGTATGATCGGTCATAATACCTTCATAGTAAGGTTTTATAAGAGAATAATGTTTATCGTACGATATGTCACAAACGATGATAAACTAATAAATCTTATGTATTATAAAATCATCCAAAGATAATTTTTTACTTGAATATAATGAATTATAAAGGAATAATGTTTAGTTCAGCACAGGAATATATTTAAAAAACTCCTTCAACGATCAGAATTGTGCATATCCTTACATATATCTCGAAACCACTTCCTTATGTTAGGTACCATATAGATTTATTTTACTCCGGGGTTTTTTAGGGCTTTTAGGTTTGAAAAACATATTCAACTTACTTACTGTGGCATCATCTAAATATCCATATGTTAATCAATTTCTTACAATCCCCAAAGCTTCTGGAATCATCTTTTTAAGACGTCATTTAAAATATTAGTTGGCTTAACCTTAGAAAATTAAGAACCAATGTATACCATCTGCGATTACATGGACTTTTCCCTGAAGGGAAGTTGTAGTCGGAAATCTTTTTCCAGGGTATCAACAAAGAGTTACAAAAAATTGTATTTGTTAACCTGGATTTTTTTGACAAATTTGCGCTAAGCATTTCCTTATCACTTTGATGTGCACCTTTTATACATGCACCCATAAGGGATAAGATAAAAATAATATACCAATAAAATCGTTGTTTTTTTTAAAAAATAATAAGAAACTTTAAAAAAATAAAACCATAAATATTAAAACAATATACATAAAAATGTAAAAAATTTAAATTATTTTTTCTTGAAATTTTGTTATTTAAAAGTTTTCTTTCTCTGTTATTCTTTTACTACACCTTGCTTTTGTTATAATTATTTTACTTCTTTATTTTTAAATAGTAGAATAAGAGTTAACAAAATTAACTGGCCATAACAAATCATTTAGTATCTCTATGGTGAAGCAATTCTGACAATTTTGCACTTGCTTATGATGCTCTTAGTGATTAAGCAAGTAATGCTAAAAATTATCCATTGCAAACCAAAAACAAAAATCCAAACAAAACATATTACAATAATAGAACCAAAGTAAGATAAAGAAAATTATAGCAAATATTAAATAAGATCTAAATATGTGAATTTAAAAACAACTTTTTCGTTAAGTTAAAAATTTGACAAAAAATGATCAAAACCCTAAAATAAATGTAATAATAAAAATCTTGTTCTGATAAAATAGTGTCTAAAATAATTTATGACTCTTACGCTACACTGGAAGCCGTTTGTATTTAAAAGAAATAATTTTAGGATTCGTTCTAACACAGAATTTTAGAAAAATTATTTTAAAGCTATTCTGTCTTAAATTTTCTATTTCACAATAAACACTTTTTTATTTTATTACTGCAGTTGTATTTTGTAGTCTACTGTTATCTCAATATTATCACCACACATTTGTCATTTTGAAGTATTAATAGTATTAGTTTTAAATGAAATCGACAGTAAGACAGTAAGTAGCAATCATTAACGCAAATCAAGAAGCTGTATTGCGCTAACAATCGCTACCGGTTTTTTATCTTTATAATGAAATATTTTCATAAAAAAGACACACAACTAAACATACAATAACAATCTACTTGTTCTCATGCAAATCCATTAAAATTTTTATATCTTTCTTTATATTTCTAATGTTTTTATAACTAAAATTAAAAGTGACACAAAGAGTTGATTGTTTATGACTATAGAGCATTTCATTTTTTATAAATAAAAAGCAGCAAAATAAATTAAATATTTATTTAGTAGAAGTATTTGCATTATTTAATTAAGTCTTCTGACATTTTTGATAAGAATAGTCAACATGTTTCTAAATATGTTAATCATTTGTTGAAATAACTTTTTGATTATAATCATTAATATACTTATTTTTGGTCCAATAAAAATATTTGTTGGAGGCGTTAGCACTAATTGGTGTGGAGCATATACACGGCAGAAATATAATATCTACATTTAACAAATTTTTAAAATAATAATTAATTATTACAAGTAGAGCAGTAGCTAAAAAGGCCTTCAACATAAGTTGGATGCTTAAATAGTTTTTAAAGTTTATCTTTTTAATAAGAAGTTTATAGGTTGGAAAAGGGGAAAGGCAGAAATGAAAAAAATGTTCAATTAAATTTTTGCAGTGATTTTGTGCAAATATTGTTGACGGTGTGGTGACTAAGTTGACTTTAAGGAGTAAAAACGTATATGTGTGTGTGGGTCAAAGTAAGTATTTTAGTACAAAATACGTATACATATCAAAAAATAAATAAATAAAAAACTTCTATTGTTATGGTCGATTCCATATATGGAATACAATATTGTTAGCCTCACAAATGTGATCCCTTTTAAGTACATTTCACGCGGTACTTCATTAATTTCATCACGAATATTTTATATGAGTTTCTCCAGCGTTTCTGGTTTGTTTGCATAAATCTTGCTTTTCAGATAGCCCCACACAAAGAAGTCCGCAACAGTCAAATCAGGCGACCGTAGAGACCAATCAACATAACCATTTCTTGAAATAACTTATTGTGAAAAGAGGTCTCGCAGTAATTCGATTGTACTCCTGGCTGTATACCATGTGGCACCGTGTTGTTGATACCACATGTTAATCAAGCCCAAAGTATGTAGTTGTGGGATTAAAAAGTTTTCAAACTTATCACGATATCGCTCCCCATTCATACCATTGGGCCGTTTTCATTTTCAAAGATTTAAGGTCCAATGATTTCTCCTGACCAAATTGCACACCAGACTAGGACTTTTAACGGATGCAAAGGTTACTGTTGAATAATTTGGTGGTTTCTTATTCCCCAGAACCATTCAAATAAAAATGTGCCTCGTTACTCATTATGATTTTTTCATGAAAATCGGGTTTGTCATGGGCGAGCTGTATCATGCTATTAACATATGTACAGCGGCGTAAATGATATTGTGGGTGAAGCTCTTGTGTCAACTGAATCTCTTATAAAACAAATGCAAATTCTTTTGCAAAATTGCGGCCAAAGTTGTTCTTTGAAAATCAAGCTCATGAGCACGACGTCGAATTAAGGTTGATGAATCGTTTTTGAACGCTTTCTTGAGCAGCAGTAACGTTTTTAGCCGATCTTGCAGTACGTTGTAGTCCATGCTTAGGCCTATTACCTACAGACCCCATGATTCACTTTGATAAAATGTTTTAACGATTAGAACACGTTGGTTGATCGAATATTTTTCCGTAATAAATTTGCCTCGTGTCTACTTCACGATGAATATGAACTGCACTAATGTTTACCAAAATGGCAGCAAAACAAAGTAGTATACCTTCTCGGCGTATACCCTATATTAGTTATTAATATTTAATAGTTATACAGTTTTGTGTTATAACTTTATGCAACATTCTCCGTATTTGCTTTGAAGTTTATTCTTTTTGTAATATTTCTAACATATACCCACGTCAATAAATGTTTTCTGAATTTAAAATTGAAACCTTTTCAAAGTTAGGATATTGATTAACTTTACAACAATGTAGAAATAATGCTGGTTTTTGTAAACTAGTATTATCCCTATATTTTTTATCTGACTTATGTCCTGCTATTCTAGTTTTCAATTTACTTTTTGTTGTGCCAACCTAAAATTTATTACAAAACTCCTTTTCATTACCGTTACAAGGAATTTTGTATGCTATATTAGACATATTTAATTTTTTAATTTTATCATTAGCTTAACTAAACACCCTATTGCCATCTGGTATTTATTGCCATCAAACATTTCTAATTTCTATGGATTTCTTTGTAACTTATTGTTAAAATCGTTTCTCTCAAATTATTGGCTGTGTTAATAATAATTCTTTTATTTTGTTTGAATAAGAAATAATAATTCAACCTGAAGCAGTTGGTTCTTGTTACCAATCGATAACTAATTCTTTTGTTCTTCTTATTAATAAAGTATCTAAAGATGGAAGTTTTGAAAGGCTTTCCTTTTCAATTGTAAATTTTATTGAAGTGTCAAATTTATTTAATGTTTCTAACATTTTGTAAATTCCAATACAGATATATCACAAAACAAATCATAAATATACATATTTTGTTATAATTTTTGGCTTAACAATATCTGCTACAAATGTAGAAGCTGGAGAATCCATCGGAAGTCCTTTTTGCTGGGTACAAAACTTGAGAATATATAAAAATTAACATTTTTATATTGTATTTTAAAACATTGATTTTCTTCTATTGTATTTATTGCCAAACAAACAAGAATACTGGGAAATAATGATGCAAAATCAAAAGAAACTAATTTATCATTATCTTGCATACAAAAGCTTTTAATTTTTCTTTTAACTTCAATTGAACCCTCAGAGATCTTTTTTAATATGTTAGTAATATATTTACACGTTTGTCTTTAAACATGGTGATTAAACTTCTTAAGATTGTTATCATATCTTCAATATGTTATAATATTCTAACACCACACAATTCAGAATTATATAACTTAATCTAAAGTCCAATTTATAAATGGAGTATACCTTCACTTTTTTTTATAAAATTGTAGAAGAAGAAAGACACAGCGCTAGATTTTGAGTAGACTACAGGAAACTTAACGACGTCACCAAAAAAGACAGTTACCCGCTGCCCAGAATAAAAGACACCTTAGACACGTTGACCGATACGAAATGGTTTTCTGCCTTGGACTTGCAGAGTGGTTATTGGTTGGCAAGAAAAAGAAAAATGCAATGCTATTCGGGAACTGCAACCCTTCCGCTACTTTTGAGCGTTTAATGAAACCCGTGCTTAAGGGGCTTAATTAGGAGACTTGTTTGGTGTTACAGGATGACAAAATAGTTATGGAAAAGACTTTTACGAACACCTCAAAAGCCTGGATGAAGTATTTAAGCGCATAGCGGCTGCAGGAATAAAATTACGTATGAAGAAATACGCGGTACAGGAGATTATGCGGAACTGTGCTCAATGGGCCTCTAGTTTACATTAAGTGAAAACTAATGATTTATATGAAATTTAGAATTTGGTGTTTAGTTTATATTGAAATTTCCAATTTCTTTCTTGCAAAAATTATTTTTTTAGTGGTATTAAATTTTTTTGGTGAAATTTTGGTGCAAATGTAAAGTTGTGAAGAAATTTCTGTAAAGTGAAATTTCCATTACTAAGTAATCCAAAGCACTTTTTCTGAAACTTCATTTTAAAACACAACAAAGCAAAAACTAAAAATATCTGAAAAACGTAAGGAAAATAGAGATTCTTCCCCTTTTCTTTTTGACAACATCCGGTTGATTTTAATACTACTACTACTATTTCGAAACTATGTATGGTAAAATGGTAAGTTCAAATTTTCTACAGCTTTCCTGTGGTCTCCCCAAATCAATTACGGTCGGAAATGAATACCATGAAAAATAGCACACTTATGAATAGCAAGTTTACAACCGTCCACCTGTAGCAAACGGAAACAGTAGTAAAAAACAAAAACAAAACAGTAGTAAAAAACAACAAAAATAGAAGCAATCTTTTCGACCATATCTTCTCCGAAAATAAAGCAATTTTAATCATTTGTAACAGCATAAGACTCGAATCCCGCTCTAAAAGATTATTATACAAACAATTCCTATTAGTTATCTCCGACCTGTATAAATACCTGCCTAACTCGAAAATGGGAAGACAGAGATCGCAGAATTAACCTAGCTCTGTATTATAACGCAGAATATGTATATACACTATGGAGTCAAATAACTATTATAGAAATTATAGATGAAATGACAGACTATTATACCCTTTCTAGTTGTGCTGTGCTAATTGTCGTATTCTATTTGCTAAAAATAAAAATATCTTTTAAAAAATTACAACAAAACTCCCTTTTTCTTACACTCCAAATTCTAAAAAAATAAGCTTTGTAACCGACTTTTCTAAAAAATAAAGTACCTCCATACGAACTTTAAAAAATTTATTTAAATAAGTTTGTTGAAAAGTAAATTTTTTCTCTAATCTATAGAGACGAATTAAGTACAAACGTTGATAAAAATGTCCAACATGCAATAATACACTTCTGAATTTTGAAATTTCGCATATTGACTTTAATATATTCATTCTTGTTAGATACAATATTCTATAAAAAAATAAATTTATTAAAAGCAAGCCACCAGTAAACGCTATATAATTATATAACATGACACAATAACAACATTTGCATCCACCAACCGTTTGTTATAAATTTTAAATTCTTGACAAAACTCGCATCAAAGATTATAGAATTACAAAGATGTTGCACTGCCATACATTGTTCTGCCACTGCTAAATTATTGATGGGATTTTCTGAAAATCCTCGTGTGTACGACTAATGAGCGAAATTTCATCAACGGAGAGCAAATTACCAAAACATAAATAAACTCTCAGCAAAAGCAATTCATACTTACGAACATTGTTTATGTGTATGTGGGTATGTGTGTTTACGTTGTCAATATTATGCCCAACAAACAAAAAGGTTTGCTTTCAGATAAGTGCATATGAACTAATTAAAAATAATATTATGTGATCAAGCCTTTTCTTAGTTCACTAGCATTAATTTCTTTTCACTTTGTAAACAAGAAAAACAAAACATTATTCTAAACTTAGTCTTAAATTGTAAGCTAAAATTATATACTATAAATACGATTAGTAATAAACAATGAAAATCAACGTTGTTATATTGTGTTTGTTGGGCTCTACAAATTCGAGTGGTATTATTGTATACAAAACTAATTGGATCTTCTGTGTTGCCGTAGCCAAACCATACAGATTTTTTATTGTAAAAATAAAACAGCATCGACTGTCGACGAACTTTGGAAGCCTTATTAACCAATATTTTCATTAAGGCAGTGTTTGCTACATTTGTTAATTTTTGTTCTTTTAGGAATATGACAAAAAAGTAAATGATAAGCCCTTCTTCTGGTTACTGCATGTAAATTCCCATAGATCATAAACATGATAATAAAATATAGTTGTAAAAAAGATAATTAGAAAGACATTACTCAAAGCATGATATCAGCACAGAAATATGGGAAAAACTATACATTTATTTAGTTTTAAGTATACCCATCTCTAAGGTATAAGGAATGAAAGTATAAATAGAAGTGTAAATACTTTCATTCAGCAGTTCATATGTTAACTTAGTTAACTCAGTTAACTTACATAGTTAAAAAAATAAATAAAATAATGAATAGAACAGAAAAGTTGAGTTAAATAATGCTGTGAAAAATAAAGTTTTCAAAGAAGCAGGCAAAAAATGTTCTCTGCCACATTGTAGCAGATCGAAAAGAAAATTTCCTGAAATGAAACTTTTCTGTTTTCCAAACACAAACTCACCATTATTTAAACAATGGCTAAAAAAGTGCAATTTTGAAAAACAGTTTGTGGAAGAAACTACTTCCCTTTTTTTATGTGATAGGCACTTTTCGCCTGATTTAATTGGTAAAAGATATTTACATCGAGGAGCCGTGCCAACATTATACTTAATTGATAGTGCTGAGTCAGAAAGTATTGAAAAAGGCAACTGCTCTGAAAATGAGAATACTAACGATACATTTTTTTGAAGTTCGTCATGTAAGCGAAAAAGATTCGAATCACCGCCACCTTTATGCTCAAACTGCCTTAAAAGTTTAAAAAATGAAAACTTTTATAGAAAGAAATTTTTCAACATGTTTAAAAGACTTAAGAGTAAAACTCAACAAAATCGATGTATGAAGTCGAAAACTTGAAAAAAGATTGAAGGCATTAGAAGCAAAGTTAAAAGTAAAAGCCTCTCTTGAAAGTGAAATTGATAAACTTGGTATCAATCGTAATGAAAAAACATTCTGCACAATTCTAATGAAGGGAAGCAGGGGAACGAACGCTCGATGGGAGGATTGTGAAAAGAATTTGTTCAAAGCATTTATTATAGATCAACCTCTACGTACTTGTTCTTGCGTAATATTTTGAAATTGAACCAAGCAGATATTAAGAATTTGCAGCCAGGAAACAATGTTTGCATATATAATGTTCTTAAGAAAACGGTTTTAAAGATGAAACCTCTTAAAAGAGAGTGCATTTTAATATTTGATGAAATATCAATCAGAAGAAATTTAAGTTATAATGATTGTGCGGATGTTATAGATGGAGTAGACGAGCGAACAAATGAAATGGGTTCTCAAATTGGTGTTTTCATGATTAGAGTAATTATAGAAAATTGGAAATTTGTGTTAAACTACTTTGTAACTGCTAGTTCCATAAAAGGAGAAATATTGAAAACACTTCTAATATCAAATTTAGATGACCAGTTACATGTGATCAAGGTCCAAAAAATAGGAAATGTTACGACCTATTGGGAGTGTCACCAGAACAGCCTTATTTTCTTTATAACACCAATAAAGTATATATGCTATATGATGTACCTCATATTTTTAAATCCATTAGAAATGCTTTTATCAAAGGTGACTTTAAAACACCTGATGGAATAGCGCGGTTTGATGTTATTAGAGAAGTTTTTGAACTAGAGCATGGTAAAGTCACAAAAATGACAAAGTTGACAATATATAAATAAAATAAAATGCGCGTGGGGTTGGCTGTTCAAACTTTAAGCCGTTCTGTTGCAGATGCGATTCAAACTCTTAACGAAAATCGTAAATTTACAAGGACTTCATCGGAAATAGCCTCTTCTACTTACGTATTTATAAAAAAACTTGATAGTTATTTTGACTGTTTAAATAGTAAATATTTTAGCGATCCTAATCCTCTAAAGCGTGGTTTAAAGCATAATAATAATACTTGGAAGGTATTGCAGGATCTAATAATATATATGCAACAAATTGAATATGTCGGCAATAAAATATTTTCCATCCGCGGTCTTATCCAAACCACCAGGGGCATATTATCTTTAAGTGAAGAAATGTTTCAAGAAAGTTCTAATTTATTCACAATTTTAACTAGCCGGTTTAATCAGGAGCCATTAGAAAACGTATTTTCATATGTTCGCGCCAAAGGCGGACACTGTAAGAACCTTTCAGTTCACGATTTTAATATCGCAATGGCAAAGCTGATATCTTTAAAAATAAGCCAGTTTACTTCGTCAAAAAATTGTGAAAACGACGATACCATATTCTTACCGGTGGATTTTCAAAGCTCCGCCGAATGTAGTGAAACTGTATCAGCTGATAATCAATGTCCACTGATAGATATCGTAGACATATATCAGAATAATGAAGAATATTTTGATGAAAGTGCCGACTGTTTTAACTCTCCGAATGTATCAATAGAACTTACTTCAAGCCGATATTTCATTGAATACATAGCGCAACGAATATCATGCAGCAAATGTAGAATGGATACAGTAAAACCTGCACAAATTCTAACATATCCATCAGAAATGTGTATCCACACAAAAAAACTATGAAAGTGACTCAGATTTTGGAAGTTTATGTGCACCCGCCAATCAATTTTTCGAAGTTTGTAAGATTCATATAAAAGTTTTTGAAAAGCTTTTTTCTGCCAATAAAGCAATGAAAAATATTAAAAAAGACATAGTTCAGCAATGCATAGAATGTACTAATAGTACAATTTATTCCTTTTGGTTTGACGAGAAGAGTGCTTGTTACAATCACAGGCTGGAAATTTTAAATTTGCTTGTAATAATATTACTAAGAAAGCATTCTTCCTGGGAAACTTACCAGTATAAACGAGCACTTATTGAAAAAGTAAAAATTTTAAAACACTAATTTGAATAAAAATTAAAAATCATACAAAATATTTACTATATTTACATGTCTTTTATTTTACCTCCATTATAATAGATCTTATACCGAAAGTTGTGCGCGGTTGAATTAACTTTAAAAAATAAGTAAATAATAGCATCATGACTTCGGTGTAAACGTAAATTTTTTCATTCATACAACAATAAAGTAAGTATATTTGCCCTACAATAACGAAAGGAATCATGTTCGTTTTCTATTAATGTTGAACATCCACACAAGCTGTATGCTGCCTACATTAATAAAGTTGCTAGTAAAGCGAAAATCATTTTTAATTTTAAAACAGAATTAAAAACAAAAATATACCTAAAACAATACACGCACACCCAAACACAAGTATTAATGGGAAGCATATGTATGCATACATGAACAAACGTGTGTTTCTGTGCATAAAAAGTAATACTCTCTTTTCTGTTATTAGTTTTGCTCAATGCAAAGACAGTATTCTCTTTTTACCCTTTACACTTTCCCCCCTCGTCATTTGATGCTTAAAATTTTTGTTTATGTAAAATGTTCGCAGTGCAACATCTTTATAATTCTATAATCTTTGCTCGCATGTTTGCCTTGCAAACTGTAGGCACTCTAAATTCGTTAAACACAAGTATATGCAAACATATGTCAACACTAAGTGTTGCTTAATTTACAGTTAAAGATCAAGTACTTAAATTATTACAATATTTACTTTTTGAAAAACTAGACATCTACTTAAACGGATTTCCTTGAAATATAAACAATGCCATACAACAAGACACCCAACACGAAAAATAACAACCAGAAAAAAAAACAAATAGGTATTAAAAGCGACAGTATATTTAACAATAATAAATACAACGAAAAAAATAATGAAAACTATAACGAAAACCTAGCAAAAAGGAAAAATTGAAAAAAGAAAAACCTAAGACCTAATAAGGCGTCAACCTTAAAGGAGTTGCTAACACATTTTTACATCACTTTGCACAAAATAAATGTCTCCCATGTGAGTGCTGACAGCTTGTCACCTACAAATGTCATTTAAGAAAATGAACAAAAACGAATGAGCTAGCGACCCAAAGGAAAAAAATAAATAAATACAACAACATTTTTCTTACACTAAACTTATATACATTGTTGGTGTTACTTTTGTTGGGTTGTCATTATAAAATAAAAAAATATATATATTAAACACCAATGACAATAACAACAGCAGCAGCAGTAGGAACGTTATGAATATACGAGGATGATTTTGATTTTAGCTGTCCATAAGCCCTGACTAATTAAAACTTTTGAAACAAAAAAGTAAGAAAATAATCATTTCTAAGACAAACTCATGCTAAAGAACGAGCCTAAGAAAATCTCAGTGTAATTAAGCAACAGTAACATAATTTAGTTAAATGCCTTACATTAAAATAATTGACTAGATGAGAATTTAAAAGCAAATATTGTTGGTCTCTTTACATTCCTCTTTTATTTCTCACTTATTTTAAAAATGACTATCATAATTTAGACACATTTTTACGCGTTTAGTTAATCAATTTTCAGCTAATAAGTTTCTAATAGTAGAATTCGAATAATTGCAACCCTAAGATTCAACATGTAATTTACTTTCACTATATTTGGGTAGTTTTCAAGCTTTTTAGTACAGGAATCTCTCTGCGATTAATTAAGCAGCCATTAGATTTTAAAACTACTCTACTGTTCACCCTAATTTAGAGTAACAAATGGGAAAACGTCAACTTGCTACATTTCCGAATTATACTTAAAAATTTAAAGTAAGATTAAAGACCTTTCACACTAACAATCGATAACCTCTTCACCATGCAAAACTTGAATATGCTGCTCTATAATATCAAAACGTAAATTTTAGAAAATTTTATTATCCGCTAACAAATCATTAATTTGGCATTTCTCTTGGTGATCCATTTAAATTAATTTCATCCAGCATGTGGCAGTTAAATTTCGAATAGTATCTAAGCACTAACAATCAATAATAACTACATTAAGGTGATGTTGGTTATACAGGGCCCGCCCGTTGTTTACATACCCGCCAAGATCAATGAGCTTCAATGAAAAGATGATTTTTTTGCAAAATCGGCATCTTCTGTAAGTCGATCGCAGGCCCACTTAGCGAAGCGTTTTTCAAGCGTATACACAACTATAGGAAGGATAAAACTAATTATCTGTCAAATCAAACATGAACTAAGTGTTACCATTCACGAAATAAGTACTAGTTTAAAAAAAGTTAGATGGCGGACCCTTTAGTTTAAGAATTAATCGTATTACTTAAATTTTAAAATCTGAATGCGGATTTCAGTTTGCCTAGATAAAGTTCTAGCATTCATTTTGATGGAACTTATACCTGTATTGTAAAAGGTATATTAAGGGCAATTTTGAATGAGTTTAAGCATAGGCTAACAAATTGGCCAAAAATATTTGTGACCCTTAGAATAATGCGTTTAAAGTCTTTAAGTAGTGAAAATTATATTCATATAATAGGCCGTCAAATTGTGGCACATCTCTCGTATATAAATTTGTAAATTATGAAAAGATGTATAAGAGATACATGTAGAGTTTTAGTCAAAATGTAAATGTAACATAAAGAAAGTGTCAAAGTAAGCATTATAAAAATGACAGAAGGAAGCCATAAATATTAAACCAACATTTATAAAAAATTAATAAAAAAAAGGAACAACTCAACAAATACAGCAAAATAGCTAGTGTAGCATACACAGTAGTATTGACAATAGCAGCAGCAGCAGCAGCAACAATGTCAAGAAAACAATACAAAACAAAAACATATATTTGACACATACGCACCAACTGATTTACCACACAACTCACTAATGTAAACCCCAAATCATGGGTGTCAGACAACAAAATGTTGTAACTAGATAACATGATGTGGCACATCTACATGACAGTAAAAACATTTTTACAGTAGGGGTATGAACAAACTTCAAGTAACACCTCCTCATTGTCAACAGCATCATTAGAGCAGTAATTATTTTAATCAGCAATTCTAAGGACAGCCTTAATTTGGAAATATTATGTTTTTTTTTAAATAAAACATTTGTAGTGAAAATATCATAGCTTTCAACATTAGGTTAATTAAATTAACGTGTTGAGAGCATATAAATTAAACATTTGTGAGTATTTTATTTCGTTATAGCAATCAATAATTACCTTCAATATGTATTGTATGACAACTGTTAAGACTTCATATTTCAAAATTGATAACTATTTATATGTGTTAAATATTATGGAGCAGAGAATAATAATCGAGAAATGTTTTATAGTGTTTTGTTTTCAATACAGTATTTTAAAAGAAAAGTTTTAAAATTTGTACATCAGCTTTCATGAAAAAGAATATTACTTTTGTACTTTAACGCAAATGATAGCAATTTCAATTTTAAAAACTTAAAACTAACATTAATTTTGTATATAACAAAACTATTGGTCGCTATTTTATATAAACTAACAAAAACAAAATTAATGAATTACCTTAAAAATCATCAGCAAAATATACAAAGATGTCAACGAGTAATATACTTAATTCATTCACTTATTATTTTTCTTAGTCTCTGGTTCTATTGTTGACTTATTTGCTAAATCTCTTTAACATCGTTTTCAGCGTCATCACGGCCTTTTGTGAAATTGTCTCCTATAATATTTTTTTAAGTAGTGTTGTGTCATTTACTTGTCACTTAACACATGACTGAGTTTGAACATACGTCTCATTTTATATTAACAAAAAAAAAATGAGACCGAAGCCAAACGTAAATAAAAATAATTTTATTTGGAACTTTTGGTTTGCTAGTAATTTATGGCATACAGTAGTTCAGAATAGTTTTTCATCGGCCAAAACTAACTTAACTAATTTTAACTAATGAATATTTTTTAGTAATTCTTTCTGCAATGGAAGATAATACTTTAAGCTTCTTTTTAGTTCCAATTTTTGTTGAAAAAAGTCTGTATAATGAAAAATATATCATCTTTAAAATTAATAGTATTTAATTTATTATTAATAATTAATTAATAATAATAGATAACCCTAGTTTTTAGTCATAAATAGATTTTATATAAATAACATAAAATTACATTATATTGTTACGAATGTGTCTTGCTTAAGTTTTGAAATAAAATAATTAAGCAATAAACCAAACTACTGGTTACAAACTGCGTAGAAGTTTATACACACACAACTACAATTTGATATGCTGTTTACTAACTGCCTGGTATGCAAGAAAAAAAAACTACATGTATGCTGTTTACCATCTAAACACCCAAAATAACACTAATTTTTACAACATACATGTTGTTGACCAGCTACGTAGTTTTCTAAGAAACCCTTTTCTACAAAAGACAACAACAAATAGATCCCAAGCAGAAACATTATCAGCATAAAAACAAAAACAGCTATACACACAGACATACAGGCGCCTATACATCGAATAAACAACATACAACAACAAAATGTGATACAAATGGAGTAGAAGATTCTAGACTTTAAATGGACAAATATAAATAGGGAAGAGTCTGAGTGAATAGTCAATCAGTATAAAATTAAACCTCATCAAGTAAAGACGTACGTTTTAAGTAAATTGTTCTGAAGTGTCAACTTTGTGTAGTTAAAGTAAATAAAATTGTTAAAAATTCTAAAAACTGGTGTTATTTATTTTGCAATAAAGAACTCACAACAAAACGTTTATAAAAGGTATAAACGTAACAATATATTAAAATATTAAATTTCACTCAAATAATAGCAAATTCAAATTACAATTATTGTTCATTTGGTATTGAACCAGTGCTCTTCAACGGTAGCCCGTCCGTCATCAGGACATTTCAGCATGCTGTATCATGCCGGTGAATTTTCAAAGTGTTGCAAGGTTGCTAATGTAACGTCAATCTCCAAAAAGTATGACACTAATAACACTGAAAATTTAACTTTGTAGAGTGATGGAAATTATGATTAATTTTAATTTTTTAAGGAACCTGGAGTTGATAGTACGGTTTCTGTACGGAGCACACTATAGGTTACATGCTAACTTTCCTTTCGGAAAAATGGTGCAACTCCATACAGCATACAACAGTTTAGAGAAAGTAAGGTTGTGGCAATAGATATTATGCAGGCGTTTGATTGAGGAGTATGGCCCTTCTATCAAAACTTGTTGCTTTTGGTGTCGATGATAATTTCTCTAGATTTATATCGAAAAAAAACATTATACGGGTTGTTATAAATGAGATTTTATTAAACTAGTTCAAGAATATTTTAGGGGTAACACAAGGCTCCATTCTTCTCTTACGCTATTTCTTATTTTTCTAACTGACCTACTTTTTCAAACTTTCATTTGTCATTCGTAGTCATTCAGTAATAGGCCGAACCAGTTGGAGGTGTGCTCCAAAAAGCAAAACATGAATGATACGCTAAATCATGATCCCGCAACCATCTCCAAATAGGCTCATGCGAGTACAATCGATTTTAATGCCCGTAAGACTCAGAGTTGCATGCTTACGCATAGATGTGTGTTTGGAAATGATGTTGCATCTGTTATAATGGGTGATGTTAATATTAAGGTATCGGAATCTCTAGATGTTTTCGGCATGAATCCCGTGTGATGTTCGATGAATAAAGCATATTTTTTTTGTTTCTTAAGAAGCTCTTAAGTGCCTCGTTTTTTTAAAGCCAGGTAAAACATACTTCACTCCATCCAAAATTCATACTACTTATACCACTTATATCCGTTCAAAAATGATTTACAATTCTCATGTATGGGACGGTCCCCCAAAAACTATTCTGGAGTTGTTTGACCGCATACAAGAGAGGGCGAAGAGGCTTATTGGGGACAGTAGAGTACCCAACTCTATTAATTCTCTAGAGCATCGACACTGTTTTATCGTTACTACAATCGTTAGTGCTCTAATGCAATTAGGGAACTTGTTGCTGTTAATCACACGTTTATGCGATTAATAGCAGTTAATCGCACTACGCATTACAGGGAAACTACGATTTTTTGGTAAAACAGTCCGTATGTGAAATAAACTCCCTCCAGAGTTCTTTACTGTTACTTTCAATGTAGAAAAATTCAAATTGAATGTCCGTAACCTAATTTCCTAGTTCTGGCACAGTGCATTGCACACAATTAAACACTTTTTTCTTTTATATTTAGCAGCATACCACGACTACCACTGCAAATATGTTAACCAATTTTTTTTTGGCTATCTTACTTTTGATATATTGCCTTTTTAATGGCCTAAAGATTTTAAGAATCTATGTCAAGAAAAAATACAGATTTAGGTCAATGAAAATTGATTCTGAACTACTATCTAGTAAGGATTTTAGGGTTCAAAATAAATTAAAGGACCGATATAATCCAACACTATATATACTAACAAACATAATACTAACTCATAGGTAAAATCTAAATCTAAAAATCCGCTTGAAAATTATATCATCCCATCGGAACCATTCGCGGATCATACAGTCAGTAACGGCGGTTTTCACTGCGGCGAATAGCATAAGTATTCAAAATGAATATTTAATACTTGTATATAAAGCTATCTTCTATAGCAAATTAGGTGCCCCTGTAGGCTAGTAGGTAGTGTACTAGCTTGTCAGTATGGGGGTTATGGGTTCTCGATACCTAACGAAGACCTTGTTCACTACAAAAACAAAAATTTACTGTCGGTGGGGCTGCTCAGCGACGAAGGCATAGTCACTGGTCGCTGTGCTGTCTTTATACGACAGTTAATTTTCGACTATCCTCTTCTACTTTCACCACCTGTTTCATCTCTTCTCTATCCCTTTCCCAAAAGAATGTAGCACGGTACTTGAATAAAAAAAAAATACTTATTTGAAAGTTATGCTATAAAATAGAAAATTATCCACAAATTTAATTTAAGAAATCTTAAAAATTTTATTGAAGTTTAACATGTTCTAACATTTTTATGAGCTTTTGCTTATTTCAATTTAATTTTTAAACAAAATCCCCAGTGATCAGATAATTTAAATCAATAAAAATTTTATTCAACATGACAAAACTCATGGAGAAGCTTATAATAACATTACCCAAGATACAGAGACTGAATTATCCTAGCTTTTTTTTTAAAGCCAAGTGTTTCTTTTGAGGAACGATGAGAGTAATACGTCTCTTTTTTGGAAGAACAATGGATGATTTCCAACAAAGAGAAGCTAGTGAATGTAATATTGGGTATCGGAATTTATTTTAGCAGCGCAAATGAGTGCAGTATATTACACGCCATGACAGACGCAATGTTCAACAATAGCACTTGTTAGAAGACTGATCTGTTATAGGTTGCTGCGTTTGTGCGAGGCTTATTATGAGTGCACTGGACTTTCAGATAATTACGATTAATGGTACTCCACTTGCGGTAATACCTCCACATGCAATGACTCTATCTATCCTATCCTCTAGTTTTAAACCCTTCACTAACTTATTTTAGCCACAAATAGAAAAAGCATCCACATCTAGGTCTGTCTTTACTTGTCCTATAGCCTTTTACTTTATGTTTTTTTTTTTATATCTTTGACCACGGGTGAAAGAAAGAATTCACTGTCTCAAAAAGCGGCAATTTAAAGGATTAACTATATTGTTTGAGTAGACTGAAAACATTCCCTTATTTATTTTTTTATATTATTAAGCAGTGAAAGATTGGTTTTATGTTCCTTTAACAAATCCTAAACTTTAAATTATTTTTTTAGGGTTTAACTACACAAATGATAACGATTAGATAAAATCTGTTTAGATTGTCATTTTACGAACGACTTATAATTTGCAATTACGTCTGACATAATTTTTAACATTCTGTCTTTACATTTTTGCCGCCGTATGAAACTTTTGTCCCAAAAATAAAACACCATATAATAAAATGTTCGTACACCAAATATATCACACAAAAAATCTTAAATGTTTTAAAAATGTATTTTAATTTTACGGTGTTTAAAGTAAACATTCGCTTGCACAAATAAAATATCGTGTAAACGTAAGTTTAGCATGAGTAATAAAATTAACGTATGCAAAATTTACCACATTATGTCGCATATAATGTTTCACTTGTGTAGTTTGACATGACTGTTAAAAAATAAAATAATTTAATAAGATTTGTAGAACATGCCTGGCCAGACTTTTGTCTTGGGGGAGCATATCTCCTTTAGCTGCAATTATTTCTTATTTTGGTTTAATTAAGCTTAGTTGTTAAATAGCTACGACAAAATAAAATATTGTAAAGTATTAAGTAAAATAACAAAATCACTTTCATCACTTTTGTCATCCCTCAAAGGCTGTTTCGTATTTATTATTCTCAATAATTAAAATTTTTGTAAACACTGCCATTAAATATTATTATTTACTTATTAATTTATTATCTTCCAAAAATTATTGGAAACTCGGTTAAATCACAAGTACAGTAGAAATAAGCCTAATAAATCATTATCATAGCCTACGATAATTATCAATATCTAAAATAGTTTTATACGACTGTCCTTCCTCGTTGACGTTTAAACCTATTTTGGCCTAGTAGCCTACTTTAAATGCAATATTAATTTCGGTTTAGTTAATATCATTTAATATAGCCGAATTAATCTCGTAACATGTTGGGTTATCGTGCACCAGTAAGTCCCTTAAATGTGCTGTTATTCAAGTTTAATGACTCAGAAATTGTCATGGCGGTGCTATACTATTGAAATAGGAAGCTTTTTCTCAAAAAAGTGGTCAACGGGCGAATATTAATCTTTTTAATATTTTTCTCAACCGCACAAACTGCAGCAAATTCTATTTGTGTATTCTTCGGATGCGTCTTGCATAAGTTTAAAAAGAAAATATTTAAGTAATGAAGTAAACGAAATAACTGGGTATACTGTTTACTAACTGCGTAGTTTTCTAAGACAATTTATACACGCAAGACAACAAAAATTTTCTAGTTACAAACTGCGTAGAAAACTTACACAGGCAACTGCGTAGAAAACTTACACAGGCAACTGCGTAGTTTTGTATGAAAACTTATACATGCACGATAACAACAACTATCTTAAAATAAATTCCAGGAAGAAACTTTAAAAGCATAAAAACAAAACTACAAACAGACCAACAGGCGTCTATACATTGAATAAACAACATTACAACAACAAAATTTGATACAAAGAAAGTAGAAAATTCCTTATTTTTCAAGACCTCTAGCGGACAAATATAAAAGACAGCATTTGAGTGGTTAGTTAAAACATAAAGTAGTAAAGGCTTGCATCTTTAGTCAATTGTTCTGTAGTGTCAACGTACAAATCTTACTTTGTGTGTATTTGAAGTAAATAATATTGTAATTACTTTGAAAACTCTAAAATCTGGTGTTATTAATTTTGCAATAAAGAACTCAGTAACAGCAAAACCTTTATAAAAGGTATTTCGTGATAAGATTTACATCTACACCTTGCCGTAGGCCTTAATCAGATGGTGGTCAATCCACTGGGAATGAAAACCAACGTCATTCATGCCCTAGGATGCTGCGGCCTAATTCTAGCAACAGGTCTTTCCTAGTTTCAATTTCAGAGGTTCCAAAGCAGGATTGCAAACCACTACTCACTGCTCAAGGGTTGGAAACTATCCAGCTCCTGATCCAGAATACACGACTAGCATGCTCACTGGATCGAAATCATGAACCCATTGTGTTATTAAAGGCGAGATGATCTTGGCCCCCTAAATTAAATTCATGGCGGGCCGCAAAACCACAACTACCACGATACTCCCGAAGGGCTAACCTGAATAATCAGTCAGAGAAACAGCTAAAAGTCTAAAGAGACAATTAGCGAAACTCAGGGGACTGGGCTTCGTTTTACCCCGCAAGACACAAGTCTAGATGGTTGTGTGATCCATCTATAATGTGCTCCCGGGGGGATAAAAGTATAAAAGGTATACCTTTTATAAACGTAACAGTATATTCAATACGTTGGTATTTTTTTAATATCTTTAAATGGCGTTATTGTTTATCCTAACTTGACAATCCTAATATAAATTTATTCAAATCGTTAACTTTTTTACCAGTGAAAGAACATTATATTCGCATTCTTTTCAATCTCTGTATTGCAACTCCCTAATTTTTAACATAATATTGATAGCTCTATTTTCAAATCAATTCAAAATCAACTGGTTTTACGAAAAATCAATTATTATGTAGAACATTGTCATGGTATCACGACGCAAGAAGGATTTTTAGGTATGTTTGGATTTTAAGGTGGATGAATCAACTCTAAGGCTTGTATTTTTATGCCAATAGCATATTGATATTAATATTATATTTTTTTCTTTTGATTAATTAAAATTATAGTCTAAACTTTTTTTTGTTATTTTTTTTAAAGCCCGATTGTATCATGTGAATTATCTATGACACATTTCAAGATGAAATTTCAAATGTTTTAAAAATTTTATAAAATAAAATAAACTTTTGTAGCTTTAATCTAATTAAAAATTTTAAAGCATTAAATTTTTGAAATAAATGATTGACTGATTTTATCTTCATATTTCAATATATGTAATATTCCCAATAGAAAGAAATTAGTTCCGCATGCTGTGTGAGAGCAGTTTTGTGCCGTAATACTTCTTCTACAAATCAATAGTTTAGGTCATGAATATTTAGAATGTTTTTACTTTGAAAAAAGATCCATGCAATTCATTAACTCATATACAATAGACAAAAATTAAAAACATGAATATAAGGGGCGTTTTAGTGTAGGTTAATTCAGACGAAAGCTTTTGACGACAAAACACTTGCAAGTGATCGCTTGTTTGTATATAAACCAGATACTTTACTTCTATTATAAACTCTGGTTTTATTCAAGGCTTATTTGTTTTTTGAAAAATCAGCAGAGCTCATGCGACACGTTTCGTTCATTTGAAGCCACCGCTTCTCTTTTCGATAACAGCGCCGTATTGTGGGCTCATCATTCAATTTACTTTGTAATGCTTATAAATTATCCTATTAAAAAACAGCTGTGCTTTTACTCACATATATATACAGGGTGTTTTTTATAGAGATATCGCACTTTTAGTTGGCAAAATTTTTTTAATTGGTGGCCATTTTGCCAGCTATGTAATAATTTATGTTTAGTATGAAGCTGTTTGCATTTGTTATGCCAGTAAATTAAATACTGTCATGCCTTGGTATGATTGAGCGCTTTCGATGCAATAACATCATTATTAACCCGCGTTTAGGACAGTACTGTTTAGAGCAGATAATGATGATAATGATGTCATCGCATCGACAGTGCTGGCCAATCTTACCAAACAAACAGCTAGTAATGTGGGTTTTCGTCGAGAGGAATGGCAACAGGATTTTATTTAGTTTGGTTCGACATTTCAACATAAATAAGCTGACGCCTAAATAACGCCGGCAAATTGGTAAACCGTTGATCCCAATTTTATAAGCGAATTTTTTTAAACGATGATGATTATTTTTGTTTGGAAAATTAAACAAAACTGCCGTATGTAGAGTGATGATTATCCTAAAGTGTTCGGTAAAACACTTTTGGTGCGCTTTATTGGCTGGTGGAAGCAGTGATCTGTGCTACATTAAAAACGATGCTGGACAGAACGTTAGAATCAATAATAAACGCTATAGAGCCATGATTACAGACGTCTTTGTTTCATCACAAAGCCTTATACCTCTATAAAAAACACATTTATTTTATATACCTACAATTTTGAAATGGACGATCTGAAAATATTTATAACAATTTGTTGTATTATTTTTTTCATCATTAAATAATTAAAATAAATTTGGTGATATTAACACACCTACATGAAGTACTAACTCAAATTAAATGTTCACACTTGTAGTCATAATTTAACGTGAAAATATTATTTTCTTTTATTTTTAAGCCGAAGGGTTTGTTGTAAATAAAAATATTTGTGATATCCAATTTTAGTAAAACAAAATAAATAAAAATTTTTTGGTTCCTGTTTTAATTTTTTCAGGTGTATTAAAAAATATAAAAATATATATGCCTTAAAAATAAATATTAGCAGTATTAATCAAATGAATTTTATGAAATTTTTAACCTTAAAAGTACTTTTTTCAGAAGTCGACAATCTACTTTGAGTTTTATTTTTTTCCTCAAAAATCAGCATTTGATAAGCATTTTTAAAAATGATTTAAAAAATAAATATTGTGACTTATTTAAAAAAGATTGGTGTATTCTATACAAAGCTACTTAAGGATGGTTTTTAATCTCGGAGCTAAATAATATGAAATATATTGTTGTTGTATTTTATTTAATAACTTTTATATGTAAAATTTATATGTAGACGCTGTTGAATGCCTTGACGAAAAGAACTGATAAACTTCTTGAAGTAATCATCCTACGCATTAACTAAAATCATTAACTAAAATCTTTTTATAATTATTAATCTAAAGACGTATTATTTTGTCGATAGTTCGATATCATCACTCGCCATAAGCTGATCACCACATATGCGATGAATAACATTTGAATTATTTCTCAAAAAGAACAACAAGTTAAAGAAAAGAAAAATATTTGTTGTTATTATTAGAACTCTTATAATAAATTATAATAAATTTTGTTTTCTCTGAAATCTTCTTTTAATTATTACAACTCTCATAATGTAATCAATAACAAATTAGATTTTATATGAAAAAATTTGAGTGACTTTTCTTTTTAAAAATTTTGGATTTGTGTTGATACCCCTTGTTCCTTATAATCATTTACAGTCCCTTTCCACTGCAGTTGCTGTAATGTATAGTTGTATTATATTTTTCAACTATTTTTCGTTACTAAGACCGCATTATCGCGACTAGTCTATCCTTATGATATACAAAGTTTTATAGATAAATGGACAATAAGAGAAAAAGAACTACAACTGAGAAGTTAGAACAAATATATAATGAAGTAAACTAGGTATACTGTTTCCTAACTGCGTAGTTTTGTAAGACAACTTATACACTCAAGACAACAAAAATTTTCTAGCTACAAACTGCGTACAAAACTTACACATGCAACTGCGTAGGTTTCTAAGAAAAAGTATATACGCACGAAAACAACAACTGTCTTAATATAAATTCCAAGAGGAAACTTTAAAAGCATAAAAACAAAAATATAAACAGACCAACGGGCGCCTATACATTGAATGAAAAACATATAAATATATAAATTAGCACAAGAGATTGTTTTCCACTCTCTCATAAGCTTGAAGAGAGACTTTACTCGGCGCATTAATACAAACAATGACTTGTTTCACATCCTTGAAATCCAAAAGAAATTAGTCGTCTTTTACAAAAAAAATTTAGAAAATTGCTTTTGTTATGGAAATTCACCTTTTTTACTCATTTTCTACTGGTGTTAACTAAACTTTTCATTTCCTTAATTTATTTCACTTAATTTAGTATGATTACATTGGGAAACATATGTTTAAACATGATAAATTTATATGTTAAGCCAGTGTTCGAAAAAAAACCACTAAAGTACGCTACGTTAGTGTTCTGTAGTGTGGTTTTTGAGATCAGTATACAAACATATTTTTTTCGAAGAAATACAAAACGGACAAAAAATTTTTTTAATTAATTTAAAATCGAATTTTATTTGTAAATTTAAAAAAAAATTTTAAAATGGCTATATCTTCGTAAATACTAAGAATTTCGAGAAAACAAGCTTATTTTCTGATCGCCTATTTGTTTTGTAAAAAAAACGTTTTTTGTATGAAAATTCAATAAAAACTTTAAAATGGCTTTATCTCCGTAATAATTGGAATTTCGAGAAAACAAGCTTGTTTTGTGCTCATTAGCCAAGAATCGTTGTGTACGGTATTTAAAGCGAAGTTCACTATCATAGCGTTCTATTAAAAGAACACAAACATTTAACTTGTTTTAGCATTTGTACATTTGTACGCAAACCATATAGCACACAAAACGATTTTTGACTGATAAACCCAAACTTTAATGAACTTTAAGTGAAGTTTTAATGTGTACTGAAAACAGTTTTACAATTACTCTGCTAAATAAGGAAATTATGTATTGAAAAGTATTGGTTAAAATTGATCAGAAAAGAGGTAGAAAGACAAAAGCCATATTAAGCTGTCTACTTTATTGTCAAAACCCCACAATTTGTGTTCCTTATTGTAATTTCCTCCATTTAAACTATAGAATGCAATTACTTATTATTCCAGAAATCCTTACAATCTGTGCCCCCTTTTTACATTTGAATTTAATGTTGATAATTGATTGGACTTTTAAGCAGTGTTCGAAGAAAACACTACAGTACTTTATAAAAAGATCAGTACGTTATTTTAGTGTTTGTGTTCATCAGCTAAGAATCCTTGTGTACGGTGTTTCGCAAAACAATTTAAACGTTTGTGTTCTTTGAACAGTACGCTATGATAGCCAACACTTCTTTAAACACCATAATCCCAACATAAAATCATTTACCATATTAATTTCAAAAGAACTTGAAAATGTTGCAGCTATGATTGATTGCATGTTGTCTCTTTTTTAAAATAAATATCATAAAAATACATAGTATGACTGTTTAGCGATTTGGATGACGTCAATCAAAAAATTTAAATTATTTTTGCTATGTTAACCTAATATTTAAACATAGAGATATTGATAATAATTGCAAAATAATTAATAATTATAACTTACATATACATGCATTACAGCTAAATATTCGTTTAATAATAGACTTTAAAAAAATGATATTCATGTTAATATCAGTAATTTTAAATACAGAAAATAATTTTTATTTCACTATTTTCATAATTTGTTTTTAAAATTTTTTAATTTATTTTTATTCTTAGTATTAAAAACGTTCCGGATGAAAACAATATTTAGACAAATAACTCACAACTGGCTCGTTGGTCTAGGGGTATGATTTCCGCTTAGGGTGCGGGAGGTCCCGGGTTCAAATCCCGGACGAGCCCAAGTACGATCTGCTTTTTTTCAATTTTTTCAAAATGATTTAATTTAAATTACTTACTTTATTTTATTTGATAGTTATTAAATACATATTTTGTTATTTATTACACAAAAAGATTAGGATTAGATTCTGTGATACTTTAGTATAGAAAAATAAATTTTAGATAGTATGAGATTGAGTAATATAAAATAAGGTGAAGGAAAATTTAGGGAAAAAGCCGTCATGCACATTTTCAAACGGTATGGATTAAGACCAAACTAAACCTGAGGCTAAAATTATAAAGAAGCGAGCTCATTGATGTGAAGTGAGTTTACTTATTCTGTTTTCAATGAGAGCTAAGTAAGTAGCCAAAGTGTGCAGTCGTTGTGTAGAGTAATGCCAAGACAAATTGTAAATCAACTTGTAGTTTTTTATTATGATAATCTGCTGATGTAGCCCAAGCGACCATATGGAAAATAATTGCTTAAAATGTAGATTTGTATATCAAATTTTTATTACAAATGTTGAGTTTGAAGTTCCTGTTAAAAAAAGAGTATTGTAGTCTAGTTAGTTTATTAACTTTATCGATAATATGAGTAACATGAAAGCTAAATTGAACTTTAACTTTAACTTTCCTAACCAGGAGATACAAATGTTGGCAATGGTTAAATTGTTTTTAGGTAAATGATATCGCACCCGAAACACAAAAGGGTCACAACTCAAAATACTAAAATTTTCGCAACTCAAAATAATTCTCTTTAGTTCCTCGTGCAGAAGCAGCAATCTTAACACAAAAATAGACATAACTGTATTTTTCCAGTTAAAGAAGATAGTGATGTGAAAGAAATTTTTGCAATAGTTAGAGATGTGTACTTTATGCAAAAAAACGCGTAAACGAAAATTTTGAGTTGTGACCCTTTTGTATTTAGGGTGTGATATATTTTAATCCTACTAGAAAAGTATATGGCCAGGACTTTATGTTGATTTACAAGTATTTTCCATTTTGAAATATATTCATTTACAGTAGATAAAGCCATTTTTAACTTTTCCAAAAACATCAAAAAAATTCCCGAGCTAAGTATAGCAATATCGTCTGCAAATATTGAGAATGTACAGCCGTTTTAAACTGGGAAATCTGCAGTATATATTATATAACATATGTGAGAGACAGGTAGCCAGCTAAAGAACTCTAGAGGCAATTTTATTTAGCAATGAAGTTGTTGCGATGACAAAATGTCTATAAATTCAATAATATTTTCTTTAATAACTTTTTCCAGCATTTTGCTTAGCGTGGGGAGTAAACTTATGGGTATATAGGATTGTCAACAAATTTGCCCGATTTTCCTGTCGGCAATTTAATTTTTCCATATTTTAGGAAAGTAGTGGGGTTGTAGGTGTGAATTTTTAAGTTGTATGATGCATTTGACTTCCTTTTTAGGTAAAAACTTGAAACATTTACTGGTTATTCCAGCTTTTGCAGGGCTTTTTCTTGGCCTTAGGTTTTTAAATCAAGAATATATATTATCTGGCGAAACATTTATATGATAATTGACATCAGACGTTATGGAAATAAAATGGTCAATAGTATTGTTTTGTTTTGTTGTAATAGCGAAAGTACTAAGGTTAGATAAAATTGAGTGATCTGATTCAAACTAAAAACTTGGGCCAGTATACCACCTTTCTCCTGTTGTGTAATAAATTTTTCGTTATCGGAGTTTGAGTGCATTTTTTCTTTAAAATTTTTTATATATTCTTTCTTTCTTTTATATACTTTCTATTCCATGAGCAATTTTTGGAATCATTAATTGCTTCCCTTAACTTACGATTAAATTTATTAGTGTTTATATAATCAATGATAGCTGTGTACCTTTTTCAGTTTCGCCTATATATATTTCCTGTTTTGATCAAAGGCATAATATGACGTGGAAGAGGTTTTGCCATCTTGTTTTTTTTAGGCTTAATGCTGTGTTCTATAGCGTATAAAATTGTTTCATTAAACATATCTATCAAATAGTCTATTTGTTCTACTTTAGCCGCAATAACATATTTAGCCCAGTTTGTATTTAATGTAGAAAGTTCGTCATAGTTTTTTTTAATTTTCTGAATACTAAAAAAACAAAACACTAATTTTCTTTAAGTAACTCGTTTAATACAAAAATTAATCGTACTGAGGCCTGCACTGATCTTAGAAATGTTATAGAAAATCAGGACTAATTAAATTATATAAATTTCATATATTAAGGACGATCTTACTAAGGCATTTTGTATTTCTGTTTGCTGTCTTTCTGGCCGTAAAACCATTTTCAAAATATTCGATATATTTCGACAAATTTTAAGTGAAATTTAATTTTAATTATTATCTCGGTTTTACTTACTTTCTGTTCGTTATTTCAAATTAATTTTAAAAATACTAACTCTTAAATATTATTCATAATAATTCCTTTTTAATTATAAGTTAAGAACATTTTATTATATTGTTTTGAGATTAAAACTAGGATTTAATACTTAAGTAACCTTAAGTTATAACTCAAATAAGTTTATTCATTAATTTATTGTTTATTATATTTTTCTATTTTCAAGGAGGCTTATAAATAATACAATGAAAAAAAGGTTCAATAGACTAAATGCCTCGAACTGTATTAAATATATTAACAATCTAAGATAATAAATAGTTTATTTAGTAGATTATTTATAAAGCGATAACAAAACAAACATACGAGGTAAGTTAAAAAAATATATAGAAAATTTTAATTTTTGGAATCATTTTTAAAGGTTTTTCCTCAGACCAGCATTCAGTGTATGACCCCTACTTTAGAACTAGGAAATTAGGTTATGAGAGGAGGAAAGAGGAAGTAGTGTTTGTGGACTTTTGATTTGAATTTTCCTTCATTTAAGGTGATAGGAAAGACTTCGGGAGGGAGTTTATTCCAGATATAAATAGTTCTGCCAAAAATTTAATTTTCCCGGCAATGCGTAGTGCGATTCATCGGCCAATCAACAACAATAAAAGGTGGGTTTAACACAAAAACGTGCGTGTAACGCGAACGAGTTTCCTAATATCTTTAGAGCACTTACCATTGTAGCAATGCCAAACAGTGAAATAAAACTAAAAAAAAACATTGCTTCAATGCTCTAAAGAATCAATAGAGTTGAATAACCAACTGTCTTCATTGAGCCTCTTGGCCATCTGCTGTACGCGGTCGTGTAATTCAAAAATAGACTTTGGGGCCCCGGCCCATACATGAGGGTTCAAATCCATTTTTGGAAAGATATAGGTGGTATAAATAGTACGAAGTTTGTATCGATTGAAGTATGTTTACGCCGTTTTGGTAAATCTAGGTATTTGATTATTTATTTAGAAACATGAAAAATATGCTTAGTCCATCAAACATCACACTGTATTTTCGTGCCAAAAACATCAAGAGCTTCCGATTCCTTGATACATATATCATCTATAATAATAAATGCAGCATTATTTCCAAATACATATATATGCATAAGTATGCAACATTGAGTGTTATAGGCATTAAAATCGACTCTATTCACACGATCCTATTCAGAGATTGTTGCGAGATCGTGATTGAGCGTATTATAGGCTATTTTGACTTATAAGTGAAAAAAAATCGGTTTGGATATGTAAGGCAAATTCATCAAAAGGATTCTTGTCATTGTGTTATTTATTCTTTAAAAAAATTTGTTTAAATAAAGCTACATTTAATAATCGAAAAACTTACATTTGTCAGTCGAGCTTATCGATTGCAATATAAAAACATTTAATATGAGTTTTGCATTTTAATGTAAAGCAATTATTTGCTAAGACTTTTCAATAAATTATAAGAGTAATAATACGCTTGTAATTTATACTTAATTAAAATTAATTAAATACTCTACAGGTAATACATAAGGTTACCTACACAAGCGATTGTAGTATCTACGTCACAAAAATAATTCGTTAAGAAAAATAGCAAAAAGTATACAATTACTTTGTCAAGTTTTACCTGCGAGTTTGTTTTTAAAGAATTCTAGATTTGAACAAATAAACACCTCAAATTTGTGAGTATTCTAAGCTAGCTGCTTACCGCACTGATAATGATAAAGAATAATCAATAAACTTATTTATATTTATTGAATAAATATTTCGAACAGTGGCTAACAACATCGAGTTAAACGAAGCGGAAAATTTAGAAATTCGGCAGTCATTTTTCCACTTTAAACTGAATGCAAAAGGTACAATGTGTGATTTGTTTTACATCTGCACCGACTATATAGTCATAATCAGATGGTAGTTAAACCACTTAGTTGATTGGACACCAACTACGCCCTAGAAGGCCTTCAGATACGTATATCCTCCAGTCACTTCTAGTAGCAATTTAGAAAGTCCGGAGTAGGCCGTGCCCTCACTCCTTGCTGAGGAGTTGGAGACTTTCCAACTCCTGGTCCAGAACGCATGAAGCTCTTATTTATCAAGAACACGCCAGCATTCATACTCACTGGACCTGAACCATTCATTGTGTTAATTTGAATGGTCCGACCCACAAACTCTCACGAGGGTCCGAAACCACAACCACCACGATACTCCCATATAGGGGCCAACCTCAATAACCAGTCAGAGCACATTTTTTGTCTAAAGAGAGCAAATATTGTACTCTGGGGCAACTGATTTCCCGTGGAAATATGTGGATTGTCCAGATGACTCCTACTAGTCTTTGAGGGGCCTGGGCTCCCTTTTACCCCGAAAGTCACAAATCTAAATGGAATAGTAGGTTCCAAAAAGACTATCATGTGCCCCCGGGGGGACGCAAAAGGTACATTAAGAATTGTTCTGCGGCTTTTCAGTGTTGGTTATCTGATTAACCTTTTTCTGTAACGATAAGATGGAAGGTGAACTCCAGACTGCCATGTTAAACTTTGTAAGCAGAAAATTAGAAATTGTTACTCAACCGATTTTACATGGTTACTAAGTACATTATATTGTAGGTTCCATATTATTAAATCATATTCCAAAATTGGCCTCACAAGTGATGTGTATGACTGTTTTGCTATGTACGAATCCTTAGCTCACCTTTTAGTGAACGCAAGTACACTCTCAGCCTTATTAACAGGCATGTGAAGGTAAGATATATAAGTTAATTTGATGTCCATCAAAATTCCCAAATCCAAGATGTTATTTACCAAATGCAACTGATGTTTCCCTAAAAAGTGATGAAAAATAAATACACGTTCAGTAGGTTTAACGTCATTAAGCTTATATGGCACCTACTTTGAAGGATATTCAAGTCAGATGATTGATCCGATAACTCAAATAAATGTTGACATCATTGGAGTACATCAAAATGTAAGAAAAAATGAGTGCCTCGGAGTACTCCAGATAAAGCTAAGATATCTCTCGAGATGTTGTTTTTGAATAGGATACCTTGTTTCCGATCAAACAGATATGTTGAAATCCATTTAACGGCATTCGTAATAAAACCTAGTAAGGCCAATTTATGCAAAATAAGTTTAAAATTAATGTTAAATGTTTTATTAAAATATGTGTAAGCAGCATCAGTTGGCTCATATTTGACGAAACCCTAGTTAATCATTGTAGTAAAAAGCAATAAATTAATAATAGTTGAACAGTCCTCACGAAAGCTATGTAGACAAGGCACCCAAATTGAGGACGTGTGATGGCAGAAATAATCCAATACAAATTTTTCAAAGACCTTTGGTGTTATGCTCAGCTTTACAATTTCTGTGTAATTTAAAATGTTCGACTTGCTACCAGATTTCAAAAGTGGAATTATATATAATTCTTACCAAAGTCTAGGAAACATTCATTAGGTAAATATTGCTCAATTAATAAGCCATCAGCTGGGAACACCATCAGGTTCATGATTTACATAAGATTTTAGATTTTAAGCCACGTAAAACCTTATTAGCACAAATAGGTGGAAATGAAATTGATTGATTGTTAACAGTGAATATAGATATTTAGGAGTATTGCGGTACTTAGCTTCAGAATATGTTAAGGCAAATAATCGGCAAATAAGAACTTCCAAGGAAATTCTCTCGATCTTCTTAAAAATGTTTAAACTGATCAAACGATTTTAAAAGATAATTTCATTCTGTATAAACATAAATTCCTGGTATTTTTATTTAAAAGATAAATTTGTTAAACAGATGATGATTATAATGTACACAACCTAAAGTAGACTAAAGGAAATCATAAAATACTAATGACAGATGTGGCAAACTTTTCCTCTTTTCTTCAAAAATTAACAGAAATATTTTTATATTTGTTATATGAGAATAATATAATATAATATAATATAATATAATATAATGTAATATAATTACTATATTATTCTTAATAAATTTCAAAATTAATACATAAGAAAGAAAATCATCAATTTGAAATAATACCAAAAACGTTCCACTGATAACTTCAAAAAAATAAAAAAAACTTGAAATACATAAGGTGAAAAATGCCTACTGTAGCGTACAAGATTATTTTATTTGATATCTGTTAAAGTTATTCCAATACAACTTAATCCGTTTTGAAATTAAATAAAAGTGTTAATACTTTAATAGGGCATATATCATTAAATTATGACATGTTTTATTATGAGCGAATCAAAACAGAATAAAAGTTAAATAAAGTTTTTACAATAGCATTCATAATTTAAATATTAGCACAATATCTCAAGTTTACATGTTTGCAATAAAAGGAAAAATTTTAAAAACTACAATCAGCGAATAATTAAAATAAAAACTATAAACACTACTTAATACAATGCTTATCTATACTGTGATTTGGTGATTCCTAATAAAAGTTTATTAGAAATTCATAACTCAAAAGTATTAAAGTCAAAATGATTGAATTATGGCAGACTTAATGCTTTATTGTATAATAAAATTAAAAAAAACTGTATTTTTATATGAAAATACTTGGTTTATCTTAAGTATGACAGAAATGGAATAATTTATAACTTTAATGTGTGTGATGAGGAATAATACTTTCATTTTTTTTTATTATAAAAATTACTTTTACCATAAAACTTTGCAAATATTATCTTGATATAGTAGTTGATTTTTATTTGCATATTTTTAAAACAAATACAGCTGCTAAGTTAGCAAATGTTGTGAAATAAAATTAAGAGCAAAATAATCATTTAAATATTTTCTGCGCGAAAGTTTATCTTAAGAATATAAAACAAATAAACATAATTGTTTTGAGTAAATTAACTACATTTTAAATTACGCATTAAACATACAAAATACCTTAGTAAACAGGAATAAATTTACTTAGCAAAAATTTGAGGCAAGCACGTTTTTATACCCTACATGAAACGAATCAAAATTATGTTATTTCCATTTGTATAAATCTTTGATAAGAAAGTATGCCTAAGCACATGTTTTGTAGCTATTGCTTTTAACACACAAACTAATATTTTTACAATAATTTTTCATGATGTTGCTTGTAGTTATTTGAAAGAATATTTTGTGTTATTAAGGCTTGAATATGGAAATGTGGCTGCCGCATGTTTAGCTCATCTAATTCCCATAATGTTACGTTTTAAAGCGATGGGTGACTGTAAAGGGGTTTTCAACAAGACGTTTGTTTTCTAAAACATTTTGATTAAGATAATTCAAATTTTTATTGTATTACGAAGAGAAATGTTCGGCAATTATAAACGAAAAATGATATCTGGCGATATCCGGCGATATCAATTCTCTCACCAAATTTTTTAATTACCTTTTAGCATAATGGAGGACCTTTTTACACCACGGATTTTGAGTTTTAAGGCTAAAATCGTTTCGATTGACTCTGTCCTTAACATAATCCCACAAAAAATAATCATGTGGTGTTAAATCACATGATCTGGCTGGCCACTTAACTGCTGGTTGTTGTGAATATATGCGATCGGGAAATTTGGTTTGCAATAAATTGATGGTTTGATTGGCTGTGTAACATGTGGCACCGTCCTGCTAAAACCGCATGTCAGTGATTTCTACGTCGTCAATAAAAGGCCCAAATTGAGTTGTTAGCATCTGGCGATAGCGTGATCCATTGAGCATTTTAAGCCCTATCTTCGAAAAAAAATGGCCCAATCACACCTTCTGATCACATAGCGCACCATACAGTAATACATTAAGCATGTAAAAGCTTCCCAATAATTGCTCTAGTATTTTCAGGAGCCCAAATTTTGCTTGTTGACATGCCTTGAAAAGAAAACCCAGCAGGTTGTTCCTGAATGAATTGAGCGAATCTACGGCGATGTAAATGGTCAGTCGACTTCAATTCCAGTTGAATCTTGTAAGGCTTTTAAGCTAAATACTTACAGAGAATTCGCCATGTGGTAGTTTTGGATTATCCCAATTGTTGAGAACGTCGAGAAATTGACAAATTTCGATCTGCTTTTACGTTATAAGTCATGGCAGCGATGTTTTCATATGAACGACACGGTCGAATACGTGTTGGTGTTCGCCTATTTTGTATCGAGTTTCTTAACCCAAACGACCAAATTCTTAATAACGGTCTCAGAAGAACGAATTTTACGAAATGTCAAAATAAATAATAAAATAAAACATGTGTTAATTTTATCACATATGCCCTATTAATGTATTAACACTTTTATTTTAAAACGGATTAAGTTGTATTGTAACAACTTTAATACATGTCATATTTTTAACATAAAAATATTTTTTTTTATTTTTGAAGTTATCAGTGGATATTCTAAAAAGGTAGTACTATAACAAATTGATCATTTTATTTCTGATATATTTATTTTCAAATTATTAAAAGTTATAATATAAAAGAATTTTTGTTGATTTTCAAAGAAAACAGGAACAATTGGCCATATCTATCATTGATATTTGTGATTTTCTCTACTCTACTTTTGGTTGTGTACCTTATTGTCATCATCATCTGCTTAACAAATTAATTTTGTAGATAAAAATACCTGACATTTTATTGTGCCATAATTGTTTACATATAAGAAAATTGAGTTTTAAACGTAAAATCAAATAGTTTTAACAATTTAAACAAACAAGATCGAGAGCATTTTTTTCCGCTAAGAAATTGGCTAATTTCGAATGGGGCGATGATGCTGCCATTAGTATCTTATTTCGCCTCAACATATTCTGAAGCTAAGTACCGCAACGCCTTTGAATATCCATATTCACCGTTAACCAATCAATTTATTTTGTTTCCGCCTTTTTGTTCTGTTTTGTTTTATAGGGCTTAAAAGTCTAAAATCTTTCGTAAATCATAGACCTGATGCTGTGCTGAGAGCTTTGAAACTTATTGGCAGCTTTATATTATAAAGGAATTGCAAACCTAAGCATAAAACTAAAACTCTTCAAAAAACGTGTTGGAATATTTCTGTCATCATGCATGCTCAGTTTTGTCGCCTTATCAACATGGTTTCCGTAAAAACTGTTCAACTATTACCAACTTCTGTATTTTACTACAATAATTAATCAGAGTTTAGCCAAAGGTAAGCAAACTGATGCTTTAGACGGACTTTAGTAAAGCATTTGACAAAGTTAATCACAAACTTCCTTTGCATAAACTGAGCTTGAATGCCTTTAAATGAATTCTATCATGTCTGTTTGGTCGAAAGATATCTAAGTTTCATCTGCAGTACTCTTTACAGTGTATGCTAATATTTTTATTCAGTTTTGAGTTAATTGACAGATGTAGGTGTTAGTGCTTGTTGAACAGCGGTTATCTTTCTTACGCTGCGTAGTGTCCATGTCATTTTACGGGATTCTTTTTATGCTAATTCAAAAAGTGTACGTCACTTTGACTAAGTAACTAATAAGAACTTTATTATGGTATTAAATATTCTATTCTTGTGCTGGCGTGACTTAAATTCATTATAAAATGTCAAACCAGATAAACCAGAAAGTGGCTATCAATTTTTGACACGAATATCAGATAAAACGTTATTGCTAACTAAAAGTCCCCCCCCGGGGGCACATTATAAGTCTTTATGGATCACACAACCATCTAGACTTGTGTCTTGCGGAGGTAAAAGGGAGCCCAGTCCCCTTAGGCTAGTAGAAGCCAACTGGAAAATCCACGGGAATCAGTAAAGCCCCAGAGTTCCGCTATTTGTCTCTTTAGGCATTTAGCTGTTCTCTGATTGATTATTGAGGTAGGCCCTTCGGGAGTAGCGTTGTGGCTGTGTGTTCCGAGGCCCTCGTTTGAGTCTGTGGGTCAGATCATTTACAATGAACACAATGAATGGTCCACATTGCTAACCATAAAACGAACGTATTTAAAAGTATAGCTACAACAATATAACGATGGCCGATACCGTCACCCTTTTCTTAAAAAAACAGTGTCCCTCAAAACCAAGTTTTAGACCCGATGTGGTGGCATGGCTAATTTTTATAAAAACCTGTTATTTTTGACTGAAAATCTTTTCCATTTATGTTCAGCATTTTCAAGGTTCGAATTCTGTTGCAAATAAACCCCACAGAATAACACAATTATTTTGGTGGACGGCATCACCAGTCGGCCAGGCTCACATGCGACTGAAACGGAGATAATGGCTTTCGAAGTGTGACCAGAGTTACTTTTTGTGCTACTTCAATTATTCAATTATTCAAATTTCAATTGGAACTTTTTAAATTTTGCAAGTACTTTCTTGCTGAAAATTTTTCCATTTTTTAGCTTGACGATAATCAAACAAAAATTTACGAATATTTTTTTAAAATTTTTAAAAATAAAACAGATGAAGTTGGATCCGACAAATATTGAATTTTTATTCTTCAAATACAAATAGAGAAAATTTTTTTTATACTTGTTTTGATGTATCACAATCATTTCTTAAAGCGGGCTTTAATTCGGAACCCAGTCTAGAATCTCTAGAGTTCAAGGTAAGTTTTT
Organism: Trichopoda pennipes; assembly: GCA_030448955.1. NCBI lineage: Eukaryota > Metazoa > Arthropoda > Insecta > Diptera > Tachinidae > Trichopoda > Trichopoda pennipes. Next base: position 7,592,638 of record JASKUP010000067.1, read on the forward strand.
CCTTACAAAACTGCATTTAATTGAAAAGGTTAAACTTTTATTCTAAACATTTTACGAATTTGAAATCAAATTACGAATAACACATTTCAGATTAGCTTTATATTTATTTGAAAATGGCTTCTACTTAATTATTGCATTAAATTTCAATCAAACAAACTTGTTAATGTCACTTTAAAATTTAACTTAAGCACATAGAGTCATAGCACAAAATTTTCGTGGGAAATTCGAAACGCTCTAGAAATGTTAAAATTATTTAAAAACTTATACAATTTTCAATTGATTGTACCCGCATTGTAAAAACATACTCGTACATTCAATTTGTATTATGATTCTGCAACCGCTATCGTTGCCATTAAATTTATCACTTGAATTGTTATTAATTTTTTTTAACATATTGTTATTCTCATGTTTTAAATTAATCATAAAAAAGAAATCACAACAAAATGATAAGTTTTAATAAAGCTTGATGTGTACGCGCACATGTAGATAGAATGAACGTACAAATACAAATCATAAGCAATTATTCGGTCTAACGATTTAAACGAGCTCATAAATAAATTAATTAATTGTGACAATGTACAATTGATTTGATTATTGTTTAAAATTAACAGACACACACGCACCACTACTTCACTCAATTGTACTTGAATTAGTCGATATATTATGATTTTCAAATGAAAAACTGTGAAAAGTGACAAAACAATCGGATAAGAATTTTACTGCTAACAGTTCTTGAAAATTTATATTTTTGAGAATTTTTTCTTTTGTTTTGGCGATGTTATTGATTATTTCTGTTCGTAGAATAATTTTCTATTGATTGTTCCAAGTAGCTTGGGACACTTTGTGTAATTTAAACAAACCAAACAACAACAAGCAAATGGTTTTCAATTATTTTACACTTAATAACACTGGATTTTTTTCGAACCAGCACAGGGATTGGCCCCTACTCTTGCAATACATTGTGCCATAACTAGGAAGTTAGGTTATGAGGAGAATTTTACTAGATGATTAGAATTTTACTACATTCAAATTGAAGGGAAGAAATCTGGAGGGAATTTATTCCTCATACGAACAGTTCTACTAAAACACGAATGTTCCCTGTAATGCCTAGTGCGATTCACCGACCAATGAACTACAAATGGATGGGCCCTCAACAAAAAGTGTGGAATAAAAGGAAGATGGAAAATTAAAAAAAATACTACAGGGTGTCCCAAAGGTATTATAGTTGAAATATGCCTTATTTTCTAAAGCTTTTTTCATAGGAACTTCAAAATCTAAGTATTGTATACCCAGTAACTACAAATTTTCATTTGAAAACAACTAGAGCCAAGGCCGGTGATAGAACGAAACACTAAATTTTGCATGGCCCATCCTAATAAAATATTACACATTGGCAAATATCTTTTGTTGTTAAGGTACTGTTAGTTGTTTTTGCATCTTGTTACTTTACTCTTAAAAAATTCTAATTTTAGAATTTGTCAATTTAAATACCTTTTTATTGAAGAGAGTTAAAATTTAATTAACAACTTAACATTTGTTTAAAATACTTAGTTAAATATTTAAACTATTTAAAGTTCCCCTCAAAAACAAACCGAACGAAATTAAAAAAAAAAGTAGTAAAACTATTTTGAATTCTGTAAAATTAAATATTCTTTGACCTAAAATGCTCAAAAACTATTAGGTCGCTCAAATATATTTTGTCATAACGCAGAAAAGGCTTTCTACTTATTAAATCTTAAAAAGTATAATCTAATTTTTAATATATAAACTTTACATTTATAAATATTTATACATTAATTTATGGTTAGCAGCCAAATCCATATAAAACATTTTTTAAATGTTACTTTTAAAAAGCATATTTCAAGTATTTACACATGTTTTGAATGACTGATATAATATTTCAAAAAACACTAATAATGCCATTGTCATTTTAAATTGTTGGGCAATTTGTTCTGTTTTTAATGCCGTCAAAATGCTAATAAATAATAAATGTTTTTTTTATTATTTTATTATTAATTTTTATTAAATTTATGCAATAGTTTGCCATATGGCACAAATAGAAATGTTCAAAAACAACAACTGGTTTCTTTTACGTTCGTCATTTGAAATAGTATTTTAACACATTAGCAAGTGTCGAACATAAGATTCCACAGTCGATTGAATAACCTGGATATCAGTTTGGAGTTGTCTGGTTATAATATGCGTGTAGTTTGTATTATGCTTTTGTAAACATGCTTACAACTGGCTCGTTGGTCTAGGGGTATGATTTCCGCTTAGGGTGCGGGAGGTCCCGGGTTCAAATCCCGGACGAGCCCAAGCGAATTAGTATTTTGTTTCTTCCAGAATGTTTCTTATTTTCAAAATAATGCACATAACGCTGATGTAACCAAATTCCACAATGTTAGTTCTAAATAAAACAAAAACTTTTCTGAGAATTATCTTAATATTTTTATTATGATGGAAGGGCCTATGACAAATATATGTGCAAAAAAATATCGATCCGATGGTTCATATTTTCAATGACTCTGAGACCTACTTAAGTTTAAATTTTGTTGATGTGCCAAATTTTCACATACGTTTACGGTTTATTTGTTTTTAGCATATTGACGTTTATCTTTTGTTTTAAATATGTTCAAAGAAAGAAGTTCAATGGTCTCAAATCACATGATCGTCGAAGCCAATTAAATTCACCGCAACGTGAGATGATAAGGCCGTTGAATTTCTAACGTAAAGGTACCATTATTTCGTTAAATATATGACAAGTGGAATCATACTGTTGAACCCACATATCCTACTGATTCATATCCTCAAGTTTTGAAAACAAGAAGTCGATTATTATCTCGTGATAACGAACTTCACTCACGGTAACTGTTTGGCTGACCTCATTTTCGAAGAAGTACGGGAAGCTGACGCCGGCAGCTCATAAATCTCACCAAACAGTTACTCTTTATCAATGCAACGGCTTTTAACAATCTCTCCTGGATTCTTATTTGCCCAACTCGGCAATTCCTGATATCAACAGGGATAAGAGGGTGATGTGAGAGGGTGTCTCGTTGCTAAAACTGATTTTCTTTGTAAATTCACCAGTCACTAACGTATTAACTACGTTTGAAATGGTCACTAGGCTTTAACTCTTGCCAATTGAACCTTGTTTGCATATAAACTCAAATCCGTCAGAACTAGTATCAGTGATATACGAATGGAGCTTAATGACTCTTCTGGTGTAAACAGGTGTTGTTCCCACCGACCGGGTTGCTAAAATTTATGCACAATATCCCGACTGCGGATATATTTGGTCGAAAATCATGAGATCCACTAAATGAATTTTCATTCGAAACAAATTAAGTTGTGCAATGAACTTGACATTAAGATTCGGCTCACATTAATATCGTGTATTGTGATTGAAGTGTTGAAAGCTTAAAAATTTTAAACCATTATCGGTTGCATACCGTTAATGAATTTGTAGATCTTTTGATGACTATATATTTTGGCTTTTGCAGTTCTCGTTTAGTTTTCTTAAAGAGTTTAAAAAATTTACCACTTCATAGAAAAAGACAGGGAATTCATATGACATTGCTATTACGCCACGTGCTACATGTAGTAAATACTAACACATTTGAGAGTGATTTGATTTAAGTCTAGTACTTATAAGCAGAGGTTTTCTTTTTGGCTGAACCTGAACATCAAGGAACACTAAAGGAACGCTAAAAGTAAACCGAGAAAATCTCTAAAATAAAATGATTTTGTAAGAAAATCCTATATCTCATAACTGTTAGTTATAATTTAACTTCGTATTTAAAAACAACCAATTCAAAATTTACGAAGAACCCCTCGTTTGCCATTTATGTTTTATACACACTTGCTTTATCATTATTCCTTTAAATATAGAAAAACTGGTAAAGAAATTCTACGTATTAATTTTGAAAATGATTAATAAAATAATGAATAATAAACAGTTGATAAAATATTGAATCGAGGCGTTGTTATAATACTTTTATTAATAAAAATTGCAAGGACTTTTCACATGAGACAACATACTTGACTTGAAGTCAATTAGGAGAAAGTACAGTTGTGATTCTAGATATTTTCGAGACGTTTGATAGAGTGTGGCATAATGCACTCATGTAAATATTGGTGCTTTTGTTGCCGCTGATAATTTCTCCATATTTATATTGAATTTTTTTCAGGAAACGCACTTAACGAATTGTTTTGAACTTGTTCCCGTTACTCACATGTTTCAGCATTTAACACGCTTTTTATTAACAGCCCTTTTATTTGTGGTTAATTGGCCAATGAATCGCACTACACATTACAGGAAAAATTCGTGGTTTAGCAAAACGGAATGAACTTCCTGCAAGGATCTTTCCCGCCGCTTTCAGTCAGTTAAACACTACTTTTTCTTTCCTATTCCCCATAACCTAATTTGCTAGTTCTAGTAAGTTTTTTGATGTATTCGGAATAGATGCATTGGCAATTGTTACAATGAATTCAATTTCGCACGCAATTTGCATTAAAATAATTAAAATTCACTATGAAAATGGTAGTTCTGTTAAAGTTACATTTCGTACAATTCGTAATATTTTCGTTCTTCTGAGAGCGCTATTAAGAATTTGGTCATTAAATTTGAGTAGGCAGGCTCGATAAAAATGTGCGAACACCAACGCACAACTGAAAACATCGCAGCCGTGAGCCACAGTGTTGAAGCAGATCCAAATTTGTCAATTCTTTGATGTTTTCAACAATTGGGGTTATCTAAAATCACAACTGGCTGGTTTTTCTGAAAAAATAATTTTTTCAGACGACGCTCATTTTCATTTTGTCAGATACTAGAGCGATTATTGAGAAGCCTTTGCATGCTCAATGTGTCACTGTATGGTGCGCTATGTGGTCCGGAGGCGTGAATGGGCCGTTTTTTTTTCGAAAATACGGCTGGAAATGCAGTAACGGTCAGTGGATCACGCTATCACGAGATGGTAACCTTTCAATTTTGGCCTATTATTAACGACGTGGATATCACTCACATGTGGTTTCAACAGGACCTTGTCACGCAGCTAATGAAACCATCAATTTATTGCAAACCAAATTTCTTGATCGTATTTAACAGCCAGGCAGATTGTGTGAGTTAGCATCACTGGATTATTTTTTGTGGAGCTATGTTAAGAACAGAGTCATATTAAACCTGTGATTTAAGAAATAAGACCGCCATTTTGTCAAAAAAAGTTTAAAAACGTTGATAAAAGAATGGACGTGTGTCAGCGTGGTTGTAGTAAACATTTGCCAAATATTATTTTTCATACATAATTGCCGAACTTTTCTCTTCGTGATACAATAAAAATTTTAATCATCTTAATCTAAATACTTCGTTTTAGAAAACATGCTTCTTGTTGAAAAACCCCCTATATACATATATAATTTTTCCGCGTCTGTTTATATATGCAAAAATATTTACAATTAGTTTAGCATACAATACGATGATTTCTAGATAAATAAATGACACTTATAGCATTTTTCCACTTTATGTCTCCTTTCCAAACATTGGATAAACAGTTTTAGGAATCAAATATTTAATGCCGTGAATTAAATTTTATCTAGGGAGTTGTTGGGCAATGGTACAGAAAAAGTTTTATTAAAATTACTTGCGTTCTTAAGGATACTAACACATGTGAGTTAATACATTTTGTCGCCTATAGATCCCATTGAAATATTTTATTGTTAAATATTTTACTAAAATCGCTTTAACCATATTTTATACAAGACCGACGCTTATACATATAAACAAGCCAAAACTAAATTAACTTAAAAATAGTTTTATAATGCTTTTTTCGATGTATACTTCCCTATAAAGTATCTTCCAATGGTAAAGGCATTTCCTGTGTAACTCTTATTAACTAACCCACTAAGATGTATCGAAGTTGAGTTTTCTTGAAATATTTCGAGATGTTGTGATTTTAGAATAGTTGATTTTTTTAGAAATAGTTGTTTTTAACAACGAAAGAAAATTTTCACTAATATCGCAAAAAAATATAAAAATACACTTATAAAAAATCAAGCAGCAGCATTCAAATTAAGTCGGAGCCATCAAATAAGCAGCAAGAATGACGTTATAATAAGGCGCTGTTATAAGGCGGTCGATTTTATACTTTGTAAATAGTAAAAGTTCTCGAATGAGCAGCTATTTGATAAAAGTCTTCGGAAGTAAGACTTAATAGAGGTTCTGGAACCATAATTATGATTAAAATTCGTTGTGAATAAGCCTATTTTTTATTCATTAGCGGGCTAAAATAAATAAACTTTCTTGCGAAGTTTTCAATAGATTTGCTAAGCGTTTGGATAAGCAACTTATATTGATGGCACGAAAAATCTTTAGATGTGCTTGTTTAACAAGTTTACGCCAACAGTGATATTGGATGGTGGATAGGGGGAGAAGAGCTTTCCCAGCTGTATAGCAACTTTATTGGTTTTAAAGAACTGAGATATTTCGTAAACCCAAAATTTGGTTTGTTTTCGTCAGTCTATTTTAGATGGCTCGATGCCAACCACCGTTAATTGATTTATATTTCTCCTTAAATCAGCAGCCATGAGTCTTTTGGATGTTTAAGTCGGCTAGTTGGTGTGTGCGTTATGTTCCGTAAAATATAATAACTTTTAAAAATTTCAGCAATGCAGTGGATTTGATCCAAATTTAGAATATAAATTCGAAGACATGAGTCATATTTTATTTAAAAATCTCGGTAAACAAAAAGTGATAAAAATATTGCAAAAATTTACTAAAATTTTAATTGTTATTAGTTGTTGACTAAGATAATTTTAAACAAATGCAAGCTGAACTGCTAACAGACCAAAAAATAACGTGAACTTAGAATTAATTTCTTTATAAATTTAATCACTTCGACATAAGTAAAATCAACAACAAACAAGTTTTATGTTTATTTGTACTTCGAAGATCCATCAAAACGTCTATCAAACTGATTGATTTGCTACAAATTACTTAAAAGGTTGCATCTACATGCAATGTGTGTACAGTTCTTAAAAAGTTTAATGAAATTATTATCTCTTATCAAGAAATTATTTGATTGATTGTAAAGTATCATTAAAGTTAAAGTGCCTAACCTAAATAGACTTATCCTCACTTTTTCAAATAAATTGACTGATAGCCCCTCAAGTCAAGAGCGTGTAGAAATGAAAAGTTTGCTTTTAATAATTTTTCAAAAAATGAATTTCGTGTTTTATATATTTTTAAATATAATTAATTTATACGTTTGTTTTTTACACACAATAGTTAAAAGTATCAAATCTAAGAATTACAAACTACGCAAATTACACATTTAACTTATGAACTAAATAACTAAAGGGTTTTTCTTTTTTTTTTGACAATTTTTCATTTTTTGTTTATGAAATAAGAAACAATTCAATTATTTAAATAATAAAAATCATTAATTGTAAGTTGCAGAGCAGCGTTCTCGAACATTTTCGTTGGCAAACGATAGAAAGTAGTTGTACAGCACTTGCAACAACATTGGTGTATTGTTGTCGTCTCGTGTTTTTCCTCTTTTTCTTTAAGATTTTTTATATTTTTTAGACGACACAACTATTAAAAAAAATGTTTCTTTCTTTAACGAATTTTTAGCAACGACAGTATGGAAGTTTTATGATTTCTGAATATTATTTATTCTTCACATTTCAAATTATAAGATTTTATTAATGCTTTGGTTACTTTAAAATAACAAAATTTTTTATATTTAAAATTAATAAAAAAAAGTTTTTCGGTTTCTACGCAGTTATTGTTTTTGTTTTGTTAAAGTGATTGAATGTTAAAATTATTATTAAAAACTAACAAACTAGCGATCATTTACAATTTAGTATCACAGTATAGCAGATCGGTTTTTTTAAGAAACCTTGATTATTTTCCATCAACCGATTTGACTCACTTTCTCATTCTTTACGTGTTAACGAATGAGTTAGAAAACTTTCTTTTTTACTTTATTTAAGATCATTTAACTCTCAGTAACTCGGGCCTCTCCATTATTCTTTTTTTGGTATTTTCTTCATGAGATGGTTGTGTTTTGTTATTCTTTTTTTTAAAAGATCACATTTTTTCATTGCTTAACTTTAGAGTTATTGGTGCACGGCGGCAGAGCCAATGCGCTGGCCATACATGGCATAGGGTGAATAATAAGGACCTAAGGCAGCAGCTGCAGCGGCAGCAGCTGGATTAAAACCGCCAGGTCCGCCGAAGGGAGAAGGACCACCTGCACCCAAAGAACCTGGAGGCTTTGCATAGGGATGATAACGGGCAGCGGCTGCAGCGGCTGACATAGGACTTAATGGAGGTGTGGGATAACCGGCTCTTAAGGCGGATGGCGGAAATAGAGAACCCAACAGAGATTGGGCCTGTGACTGAGCTAAAGCAGCGGCAGCAGCAGCAGGATCTGAGAGATTGCCAGTGTGAGTTCTAAGGTGAGAGAAGAGCTCGTCTGATGTCTGGAAACGTTTGCCACAATAAGCATCACCCACAACCCAACTGCAGACATAAGGAGCCGAACGGGCAGCTGCAGCACTAGCAGCAGCAGCGGCGGAGGCTTGCGAATAGGGATGACCTGGTGGCAAACCTGCACCACCCATCATAGCAGCCATGCCATACTTTTGATGTTCACACTGTGTACAGCCGGCGGGACAGGGAGCACCCATCAGCATCTGTTGTGTGTGAGCAGAATAAGGACAGCCGGGGCAATAGGGATCTTTACAAACGGGCACTATGGCCTCACCACCGGCTGGTGTTTTGATACGCTGATAACTGATATATGGATTGGGCTGAGCACTTGCAGAGCCATTTGGATTACCAGGATAACCACCATTTGCAGCGGCCGCAGCCAACATAGCAGCATGATGATGAGCAAAACCATTGGAAGCGAAAGGAGGACGGAAAGCAGGATTAGCAGCAGCATGTTGTTCCATACCAGGAGGGCAGCATAAAGCTGACAAAGGATTAAAACCGTATGGTCCTCCAGCTGCCTTATAAGCAGCAGCCGCCGCAGCAGCAGCCTGAGCCATACTACTCATTTCTTTGGGATGTTGGGCTGAACCATTAGCATTATTTAAAACCTCCATGCCGGATCTGACTATAGGACTGGCGCCTCTTTGTGAAGAATGAGAGCCCGACGGTGAAACAGTCTTGCGGCTGTCATGTGTTGTTCCCGAGCCAGTTGATAAGTCTTGTGTTTTATTTAGGCCACTTTCAGGTGTGGAATTAGATTTATTACGTGATGGCACTCTGGTAGAATCACCATTATGTGATGACGATTTGGAACTGGGACGCTGTTGTATATCCTCAGAACTGGCTGTAGATTTAAATGAATTAACATTCTGTTGACTCAGCACATTCGTTTCATAGGGTTTAAAGGCCAATTTGATTTCGGTATTTGTGGGTGTTGTCGATTTTGGTGATTTAGCTTGATTAGGTGATTTAGCCGAACCCGTTTCCGATGTTACACTCGACGACGATGACGAAGCCGATGAGGTTGACCCGGATTTTTTCGATTTATCCATAGAGAGTATAGGCTTTACAGCTGAAGAATCAGCCCCAATTTGTGAACAGGTTTGTGCCAATAAGGCAAGTGGAGACTTTTTTGCATCCATCTAAAATGAAAGGAAAAAGAAAATTTCTTTATAAATAAACATCTTTAATATAAAATTAATAAAATATTAAACATACAAGCATGAAGAAAAACCTTGAATAAAAAATAAATAATATTTCAGACTATATTAAAAAAGTTATAATTTAGTGATTTGTTCTATTTGAAACAAAATTTAAATGAGTTAAATTAAAAATATGTTTTATATTTACTAAAATAAATGTTTCTTTTGGGCTTTTCAAATGATAAAGGTTATTTGTTTTTAAAAACAATATAAAGGAATGTTTTGAATTTTGAGGAAAGATAAAGTTTTTGATTTTGACTCTTAAAGTTTTGTGAAATATTTTGTTTTTTAATTTATTATTTAATAAAATTCAAATTTTAATTTATATATTTTGGCATGATGCTAATTTGAAAAGCTGAGTAAAAGGATTTTTTAAAAAATTACTAAGCATGTTCAAAATTTACTTTAATACAAATTGTTTTTCGTAACAAATTGAATAGTTTATTAAAAGGTCCTTTTGGAACAAAAATTATAATTTAATATATAATTATAATTTAAGTTATTCTTTAACAATTTGTATTTATTTATTTTTTTATATTTTTTTTTATTTTAAGTTGTTGCTTTTTTAAATTCAAAATAAATGTTTCTTCAAAACTTAAAAAGAAATCATTATTTATTTTTTTTGCTTAATAAAAAATAAGGTATTTTATTTATAAAAAAAAATAATCAGATTGAGACATTTTTTAAGTTAACGCCAATAAAAATTAATTTTTTTAAGTTTTATTATAAATTTAATTTAAGTTCAAATTTTGTGTATTTACTTATTAATTATTTTTTTATTTTTAACATTTTTTGAATTTAAAATTGATATGTTGGTAAATTTTTAAATTCAAATTATAATTTTTTTAAAACTTAAAAAAAGATTTTCAATTATTTTTTGTCTCACTAAAATACAATTTATTTTTTTTATACAAAAATTAACTAGATTCTGACATTTTTAATTTTAATTTTAATTTTTGTGTTTTTTTTTTTATATTTTAAATATTTTTCAATTCTTAAGTTCATAAAATTTAGGAGTTTGTTTAAATTTCGAAATATTTTATTAAATGGATTTTTAAAATACAATATTTTATTAAATTGATATTAATTTATTTTAATTTTATTTAAATACAAAATTTATAAAACAAAATTTATATAAAAAAATTGTAGTTTTCAAGATAAGAATTATAAATTTCTTTTTATTAATTTTAAATAAAATTGATAGTTATTTTATAGATTTTTTTTAAAAATACTTTGTTGTATTTTTCAGCAATCTACTTTTTTAATTTGAGTAAAGTAAAAAATACTAACCGCTGTTGGCAAGGGAGCCAAATAATCTGGTTGTAGATATTGGTTATTACCGATGGTAACAACACCACCGCCACCTTCTAAAACAACCATGTTGTTAGTTTTTGTTTATAAAGTTTCTTTAAAACAGCTGCTAATCCACAAAAAAGGTGATGAAAAGTAATCCACAAAATGTTGAGGAAACAATAAAAATTCTTGAAGTTTTTATTTAACAGAGAATTATATTGTTTTTTTTTTATTGATAACAAATTACACTTAATAATTCACTTAAATATTTAGAAATTTTTATGCTTTATTATATTGATTAATTTTTTACTTCTGTTTCAAATTCTTTTAAGCAAGAAATGACAGTTGTTTGTTTTTAATTAAATATTATTTTTAATTGTCTTAATACTTTGATTCAATTTCTTTTATCTTCACTTATTTTCAAGTTTTGTTTTCATATGTATAGACATATATAACATTTTTTTTATAATTCTTTTAATTTCTCAATTCTGATTTTCTTCCGAATACGTCTAAACGCCACGGTAGCTAAACTCGAACTGTTTGTTATGTTGGCTTTTACTAGAGTACTTTACCTCAACGAGAATTTATTTTAATTTTAATATTTCTGTTTATTTGGTAGTTTAAGAAAAAGTGGTGTGTTGCTAAATTTTACTCAAATAGCTCTCTGGCCTTGTTTACTACTCTCTGCTACTCTTTAAACTGGTTAAGCATACTCAATTTAATTAAAAGTATTTTTTATATATGAACTTTGTGTAAGACTTTTGTTAGACAGAGATAAACAATAATGGCCGACATAAACGTTAGTAGAGTAATTTTCAAATATGGCGTCTTTATTAACCAATCATTAGGCATGCGCCATCTAGAAAATCTTTGATATTTAACCGTCTTAAGGAAAAGGCACGTCTTGTTATTTAGCACTAGCAAGAAAAGCAAACAGGTTTTTACCTTTAAAGAGTCAGCTTAAAATGATTAAAGAGAACATTTCTCTTTTCATATGAGAAAACATTCAGTTGTTTCTCAGCTTAGAGTAAGTTAACAAATTTTTACTCTTGTCTGAAAAAACCAATCAAAATTTAGTATTTTTATAATATGCAACTGGCAGCACTGAAAATTCGGGTTGCTTTAGTATATTTATGCTTAAAGAGCAACTGGTAGCAGTTTATATTTAAATGAGTATTTTACTCTTGTTAAATAGCCAAACATTTACTCTCTCTATCTCTCTCTTTAGCAATTTTACTGAGTACGTTTATCACTTATTTTTTATATTTAATTTTCTTTTTCATTGTTGACTGCATAAATAAGTGTGTAAAATTAATGTTAGTTTTCAAACATATGCCTCGAAATGTTGTTGAGTGTAATAAAACTGTCACGTTTATCACGCCTTTTAAAAAATAAAATAGTTTTAAAAATCGTTATAATCATTAGTTCTATGAGCACTTTAATGGCCGGTTCTTCCTGTTTATGTTGGTTTTAGATTGTCTATAGAAATGATTTTTGTTATTCTTGTTTTAATGGCATATTCGTGATAATACTGTTTAAAGCTACTAAATATATGTATTTTTTTCTACTACAACTTTTACACAATTAGTTTTACCTCATTTAAGTTTCTTTAATTTGCGTTTTGTTTTAAAAAATGATTTGTAAGTCTAGTGGATTTAAAGTGAAAAATTGTGTTTTAACGTCAAACTTTTTAAATTAATTTTAATTTAATTTTCATAAACCACAGAAAACATGTCGAATCATTTTATTAATATTTCTTTTTATTACGTTCGCGATTTGCTGTTTAGCTTTTATAATATTTTTAATAGTTTAAAGTTTATTATATCCATTAATTTGCCTTAAATGTTTCTTTTTTATTTTGTGTTTTAAATTTTATTTCTGCCGTCGGCGTTTTTTTGTTGTTTTTGCATCAAAAAGTTTTAGTTTTTTTTTAGTTTCTCATACCACAAACTATAGTTTGATGGAAAATATAGTTTCATATCTTTGTTTATAGGAACCAGCAACTGCGGTATTCATAAAAAATAATTTTTTTAAATTTATATAAACAATATTATTTGCTCATCAGCATGCTGTTATGCTGGCTGCTGTCGCTGCAACAGAATGTTAATTCATTTAAATCAACAGCAAGTTCTGAGCATATACAATAACGTCTTAGTTTCAAATTTTCATCATATAATGGTGATTCTATCAGAGTGCCATCACGTAATAAATCTAATTTCACACCTGAAAGTGGTTTAAATAACAAGCAAGGTTTATCAACTGACTCAGCAACAACACATGACAGCCGCAAGACTGTAATACCGTCGGGCACTCATTCTTCGCAAAGAGGCGCCAGTCTTGTAGTAAAATCTGAAATAGATATTTTAAATAATGGGATTCAGCTCAACATCCCAAAGAAATGGGCAATATGGCTCAGCCTGCTGCTTGTAAGGCACCTGTGGGACAACATAGTTTTAATCCTTTGTCGCCTTTTTGCTGGATTAGCATGCCACTGCTAATCCTGCCTTCCATCCTCCCTTCGTTTCCAATTGTTTTGATTATTATCATGCTGCTATATTTGCTGCTGCCGCTGCTAATGTTGATTATTCTGGTAATCCAAATGGCTTCGTAAGTGCTCAGTTATCAGCGTGTCAAAACACCAGGTGGTGGTGAAGCCATAATACCCTATTATCTGTAAAGATCCCTATTATCCCTGCTGTCCTTAATCCGATCGCACAGAATAGATGCTGACGGTTACTCCATGTCCCGCCGGTGTGAAGATCAAAATAATGGCATAGCTGCTCGTTTTGCTCTTTATATTTGCAGTTTGGTTGTGGGTGACTATGAGCTCTTTTCTCGCCTTAGAACTTTTAACAATGAAATTATAAACAAACAGATAAACACGAACTCAGACTGAATTTTTACACCACTAAAACTACTCATACACTAGAACAAACGGAAAATAACCTCAGACCCACCTAGATAATAATAAAAGGCAGAAATATCAAAAATTAGGCCCCGCTAGGATAGTTACCAGCTTAATAAAGGATCAGTCACGAATAGGGTCGTCTTAACAGAGTCGATTTTATGCTCGTAACACTTAATGTTGCATGCTTACGCATAGATGTGTGATCGAAAATGATGCCGCACCTGTTATTATAGGTGATATAAATATTAAGGAATCAAAAGCTCTTGATGCTCTTGGTAGTGTGATTTTCGAAGGACTAAGCACATTTTTCAGGATTCTAAAGAAGCTTTCCAGTAGCTCGTTTTTCTAAATCGATATAAAACATCCACCTGATATTCGTACGTTTTATACCAAAAAAGGAATACAACTCTCATGTATGGGCCGGCGGGTCAAATTTTATTTTACAGTTGTTCGACCGCGTACAAGAGAGGGCGAAAAAGCTGCAACTCAATTAATTCTCTACAGCATCGACGCTATGTAGATTGTCATTCACTGTTTTATGGCTACTGCTTTAATGAAATTAGGTAACTTGTTTCCGATACTCGAACTTTTTTGCGTTTAACATCCTTTTCGTTAAGAGCCCATCCATTTGTGGTTGATTGGATGGTGAATCGCCCTACACATTACAGGGAAAATTCATATGTGGAATAAACTTCCCCCAGAGGTCTTTCCTGTTACTTTGAATTTAAGAAAATTTAAATCAAATGTCCACAAACACTACTTCCTCTTACCTCCTCCCCATTACCTAATTTTCTAGTTCTGGTACAATGTATTGCATGAGTAGGGGTTATCTCCTGAGTGCTGGTCTGAAGGAAAATTAAAAACAGTTATTAAGAAAACCAAGTACGTAAAAGTAATGGGAATAGTTGTGAATATCAAAATAGCTCTTATTAGAATTATAAATTTCTAAGTTCATTTAATAAACGAACCTACGTTAATTTTACAGATATTATCTATTTTCCTAATATCTTCTTTAATAAAGAAACAGAATTTTCCAAATTTTTATTTAATTTATAATTTTCATTTTAATAATGGAGTCATTTGACTGAGCATCAAAGTTAAGTGAAGTTAGTTAATGTTTCTATTTATAATTATTAATTCATTTCGAACAGTTAGTGTATATAGTTTATGCAACAAATTTTGTTTGTATTAGAAATTCTTGATTTACCTTGCATTTATAAAGCTAATGATACCGCAACAAAATTAAGGTGGCACATAGGGTGTTGGGCATGATTGAAATTTTGTCTCCACTCCTTATTCCAGAAAAACTTTATATACGTTCACCAATGAGGATATTCACTAAAGCACATTTTAGACTAAATTTATCATGTTGCCGCATTGGGTATTTTTCTACAAACTGTTATAGAGTTACTTTCATATGTATTATGTAAAGAGCAATAGTCGCTGATTCAAATTAAGGAAAAAAATAAATCCCAACCAATAATTATAAAAAAAAATAGAACTTGCTTTTCAATTTATACCTTACAAACCCTGTGCACGACCCTATTATATGCATCCTTTTGCTTTTAGTAGTTGAATCTAAATACATTTTAAATTTATAAATTAGACAAACACATGCAGACGTGCTTGTATACATAAATTAAATTCAATTAAATTTATATTTTTTAAAAATAAATAAGAGGAATAGGTTAGTGTAGGTATGATAGGGTAAGCTTATTCTATCGTAGGTATAGAGTCCATAATAACAACAACAAATATATGTATTTTATTTTGTTGTTGTTCCCAAATATTTAGAAAACGTTCTGTGGCAACAGATACGTTGATTTCAAATCAATTCCAAATTGCATATGCATTAAAAATTCATTTTTCGTTAAGAATAAATACCTGGTCGATATTAAGATAATTTAATCGAAGTTATTAATAAATTAATTATTTACTAATTGTTATGATTGCATGATTCATTGCATAGAAGCTCTTAAGAAAATATAGGATATAATAAATCTACTTAAGCCACCTGTCAATAATTCTGTTAGGCAAAAGCATTCCCAGCATTATTTTAGATACGCATATGGTTATCCACATGAACTGTTTTCAAATATTTACACAATTTTATTATTAATTTCTTAGAAATATGAATTTATGAATCAACAAGAACGTTATAATTTAATAAAAAAAATATATTCTTGCATCAAAGCAGGTTCACTGTTGCAGCCTTTCAAAAACAAATATACAGCTTTTGTTACTAAATTCCATTACTCAAAAACTAACCAAAATACAATATCCCATTACACAATAGGTATACTATTTAGGTAGCTTTAGAAGACTTGAAGGTGGAGCTTTAGTTTTATATTTAAATTTGAAAATCTTTAGCAGGTCAAGGAAAAATTAAGGGCATTTCGTGCAAATTACAATATTGCCGTTGAAAATTCCTTAGTTTAGTATTTTCAAATATCTATGTATTCTAAATGCCTACAACGAATTCCACAAAATAAATTAGTGCCGAAATATATTATCTCTTTGTTTAAATGGATTTTGGCTTCAATTATGTTTTTGAAAATGTTAGTTTTTTCACTCGGTTGTTAACAGATTTTAAATACCAAATGAGTGAATTAAAAAAACTACAAAAGGCGGAAAGGATAGCATAATTCACTTTAGATTATTTTAAAAATTATTTTAAAAAATTTAGCGGGTTTTGTTGCACAAAAAGTGGTGGTTTGCAGTTACTTTTTAATTGAAAAATCTGACATATTTTTTTTTGTAATCATTAAATTATAATCAAATATTGATTTTACTAAAACTTAGGATTGTTTTCCTAATTTAACTCTCTGATACAGCGACGTTGTTGTACGTAGTACCTTTATATTTTTTTCAGGTCTAGGAATTTCATCGAACTTTTTGTGTATAGAAAGTAGAATTGCAGTTTCTACAAAAACGATAACGATAAACCAACTTACTCATACCAACATGAGTTAATAGTAAATGTTTTAGCAGTTACACAACTTTCTGTCGCGCACCTAAATATTAACATAGAATAGGATTTTCTTTCAGGTATCAGGTATGGAAGGAAAACAGGACATAGTGTTTAATAAGGTAAAAAAAAAAAATTAAAAAGTTATTAATATTAATTATTGTTTTTAAAAATTGTCGCGAGTGTTATCAGTTAAAGCTTATAGGGGAATTTAATAAATTTAAAAAATTATAATTTAAATAGGTAAATTTTATTACTATAATGCTTTTCAAAATTCATTACCCATTAGATTTTTTTATTATTTATGTTTGCTTACAATTCTCCTTTGAAGTTGCACTACAACAATTCATAAAATCCTTAACACCAATTTTAACAACTGACAAATTACCTTAATGTTTTCTAAGAAAACATCATAAATTCCCTAAGATAAGCTAACCACAGAGTCCAGTATATTTCAAATGAAAATTATTTTACTCATAAAATAATAATTCCATTTTGCAATACAAATGTTTTGTTAGAAAATTAAATAATCTGCCATAATAATCTCCAGCTTTAAAGAACAAAATCCAAGAAAGAATAATATTTAGATTTCTAAAGAAAATATTTGTGTTATAAATGTGTACTGTAGCCCAAGAAAATTGGCTGCGTTAACTAACACGAATATAAACATACATCTAACATTCTTTGGCCAAATGCTGCAAATCGGAATTTATATACTTTGTATGTACATAGTTTTGAACATGTGTAGGTAATATAATAGTTTTATTATGTTTTGCAAATCTTCCATTTTTAGTTAATCCTAATGTAATGTTTAAATATAATTTAAGTAAAAATCCACAAGTAACATAACACTTGAATTTTATCCCTCTTTTTAAAACGAAATGGTAAAATGAATCGATGATTGATATATGAACAAATGTAAGTGCTTGTCTGTGCGTGTGTGTCGATCTGTCAAGTAATAGAAATAATTTGAAAATTTGCACAAAACATTGGCAAATGTAATAAAATATTTTGAAAATATATTTTTATAAACTTTGTAACATTAATAATAAGAACAAAAGACAAAAATCAAAATATGTTTTATAAAACTTCATTTAGAAATAATAATTTTATATTAATTTTTATAAATGTTAATGAAAAGAAACAAAACGTGCAGTCTTATTTTAAGGGTCATGTGACTCGAAATCACACATTACTTTTAAATCAAAAACGTGTGATTTTTTCCTCTGTAGAAAATCACTTAAGTCGGTTTATCTTTATTGGAAAAGTGCATTTAAAATAGTTGCAACTTTAACTCTTATTTTATGAAAAGTACATGATCTTACAAAAAAAGGAGTAAACAAAAATAAAAACAGCTTAAGTATTTCATAAGCAAAGTAATTGAAATTAGCAGCTAATTAACTAACTGGTTTGAAATCAAAATAACTTTAAAGATTTTTAAGTTCCGGAACATAGCTGATAGGAAAAATATTTAAAATAACACTTTGACGTTATAAAAAGTCAAGCTATTTTTGCATTTAATATTCCATAAGTATTTTAACAAATTGTTCTTGTTGCCTTTCAAAATAACTTTTTTTTTAACATTTAAATTGCGAACTTGGGCCTACCTAAAAACTTTGACCGTTATTTATTTATTTTTTTTACAAATAAATATTTTATTAACATTCTAAGACTCTTTGTCTTAGAATGTTAATAAAACATTATGAACTCTAAGCAAACTTACGGAGGGACTTGGAAAAAAGGATACAGTTCTATAGTTTCTAAATGGCCGATTATACTAAAAGATGGTAGAGGTCAAAAGAAGTAGAGGTCAAAGCAAATGTAAATTTTAAATTCAGACATTTTACTAAAAAGTAAGGACTTTGATCCTTAAAAATAGCTCACTCCGGATATCTTAAAAATTAAATTTTAAATTCTTATTTTTCATGAATTTTGGATATTTTACTTATTTACATACGCTCTTGCCAAAACAAACATATTCTTCTTTTAAGACTAAAATTGTATTCCTTCGTCTAGCTTTTTGTTTTTAGCGGAGCCGAAATTCCTCCATTTCGTCTCAGCCTTATCTTTTTGGGGATTTCTAGTATTCAAAAAACCCAGTTGTTAAGAATGTAAAAAAATAAAAGGAACCACTATAGCCGTGTGATGTTTCAACACAATCACACTACCCAGGTAGAATCTATAAAATTATTTATTATCCGGAACTTATATCCTTAAATTCCATTTTAGTCATATCTTGATATTTCCTACGAAAATACTGAATAATAATTAACAAAATAAGTTTTTTTCTCAAAACGAATACAGTATCATTAATTATTATTTTTTCTTGAAGGAGTTTATTTTTATTTATGAAAGAGTTATTAAATATATAAAGGATTTTTCAACAAAAACCTTGTTTTCTAAAACAAAATAAAACAAAAAATTTATATTAAATTTTAATTGTATTACCAGGCCAACATTCGGCAAATATGAATTAAAAATGATACCTGATATCACGCTGACAGATGTTAATTCTTTCATTAAACTTTTTAAACACTTTTTGGCAAAATGGCTATCCTATTTCCTAAATCACATCACGGGTTTTAAGTTTTAAGGCTGAAATCCATTTGATTGGCTCCGTATAGACTTTATCCTTAACATAGCCCCACAAAAAATTATCCAGTCGTCTTATATCATACGATACGGCTGGCCACTTAACTGCTGATGGCTGTGAAATAATGCTATCGGCAAATTTGGTTTTCAATAAATTGATCGTTTCATTAGTTATGTGACATGTGCCACCGTCCTATTGAAACCACATAGATATCGATGTCGTCAATAATAGACAAAAATTTAGTTTATAGCATCTCGTGATTGCGTAATTCATTGAGCGTTACCGCATTTCCATACTCATCTTCGAAAAGAAATGGCCCAATCACGCCTGCAGACCACATAGCGCACCACACAGTGACAGGCTGAACATGCAATAATCGCTCTAGGATTTTCAGACGCCTAAATGCAGCAATTTTGCTTGTTGCCATACCCTGACAAGTGAAAATGGGCTTCGTCTGAAAAAATGATTTTCTCAGGAAAACCAGCCGGTTGTTCCTGAATGAATGGAGCGATTCTACGGCAATGTGAATGGTCGGTAGGCTTCACTTCCTGTACCAGTTGAACCTTGTAAAGCTTCAAAGTCAAAACCTTACGCAAATTTGAATCTGCTTCAACACTGTGGCTCACGATTGTGATGTTTTCAAATAAACGACCCAGCTGAACACGTATTGATGCTCGCACATTTTATATCGAGCGTCTCGATCCAAATTTAACGACCAAATTCTTAATAGCGGTCTTAGTAGGATGATAATGTTGTGCGAAAATATCACGAATTTTAAGAAATGTAACTTTAACAGAACCCCCATTTTCATATTGGATTTTAATTATTTTAATGCGATTTTCGTGCAAAATTGATTTCATTGTAACAATTGCCAATGCATCTACTCCATATGCGTGCAAAAACTAAAAGTCAAGTTGAGCATGTTGTTAGTGTTGCCATAATTTAAAAACAAGCTTCTTGATGAAAAACCCGATATTAATATGTCGTTTAATAATTTTTTTCTGCTTTATAAACTAACTTCGTTTGACAAAATTTCTGCATTTTAGCTTTTGAAAATCCTAGAGCGATTATTAAGAAACCTTTGCATGTTTAAGTTGTCAGTGTATGATGGTATGGAGGCGTGATCGGGCCGTATTTTTTCGAAGGTGAGGCTGGAAATCCAGTAACGGTCAATGGATCACCCAACCGCGACACGTGGTTTCAACAGGACGGTGCCAAATCTTACACGGCCAATGAAAGCATCAATTTATTCCAAACTAAATTTTCCGATCGCATAATTTCTCGACAATCAATTAATCTTAATTTATTGTTTTATTTTGTTTTAAAAAACAAATTTCTTGTTGAAAAACCTTTTATATGCATTGTACCAGAAAGGAAAGAGGGTTATATGGAACAGGAAACACCTTTGGAGGAAGTTTATTTCACATATGAAATGCTCTGCAAAAAAACGAATACCTAGTGTAACTAACCGGCCAATCAGCCATAAATAGAAGGTTGTTCAACGAAAAGCGTGTTAAATGCAAAAACGTGTGAGTATCATAAGTTCACTTCAATTTCATTAGTGTAGTTACTATTGTAGTGACAATGGAACAGTTAAATACAACCCATATTGCATCGATGCTTTAGAGAATCAATAGAGTTGGATATCCTACTGTCCCAAATGAGCCTACTGGAGCTCTCTTATACGCGGTCGAGCAACTAGAAAATAGATTTTGGGGCGCCAGCCCCGACATGAGAATTTTATTCCATTTTTAGACGTATGTAGGTGGTATAAGTAGCACGAAATCGGATGGAGTGAAGTATATTTTACACCATTTTAGAAAACCGAGGCACTTGAGAACTTCTTTAGAAATCTGAAACCTGAGAAATGTGAAAACTGCTTATTCCACCGAATATCAAACTGAATTTTAATGCCAAGCTTCACTCATAATAACAGATGCAGCATCATTTCCGAACACATTTCTATGCGTAAGAAAGCAACATTGGGTCTTACGGGCATAAGTAGTTTTTTGCTACCTGGGTTACACCTCCCGCCTCCCAAAGGAAAGGAAAAAGATTTTTGATTTAACAATAAAAAAATAGTAGTCTAAATATTTTAAAAGTTGTTAATGTGCTCTTATTTTAATTCTTTTAGTTCAGAAGCCTGATAGTTACTGAAAGTATATTATTACTTTTAATAATTACGTATGCCTCAGTGAATTCCAAAAATCTTTATTTATTGCACAGACGAAAATTTTTCTAAATTTAACTACTATAAAATTTTCCACAAAATTCTACTGGCTTGTGAAAATTGTTTTATTAAAAAGAAACAACAATATTAAGTAAAATTCCTGCTGTGATCCTGTGTACGGCCAGCAGTTACTATTAATGCTGTCACTGCTGTTTTTGAAAATGTCCTATAATTTATCGACAACAATTTATCTAATATAATAAAAGAATGTCATAAAAAACAACATAAATAAATCCAATGACAAAAGTCTTTTTAAAATAATTGCAAAGCAAATACAAGAATAGAAGAGAATTTTTGTTAAATTTATCCTGGTACCGAAATAAATACTTAATGTGACATTGAAAATTTTACAGTTAAATTAAGAAAAATTTAGGTTGATTTTTATAAATGTTCATGAATTCTTTTTGCAGTATCACACTGCAGGATATTGAAAACATGCTGTGTAAGTTTTTTCACTCAGGTTTTCCACATGCTGTAAAAATGTGACCGACCATATCTAAATGATTGTTGGGCATTGTTTTTGCTTCAAATCTTGAATGAAGGAAGGGTGTTGCTAAAACGTGAGGGTAATAGAAAAGGGGGATTTCCAGTTGCTTAGTTTTTATTGTCCTTGTTGTTGTTGTTTTGTATTTTAATAAAGACCAATTAATAATTTTGACAAGTAACAATAGAATTAAAAGATATTAATAAATTATAGATTTATGAGGGTATTAGGAAAAATAAACAATATAAAATAATAGATTAGAAATATACTAATCACTTCATGATATACGTCGACGATAAAAACTTTAAATTACAGATGGGATTGTAGATGATATTTGTTTAAAAGTATATTAAAATGTTATTTAATAAAATTTACTAATTAAGTATATAATACTTTACTAAATATCTTTATATATTGATATTTTTTTAATATTATATATCACATACATATATAAGCTTAAATAATGCTACACAACATTAAAAATTAAATTAAATGAAGTCCTGAAATTTAATAAAAAGCAACCACCAATATTATTTTTCTTTTTATTATATATACCAGGTTTTTCAATAAGAAGTTTGTTTTTCAATTGTGACAACACCATTTAGTTTTTTGACGTATTCGTCGTAGATGCATTAGCACGAAAATCGTATTAAAATAATTAAAATCCACTATGAAAATAGTGGTTCTGTTAAAGTTACATTTCGTAAAATTCGTGATATTTCCAGACAACATAATCGTCCTTCTGAGACCGCTATTAAGAATTTGGTCGTTAAATCTTAGTCAACAGTGTCAATACAAAATATGCGAACAGCAGCACGTGCAACTGGTGCAGTAATTGAAGCCGACCGACGATTCACATGGTCGCAGATTCGCTTAATTTATTTAGGACTAACCAGCTGGTTTTTTTTTAAATCTTTTTTTCAGACGAAGATATTTTCACTGGTCAGGGTATGCGTGATAAGATTTACTTCAGTGCCTAGCCTTTACTTCAGTGTAAGTCATAACCTGACGGTGGATCAAACCACTTGGGTGACTTGGGTGATACGTAACGTCACCCACGCCCTAGGAAGCCGTCGGTATTCTCTAGTCACTCCTAGCAGGGCCTTGCCTTACTTGCTGTAGAGTTGGAGTCTATCCAACTCCTGGTCCAGAACACAAAACATAGCATACTCACTGGATCCGAATCATTCACCCTGTGTTTTTGGTCAAAAGTGAATGATCCTGGCCCCTTAATCATTTTATGAGGGCCTGTGCAAGGACAACTACCACAATGCTCCTGAAGAGTCAACCTGAATAATCAGTCAGAGAACAGTTAAAAGGCTGAACTCTGGGGCTT